>CM076109.1:7605000-9007500 GCA_038048805.1 Hipparchia sbordonii | reverse complement strand
TGGGAAAAAATTGATCAATATGAAATAAAACATCTTGAAATTTTGAAATTTAAGTTCGCTCGTTGTTACTACGGCTCTCATAAAAGACGTTTGACTGTCTGCCATCTGAGTAAATAGCCGGTAGTCGCATACGGGGATACGATAAAAAATGTGGAACACATAACAACTACATAAAACAATCATTACTAATATGTATTATAATTGCGAAAGTGTGTTTGTTTGTCCTCAGCAACATATCAAAACTCATAGGTGCATACCTATAATACATATAGTTAATAAGGACCAGAAGAGTGACTTAGGCTATCTTTATTTCCGCGTTTTTCCGCGAGATTTTATAAAAAATCTGGCTAAGTGCGAGTCAGACCCGCACACTAAGGGTTCCGCAACATCGTATAAGATTTAACACCAGCTATTATTAAGATCAAACAAAAACGTTCGTTTATTACCTATAATATGGAGACCTACTTTAAAATAATTGTTATTATAGGGTCTCGTTTCGTTGGCACCCTTTAGGTACAAAATCCTATAAACGTTATCCCATCAAACGCGGACAGTCTCGGGCTAATAATAAAAAATATTATAAATCATTGATTTGTGCTCATTTTGGGCTACAAAACTTACCTTCGTGCTTTTCAAGTTTGTAGGTCACCGGGAAGTGCCCTACTTATGGATTTTCATGATCAGTTAGTGAGTGGTTTTGTATGAAATATAAAAATACGTATTTTTATTGCATTTAACTTGAAACTTGAAGTTTATAGTGCAATAAAAGGCCGTTGATTGACGTATTCGGTATACATACCTACTATGCGCTATAGTTACTTCAAATCGTTTATGAGAAAAAGGACCTTGACACATGGACAATGAACATATATACAGACAGTCAGAGGGACGATTCAATGAACTCATAGGGTTCCATCATTCCGACAGACACGGAACTCTAAAAATACAAAAAGTTAGTAGGCTATAGTTTAGTAACAAGTTGAGTGTTACTAAACTAGCCTAGCATGTACCAAAATAAAATAGCGCCTATTAATTTATTTTAAAACTTTTCCTTGCGGTTCAAGAAAATTTTACTAGGTAATAAGAATATGCTTTACTGTAGAGTTAAAATAAAATAAGTAGAGACAATTACATCACAACATTTAATTAAAAATGACGTCATTTTTTAATGAATCATTGTGCTAAATATATACTCGTATTAGTAAAATAACATTTCCTCGTTTCAGTGGTTTGGAAATTCCGGAAAATACTCTTAATAAAAGCACAATATAATAATAATAAAAATGCCGCTCATAAAACACCTATGATGTGATCTATGTTTGAATTAAAACTTACAATAGCCACTGGCCACGTATATATATATACGTAATAACCAGCATGGGATACTCGTGAAAGGTGAAACACCGAAAAAATACAAAATATACGTCATACACCGGTTGTTCATCATTATGAAATAATTCACGGTCACAAGCCCTCATTCGTGAATCATTCAGCAATCCTTACTAATATTATAAATGCGATATTTCTGACTACTTTTCTCAAACTAAGTAGTAGGTAGTGCTTTTCTGCATTTATGAAATTCTCGACATTTCTAATGAATTAAAATAACTTCGATTTCGCAAGGCAACTGAGCAATCAATGCTATTTTTCTTAATATTTTATTTATTTCGACAGTTAATGAAACTACGTTACTGAATGATTATATAATAATATCTATGATTCATCTAAAGTCCATAGCAGTTCAAAGAACCGTTGACGCCTACCTCAAATAATTATATAGGAAAAACTAATACGGATATTTAAGCAAAAAGTTTTAGGTAGGTAACTACGATACGATACGACCAATTTTGCAGCTATTTGTGGTTAATACCCCAATAGCAAGTTTACAAAAAGCCTTGACGCTTGCTGAAGTCCACAATCAACACAATCCACATGGCAACAGAGAAGTACCTAACAAAAGACGGACATAAGGGCGAAATTCAACGAGTTAATAATTACGAAACACGTTTCGTAATATAACGCTTCACACGCATGCATTACGGTCACGTGGAACTACTTTATGATTATGATCACCAAGTATAAAGGAGTCTTGACTTTAGTGATACGACTGTTGATAAAGTAGTAACTACAAATTAAAACGTTATTAAGCTACTCGTAATTAATGCCATTTCCTGTTATTTGTCTAAATTAGCCGAACACGCTTTGGATTTTAGCCAAGTTATCAAAACTATTGCCTCGATCTTTAACCGAAATATCTAGAAAACAATTATAATAGATCATTTCGTCGAATTCTGTGCTAGAAACGTCTTCAGGTATTTTAAATTATGAACTGTAACGCCATCTGTTAGAGGATGGCAAACCCAAAGTTTACACAGAAACTAAACGGTGCGACTGAAATAGGATAGTAGCTATAATATGAGCACCTATTTCAGGCTCCCGTGTCACCAAATTGAAGCGAGTTGGCAACAGTATTATAAGCGTTGTCGAGGACAAAGTTCATCCTGAACTATTTTGTTGGTATTTATATAAAACTGTATAGACAATGAATACTCCTGGTCCAACAATTTGTACCTACTGCTCAAATAACCCACCAACCACGCCAAAATTCAAATGTTGTTGATGCCATCCAGTATTGTTTGTATGAAAATGAATGGAAAACTATATGTAACGAAAACATAAAAAGATTTTGAGGCTAAGTTGCTGGAGTGACGAACTTAGGCCGTAAAGCAGGAAGACCGTAAATATAATGGTCGAACTTAGTAGACACCCCACTAGGTGCAGACGACATCAAATGAGTAGCAGGGAGTCGCTGAACCCTGAATTGAAACAGCTCAAGACCGATCCTTGAGGAATGCCTACGAGAGACTCAATAACTAGCCTTCCACGTCTGTCTGTTGGTCGATGAATAAGGAGTGCGTAGAGACGACAGATACAATAATAATTCTTTCAAACTACTAAGCACCTAGTGGCAAATCTATTTCGGAAATATGGCAACCTTTAGCTAATGATGAGTTGTATAATAAGACGACGACCCTGGCTGCAAGATCAGGTCACGGTCAATAATAAATTAACTGTCACCGGTACTGCATTTTGTCAAGTTCGTCGATAAATTCAATAATTATTTTCACCATTACTTAAATTGCAAAATGGTATTCTGTAAAATCATGCTGAGATCTATAGAGCGAGCTCTGACTCGGCTCAGACTTAAGATAGAGGTTAAAATGAGACACAAATATGCTCAGACATAAATCAATCTCGTTTTAACTCTGTCTTCATTATTGTGATTGACTTATTCTAATATGTTTATATGATTCCTAATGGTTCTGACTAAAACAAACTCTTTGACTGACTCAGAATATGTTCATTTAGGTATTTTCAAGAAGTAAGGATTTAAGTATCTTGTACTTACCGACTTTATATTGTGCCATTGAAATATCGAGGTTACTTACCCATTCAGGGTGAGTGATCCCTGGCATTACATTTAATTAACATATACCTACTGATAGTGAATTATGTGGCGCCGAAGTTAACTGTGTGTAAACAATCTGTCTTAGCCCTCCCCGAATAATTTACTACTGGGAAACAATCGAATTGTGTGTTTAACTTTGTTCTGCTGGTTTATATGACGCATTTTCTAAACCAAACCATTCGATGTTTCCAACACGTAACCTACGTGACTCTTATTAATTAGGTAAAACAAAATAATATGAAATTTTACTTGTCATTAAAAATACTTGAAGAAATGATGACTACCTTTAATTTGATAGTTCGTTTCAAAGGTCAAACTACATAATATTAAATTATAATATGGTTGTATCATATTCATAGCTAACGTTAGTGTTTTTTTTCGAGAGCATAAGCACAAAATATCAAACACAATTACTTATTTAATGCCTATAAAGTTAGTTTGAGTTGAATAATTCGTACTGTTATGGGATCCGAATCATAAGCCTTTTTTAAAAAGGATTTTAATTAAGCTTAGATAAAGAATTCACATAAACACTTTAGAAAATAAGGGATAACACACTTTTAAATATTGATCATCGGCTCGATCCATTATTACTCCGCAACCATATTATATAGTAGAGTAAATAAAGTAATGTCGGCGACTGGCGGGCCCCGTCCCGGTTAGGTATATTTGTTTGTAAGAGCGGTGTAAGGGTGACTGGTTATGGAGAAGAAGAAGAATTGGTATAAAAGTACGTGAGTGATTTAAATAAAATATCACTTGCTTCAACGGTGAAGGAAAATATCGCGATGAAACCTGAAAGCCTGAAAGAAAAAGGAATGCGCACTTGGCTTGTGTGGTGGACTACGGCCTGAACCTTGTCATTCGAGAGGAGACCTGTGCCCAGAGAGATGAATGAATGAATTTTAATGAAAATATTTTAAATGGTCTTTGATACAAATACCTGTGTATATGGTAATTGGCAAGAACGCAAGTTTTCGGACAATTTTCTTTTGCTCTTGGCAAACGTTGAAAAATGTGTATTAATCTTGATTGGCGTGAAGTAGAAATCCCCACCTGCTTAGTATCAATATATATTATTACACCATCTCTGGCGAAGTAGCTAGAGTTTGAAGAGCAGGCTAAACTTAGAAGAAAATCATCTCAATTCTACAAAATTATTGCCTGAGAGAAACTGTAACTAACTTCACTATGTTACACATACAGACTTATATTTAAAAATAGTCGAAAGAAAATAGTAGAATTTGATCTTTTACATGTTTACACCTATGTGGTCTAGATGCAAAGCTATATTCCTTAAATCAGACCAGATAAACAAAAATGCGTAATGTTATAACTTGGTTAAAACAATAGCTCTACAACTGTCAGTCATTTGTCACAATTTAAGCTAAATTCAGTTACTATTATGTAGCTGTAAGATTCCATATATGATATGCCAGCTGACCTAAATATATCCACAAATTGCACAGTCTGTTTATCCTCCAGACTTTAAATGTTTACGTTCATTCTGATAATTGCGTTCCTTTTTGTGGTTCTTTAATTATAATGTTCTACTCTCTGTCTGATTCTTTTAGGCCTGTGAATAAAAGATTCAGCCAGGGATTCAGAGAGAGTTTATATCTCTGTAGATATAAACCTATTTTTTCAACGTAGACAGTACTTTTGCTAAATAAAATGAGCGCAATATCAAATCAACCTTGTGCTATGCTCTTTTGTGGAGGATAACCCATACCTTTTTTCTAAAACCATTTTTAATGGTCAGGTGATGGAGAGGGTTTTGTTCGGTTAATAATGCGTTGAGCACCCAGAATCCAAATCCTTCTATATATACGAATAAGAGTAAAGTATAATTTCAACTCAAGGTCTTTGGATCTTCAACGCTTGTCGTCCATTCAGGTAGTGACCTCTTAATGGGTTATTGTGACAGCGATCCACTGGTCCTCGTAAATTTAGGTATTAAGCAAATGTTCCTTCAAACAAAATAACCTTAGTGTGCACTAGGGTAGGTACCTATTCAAGGAACATACTCATACCTACTATTTTCTTTAAAAAAATAAATTCAAAATTATTTATTTCATGTAGGCCAGGCTCATAAGACTCTACTACCGGTTCGGAAGGCGAATTCAATTTAAATCTGGGCTGTGCGATGTCAGTCGGTCACTATGTCTAGAGTAAAATTTTATAGGTACATATTTAAGATAAATAAAGGCACCTTTAAAGGGAGATAACATACATTTGCGTTAGACCATTGCCCCTATCGTACTATAATAAAAATTATTAAGGCAAGGTCTATTCCTGTTTGCAGAATAAAGGTCACGTCAATACTTTGCATGCAAATGAATGGCATTCATCTTTCCGGAAAAAAAGTCTAAGAACATCTCGCGTATTTATGTCTGTTATAAAGAGTAATGTTGGGTGAAGTTACTAATTTACACTTATGGTTAAACCGCACAGTGCTGAATTCGGCATTGCATTCAGTACTGAAAATGCAAGGGACGTCAGTAACATGATTGAAGTCATTAACTCAACGCTGAATTTTATATTGCGAAATTAAACCGTCTGCATTTTTTCAATGTGCTTTATGTAGCCGACTCTTTCTACAGCTTCCTACTCATGTCTAACGCATTTTTAATACTGAAAATGCTGAAGCTTGAAGTGCGGCTGTTAGTCGTACTCGTAACTGATACCCATTGGAGAACTTTCAAAGGTTTGACATTTAATATTGTGTTAAATACAATTAAAATTTAGATAAAAACTAAATTTTTAAACCCGCCAAAAAATGACGAATATAGAAAAAATCAAAGTTTAAAAATTATACCAGCATACGTTGAGCATCACACAGGTCTATATTTTTTTATTATAAAGAAATAGATTTAATATTTTAATGCTGTATTTAATTCGATTAAATTGTGATTATTATTCATGAAACTAAAGATAAAATCATACGTAGGTATACTAAAAAACATTATTATTTCGTTTCTTAAAAAAATATATTGTTTGTTATGACGATTTTCTCAATAGAAATAGAAGCTTGTTTTTATTTTGGTCCTATTTTCTTTTTAGCACTGTAGACATGTAAGTTTCCATCGTCAGGAATTTTTCAGTTATATTCGTCGGTTTACTGTTTGTCTCACCATTCGCTATTTGTGGAACTTTTTCCCAATCCCATCAATGTCATTTTGATGATTGTATGTGGGAAAAAACCACGCGTAGGTGTCTTGTTTGTTCTTCAACTTGTGGGATATTGGCAGAGTTGTAAGACTTTCATAGAGGGTTTTTATCACAACCACTAAATGAGCTGCGTGCTGTTGGTTGAATTTCTTCCTGAATATCCGAAGCAATGTTCTAATACTTCAGATGAGTTGATGAGAAAAGTCGTCAGTAGTAATTTTAGTATAATTGGCCAAAACGCAACACGATTTTAGCTTTAATAGACGTAAGATACTGATAGTATCTGCGTCACATGGGTTAATGCGTCACTATCGTATATTAGAATCGTAAAATCTCTGGAGCTATAAAAATTCATCCAGACATTTTTACGCAATCAAGGTGCGTGTACGTCTAGCTGAAAAAGTTCAAGTGTCCACTCATCAAACATAATACAAAGCTTTTAAATGTTTGTAATGTTTTGTACGAGTGTTAAACAAACTTGGTGGATAAAGATATTTTGTTTTTAAAAATATTGGCGACGAGAAGGCGCGCCGCGGCGCCACCGGCATCGTTGGCACGGGAAACCCGCACCCGTACAGTGTTTGTTTGTGTCCATCTTTACATCTGTTTCATTAAACATCCGCCTGTCTCAGTACACGACTCATTCTCCCCACATTCAGTGCTAGTGGGAAAACTCTTTTAGATACACTGCGACGCCATTTTATCAAATCAAACTTTATGCGTTCGTTCAAAATGATTTTCGTGAACAATATGGAAAAGTGTGTGGTACTTTTGTTCGATATAAAGGAAGTGTTCAGTGAATCTCTTATTAACGTGCTCCTGAAAGATAGAGCGGAGGCCCTCCTGTAAATCAGAGTCATTCCTGCTAAAGACACATTCGAAAAGACTAGTTCGTTAGAGAAAGAGTATCAAAGCGCTGGTAACGCTTTGAATAAACTTTTATACAAAAAAAAAAAAAGACTGATCGACGCTATTTGGCTACTTGATAGTGAAACTCGCAATTTTCACGGGAGTATATTAATAAAGAAAGGCGAAGTTCCTATTTATGTTCAGAAGAATGTCGGGATTAAAAAGATGCATAAGTCAAGTTTCAATGTTTATGACTGGCAAACCCATTAACTCCTCAGAATCTGCTTGGAGAGAAGAACTACAGAAGTAAGTTCAATAAAGAATGGTAGAAAAACATTTTATTTTTATATAGTTAATGGTTCAAAACTTTAACGACACAGGAACAGACTGTTTGTTTTTAATTGGACAATATATGGGTTCCAATGATAGAGTTATTATTTTTCCAAGGATATCAAGTTATATTTAGTACTGTTAGGTAATCAAATTTGATTTTGAATTTTTATTGTATAATTTCTTACACAAAATACTTCAGTGTTTAAGTCACGATCTTCTGTAATGTGATTAGTTTTAGTAGATATTTCATTAGATGACAATGAAATATCTCTACTAGTTTTTAAAATTTTATTTTCAATCGTCTTATTTCTGGTGTAATCCTATTTATAATTCCAAGTTTATTTCAATTCATTTATTCTTTTATCTATTTTTTCCCAACCGCCGAAGGAAGGTACCTAATGTTTTTCCAGCTTTTATTGTGTCTATTTATTCTTTGGCTGTCTAGTCTGCAGTCTTACGGATTTTAACAGATGAGACGTCATTAGATTCGCTTGTTCTCTTTAGGACAGATTTTGTCTTAATCATGTCTTAATTGAGGGTAATAATAATAATGTTTGATAGGGTATAAAACATAAATAATGCTATTTGATCGTTTAATCTTTTGTCCCCTTTCCAATAGGATAATAGAATACTCGAACATAGTAATTTGGAATAACAAATTACTATGTTCGAGTATTACTTGGCATACCTTGTCTCAGATCTTAATGGTATTCTGGGCTTTGGTGCCTTCTAACTATAGCTGTAGTGTGCACGTAGAACCACAAAGAACTTGACCCTTTAGTATATTAAGTACTGTATAATCATGTATAAACATGACAGTATCCGACAGTAACTATGAGCAATTACAAACGGATAGTCAAATGGCTTTGGCTTCTTGAAATGTCAACTTTGTTGAACGAAACAGCACAACGACAGTCGACACAGATATGAGCGACAGACATGATACTCCATGATACTGGCTGAGTGTCTCTTTCTGAACCTAGATATGTTAAATTTACTGCCGAGCACTATTTCTCATATTCTCAGAAGAAACCTTTCCCTTTTCATTCTGAGAAGAGAATAGACATGGGTATCTTATCGAGTAATTGACCGGTGATGGGTGAATGGGTAAAGACGATGACTGTATTTCTCTTATAGTGAATATTTTTTTCCAAAAAATTATCAGCCCAGCTGAAATTGAATAATGACTCTTATACCCTCCAAATAAGCGAAAAACTTGTACTTAGAGTGGGTATGACAATAGTAGGACGGGTGGGGTTCAAACTACGACCTTTCAGTTTTCAGTCCGCACATTTAATGACTGGGCTATTGAGGCTGAAAATTAAAAAAATTGTAGGTGAAAGATTCGATAGCAAAGGTAGAGAGGGATATAAATTATCTCATTATAACGGGTAGCTAAGCGTTCTTTACCCCATCGGACCACGCAAAATCATGCTGCGGTTTTCTAACTTGAAGTGGGCGTGTCATTAGCGAGCAATGATTGCGGAAACCACTTGATTCAAATTACTTCAACGATGGACAGCAATCATCTGATCAATTAAGCACGTTATATGATATCCAGGTTTCAATAACAATGTTATGATATGTATGAAAAGCTTGAAATACTTTGATTGCCACTTGTGAGTCTTTAGCATGATTGTTGATGTTTAATTTGTTTAAAGTTCTTCATTATTATGAGTAAGAAAATAATGGTGTTCAATTATGAGAACTAATTGCCATAACCTAAACAAAAAACAAACAATTATATTTTTGGGTAAAATCGTTTGACGCAATATTGCACGGTGTTGTTCGTTGAAGCTTGAAGATATAAAGTCTATACTTGATTGAGTATGAAATCTAAAGAAAAGTTAATGAAAGAGACTGAAGTCTCTAACAAAAAATTAATTTAAGCTTCAAGTATAAGCAGAGACTAGTAGGTTCAGCAAGTTAGGATTTTACAAGCGGTAGAAGCTAAACCGAGATTTGTTCTAAAGCCTCCTTTAAAATTGAAAGATAGAAATCTTAACATCCTTAGTAGATTCTATTTCTAGAAAATTATTATTATCTATTATTATATAATCTCCATCATTAATTAATCAATGCCCTAGAAAACTTAATTGCTTCTTGTCTCGTCACCAACATTGGCGTCAGACAACTACGTCAATATTTAAAAAAGATATAAATGTATAATAGTACTTATAATATTCCAATCGAGTCAACAATGCCAGAATAATTATAATTACTAAATAGTATTTAATAATTCAAATTAATACCTATTATAAATAATGATATTCGAAAAACTAGCATAGAAACTAAGCTAAGAAAAAAATTATTTATATGATACTAGAAAAACAATCTATTCCGACTTCTGGATTCCACTAAAAGGGTCGTTAAAATCATGAAACGCATATGTCACCGTTCTTCACTCCTCCATCCCACTCACGCGTCTTGTTCGTATCAATGTCTCCAAACTGTATTATAACATTGAAATCTTTAGGTACTTTACCGTGAACTCATTGAGCTGAAGGTAATTTTCGCTTCAGGAAAAAGGTAATAAATGAAAACCCTTTTAGTGTAGGTATGCCACAGAGGAAAATTACACTTTAGACAAGTTCGATTCATTTCAATTTTCGCTTCAGGAAAAAGGTAATAAATGAAAACCCTTTTAGTGTAGGTATGCCACAGAGGAAAATTACACTTTAGACAAGTTCGATTCATCATTAAACAAAATTTAAAAACGAATACCAAATAGTTAATTTTTCTTGTATAATATTTTATTAATTTTATCATCACTTAAGTTTCATTTCATAATATACAATTAGTAGATGGTAATCGTTAATTATTTATTATTGTACTTGGAAAATGCTTCTAGCGTGTTTTACTGGCTCACATTTAACGAATCGTGAAGGACAGATGTAATTGTACTTCATATGAATAAAAATCCGTTAATTCTGATAACATGATACTTACTTATTAGATAGATTAGGTAAGAATTTGGACAGTTTTTATTGCCTGTAGTTGTCATAAGAGCCATGGGTTAGTTAGTGGATATTAATCTAATGAAACTTTTAGAAATCTATTCGAACCTACAATTAAATAAAATGGAATAAGAATGTCTGTCTGTTATTTCATTCTAAACTGTCTTTTATCGAGCTCATTTAGTAATATTTTTGATCAACAGCATAACACAAAAATAAAACTGTTGATTTTAGGATAGGACACTACAATCTAAACAATCTATTCGAAATTTAGCTTACAGATGGATTTTTCATTCCAGAAAATGTTCCCACGGGATTTAAACAAAGCTAAATCAACTTTTACTTAATTTTGCACCATATCTAAGCAAATCTTATGAATGCTTGGTTCAGTTCAAATATATACTAGCTAGACTCTACATTTGCGCTGGCTTATTGCATTACTGTAACTAATACGGCCTCTTTTAGCCTTTTCCATTTCCATGCTTCATTAGGAATATTCACGGTACCTACTTAAACCTAACCTCTTTAGATAACTTAACAAGCATGACTCATAAAAGCTTTTATACACACGATATTGTGAAGTGCTTCCATTTACTCTAAACGACCCACACTTGATGGAATACCTACGTATATCTGGATTAGTTCCATAATAATTAACATATCTGTTATCAATATTAGAAATCCGTATGTACTTTACTCGTATATTAATTAATATATCATGTTGCTTATCGTGGTTGCTCCAGTTTGATAAAGGTAGTGTTTCACGCTGATAAACGTTTTTGATAAACTACCTTGTTTTAAATAAACGTCGATATGATTACCAATTTGCTTTTATAAAAATGTCCTCCCAACCGATGTCGGCCACGGCGGCCAACCTTCACAGTGATTAGCTATTTTTGCGGAAAATATTATAGTGCACAAATTTATGCGCAATCACATAGTTAGGCCGTGAAAATCCGACACGATCGAAGAATCGACTGCTTAACATGGTCTTAGAGGCACATGGGTGTGACATACCGTCAACGTCCTAACTCCTGGCTAGTACTTAGAATTTCTTGACCAAGTCCTCAACTCTACTCATGCAAAAAATCAAAAAGACAAACAAAGAAACACAAAGTGTGTGCTTCTATAAAATTAATAGAGATAAGTCTAATGAAATACATTATATGATGGCAATGTCAAAGTGAATTTTTCCGTGTTCCAGATACCGTAATGCCCGATATGCAGCGAGACGCGTGCGAAAGCGCGTCATCTTCAAGCACGGAGACTGCAACGTCGTCCAATGGAACGTGGCCAAGCGCAGGCGCCGATACCTCCAGGACATATTCACTACCCTCGTGGACGCACAATGGCGCTGGACGCTACTCGTGTTCGCTCTCTCTTTCATCCTCTCTTGGCTCCTCTTTGCCCTTATCTGGTGGCTGATCATCTTCACCCACGGCGATCTCACCCCTCCCGTAAACTCTTCCGAACCATTTGTCCCTTGCCTCAATAACGTTAACTCCTTTACCGGTTGCTTCCTGTTCTCAGTAGAAACCCAACATACGATAGGATATGGATCTCGAACCACCAACGAGGAATGTCCTGAAGCAATATTTGTCATGTGTCTTCAAAGTATTGTTGGTGTTTTCATTCAAGCTTTTATGGTAAGATGTCACAATTTTTGTACCTGTTTCGATTTTTTTTCTCCCAAGTTTATTTTAAAATATTTTACTAACTTTAAGAAAGGACATTCCGAACCAGTGGTAGATTCATCGACGATTCAAAAACACTTGCAAAAGTTTATTTGAATAGAAAAATATTTCTATTATATTCTATTCTAGAACGAAATACATTAGAAGACCTTTCTAATCCATAATGTGACACAAAATCTGGCTATACAAAACGATCATTTTTGATGAGTTAAATATTAAAAATTTGATATTATTACATTTCGGATATTGGTTACAGTTATAGTAAAATAAGTTTATTGTACATTTTAGAAAAATAATAAAGAATTTAACTATCTAGAAGGAAACACATGTGTAGTAGAGAAATTTAAACAAAAGACATCAAAACTGTTTGAAGGGTTTCTGTAAAAATCTTCCTGCTTCAAAGCCAATATGATAAGTTAATATATTAAAATAAACTTGGAACTAAGCCAAACGTGTTTAAACGTACCAATTTGTGGTCCAGATGCTCTCTTAATAATAATTTACAAGTCGGTACTTACGAGTACGTTTACTCTACGTTTTTTATATTCTATGATTTTCAGCCAATTTTAAAAAGTAAAAGTAGCTATTATAAGATCTTCAACAAATTCAGTCAGATCTAGTTCCACGAGATATTCAAGAAAACTTATATTCAATTTGGTTAATTTTTTAAGGCGTAGTTCAAGGAAATTATTTGGTTGGTCCAACATATTATTTTATTTACGACGAAGTCCTAACTTTGTTTTAATTTTAGGTGGGAATAGTGTTTGCTAAGATGTCTAGACCAAAAAAACGAACCCAGACCCTGCTTTATTCCCGGAATGCTGTGATATGCCTTCGAGATGGCCAACTGTGCCTCATGTTCCGCGTTGGTGACATGAGGAAATCGCATATAGTTGAAGCACATATAAGAGCACAATTAATTCGCCGCAAGGTATATTATTACGACATAGCGGAGACTGGTTAGTGATTGGGGATTTCAGTCTGCACGCTTCCAAGTCTTTATCTCTACCCAAATCTTTCCGTTAATCAAGTGGAATCGAAATTATCCAATTATAAGGCGGCGCGTTATTGAATTTTTCGATTCCAATGGTTTTGGAATTTAACTTTTCAAAACTTTCTATGTCTTGTCCATAGGTGGGTCTAATTTTTGCAAAGCTGGCGCGATCCAAAAAACGTAACACCACACTCCTCTTCTCAACGAAAGCGGTTATATGTCTGAGAGATGGAGAGTTTTGCCTCCTGTTCCGCGTTGGAGACATACGAAAGTCGCATATTCTGGAAGCGCATATTCGGGCTCAGCTTATTCGGAAAAAGGTGGGCTTGCCTTTTACATAATTATGTCGCTATTTTTTTGCACTTTTTGTATTTATTTGGACCCATCTATGGACATTTATATTTTACTCATGCATGTTATGCATATTGGCGCTGTAAATTATCTCTTACGCTTTTATTAATGACGTTTTACGTACCTATTCCAGATTAATAATTAATAGGAATTACATTTCTTGTACAAGGCTTTGCAACACTTAAGTCTGCTTCCTTACAAACTATAAGATACACCGCTAACGTAATTTCTCTGTAGATATTTAATTAATAATTGAAATGTAAAACGGCTTAATAATACTGCAGATCACGTTTCGTTGATTTATATTTGATTCTGGGAAATTCCATTGACGGTATTATGCCTTTTACAATACTCATTAATCATATCATGTAAATAGATACTGGAATTGTCATTGCTTAGATTAAAATACTGCATGATTTGAAAGCATGAATGTTTGATTAATTTAAAATTATGTCTTATACTAACTTTAGAGTGGGTCTACACATTTTATTATAGACAACTTAATTACGGACCTAGTAAATTATAAATAACTAGGTATGCAATTTTTAAATAGTAAATTGGGACCCACAAGGGTTACCTGCTAGTCATAATGCTTATGTATACTTATCTTTTATCTTTATGTTGTCTTTGGTTTAGAGATATTTTTTTCATTAATATTTTTAATTAAATAAATAAGGTAGGGAAAATTATATTTTTTTTAACCAGCTATTGTTGCTACCTGGTAAGTCCAGTTAATCTTGTTATCTAAATCTTCTTCAATATTGCAAAATATCAATTACGTAATATTGTCAATAATATCCTAAAGTGTAAACGCCCTCGTAGCTATTATTTATATAAAGTGTCTTGATAATGTTTTTCTTCTGCTTGGTGTTATAAAGTTTAATGAATCTTCAACAGATCACAAGAGAGGGGGAGCTGTTACCGTTTTACCAACAAGAGCTGAAGGTGGGGGCTGATGGGGAGGAAGACCGATTAATGTTCATTTGGCCGACGACCATAGTGCACAAGATCAATGAAAAATCGCCGTTATACAACTTGTCTGCTGCGGATATGTTGAGAGAGAGGTTCGAGATTGTGGTGATGTTAGGTGAGTGTTTTTAGTTAATTAATAGAAAAGCATGAAAAATCAATCGAATATTAAATTCAGTTCAATTTGAAATAGATAATTTTGAAACAAAAACAAAAAATGATATCGAAGTTATGGTTCTAGGAAGAAGAGAATGGTATGCTTGTGTGTAAACTGAAATTAGGAAATTTTGTGATCCGTGATACCAAATAAAATATAAAAGATGTCAATTAAATGCTGGAAAAATGTTGTAATATTTTTCTTGAATCATTTTGCAAAAACCAATGCAACCATTCTTACAATATAAAATAAATTAAAACAATGTTTCTATTAAAGTAGGATATTTTAATAGCAATGACATTCACTCGTAAGTTTTTTTTCCATATCAATAGAAATTAGAATTCGTCATACGTTTATTCTAGAGGGTGTCATAGAGTCTACTGGAATGACGACGCAAGCCAGAAGCAGTTATTTACCATCTGAGATTCAATGGGGCCATCGCTTCGAAACCATGGTGTCATTCCGAAAAGATACCGGGGAATATGAGGTATGTAATTTTTCGAATTTTTTATATTATATTTCCATTTACTAATATCATTGATGCGAAAGTGTTTCTGTTTCTGTCTGTGTGACTATCGCTATTTCACGACTAACTTAACTAGTGCCCTGAACAAGGACATAGGTTGCTTTTATCTTTATTGTTTCTATTTAACTTTATTATTTCCTTATTAACCTAAATCTCTTAGGTGCATTTACAACAATGAGTTTTCCTATCATCACGTTCATTCGTAGAAGTAATAAGTCACGGTAATAAACCATTTTAAAGATGTAGAATAAAAACATGAATTCATAAAATAGTATCGAAAATGAAGTCAGAAATGACATCATCTCTCATAATATGTTATCGTCGTCTTCGAAAAGTAGGATAACTAACGGGCTTCTAAACATAAAATGAATCGTAAAGTAACAGTAAAATGTAGGCTTTTTGCTAGCTATTGTAAGATTAATTTGACTATTTAAGAGCACTGCGTAAAATTAGAAAACTTAATAGTTCCACTTCAAACGTATTTGTTTGATCGGATTGTATTATTACAAAAATAATACAATCAAATGGGTCCCACTTGCTGTGGGGTGAGACCCAAGCAGCCAGTGGTCAGGATCTCCAGAGTGAAGAACCTCCTCCCAATGCGTGCCGTCTCAAGGAGTACCGCCTTCTGTATCCTGCTCTTGATCCAAGTACTAAACGAAAGTTTCTTTAGGTGTTAAGGTTAATTAAAATTATTATTACAGGTGGATTACACGCGATTCAACAACACATACGAGGTGGACACGCCGCTGTGTTCCGCAAAACAACTTGACGAGTTGCGCGCCACGGTTTCCACTTCACAGAAACTGGGTACGACTTTTCCTTAGCAACGTCTCACCTCTCGGTGTATTTGTATAAATTATCTCGAAGATAAAATTATGCATATTCTTAGAATTGCCATTTGCTATTCAATTTACTTACCTGCTGAGCTTTGTGTTGTTTTTATTAACGTTTCTGAATATCCTCGTGGTTTTCTTAATGATCGCTTGCATCATATCTCTCAGTGTATATGCAACTGTAGGTATTGCTTATGATTTCTGTTCCTTCGTCAAATAATATAATACACAGATATAATAATTGAAATGCAAATGGACAAAGGTATCTTTTAAAGACACGTTGCGGTTTTGTATCTAGCGGCTAGCTCTAAAGGGTTTGGTGAATTAACGTCATCTATTTACCAAGTGGAGGGGTCTACGGTCTACCCTCACTGCGCTTTCCGGTATAAAGTCGCCATTCTAACAGATCGGGGCTTCAACGTTTATCGGTTCTGTATTTGGCCCCAGGTAATGCCATTTCAGCTCAAGCTCTACAGCTTATTCAGTAACTCTGGTACTTCTACGAATCTCCTCATTTTTTATTTGACCACCTACAAATACTCCGAGCATGTAGTTCTCTTCATCGCCTGAGGGCCTCTTAAGTATTCTTATAAGACCTTACTTCCATCAGTAAATATACTTCTTTGATTGTGGTTTTTTAATCAGAATTTTTTAAAGGGTTTCTAAATCCCTTACATTAAAATGAGATTAAGCCTGGCTCTTAACACCCTTATTCATACAATCATTCTGTGGTTGCGTTTGTATTTACTAAGTATGCTTATTTTTTTACAGATCGTATGCTAGGCACCATTCCAAAGTCATTCTCCAATGACACACTGGACATGAGCTCGGTTGATTCAATATCCTTAGACGAGCACATTGAAATCAAGATCCCTGAAGCGAGGGTGAGAGAAAACAGGCTCATGGCTCAGAACAATTTCGTACAGCATATCAGCGAAAAGACAAGAAACACCAGCCACAATCACTTAGCGGTAGAGAACGGTCCAGAGATATTCAATAATAATACACAAGTTGGGATTACTGACCTAAGGGATAAAGAACACGTTGGACATATGCACAGAAGTCACAGTCACGCCAGTATGAAGAAGGCTCATGGCCTCACTCCAAATGGTATCAACCATGCGGGGCATGGTCATGAACATCATAAAATGAATAAGTAAGTTCTACAAAAGAAATAAAATTTGTAGGTCTATCTCGGATATCTTACTAGGTGGGGTGGGGATTTTTCACTGCAATTTCGCCATTCCAGATTGGGACTCATTGAAGTCCCAAGGTACTGAAATCAGTTCGTCAAATATTGTGTGTTAGCTCTGGTTCTTCTACATATCTCCTAACTTCTGATCTGATCATAAAACTTGAGTAAAGTTCTTTCCATCTCTCGATGTCTAACTGAGCTTTTTGATGAGACATGACTCCGAAAAGTCTTCTAGTTTGAAATATCGTGTAATGTTGCCGCTGACGTGTGTGTAGGTGTAGGTATTTGAAACTATCACGGGCGCCTTTTGTTAATCCGGGAGAAGAAGTTACTATACCCATACAGTAGATTGAGTCTGTCCGTAGATCTGTTGAGATGTGATTGAAGGACGAACCAATAAACAAGCACACTTTTGCATTCATAGTGTTAATATGAGTGTATATTGTAATTTTTCAGATCAACGAGTGAGAACCACATAGTAGAGAAGAATGCAACGGCTCCAGTCATTCCCATCCTTGTGACGTCAGCGGAGGCCGACGCCTGACGCGCACACGCCGCCCCGCCCGCATGCGGCAGGATGGCCGCACGCGGTAGGAACTCGCACGTGCGCTTCAGCGACCAGAGCGTCGATACTGTTGAAGTAGATAATAAGAATGGTACTTTGAGGTACGTTACGTACCTGCGCAAATGTCCTTTTTTAGAAAATATGAAATATAGTTGATGATGAATCCACGAAATCGTGGATTTAAGTTTCTTTTTTAAATCGAGTGGAAAACTCTGATTTTTTTAAGGATAATAAATACCCTAAGTTCTTTCTCAGGAAAAAATGACAAATTTTATCAAAATCGATTTAGCAGGAAAGGTGTGAAAGGTAACAAACAGACAGACGGATTGAGCGATCTTTCTATATTTAATAATACATAATATTATTAGTAACTGAAATGAAACAAAACGTGCCAAATTGGATGTAGATTCCTAAAATGTGTCAAAATTATACTTACAATTTATAATATGTCAAATAGAGTATGATATGTTTAACGTGTGGTGGTAACTTGATAACCGGTATATTTCTTCTTTTTTTTAGTCTTTTTGAACATGAACAATATTTCCCTTTCAACTCCTTTCTGATTCTGAACAATTTAATTCTCAAAATCTAACGTTGTAACGTTTAGGTATTTACTATAAGTACATTACCTACTATAAGGACATTATTGTCTACTACACCAATATCATTAGATATTAAGGGTCGTAAGTACTTAGGCCAAGTATTTATTTAGAATACTTTAGTGAAATTAAAAAAATGGGGTGTTCGGAGATCAGCTATCAGCTTTAATTTATTGGAGTTCAACTTCATACCCCGAATTAGTTTGTAAGAATTACACTTTAGCAGTCTCATTAATAAGAATATTGCACATTAAGACTTAGGTTAAATTTAAGATTGGTACTTACGGCTACCAATAGGAAATTTGATTCGAATTTTTTTAACAAAAAATCAGTTTAGTACCAGTGTTTACAATAGAAACAAAATGTAAATCCGCTGTAGGTATAATGATTACGGAAGCAGTCCTTTAAAACCAAGGGCATAAAGGTGTACTTGGACAAAGACAGAAAAGGATGCACGTACAATGTACATACACAGTGACGTCACCGCCGTTTAAGTGCTAGAGGTGCGAAGGAGACGGAATGACGTTCTCCCCCTCTTTAAAATTCGAAATTGTCCTTGGTTCTAAAAATCCAAAACACTTTTAATTTAGATAAAAACAACAGAATCACCGCTAATATAGTAATTTTCTTACGTACATAGGCTTAGGCATAGGTTTAGGCTTCCATATGTGTATTAATTTTATTAATGGGACCGTAGAAGTAATTGTTTTTCTATCAAAAGTCAAACTAGAGATAGAAAATTTTCCATTTAAAAGTTCAATGTCGTATTAAAGGTTAACTATAATCTGAATGACCGTGAGTAAACCGAATTTCCGTACAAAGGTGCTCATTCACCGGGAGCGTTCGTTTGTAATGTAACAGTTCGGATTTGAGCATTCCATCAGCGAGTGAAGGGAACTGATGTGTGTGTGAGGAAATGTGCAACCTGCAGTGGCGTGCACACAGGGTAGGCATAATGCGGAAAAATGATATAAAATGGAGAAAATCGCCAGTACGAGTTATAAAAACTTAAGGGTAGGCTTTTTATAATTTGTACAATGCCTACCCTTAAGTTTTTTTAAATTCGCACCGAAGATTTTTTCCATTTTGTATCATTTGCCTACCCTGTAGTACATCCTGTGCACGCCACTGGCAACCTGTGATGATACAATTTGTAACATTACAGTAGTGAATGTAGAGGACTGCTGTGAGTTTGACTAAAAATGATTGCATCAGTGTGATCTCAATTAACCACCTGGCACTCTCTCTTTTTTAGTTAAAATGCGCTAATGCAGCAAGAATACCATTAATTCAGTCAATCAGGGGTGACACGAACATTACACCGATGCTTTATTTTTAGGAAACTACTCTAGCTGAGCCTCAGTGTTACAATTGATAACATTAATGGGCGCCACTTATATAGTCGATTATAGTTGTATAGGAATGTGAACAGTGAAAGTTCACAGTTCAGGCGGTGAGAGCATTGAATTGCTCCTCTGTCAATGAGTATGTAGAGCTAGTGCAAGATCAGCTCAAGATTGAATCTTGCACTGTTACATTACAAGCGAATGCTTCTCGTGAGTGACGACCTTAACGTAGTCAAACACACGAGAGACGGCCCCTGCTATAGGTATTTAAAATTGTATTGTACCAAATGTCGTACCAGTTATGTATTGGATTTGATGTAGTAAATTGTATATTGTGATATTTTTCAAATACATAAACAATTATTCATACTTAGATGGATATGATCTAACTATATTTTAATAGTATCGATTTACGTAAATTGTTGTGAATGTTCAAAATATTCTTAGGCTGAAATCTATAGACCGCACTCTCACTCAGCTCAGACTCAAGACAGAGTTAAAACGAGACAGACTTATGCCTGAGCATATTAAGGTCTCGTTTTAACCTCTATCTTAAGTCTGAGCTGAGTCAGAGCACGCTCTATAGGTCTCAGCATTAGGGTATGTGCAGTAGGCATGCCAAATTCGTTTAATAAATAAAAATAGGTGCTTCCACATGGCAGGAATAATTTATTTATTTAATATGTATCTTAGTTTATTTTTTGAACAAAGAAATATACTTACCTAAATATTTTTACATGCACTGCTTGTAATTCACTCACTTATTTATGAATCAACCATGTTTGACGCATAAATAATTCAATATAAAAAAGTAAAATATCAATCGAACTCGATTGCAAATGATTTTATTTCCTTTTTTTTTTTAAATAAAAGCTTACAAATATTTTTGTTTTTTATCTTAAAAAATACGCTTAAAGTTAGATATTTAGGCAATACGGTCCGTATTCTATTCTATTACAATTAGGCCAAGAATCATTCCTGTCGTGTGTGCAGGCTCTTAGGGTCCTAGAGACCCATTGCGTTCCTTTTTGAGGCATAGTAACTTTAAGTACTTATATGTAAATAGTTAATTATTGTTTGCGAATAGAATCATACTCATGGCTTGTCGGTGTATGCCCGACAAGATTCGATTTTCGAACCCGTTCTCTACAAGTCCCGATTCGAATTGCTGGCAGGGTCAGTGCACCGCACGACGCATTATGAGACTGTTCGAAATCTGTCGGACATACACAGACAAAGTTGTTCGACCACCACGATACCACTCACGATAGTCTCAATTAAAGAAAAATATTTCTATTCTCCTCTCAAAATCTCGCATTAGTTAATTATATATCTTATTTATATAGGTAATTATACATTTAAGTGTTAGATTTACTAATGCTTTGATTTAGTTAAGTGAGGATTTAATGATTTTATATTAGGACGATTTTATTTTGTGAATCCATTCATTTTTATCTAGTCTAAATAAACTCCTAGAGTGGAATTTTCAAAATTAACATTACAGTATACTTACCGTTTCTTTTTTGTATTCCGTAAATTCATGAAAGAATGATGCATATATAACATTTTTGGTAACACCTACCTGTTTACATTTCTGTAACCACGTCATATAATATTGGTACCTAGTATTTGTTTAATTCTTGAATACAACATTACCACGTGAAGCTGAAAAAAGCATTTTATCATAACCTTCAAGGGTCTATTGTAATTGATCTGTAAGCCAACTAGCAAATTGCAGCTTCATTGCAGCTGCAACTGCTGCTTTAATGACAGCTGTCCAGCTGACAAAACTGCATTTTGACTACGAAGTCCGCATGCAGTTGCAATAAAAATGTATCTAAAGAAAATGCATTTTAGCAGTCGGTTTACAGTTCAAATTCAGCATTTCAGTGTGGACAATTATATCGATTATACTTATCGAAAGGTCTTTTATACTGTAGATGCTAGCTCATATCAACAATATTCAGTGTCTACAGTGTATTCAGAAACTTCACACATTTTTTGTTTCGTTTTACCTAAGTAGGTACTTTTACCGTCTCGTGGTATAGAAAAGAATATGTACTTTAATAAGGACACTCTTACAAATTACAAATAAGGATCAAAATAAAACGTGGCTGTAATAGTTTTTAACTGTCTAAAATGACAGACATCAGGGGCCCAAGCGGCGCAGGCGCCGCCATTTTTAGTACAATGAAAAAGAAAAATGAAAAGCTTATCTCGCTGATTATAATTTAATATTATGTATTTTATAATTATATTAAATTATGGTATTCATAAATCTTACAAGACTTTCATTACAACCCTATCCTAAAATTACTAAAAATATTTATTATTTAATATTTTATTAATTCTTAAAGTAGGTAGGTAAAACATAAAATGAGACGTAAATAACCAAAGTACCTACCTAATGATAACAAACACGTAACAATAGATCGGTACGTACTTCCTTGACAAATTATTCTATTATACCTACATAAAGATCGATCTATTATTCTGTTCTACTATTCTACGGTATATTTCATGAAATTGTTCTAAATTTTCACGCGACCAGCACTTGGAATCCAGATTTTTTACGTGATAGTAATGCTACTCGACGATAGATGGCGTTATAAAAAAAATTATTTCACAGAAAATATAAGTTGAATCTTGTTATGATTATGAATGGTAATAGGGTGGCAGACCCAATTATGGGCACTTTAAGAGTTTATCTTATTTCAAATATGTTTTTTAAGTATAAATTTAACCAAATTCTATAAATCACTGTGTTCATAAGGTTACTTGTTTAATAAAATATATAATTAAAGAAGATATTGAAATTTTTTTGTTTAAATCAACTAGAATTTTAAATAAGATTGAAAAATGACCCAGTCCCCAATTATTCGCACATTTGTTACCAGTTATGGGCACAAAATTATCCAATTATCAACACTCAGATTTTAATAGAGTTTAAGGGAAATATAAAGCTAGGCTACCTACGGAAGTCTTTAAAAATATAGATTTTATTACGAAATAATATACAGAAATTCTTATAGTAACTGTAGGTGAATTAATTTTTTTATTTTTATTATATTTAAAACAAACACCCTTACATATTTAATAAGAAAACGTAAACATAGTCTTTATCAAACGACAGACGTCCACAGCTAGACAAAGGTCTCTTATATGGACATCCACAGGTCTCGGTCTTACGCTACCTGAATCCAGCGACTCTCTGCGACTCGTTTGATGTCGTCGGTCCACCTAGCTTCCCGGTACGGGATCGCTACTCCAACACCATGGGATCCCATCGACCATCAGCTCTTCAAACTATATGCCCGCCCATTTCCACTTCAGTTTCGCTTAGCTATGTCCGTGACTTTGATTTTCTTACAGATATCCTCATTTCTGATATGATCTCGCAGGGATACTCGGAGCATAGCTCTCTCCATCGTCCGCTGAATGGTTATTGTTTCGTGATAAGTAACTGCCCATAGAACTTCTCAACCTCTGTCCATACCTCAGGTGGAGAAGAAACGTGACAGCCTTCGTCAGTTTTCAGCCGCGTCAGCTGGCTCTGTCCGATAGATAGATCTCTCACGGACACTTTGGAATGGAACTTCTGTTCCACTAGATGGTATCTTTAATACACTTGGTATTCAAGGCCCGCAGGTCGCGAGTTCTTTTCTTAGAGATCTGCCTATTAACCTACCAGTAGGCATCCGCGTCTGCTGCGGCTGAAGTCTCATCTCTTGTCTGTCTTCCATCAGTTTGAGAGTAAGGTCAGAGAACTTCTTGGTCCTTTTCGTGTGATGGGTCTTAAAGAATTTAGACTCCAGAGTATGGACAGTTTACACACACTTGTTAAGATCGTCTACAGACTCCCAGTCTGCTAGGGAATCGAATCGCTTCGGAGTGTTAATAAACAAGAAAATCTCCAAATTTTGTAACCAGATACTGACACCCCTTGTTTTGCAATGAAATAACGGGAAAGTTTCATTTACTTTTTGAATTAGTAACTAATAATACTTAGAAAATCAATTAAAAACAATTATATTATTAAAACTCAAATAAAACCACAGTTAAATCACTATTAAGTAAGTACTGACCCTTAACGTCGATGAGTCAAAATGGCCGAAAAACTTTGGGAACTCCAGAACGATATCTTTCAACTACGATACTGACGTCATTTTAAAACTTTCCAGATTAGAAAGGTTTCGATTGTGAAAAATATGAATTCCCCTAAATATTTTTTAATCTGAAAATTAAAAACCACAATCAGAAACTTATATTTTAATCTTTTTTGCCAAAGTGCGAATAAACTGGTGCAGTGCTAGCTATTGGGTTGGTCACCCTAACTCTAATTCTTATAAGTACCTACATAATATATCTTAAGTACGTCTTAACTGAGTTATGCGTTAATTATTTTAAGAAGCGAAGTTCGCAGAGAACACAGAGATTTGACTAATTCTTTCCCGCTTGATTTCGATGCTCCCTCCTCCCTTCCATTCCATTCTGAGGAAACTGTAATGGGATTTAAATAATTTTTCTATTTTAATGCTTAGTGGCGCTTAGGGGGCGCTCAAACTTTTTCATTTCTTGCATCGATATTAATTGTACTTGGATCTTCTTCACTGGATGATGAAGAGCATCTTTCGGTGTTGAAATACTGTGATGGATATTTCGGAACACCCGACTTAGTTGATAAACTCGCCCGTCTTAGAGCATCAACTACCAATCTATCGGCTATATTCGTCAACGGTGATGAAGGTTTTTCATATAGAGTCTCAGGTATCGACGAGTAGCCTGAAAAAACGAAAAACATTAGTTAACACTTAGTAATAATAATATGTCCTTCCGACCGAATCCGAAACCAAAGTACACAAGGTGCACTCTCTATTTCCTCACTCTCATTGACCGATGGGACGGAAATCCGACATGACCTGAGGTGGTTAGCCGCAAGATCAACATCTTTTCGTGCTCTTCAGGGCACTGGGGTGATAGGTACATGGCCTACTTTCTAACTCTGAGCTAGCACTGAGGATTTTCTATACAGAAAACCCTAATACATTTTTTGGCCGACCCGGGATTCGAACCCGGGACTTTGTCATCCGCTGTCGAACATGCTTAGACCATAGTAGCTAGTGGCGTTTCTTGCAAATAATCTACGAGTGTCGAGTAAGCATAATGGGCATCTTTGTCTTGGGTGATGGACGTATTTAACTATACCTATTTCTTTTATTGTTTTAAACTTATTAATTTTACGGGAATAGCGTAGGTATGTTAGGTATTCCCCGTCAGCAAACCTACGTATATTGTCATTTCCATCGTTCTGTTATATTATTTACAGCAGTGGATTTCCATAAAGATACCCTTTATCATTAAGAACTTACCTGAAGCCTGATAGATGATACGTAGATGCTGATGCAAGGAGTATCTCTGTATACCTATTATATCGTATAATGTTAACTAATAAAAATACAAATCTTTAAAGTGATGCTTTAGTGATAAGGTAAAAGGTGGTGACAAAGGTAATTATTGATAGGTACCTAATAGTTATCATAATAAACTAAATATGACAAACCCCCAGTTACAACTAAATATTTTTAGGTAAGTAGGTACCTATATTTGACCTCTGCTCGGATTGTAGATACCTATTTACTTAATCCTTTGCGTTGTGGGGAGGTCAAATAGCAATGTGATCGTAAGTATACCTACTGAAATCAGACTAAACTATAACATCTGACATCTAATAAAAAGATAAATATTACTTGTAAAAATGTAGTTTGCATAAAATCTGATACAAATTACTAACTTTAATACCTAATATTTTCTCTATATTTCTTCTTAGTTTTGTATCAAGACACACAAACATGAACGATACAATCAAGCCAAGCCACTCATAACGTCTCCCATTAGCCAAGACAATACTACGTAAACTATACACGATGAAAGCTTTAGGAAAAGGGAAAGGAAAAAGGCAGAAAAGGGACTCATTTCAATCACGTTCACGTTAAGACTTATTTAATTAACTTTTAATAGAATAACGTAGAAGAATTCGAGATTTTACTGCATTACCAGGTGCTACTACATACAAGGGTGTACGTATTTTTTTTAAAGAAAGTTTTTGTAATAGGTTGGTATGCAAGTCGTTACGAGTAAGAATAATAATAATCGATAGCTAAAATATTTTTAAGTAGACTATTTAAACATAATTTAATAATTAAGTAGGTAGGTAGTTTTTTGTGTGTATTTGTCTACGACTATATTATGAGTTGCGCTTGTATGTTACAGAACGTAACATCAGCATCACATAGTCTCTTGCTGTATAGAGGCATAGTAAATTAAACACGAATCAACGTAACAACATAAATTATTCATTCAATATTTACATCGAAAGAGATTTATTCATACACACTGCGATTACTATCTCTGTTACATTATGACGACATAAATATTGTTACAATAAAATAAATATTTATATGCAAACATCAATAAATAATTTTTAAATTTTTACACAATATGTAATGTTACTTTTAAATAACAAAAATAATAATAATTTCTTTATTTTATAAAATAATTTATGTTAATGGTAACTTTATTAGGTATGTTGATAACGTTACATTTATTATTAGCTTAAAATTAAATATATTTTATAAATATAATGATATTCGAACCTTTAGTCGCTAACATTTTTATGGAATGTTCAAATTAACATACACAACCTTTCAGGAAGAGCATTAGTAGTTTAACTTTCTTATCATATTTTATATTATAATTTTTTCACTTCGAGCGAGATTCTAAAATTATATAATTTACATAAATTTTATTATAAAAATATATTATTCTTTTCATGTTTTTACACAACCTTCTTCTACATATCAATCACGATATTTGTTTTCTTTTCATTAATTTATAACAACTTCCTGATAGATTTTTAACGTACCTACATGTAATGATAAATTATTCCAGCTGACTAGTGATTACAAAAATAAGATTGTAGCATCAATAATAATGAATACCTTACACTTTTTAATATAAATTATATATCACAAAAACTATCATCGAACCATCTTTAGCTGGTCCATTAAATTCCATTATTGTACAGTTCTTGGTTCTTCAATTCACGAGGGCGCGTAAGCTTTACTTGTCGTTACATCGTTTACATGCACATTGCGTAAGTTGGTATGTGTGCCTGTCAGGAGCCTAGGTGGGAGCGGTCAGACACGAGCAAGCTCTCACTCCCACTTAGGTAGATACGACACCCACACAACCATAAGTCACGCGCCCTCGAGAATTGCAAGAACTACATATTATACAGAAAAATTGGAACGAAGTTCCTTATCGCGCGTTGTGAAAGGGGGCTAGACGGAAAAAATTCTTACGAAAAGTTGTCACGACACTTTTTGCTATAGGCGTCGCATGTGTCTCTGTCTGTCTCTCTCTCTCTTATAGAAAGCAAGCCCGATATTTTCATTTCTATTTCGCATTGAACTTCGTTCCATCCGGGTGTCCCTTGACACCTCTCAAGTTTTTTGTATTATGCGGACAGCATTTCCTACCTGTCTTATCAACAATGTGGATGTGAAATGTGTGATATTTACAGTTTTTTTGAAAGTGCCCATTTTGAAATGTTTTACAAAATCCCTCGTTACAATAATTTCCATAAAAAGGCGATAAGTATTAAAATCAAATTAATAATGCTACAACCACCAAATTATTGCACTTGACGACGTCATTGTTAGTTTATTTTCACACGGGAATACCCTTTATACGAAACCCAGTATTGTTTATATGTTCGTAAAGCTAATAAAGTTTTATTTCGGCCCTTGTGAGAATGAGCTTAGTCTGAGATTGAGAAACAATGATCTGTGGCTTCGTATACATGTCGTCAAAGAACTCGATTGTAGTGACGAAACCTCTTTCTATAATGTGACAGTGTAGTCGCCGTTCTTCTGTTCAGCCTTGGGCGGCGGGGCGGGGCTCTCAGGGCGGGCGGGACGCTCCGGCAGCTTTAGCACCAAGTGATCCGTGCTTTCTGCGACACATCACAAACAAACAGTTACTTACTAATACGTTGACAAATGTGTTGACTGCCGCACTCAGATTTAATTTTATTTAATGAATCAATATAAATAATAATGATAGTTAATTAAATCTCTCAATGAAGTGGCATGCCACTTATATGTAGGTATAGTTTTTACAATTCACGAGGTCGCGTGGCTCATGGTTTTGTGTGTGTCGTATCTGTATAAGTGTGAGCGAAAGCTTGCTTGGTGACTGCCCTCACCTAGGCTCCTGACAGGCACACACGCAATGTGCACACACGACGTAACCACAAGTAAAGCTCGCACGCCCTCTTGAAATGCAAGAACTATACTAAGTACAAACGAAGCGTTAAGATAGGAGTGAACTTTCTAAATCGATAGTTTGGAGATTCTTTTAGTTAA
Source organism: Hipparchia sbordonii (assembly GCA_038048805.1). Lineage (NCBI taxonomy): Eukaryota > Metazoa > Arthropoda > Insecta > Lepidoptera > Nymphalidae > Hipparchia > Hipparchia sbordonii. The sequence goes on along the minus strand of CM076109.1, from coordinate 8,979,063 downwards.
GTGACAGTAAGGATCTGAGTGCGGCAATAAGAGGAGTTTCTCTACAAAGGAAGTTTGATGGTCATTTGAATTTAAACGTATCATTATTGTCGATGAATTTTTGTAATCACGTTTGGTAAACTAATATTACCTATAATATTTGTGTCGGTACAGTGCGAGTAGCAGTTACAATGTACGGAAAAATAACAAAAAAAAACTATCATTTCTAAATTTTGAAAAAGTCTAAATATAATTTTTATGAATAGTGCGTAGGCAATTAGGTAATACAAGTTGCGTCTAGTAGTACTTATTATATTTTAATGTTTACCGGCATTCGGATGCATATAGAATTTGGGATAGCAATCGCAATATATATAAATCCATAATGATGAGCATGCATGCAACAACATGCAGTTATAGCTAATAACAATCGGTGAGTTTGGGTAAATGTATAATCCGTTGGAAATAGGGTACTATGGCCAGAATATTGGGCTAACGATTATAATATTTTCCTTAACTGTAATCGCACTTTTTCAAAAAAGATTTTATTTCATTAAGTAGATATAATGTTATATTTATGAATGAATTTTAAATATTCCAACTGCAGTGATACTTACAACCAATATAACTTGCTTATATTATTTAACTGATAAAATTTTGTCGCACTTTTATAAAATCTTTACGTCTTCTGTCTGATATTCGTTATAATATAACTCAATACCTTAAAATCCTTAATTAATTACTATCTATTGATTAATGATGCGTAGACCTTATATGGTTTGTTAACAAATGTACAAGTACGTCTAGTGCAGGACCAACTTAATAGTAATTTAATGATTCTGATCGCCGATGACATAATGGAGAAGTTGTATGTATGGTGCTGATTTTATAATATTGAACTATTTACAAATACCATAAAAATCAAAGTGCAAAAAATCAGTACAAAAACCTTTGAAATCCGTCAGAAAATTACGGCTATATCTAGATTTAGGTCTAAGGATTTAGGTGATGTTAATCCCCAATAGGGGATGAAAATTATCTAAATTTTTCCCTAGAAAAATATCCATAAAAGTTTATATGTATTTGGGCTTTGTATAAAAAATAAAAAAATACGTGTTTAATGATTTTTTAATATTACACCCAAATCCACTCCATTCCAATTTCTAAGGAGTTCAAATAGGAGATGAAAGTTTGTATGAAAGCTCATTATTTTTCAAGTAAAATATAAATTGTTTGAATGGAGAAACATGCATTTAATTTAAGTCTTAATAGGTTCAGACGAATATTATGTACGTTTACAGTACATATTCTGCTAAGCGTTTAAAATACAAGCCTAATAATTTCCACGTTAACGTTAAATACCCGATTAGTAAATAATGTCAAGCCGTAAGTTGAATCACCCGTCGGATAGTTAAAATACATAATACAAAAGCAAATGTGTATGTAAAATGGGACTAAAGCATCCATTTGCACTGACACTGTTCTGAAAACGTGAGAGAAACATTACTTGTAAATATATCCTGTATAAAAAGAGGGACTGCTGAATTGCTTGACATTGAATAATTTGGCCATTATGGTATATCCTGTTAAGATTTGGCTGGGAAATAAAAAAAGGAGCGTCGGAACAAAAACCGATAAAGCACATTTTGACTTTTTTTTTTTTTTTTTTATCTCAACAGATACCGAACTCACTACTGTGATATTTAGGTTTCGAAACAGTGCTGCCAACACCAATATATTAATAACTTATTGTATAGACTTAGACACATTTTTTCAGTTTCCCAAAACAAAAATTCTGAAGTGATTTATCGGTTTTTGTTCCGAGGCTCCTCAAATGATTTAGGCTGAAATCTATAGACCGCACTCTCCTCAGACTCAAGACAGAGTTAAAACGAGAGAAAATTTTTAATTACTGTGGAATACGAGTAGGTACCTACGCGATTTCTTGATGGTACCTACCTAACTTGGTAGTTTGCAATTTTTTTCAGTTTTTTTTAAATGTTTAAAACTTTTTTTATATGTTCTGCATGTAGCTATGTTGGTATTCTTATAGTGCAATTGTAGTAAACCTGAATACAACTTCATATTATAATATTTAGATACATATTAGTGACACGCTTGACAAGAGATCACGTGAATAAAGGTATAGCAAGCTATGAATAATAACTATCTACATTTAAACTAATCCCTCGTTTGTTCTCACTTGTTAGAAACCACATGTGATTCAAAATAAGTTCATACCAATAAACATTACCTGAATGACATTTCAGATTCAGAGAAAACTGAGTAAAATTTTGAATCACAAAGTAAATCTCGTATAAGTAATTTATATCATATTTATATTGAATAAATATAATGTAACTAGATCAAGGGGTGACGCTACTAAGGCAGGACGGGCCAAGTGACAAAATTATGAAAACATAGGCATCGTTTCATATAGGAGGAGGATAGAACTCTTTTTTTAAGGTTTCTGAAAAATTTGTTACCTTGACCAGATATAAGACTGTCCATTTAACACAGATGTTTTGGGTACATTTCTCTTTGCAGTTTCGATAATATTATATGACTTTCATATTATGTACCTACTTACCTTTTATTTTAGTAATCTGTACCTATATAGGTAAATTGACCGAGTGAAACAAAGTCTCCGCTTTGGTGAATTTGCACATTTTCTATTTTACTTTACTTCAAAAATTACAAATTAATAAACAAACACATCTATGACCCAAAACTGAAAAAACCTACAAAAGTCATAAAGAACTTTATTCGAAGGGGCAAAGTGGGGGCAAATATAGAAATAAAAAGAGGACAAAAAAATATTTTAATTTTTTTTTTTTAAACTTTTTAAATAGGCCTAGTAGGTTGCCGAAAACTATTTTTGTATTATTTTACTTCAAAAATTGACAGTTTTGGGGAAGCCTCCAAAAACAAGTCAGAGCGTCAAAGTATTCGTGTTTAGACCTCTTTTGTCCTGAAGTGTAATCTCGAAAACTGAACATCAAAAACTGTACATAACTTAGGTACATAGAATGTCAGTCATTTCCTGTGGTTGAAGAAAAGTATAGTATTTTTCTTAGCAGAATAATACAACCTACCTACCTACTTCAAAGTTATCTAATTCTTTAATTCTTCCTGCCTACCTACGAACTTAGGTTGCGAGTTCTTCTTCGTGGCGAACCACTATTATTAATTAAAAGTTAATTAATAATTGAAAAACAAAGCCGTAAATGATAATAAAATAAGGGTGAATGTGTACAAAGTAGGTTAAAAGCATATTGATGTGCATATTAGTATAACGTCATGCAATCAATTCCTAGGTAATAATAATAAATAAGGTATTATCATTTGAAGTTACAACTGAGATAGTTCGTTTGTTGACCTTAGATAAATAATGTCGCAGATAAATTCTAAGCAACGCATCGCGGAAATGCAAATTTGCGACACTTGAATTACTAATATAGGTACGAATTTGATACTCCTGTTAACAAAATAACTTACTGACTGAATACTGAAATGTATTTTACTCGCAACGCGAGCATTCCGAACGCTACGTGAATGTTTTTTGAATTCTTTATGAGCAAACTAGCTAATGCTGGCGACTTCGTCCGTGTGGAGTTAGTTTTATAAAAATTCCGTATGAACTGTTTGTTTTTTAGAGCAAAAAGTATCAGTCTACACCATGCAGATCCTCAATATATCTATGCTTAAAATCAGGTATTAAAAATCTCTTAGTACCATTTCTGTATTCGGATGTTAGTGCTCCAAATGTTCATAGTGATCTATCAACGAGATAATAACATTCATGTTAAGATAAGCTGACATAAAAAGCAAACAATCAAGTGATTATAAGTTTCAGTGCTGCACAATTATACGGCCACCACCACATTTAGCATTCGATCTTAGTCCAAACATACACTCACCGATAGATCTGCGATCAGCTTGAGTTCCGTAGAACTCGTCTAATTCCTTGGCGGAACACAGCGGCGTGTCGACCTGCGTGGTATCCTCAAACTTAGAATAATCTACTTCGTATCCCTGACGTTCACGATTGTATGACACTAACGGCACAAATCTGTGTCCCCACATTATTTCACTTGTCGTATAACTAGAACGCGCTTGCGTCGTTTGACCCGTTGATTCGATTGTACCCTCCAAAATGACTACGATCTCAAATTTTTCTTGCAATACATCCGCTGCGGATACTCCATAGAATGGACTTTCGGCGTTTATTCGATGAACCATCGTTATGGGCCAGATGAAGAAAAGATTACTATCGCAACCGTCCGCATTCAGTGCTAATTCTGTTTGATAATGCGATAAAAGTTCTCCTTCCTTTGTTGTCCTGGAGCGAATTAATTGAGCCCTCACGCTGGCACCGATGATATGAGACTTCCTCAGGTCGCCGACTCTGAACATTAGGCTTAATTCGCCGTCTCTCTGACAAACGACGGCGTATTTCGAGAACAAAAGAGTCTGTGTCCTGTGCTTGGGTCTCGTCATTTTGGCAAACACGATTCCCACCATGAAAGCTTGTATCATTACTCCCACTATGCTCTGTAGACACATTATGAAAATAGCTTCGGGACATTCTTCGGTCGTCGTACGGGCGCCGTAACCGATGGTATGTTGCGTTTCGATACTGAACAGGAAACATGAGGTAAAATCGAAGATATTAAAAACACAAGGTTTCCACCCGTTACTGTCTTGCAAAGGCGGTAGATGATCCACTTCTAGGTCTCCATGCGTGAATGCAATCAGCCACCAAATAAGAGCGAAACCCAGCCAGGACAATATGAAGGAGAGCGTAAACACGAGTAGGGTCCATCGCCATTGAGCGTCCACGAGCGTCGTGAACATGTCCTGAAGGAACCGCAGACGCCGCTGTGAGATCCGAGACTTGAGGATATTACATTCACCATTTTTGAGAACAGCCCGCCGTCTCGTTCTTCTAGAAGCGCCATGTCTGTGCGAGCGACTCCTGTAAACAAATACACAGTATTGATTACATAGCGTTCCGTTTCAATGGTTCTGGTTAAACATAATATTATGCAGATGGAGTATAAGTGTGAACGCGTAGATCACGCTCGCTACGACGACGCTACGGCCTTCGTCAATGTTAATATTCTTAATGTGTAACAACAAAACATAAATATATTGGAAATATTTTCACATAACACTGAATAAAACATGAAACAAACAGTAAGCGAAACAGTACAGGGTTTTCGTGGGCGAGGACGGCACAGCTTGTCGCGGATCGAACCTCTTGCTGCCGGTGCCCGTGGGGTAGTAGACGCCGGGGGAGAGGTTGCCGTTTCCTGGGACGGCCTTGATTTTGAGCCACTCCGCGTCAGGCAGGAGCTGGGCCTCCTCGCGGCTGGCGGGCGACTCCGGGTCGAGCATGGTGCCGTGCGCGCCGCTCACTCGTAGGCGATCGTCTGCGCCACCATCCCCCGGAGTGCTCGCGCCTCCTGAAGCATCGCACGCGATAATGCCTCGGTCACGACTGCTTGTGGCGTGCTCTTGCGACGCGTTAAACGTTTTATAATTGTATCGCGAAATTCTATATCAAAAATTATCAGTCTCGGAAAACAAACCATCGTTAGTGCTTATTTCGACGACGCGCTAACGCTTACGGGGTGTTTGATGTTTATGAGTTATGACAGATACCGAACTTACGATATTTGTTTGAATAGTTTGGTACGTTGCCTACGAATGCTTGTGTTAAATGCGTTCTATAGATTGCTATCATCCGGAAGGTCAACCATTTAAACTACACACATTGTAGTACTCTACCTATTGAATCCCAATGCAGCCTAATTAATGCTTAATTTCGGGGAAAATTAGTAAATATTCTTAAAAAAAGGAAATAAGTTCATAATAATAATAATTTACTGTTAACGGGTGCAATAATGAGACAGAGATATCTAAAATATGCGAAAGAAAACCTACTGACTGATCTATCAAAGCAAAGCCCAAATCACTGGACGGATAGAGTTACAACCAGCTATTATGCGTAGGCTTTAGGCATCCGCTACAAAAGGATTTTTGAAAATTCAACCCCTAAGGGGGTAAAATATGGGTTTGAAAAATAGATCTTAACGTGAGCCAGGCCGCGGGCAAAAGCTATTTTTTTACATGTTACATACGTGATCATTAATAAACGCTTTTCTTCCAACATTTTTATGCTGGTACGGCGTGATCCCGGGTTACTATTATAGTTATTTATGATGCCACGCCCTTCCGGCCCCCATTTAATAAGTGGTCGGTTAGTGCAAATTAAATATTGTTTGCCAATACTCATTGTTAAACTACTAATTTGCTACTCTCGCACTACTTACGCAGGAAGGCTATTTCTAGCAATTTTACACGTCACACAATAATAATTTTGATTATTTACATAATAATCTGCGAAAAGTGTATCATGAAAATGAAGAAAATATTCTTTATTGTATACCAAATAACGAAACAACATCAGAACTTAAAAAATTAAAGACAGAGGCGGCCTTATCGCTGAAGAGCGACAAACATCCATACATCCATCCATCCATACAAACTTTCGCATTTATAATATTAATAGGATTGAGGTGCACCAAAGAAGGAAACAGCATAACACATAATTATCAAAAAAGTACGCGCAAATGTATCATCGAAGAAAAAACGACTATAGGTACTTCTACAGTCCTATTGCTTGACGAATTGCAGCATTTCTGTACAAAAATGACATTGACACTAGTATCAAGGAGGATTATTAGGTACATTAGGATAGACTTCTTAAACCATTCTGCAAAAATTGTATGACTAAGGGCCCGTTGCCTGAGTGGCCGTTTAAAGTTAAGTTAAAGTTGTAACCGCGGCTACATTTAACTTTAACTTTTTCCGTAACCGAGCTCTGACCTCCATTATAGGCGTTGCACAACGCCAATTTTGACCCCCGTCAAAATTAACTTCAGCTAATGGGGCTGCCAGTAAAATGATGATTCCCTTCTCGGTTTTTTAGTCTTATTATGTTGAATTATTTTATCAACATGCAACATTATGCTGAAGTAACAGTCAGTGTTCTAGTCTGTGATTATGTGATAGTTGTCTTTTCATCTGTGTTTGTTGATTGTCAACACGGAGTGATTACATTCTCTTGGATTGTCAACTAAAAGATTTTTGTCGAAATAGTCATTTTATTTAGTTTTATTACAAAGAAAAATAATATGGATGTTAATGCAAAGTAAGTGACACTGATCACGGAAAAAGGGATTTTTCACAGTATTATTAAAAAGCGTTCACACACACTGGTCCCAACTATACTTATTAACATGTGCCCCATAGAGCATGTGAAGGATCATTTTATAAATATATCAATAAATGATGATTTTAAACCACAAACTGTGAGTACCTGTTTATATTTTAACTAGACTATCTCGGAACTTCGTCCGTGTGGATTAAAGGTTTTTAATTTTCGCAGGAGCTCTCATTTTCCAGGATAAAAATGTGTTAACTACTGAGCCGATTTTAATGAATGAGGTATCAATCGATTCAGTCCAGGTCGGTCCAGGTGACACAGGTTACGTTATAAACAAACAAAATCAATATGCCTACCAAATATTTTATGGTAATTAATGGTAATTATGAATAAAATACCATACCAAAATCAAGACTGTAAATCATTGACTATATCACAACTCAAAACACTGGACGGATGACTGACACACGGACTGATTGGCATACAGATATGTATAGCTATTATGAAGTAGGCATCTGCTAAAAAAAGGGGTTTTGATAATTCAACCCTTAAAGAGGGAAAATAGAGTTTTAAAAAATTTAACTTGATGTGAGCGAAGGTGCAGGCAAAAGCTGGTTTGTAATTATTTATTTTTACAGGTGACTGAGGAGTCAATTGGAACTGAATATTCAGACTTAAAAGAAAGTCAGGAAGTCACATTTATTAACATTAATACAGAAATAGTAAGGAAATAAACCATTTTTTGGTACTTTGTTGTACATACATACATTGTAAGCTAAATAAAAGATTTTAAATAGAGGTTTTTCTTTTATTAAAAAACATATTCTAACTATTTACAATACTGATACAATGTTATAATTTAATTAGATATTCAATAGCTTTAAGTACATAACTTATTGACAATATCTAAAGAGCTGTTGTTAATTAAAATATGTAATAACTAGCTAATTCCCGCGACTTCGTCCACGTGGAAAAAGTTTATAGAGTGACTTGCAACTCCACGAGAAGTTATGTTCTCTATCTCCGATAATACTTATTAGACCTTCACCAAAATTGAAAAAAATACTTCTAATAGTACACACATTATATTAAAAAAAGAAATATCAAATTCAGTTTACAGTGGACAAAGTTATGGAGCAAAATCAACAAAAACTTTTATCCCCTATCCCGGATAAACCCTTTCGTTTATCAGGATAAAAAGTATGCTATATGTTGATCCGGAGTATCAGCTATCACTATACCAAATTTCATTTCAATCTGTTCAGTAGTTTTCGCGTGATGCGCGCACAGATAGACAGACAAAAAATTCAAAAAAAATTGTTTTGGGCTCAGTATCGATACTATAATTAAAGCATCCTCCGAATAAAATTTTCAAAATATATTTAATGTATGGAATTCGTCCCGTTACACAACACACATTAACAGTTTTATCACTAACACTACAGCCGACGAGCAGCTAGCTCGGACGTGGTTTGCGATGGATCCGCTTCCACAAGAGCCTTCTTCATTGTCAACTTTGGTCTCCGGCTGTCCACGGAGCTTGTTCTGCAGGTCGAAATTTCCAGTACGAAAACGTTGGAACCAAAAACGCACTGTGTTTTCTTTTGCGACACCGCCACCATACACATCATTAATCCCTCGAGCCGTTTCTGCACCACATTGAAATCGACGATTTCTGGTGAAGAGTCGACAAGACTCTCTGCATTTGCTCCTGCTGCTTTGTTTTACTTGATCTGCTACGGACATTGATTGATTTGTGTAATGATTTTTTTCCTTGGAAAAGATATTCTACCCATTATATTTTCTTCATCACTGAAACTCTCATGTTCAATTTATTTTGCGAATAAACACTTCGGAAAATACTCGTAGATAAGATTACTTATTTTATTTGTACTTTTAACAAAATAACAAACTGTCACAATCCATCAAAAATATTGATAAATGTCTATTGAAGTTTTATTTTGAGGTTAACTTGACCGTAAACCCTCGCATTCGGTCGGTAAGGTTTAAGGCTAAAGTTAAAGTCAAAAGTTAACTAAAAAAGGACTCGTGCAACGCGATTTGCTTGTTTCGGCTGTCACATTTAGCTTTAAACCTAACTTAGCCGTAACGTAACCGTGCCGGCCACTCAGGCAATCGGCCCTAAGTATCATCGACGACATTAGGTATGAAGGACTTACAGCATTTTGTATTTAAATAGATTAAAGATGTTAATTATTTTATTTACTCACAAGGCGCCTTAAGTCATTTTAAGCTAATTTGTTTTCCACCACCTCTCATCAAACTGAGTGATGCACGATTCGCATATTTATTATTGAAACAGATAAGTAAATACTGAATCGATCGTGACAACAGAATCAGCACTGAATTGCGCTGTGTGTTTGGGTCATGAACATGATCGTCAAAATATTCCCTATAGCTATATGAGGATGCTACAGTTGTGAGATTGTCTAAAAACGACTGCATCAGTGTTACGATCTAACCACCTTTGATTCGCTGAACTTACGTCATTCTTGCTGCATCTATGCATTTTGACCAATGGCGAGAAAGTACCAGGCAACCAGAGGTGATTGATCGTCAACTGATCCAATAATTTTTTTCGTATCCGAAGGGATATGAGACCCTATTACTAAGCCTTCGCTGTCCGTATGTCTGTCCGTCTGCCTGATAACGGGCTGTATCTTATGAACGGTAATAGGTAGATACTTGAAATTTTTACAGAATGTGTCGTACATCTATTGCCGCTATAACTAAAAAAAATAAAAAATAAGGGGGTTCCCCATTCAAGCAACGTTATTTTTTTCGGCGTTTTTCCTCGACTCTGTCTCAAGTCCAACACACACAGTTAGATTTCATCCCTATTCAATCTAAGTAGCATAGGTATAGTTTGAAAAAAAGACAGACACTATAGTCTCGAGGTACCTACTGAAATTGTGTAAGAAACCCGAAGCGTGTGCAAGTTCCTACAAGAGACCTACTCCTTATCCTACATCCATCTGTGGGCGTCCAACGGTAGAAGATGAAGATAAGGGACGAACGACATCGCGTAGGGTCCGGTCTATAAATAAACCAGTAACCAGAGAGCACATCCCGATCAAAGAGATATAAATCAAAATGAATCAAGCCGCGACACCTAGAAAATTGCCCCCGATATCTGCTGTCGTTTAATCATGGACTTGTGGCATCGCGCGTGTCGATTGCAAATAGCTAAATTCTTTGTTTGTCGATTTAGTGTTTAAAAATCCCGCGGGAACTCTGATTTTCCGGGATAAAAAGTAGACTATGTCACTCTCAGATCCCCAACTATAACCATACAAAAAATTACTTTAATCCGTACTCTGTTGCGGCGGGATTGCCAAACAAACATACTTTCGCATTTATATCATAAATAATAGTAAGGATATCTGTAGCTTTAGCGTAATTGAAAATTAGCTGATTCTCACGACTTGCGTCTGCGTTAAATATTTTTTAGTTTCGAAATTCATTTTGTAGGGACCTTCCTGGCTAATATTAAAAGCAAAAGTGTGTTTGGTTGTTGGAATTTTAATTAAGTTAATTTTTATGCCGGAAAAACAGATTTTTCCACAGACTCCGCATGGACGAGGTGCAGGTTAACGATATATAGTACTTTAATATTTTTGATGATATGTAATGAGAATATGCTGCAGTACATGCTTTTTTTGAATTTTGTTTGTACAGATACGCGTATCCAATTTCAGTGCATTTAATTCAAAGATTGGAAGATAAATAATGTTAATAAAGTATTGAAGGTATTAGCTAATTTTATTAGGTACTTTACAGATTATTTTATCTACCATTAATAAGATAATGTTATATTACTTAAGATATTTAAACACAATTTCTTCTCAGTGGAAAGATCTTATGACGTGATTAATCACTATGTTATCTAGACGTGTATGTATGTTTACTGATTTTGGTGGATTTGGCAGATTAACTTTATCCCCTAGTTCGACCGTCTTCCAACCTACGTGCAGACCTTGATAGTGACGTTGTTAACGTGAAATTAACACTAGATTAACTCTAATAGCGAGGGATTATGTGGATAGTGGTTGTGAACTTTTATAGGTACTTTAATCCGCCAAACGACACTTAAAGTATTCTTTATCGAAGGTCAAGTCAAAAATGTTACTTTTTACAGTTCATATCCAAAAGGTGACAAATGGAAAACTATTGAAATACAACCTACTCGTACGAAACGCTTCAGTTCTCAGTTCAACGTTTCTGAATCGAACAGCTAAGGTATGGACCGCACTTCCAGCGTCTGTGTTTCCAGCCACGTATAATCAGAGTACCTTCAAGACAAGAGTGAACAGGCATTTTCTAGGCAAGCGCGCTCCAACCTAGACATCATCAATGCTTTCCATCATTGATTGTCGTCAAGCGCAAGCGTATCAATAAAAAAAAAAAAATTACTAATGCTACACGGTCTGTCCGTCTGTCACAGGTGTCTACGGTTTCAGGGGCAGATGGCCAGAAATTTTCACAGAATATTTAGGACACTTTAAGTTATGACCCCCATCGCCGTAAGTGACAATTTCGCCATCGAGTTAACGTTTTGGCAGATTTATTTTCGATACAAAAACTGTCACAGCGGCAAATCTCAGCCTTGGTTAAACGTTACTCGGGTATGGTGGAATAGGCACTTAATAATTAAAATAAATTAAAAATTAAAACCTAACTCTACACGAAACCCTAAAATAAAGCTTTTTCAAAGTAAATTGTTTCATCTCTATGTTTAGGAAAGGTACAATTCATAGATACCTACAGGAAAAGAGAGTATTGAATCTCAGTTGAAGAAAATGTTGGTCAACTAATGATAATTGAATAATTAACTATTCTGGTATAGCTCTACCTCTGACATAGCTCTATTCTCTATGTCACAATAGTAATAAATTATTCAATACCTAGTTGATCTTTCTACTCATTGAAAATTAGTGCCATGTACCTACTTGAACTTTTATGTAATTTATATAAAATTTGTTGTACTTTCCCATATCCCTCAGCAAATTCTTTTAAACTTCTTAAGATTGTCTGGAGGAGATCGCTTAAAGCGATAAGACCGCCTTTGCACACAATAATTAACTACATATAAGATTCAATAAATTATAAAAAATCATTTCTTGTATAGTAGCAATAAAAAATATTCTATTCTATGCTAAAGCCGATAATGTACTGCACAAGAATGCACTACACTAAGGGTTAGCGCAATCTGTCTTTTATCTTAAAAAAAAACTTGTGATTAAAAAATATATAAATAATAAAATCAATTGATATAATACTAACTTTGTTTTATTATATTACCCATCAAGATAGCACTTTGTCACTACTAAACTATTAAACGAAAGTGGCACACACTTGGTCAACAATGATAATGTCACGTTATCATTCAACTATTTACGCCTGCGTCTCATCTTTGAACACTTCCACCTGTTTTGGAATACCATAAAAAAATATATAATATATTTTCAGTATACTTTATCAAAATTATGTTTAAAAGGCGCAAGGTACTCAAGGACTCATATATTAACATGATAATACAATCATTTATTATATATTTTTTAATCTTTAACTTTAATCAACACTTTAGCACTTCTTTAGCACGTTAATCTTTAGTTGTTCTGTAACGTCATTATTAATTTATAGAGCATATCTTAAATGTTTCATTAATATTAACGCCGATGTACCACAAAATTTAAAAATACTAAAAAACGTATCAGATAACTATTGATAAAGAAAATCGCGCACATGTATTGTCTTGTGCGAATATTTTTTTAAACTATTTCGATAAGTGAAGAATTTATCTTTGCGCCGATTAGATATTGAGCCTCTTGATTCACTTTGTGCTAGATACTTGATAAGATGTAATTATTTACAATAAAGGAAATCTGGGTAAACATGATTATTTAATAAGAGGAGGAAGACGCGACAAACCAAGATATGGGAAGATGAATCATGAAATTGAGTTCAAAGCAGGAAGAACATGGACAAGACGAGCGGCAAATAGAAAACAGACTCGTTCAATGTTATCGATCCACCTAGATCCATCATTGCGTTTCGCGGTACGAGGTCGCCACATGTTGGGGGTCCCAATGACCATCAGTTCTTTGTACTACATGCCCCGCTCATTGCCAATTCAGCTTCGAAACGAGACTCGATGAGCTACGTCGGTAACTCATGGTTCAACTACAGATCTCCTCATTTCTGATTTGATCGCACAGGGATACTCCGCTACTCTGAGCATAGGCTCCGAACACATACTTGTATTAAAATAAGGAGCCGCGTTGGATACTAATCCTTCGCGCACATTGAATCTGTCCAAGCCTTTATTATTCCAATAATTGTTTCGGAAAGTTTCAGAGAGTTTCGGACACAACAGCCTTAGAGGCGTGTATGTACTTAGATTTAGTAGTTTTGTCACTCAAATACTTAGTCACCTGTAAAAGCATATCAGCTATTTGTTTATGGAAGATAAAGAATATCTACTAATTCCATTGTTTGTCGTTACGAATATTTATGACGTCAGTTATCCGTCTTTGACATGTCTGATGAAAACTTTCAGGTCAATCAGCAAATAATTTTCCTAACAGTCAATGACACCAATCTTAAAAGAGTACGTATTGGGATGGAAACCCGACACGACCGAAGAAAGATCAGGCGATCGTTTTTATAGTTTGCCAATCCGCATTTGACCAGTGTGGTTATCCTACTAAATATAATAAATGCGGATATTTGTTACTCCTTCACGCCGCACCTTAACGAATGAACCGATTTGGCTGAAATTTGGAATAAAGGTGGCTTATATCCGGAATCGACTAAATATCCCGGAAAATTAAAAAGTTCCTGAACGCGACGAAGTTGCGTGCATCATGTAGTATAGTAGTATAGTAATATTGAATAGATTAATAAAAATTACTGTTGATACTTCGTATGAAACGTACATGCAGTTTTTTTTACTTTTAGTTCCTGCTACTATTTATTTTGTAGCAACTTTTAGTGCTATGATATACCGGTTGAAATTTTAATGGTTGTACTCCCTGAAAGAGGTGAATGTGCTCATGAAACTGAACAACTTTCCCCAGGGAACATAGGTCAAAATATGAAAAAAAAATTGGACCCTCCATACAAACTTGACGATCAGCTGATTGATTTACTATGGGAGGTCCAAATTTTTTTTTTCATATTTCGACCTATGTTCCTTGGGGAAAGTTGTTCAGTTTCATGAGCACATTCACCTCTTTCAGGGAGTACAACCAATGAAATTTCCCCGTGTATGTATATATTTTTTTATTATTTTAACTTTTATCTGTAACGTACCTGCAGTCATGTCTGTACACAGTGCTTTGCCCTATAGAGCTACAGTAGGTCGGTATCCTATGAAGACTGGAGGTGTGCTGCAGCAGTGGTGGCCTCAGGAACCCACTGCCTCCATACGCGACCCCCAGCATCGGGGACTCCATAACAGAACTATCTAGTACACTCGTCTCGTCAGTTTCCTCCTCAATAACACCAGGTTTGTAGAATATCTTGCCAGCAGAAAGGCTAGGTTTCGTCTTTGTTTCCTTTTGCCCGTCATCTTTCCTCACTTGCATTTCATAGGAGGAGGAATCTTCTACACTCATATTTACTGTGTCCTAGTAGTTATGTATGGGTGCTGAATTAGGTTGCGTTAGTCAGGTCACGCGTTCGTGATTTTGTATTTGATCATAGTTAGTGATCATTTTTGTAGTTTCGATGATTGGTTTATTGGAAATCATTGGAATGCACCTGAAAATAAAAAATGTTTTCAGAAAATGCCGAAATATGATACATATACATACATGAACATTGGGAGGAAAACTGGTGGGAGAAAAATTATCTCCGTACAAATAAGTAATTCTATCTATCTATCTATCTAATTCTGTCGATACCCGGATTGATCTATATTGCTCTATAGAAAAATGATTTTTTTTTACATAATTTTATACCTACTTAATTATTTGTATAGATAATATGATGATACTATGTTTGTAGGTTCAGTATATTGATGTTAAGTTAGTTAAAGTTAATTACGAAGTGGTTCAAGGGATAGCAAAATAATATACGCGCGGTGGCTTGACCTGAACCTCGTCCTTGTTTTTCGTTGATTGAAAACTAAGGTTGATGAAAATTATGTTCTATTCTGTGACTAAGTAAAACAACGCCATCTGTTGTTGAGTAGCTTAAACTTCAAATTATATAATCTTTGTTAAAATAAAATAATATTCATGTTTCATTTATGTACTTTGAAAATGCTTTACAACTAAATAATTTTACGGCAATGTTAAAACTACAGACCCCTAGGTAGTAGGTATCCTGGTTCGGGTCTAAAAAATTTCTTTGATTTTGATTAGTTTTATTAATAAAATAAAATGTTTCTTTGTATAGAGTGCACCGGGGACTTGTTTTAAATTGATAATATTTGCATTGGGTATTTATTAGAAATTGATAAGTAAACATGCAATTGCACTTGATCGTAGTATTAATATACAAACTTAATGCTTCGATTATGCTCAATAGAGATTATCAATGGATCTAAGGATCTAAGAAATAAAGTAAGAAGGTACCTACCTAGGTATTATTTCTCAAGTTTGATAGGTAAATAATTAATACTCAGGTATTAATTAACTTAACTTCTAATCATAACGAAAATGAGACATAAAACTTAATCCACAAGCATGATGTTAACTAGAAGTACCTATTATTCCTATAACATGACTGTACAATCTACAGACACCAGTGTAGAGAACACAGTATGACAATGAGTTAATATTGAGCTGAGCATGATTCCTTGCGATCACTTATCGTAGGCAATTTTTCTTGAAAATTGTTATCATCCCGTTAGTTCCGGCGTTTTGACACGCTGCGTCCTTGCACTCATTAGGATGTGGTCGATCTCCATGACAACTACGGATGCCTTTATTTCCTCCCACTAGGATTGTTCAGTCATATTGCGGAAAACCTCGTAAAATGGTTAACTTTATTCCCCCTATTATAGAAAGACTACGGACTATGATTGCATCTCTCAATTCTCCATTCCTTCCATTTGACTAACTCAAGTGGTTTTTAGATGACTTAATACTCGTTTACACCAACCACGAACAAGGCAGCGTCTAACTAGGCAACGCCTATGCCTAATGCCTACTTTTATTTAAAAAAAAAATGGTTTTTATTGCGAATTATGCAAAAATCTCATTTCTTGAAACAAACAACGCAGGTTATGATTTAACTCTTATATTTAATTGAAGGATTAAGTAAAACATACTACTTCCATGAAATAAAACAAACATTCTGATAGGCCACAGACCAAAAGTTTATAGAAAAATGAATATACTTATCTGTCAGTTTAGGCAACTGCCTAGCGTTACGCATGGGCGAATCGGTGCCCTAGCTTTAGGAGACGCTTAACATCGTTCTAGGCATCGCCTAACGGTTGGTGAAACGTTTCTTAAGTTCTTAGGCGTCCGATTTAGGCGAGCCCTTGGTTTAGTGAAACGGTTGTAATTGTTATATTTCGTCGCTAAAGGTTTTACATCGTTTAATTTGAAGTCCTTACCTAAACTACCTATGGCAAAAATGAAAAATTTAATTTACTTATTCGTTTTTGTAAAGATAAGATACGTTGTATAACTAAAGTTGGGTAGAGAAAGAGACATAATAATATTTATTGCTCTCGTGAAAAGCTTAAATCTGCCTACGATTAAATGGCCTAAGATCATCTGGGTTTCTAATTTCTATTTATCTTATTAGATAGGAACCTAGGTCTTAGGTACCTTCTTCTTATTTAGTTTAGGTATTTCTGTAAAATTCTCGAAGATTTCAAATTCTTTAAATTTTATCGCCAGTTTCAGGTGTCCCAATGAAATCTATGTTGACTTCGACTGTGTTCTACAGTTATACTTAAAGTAAATTTTTAATAACAATAAATGATGAGAAATCAGACCAAATTACCTGGTTTGTAATGGACTTTTGTCTCTACGTAGCTCTTTTCAATTCATCTCCACTGTACTCTAACTTTGTTCATCTTTGGTTAATTAGTCCAATGAAACGTGTGACTATGACGTATCATAGATCATTACGTTTGTCAAACGTAGGTATACCTGAACTATCATGAAGGCCAGCCTAAATTGCCGTGTCTGACTTGTAATTAATAACGTCTTTAACAGTCTTAAGACTACTATTGTCACGCAAATTTTAATCACCAAATTCAGTAATTTAGAGTATGTGCTAGACTTTTTTCACTACCTATGGCAGGTTGACCGCGACGATGCAAACAATAATTTCATATTTGTAACAGGAAATTATGACACACGGAATTGTGATTTTATGAATTGTAGGCTTTGTTTTTTTAACGCCACCTACTTATTATACCTATGGCATATACATTTATATGTCACACAAGAGCAACATCAATCAATCTACATAACCTTACCTTGTTACAAATAAGCGTTAAAACGATTGCCAACTTTATTTGCTGTCATTAACAGTCCATTCGCAGATTTCTATTGCAATGCAGCAAAAACTAGTTGGTGATGCAAAGTTATTTTTGCTGCCACGCGACATCCGCAACATATAGGCTCATTGTTACCTATAAAAGTGTCTGATTTCAGCCAGTTTTTACATGCCTTACAGTGAAAGGGTGCGTAAAAACGTTTTAAAATGGCTTATATGATATTGGAGAATACTTGGTATCATTTAAAACAAAACTCTACTCAATGAGTCATCTGCATGAGAATATTCTGTACCCACATGCCATTTCTACCTCCAATCAAAGCACTATCAGTTAAAACTATGACCATCGCAGCAGGAAGTCAGTATTTTGGGGGAGCAATTTATTGCGAGTGGCCGGTGCTTTGAGTTCAGACTCTGATTTAATAAGATAAACTTTAAATATCCGTTTGCGTAACTCTGATCTCATAATTTAGGTGTGTTTCATTCACTACATTGTTTCAATTTAAATTAAGTAGTGTTTTATGGGTCTATGGAGGTTTAAAGATAACTTGACTTAAAGCTCTTGATGTGCAATTCTGGGCAGTCCTTAAAGTACAAACATCCAGCTACTGTTACAGTTTAGCTCATGAAAATATCTATACCAAAATAGTCATGTAATTGTTCAGGTAATATTAAAGAAGATATAGGTATAATAATTTTAAGCTCATTGTAAATCATTAAGAATCTAAAACTCGGATGAGTCACAATACAATGACTCTACTGACACCAAATATATGTACACAACGTTCATTCAATTACGGGGTCATTTAAATTATGTCACTGTCAAAACTTAAGAGATGCGAGTGTGAAGGTAGATTTTAAAAACTTAGGTAAATGTATTGTTAAGTCTAAATAAAGATCCTAAAAAAAGTAAAATATAATCAAAAGTGCACAAAAAATAAAGAATCTTAAGATCAACGAATTTTATACAAAAGTGAATAAAAATATTTAATGATAAAATGAATGACTTGAAGAAAAAGAGAAAATAAGAAAAGTATCTCGATATTAATATTATAGTCCGTGCCTAAACATCGCTCTTCCTGTTAAATAAAGTTCAATGCTAAACTTTATAATATTTGAGTGCTAAGTATTCGGAAAGACATTAATTTGCGCATGACATAAGTTAATCATTTGTAGAGTTCAATAAATAAATCGAAGGTCAAACTGTTTTTTTTTAGTTTTTTAAGTTTTTAACAAATTTTAGACAAATTTATTAACAAATATTTTCAAATGTGACTATTTACTTTTGAATTTTAGTAAAAAATTTAAGCAATAATTAGTTAATGTTTGAACCAAGTAATTAATCGCAAATTATATTACTACATACCTACCTGCCTACCTTAGAAACGTTTTTCATAGAAAATAGAATGCGTGAGGTTCGCATAATGTTCCCTTACGTCATGAAAAGAAAATAGATACCTATAATAAATCTGTACATTTATGAAATACTTAAGTTAATTTACAATTCAAATATGGAGATGTTAGTCGAGAATATAATAATTATTACAGTTCAAACACTAAATCATGTCTACTTTTCATTAAATTACTTGTCATTCACCATATAAGATGATCTAATTTACACAGTAGATATGCACCCACGTGATCTTGTGTATACAGCTGATTTAGACAAACAACTTCATTTCATAGATCCAAATGACCAAAACCTTTTATCAAATCAAACCCAAATTACTTACCATCTCTTCTTTCCACGTAAACGACATAAAAACTAAACATCGAACATATTCAAAACAAACAAATGTCACTTTCATCGTATAAACATGATTCGTTTTATCTTGGATCTGAAGTTCATATCATATTGGTCGGAGAGTATGATTTGACGTTATCAACAGGACGTAAACTTTCACATCACAGATAAAAAGTCCTTCTCGTTCCAGGTTTGGATTAATCCCTAGCGTGCGATCAGGACGCCAGGATAGCTATGACTGGCAGGCGTGCAATGGTACCTAAGCCAATTGTGAACCGACTTTATTTGTTAACTAGCCACGCGCTCGGAAACAATTGACGGTGTTTCACTGTTAGCCTCTGCAGATAAGATTTAAATGTCCGTTATAGGTACATGTTGACAATAAGAATAACAATCAAATACTAAATCTGTGTAAAAATGTGCTGATATTTACCATAATTTCAATTCGAATATCAGATTATTATCCAACAGAGAATTGGAAAGGTGCATCTGGATTCAGCATGGAACAGGGCGGGAAAATTACTACAGCATGATTTATGGATTTTCATTGAATTATGATAGTTACATATTTCAATTAGAAGAGCCTAGCTAGAAAGGTATGAATAAACGAAACTTATTTTTGGTTTTTAATCATTAGCAATTTTCAAGTCTATAGGTAATAAATATACTATACGAGTAACAAATAATGTGATAGATACCTAATTGATCTTAAAATCTAAGAAGGTTATTCTTATAACATTGTTCGTCCATTGATTAGTTCCTACATAAACATACTTTTAACTGAAGTTACAAAAAAAAAAGAAAAATTATGTACCTACGTAAATGTAAATAAAAGTGATATAATTAAAAAAACAACTATTTTTTAGTCTCTTAACCTCTATACTGCGAGGAAATTTTTGAAAGCAACTTATTTTTATTTCCACCTTTGCCATCAAATATCATTTTTTATGACGATGAAACCATTCTAGTTCTTTTTTAAGCTGAAATTGCATTTGCGAGGAACTAAGTGGGAATTACCGAACAAACGGACAGGATGTTGGCGGCCAAGGCGACACTTAGATAAACCTTTGTTTGGCTATCAACAGTCAAGACCGAGGAACATTGGTAAATAGACAAGCACACGAGCGATTTTTTTGGCTAAAATTGCAATTTTGCGACAGGAAAACTAGCAGTCGTTAAAAAACGATATACGTAAGGAAGGCGCTACGTTACGAAGGTGAAGGATAAACCAGGAACTACAAACTTATTTTGCTACTAGTTTTCGTACGGACAAGAGCTAAGTAGTAAAGAGTAGCAAAAAAAGGTTTGTTGCGTGCATGCATTTGAAGTCACGGGACTACAAATGCATAGAGTCCTCAGCTATACCCATGCAAAAAAAATTACATCCATTCGTAGCTTTGTTGCAGAGTAATTTAAGGACAAACCAAAAAACAAACGCGTTCACATTTGTCATATTACCAAGAATAGGTATAGGAATAGGAATAGTATATCTATAATATCTTTTTATTATAGATATACTATTGATATATTCTGCATAGTCAGAAAAAAAACTATCATACAACGTCCTCACGCCCTTTCGTTATTTAGTAAACAAAAAAATACCTAGATGATATTTTTTGATCAATATACTTACTATTTAATTGGTACCTCGTATGTTTTTAAATTGAAGCGATTTGAAAAATATAAAGAGAATAAAAATATTGCTTAAAAAGACAGACTACACAAAAAATCCTATAGCCTTAAATTAACCTTAAGCAAATATTTTGCATCTTTGTTTGCCAATTAAACACAAGTACTGAAGACGTGTTTGATTGATTTTTTTAGAGTCTAAGCACACACTTTAAATAGTTAACGAATTTTAAGGTAAATGCAATTTTGTGAATTCATTAATTAAGTTGGAATATAAGGGTATATAAGACAAGGAAAAACTTTTACTAGTAATTTTATTACACTAGTGATAGAAAAAATGATAAAAATGGCTGAATATCATGTTGAAAGTCAAAGGGAAAGGCATTTAGATTATGTAACTTTATTACTTGATTTTCAAGTCAGAGGCTATCAATACTTACACAAGCGACTTTTGGCATAAGAGATGAGCAAATTTTGAAACGAGGCGGACGTGTTGACGGTCAAGGCAAGTGAGCCATTGTAAAGCTACCAAGAGGTGAGATCGAAGAATGTAAAACAGACAACACGAGGAAGGTTGTGAATGAAACGAATGCAAAGGTCACTTTACCTACTTACATCTGTGTAAATATATTAAAAGTACTTACTGATAAAAATAAAACTAGTACAAAAATGTAAGAATTAAAAAAACTATAAAATATAATTGTACAATTAGTACAGTATCCATGGAATGTATGTTTTTAAAACTGGTTCACGAGGAATTTAGGTTTGTATATAGATATCTCACCGATACTTATCGGTGAGATAGTTAAGTTTAGATAGTTTTGATTTTCTTTAAAACCTATGTCTTTTAGCGAGAAGCAAGTTAACAAGATTGGTTGTGGCATTTGGTGCTGAAATGGTATAAATTTTTAAGACTCATCTAGGGATGAATCTTAAAAATTTATACTATAAATAATAAATTAATTAACTTCAAAATTTATACTAAAAAATATATTATTTTATTTGGTTTATCCCTAACATACGTAACTATTAAATTACTTATTTTACTAAACAGGAAGCGTAACCGTTCTACAATATACTCGTAAAAGTACGCTGAGAGTTATCTTCTAAATATTATTATACTTATTATACCTACACATAAAAGGAAAAGGTGACTGACTGACTGATTGACTAACTGACTGATCTATCAACAAACAGCTAAAACTACTGGACGGACATTGGGGCTAAAATTTGGCATACAGACATATAAAATTTGGATCCGTTACGAAAAGATTTTTGTAACCTCCTAAGGACGTAAAATAGGGATTTGAAAAATTGAAATTAACGTGAGCGAAACCTTTTCTTGAAACACCTGGCGCTTATTTCAAATTTCGACCGCTGATTTTTGTTTTTCAAAATATTCGCCCGCTGTTGTGTGCCGACTCTTATTGTAGGTCTGAAATGAATTTACATAAATTCATCCAATCGAAGGTGATTCTACTTCAGCAATCAAACTGCGTTAAATGACTGGTACTCGACGCATGCGGGGACACAGGTGGTTTGTAGTGCCGCACACGTCGCCTCCCCTCCTGTGTTGCATTGTACATGGATTGTCGCGTACTATATGTGAGTGTGTAGATTCTCTAACAAATCACAGAGCACCAATTACGTCCTCTACATGTCAACTGTCAACGATGGATCACCGTGCTCGACCAAGAGCAACGCGATTATCAAATTACGGTCCCCACCATTGCTCTTTCCACTGTCATGACTGCCGAGTGTCACGGCCGATGCTCTTTCCGGGCGACCTCAGGTGCATCCCGGCCGAGGGTCTATTGCTGGAAATGAAAAAATCTATTTGACACTCTGCTACCCGTAACTCATTAATTTGTTCCGACTAGAAGCTCTACACCTATATTGTGCCGCCTATAAACTTAACGGCCGTGGCATTCCGATCCAGTGCTAGATACACTTAACTATTCGAAAGTACTTGATAAAAGTTTATTTGAATAAAAACGTATTACGGCATATACCTAAGGGCATTTACTACTATGAGGATGGATTTTGAAAATTACGTACAACGATTGCCAGAATTAAGTTTGGAGAGTTGAATTAAATTTCCGAACGCCTGACAACGTTAGTTATACCAATCGTGTTCGTGCTTTGTTTTCATTAAACAAATTTCAATCTTCAATCGTAAGTATGTAACTATCTAAATACTTTACGTAAATATTTGATATTTTTTAAAGTAATCGCACCTCGGCTAAATGTGACCTTACTGAATTTTCTAGGCTGTTCATTAAAAATAAAAGCTAGTACTTAAGTAATTATTTCACTTCACTTTTTTACATAAGTACATTTTCTAACCATCAGAATTTTACTTGGCACTTATACCTATAGAGCTTTTAATATAAATTAGAAGCTCTGTCGGTTGCAACTCACCTGTCGTTTCTATAATTTAACTAGCTTTTACCCGCGGCTTCGCTCACGTTAGGTTCGATTTCTTAAACTCCTATTTTACCTCCTTCGGGGTTGAATTTTGAAAAATCCTTTCGTAGCGGATGACTACGTCATCATAGCTATATGTATGCAAAGTGGTTTAAGCTGTGCGGTGATAGATCAATCAGTCAGTCAGACAGTAACCTTTGCCTTTTATATATTTAGATTTAGATGATGCCTTTTGTGGTAGATTTTTCAAAACCTGTGACACATGTATTTTATTTATTTTTAATCGAAAGCCCAAATACAAAGTTTATACAACTTTGAAAATGAAAAACTTTCATACTAACATTCATCCCCTATTTGATCCCTTGGGGGGTGAATTTTTCAAAATCTGTGAAACACGTATTTCTTTATTTTTATTCTAAAGCCTAAATACAAAGTTTCATGGATATAACTTGAAAAATGACGGACTTTCATACAAACTTTAACCCCCTATTTAACCCTCTTGGGGTTGAAATTTTCCAAAATCCTTTCTTAGCGGATGCCTACGTCCTAACAGCTACCTGTATGCCAAATTTCAACTCAATCGGTCCAGTGGTTAGAGCTGTGCGTTGATAGATCAGTCAGTCAGTCAGTCAATCAGTCAATCAGTCAGTCAGTCACCTTTGCCTTTTATATATTAAGATGAAACATGTATTTCTTTATTTTTAATCGAAAGCCCAAATACAAAGTTTATACAACTTTAAAAATGAAAAACTTTCATAGTAACATTCATCCCCTATTTGATCCCTTGGGGGGTGGATTTTTCAAAATCTGTGAAACACATATTTCTTTATTTTTATTCTAAAGCCTAAATACAAAGTTTCATGGATATAACTTGAAAAATGACGGACTTTCATACAAACTTTAACCCCCTATTTAACCCTCTTGGGGTTGAAATTTTCCAAAATCCTTTCTTAGCGGATGTCTACGTCCTAACAGCTACCTGTGTGCCAAATTTCAACTCAATCGGTCCAGTGGTTAGAGCTGTGCGTTGATAGATCAGTCAGTCAGTCAGTCAATCAGTCAATCAGTCAGTCAGTCACCTTTGCCTTTTATATATTTAGATGAAACATGTATTTCTTTTTTTTAATCGAATGCCCAAATACAAAGTATATACAACTTTAAAAATGAAAAACTTTCATACTAACATTCATCCCCTATTTGATCCCTTGGGGGGTGGATTTTTCAAAATCTGTGAAACACGTATTTCTTTATTTTTATTCTAAAGCCTAAATACAAAGTTTCATGGATATAACTTGAAAAATGACGGACTTTCATACAAACTTTAACCCCCTGTTTAACCCTCTTGGGGTTGAAATTTTCCAAAATCCTTTCTTAGCGGATGCCTACGTCCTAACAGCTACCTGTATGCCAAATTTCAACTCAATCGGTCCAGTGGTTAGAGCTGTGCGTTGATAGATCAGTCAGTCATTCAGTCAGTCAGTCAGTCAGTCAGTCAGTCAGTCAGTCAATCAGTCAGTCAGTCACCTTTGCCTTTTATATATTTAGATGAAACATGTATTTCTTTATTTTTTATCGAAAGCCCAAATACAAAGTTTATACAACTTTAAAAATGAAAAACTTTCATACTAACATTCATCCCCTATTTGATCCCTTGGGGGGTAGATTTTTCAAAATCTGTGAAACACGTATTTCTTTATTTTTATTCTAAAGCCTAAATACAAAGTTTCATGGATATAACTTGAAAAATGACGGACTTTCATACAAACTTTAACCCCCTATTTAACCCTCTTGGGGTTGAAATTTTCCAAAATCCTTTCTTAGCGGATGCCTACGTCCTAACAGCTACCTGTATGCCAAATTTCAACTCAATCGGTCCAGTGGTTAGAGCTGTGCGTTGATAGATCAGTCAGTCAGTCAGTCAGTCAGTCAATCAGTCAGTCAGTCACCTTTGCCTTTTATATATCCACAGTATTCTTGGGATTAACCCTGGACTCAAAGCTACAATGGGGCACCCATATAGCAACGCTTGCTGGCAAACTTAGCTCTGCTGCCTACGCTGTTAGGAAGATTCGACAGTTGACTGACATAGAAACTGCAAAAATTGTTTATTTTGCATATTTCCATAGTATTATGTCATACGGAATCTTACTGTGGGGTAAGGCAGCCGATATTGGAAAAATTTTTGTATTGCAGAAGAGGGCAATCCGCGCAATCTATAATTTGAGACCGCGGGATTCCCTTCGAGAAATATTTAAAGAGATAGGCATTCTTACAGTAGCTTCACAATATATTTACAACAACATAATATTTGTCAGACAAAACATTTTGAGTTACAAAAAAAAGTGTGATTTATCCCATAGACCAAGTAGAAATCCAAATAAGCTCATGTATCCTGGGCTGCGCCTCAAGAGGGTCCAAAAGTCATTTGTGAGAATGGGCGTGACGTTTTACAATAAAATTCCACAGTCAATCTTAAACTTGCCTCTACACAAGTTTAAGAAATCAATTAAATCTGCTCTCATGAAAAAAGCATATTATACAATTGAAGACTATGTAAATGATAAAAAAGCGTGGATATAGTTCGCTCCAGTGATTCATAAGACAGTAATAACTATCCTGTGTAACATGATTTTATTGTATTCTGTTCCACGGTGTTTCCACTATATTTGTCTCAGTCATGTCTTAAAATGAGTAGTTTAATATTAGTATTCAATTCGATGCCTTAACATGGGTAGCCTAAGTATGTCATGCTCTCTTTAAAGTTTCTGTGGTGGTGTCGTGTGGTGCGGGTTGTTACGTTCCCTCAAATATGGTTGAGCGAAGCAATGGCTGGATCATGCGTCATGCTCGTGAACGGGTGCCACCAACGGGAATGGGTCTGCTTTTGCCTGCCTGTGTTGACATGTATTGAATTGTATTTATTTGTATTTGTATTGTATTTATTTTTACTTGTATTGTACTCAGGAAAATTCATCGTGGAAGCACTGAATACATAGCATAGTTTCAATAACAATTGTAAAAAATTTTATTTTTTTGAAAAGAGCAACCGCCGAGTTTCTTGCTGGCTCTTCTCGGCAGGAAAGGCATTCCGAACCAGTGGTAGATTCATTGACGATTCAAAAGTGCTTGTAAAAAGTTTATTTGAATAAAAAATATTTCTATTTCTATTTCTATTTCTATATATTTAGATGAAACATGTATTTCTTTATTTTTAATCGAAAGCCCAAATACAAAGTTTATACAACTTTAAAAATGAAAAACTTTCATACTAACATTCATCCCCTATTTGATCCCTTGGGGGGTGGATTTTTCAAAATCTGTGAAACACGTATTTCTTTATTTTTATTCTAAAGCCTAAATACAAAGTTTCATGGATATAACTTGAAAAATGACGGACTTTCATACAAACTTTAACCCCCTATTTAACCCTCTTGGGGTTGAAATTTTCCAAAATCCTTTCTTAGCGGATGCCTACGTCCTCACAGCTACCTGTATGCCAAATTTCAACTCAATCGGTCCAGTGGTTAGAGCTGTGCGTTGATAGATCAGTCAGTCAGTCAGTCAGTCAATCAGTCAGTCAGTCACCTTTGCCTTTTATATATTTAGATTAAGATGAAACATGTATTTCTTTATTTTTAATCGAAAGCCCAAATACAAAGTTTATACAACTTTAAAATGAAAAACTTTCATACTAACATTCATCCCCTATTTGATCCCTTGGGGGGTGGATTTTTCAAAATCTGTGAAACACGTATTTCTTTATTTTTATTCTAAAGCCTAAATACAAAGTTTCATGGATATAACTTGAAAAATGACGGACTTTCATACAAACTTTAACCCCCTATTTAACCCTCTTGGGGTTGAAATTTTCCAAAATCCTTTCTTAGCGGATGCCTACATCCTAACAGCTACCTGTATGCCAAATTTCAACTCAATCGGTCCAGTGGTTAGAGCTGTGCGTTGATAGATCAGTCAGTCAGTCAGTCAGTCAGTCAGTCAGTCAGTCAATCAGTCAGTCAGTCACCTTTGCCTTTTATATATTTAGATAATATTAATATCGAAATAATAATTATGAATTATAATTAAATGCCCCATGTAAAAGTAAGTCATCGCCATCTATCGTTTAATAATTAACAATAAAACATTATTTTTGTCTATCCACCACTAGATGGCGGTAAAAGTTGAATTGATTGCTTCAATAGCGTATAGGTGCGGACTGCGGACTAAAACTGAAATATCGCAGGTTCGATCCCCATCCGTTCCACTATTTTCATACCCAGTAAGTACTCCTTATCCCTGCGAGATCAAATCAGAAATGAGGAGATCCGTAGGAGAACCAAAGTCACCGACATAGCTCTGCGAGTTGCGAAACTGAAGTGGAAATGGGCGGGGCACATAGTTCGAAGAGCTGATGGTCGATGGGGTCCCAAGGTGCTGGAGTGGCGACCTCGCACCGGGAAGCGCAGTGTTGGCAGACCCCCCACTAGGTGGACAGACGACATCAAGCGAGTCGCAGGGAGCCGCTGGATTCAGGCGGCGCAAGACCGAGGCTTGTGGAGGTCCATGCAGGAGACTTATGTCCAGCAGTGGACGTCCATTAGTTGAAGAAGAAGAAGTACTCCTAGCACAAGCTTTCCGCTTATTTGGAAGGGAGAGGAGTATGAGCATTAAATCTATGGGTATGAGTTAAGTTCAACAAACTGTGCCAGTATCTTCAAAAAAATTGAATCTTGATGCCATACGCCCCTATACAAATTAAGTATTCATAAATATTAAACTTTTAAGTATCCAATGTTGATTAATGAATACTAAAAAAACTTACCACTTATGAGGATTACGTTAGGATGTTATTATAGGTTTCAAATGCGGGTGAATTATTATCAATAATTTCCTTAGTTCCATGATATCCTTGTACATTATTCTCATGGCAGATATTTGTATTTCAAGGGTAGACAACTTTATTTTTATTTTAGTTAACTCTCGATTAAATGTTTTCATATCTTTGTCTAACTTTGTTAACTTTCTATTGGATTCATTAAAATGCTGTATAAAGAAATTGTGTATATTCATTGCACTGTCTGTATGGAATAATTTTGCACCAAGACATTCGTTTTCATTCCTTTAAATTACTTTTAATTGACCGAGCGAAGCGAGGTCTCTGAGTCTACTTGAGTGAATTTGCACTTGTAATATTTTTATCTACTGGAAGATAAATAAATTGATAAGAAATGATTACATGTATACGTGTAACAATTAATAGTAGATACAGATAGGAAGGTAGCGATGCTACAGACTTATCAGATAAAAATATATCAATTATATTAAATAGAACAGCTTTAAATATTTTCATACATTCAATTTACTGTTTGTACTTTGCTGGCCCTTTACAAATGAGAGCATAAAATAAGGATCAATTTGAAGCACCACATTTGGCATATGAGTGTCTTGGGAATGTTGCAAATGGCGCACCGACCTGTATAAGACTTAAACTATGATATCATACAACTCGTCATACAACTACAATAATGAAATCATAAATTAAAATATATATATATGCACTTAGTGCTACAGCAACGCCAAAATTGCGTCAATCAAGTACCTAGGTGGGTTCAAAAAGAAATCTCAGTAGCAAGTCCAGTGTTAATCATAGAACAAAATAGGTCAGTGTTCGTTCCTGAAATCGAATGTTCGTAGTTGAATTGCGAAAACGCTGCATCGATAAAATTGTGTGGCTTAATTTTTGTGCTGAATTTATAGTGTCCTTGGCTTAGATAAGATCCTTGGTGTAATCACAGACTAGTAACACTTATTCTAACAATGCATTTTTATTGGTAGGTACCTAGTGATAGAGGATCATCTAATCAGCAGGTGATTGCAGTTGTCACTCGTCGCAACTCATAATGCTTGTCACAATGCCACAGTAATATTTAGGTTTTAGACAATTCTCCAGCGAGTCTATGCTTTCTGTGGCAGTCTGTGGTCTGTGCAATTTGACCAACCTTTAAAATTAAACCAAAATTGACAAAAGAAAGTGAGCTGTCAATTTTACATCGAAGAAGAATCACAAAAATTGACAAAATCATCTTGATTTTTGTTTAATAAAGTTTGTTTGCTGTAATTCCTAATATATCTAATTAAAAATGTTTCGAGCTAACAATTTTGACAAATTACTAGGTAAGTAATTACTATCTTTGAAATTAAAAAAGAATGAAATCAGCTAAATACAAATTGTGTTTTTCCTTGTGTTATCTTCATGAAAAGTTATTCGACGATTATTTTGCTAATTTGCATCACTTTCTTTTTTGTTTTGCTGTGATGTGAGAGCAAAATCTTAATTATTTTGCGTTACAGATCCCTTTTTTGTAAACAGTTAACTTTGTAATCCCATTTGTTATTATGAAATATTTTCCATTTTTTTCTAGATAAAGCGACAAGTAATCTACGCCTAGACCCTGATTGGCCCTCTATCCTACAAATTTGTGATTTAATTAGACAAAATGATTGTTCGTGAGTACCTATTATTTTGTCACTGATCTCTAATGTTTTGATATGCCTTCATAATGATAATTTCAATGTCATATTCATTTTCTTAATAAGCTGTTATATTTTTAGACCAAAATATGCAGTAGCAGCAGTGAAAAAGAAGCTTTACTCTCAGAATCCTCACCAGGCTATGTTTGCTCTTCTAGTTCTAGAGAGTATTGTTAAAAACTGTGGTATGTTCTTATAGCAATTACTTACAACAGTAACACAGTTGCTTGCAGTTAATTTAAATACAATAAGAAAATTCATGATCCATTTTTTGTGCTTTGATAAGGTTAAGAAATTGGCTCTCAATGGTCTATTCAGTTATTGTATTATTTCCTCTTTGCTTGCTTTGTATTATTTTACAGGTTTTGTTAGTCATTCAGCAATCAAAACCCATAAAATATGCAATGGCCACTTTACAATGGCAATTAAATATCACTTGCTTTTATGTTGAAGGAAAATATTGTGACAAAAGCCTGTATGCTGAAGCATAAGGGCTTTCGTCGCAATATTTTCCTTCTTCATTATGTACTCAAAGTTGTATAAAGTCTGCCAATCTGTGTTTAGCCAGCGTGGCCTATACCCATCTTGTTTTAGAGGAGATCTGTATCCAGTAGTGTGGTGATTGATTGATGAATGAATGAACAGGAACAAAATATTTCAGTAGAATTGTTTTATTTAATTTAATTGTTAATATTTGAGTAGATTTGGGTAGAATTGTTCATAGGATAAGATTAGTTTTGGTTCAAGTATGCTAACCAGCTATTTTTGTAATTATTACACCATTAAGTTACATATTCATAACATAAATGTACAATATATAAAGAGCATTAGTTAAAAATAGAGTTACAAATAGATGCTTTGTATGAAATCATAAATACAGATACAAAGTACAGATTTATGTAATTAGTTAATGTATCTTGATGGTTTATTGACACAGGATAATCATATATCATATACAGGGTGTCCCACAGCTATGCCACATGGAGGGGAAGTACCTTAAATATTGTAGATGGAACATTTTACTGAAAGAAGACTTCATTTTAATTTAAAAAACAATTTAAACTGCATTCATAGATTTTTAAATAATTGCCTGGTTGAACCGGGACTCGAACCCACTATACGAGAAAAAAAATTAACTGTATCTTTATCATACCGATCGGAAGGCTTCATCATAAGGATTATTTTTTGTTAAATAACATAACATCAGAAATAAAAGGAAGGCCTTTGATGTAAAATTTTGTTCAGAAAAATGAAAAGCTGACATTGGCGTATCGACATACAACTGACATGAACTATTACTAATGAGTACTTTACACTTGAGAAGTACGCATCATTTCCCGATCCTTACTATCCTTACTAATCCTTACTTATATTACCTATAAATGCGAAAGTGTGTTTGTTTGTTGATTTATAGGTTTGTCCTTCAATCCCGCTGCAACAGAGCTACGAATCGACGTGATTTTTGCAAGTGTATACTTGTAGACCTGGATAGGGACTAATGGACCAATTAGATGGCCGCCAAGATCCCCAGATCTATCCCCGTTAGATAATCCTTATTTAATTACAAATTATAAAAAAAAATTAATTTATAAAATGCTCAAAATTTTACATCAAAGGCTAAAATTCATGGTCTTCCTTTTATTTCTGATGTTATGTTATTTAACAAAAAATAATCCTTATGATGAAGCCTTCCGATCGGTATGATAAAGATACAGGTTAATTTTTTTTCTCGTATAGCGGGTTCGAGTCCCGGTTCAACCAGGCAATTATTTAAAAATCTATGAATGCAGTTTAAATTGTTTTTTAAATTAAAATGAAGTTTTGTTTCAGAAAAATATTCCATCTACAATATTTAAGGTACTTCCCCTCCATGTGGCATAGCCGTGGGACGCCCTGTATATTTACTACGGCTGGGGCTGATTTTTTATGTATATCAATGTAGCTGCAATGCAAATATTGCATTGAGGCTTACATACACTAAGTGACCAGAGAAAAAAGCAGACTGCAAAATTGCAATGGAGAATATTCACTAATTTTGACTAATACATATCTAAATACATATATAAAAGAAAAAGATGACTGACTGATCTATCAACATACAGCTCCAACCACTGGAAGGATCGGGCTGAAATTTGGCATACAGATATCTATTATGACATAGGCATCCGCTAAGAAAGGATTTTAAAATTCAACCTCTAAGGGGATAAAATAGAGGTTTGAAAAATAGAACTTAACATGTGTGAAGTTGCGGGAAAACGCTAGTAATATATATAATATTTTCTGTTTAAAAATACATGTGGAAGAATGCATCAAGACATTGAATTTTAAAATTATTATAATAATGATTATTGAGAGTAAGTGGAGCATTCTGAAAATGATGTCACACTGTGTGTCTTCTATTTTGCATACCTAGTAATATTCTCCATTGCATAGGATGCAATTTATTGTAGTTTATTGACTGCCGGCTAACTGCCTACTATACAGTTTTCACATAAAGCATGCTGCTTTACTAATGTTTCATGCATGCCTATTTCTGGCCAAAAACATGCCATTTTGCAGTTGCAAAATTTTGTTTTTGTTGAAAAGACACTCCCCTGTAAAAAGAAATGCCTCCTTTTTTGAGTTTAACTTTGTTAATATTATAAATACGACAGTTTGTATGTTTGTTACTCAATTACGTCGCAACGACTTAACCGATTTGGATTGAATTGGACACAGAGATAGATCACAGTCTGGAATAGCACCTAGGCTACCTTTTATAATATAAATAAGAGAGTTCCCGCGGGAATAAAAAACCTTAATCCACGCGAATAAAGTCGCGGGAATCATCTAGTTTCTAATATGGTACGATATAGCATTTTCACAGGATTTATTTTATTTGAAAACTTTTGACTTTTGATGCCAATTTTTAGCACTCTTGCCCCACCCACTTTTTCGTTATATCTTGTTATATATTTTTGAGATTGCAATGCCGTTATGTGAACTCCAATAAAACTGCAGTTTTATTGGAGTCCAAATGTAGTCAATCAGTCTACACCCTAAGTTCTTATTAATACTCTGATTCTGATTGACCGATTCTTACTAGTTTGGAACTAGATTGATAATAATTGAAATGTTACTACATTGACTTGAAATATGTATGTATGTATTTATGTTTTAGGCTCTGGTGTTCACGATGAAGTGGCTTCAAAGGTTTTCTGTGAGATGCTGCGTGATTTAGTCAAGACAACACAGCATGAAAATCTGCGCACCAAGATTCTGGATTTGATACAAGCTTGGGCATTCGCCTTTCGAAATACACCCAAATACAGAGCTGTTCAGGTTTGTTATTGATTTTGTCTATCTGAGCTGCTTTAAAATCAACTCTGTGGTAATGAATCACAGCAAAACAATTTACGTAAAATAGCAATGCTATTTTACGTAAAATCCGCGTGGAGTTAAATTTTTCTGGAGAAATCCAGAGGGAACCCAGTATTTTTCCAGAATAAAAAGTAGCCTATATCACTCTCCGTTGCTCTGTTGCTGTGTGATTGAAAGACTAACCAACAAACAAACACTTATTAGTAAGGATATTGCAAGATAAATAATAAATAAATAATCTTCACCAGTTATTAAGTAATTGTAGTATCATATTATGTTATTGATTTCAGTTTAATCTAATTAAGCATAGAACAGGTCATACCAATGTCTGTTAACGTTACCTGATTTTATAAAGTTGAGTTGCAACAACATTGATAAAATGTCTATTATTTGCCCTTAGTGTCGTTTATTTATACACTATGATAAAAGTGTGATTATAAAGTGATGTCAATGCCCCCATTCTACTGTACACCTATAAACCAATTAGTTACAAATGAGAAGAGATTTTGTGTTATATTTAGTTGATACAGGATACTGAACTTATGCAAGAGGTAATGTTTTGTTATAAATAAAAAGTTACTAAATCTTATCCGCGACTTCGTCCACGTGGATATCATATTCCAATAGGACCCATTGTTTTAACTATCCTGTGATACATGCAAGTTACCTCGACCAAATTCTGAAGTCAAGTCTGTTCTGCAGTAAAATTTTTCTTCATGTTTTTTTTTGATTCTAAGGTTGCCTTGAAAGTATCGGTACAAAGCGATTAGACACGTATTGTATCCTAATTCTATCTGTATAAATCTGGTATACAAATAAAAAGTAGGTATTCTATTTCTGTATCTAGGTATTTGTATGGACGTTTATATTTTTCATTATTGCTTTTAGTTCGCGTCATCTTAGTAGGTAAATATATGACTTGCGGTTATTCGCTAACAATAAATAATTATATGACGCTAAACCTTACGGTCTACATACCTGTATCTAAATTATCTTTATCAGTCATCATGAGTCATATGCGATACAACAAAGCGTCTATAAATCATTGTTTTTAAATTTTTTACTGAAAGGATGTGCTTTCCATTATTATTAATAAAAATATTTATTATTCTATTTTCTTTTAATTTTTATAAATATTAAGAAAAGTGATCGGATAATTGTTTTAAAATATTAATAATACTCAATTGTTAATGATACATTGTGTTCACATTGTCTTCATGTTGTTGCCAGGACACAGTTAATATTTTGAAGGCTGAAGGCCACAAATTTCCGCCGTTGAAGGAATCCGACGCCATGTTTTCCGCAGACACAGCCCCCGAGTGGGCAAATGGAGAAGTTTGTCACAGGTTGGTTTTATTTAATTTAGACTAGCTGATGCCCGCGACTTCGTTCGCGTGGATTAAGTTTCAAAATTCCGCGGGAACTTTGATTTTTCCAAGATAAAAATTGAAAGCCTATATCACTCCGCTCCTCAACTATACCCATGCAAAAAAAAATCACGTCGATGATTCCTAGCTCTGTTGCAGCGAGATTGAAGGACAAACCAAGACACAAACATACTTTCGCATTTATAATAGTAAGGATTTACTGTTCATTAAAAGTGGTGCTGAACGGTGCGGTGTGGCTGCGAGGCATTTTATAAGAAAATCCGCGGTACACATTGTTTGAAGTACTGCAACACGTTGTGGAGTCTCTATGAGGCCTCTTATGGCAGAATTTGATATGGGTTATGACAGACGGTGTTTGAGGTACCGCAACGGGTGGCTGCGTCTTTACGTTGCAGAAGAGAAATTTTTATTGCATTTCCGCAAAATAACATCTGCTTCTATCAAACGAACTCATTTGGACTGCCAAATTGCACTTTGGATGTAGTTCTATATTATCGGCATAGCTGTATTGCAACTGACAACGGATTGTACACTTGTCATGCAATGGTAGGTAGTAATAGTAGGTACAACACAGTGCATAACTAGTTGGCAATATCAACAGCAAAAGGACTGCAGTCAGCTTGGAGTCCAAAATGCAATTGCTTGTCTGAAACACTATGGTGTAATTTCTGAAATATTGATTTTTGTTACAAAGTTTCAATTTCCCTTTATATAAAAGAGTTAAATCCAAACAGCAGTTTCACAGTTCAAATGCAGTTTGTCTGTTTAGAGTCTCTAGACACTAATGTATGTTTTTAGATGCAGAGTAGCATTCTCATTGATGGTGCGTAAACACCACTGCCGTGCTTGCGGTCAAGTCTTCTGTCAACAGTGCAGTTCAAAGACATCCACATTGCCTAAATTTGGTATTGAGAAAGAAGTAAGCATATTTCTCTATATAGTATGCATTATTTTAATACATATTTGGAGGGGAGAGGAGAATATAAAAACTGCAACCTTCCTGAATATTTAAATCTTGATGCTCAAGTTTTCAAAAAAATATTTGATATGTTTTCAATGAATAATTATGAAAAATGAAATAATGAACACTTGAACCACCAAGCCAAGATCGTCTCTGCAAATTTTTATATGTATTAAAAGTAGTATTTACATAGTTACTTCCTGATTTGCTTAGGTCCGCGTTTGTGATGCCTGTTTTGACAAAGTAAGCCGTCCACCATCTTCTACTGCAAAGTTGGAAATCGTTGACACCTCAAATGACTATGGGCCTGCAGCTCAGCCACAGGTAAATTATGATATTTATGTATTAATTAATACCAATACCATAAAAACAGCGAGATAGAAAGGGATAATTATGTATTCGTTTACTATTGTATTGTATGGTGTTTCACCAGTGTTTGCAGAAAAACGATTCCATATGTGTGATGATTGCACCCACCTCAGATTGGCTGAATTTATGGAGTTTTTGCTGCGTCAATGCGTTTATACCAATAGCAAGACAGTACCAACCAATCTGAGGCAATTGTCACACTTATACAATAATTTTTAATTTATTTTTGAAAATAGGTTTTATTTGAAAACTAGTGCTCTACATTGCTATCTGCTGCAATTGCAAAAGTGGGTGTGAAATATATTTCTGTGGTTAAAACAGAATTATCATGAAAATTAAAAATGTAATAATAGGCAGCTCTTTGACTTGCTTTTTTAAATTTTTAAAAAGGTTGTGTTACTCTATATCTGAAATAGTAAGAAATGAAGGAAATCTGAAAGTAGGGGTAGCACATCAAGTCACAATGCTGAAGTGGCATTGGAAAACCCACACAACTCCAACAACGATGGACCTTGGGGTGCCAATGTGCTGGAATGGTGACTTCATACAAAGGAATATAGAAGGGAGAGTTTTGGATCTGCTACCACTACCACACCACAGTGGATACAGGCACCACAAGATCATATTCTATGGTGATCTTTTCAAGAAACTTGTCCAGCAGTGGTCCTCTATAGAAGTGTTTGTCTTTGATGTCTTATTAACTGACCCTTATTATGATAATTATAATTATTACTTGGATAGTATATCACCCAAACACATCCTTAAAAAATCTATTTGTCTAGAATTTACGAATGGCTGAACCTATTTTTATAAAACTTTAAATGGTTTTTTAGAATAAGTTTTTTTAGAATAAGCAAAATTTAGGTCATCTGGTATTAATCAAAATAGTGTAGGTACATTATGTATTTTATGCAGATGAGAAGCATCTGCTCCATTTCTCACCTATTTTATGGTCCATTGACATTTTGTAAAATATTTTCACATGATAACTATCTCTAAGTTCATAATTAGTGGACTTGGAAGAGGTATGGCAGTTATCATACTGGAAGGGAGAGTGACTGCATAGTTTTTGAAAACCTAACTCCACATAGCAAGGCATTGGCAAAAACTAGTATATAATATTAGTAGGGACGGTATTATGTGATCCTTCTCTATGAGACTATTAATGATAACTTGAATAAAATGTGTTTTTTTGGTGAATTTTCGGTCAGTATTTTTAATGTAACACCTTGCCTTTAAAGAGATGACCAAATTATGTACGAGAGTTTACTTTAGAAATCAGTAATGTAGGCAAGTAATTAGGTGAATAAAACAAGAAAAGAACTAAGAAGCCTTAAAGTTAATTTTATTTGCTTGTACTTAAATCAATGTCCGTCGTACGAATCTCCCGGCATTTCCCCTCCAGGCACCAACATGGCTATATTATTTCCGTTCAATAATATTTGATCTAGCTTCGTTATTTTTCTCCCTTCAGGCGTTGATTCATATTCTGTCACATCGTCTAACAACATATTCACGAAATCGTCGAAGCCTTGTAGTGTTCCTACCATTTCTTTGTCGTTCTTCATGATTATGTGTATGCGCGATCCGATACATTTGTCTACAAGCTCAAGTGGTAATAATGTATTTGGATTTGGCAGTGCTTGTGCCATCGCGTTAATATTAATAAGTAAAAACTAATAACTTTTGTTTATATTTCCAAATCGCCACTGGATATTTTAGTTTAGTTGTCAAAGTGACGTTTTAATTTTTAGGTTATGAACAAAAACAGAGTAATTTTATACTCTGTGGATATTAGGTAGTTGGCAACAAGATAGCTCCCTAGTTTTTAGCTTTGGTTTGTACTATTCTCATATTGGCAACCTTGGATTTATTCTACGACAGAGACAAACTGACAACTTTGTCTTTAGTCTTTGAACTGACAGTTTCGGTTTGAAAAGTTGTTGAATATTTCGAAATAACGGTGCGAACTCCGATTCATTTGAGAATTTTTAAAAAGCATTTAAGTTCATCCAGTTTTCACTAGTTTTATTGTGTTCTAATTGCGTTACGAAAAAAAATGTCTAGAAAGCATATAACTGATTTTCGAGGTGAAATGGCATACACACCGAACAGATCTTTTAAAATAAAAGATGAGCCGACCACTCCAACTGACGATGAAGGTTTTGGTGAATTCAACAATTACTACTTTGATAATGTTAACTGCAATATGAGAAAATCTTTGTCAATGAGCGATATGGCTATGATAAAGCAAGAGTTCGAAGATTTGAAATTTAATGACGATAACAAAGACATCAATTACAGTAGACACAGAAAACAATCATGTGTGCAAGAGCTGTCTAAAACTAAGTTCGTGTCCATGGCCGAGCAAATCTATCGCTTTCAGAGGGATACGCCTGACCGCTTTCATACCAGCAAACCGAGACTGCATATTGGACAAGGACCACCCGCCCGAAATGGCCCCACTCGTCCTCAGTCGCCCCTGCTGAGATGTAAGGATCGTGCCCGTCCGCTTCATGTTTTATCTCAAAAAGAGAAAGAAGAACTAGAATTAGAAGAAATCAGAAAGTATCAAATCAAAGCAAATCCAATACCTAAATCTGTCATCGAAGGACCCAAAAATTTACCTGAGGTACAAAGAAAACCTACTACAAAACCTGAGCCATTTAAATTAACAGAAATCCATAAAAAGCCACCCGCATCTCCTGAACCGGTCAGTAATTTTAAAGCTCGCCCAGCACCTAAACACATTCTCGAGAAGCCAAGCATTGTTCCCGTGAAGCCACTAGTACCAGTGACTAAGGCGGTAAGCCCTAAATTCCATTATAAAAGAGCAAGTTCTGTTGACCATGTAAAGAATAACATGAAAAAAAATGAAAATCAACACATTAAAACAGAGAAGGCTGTACATCATGGTCCTGTTAAACCAGTGCCATTTTCATTTGAAAAGAGAGATGAGGAATTGAAACGTAAGCATGAGGAAAGGATTAAGCAACAATTGGAAGAAGAACGCAAGCTCGCCTCACAGTTTAAGGCCCAGCCTTTGCCTACTGGAGTTAAAAAGAGAATGCAATGTGTGACTGGTGCTAGTGCTGCATCTTCTACTTCATCAGAGAACAAAGAAAATTGTAACAAGTTTGAGGCAAAACCACCTACAGTGCTGTATAAGAAACCCTTCAAGCCAGTCCTTCAATCAACTCAATTCTCAAAGTTAAAGCCTTTTGACTTGGCAACCGAGAAAAGAGCGGTAGAAAGAGAACAATTTGACAAACTGCTGAAGGAGAAAGAAGAAGAGAATAAGAAAATTATGCAGCAAAGAGAAAAAGAGCAGCGAGAGGCTGAAGAAAGAGCCCTGCTTGAAATGAGGGCAAAATTAGTGCACCATGCAAAACCTGTTCCTTCACTGGTTCCAAACCTTCCAGAAAAGCCTAGTATTCCTGTCACAATCCCTGAAACACCCAGTTTTGTTAGAAGACTCAAAAGAAATAAATAGTTGACAATCAGTTTGTAAAAAAAATTTAAACAATTATGACTTCATTTAATTTTTATTTTTATAGTATATAATTTGCTTTCAATGTAATACATTAATATTACAATTTGGATTGTTTTATTTTTAACCCTACATTATACCTGAACTTTCATGAGTAAATAATATTTAAACCAGATGTCTGTGACTTCATCCGCATGGATTAAAATTTTTGATTCCTGTGAGAATTTTAGTTTTCCAGGATGAAATGTAGTCTATATAATATGCTGGTTATGAGCTATTTCCAGTCTAAATTTCAGCCAAATCGGTTCATTCGTTGTTGTGTGAAGGAGTAACAAACATACACACATTCAAACTTTCGTGTTTATAATATTAGTGTGATGTGATGCGAAAGTTTGTGACGTTTTGTGTTTTTGAAGTTTGGACGAATTATGATGAAACTACACAATGTAGTAACTTGTAGCCAATACATCACAATTGCACAAAGGCAATATTTTATTTTGTTAAATTAAGGAATGTTATCCGCGCGAAATCGCGGGCTTCAGCTAGTTATATTATAAATTGATTACAGAATTAACTAATTTCCTTAATAAAAGAAAAAATGGACTAGGTACATATTGAAAAAAATATTATTTTGCTACAGGGGTTCTCAGCTCGTTGCTTGCATGTTTTATTACTTTTACCGTCAGTCGTTAATTATTATTACTATAAATGGCCAATCGCGTGTCAAGCCATGCGCAGTGTAGGGTTGCGTAGTTGCATTTCACATTATAATGCGTACTTTAAAGAGGCATGCAATATGCATATGTAATTTTAATAGGACGTGCTATAAAAAAGCGATCCCCGGGATTCTCTGCTTTAGCATTAGCGATTATGGAAAGAGAATAGATACGACACTTGTAATATGGCTATAGGACGGCAGTCTTGTAAATTGCGTAGGTATCGTTTGCTGTGCTGATGATAGTTATACTTATGTAAAAAAACTTACATGTGTGACTGTGATCTTATAAGAGAGTTTATTTCAGAAACGGCCAGGCAAAACCGCGGAGGAACTTCAAGAGGAGGAGGAATTGCAACTCGCCCTCGCGCTCAGCCAGTCCGAGGCCGAGCACAAAGAGAAAGAACGTAAAACGCGCTCCTATATTGCGCCTGACACCAGTTTGCACCCTACTAGTAAGTAACTTCTTCCTTGTCAACCGATAGACGTCCACTGCTGGGCATAGGCCTCTTGCATGGACTTCCACAGGTCTCGGTCTTGAGCCGTTTGAATGTTGCGGTTCCGTGCGAATTCTTTGATGTCGTCGGTCCACCTAGTGGGGGTCTGCCAACACTGCGCTTCCCGGTGCGGGGTCGCCACTCCAGCACCTAGGGACCCATCGACCATCAGCTCTTCGAACTATGTGTCCCGCCCATTTCCATTTCAGTTTCGCAACTCGCTGAGCTATGTCGGTGACTTTAGTTCTACTAGTAAGTATAATCAGCTATATTCTCCTTAGCTGTCATTAAAGATAAACAAGTGGTTTCTTGCAGAAAGGCATAAGCGATGGGCTAAGCACAGCTGGCGCTCGCCGCGCGATTTGTAATATAGTACCTACCTTTATATGAATATCTAGTTATATAGTAGAATCTTACTATTTTACTTCTTAAGACTTTTACAATTTTTTATTGTTGTTTTGTCCTTTAATCAGGCTGCAACAGAGCTACGGATCGACGTGATTTTATACATCAGCATAGTTAAGAACCTGAGTGTTGATGAAACGTCGATCCGTTGCTTTGTTGCGGCGTGATTAAGGACAAATAAACACACTTTCGCATAAGTAATATTAGTAAGGATATAAAATTTTAACGCATTGGTGTTCTCCATGACAGTATCCCCGACCCCGTCATCAGTGAGCGCGTCTCCGGAGCACAGCACGACGACCAACTCGGAGCTGTCGCGGTACTTGGACAGGAACTACTGGGAGCAGCGGCTGTCGCGCGACACGGCCAACGCGCCCACCGCGCCGTCGTCTCACGCCACTAGCGATATAGCCGAGGTTTGTGTTATGTCCTGCCCATTCTTTTTTTTTTTTTAATTTTTTCATTATACGATGACAAGATACCTCTTGACTGCGATCTCACCTGATGGTAAGTGACGATGGAGTCTAAGATGGTAGCTTGGAACTTGGAAGGGGTATGGCAGTGTACATTCAACACATACCCCTAAACGGTCTATCATATTTAAACATAATAATAAAACAAACATGTTATTGTACCATTTCGCCAAATTGGTGGGCCGGTTTGTTGGCGAGGTGGCGCTCTTATTAATATTTACATATACATATAACGCTACGAAACGATATGAATATCATACAGTTAAACAAGCATTACTATTGATAATACTAACAGAAATAAAAAAAAAAAGAAAATCATCAAAAAAAACAATCATAACATGAATTATTTATTTATTTATTCTCTGAGAGAGTCCCTATTTAAGTGTTCCTTTAACTTTTTCTTAAATTCCCATAAAAATTGGGCCTCCAAATATGGTTTAATTTTCAGCAAGAAGTCCCTCAACCCACAAACAGCAAGGACCAAGAAGAGGAAGCGGAGGACAAAGAAATTGACGAATTTGTGGAAACACTCAAATCTCAAGTGGAAATATTTGTCAACAGAATGAAGAGCAATTCGTCACGGTACGTAACATATATCATCAGTTATACTAACGTTGGGTATTTAATATAGACATTGTTGTCTCTATTAATCGTTACCCATCCTCACTAGTGCAAGCAAGACTGCACTGATTTTGCAAGATTTATCGAGCATGATTCTTACTTTTATAAGGGTAGATATTATTATGTAATGGTGTGGTGTATTGGTAGATATTTAGAAAAGCTTTTTTTAATTTAGGATAATATTCATATTTTCTTTCTATTTGGCCTGCTTTCAATATTAAATAGTTTGGTTTAATATGGATTGTATTGTTTATTTCAGTGGGCGTTCGATCGCCAACGACACATCAGTGCAGACTCTGTTCATGAACATTACCGCGATGCACTCCAAATTGCTGCGCTATATCCAGCAACAGGACGACAAGCGTGTCTACTTGGAGAGCTTACAGGTGACGGTGTAGATTAACACATGTAACAGAATCTGTGCCAAGTTTTGACGTGAAACTTGGCACAGATTTTGAAACGTTTGAATTGAAACGTCTTTAAAATCACACCAAACATACGTGTACCAGTCAGGATAATGTACCATAACGAAAAGGTCTATATTGTTTTACCTTAATAACAGTTACTGCTACGACCTTCAGTTTGAATCGGGGCCGGGCGGTGCGGCGGGGTAGGGGCACTGTAGAATAACCGAAACTAGCAAATTTAGACGTTTCACTTAAAACCAACGGCCGTGTGCACCGACACAGCTCCACCCGTTTTTTTGAATGGACTACGCCAGAAAACTCGCTTCATCTTCCCTTCATTCACTTTCACCTAATCGAGCTTCGTTTCGCTACGAATGTCGTTTCTTTCCTCCTTTCTAGTTGCTGCTTCCCGAGGCGGGAACCTTGGGACCATCCATCAGTTCTTCGAACTATGTACTTAATGGTGTTAATGAATGTGAACAGGATAAGATAGCGCAAGTGCGCGACAGCCGCGCGGCGCTGGACACGCTGCGCGCGGAGCACGCGGCCAGGCTCGCGCAGGCGGCCGAGGCGGCGGAGAGGCAGCGCCAGATGCAGATGGCGGCCAAGCTGCAGGCCATGCGCAAGAAGAAGCACGAGTACCTGCAGTACCAGCGACAGTTGGCACTGCAGAGGGTGCAGGTGAGCAATTATCCCTTTTTTTTTTTTAACGAGGGGGAAATCTTCTTTAAAGATACCCGAAATGTGGGGTAGGGTCCCGGGTTATGTGGGGGTTTAACCACTAAAACCCCCTCTATTGCCACCATAATGGAAGGCTCCGAGATCTCCTAAGAACACAACCGGAGC
Source organism: Hipparchia sbordonii (assembly GCA_038048805.1). Lineage (NCBI taxonomy): Eukaryota > Metazoa > Arthropoda > Insecta > Lepidoptera > Nymphalidae > Hipparchia > Hipparchia sbordonii. The sequence continues at coordinate 8,935,499 of CM076109.1, read as the reverse complement.
CTTCCAGGCGGGCAATTATCCCTACTCATACTATGAATGCTAAAGTGTCTTTGTTTGCTTATTCCTTCTATCTATTCATGAGATGGTAATGCTGAATATTATTTCACACCTTAATTTCGTAAGTTTGTGTTAACTATGTTACTGACTTCATCTACATTAACTTATTCATGCAACAAGGAGAGCCATTTGAATGTTTCTAAAAAATCTTGTTATCTTACAGGAGCAAGAAAGAGAAATGCAAATGAGACAAGAACAGCAGAAGCACCAATACATGATGTCTGCTAATAGTGGTTTCTACATGCCCGGCGTATCCATGGTGCATTACCAGCCGGCGACCGGCGGGTATAACCAACCCCCCTACGGCAACCCTCAGTTCCACCCTCAAATGATGCCCCAGGCGACCACCGACGGCACTGTTCCCATGCCCGGACAACCTCAAATGTCACAAGCCAATTTACCATTAAATATTAACCAAGTATCTCAATCTATGCCACAAATGACAAACACATACGCTATGTCCACATCGGGCATGGCGTTAAGCCAACCACCGACTAGCATCCAAGCGCCGATGACCCAACCGAACATCCGACCTGCGATGAGCCAGCAGCTGCCTCTTCAGCAACAGATGATGATGCAGCAAATGCAACAGATGCGTATGCCCAACCAACCTGGCGTACACCAAATCATGCCGCCAAATATGCAAAATGGTCTCCCCGGCCAAAATATACCTCAGAATCAACAACCCAATCAGTTACCCAAACAAAATGTACCAAATCAACACCAGCAATCTCAAATGATGCCACCCATGACCATGAGCCAACCATTGAACCAACAGACCAACCCTAACAATCCAATGTACGGTATGCAAATGCCAAACATGAGGATGCCTCCAATGCAGGGCGCTCATCCCAATAATAACCAAGTTCCAGTATCAGGGTATCCAATGAACGTTCAAAACCCACAAAACAATCAGCAAGCAGGACCCCAGATGCCAAACATGCAACAAATGTCTGGACAGCAAATGGGCCCACAGATGATGCAGGGGCAAAATCCACAGGTACCTCCAGGCCAACCGCAAGCGCCTGGACAGCAAATTCAGCAGCAATCTCAGATGACTCAAGGCCAAACAATGCCAATGCCGGGGCATCCCACGCAGGCGCAAAACCCGCAAACTATAATGCAAGGACAACCAATGCAGCAGCAAGGCCCAAACATGCAGCAACCAAATCAGCAAGTGATCAACCAGAGTCAGCAAATGCCCACAAATATGCCAGGCAACCCACAAGGACAACAAATGTCACATCACATGATGGCAGGACCAGGTGCTATGCCTCAACAGGTTTCACAAATGCCTCAACAGGTTTCACAAATGCCTCAACAAGGCCCCGCGCCTCAACAAATGCCTAGTCAAAACCAACAACAACAGGGAATGCCACAGAACATGCAAGGTCAACCTATGAAGGTGCAACAGAACTTTGGGAATGGTCCGCCTACCCAGCCACCAGCAGTGCAGAATCAACAACCACCACAACAGCAGCTGACAACAATAAAATCTGAACACAACAACAACACTGCAGAACTAATAAGTTTTGATTGAATCTTTATTATTCTGGTCTGTGAAGAATCTATTTATTAGACTGTTTAATTGTAATTTTGAAGAGGATTTTCGACAAGTTTGCAATAATTCACTTAGGAATGTGATATGGTGTTAATTTTTGTCTAATTTTAAGCATATACTCATTCAGCTTTTAAAATTTTTAATGTTGATCTATTGTTAAAATTAGATATGGTCCATCCCAAGTTTCAGGGAATAACACATCACAGCCTTTCATAATAAAGAAAATTACGGTTCACAGGCAGTAGTCAATTTAGGTTTTAGAAGAAAAGGCCTTGTAATCTATGTAAATGTGCTAAAATGTAAAAATATATGTCGTATGTAGTAAATACTTAGATAATATTAATATAAAAATATAAAGGTATAATATTATTATAGAAATTCAAAAATATTTTATTTTTCTTTGCAAATAATTTGTTTTGTAATATTTACATCTAAGTTATGGTTTATAATATTATATTGTATGCTACAAATAAAGTCCTACGAAAAATGTGTTTTTTTTTAAATTACCTATATGTACACTTGAGAGACTGCTCTAGTATTTTTGTTTCGAAAGATGGATTTTTAGGATGGATAGATTGCCGTAAGTTTCTTTTTAATATGTGCAGTTTGTAGGAACATAATCTTATGTAAGTATATAAACTGTGGCACAGATTAGTTACTCTCTAATCTGTGAACTGTGGTATATAAATATATGAATATTTACATACGCATACAATTGCATAAAGTATAAATATATGGTAATATTTGTTATTTGTATCGTTTATTCGTGCCTGAAAGAATAATGTAGGCAATTTTTGCTATTTAGCCGCTAATTAGGGACATCACAAATATTTATTTTTAATACCCATAAAATATACAAAATTATGAGATCGGTGTTTTTGCGCCGGGGCTGGGGCAATTTTGCGTATTCTTTGCCACAGAAATAGATTATAGTAACACTACTACTTTTTATCTCGGAAAATAAGAGAGTTCCCGTGGAAATTTAAAAAAAAAAAAAAAAAAACTTAAAAATCAATCCACGCGAATGAAGTCGCGACCAACTAGTTGTACATAAGAAGTAGCTAGGTACTTCCTAATTCCATGTATTAAACAAAACCACAAAACCGAGTTTTTAGAACAGTAAATACCAAAAAGCTTATATTCAGCAAAAATATAAGCTTCTTGGTATTCAATCAAAGTTAGGACTAAAGGGTTAATTATTTATTGGATTATATTGTCAGTTCTTGTTTGACTAGGTGTGGACTAGGCACTAGGTATACCTATCGGTGGTTTCAAATCACAAACATTTCAAATACCTAGGTAGGTACCTTAACGAGATTATTATCGGTTCATTAAATGTTCTGTTTCTTCCGGTAATAATTGAACCAATTACATCACTATTGACGTTTAAAATGTAGCGAATTACATACTCTTTGTTGACAATGACATTGACATTTGTGATGTTGCAAAGCGGGAAGTTTATTTTGAACATTTTTAACGAGAAAGTTAATTTATAATTATTTCACGAATAAAAACAAAGCAAATTTCCTTTTCTTTAATCTTTTCTGCGCTAATTTTACCATTTAAAGAATGGAAGAAGACTGTAACGATGGGCCTTTCACAGTTTGGCAAATGTTCAACGCGCCTACTTTGGTTTTATTCAAAAATTTGGAGCTTGCTGCCGACGGTCTCGATAGATTGTTAACTTTTATCCTGAAACAAACTGGGTGAGAGATGTTATTATGTTATTCTAATCAAAATTTAACGTCCCTCTTGGTGTAGTGGTTCCTGGGTTCGATCCTGGCAGAGACAATTTATGAATCTATATTTTCTAAATTATCTCTAATTTGGTGTGGAGGAGAGGCTTTGGTTGTGGCTAGTTACCAGGACTGGAGGACGCACCACCAAGTGATTTAGCGACTTTGTTACGATGCCGCGTTCAACCTGTAATAGGTACTTATTAGAAGTATAGGTTTGTTTAAAACGCCATACCCATTCCAAGTTATCCTGCTTCCATCTTAGTCAGTTAAATGGCCAAATAAACTTGTCAGTTGATTTCTGTTTTTCAACAAATTATTTTTTTCAGGGACTTTTCTGAAGTACTAGTGCCTCGTCCTGGGGCTGCTAAGTGTCCAGATTCTTTTTATTGCGCCTTTAATACATGGCTTCTTGGCAGATTATTTTATGTGTGCTCAGTGAAAGAGCTAAGTCGGTAAGAATTTACTTTAAAAGTGGAACATACTTATTTAAATTAGTAATAAAAATATAATATTAGATAATTATTATTTTACATTTAGTAAGGTTATTTCTAACGCTATGCATATTCATTACATCAATTTTAATTAGGTAATGCTTACAATTGCAGTCTATGTTCAATTATGTACTTAGGTATGCTGTCAGTCTCTGTTAATCACTAGTTAATCACAAGTTTAATGAACTTGGATTAACTATATCATTCATAAGTATGAACAATATAGTTACTATAGGCTATAATAGGTAAGTACCTATTATAGTTTTAAAACAAACTTTCAGGTTTCACATAACAAGCAAAGATGCTCAATTGAAAATTTTAAACATACTGTGCACAAATGGGGCTTCATTTTATAAAAAACTCCATTCCGAATACTACATGATTTTACTGCAACTTTTACAGTATTATAAAGATGTACAAAGTGATAATAATACTGATTTAATATTGAAAAACTTCACACCTGAGAACATAGAAATGCCAAATCATGATATCAACCTAGAACCAATTTATGTAAATGTAAAAAATATTGATACATGCAAGCTGTTAATAGATTTGATACTACAGCTGTTATCAGAAAGCATACCACCCAGTTTACTAGAAAATAATAATAAAAATGATCTGGAAGAAAAAGTTTTTACACAACTGATTTATGCTATAGAAAATTTTAGCATAGACATAAAATATTATTGTCTGAAATTTTTCCTTCAGTTGATACAGAATATGAACGAAGTATCCATTGCAAAGTTCCAAACTGATTTTTCAAGTGTTTATTTAAATATGTTATCTTGTGTTGAAGCATTAGTTCAGTCCATGAGTGTACTTTATGAAAAATCTGTAATAAATAATATACTGCTTAATGATTTGAATACAATCTTATTGGAATTGATAAAGGTGTCAGCAAATGATATTGAAGTGCAAAATAGAAAGGTTCTGACAGCAATCTGCGCCACAATATTGAACAAAAATATAAATAGGATCTTCAATAAAGAACTAAAGCTGTATTGTTTATCACTTAGCAGTAAATTTGAGTTTCCTCAAAATCTTATAAATATTACAGAAATGGATGCTGCTCAGATTGAAAAAGTATCTGATTATTACTGTGATCAAATTGTGAAATATATTGAGTGCCATGCAGCAAAAGATAAGCATATTAATTTACATGAAAATTGGTACTACAAAGAAGTAATGACAGTCATTGCAGCAATTCAATCTAATGAAAATTTTAGAAATGATATATTTTTAATAAATCATCATTTGGGACGGTCTTATACTAGTTTGAGCATACTAGAAGGAGTTAGTGCTAAAGCGAAAAAACTTAAAAATAAACCTGGCACTTTAATAGATAAACAAGCCATTCTTCATATCTGGACAACTTTAGCCCAACTAATAAAAGACCATAAAAACATAATTGATGATGAATGTACTAAACATTTAATTATGAATATAGTTCTCACTACAATCAATTTAAGTAAAACAATGACCAATGATGATATTGATATAATATTACAAATATTAGGTTTTCAAAATACACCTCAAATCTCAATAGAGCACAATTTCACATGTTTCAATGATGTTACAAGATTACAAATTTTAAAGTATCTTTTAATCGCTAAACTTTATTTAAATGCTAAAGTCAATGATACTTGGAATAAAATTATAATATTTTTGTATAGCTCAGTTGTGATAAATAAAGATCCTGAAACAACAAAAGAGGTGAGTTATATATTTTATACTACATAGTTTGTTTTACTTTTGAACCTGTTAAGGTTTTGATCTTAAATTGCATAAGTTTCACATCGAAAAAATCGATATTTTAAATAGAAACTTTAGTAATGGGTGTGTATATCTTTTTTAATTTTAGATTGTCAGATTGTGTCCACTTCTACTCGTCAACAAAGTGCTCTCTGCAAGTAAAATTATAGGCGATATAATGATGCCAGCGTTTATGACAAAAGAAGAAGTTATTCAAAAAGAAGTCTTGAAATCATTATCGGATATTGCTTGTTTGTCATTAGGGTCATACTATATTATTTTAGACAAAGCTATGAAACCTTTGGGAAAGGAATTATTTGGAAGTAATACTAAAAAGAATATTGCAACAAGTTTGTGTTGCACAAAGTGCCATAAAATCAATGAATCTCAATTGAATAAAGATTATAAAATATGTACTGTAGAGGAAAATGTAATAACAGGAAGTAAAAGTTCTATTAATGATTCTGTAAAAAAATTGTTTGGCAAATTTTTAAACATGCAACTATGCAAGAACTTTGATGAGTATTGGGACTTAGTAAAAGTATTATGTAATCATTTTTACATATTTGATTATGGTGTAACTAATGAAATTATCAATGAGAAATACTTGAAAGAAGTTCTTCAGGTTTTCAAACCTTTCATGGATATTAACCAGGTATTTACAAACATAGTACATATGAATTTTAAGTATGATGAAGAAGCTAAAATAACAAAATATTTCCATTTCAGAATGAAAAATATCCAGATTGGACCTCTAATCGAGAAACTGTTGCAAATTTATGCATTAATTTATTAGTTCAGTCTACAAGGATAAGTTTAGAAAACAATGATTATAAACAACAAACCAATACATTATGTCGCATTAAAGATCTAGGATTCTGTCGTAATGATAAATTGATTTTGCCAGTTACAAAACTTCTAGTTTACTTCATTATGCATCCACAATGTTCCCTCTCATCAAAAGCAGTTGTCTACTTGAGGGACATTTGTGAATTTCACGATCTTACTCCTAACCAAGTCTATCACAGATACAAAAAAGATTACTGTAAACTTTTTGTTGAATGCAGTCTTTACAATGGGAAAGATTTTGCAATATTTTTACTAAAGGTTGTAAGAGCATTTGGATTCGTCGGGTACAGAGATTTTATATCAAAAGACGTCCACCATTTCTTGCCTTACTTAATACCTTATTCGGTAGTTGTAAAAGAGGTTCCATCAATGATTGAAGAGATTGCTACACTAGTCCAATGTTCAGTGTCTGAGTTTCTTGTTGAGAGGTTTCCTCACATTTATGTTCACGTCTATTTAACTGAGTCAAAAGAAACATCCAAAAAGTGCTATGATATCATCGAAAAGCTAACGAAATCTCCTACTTTGAATCTAATAAAGAAGCATTTCAGAGTGATACTAACAGAGTTTTTGTTACAATACTGCATTAACCCAGAAAGGGTTTTGAATGCTTGTAGATATTTAGCCTGTCACGATCCTGATGCTTCCACTCCTCAAGGCAGTATGAGTATGAGTACAAGGCAAATAGCAGATTTTCTGAATCCAAAATTTCTGGGCGTTTTGGCATACTTTGACCACAAACTGGTCAATGCCAAAGTCGCATTGTCAGTTAAACGCAAAGCTTTGAAAAGTTTCCCTGATATAATGCAGTTAATGGGCGCTAAATATCTGACGCCCTTGAGGTTTAAAGTCCTTGCGACCTTAAAATCTGCATTGCCACTTGCAAAAGAGTTTCCGAAAATTCTGGCTGAAGCTTGGGGCGCATTTATTCACAATATAGATAGTATATCTTTGGGCCCTCTGCTTTCAAATTTAGCCGTTTCGTTACTGCAACAGTTGGAATATGCACCACAAGAGATAAATAAAATTTTCCAGTATCTCATTCTCAATAATGAAAATTTATTGAGTTCATACATATCGGATTTGTTCTTCGTTGAAAATTCCAATATATCTGAAAGAGTTAAAATTGTAATTAAAAAGCATGTAAAGAGAACGCAACCAGAAGCTTTCCAGGAAAAGATTAAATGGTACCTGCAACACTTGAACCATGATATTTGTAATATTAAAGCATACGCTTTTATGCACATGGACAGGTTATTGAAGAGTAACAGATCGGAAATACACAAAGCTATATTTGGCGGGAAAAATATTGAGCCATTTATAGTGGATTTAATAGATTACTTGCTTATTGGTAAGTTTTCAGTATTTTGCATAATTTACCTTGACTCCATGTGGGTCACCTTATTTATTATTTGAGGATACTTGCCACAAAAAATATTCCTTTTATACGTACTCACCTTATAATCAAATCATCTGATTAAAAGTTTTCGTTGTTTTTGATTAGTATTTTGTTTCTGAAAGTACTTGACAGTTGTTTAGATCAATGCTTTAGTCATTTTTGTGTCCACTCAGTATTATTGCTCTTTCTACATACTTTTTAACTAACTTTCAGACAGTTCGATCCTTCTATAATGTCTGCTTTCAAGAATTTTACTGTATTTTAGGTTGTAAAGATTCAGATCCTCAAGTATGTTTGGCAAGCGGATCATGTTTTGGTCAGTTAGGAGCTATAGAAGCCGGTCATCTTCCTAGACAATACGTGCAGCCTGATAGATCACCTTTTGCCTTCTCGATAAATGATGACTGTTTTGCAGCAACTGCCCTTGTCGAACTGACTCGAGCGTTTCAGTATGAGAAAGATACTATGGTGAGTATAAATATTCTAAAGTTAGCCATTGGTGTGTATTCATTTGAATATAAAATTCTTTAAACTAAATTGACTAAGTTCATTTAATAGTCTAAGAGTACGCGTAGAGTTATTAATCGCCGCGGAATTTTTTTTTTTCATAATCTTTTCTGCTGCAATTTATTTTAGTATAGAGATAAGGACAACTGAATAGGGATCATTTAGATTAAGGAACAGATTTCAATTAAAAACACTTCTTAGTTAATAACAATAATTTAAATAATATAATTTCCAGAACATGGATTGCTATGCGCTAACAATTCAAGAAATATTAAAAGTCTATGAGATATCCCCTAATGGATCTAAAAAAGATGTATGGGAAAGCTTTCCTGAAAATATGCATCAAATAATGTATCCGCTTCTGAGTTCTAGGTAACTTTAATATATTTTATATATATCTAATTAGTAAAATAGGATCTTATGTTAGAAACCATGAGTCCTTAATCCTTATTAATATATTTTAAACACTTTTAAGGTATACATTAGCCTATCCTTCTCAACCGAAAAAAGTTCATCCTCTGTTTGGGTCAGTTTATGCAACATCATTTTTGGAATGGGCTCACAAGTACGTAAAGTATTGTAGACATTTTCTATTACTGTTATTTTATTATTTATAAAACTTCTGCAAAATTTCCTGTGTCAATTAATATTATTTATAAATTTTATTAAACGTTCTAAAACACATGATTACCAATGATATAAAAATGAAAGAATAAAGGTTCTAATATGCTACCTTGTGCAACTCCCTTCGCAATGTTCTTAGGAAAATGTTTCTTGAATTGGTTCTCCGATTTTTCTTACTTTAAAGCGTACTATTTCAGCTGGACAAATCAATTGATACCTTTGATCGAATCAGAAAATATTCGTAAACTGTTACGCACAGTGCATCCAAGTATGCGTCGCGACGTGCGAACGCTATTCCTGTTTCTGCCATACGTACTACTTCACGCCATAATGTCCAAAACCAACATGCAATATATACAGGAGGAACTGTTAGCTGTAATAGGTAGGTTTATTTCAATATAACTTACCTTTATTAACCTTTGTTAACCTTTTATTAAAGCTGCATTTTTTTAATCTTTAATTAGTGGATGAACATGCTTAGTGTGTATTGCTCGAAATAATTTTCACATCTCTTCTAAAATCAAAATAGTTTTGATTTTAAGTCCTTTGCAATGATTTCATAGTGCATTTAATTTTTATTAATCTGCTCATTCAGGTTTAGAAAGTTTGGCCAACGAGAGTCCACTTGTAGCAGAAAAATCAAAATATAAAATGCTACGTCATATCAGAATGACTCCAAATATAAATTCTATACAAGCTGAGGAGGGAAATCAGGTAAGTTTGCACTGTTTTATTTGGATGCAAAAAAAAGTCCGAGAATGATGATGATGTACCTAATACATATGTTTTATTTTAAATGTTCGTATAAAGTTTATTTTTTTTACTTTCTTCTTTAGAGTAAATGCAGCAAGACGGTGTATAATCTATTAGATTTCTTGAATCGTTGGCTACTAGAATGGTGCCACGTAAAACAAAAACCTTTGGAAAACGAAAATTACAAGTAAGATTTTAATTTTTTTCATTCCATATAAATTCTTCAATCATTTATTGTAATTTATTAGTCTGATTTTACAATCCCTGATATGATTAAGAGAACTCTTTTCGATTTATGAGATGGTATATTCCAGTGAATCGAACATAATTTTCATTACAATAATGTAAAACAATATGAAACCAATCAACAGATCTATCAAGAAGTTCATGGAAAAATTCGATAAGCTCGCCATAGCGCGCGGAAATTTTAGCTGCGGGGAGCTGGAAAGGGCGTTGCAATACTTGGAGCTGTATATGGACGAACAAAAGGATAGCATGCAAGAGCAACTACCATTGCTGGCAGAAATTTACGCCCTTTTGGACGAACCGGACTCTGTAGCTGGTGAGATTTTGAAAAAAGCAATAATTCAAATTCTACCTAGCGTGTTCCTAGTATTTCAACCAAACTCGGCTTATTATCCAAGCTATATTCTAAATGACAAGCTAAACTTTGCGTTTTCTGGTTAAGCTGCTTAACCAATAAACTCTCAACATGATGAATTGATTCCCCATGATAAAGTTTTCACTACTTTCCTTATAATTGAATGATTTTTTTTAGTTTTCCTTCCATTAAACATTTTCAAAACTTATCTTATAACTGAATGATTTTTTTAGTTTTCCTTCATTTAAACTTGATCAATTGCAATTATTTCTAGGAATCCTAACATTAAAGAGGTCGGAGCCATCTTTGAAAGAATTGATACTGACCCAAGTAGTAACGGGTCGCTTGCAGGACGCCGCTTTGTGTTACGAGAGATTGGCTCAGGAAGGGCAACTTGATCGTTATAGTTTGCAGGTAATAATTCATTATTTTGCAATTCACACGCACGCACGCATTAATGCACGCAACCGCGCACGTAAGCACACGCCAAGCAATGAGCGTAAGCCTTGCGTAAGCACACAAAAAGCACACAAGAAAGAATGTAATACATTACATTCACATACACACAAACGTATAGAATAACATTGGAATCCTTACTTTTAAACAAAAAAAGCCTGTGTCTTAGGGCCCAGTGCCCTTCGCAAACATTGATTAATATTACGATCTTTTTCTAGTGCACTAAAAATATATTATGATGAGAGATGATACGTTGAGTTTAACAATGTTAATGTTAAATAATATATAAAGACACATTGACTTACCCACACATCTACACGTCAATATAACTTTAAAGTTGATATTTGTCGCCTTCTGAATAAAATATGCCATTTACTTTCTAGATAATATACTGACGTCAGTGTAATTTTTAGGGCATGATAGATTGCTACTTAGGCCTCGATCAGCCGTTCACAGCGTGTCGATTGCTGAGTGAACACGATTCTGAAGATATGATGGAATTGACCGCGGAACCTCTGTGGAGGTTGGGCAGGTTCGAACAGTTGGACGAATTGGCAAAGAAACCTGTGGTGAGTATGCATAATATTTACAAAAAAATGTTCTGAATTTATTTAGAGACTAGCTGTTGCCCGCGACTTCGTCCGCGTGGATTTAGTTTTAGAGACCGCCCTCGACCACCGCATCGCATTATTAGCCAGCGCTATTCTTTCTTTTTGCTCGGCTTCTAAGAGTCGTACCGAGATTTTGAATAGCCTATAACCTTCCTAAATAAATTGGGCTTTCAGATACAAAAAGAATTTTTCAAATCCGACTGGTAGTTGCACAGATTAGTGCGTTCAAACAAACAAACTCTTGCACTTTATTATATAAATTTTTTTGGATGACTTAAATAATCTGTCATGACTCATGATATTATTTTAGACCAACTTACATACTTGTAATTGTTGTGATTTAATTATATCTAATTTCGGATTGAGTATCATAATTTAGAGAGAGTTTGCATTCTCACTGAAAGGACATGACCAGTGATTGCCCTCGGGATGGGGAAAATGTGCAGGATTACAGCTTTTACAGAAAGATTAAAAAATTGAGGCCTAATTTACTATGGATTTATTATTCCGATAAAGGCATGATTTAAAATATCAAAAAAAACCAGAATGTTTATTGTTTCCGCTTTCTCTTTAATGCACTACTTCATACTTCACTTGTATTAATGCCCGTGATACACATGCTAGTGGATGATATGCTAGATGCTGCAGTAAGTTACAAAAACAAAACTATTATTATTGCACATTGATTTTAACATTTTAGACTTGATAACCACAAACCCTAGCGCCCTCTAGTATCGAAAGGCAGAGTTATTCCGTAAAACTTTTCTATTTTTTTTTCTCATTTTTCCGAGCCTTTAGACCCCTGAAAGTTTTTTATCTGAAAACTATAGAATGTAAGAATTCCAAAAATAAAACAATCTTTGCTGCACGTTGATTTTTGACACCTAGGCGAGAGCCCTTTGCTCCACTGGTCATGTCCTTTGAAAAAACTTATACGTATTGTATTTTCTTACTGTTAACTAAAATTTTTGCACATCGGTAATTTAATGAATCTTTTGTATTGTAAAGCTCAATACCTCAACGGTTAAAGTGCGGTATGGTAAGTCCACGCGAACAAAGTCACGGGAAAAAACTAGTGTGTTATGTCCTAAACCTAAATAACTTTTGTTTTATTTATTTTTAAGCCACAATCGCGTGAAAACTGGGGTCTCTTAATGGGCAGGATTCTTCTCGCATATCGCAGTCAGGATCACGATATCTTCAAGATTTCGTGTGACAATGCTATGAACCGTTTGTTGTCACAAATGGATGGTGAAAGTCGAGGTGAAAGCGCACTGCGGAGTGGCTATCAGAGTATACTCGGGCTGCATATTATTACCGAGACTTCACATGCTGAAGATGTACTGCGACGGTGAGTAGGATTTTTGCATTCCCATATAATAAGTACATAACTCTTTACTCGGTCCAGGGTTACTTATAGGTAAACCGCCATAAGCGCGATTCTCCTGATGGTCTGCGGGACGCGAGGCGAGAGCGCGCTCAACCAATGAGGTAATCTGCCGCTGTCCGCCGGCATTTATTTTAGCTTGTTCATTTTGAGATAACTGCATCAGAATATCCCTTAAGTTGTAATACACACTAACATTTATGTCTAATACAATAAATGTATTTCATTTTAAAAAATATCATAGGATCTTAATGCAGTATTACGTCGCATCGTGTATAGCTGTCCGCATCACCCGCCCCGCGTCGCACAGACTATCAGGAGGGCTTACGGCGGTTTACCTGTAACTTTTACATTTGAAAAGGTGTCATTTTTTCCTTTATTGTTCAAAGAAATACAAATTACATAATTAAAAACAATATGGCCATCCTCATGAAACTTGAGCGAATGTTTCAGAATATCTGTTTCTGTTTTTCTAGACTCAAAGATTTAGAAGACGGCAACAGGCAAAGCTCGGATATAGTGAGCCAGTTGTTGAGTGAGTGGCGACAACGCTTGTCCGTTGTTCAGTCCGACGTCAGAACCGTTGAACCACTGCTAAGGATTCGAAGAATATTGTTGCAACAGACACAGGTGATTCTTCTTTCGTTATCTGCTGGTCTCTTACGTGAACTTCCACAGGCCTCGGTCTTGCGCCGTCGGTATCCAGCGACTCACTGCGGCTCGTCTGATGTCCTTGGTGGACCAAGGACATCAGACTATGTGGACATAGCGAGAGGGTTTTCCAACAGGTAACTACTAACAGGTAAAAAATGGCTTGACCGATTTGATTTTTTTTTTCTTATTCGCCTTAATACAGGGGTGGGTACAAAAAAAAGAATATTAGCCAAGCTGAACTTGACTTATATTCTTCTCTCCCCTCCAAATATGCGAAACGCTTGTGCTAGGAGTGGGTACGACAATAGTACAACGGGTGGGGTTCGAACCTGCGACCTTTCAGTTTGCAGTCCGCACCTTTAACCGTGGGGCTATTGAGGCTTTAACTGTTAAGCATTCCGAACCAGTGGTAGATTCATTGACGATTCAAAAGTGCTTGTAAAAGTTTATTTGAATAAAAAATATTTCTATTCTATTCTATTCTATTAAGGTATTGAGGCTTAGGCTGAAATTAAACCTGATTTGACTATGATCTATGAGTAGTAATTTATTAAATTTGACAGGAGCTATTGGAACCAACTCACCCCGTCACTGCGAACAAATTGAAGACGTGCATCGGTGACTTATGGCTGCAAAGTGCAAAGCACGCCAGAAAAGCTGGCATTTTTCAACAGGTAAGTCATAATAAGATAGATTAAACGAGTTTACATACTTAATTGCCTCGTTGGTCTAGTGGTTAGCAAGTTCGACTGCAGTTGAGGTCCCGGGTTTGATTCCTGGGTCGGGCCATAAAATGTATTGGGTTTTTCTATCAAGAAATTCTTAGTAGGTATTAGCCCGGCGTTAGGAAGTTGGCGGTGAGTCACCCCCGTGCCTCGGAGAGCACGTAAAGCTGTCGGTCCTACGCCTGATTTCTCTCCGGTCGTGTCGGATTTCCGTGACATCGGGATATGAGAGTGAGGGAATAAAGAGTGCACCTGTATTTGCGCACACACTTGTACACTATAATATCTCCCGCCCAGATGACTAATCTCTGGAGGTTGACTGGCATTTCTTCAATTTGACTGTATAAGTATTTTCAAAATAAATTCACTAATATATGTCTATTATTCTTTGTTCTTGTAGTGCCGTCTCTGTTTATGTTATTTATGAATATGGATTTATTAATTTCAGTCGTACATGTATATTCTAAACGCTGAGGAATACAAGCCTGAGGAGCTTTTTATAGAAAAAGCCAAGATATATTGGGCTCGGGGGCAGCAGGAACAATCGTTCACCACCCTAAGACGAGGTCTCGATGAGACGTACCCTCAGATAGAGAAACTTACGCAAGAACAGAGGTAAAGTATTTTATATCGTCAGGAACTTCAATCTTTTTCCTTCTTCACCACCTACCACAGAATAGGGTACTAAAAATAAAGTTTTAAAAATTAATAACACAATGCCATTTATTGTAATATCCTAATTAGTCTCTGAAATAACGAGCTTTAAGGACGGGATTTCGCAAAGAGTAGGTATAAAAACGCACTTCTACACATGCACCGTTCACACGCACACACAGGCGCGGGCAAGCTGCGTTAAAAATGAGTGAATTAACTTGTTTTGATACTTGGATATAAATTGTTTATGTTTTATTTTTTTATTTTTTATTTTCGTCCGGACTTGCTGTACACTAAGTTAGACTTAGATTTAGTCTTAGTCTTAGACTTCGATTTAGACTTTTTTAAGCCACTGGGAAATGCATTAGACTAAGACTAAGTCTCTTTAAGTCTAAGCCTAAGTCTAACACTAAGACTAAGACTAAGACTTAGACTTAGTCTTAGTCTAAGACTTAGTCTTAGTGTTAGACTTAGGCTTAGATTTGAACTCAGACTTAGTCTAAGTCTAAGTTTAATTCTAAATCTAAGTTGAGCAAACCAAATTGATAATATATTTTGAAAAGAAGAAACTAAGTACTAGGTACCTATGGTACCTTCAATATAATAGCATTATTTTATTATTTGATAGAATTTCGAAATTTCTTGCAAAGTTACATTCCCCGAATGTAGTACTGACCTGCATGTATACCTCGAAAACTTCTATTGGAACTCCTAGATCTTTAGAGTAAGTTGTATTGAGTTTGGGCTCGTTTTGTAAGTTATGATGAGATCTTACCACTGGACTTGTTGGAGTGACCTGATGGTATACTTCGAAGACTACTTCTGGATCTTCTAGACGGCTGCAGCTAGTTATATCGAGTTTGGGCTCGTTTTGTAAGTTATGATGAGATCTTACCACTGGACTTGTTGGAGTGACTTGGTGGTATACCTCGAAGACTTCTATTGGAACTCCTAGATCTTTACAGCTAGTTATATCGAGTTTGGGCTCGTTTTGTAAGTTAGGATGAGATCTTACCACTGGACTTGTTGGAGTGACCTGATGGTATACTTCGAAGACTACTACTGGATCTTCTAGACGGCTACAGCTAGTTATATCGAGTTTGGGCTCGTTTTGTAAGTAATGATGAGATCTTACCACTGGACTTGTTGGAGTGACCTGATGGTATACTTCGAAGACTACTACTGGATCTTCTAGACAGCTACAGCTAGTTATATCGAGTTTGGGCTCGTTTTGTAAGTAATGATAAGATCTTACCACTGGACTTGTTGGAGTGACCTGATGGTATACTTCGAAGACTATACTACTGGATCTTCTAGACAGCTACAGCTAGTTATATCGAGTTTGGGCTCGTTTTGTAAGTAATGATGAGATCTTACCACTGGACTTGTTGGAGTGACTTGGTGGTATACCTCGAAGACTTCTATTGGAAGTCCTAGATCTTTACAGCTAGTTATATCGAGTTTGGGCTCGTTTTGTAAGTTATGATGAGATCTTACCACTGGACTTGTTGGAGTGACCTGATGGTATACTTCAAAGACTACTACTGGATCTTCTAGACGGCTACAGCTAGTTATATCGAGTTTGGGCTCGTTTTGTAAGTAATGATGAGATCTTACCACTGGACTTGTTGGAGTGACCTGATGGTATACTTCGAAGACTACTACTGGATCTTCTAGACAGCTACAGCTAGTTATATCGAGTTTGGGCTCGTTTTGTAAGTAATGATGAGATCTTACCACTGGACTTGTTGGAGTGACTTGGTGGTATACCTCGAAGACTTCTATTGGAAGTCCTAGATCTTTACAGCTAGTTATATCGAGTTTGGGCTCGTTTTGTAAGTTATGATGAGATCTTACCACTGGACTTGTTGGAGTGACCTGATGGTATACTTCAAAGACTACTACTGGATCTTCTAGACGGCTACAGCTAGTTATATCGAGTTTGGGCTCGTTTTGTAAGTAATGATGAGATCTTACCACTGGACTTGTTGGAGTGACCTGATGGTATACTTCGAAGACTACTACTGGATCTTCTAGACGGCTACAGCTAGTTATATCGAGTTTGGGCTCGATTTGTAAGTAATGATGAGATCTTACAACTGGACTAGTTGGAGTGACCTGATGGTATACTTCGAAGACTACTACTGGATCTTCTAGACGGCTACAACTAGTTATATCGAGTTTGGGCTCGTTTTGTAAGTTATGATGAGATCTTACCACTGGACTTGTTGGAGTGACCTGATGGTATACTTTGAAGACTACTACTCGATCTTCCAGACGGCTACAGCTAGTTATATCGAGTTTGGGCTCGTTTTGTAAGTAATGATGAGATCTTACCACTGGACTTGTTGGAGTGACTTGGTGGTATACTGCGAAGACTTCTATTGGAACTCCTAGATCTTTACAGCTAGTTATATCGAGTTTGGGCTCGTTTTGTAAGTTATGATGAGATCTTACCACTGAACTTGTTGGAGTGACCTGATGGTATACTTCGAAGACTACTACTGGATCTTCTAGACGGCTACAGCTAGTTATATCGAGTTTGGGCTCGTTTTGTAAGTAATGATGAGATCTTACCACTGGACTTGTTGGAGTGACTTGGAGGTATACCTCGAAGACTTCTATTGGAACTCCTAGATCTTTACAGCTAGTTATATCGAGTTTGGGCTCGTTTTGTAAGTTATGATGAGATCTTACCACTGGACTTGTTGGAGTGACCTGATGGTATACTTCAAAGACTACTACTGGATCTTCTAGACGGCTACAGCTAGTTATATCGAGTTTGGGCTCGTTTTGTAAGTAATGATGAGATCTTACCACTGGACTTGTTGCAGTGACCTGATGGTATACTTCGAAGACTACTACTGGATCTTCTAGACAGCTACAGCTAGTTATATCGAGTTTGGGCTCGTTTTGTAAGTAATGATGAGATCTTACCACTGGACTTGTTGGAGTGACCTGATGGTATACCTCGAAGACTTCTATTGGAACTCCTAGATGTAATCATCATAACTTACAAAACGAGCCCAAACTCAATACAACTAACTCT
This sequence comes from Hipparchia sbordonii, assembly GCA_038048805.1. Taxonomy (NCBI): domain Eukaryota; kingdom Metazoa; phylum Arthropoda; class Insecta; order Lepidoptera; family Nymphalidae; genus Hipparchia; species Hipparchia sbordonii. The sequence goes on along the minus strand of CM076109.1, from coordinate 8,917,630 downwards.
AAAGATCTAGGAGTTCCAATAGAACTCTTCGAGGTATACCATCAGGTCACTCCAACAAGTCCAGTGGTAAGATCTCATCATAACTTACAAAACGAGCCCAAACTCGATATAACTAGCTGTAAAGATCTAGGAGTTCCAATAGAAGTCTTCGCAGTATACCACCAAGTCACTCCAACAAGTCCAGTGGTAAGATCTCATCATTACTTACAAAACGAGCCCAAACTCGATATAACTAGCTGTAGCCGTCTGGAAGATCCAGTAGTAGTCTTCAAAGTATACCATCAGGTCACTCCAACAAGTCCAGTGGTAAGATCTCATCATAACTTACAAAACGAGCCCAAACTCGATATAACTAGCTGTAAAGATCTAGGAGTTCCAATAGAAGTCTTCGCAGTATACCACCAAGTCACTCCAACAAGTCCAGTGGTAAGATCTCATCATTACTTACAAAACGAGCCCAAACTCGATATAACTAGCTGTAGCCGTCTGGAAGATCCAGTAGTAGTCTTCAAAGTATACCATCAGGTCACTCCAACAAGTCCAGTGGTAAGATCTCATCATAACTTACAAAACGAGCCCAAACTCGATATAACTAGCTGTAGCCGTCTAGAAGATCCAGTAGTAGTCTTCGAAGTATACCATCAGGTCACTCCAACAAGTTCAGTGGTAAGATCTCATCATAACTTACAAAACGAGCCCAAACTCGATATAACTAGCTGTAAAGATCTAGGAGTTCCAATAGAAGTCTTCGCAGTATACCACCAAGTCACTCCAACAAGTCCAGTGGTAAGATCTCATCATTACTTACAAAACGAGCCCAAACTCGATATAACTAGCTGTAGCCGTCTGGAAGATCCAGTAGTAGTCTTCAAAGTATACCATCAGGTCACTCCAACAAGTCCAGTGGTAAGATCTCATCATAACTTACAAAACGAGCCCAAACTCGATATAACTAGCTGTAGCCGTCTAGAAGATCCAGTAGTAGTCTTCGAAGTATACCATCAGGTCACTCCAACTAGTCCAGTTGTAAGATCTACTCATTACTTACAAAACGAGCCCAAACTCGATATAACTAGCTGTAGCCGTCTAGAAGATCCAGTAGTAGTCTTCGAAGTATACCATCAGGTCACTCCAATAAGTCCAGTGGTAAGATCTCATCATAACTTACAAAACGAGCCCAAACTCGATATAACTAGCTGTAGCCGTCTAGAAGATCCAGTAGTAGTCTTCGAAGTATACCATCAGGTCACTCTAACAAGTCCAGTGGTAAGATCTCATCATAACTTACAAAACGAGCCCAAACTCGATACAACTAACTCTAAAGATCTAGGAGTTCCAATAGAAGTTTTCGAGGTATACATGCAGGTCAGTACTACATTCGGGGAATATAACTTTACAAGAAATTTCGAAATTCTATCAAATAATAAAATAATGCTATTGAAGGTACCATAGGTACCTAGTACTTAGTTTCTTACCTTTCTTTTCAAAATATATAAAGTATCAATTTGGTTTGCTATGAACTATTTCGTGTTCGTACAGCGATGTTTTTCGATACCAGCATCTGCTTGCAACCAGCGCAGCTTCCACTCAGAAAGGCGGTCAAACGCCGACTGATTGATATTTGAATTTTGAATTTTGAAATGAAATCAAACCGTGACCGAGTAAAATCAAAATAAGCCTTATTGCACATTATTTTAAGATTCGGTTTAAACCAAAATATGTGAAAAAATTACACGCGATGCTATATTTTTTTTTTAATACTATTTGTACTATTTTTGATATTTTTCTCTCCAAGATTTTGAGTTGAACATATCTGCTAACAGATAGTATTTTTTAATTACATAAAACCGGTATATTATATACAAGAAATGTACCTAAAGTCGCCCCAAAATCGTGAATTTTGTGTGAAGAGGTGACGGGAAATAATTTTTATAGTACTAAAAATTGAGATTTTGAACAAAATCAACTCCCAAGATTTGGAGATTAAGGACCAATCTATGTGTAGCAATTTTTATTTCCATCTTATTTGGTTTAACTTAGTCAGAATATGTACCGAAAGTCACCCGATATGCGGAAACGCACTCTTAAAGTTTTCTATTTGACAAAGAGAGCGCTCGTCACAAGCAAGTAGATATTCTAAATGCTCCTTAGAAAATCACTCCCCTTAGAAATTTCGTTTTGCTAAATGCTTTTGCCTGCGATTTTGTCAGCGTGGATATAGGTTTTTAAATTATGGTTTTATTGCCAATCGTTCTAGAAAAATTTGCGCCAAAGCCAGGCTGCTCATAGCGAAATATAATGACGAGACAACTAATGTGGACGTCGACGTCAATATCGGATACTATAAGGAGTCAGTTGAGGTGTTCAAACAGTGGGAGAAGAGTTTGGTAAGTTTTAACTTTAGAGATAAACTCGTGAAATAAGTAGTGACAGACAGACAAAATTGCACATAAGAGTTCCTTTTTAGGATTTCATATCCAAAGGGTACCAATGGGACCCTATTACTAAGTTTCCGCTGTCCGTCCGTCAGTCCGTCTATATGTCTGTAAGCGGGATGTACCTCATGAATCGTAATAGGGAGATACTTGAAATTTTCACAGAATGTGTATATCTATTGCCACTATAACAACAAAATAATAAAAATAAAATAGAATAAAGAATAAAGGAAGGTCCCGGTACAAGAAACGTGATTTTTTCAGCGTTTTTTGCTCAACTTATAGACTGACTGACTGATCTATCAACGTACAGCTCAAATCACTGGATGGATTGGGTTGACATTTGGCATAAGATAGCTTATACGACGTAGCATCCGTTGAGACGATTTTTGAAAATTCAATCGATAAAAAACGTACTACATCTTTTGACAGGTATGCTTAGGATCTTACTACGAAAAAGTGAGTACAACTGAAACGGCGAACAACTCTAGTACGCTGTGGTCGCGACGTCTGTACGCACTTAATAGCTACGGTAAAGCGTTGCAGTATGGCCACAAGTATTTGTACCAGAGCATGCCTAGGATGCTCTCCATATGGTAAGTTGAATAAAACACTGATTAGAAATTTTAAACGTGCGTGCGTGCGTGCGTGCCTGTGTGCGTGCGTGCGTGTGTGCTTACATGCGTGCGTGCGTACGTGCGTGCGTGCGTTCGTACGTGCGTACGTGCCTGTGTCCGTGCGTGCGTCCGTGCGTGCGTCCGTGCGTCCGTGCTTGCATGCGTATTGAGTGTGTGTGTGTATGCGTGTATAATATTTATATTTACTAACGTAATGTTAATAACTATGTACTCTGTAGTCTTGCACATGTACTAGATTTGTATTAATTAATTTCTAATCTACATTCAGGTTGGATGTAGAAGTTACTTCATCGGATACAAGCATCCACGCCATACTGGCTCAAATGACCGAAGTTATAAAGACCTACTCGGAAAGGTTGCCGTTATACCTGTATTTGACGGCGTTTTCGCAAATCGTGTCTAGGATCTGCCATCCTGTTAAAGAGGTGAGTTACTCTAACTATCTATATATATAAAAATGAATCCCTATTTCCTTGGTCATCGCATCACGCGTGAACGGCTGGACCGATTTCGCTAATTCTTTTTTTATTGTGTTTGTTATTGTTAGGAGAAGGTTCTTATGGAAGAAAAATTAAGAAAATTGTGCGGAAAATTAGAAAATTTAAGAAATATTAACCACCATATTAAATTATTTCTAATGTAACCGCTTTTACAATTCAAACTTTTTTGATGTAACCTTATGGCGTTTGACATAACATTGACAGAATGCGTGCTGCCAATTTCGTCAAAGAGGATGTAAAAAAACTTAAGACAGGACAACGTCTGTCGGGTCCGCTAGTTACTTAATAAATAATAGACACCGCGCGCCATTACATGTATTCTTATATCGTTTTTGGTAAAAGATGGAAAGAAACATGGTTCAAAATATGATTCTGGAAAAAGTTGTTGTTTGACAATAAAATAACGATAAACTTAAACATTTCTTAATGCAATATCTCTCTTTAATGGCAGGGGTTTTCTTGGAATAACAATGTAGTGGGCCGTAGCAACTTTTCGCATACGAATACACTAAAATTTTTTCCATAAAAAAAAATTGTGGTGGTATGAAGACATGTCCAGATTTGAGCTAATTTATAAAGAAGTATTCTTTGTTGCCAGGTCTATTTATAAAGAAGTATTATTTGTTGCCAGTTCTATTTATAAAGAAGCATATATTTATTTAATTATTCTGTACCATTAACCTTAAAAACTAAACTTAAATATATAAAGGATGTGTACGAGGTATTAAAATGATCTGGCAATACAGGTCTATTTATAAAGAAGTATTCTTTGTTGCCAATCCTATTTATAAAGAAGTATTCTTTGTTGCCAGGTCTATTTGCAACTGAAAGCGATAATAGTCAAGCTGATCCTAGCGTACCCCCAACACACCCTATGGATGATGATGTGCGTGATAAAATCCAGTTATCCCCAACGGATGAAACGCTGTGCTGACGTCTTTTCCGACTCAAGGCTAAAGGAACCACAGATGTTGAAACTTGTATGCGATTTCACACAACTGGCTGAGAAGTTGATTGAACTGTGTAATAAACCTATTGTGGGCAGCGGTTCGGTGAGCATTTTTTTCAAATATATTTAGCGAGCAAACGAGCAGGCGGGTCACCTGATGTTAAGTGATTACCGCCGCCCATGAACTTTTGTAGCACCTGAGGCACCACCAATGCGTTGCCGGCTTTAAAGGAATTTGTTGATCCGCCCCTTGAATAACCCCATGTTGTAATTTCTTTGTAAACCTTGAAGTTCACTGCTTTTTTTTATTCGATGACAGTATAGTCTATGATTGCGATCTCACCTGATGGTAAGTGACAATGCAGTTTAAGATGGTAGCGGACTAATTTGAAAGGGATATGGCAGTGTATATTCAAGCCATATCCCTAATCTGTTGCTACACGCCATCGTGTCGGAACGCTAAATCGCTTGGCGGCACGTCTTTGACGTTAGAGTGGTAACTTTTGCGGAAATTCGTGACGTTATCAAAATAGGGATATGCCACTATTAATCCCACTTAATTGGGATTTATATATTTTTTGTTACTTCAAGGATTCCAGTATTATCAGAATAAATGATATCAACTAGTTTAAGCCTTACTTATATTAATTAAATAAATAATTTAGATCATTCTAAGACTTTTTTTTTAATGTAACGATGAGCATTATGTGATGATGAGCATTATTCAGAAATATTATCCGTTGTTTTGTGTACCGCGTCGGTTTTAAATAGAAATCTACAAATAGGTAGGTCTTTGAAAATAAATGCGGGATGATATTTCCACAACCCCGTAATCCCGCAGTCATATCCATACTACATTTGAGATCATTTATCCCAATTTGCGCTGCCTACTAACCTAACCGATCACTGCTTATAACCCCGTCTTTTACGTTAAAATTCAAATTCAAATTCAAAATTTATTTATTTCATGTAGGGTAACTTGTAGCTCTTATGACACGTCATAAATCTACCACCGGTTCGGAATGCAGATTCTGCTGAGAAGAACCGGCAAGAAACTTAGCAGTTGCTCTTTTCAAAAAATAAAATATTTTACAATAAGTAACCAAACTATGTATATAAAAGGGATAAAAAGATGATTGTGTTTGCAGACTACAACTGTGACGTCACTAGTACGAACTCTACCGCGTCTGCTCGCCGGGGAAAACTTCAGCCACATCATGATGCCGTTTCAGGTTAGATTTTAGTTTTTTTGTTGGTAAATATTTTATATTATAAATAATATAAACGTAAAAATTCTTTTTACAAAACCGACTTCAAACCCCACTACAAAGTAAACATAAATACTTTCTATGTATTACTTATTTTTATATGATATAACCGACTTCTAAAAAAGGAGGAGGTTCTCAATTCGTCTGAATCTTTTTTATTTTTTATATATGTTACCGATTACTCGAAGACGCCTGGACCGATTTGGAAAATTCTTTTTGTTTGAAAGGGCATACTTCCCAGGTGGCCCCATTGTCATCAGGTCAGTATGGGATCCTGGAGAAATCGAGGGAACTCTTAAAATTTTATAAGCACAATCGATGTACTTTGTAGTGGCGTTTGAAGTCGGTTTTGTAAAAAGAATTTTTACATTTATATTCTTCTGGCAGGAGTTCTGCAAAGTAGTTCTTCCATCAAAGGCGGCTCGGCAAGAGCGCATAGACTTCAATATACCGGCAGAGTCCCCGGTATACATCGCCGGCATTGAAGAACAGATCAATATTATCCAGTCCTTGCAGAAGCCGAGGAAAGTCACGTTGAAAGGTAACTATACCAATTTATTTTTTACTAGCTGATGCCCGCGACTTCGTCCGCGTGTTAGTTTTTAAAATCCCGCGGGAACTGTTTGATTTTCTAGGATTAAAAGTAGTCTATGTCACTCCAGGTCCTCAATTATACCCATGATAAAAATCACGTCGAACCGTAGTTCTGTAGCAGCGTTATTGAAGGACAAACCAACAAACAAACAAACAGACAAACAGATAGGATAGGATTATACGACGACCTTAGCTTCCCACATTGATACCAAGATGCGTTTTTATTAGTCGATAAAATTACAATGCGTTATTGTTATACCAAGCTGAACTTGACTTATATTCTCCTTTCCCTTCCAAATAAGCGAAAAGCTTGTGCTAGGAGTGGATACGACCCCCACGTGGCCGCTATCCCGACTAGAATTTCAATCAATTTAAAAAAATTATCTCAAACAAAAAAAGAACAGTTATACAATTTCCTAGTCAAAGATTGCGTTATTAGAAAAACATCGACCTTGGCTTCCAAATAGCGTAGATAATTGTTTGCGTTATTGTAGACGCGGAATCGAATAACTTCACCTAAAATTGCTTATAATAACATCGAAAGGTTTACGTTTGCTGATTAGATATAGTCTCAATAGCCCAACGGTTAAAGGTGCGGACTGAAAACTGAAAGGTCGCAGGTTAGAACCCCACCCATCGCACTATTGTCGTATCCACTCCTAGCACAAACTTTTCGCTTATTTGGAGGGGAGAGGCGAATATAAGTCAAATTCAGCTTGGCTGATATTCTTTAACAAAAACAATTTTATGTTTACTACAGCTAGTATAGATATAACATTATCAGGTGTTTGGTGAAGTGGTGATCGGCATTTAATTCCCGCGTAAACTCTGTTATTTTCCGGGATAAAAAGCCTATTATTATTATCTTACTCTTTATTTACACCGAAACAACAACAAAGAAAAAGTATATATTAAAAGAGACAAAAAGTATGACACAAAAGGCGGCCTTATATCTTAGTAGCGATCTCTACCAGGCAACCTAAGGAATAGGAAAACTAGCCTATTTGTTTATAAAAAAAAAAATGTTGTAGGCTCAGACGGAAAGTCCTACATAATCATGCTCAAGCCCAGAGACGATCTTCGCAAAGACTATCGCTTGATGGAGTTCAACGTAGTCGTGAACCGGTTCCTCCAAGACGCGCCGGAAACCCGGCGTCGAAGGCTTTACATCCGCACTTACAGCGTGCTGCCTCTGAACGAGGAGTGTGGTCTTATCGAATGGGTGCCCAACCTTGTCGGGTTGAGGCCTGTGCTCGTGCATATTTATAAACAAAAAGGTAAGATAATAAATCGACTGTTCCGCAGAACAAAGTCTCATCTGCTAAATTCATAACTTGAGATTTCAGCCTTAGAAGTTTTAGTAAACTATAAACATTTTATATGTACTTTACAAAAACTTTTCAGGCTCAAATTTCAGGTTGTGAATTTAGCAGATGTGACTTTGTTCTATGGGACAGTCAAAATATCCTTTATATCATTTATACAAGCTTTTTTTAAGTGGGATCGATTCTTGTGTTTAAGTTATGAATAATAAATATCCTTTGTAAATTTATGACATGATATTCTACTAGGGATGAGTTATATACTCACAAAACAAGTGAAAAACTTGTTCCGAATGACGAAGAGCATTATAGAGTACTTAACTGTTAAATGACATGACAAATTACGACAAATATCTGCCATTACGCGCTTCATTTATTTTTTTTTATTTTTTTTTATTTTTTATGTACCTACATATAAATATTTACAAAAGAAGATATATTAGAAGAAGTATACATAGGTGAGGTTATTTACGGCACATTTGTAACATATCCACCTCTTTTTATACACATACTAAATCATAGTTATAAATATTATTTTTATTTATAAATTGTTTTTTAACTGACTTTACGTTAAGACGGTTTTAAAGCTATTTACACATCGATTGTTCAGGTATCCACACTAGCAACCGGGAGCTCAAAGAAATGATGTGCTCCATTAGAGACCCCGTGGAGAAAAAGCGTCGCATTTTCGAGGAACAACTCTTGCCTCGTCACCCGCCCGTCTTCCACGAGTGGTTCCGAAGAGTGTTCTCTGATCCTTATGGATGGTAAAATTTATAAACGAGAATTAAAGATTTGCAGTTTAGTCACAAAAAATTCTATAGGTACTAAAAAGATTAATGGCAGGTTTACATTGATCCATAAATCGTTGACGCTTTTGTTAAAATAAAAATTCAAAACTATTTCATGTATGTCAACTTCTGACAAGTTCGGATCGGATTGGTTCGGATTCTGCCAACATTGGACTGGATTGTATTCAATCGCGTAATTGTATTGTGTCGCGTGTAAAAGACACGATCCACCGCTGTGACTGTCAAGAGTCCATTACAACCTACCTTGACAAAACAAAAAATGCGCCGAAAATCGTCCTATTTGTTTAGAGTGGGAATTTTTCGGAGTACTATTCTGTACGGAAATGATTTGTGTAGTAATTAATTGGACGCAGATACGCAATAACGATTCAACCCACAAAGCTCTGTCAAATTAAATACATAATGTAAAAGAATAAAGTTAACTTTTTATTTGATAAGTTTTATGGGTTGACTCGTTATTGTGTATCTGCGTCCAATTTAGATTATTTTTAATGTTACGTAGAGAAACACGGAGAACCAAAGCCAGTAATGGACGTCTATCGGTTGTTAAAGAAGAAGAGGAGAAATACGTGAAAAATTATTGTATCTGTTGCTTAATACGTTTGATTAATGTTTTGTTGTTTCTTATTTCTTAAGTTTACAAAATAATTAAAATTCGAACTAAGTTTTAATATGCAGGTACCAGGCGAGATCTGCTTACATAAGAACAACAGCTGTGATGTCTATGGTTGGTTATATTTTAGGTAAGATATATACTACGACTAAATAATTTAAATTTCAGGTCAATAAACGTACTTTTTCAAATTTAGTTTAGTACTTTTATAAGGAATTCCAACCTATTGACTGTTTGTGGTCTAGTGGCTTATTCAGTTTGGATCAGGAGATCCCGGATTTGGGAAAAGGCTAAAAAACGGTTTTTGGAATATCTCCAAGATATTTTTAATAGTAGCACGAATTTGGGAAATTAATAGTGTTATCCATACCTGTGTGCCTCGGAGCCCTACGCCGCGTACCACTGAAATACGAGGCTGGGGGAATAGACCGTGGGATCAGTCCCAGTTTGCGCACTTGTGCACTATATTTCCTGGTTGTTCGATATTATTCTTCAAAGATGGCGTTATTAAGTTCCTGAAATGCCGGCAACGCATCGGTGGTGCCTCTGGTACTACAAGTGTTCATGGGCGGCGGTAATCACTTTACATCAGGTGACCCGCCAGCTCGTTTGCCCGCTATTCATATAAAAAAAATAGATGTTAGACTATTCTCCAAAGTGGATGACATTCCGTCCAGAAAATATTGATTGAAGGGCCTGCATGCTGTAACTGAACGTATATTATAGGTCTAGGCGACAGACACGGCGAGAACATATCATTCGACTCGACTAACGGCGACACAGTCCACGTGGACTTTAACTGCCTGTTCAACAAGGGCGAGTCCTTCGAGTGGCCCGAGCGAGTGCCCTTCAGGCTCACGCACAACATGGAGGCTGCTATGGGACCTCTCAAACACGAGGGCATGTTCAGGTATAGACTATTTTAAAGCTGTCTTAAAAGATAAACAAGTCGCAGAAAACGTTTCGGAGAAACGAAACCGACGGCCGTAAGCGAGCGAGAAAACATTTGAAAGAAAAAAAGAAACGTTTATTTTATAAATTGTGCCACACCTATACCTAGATTAGGTTATCTAGATTTGGTTGTCTCGGCGCCCGTAAGACTTGAGCATTAAAGACAAAAGGCGTGAAGCAGAAGCGCCGGAACAACTAAGTCATGTATTGCACAACCCGGAAAAAATTCTTATGCTTTGTATGCATGTATACAGTGCTGATTTTCAGCCAGGACTGATTCGGGTAGCACCTCGGAATTTTCGGAACATCGTAGCTGTACTTATACTACTTTACCTATCTATAACTAAACACTTAGCTGGTTTGCGAGAACAGTGACGGAACTAAAAAAATGATTTTAGAGAATGGCGTTTTGAAATTTCTTGATTAATTTTTTTTATTTATTAATGTTTTTGTGCATACTTCAAAAAGTACATTATTAGGATTGGACTTTATTGATGTCAGTGTTGTAATTTCTATTCACTACAAAATATCAGAGATTTATGAGCGCTTGGCATACTTAGTTCAGTTTGATGGAATTTTGAGTTACGTCACACTACGAATATTTAATCACAGAACACAATCCAACGGCTACCAGATCGAGATCATCCGTCAACTAGTGGGGGGCTTACCAACGCTGCGCTTTCCAGTGTGGGTTCGCCATTCCAGCCCCTTAAGTTCCCAACGTCCGATTGAGGCAATCAATGATATTGTTGAGCAGGAAAAGCTGCGAGGCCGTGATGCACGCGCTGCGCGGGCAGACGGCGGCGCTGATGTCGGTGATCGGGCCCTTCGTGTACGACCCGCTGGTGTCGTGGGGCCGCGCGCGCGCCGCGCCGCTCGACTGCGGCGAGCGCACCAACGAGCAGGCGCTGCAGCATCTCAGCCACATACGACAGCGGCTTAACGGGATGGTGAGATCTTAATGCTACTGCTCCACCTGCGCGTAATTTAACACGATACGCATTACGCAGTTGGGGCCAATATTTTATATTAGCGTTGTCTCATTCTGTGCAGCGCATGCGCTATGAGGATGTTTGAATGTGATTTTGAATATTTTTGAAAATTGAATTTGATTGACGACAGTGCAGAACACTATTACTCCAGTTAACGCACTAATTCATAAAAAAATACTTTTGGCAGCATCTTTTCTTTTAATGTCAGCCACCTGTTTAACGCGTTTTTAATGCCCTAATTAAGGCCATTTGAGCGCAGACGTTAACACTAACATTAATGCAGATGGAGCAGTAGCATAACAATAGTTTTTTAATAAGCGACTGCCCTAGCGCAGTCGTGAGCGCTGTGGTCAACTGAGAGGTCTTGGGTTCGATTCCCGGCGGGGGTAATTTGGGTATTTATTATTTCTGAATTGCCTCTGGTCTGGTCTGGTGGGTGACTTTGGCCATGGCTAGTTACCATCCTACCGACAAAGATGGCTCGCCAACCGATTTAGCGAAACCGATAAAAAAAACAAAATTTGAATTTTTTTTTTTAAGCTATTGCATAGCTTCTATCGCGGGCCTTGAGCGTGAAGACCGAATCCAGAAATTCCGTAACGAAAATAACCTCCTCTCACCGCTAGATGGCGTTGATAAAAAATGCTATGCTATGCTTTACCGCGGCAGTCCCCGAGTGCCACACGTCTTTTTTTTTTAAACGGGTTTTAATTTATGTCTTGTTTTTACAGGTGAAGACGAAAAACAAGCAGCTGTCACTGTCGCTGTCGCCGGAAGGCCAGGTGGAGCATTTGATCGTCGAAGCCACAAGCATACACAATCTTTGCCAAATGTATATCGGCTGGGGACCGTTTCTGTGATACTCATCAAAATATGTTCTAACAAGTTCGTTAACGCAATAATATCGTCGCTTAAGTTTGAACTTCTAAAAATCTGCCAAAAAAATCTCTAAACGCGCAAGCCTATTTCGGATTTAAAAAAATACTGTAAATAAAAAAAAACTGTTCGGGAGAGCGAAAACAACGTCTTTCTCTTTTATTGTATTTAATTTTTCCATAGCCAATACTTGTTTTTAGCGTCTATTGTTAGGTGTACATTTTACTGAAGAATATTTGAAAAAGTAGATTAAAGGAACTTGTGAGTTACCCTATTAAGCGACGATATTATGAATTCCCTTGTTTGAAAGTGCTAAAGACACGTTAAAGTTAGATGTAAGTTAAACAAAGTGCCTTATTTTGTAGAGTTACAATAAAACTAATTAAATTAATTTCGAAGTGTTTTATTTCAGTTTTGTAAGTTTTACGAAATATTTTTTTTTCAACCAAACCATTAATTCTGATAGAGTCATCATTTCTAGTTAAGGAGGTACCTAATCGTTTATGTACCTACATATCTCAAAAGTGAGCCCACCTTGTTAGTTGTTACGTAAATTACTACACAATTGCTTGCTAATTGAGAAAGTACAAATAACGCTAAGGCAGGGTCACCATATTGTAGCTTCAAATTAGGACAATTTTTTAAGATTGTAATCCGACTTCCTACTAATATTATAAATGCGAAAGTGCTCGTGAACGGGTGCCACCAACGGGAATGGGTCTGCTTTGACTTCCCATGTTGACATGTGTTAGATTATATGTATTGTATTTTTGAAGCTTCACTGTGGAGGCACTGTATACTTAGCTTAGTTTTGTTACTTATTGTAAAATTAGTTTATTTTATTTGTTGAAAAGAACAACTGCTGAGTTTCTTGCCGGTTCTTCTCAGCAGAATCTGCATTCCGAACCGGTGGTAGATTTATGACGTGTCATAAGTGCTACAAGGTAGCCTACATGAAATAAATAAATTTTGAATTTGAATTTACGCCATGCTAATGCAACATGTTGCAGTGCGGCGCGCAACGTTATTTTTCCGGGATAAAAGTAGTCTATATCGTTCTGCAGGTCCACACACCCATGTAAAAAAACACGTCGATTCGTTGCTCCGTTGCTGCGTGTTTGAAGGACAAATCAACAAGCAAATATACATAAGCCATTAATATTATGAAGGAATAGTAGGGCAAAAAAACTACACTTGGAATTTATGTGTAAATTATTATTTATGACTACAACAAAAAATACCTTGAAGTTGTCTCCTTATTGTTTATCCAATTCTAGTGTTCTATTACACCTATATTCAAGCCTCAATAGCCCAACGATTAAAGTTGAGTGCTGAAACCTGCATGGTCGCAGGTTCGAACCTCACCCGTTGCACTAATGTCGTACCCACTCCTAGAACAAGCTTTCCGCTTATTTGGAGGGGATAGGAGGACATTAGTCAACCTCAGCTTGCCTGATATTCTTTTTTGAAAAAAGGAAAAGGAAATATTAAAGGTATTTAGACGCATATACGCAATAATGTTTCAATCCACAAACCTTTGTCAAATTAAATACATACATACATAATGTAAAGGAATAAAGTTAACTTTTCAATTGATATGTAGTGTGGGTTGACTCTTTATTGCATATGAGTGTTCAGTTCATCGACGAGTTTATCATCAACCAACATCCTACTTCACTTGCGATGCCGCGCCTCACAACTCCGTAAGGCATTGCCTTAAGTGAAAGCGCTATCGCGTCCCACAAAACACGTTAAATATTTAAAGCTAAAGAGGTGAAACCACTTACTCGTCAAAATGAGACAATAATTGAGTTGTCACATAATACATATATCCACGGCCGTCTACAAAGTTTTGTAATTTAGAATCTTATCTATTCTAAATCTCTTTGTCGAGACTATTTACCTATATAATAAAATTTCTGTAAGAAAATTTTGGTTTTAATAACGTTACACATGTTAAACAGCTTTTTTAGTTTGATAGTAGGTAATAATTTTAAATGAGTAGATAATTTTTTTATTAATATACCTATTATTAGGTGGGTACCTAGAGTAATTAAAACTACTACTATTATTGAGAAATTACTTGAGTCCTCTGAATAAAGTTGAAAGACAGAATAAATACTGAAAACTCAATAAAGACTGAAAACTCAAAGCTCGATGGTTCGATCGATGGTCGTAAACTGGGTAGGGATCCTACCATGTACCTATCCATGTTCCTTCCTCTACCCATGGCTTCAGTCAGTTCAGTCATTCAGCAGGCGATAGAGAGAGCTAGCTACCCTTAACTATGCCCGTTAATTATGTTTATGTCGTTGAACCAGAAATAAGGAGATCCGTAAACGAACCGGCCCCACGATTCAGACCCTTCCGATAACTTATTTATCGATCGATTCGGTTTGTTATCGTACGATAATATATATTTTCAATTCGTAAATGCTCTTGTAATCGAATGTATCTTGTCGATGTCGATAACGTAGTCGATACCGAATCGTATCCTCAAACCAAACGCTCTCAATCACACGACAATTTTTTTTTATACGAGATCGATATCTAACCGTATCGACACGGTATGTTATCGAACAGGTCTGAATCGCCCCCTGAATTACTCGTTAACTGAAGAGAGAGCGTTGGACGTCAGCTCGATATAGATAAGTACAATGGCGACCTTGCAGGGGAAAATTAGCAGATACCCAACAAGGTGGAAAGACGAAGTCGAAACGAGACGCAAAGAGCTGGATATAAGCGGTACGAGATCGAGATACCTTGAAGTCCCTACGATAGAATTACGTCCAGCAGTCAGACGTAGCAGACACACACGCACGCACGCACGCACACACACACACTTGTACAAACTTTCGTTAGTGTGATATTTGTCAGTAACACACCTTATGTAGAGTCGTCCCAGCACCGTGGTGAATTGTGAATGAATTGTTAGATCACCCATTGAAATAGTTTGCAATTGTCATTAGTATTATACCTACTAGTATCTAAGTACTTCCGGCCTATTGCAGGTTGTATTTATACCGCTCATTTAACCATGAATAATATTCATTTACCGAAGGTTTATCAATTCTAATGGTTTCGCAGCACTTGCATAGAGCCTATTTCTAACTGTGCTATAAGTAGGTAATAATAGTCAGGTATACCAAAATTATTATATCTGGGTAACAATAATACGGTCATATATTACTATGATTTAGATACGGTTATGGATCTCTGTCTTTTTCACCAGCATAACCGGCATGCTACCTTCTTTTCGGTCACATATCAGAACATATTATTTGTGTCTCGCTTTAATCCTCTATCTTGAGTCTGAGCTGAGACTACTCTGTAATCTGAACTCTGGCAACTCTTGCAAGACTTCATTTGCAAAACGATCTACGATAATAAATTTATCCAATAAGGAATTGTGCGACTTTCGAAAAAAAAAAAAATTAAGATACTGCTTTGAAAATTATTTTTAGTTTTCATCGGGAAAGGTTTTCGAGAAAACTTTTGTATATTTTTTTATCGAAAAATATTGCCTCTTACTTTAATTAGGTAAGTACTATACCTATTTCTTTTTCACTCCACAACATTAATACTTATTTTTAGACACAGAATACCTAATAGTACCTTAAAAAAAAAAAAAAAAATAGTACCTAAAGGTTTTAGATGACTTTTAGTCTACGACTTTTAGTAAAAACTAGGATAGTTGTAGGTAACACGTTAACTAAAGTAAAATATGACAAAAGCTCGCGCACTTTTCGCGTTCTTTGTGAACGCACAAGCAGGTAAAATAACGAAATTGAAACAGAAGAAAATTTTCTTACACCTTCTGTTTGTCTTTACATAAAGCTCACCGCGAATAGCGAGACAAAGTTACTTGCAGTTTTATCCGCTCGAGTTTCATTGTGCTGCGTTTAACAAGCGCCATTATTAATTTTAGTTACCTTTAACTAAATAATTTGTGGCTTTGAATTTTAATTAGGTGTAATTCCCTTTTTAGGGTTTCTTAGTAAAAAATGAATTAAATATAGTTGTTTCCTTCAGTACGTCTGTACTTAATATTATGTTGCGTACCTATACTACCATTTTATTCAGAAACTATCAAGAGCCAGTTTACGTTTATCATTCCCTCACTCTCGTACATTCAAATATTTTCAATTATTATAAAAATCTCAGTATATACAAATGACCTAAGTGGTTCATTAATATACTTGACAAGAGAATTACGGATATTTTAGACAATTTTTTTTTAATCATATAGTACGTATGGTTTTGATAGAGAAAAATGGCAACATTTAGACAGTTAATATAATATTATAAATGGATATAAAAAAAATTATATGTAGTAGAACATAATGAATAGTAATTTTTTTTTATATTACTTAAGTAAAAATGCTGAGATTTATAAAGCTACTAAAGCTCGATAAATAATTTTGAAAAAGGACGTATGAATGGATGTGTAACTCCTAAACTATTATTTTTATAACAATATATGTACATTGTACCACTGTGTCGTAACAGTCGTGCTTCCTACGTACCTAATAGATAGGTAACCCAAATTATTCAGCAAATCATCGTTATAATCAAAGCAGACGTTGGGTTGGTCCCTAATGCAGAATTTACCTACTGTTCTGTAGCACTATGGAGTGTTCAGGTAGATACAATCAGTGTCTGTATCTTTACTAAAACGTACCTAATACGTTAATGCATTAGTAAGTAATACAAGCATTCAGCTTGCATTATACTTGCAAGCGAGTTTATCTAGGTAGGTGCGTGAAATTGGGTTATATTCAGTGGAACCTAGGCTATAGACTTAATTATTATTAAAAATGTTAACTAAATTAACTTGTTTACAATACGGACAAAAAAATTAAGTAGATTCGTTGCTTTGAGGCTGCGAGATTAAAGCACAAACCAAGAAACAACAAGCTAACAAACAAGCAAATAAACTAGCAAATAAACAAATTAAAATGCTAGTTTACATATAATTAGAGTCTGTAGTTGGGATGTTTTTATTACTTATACAAAACTGTTTTGATTCCCAATAGAGAGAACAAAAAAATTCATGTACCTATCAATATTTTTATGACTTTCTGCATTTAATTGCAGTCTAGTGAATGCCGCATGAAAACGAATATTATTTTTGGTGCTTGTGATGCGATGGTAAAGGAAACGATCCCGTTAAATATTTAAAATTAATTTTCGCTATTTGCATATAAAGTGAATTCAATTTTGGCACCTTGTTACGACTCATTGACCAAGCAAATAACTTCATTGTTGATTCAATCAATTAACTCCGGATAAATGCTTTTTTTTTTTAAATAAGAAAATAAAATCATGCCCACACACACACAAACACATTTAACACTGACATAAAAATCTTCAAACAATAATCAAGTGTCATCTTTAAAAGTCCCGTATAAAATAATGAGAATAAAAAAAACACTGAACCTTTATAATTAGGAGAAATCAC
This sequence comes from Hipparchia sbordonii, assembly GCA_038048805.1. Taxonomy (NCBI): domain Eukaryota; kingdom Metazoa; phylum Arthropoda; class Insecta; order Lepidoptera; family Nymphalidae; genus Hipparchia; species Hipparchia sbordonii. Next base: position 8,900,219 of record CM076109.1, on the reverse strand, counting down.
ATTTGTGCGCATCGATTCATATTTTTGCGTATGATTTCAGTCCGTTTATGTCCATTGACTCCCAGCAAGTTGTGTGAGGTCGTCCGTCTACTTATTGGGAAGTTCCCTAAATAACATAATAATAATAATAATAAATAACAAAAGGTTTTTTTGTTATGTGTTAGCATTTGCTTCGCTTTCGCAGGGGTGGTTAAAAAAAAGGAAAAGAATAGCTGGAAAATTGAAGAATCAAAATTGGTAATTCTACTTCCTACTAATATAAATGTGAAAGTGCGGATGTTCGGATTTTTGGATGTTTGTTACTCAATCACGTCGCAATGACTGACCGATTCTGCTGAAATTTGGCACAGAAGTAGATCATAGTCTGGAATAACATATAGGCTTTTTATCCCGGAAAATGAGAGAGTTCCCGCGGGCATTAAAAAACCTCAGTCCACGCGAACGAAGTCGTGGGCATCAACTAGTTTTTTATAATTTCTAATTATTTTACTAGACGCCGGGAGCGAAACCGCAAGTGAAAGCTAGTTTTCAACACGAATTTCAGTTCAGTTTTTTCTGCAGTTTATTGCAGGCTTCAGTACCTATGCAGCCTTCGTGGCAGCGGTATGAAAACGATTATTTATTGGGCTTATCAAAATAAATATTGCCAGAGGAAATTTTATAAAGCATTCCGTATAATGATCCGATTAAGTAAATATGCAAAATTTATTTTCACGAGGGAGATATTTGCATATCACGGAGAGTATGAGTTTTGGGTTTTCCTTTATGAAATCAAACCTCCTCCACATGTGAGTTTTTAAAAATCGATAAGTCTTATCTAAATCTTTTCATACGTTAAAAAAAAATCAAAATTATTTATTTCATGTAGGCCAACTTGTAGCTCTTATGACACGTCGACTCTATTACCGGTTCGGAATGCAGATTCTGCTGAGAAGAGCCAGCAAGTTAGTATCGTAACAATTAGTAGGACTACAATTTTTATCTGCTGGGATCTAAATCCACATTTTTATAAAACGCATTTAAAAGTAAGTAATTAAATAAAAATCATTTATTTCGACCAAAAGATCATATTTAAAAATGCTTTTCAAACATTGTAAAACCACATCAATGTTTTTTTTAAAGAATATTAGCCAAGCTGAACTTGACTTATATTCTCCTTGGGATATTGGGCGTTGGGTTATCAATAAACCCTCAAGTAACCTTGATAGCCCAACGGTTAAAGGTGTGGATTGAAAACTGAAAGGTGACAGGTTCGAGCCCCACCCGTTGCACTATATTGTTGTACCTACCTACTCCTACAAACTTTTCGCTTATTTGGAGTATCAGTCAAGTTCAGCGTGGCTAATATTCTTTAAAAAAAGTGTTATTTCGAAAAAAATAATAACACGATTGCAGCGACCCCTTATGGATTATAATCGTAAAACATATCCATCTGCCCAGAAGTGATTCGCACTTAATACAGAAATCAAAATCGGTAAAGACGCACAAAAATTATAACAGAAAAACATACCTACAACTTCTTACGCCAAGCCAAGTATCGTCTTTCTTCCGTCGTGGTTAAAAAGTACTATCATCAACAGAAGTGAAAAATTATTTTCTATTTTTAGATAAAAATTAAATTAAATGAAAACACATTTTTAGCTGTCAGAATTTTATTTCATTCTTGCTGTGGTTTGTTGCAGCTTCCGCGGACGCGGCATGGAAACGATTACTTATCGGGCTTATGAAAATTAAAAATCGGAACAGGAAATTTTATAAAGTGCTCTATTTAAAATGCTTTCGTGCTCTAAGTATAAAGATCTCGTTAAATGTTTTTTGAAATAAATTTTCTGTTTGCTTTTAGAACTCAGCTTTTAAGGATAAAATATTTAAGTTTATCTTGTTGTGTTATAAAGAAGAAAGTTATCATTTACTAGCTAATGCCCACGACTTCGTTTGGGTGGACTTAGTTTCAAAAATGCCACGAGACTTTGATTTTCCGAGATAAAAGTAGCCCATGTCACTCTCCCGGTCATGCAAAAAATCATATCAATTCGTTGGTCTGTTGCTGAGTAATTCAAGGACAATCCAACAAACAAACACCAAAATTCAAAATTCAAAATTTATTTATTTCATGTAGGCCAACTTGTAGCTCTTATGACACGTCATAAATCTACCACCGGTTCGGAATGCAGATTCTGCTGAGAAGAGCCGGCAACAAACTCAGCAGTTGCTCTTTTCAAAAAAAATTTTTTTTACAAAGCTATGCTATGTATACAGTGCTTCCACAATAAAGCTTCAAAAATGCAAAAATGCATACGTAGGTACACCAATCCAACGCATGTCAAGACGGGCAGTCAAAGCAGACCCATTCCCGTTGGTGGCACCCGTTCACGAGCATGACGCATGATCCAGCCATTGCTTCGCTCAACCATATTTGAGGGAACGTAACAACCCGCACCACACCTTCGCATTTATAATAATTTTATTAGTAATTCTCTATGGATAGTGTACGGAGCTACTAAATTGTGAAGTCATGATTTAATAGTCTCTTTGTAACAAGCTCTATATTTTCGAGATTAGTTAAGGTATTAGAAAAAAAGAGAAAAGGCATTGCGCTTTGTTACTATTAAAAACCTTTATTATAATATATATCTAATCTAAATATACCTATAAAAGGCAAAGGTGACTAACTGACTGATCTATCAACGCACAGCTCTAACCACTGGACAGATCGTGATGACAGATAGCTATTATGGCGTAGCGTAGGCATCCGCTAAGAAAGAATTTTTGAAAATTTTAGCCCTAAGGGGAATAAAAATCCTTTAAGTAATTTATTTTAAGTTAAAATAAATTAAAGGATTTTTATACAAACAAAAGATAAAATTATTTTTTGTTTCTATGTAATAAAGTGTTGTACAATAAAGTGTATTCATTTCATTCAATTTCATTTCGGTTAAAATTTCGGGTCGGGGGGTTAAAAAATCGAATTTAACGTGAGCGAAGCTGCGGTCAAAAGCTAATTATATACAAAACGAAAGTCAATAATGCCCAATTTAGACACATAAATAGTTAGATACTCTGTGTTATTCTGTATTTAGGTCGCTGACTCGCTGCATTGTGATCCAATACCCGCCCGCGCGGTTGACAGCCAATATCCGGATTCATTGTTCACTTCATTCTGGATTCGAAACACCGCTGGCCCCGTTCTAACTATTATTAAGTCCTGAAATCTGATAGAGGCAATATCATATTATAAAAGCAATCATTCAGTGCGCAAGATCGCGCGCTATGGAATGCATTCAATACCAAAGTCAGAGTCACTGCAACTATTTCAATACAGCTTTCAGTTATTGCTCTCAGCTGGAGTTAATTTTGGAGCAGTGATACCCTAGTGGTTAGGACTTCTTCTTCTTCTTCATCAACCGATAGACATCCACTGCTGGACATAGGTCTCTTGTATGGACCTTCACAGGCTTCGGTCTTGCGCCGCCTGAATCCAGCTGCTCCCTGCGCCTCGCTTGATGTCGTCGATCCGCCTATTGGGGGGTCTGTGGTCAGTGTTAGGACTAGCGGTGCGACCCTCCTATTTGGAGGGTCGCAGGTTCGATGGGCACGCATCTTTGGCTTTTCTTTTTCTAATTAAGTAATCACACGCTTAACCGGTGAAGGAAAATATTCACGGAAGTTTCCGCGGGAATCAAAAATTTAAATCCACTCGGACGAAGTCGCGGGCATCATCTAGTATAAAATAGAGATGCTTCTGATTTGACGTGAGAACCTCACTAAACTAAAAATAAGTCGCTTCAGTTGTTGAAAATAAGTTGCTTCAGTTGCTGAAAATGATATTAATAATAACTACGACAAGAGATAGGAGCAATGTTCCTACCTAATAGTTTAGCGTTAAGCCCCCCGGAAACCCCAAAGTTAGATAAGGGGTGCTCGAAATAAACGTTTCTTGAATCGAGATTAGAAAGTACTAATGAAAAAGTTTTTAAGTTATGCGCAATATGCTCAGCGGTTTAATTCCAGAGTTCCACCCCGACCTTCAGGATTTTATTTTCTCCTATCTGGTCCAAAACTTTTGTTTGTTGGAGAGTCAACTTTTGTTAAACTTGAGATTTTTTAACCATAAAATGAAATTGTATATAGTAATACTAGTTTTTAACCGCAGTTTCGTTCCCGCCATCCATTAAAACTAGTAAAATTAATCCGAAGTGGGAATCCTATACTAAATTACAAATTCAGATTTTTTCGATTTTTCAGCTGTTCTTTTTTTAAACCACCGCAAAACAAAAAGAATTTAATCAAATCAGTAGTTAAAGCCATTTCTGAGTTAGTCGGCCAACAGCACCTTCCTATAATTTACGAATAAATACCTACTTATTATTTATTCGTAGCCTATGTATACTAATATTATAAAGCTGAAGAGTTTGTTTGTTTGAACGCGCTAATTTCAGGAACTACTGGACCGATTGCAAAAATTCTTTTACCGTTAGATAGGTATGTACGTGATCCCTGAGTGCTATAGGCTATATATGTACCACGGGCGAAGCCGGGGCGGTCCGCTAGTAATAGATATAGCATAAGCATTTATGCGATATTTGACCAGTTAATAGACTATTCTGATTTATGTTTTTTTCGTTTTAACATTTTTTGCGTTGGTCACGTATAGTTCACAGTAGGTATAAGTAGAAGGTCAAAGGTAAGTCCCTGAATTTATCTAACCGAGAAAAACGAAGGATGCGTGAAAAACCCCACCAAAAAGAGGGTATTTTTCCCCGATCAATGTGTATTAAAAACCAGTGGAAGAGATTACATAGGTACCCAGTACCCACGTTCGTGTACGTAAAAGTTATATTAGGGCCATACCTATCTCGCGTGCTTCAGATGACAGGTTCTGCTTCTGCAGCAGTCAATTATATTAATTATGAGTTATTAATGAATGATGGAGCAGAGAATTATCCAGGTTATCGACCTTGCAAACATCATTAATCAGTAGGTTATCCGTCAGTCACATCAGCGGCAAGAATGAGACCAAAACCCATCTCATAAGTCATTTATTAGATGATAGGTTTTGGTCAATTTTTTTGTCGACCTCCCTAGCGCAGTGGTGAGCGCTGCGGTTTTATATATCTGGGATGACTCGGGTTCGATTTCCGACGGGGGCAATTTTGGAATTTTTAATTTCTAAAGACATTATTTTATATTATAATTTGAATTTAATTTATATTTTTTATTATTATATGAATATAATTTGAATTGACCGATGCAGAACCTATCATTCAGTTACTACTACTATATACTTACATTTATACTACTTGATATTACTTGATTGAAAGCAAAAACAGTGCTTGTAGAAATATGAAAACACAATTTTATTTATTCAAATATTAACGATAGAGTATGTAAATACTTAAGAAGTCGGTACTTCTTAATTCCATGAAGTAGTATATGACGCTAGTATTGACTTTATTCAATAGATACCGAGAATTCATAATATGTTATGTAACTAACCTTCTGAATTTTCCTAGCTCATTTTCATTCTCATTCTTACTTTTTGATCTTGTTTGGTGGAAAACCTTTAACATAAAAATTACACACTTTTTAGACAAAAAGCATCTTATTTTTTACTTCGAACGATAGAAATAAATACAGTTCACGTTATTAAATTAATATTTATAAATGCGAAAGTGAATTTGTTTATTGGTTTGTCCTTCAATCACACAGGACCGTTCCTGCGTGATTAAGGACAAATGTGAAAGGAAAATTTCGGAAAAACGAGGGTTTTCAGGGGATTTTTAAAAATCTTTCCACGCGGACCAAGTCGAGGACAAAAGCTACTTAATGTTAATAATATAAACTTAAATTTTTTTTACTAAACCGACTTCAAACGCCACTAAATAGTAATATCAATTTTATTGTGCCTAGAGTTCCCTCGGTTTCTCTAGGATCCCATCATCAAGTCATGATCTGGTGACAATGGGACCATCTGGGAATACCCTTTCAAACAAAAAAAGAATTTTCCAAATCGGTCTAGGCCTCTCCGAGTAATTGGGGAACATACATAAAAAAAAAGATTCCGACGAATTGAGAACCTCCTCCTTTTTTGGAAGTCGGTTAAAAACGGTGCTATATAGCGGGATCTTACAAAAGTTTACAAACGAGGTCTGAATGGGTATTAGATATCCGATCGAAGGCCAAGAACGGCAATGTCGGGATGAAATTTAATAGCAGTGAAAGATGCTTATCAATTCGTCTTTAAGGGCAGGTAGGTAGGTACTTTACAAAAAGGCTGTAGAAAGCTTTTAGAACTCGATATCATTGCTATCAAATAATTTAAAGACAAAAGAATAATACTTTGTTTAGAATTATTTTATAGATAGTTTGCGAAAAGAGCCCTTATTTTAGGTACCTACCTATCAGATTTAATTAGAGTTTATTCCAATATTTTGAGTTAGGATGTTTATAATGAATAAAGACGTATTTTTATACGTCTTTATTCATTATAAACATCCTAACAAGTTCATCCTATCAAGTTTTATCAAGTTTCATCCTATCAAGTTTCATAGTTTCATAGTTTATCAAGTTTCATCCTATCAAGTTTTTTTACATCAGTTGGGCCTACGTCTAAGAACGCTTCCAATAAATTAATCCCATACCTTAAATGTTAGATAGGTAACTATTTTGATTCAGGAATTAATAGTACCTCCTAGTGGTAGAATGCCAAGTGTTCATAACTTTCAAAATTATTTATTTCAAGTGACAAGTCAAGACTCTACCATCGGTTTGGAAAGCATTAAAATAATACCTAATACCTATGGCCCACGACATCATCCGCGAGGAGTAAGATTTTAAATGGTTCCGAAAGAATTGGTAGATTTACCGTTACACAAATTTGAACAGTGTGTAAAGAAACATTAAATAAGTAGTGGCTATTACACATTTAATGAATTCCTTAATGACAAAGTTGCTTGGAAGTAATCAGGCTTCAGCTGTCCACAAGATTAATACGTAAAATGTTTGTTTTAAAAAGAGCAACTGCTGAGCTTCTTGCCGGCTCTTCTCAGCAGAATCAGCTTTCCGATTGGTTGTTGATTCTTGACTTGTCATAAGAGCCAGAAGTTGGTTTACGTGAAATAAATAATTTTAATTTTTTTGAGAAAATCTCTCGGGAACCCTTTTTTCCCAGGACAGAATATAGCATTCTCCAGGTTTTCAACTATAGCCAAGCAATAAACCATATCGATCCATTGCTCCGTTACGTGATTGAAGGACAAACCATGAACTAAACATTCCAACAAGAAATCCTTTCGCATTTTTACATCAAACAAAGTCAGTTTTGTTCGAACACTTATAACTCTAGAACGGCTGAACCGATTTTCATGATTTTTGATTTGTTGTATTTGTCTCCGTCCCGAATAGCAGAATAACTATTAAAATATCGGAAAATTTCCCGAAAAAATTTTTTATAATTTTTTTATTTTATTTTAGTTTCTCATACATTTTATAATGAACGGGTTTTTTGATGGCAAGGAAAGTGACCTTTTGCCCCGGAAAAACAGTAACCTAAGTCACGCGGGCGAAGTCGCAGGCAAAAGCTAGGTAGGTAATATTTTATTAATAGTACAGGATAAGATTACCTGTGTTTACATAAAACGTAATAATTATTTAGCTGTGGTTTTTCCGATATGTCCAATGCGGTGTTTAAAGTAGATATTAGATTTAGCAAAACAAACAACAGAAATCAATTCACCAACGACATAGCTATTATTATGAATTTAGAAAATCAAACACTTCATATTATCAACTGTTGAGTTTGACCTGTATTTCGACATCGCTATTATTAATTATTACATACCTCGATGCTTACTATCTTCTAACAAATAAACCTATTATTTTGACCCAAATATAAATCGTAGGAGAAATGTAATTAAGCTTTATTTGTATAGTCATTTTGTTGTTGATCGCAGACAGTCACAAAATCTACAAACTTTGTATATACTTTTTTACAATCACTTTTACAGTTTTAAAGATAATTGCCTACTTATCTATACATCTATCTACGAGTATATCTATACATATAATAAATTTGTAGAAAAGTGGTGTCTGTACAATGGAAATATATAAAAAAAAAGTAGCAGGGGTTGTTATTATATCGATGCCGAACCCGAAATTGTAATTAATTTTTTTTTTGTCTGTTTGTCTGTTTGTCTGTGTGTTTGTGCACGCTAATATCAGAAACGGCTTATTCGATTTAGATACGGTTTTCATTAATATATTGTAGTAAGCTTCACTTAACATTTAGTGTTTATTTCATGTCAATCGGTTCATAAATAAAAAAGTTATGTCAATTTAAAGAATCACGGCGAACATTTTTAGCGTACAGAGTACGTACTACACGCCTCGCGCCTGAGCGTCGACGGTATATATGTAATTCAAAATATGCTGCCCGAAAAGTCACTATTCCACGCGAACGAAGTCGCGGGCACAGGTAGTTTACCTAATAAAAATCTAATCTAAATAATATTTATAAGAAAAAGGTGACTGACTGACTGACCGATTGATCTATCAACGTACAGCTCAAATCGCTGCACGGATTGGGCTGAAAGGCATATTATTATTATAGGTAGCGTAGGCCGCGTGCTAATGCTGGTTAAAAACGTTAAAAACGATTACATTACTTGTTTAAAAGATATTCAAAAACCTGTCGTCTTATATACTTACAAGTATTTTTTTTTTTTAATAAACTCAATCGCTCGACATTTAAATTGAAGTGTTCCCATACAAATGACAAAATTAGTTTCGAATGCAATTATTTTTTCATTGCAAGATAATAAAATACTTGATACTGAGAACTTCAACTCCGTTATCTGTCGAAATAATTACTTTTGACAAAAAATTTAACCGACGCACCATATAGAAGCAACTAAAAAGGGAAAAATAAAATGTAAATCTTTTTTAGTCTTAGGCTTCTAAACTAATGCAAGTGGGTAAATAATTTTGAATCGGCGACTTTTCTAAAAGCATAATTACATATGAGCTTCATTTTTTTAAGCTAAACTAATTAGGTATATATTTATTTATAAGTTATATATTTATTTAAACGAATGGTAGAAAGTTAAATTAGCCTTTAACATGTTTCAGATAGGTAGATATCTGACGCCAATTAAGTACATAATTAAAGGAATTAATTAAAACTTATCATTTCGTTAAATCGACCTCTCAGGTGAAGAAATAATCATGCACATGTTATTACATAGGTATGTAATATAACATGATCATTGCCTTGAAAACACAAAGGTATAAATTTTCCTTTGCAAGTAGGTAGGATATCATAATTCAGATATAAAATAAATTATTATTGTCAACATTGAAAGCGATATACGTGTTTTTCAAAAGACTCTTCCTTGAGGAAAAATTTAACTGATTTTGGAGTCGTACACTGCTTTACTAATGATCTGTACCTATCCGTATGAGGTAAAAATTACTTGTAAATAATATATTAGGATAGACCTGCCAATAAACCTGCTGGCAGGGTGGAAGTCAGGGGAAGATTTTCCTGTATTTCACGTTATTTTGATTAAAAAATCATAAATTGGAGTTTTTCTGTTCCTAATAGCTAGTCTGATCTAATGTAAAGTAGAGTACTTACTTACCGCACCTATCTGATACAAACAGCTCGAAAATATGAAGTATAGGCATTATGGCTATCGACCTTTGCTTTTTGTGAAAAACATAAAAGTATATTTTAGTTTGAAGTCCCTATTTGGTTAGCTAAGATGACTTTTTGTTTTAAAAAATGAACGCGATTTTTAAAATGTACATCTTTGATGAAATAAAGATTTCTTTCTTTCTTTTTTTAAAAATCTTGATTTGATTTAAATCATTGACTTTCAATATAGATATTTTATAAAAATATATCTCCAGCTGTTTTAAAAAATAAATAAATTAAATGCACTGTAAGAGGTAAATATATAGATACTTACATAGTTACTTAGTAACAATTTTTCAACTCAAAATAAAGCGTGACGGAAAAATAATAGGGAATGAGATGATTGTTGTACTTTATGCTTAGTACAAGGCAGTTTACTGTAAACCGTCGCGTAATGCGCAGGTTCAAGTTTTCGCGCGCATGCTTACCAATATGACAGATCACAAAATATATCAAAGCGCGGGAAATAAAAAGTTTATTTAAAGTGCTAAAATATGTTTGGGTGTAAATTGTGAAAACAAAATTGATAAGTAGTATTTTTCGTGAAGTTTAAAAAAATATTGCTGTGTATTTTTTATGACTGCATAGGTCTATCTGTTCTTATTTTGTGTTATCAATAATGGCGGGAAACTGATCAGGTGCGTGTGCTCAGGTGCAAAGCTGATAAAATTATAATTACCTACCTATGTAGTTTTATGCTTTAAATAATCATTTTAATATTGAGGAAATAATTATAGAACTTTAATGACCAAACCTACTAGTTTTAATTTTTCCCGTTTTTCTGAAAAAAAAAAAAATCTCTAATCTGTTTCTACACGTCTGCCACCGTACAGGAACGCTAAAATACCTAGCGGCACGTCTTTGGCGGTAGGGTGGTAACTGGCTACGGCCAAAGCCTCCCATCAGACCAGACCAGAGAACATTTAGAAATTATAAATTCCCAAATTGCCCCCGCCGGGAATCGAAGCCGAGACCTCCCAGTTTTAAGACCACAGCGCTCACCACTGCGCCAGGGAGGTCGTCAAAACCTTTTATCCCGGAACATTCCTACGAGACATTTAAAAAAAAAATAATTCCACGCGGGCGGAGTCCCTGGCAAATCTAGTAGGTTATGTATTGTCTAATTACGATGAAGCTTGTTACGTAAAAAGTGTGAATTAGTTGAGGCACGTTGTGAATTGTATGTCATCTTGTTACGCTAGACGACAAAACCGCAATTTATTTTATCGTTAATTGTTTGATTTTGTCTAAGTACTTGTTGCAATTGCAAACTATCTATGCTAGTTCTCGATGAATATCTAAGTTAATTACGAAAAACGTAGATATTGCACGGTCGTTTCACACTATATTTACAATAACATAGTCTTTGTAAAACAAAATATTTAGATCTAGAAACAAAGAGGTCATACACGTAATCAACGCAACATATTGTATTATCGTCTGCACAAAGTGCATATCGATGCTTGAAAGGTAATAATGACTAAACGACATTTTGGGCTATATTTACAGATTAATTATATAAAAATATAATTTATCTGTATATTGCGTTAAATACAACATCGATGTCAGCACAATTTTCTGCATCGATTGATTATCCTTACTAGTAAGAGTTTTCTTGAACTACTTGGTAACTTTTGTGATTTTGATGTGATTTTCCAATTCGGTAATAGGTTATTGATTTGAGCCACAGTTGGCCTACGTACTTAAAATAAATAATTTTGAATTTAAATTTAACCAGAAGTAGAAAATTAATAATTTTTTACTTTTATTTGAAAAGTTGTATTTGCAGGTGGAAGGACTAAACCATGAAGGTTTCTTAGTGGTCACTAAATAGCTATCTGTTTAGCTTTTGCGAGATTGTAGAGATTTTTTGTTGCGTCGGTTTTACTATGCGGTTAAAAGAAATAGTCACTTAGATTCTTTTTATTATTGTTACCTTTTTTATTGTGTCTGACAATGGTTTTTATTGGCGTTAAATTGGGTTTCACGGAATTATTACGTGACTTAAAATTACCAAACAGTCAAGAAATATATCACCTCTATATCTAACTTATTATTTTCCGCTCTGCCTAAAGGCAGTGTCAAAGGGAGATCAAATGTTACATTTTAACTCTGTCTCAAGTCCAAGCCAAGTCAGAGCACGAGATTTTCCCGTTCATTAGCAGGGTAAGCAAATGTCATTAACCTTGGTTAAAACAAGTACCTATAATATTTCTTTGTTTTGTCATTTGGAAGGAATTAAGGAAATTTTCTTATTAGCACAACTTTGTCTTTATTAGTCTGTTCGTGTAAATATGGCAAGGCGTTTGGCTAACAAGCTAAGTGGCTATACAAACGAATGAAATCCCCAGATGTACAATACATATTTTTTGTATTTGTATGATATTTGATAACGATAAACGTCCAGTAAAGAATTGCAGTGCTGGATATTTGGAGGAAAAATTTTGCTGCACTTTTAATTTGAATCTACCTAATGAAGGTTTTAGAGGGCACCCATGCAGTGGTTGACTTATAAGGCTTCTAAAAATTACAAAGGTGTACGGATAAGTTACATGAGATGAGGTTTTAGCAGGAGAAATGGCAAAAGGTGCGCTTGCCACTCTCACCCGCTTGTAGGCCGAAACATAATATATTCGTTAAATGCAAAACATAATAATTTACGTTTAAAAATTGATTTTCCAGAATGTGGCTGAAGGTAGACCCCCGGCAACTTGTCGGGAGGGTTTTACCCATACTACGCTGGTCTAAAACTTACGATGCTAAGACGGGAATAGGAGATTTGATCGCAGGAATCACTGTAGCGCTTACTCTGGTACCGCAGTCAATTGCCTACGCTTCACTCGCTGGATTTGAACCACAGGTAATAACTAATAGACTATTTTTATTCATAACTAGATGGCGCTAGCTGTTGGTTGGCACGCGATGCAGAAGTCGTCAAGACCTTCCTAAGACGCTGCTGTTGCAAATGCTTTTCATTTCAGACACTTCAATTTTATTTTTATTCATATAGATTATAATAAATAATAAATAGATCATTATTGTGATATTTAAAATTTTCCGTTGTTAAACACAAGCTTCTGTGGCAATCTTTACTTTGTAACTTTAAAATGCCGATACCTAAACTTGAATATAAACCAATAAATATCGACCAAGTGCGAGTGGGACTTGCACAGGAAGAGTTCTCTACCATTGTAACAGCGATTGTTAAGTTCGAGTAAAAATTCTAGCAATCGCTGAAAAAATCATGTTTCTTGTAACCCTAAAAAGAAAAACACATTTTGTGAAAAGTTCTTTAAAAGAAATACACATTTTGTGAAAAGTTCATGTATCTAACTATTACGGTTCATGAGATAGGTACACGTATCGAAGCAAGTGGAAGTGGAAGTGGGTGATTTAGTGATTTGAGTCCTACGTTGGACGTCTATATAGGTAGGTAAAGAAGAGGAAGATGTTTTAAAAAAGTTCTAAAAGATACGCTATACTTTAATAGGAAATGAAGCAATGCCAATGTTATAGTGGAGCGTTAAAGTAAGTCGAAGAAAACGAACACGTAAAATTCGAAACTCTTAACTTTTGTAAAAGCTGAATCATTTAGTTTCAGTGAAGTTCCTCTAATGGATTTTTATCAGGCGTGTAGAGTAAAGTCTTAGTTGAAATACAGAGAAGTTAGTGCTCTCATTTTAGTTGTTTTTGTTAGATTTTCAAATGAGTTTATGAAGTAAAACAAAGGTTTTCTGCGGAAAAATATTTAAAAAATCTATAATTGCACCAACACGATTGATATTAAGGAACCTCGTAAACTACATGCCACGACCACGGCCAATGGTGGCAGCGTTCTGGTAAAGTATCGAAAAATATTACGCATAGCGCCCTTGGCCGCGACAATAAACTGGCCGCATGACGTGCCGAGACTAGTAATTGCGGGCAATCTTTTTCAACTTTTCTATGAGTGTCCGTCCAAACTAAGAATGGTGGTGGTTTTTTCCTTAACCTTCGGGGCATCACGCACTATGCGGTCTCGACCACGGCGGCAGCGTCCAGGTAACTTGGCCGCATTGACTAACTTGCCGAGCAACGTGATGTGACTTGTCGCTGTGACCAAACTTTGTATACTTTACTATGAGCGTCTTCCAGAGCTTATGAGCTTCTGCGATCATGAGTACGACCAGGTGTGGTCCTTAAGTCGTAAAAGATACAATAAAGCGGACGCTCATAGCAATGTACATAAACATATTTTGCCAAAACATAGTTTTTTTGGCAAAATATGTTAATGTACATTGCCCCTGACTAGTGTCAGGGGATGTCACGCGGTAAGTTGGTCGTTGCGACTAAGTGCGCGATGCGTAATGGTTTCGATACCCTTCGATTGGCTGTGGTCGTTACCGCATGTACTGCACGAAGTTCCTTTTTCTAGTACAGTGAGCTGAGAAAGTATTCGAGACAAAAATAAATATATTATGAAACGAACATGAATAGTATGAGTGCAAAAAATAGCAATTAAAATGCTTTGGTCACGGTTACTGTTGAATAAATAGTTCATTTAAATCAAATCAATCCGGAAGCAATGAATGCTATTGTACAGTTTATTGTGCAATATAATTAAAGATTTTCCTGTTATTGGAGTCTAGAGATCTCTATGCGATAGAATGCCTTCGTCCCTTTTACTAGGTCATGTTTAATTATTCACTTTTAGTTTATTGATGTACTTAATCTACGTGACCCGTCATGTAGGTAGTTCATAAGACGAAAAATTAAATAGCTAATGCTTGTATTCACCAACCATACTTAAATCCCCTAAGTAGGATTCTCTTCACGTAGGTAGCCCCTAAATACAATCCCTTACCCAATGTCATTTCCACCTTTCTTTAAAGGTTCTTGAAAACAAAATTGACAGAAAGTGTTATCTAACATAGCCTAAGTAGTTCATAAAAGTTAGAGAAACCTTTGAGTATTAAACCAACAACGGCATTTAGTGCCTTAAATTCTTTACTTACCATTTACACAAGGAATAATAAACTAGCAAAGGTAGGCGGTGCATAGCGCATGCTGCATTGTACCATAACGATTTTTCTGATTTGGTACATATCGCACACATAGATCAAAAGGGAGAAAACTTAAAAAGATTTCTGTTCCCCAAACGAAAAAAAGTCTTTCTGAATCTTTTGTTAGTTAATTAATTTACACACATTTCACAACATTATTTATTATTATGACATAAAATAAAATTGAGTTTCATAACTTTACTAACAAAAGATTCAGAAAGACTTTTTTTGGTATAGTTCTTGCACTTCACGAGGGTGCGTGGCTCATGGTTGTGTGGTATCTATAAAAGTGGGAGCGAGAGCTTGCTCATGCCTGACCGCTCCCACCTAGGCTCCTGGCAGGCACGCTCACTTACGCAATGTGCATGTACACGACGTAACCACAAGTAAAGGTCACGCGCCCTCGTGAGTTGCAAGAACTATATAGCTGCTCAGTGTTTACAGCACCAAAATGACGTCAATCAAATCCAAAATGGCGTTATAAATCACAGCAGCTAGTCCAGGGTTCAATCATAGATTAAATATAGAGGTCAGTGTTTATAACTTACAGTTTATATATTTTTTTAATTACCGAATATTTATTTTCCAGTATGGCCTCTACGCGTCCTTTGCCGGAAGTTTCGTCTACGCTGTAATGGGAACCTGCCCGCAAATCAACATTGGCCCCACGGCTTTACTCTCTCTCCTAACATTTACTTACACTAATGGAACGAACCCTGATTTCGCGATCCTGCTCTGCTTTATTGGCGGCATTATTCAATTGATTGCTGGAATTGCACAACTTGGTACGTAAGTAAATAGTGTTGTTTTGTCTCTCTTAGTTGCGATTTATATTTTTTTTTAAAGAATAATATTAGCCAACCTGAAGTTTACTAATATTCTCCTTTCTCCTCCAAATAAGCGGAATGCATGTGTTAGGAGTGGGTACGACAATAGTGCAACGGGTGGGATTCGAACCTGCGACTACACAGTTTTCAGTTCATACCTTTAACCGTTGGGCTATTGAGGCTTCAAATGTAGCGCATGGCGGAGGCGACGAAGGTCTGTCAAATGCCCGTTTTCACCAACCAAACCTAAGTCATCCCTTAATTATTATAAGTAGGGATATTTACGTAGGTAACTCCGGAATGCAATCCTGTACCTAATGCCATTTCTACCTTTAGAAAACACCCTAAATGTTCGTGAAAACTAAAATGATAGAAAACGACACCTAACTAAGCTTAGGTTGGTAAAAACGTGCAATAATATCTTTCATATTTTATAGTGCAGTAGTAAAATGATAACCATAATATAGAGGTGGTTAAAGGCGCTAGACCGCAATGTTTAAAAACCTGTTTTTACTGCTTTTTAACACACGGTTTGTACCACAGATGTTCTATTGTCTCTGGTTTGTTTGTACGCAATTATTCTTTCAACGTTTTGAAGTGTCTTCGCCACGTCTGTGCCTCTTTCTCTATTAATTAACCTTTATATAAATTCTGTGTATTAGAGTCGCTGTTCTCTTTACGATATTAACACGTGGTTAAGTACAATATGTTAGGGAAACAGCATTTTTTGTACTGCAGGGTGAGCATGGGCAGGAGACAAAAATTGTATCTCCGATTTTATCCACTGACAAGAGATAAGCCTCAATAGCCCAACGGTTAAAGGTGCGGACTGAAAACTGAAAGGTCGCAGGTTCGATCCCCACCCATTGTCGTAGCCACTCCAAACTCAAGCTTTCTGCTTATTTGGAGGGGAGAGAAGAATATAAGTCAAGTTCAACTTGGCTAATATTCTTTTATTCTTTAAATTATCTTCTCATTACATAACATTGAATTCTTGATCCCTATTCCCTACTAAGAAAGCCCGCATCTTAAGGCAGCCAGTGTCTTGTTGATTAATATTACGATCTCTTTCTGGTGCTCTGAAAAAATTATGCTTAGAGATACATTGAGTTTAAATTCAATTTCAGGCTTTCTCGTCGAGTTTGTATCACTACCAGTGGTGTCCGGTTTCACATCCGCCGCAGCGATTACCATCGCATCTTCCCAGATCAAGGGTCTCTTTGGCTTGAAGTTCTCTGCCGAGACTTTCATATCCACTTGGGGCGGAGTTTTCCATCATATAGGACAAACTAGACTCGAGGACACGCTACTTGGATTATCCTGTTGTATTATTCTTATGGGAATGAGGGTAAGTTTGAAATGAGATAATGAGTTAAATAATGAGTTTTAGTTTATTACGCTTATATTACGCTATATTTCTTCACACCGGGAAGCGCTGTGTAACCAGATTCAACATTGGTGGACTGACATCATCAGACTAGTTGTAGGGAGCTACTGCATACAGGCGGGGCAAGACCGAGACCTTTGGAAGTCCATACAAGAGTCCTTTGTTCAACGGTGGACATCTATCGGTAAATAAAGAAGAAGAATAATAGACTTAACAGCTGGCATATGAAGACATTAAGCTTAGAGTATCAAATCATGTGTCATCAGAGTGCCATCAAATCAGAAATGAGGGTATCTGTAGATGAACGAAAGGTACCGACATAACCTATTGAGTCGTGATTCTGAAGTGGCGATGGCCGGGGCAAGCAATAGGCGCTAGAGTTCCAAACTGCTCGAAAGGCGACTCTTCTAGAGACCGCAAACTAGAAGTCTTGGAAAACCTTATTTATAGGTCATTCGTGACTACTGGATTTCGTTTCAATAGGTATAGACTATTGCCATTAGACAAAATTTATTGCGATATTTTAAAAGACCTTTGTCTAGCAGAGGACCTCTATCGGTTGACACGATGACGATGTCTATTGTATATGTCAATGTATTTCTTTTCTTGTGTATCCGTTCATATTTTAGATGCATTTCTGATGAAAGCAATCAACAAACTTTATTTACCTATTATTGTACCCATAGTTCTTTGTTCCTTTTGTGTAATTAATTTCCGCTAAGTAACGCACGTGTGCTACTTTACAATATTATTTGAAATTCAGAAGTTTTGGTAAAATGCTAATTAATTCCTAGCACGTAAATGAATAAAATATTAGATGATTTAATAGGTTCTTTTTCCACGTATTTTCCGGCTATTTCATCTACTTATTTGATCTTTTTTTCAACACTATACACGCTCTTATGCGGTTCTGGTGGTTTTAAAGCTGCAATCCATTTATAGATTATGCTGTTACTCCGCTCAGATTCAAAACATAATTGAGGCGAGATATCAAGACATATTTGTTTCGTTTTAACTGTCTCAATTTTGAGCCAAGGAAGAGCACTCTCTATAGATCTCATCTTTTTATGTCAGTTTACGTAATTTAAAAGCCTTTGATAAAATCTTATAGTGTCGCAAGTATTTCCACTACAGGCTACACTCAGTGAATGATGTCACAATAACCATGGACACAACTAAAAACTCTTATGTTCGTCTCGTAATCATTATGATCGTTGAGTTCTCTAATTACGGCAATTGCCCACTACCGGTGCATTGTCAGTAAGTAAACATTTTCTCAGGGCTACTCCATCTTTGCTGTGAATTTTGGTGCCCGCTTCACACATTACACACGCACTCGAAAATTGTTTAGATTATTATTACATGTATATTAAAATTTTCTGATTGTTTTGTCCTTTACTAACGTTTATCTGTGATTAGGGCTACGTCATCTTTTTGTGGTAAAATTGTTTAGATTACTATGTTCATTAAAATATTCAGATTGTTTTGTCCTCTACTGTGATTAAGGCTATGTCATATTTTTGTGGTAGTTGTAGCTGTTGATTGTGACTTGGTTATTTTTTTTTTAATTAATAAATATTTTGGTCTCAATTTACTCGAGCTCAAACCGTAAGATAATATTTTTTTTTAAATCTTTATTTATCATATAGGGCTTTTACACAATAAGTATATGACAGCCCCATCGTACCTTTATCATATACTTTCAAATTTAACAATTAATAATCAACATGAATATGAACATTAATATGCTTAAAATTTACCTATTATTTACACTTTTCATATAAAAATTAAATAACATTTTAGCTGAAACGGAATCCAAAAATAACGAAGCAGTGAATTTAAGGAATTAACGAAAATAGACAAGCTTCGATCGAATAACAACTACAGTGCTCATTAGAATCGGATCAATTATTACAGTTCAAGATATTCAGTATTGTCAAAGTTAAAAGCAACGTCATAAGAAATTATCAAAAATTGCATAGATACAATCATAGTAGGATTGACGTAGCGACTATCAATCTATCTATCTAATCTATGGAAAATTGTAGATTATAGATAGACTATCTATCTAATCTATGGATACTTGTAGATTATAGATATACTTTCAGAATGTCTAAAATTTTCCAAAAATAATGATATACATTTCATTATGGAAGTGAGGTAATGAAACACAACCGATATAATTAATTTGGTTGAAGTTTAATTGGTGATGGTGAAGGAATTGGTATAAGGGCCATTTAACAACTTTTTTTATGTAAATAATTGTACGAGTAAATCTAGGAAGTACAGAAGTCTAGACTTTCCTTATAACCCTTTTACGATCTTTTTAGTAAATCTACTCAACTATTTTTTTTATCAAATATTCATGTACACACGTTTTATTACCGATAAAAATATGCTATAACTTTTTAATATTCCTTCTATCCATAAAAACTTTATTAGATGTAGGTAGCTTGCAGCAATATTTCAATATTTGTGAAAAAGATATTAGGCATCTTAATTAGTTCATTAAATCCCAATTAATCTACAGAAATAGAATATTAGAATGATATGATACTTGTATGGCGAAATTTGGTAGAATATTAGACGAACAGGCGATTTAAACGTACCTTGGCACTATCGAATTCCAATTGAGCTGAATTATTAGATACGTGATGCCGTCAACTCGTCAGCGTAACTTATGCTAAGATCTAAAGAGCGTGCTCAGACTCAGCTCAGACTTAAGTCTGAGCTGAGTCTGAGCACGCTGCTTTACCTCTATCTTAAGATAGAGGTAAAACGAGACACAAATTTGCTCTGACATAATTTTTTCTCATTTTAACGCTGTCTTGAGTCTGAGCTGAGTGAGAGTGCAGTCTATAGATTTCAGCCTTAACGCTTCTTGAAAGTCTAGTGGAAGTTGTTTGATTTTCCGAGATGAAATGGACCTTACATTTTTTCTCAGAATGTAAGTAATTTCCTGAGCTTTTTTCAAAAAAAGATGGTTTAGGCATCTCCTTATACCGTGGTTTAGACTTATAAAGATTGCTCCTATGCTCCATTGCTTGCATTGGTGATTGAAGGTGAAACCAAAAAACCCAGACACAATTAAAAAAAAAAACATTAGCCAAGCTGAAGTTGACTAATATCCTCCTATCCTCTACAAATAAGCGGAAAGCTTGTGTTAGGAGTGGGTACGACAAGAGTGCAACGGGCTCGAACCTACGTTTTTTCAGTTTTTGGTCTGCACCTTTAACCTTTGGGTTATTGAGGCTTAATTACACTTTCGCATTTATATATTTATAGTAGAATTATGATGTGATTTGTGGTTCGGTCTACTTGAATTTAGGAAGTACCTTCGCAAACTTTTGCCATTATAATGCAGTTACGACGAGGTCACTCAGTGGATTGGGAGGGATGCTGCAACTTGTGAAATTAGTGTCCACAAACAATAGAGTAGGCAATTATATAGCTCGACAGAGTTTAATGTGCACTGGGATTGTTCCACGCAAAATTGGAGTAGTTGAGCGACATAATGTGGTCGCCGGAGAAATAAGTTTAGCTGCGACACACCTTTATTAATTTTTTGCACAAATGCGAAAGTATGGAATGGTTGTGTGTTGTTTACGTGTCGTTGTATAAAATTCGATAGATTGTGGTTGATTACGGATCTTGAGATCATTGCAGATGATTTGAATTTTGAATGTTTTGAATAGATATTGATAATTTTTTTGACTTTTTAAACACGCTTACCTTGCACGTCTAACTTTACAGTTTCTATCAAGCACATTCTTCAAAATTCAAGAAATGCTTTCGAGGAGAAAATAATGTAGTCTATGTACCTACCTTCATAGCTTCAAATAAACAAATTATTATTTTTTTCGAATAATTATGATTATGATTATGATTATGATAGGCAACTTCTAGAAATGGTATTCTTGTAACTTGTAGTTCGCGAACGCTGAATATGTAACTACCTAGGCTTTAACGATGCTCGCTATTCAGTTTTACGAAGTTTGGAGCGTTTAAAAGTTTTGTTGGATTTTGCTCGAATTCGACTATAAAGGATGATTATAAAAATAACCATAAAAACCTTAAAGTTGAGTCTTTAGGTTTTAGTTATTTTACCAAAATAAAATATAAGTATAAAATATTGTGCCAAAATGATTTTTTGTTGATCTCGCAGACGCAGTGGATGCTGACTGCATCTAACGATGGCTGAATGGTCAAAGTAATTGGAAAATATTTAAGTTGAAAGCGTTTTAGTTAATTTACATAAATTCTCCAATTATTAATAAACATAATATTTGATTCGTAAATAATTTAACATACGGATGACGTGGAGCTAAAGTGGCGTTGTCACGAGACGATGTTAGAGTTGACCAACTAAGGTCAACTCTAAGCAAAATTTGATCAACTGTTATCATTATAAACGACAAAAAGGTTGATGCTTCATCAAGTTTTGACATGCGAGTCTGTTCTATTACATTATGTTAGACTATACTTTGCAATTTTTTGCTAGATTTTTTTTTAAAATAAATTCTCCTAATTGACATTAAATTACGTTCACAGAAGTTTGTTTGCCGCCATTTTGTATTTGCAATTTTCCCTTCGGTCAGTAACGTGAGATTTTCGATTTTCGAACTTGAAGTTGACCGCCTGACTCGCTTCATGAGAATGCCGCTTAAAAGCTAAAGGCAAAGCGTACAATTGGCTGCTGTATTGTTTGTAGACACTAGTTTCAGAACTAGTTCCAACTGAGTCGACTTCACTAAGTGGATAATCTTATAGTATCTGTATTGCAACAGGAATAAAAAGTAACTGCTATTGCTCCTCTCGGATATATCAACAACAACGTAAATGTGTATTGTTAATGCTATCATCGCAAAATTTTCAGCTTTTGAAGGGTTTTTCTTTTTTTTTGCCGTTAAAATGAGAACACTGTTCAAAAAAACTTCGTTATTTTCAGCCCTTCGAAAGCATTGTAGGTAGATCCATAAATTCATAGACTAATAGTTGTAATAGGTTGTAATGCATTCATTTCACTTTAAATAAACTTGTGGATAATATTTTTTAACGATACATAATTGAAATTTAAGCAAAACTTATATGTAAGTATACAAAAGTGCAAGAAATATTAAAAAAGTTATAGGCTTGCCATGGGCTTACCATGTTCGGTACATAATTATGTCGGCAGACTGGGAAATGGATACGTGAAATCCAGAGATCTTCTATTATCTCTGGTGACATTACATGCCCAGTCTATATTCCGCGCTGTCAACATTGATGATCTTTATCTAAGTCTTTATTTCTTCTTTATCTATTTAAAAAATGTCTGCACTGATGTCTGACTTTTAATCTTTATAACAAGACTAGACGATGCCCGCGACTTCGTCCGCGTGGATCAAGGTTTTTCAATTCCCATGAGAAATCTGTAATTTTCCGGGATAAAATGTAGCCTATGTTTTAATCCTGGGTATGAGCTATCTCCATTTCAAATTTCAGTCAAATCGGTTCATTCATTGTGACGTGATGGAGTAACAAACATACACACACACACACACACACACACATACACATACAAACTTTCGCCTTTATAATATTATTAGTGTGAAGTGTGATGTGATATATTTTAATTTATATATAAAAAGAATATATAAGTATTATTGTCAACATCATGAAACATTTTCATTAGTTGGCTTCATTCATTCGATTATTTCGTATCTGTAATTGTGCTGTAGTTCCTTCCAAGTTATTGTTATGAGAACAACTTCGCAAAACTTATATTGCTGTCGTTCACAACTTTGGCTGAATACATAACAACTATGATTTTAGTGTTGCTGCTTTAAAGTTCTATTTGGAAGTTTTATGAATATTACTGAGTTAGAAAATGTCTTACACTTACCTACACTTCAAAATTTGGTAGATATATTATTCACATAATTTTGTATATTAACTGATACCTACATATCATTATAATCGTATCTATCACATAAGTAGGAATATTTTATGTAGCCAAAACTTTCAATCGAAATCGGGCAAAATTCCATCTAACACAGGCTAACTAAACAATATACCACCTTCGAACACCTTAGATTTCTATGTAGATCTTTAAGCCCTTATAATTAAAAACCTACATATTTTTACAAAAATCTGACAAACCATAGAGAAAGAAAAGACCATATTAAAAAAAAAATTCAAAGCGGGTTTTTTATGCTTTACTAGGTACATAATTATTATAGATACGTTACAAGTACCATTTATATAAATAAATAGAGCAGTTCGTACAGGTATCTACGTTTATACTTAAGACTTGTATATTACAATCGAATATTCAATTGACTATGTAGTCAATTGAATATTCAATTATTCCTTAGGTAAGAGCATCTACTTAGATCTCAGAGCGAGTGTTCTGTTGGAATTAGGTATTTATTCATTAGCAAACCGAATCTGAGATTATTCTTGAGCTTGGTAAGTTTAGATTGTATTTCTAGTTTTAGGAAATAGTTATAGTTTCTAGCGTTTTCGTTATTAAAGCCTTTCGACGTAATTTTTCGATTCTATAACAATTTATCATAATACCAATACTCTAGTGTCAGCTTTGGTAACTTAAAATCACACTAGAGCCTTACATAGCATCGGTTGTCGCGGACTGAAAACCAGACTTCGAAGACATTAGCGTCAAAGTAAAATGAACCATATATGCATTGTTTTAGAGCTCAATTTCATCCATGCATTCTTATACGTTTACGTATACGGATACGCTGCAAATTCAAATCGGTTGTACGGGATTTGTGACTTTAAACCAATACTGTTAAGGTTCATTTTGCTTTGACGCTAATATCATCGAATACATATACGATCAATCGAATTCAATCTTACACAAACCCTACCGTTGTATTAATTTTACTGGCGTTCCCAATACGCTACGCTACTTATGCAAGTGTTCGCTCGATGCTTCAGCCCATTTCTACGCTACGGTAATTTACATACCTACTCGACAAATGGCAATATCACCAGTAGGGCTAACTGCGCGCTACGAGAAAATTTTGTCTACCCATTTACTCGTAAAATCTCATACAAATTCAGTCCTTGACTGCCATCTCATTTGATGGTAAGTGAGGATGCAGTCTAAGATGGTAGCGTACTAACTTGGAAAGGGTATGGCAGTGTACATTCAAACCATACCCCTATACTGTTTCTACACGCCATCGAGCCGGAATGCTAAATCGCTTGGCGGCACGTAGGGTACACCTTTGACTGTAGGGTGGTAACTAGCCACGGCCAAAGCCTCCCACCAGACAAATGGTGATTCGATGGAATACTTAGGTACAATACTACATTTTGTGGGGTCACGTAAAGGGTCATGTAAAGTCTGGCGCATAAACGATACACTAGTAGTGTTTCTAAGCTTGAAACAGCTGATGGCAATTGTATTACAGCGAACTGAATAATGTATAGCGGGGGCTTAGTGTTTATGCACTGTTTAATAAGTCAAAACTTGCCATGCTGAATAGTGTTTCTCGTTGTTATTTTGTTATCATGACTTTCCGTTATTTATGAAAATGAGTTGCATTCGCTGTCACTGTACCTACTTACGTAAAGCTTACAGTAGGAGTATATTTTAAAATCCTTAATAAGAATGTATTTTATGTATTTCCCACAATCAGTTATTCTTTGAGATGCGTTGTGAACTCTCGTCGCTTAGTAGCTATATATTTAGTTTTAGTTTGTAGATAAATAATATAATTAATACTTATCATCATTATTTTATTTAAACAGATTGTAAAGAACACCATAACTAAAACATTGTGAACAGATTGAAATCAAATCAAATTATTTATTTGCATGATCGCAGGTACATAAAAAGGTGTTACAATAGGGTACCTACAAAACATTCTGAAATCAGCCAAACAAAAGGCATGCAAAATAGCATGTTTAATAGCATGCAAAATAGCAACTTTAAATTACATTTTTAATGCCAGTAATGAAATTCACACAAAATTTAATTTTGAAATTTTTTGAGTCATTGCCTCATATCTTTGTTGGCCGGGCCTCCTCTCAGAATGAGAATGGGTTTTAGTATTTGGTGTAAAAAGTGAGTTATCCTTTTTCCAGGCTCTAAAGGACATTCGTCTCAAAGACCCCCAGGATGAGAAGGGACGTCGCAACACAGTTATACTACAAAGGAGCCTGTGGTTCGCGGGAGTGGCCAGGAACGCTGTCGTTGTTGTCATAGCATCGGTCATCGCTTACTTTGTGCATCAAGATAAGGAGGACCCTCTCATACTTACTGGTAAGCGACTGATGTTATGCTAATCATATTAATGTTATAAATGCGAAAGTTTGGATGGATGAACGGATGATGATTGAGTAACAAACATCCATATGTTCATCCATATGTTTGTTACATAATCACGCTGCTGTAAAACTGGATGTAAAAGATGAACTCCCTGGCGCAGTGGTGAGCGCTGTAGTCTTATATCTGGGAGGAATTTAGGAATTTATAATTTCTTAATTATGTCTGGTCTGGTCTGGTGGGAGGCTTTGGCCGTGGCTAGTTACCACCTTACTGTCAAAGACGTGCCGCCAAGCGATTTAGCGTTTCGGCATGATGGCGTGTAGAAACAGATTATGGGTATGGGGTGAATCTACACTGCCATATCTTTTCCAAGTTAGCCCGCTACCATCTTAGACTGCATCGTCAGTTACCATCAGATGAGATCGCAGTCAAGGACTATCTTGTCAACGAATAAAAATAAATAAAAAAAAGGATATAAATATTATCCGTCATATTAATTTTATTCGTATCAAATATAACCTACTAGAATCTAGTAACTAGATGAAGCCGAGTACTTCGAAACGGATTAAGGGTTATTCATTTTCGCGGAAATTCTAATAATTCCGGAAATAAGATACTCTGGGATTTAGTTGAGGTCTGCTGGATGGAACTTTAAGTGATTTTTTATTTGACATCTAAACCCCTGCGCATTTCAGTGCGTCAGCCATGCATACAGCTTGTTCAAGTATAGCAGTGAGATTTATTGTAAACTACTTTCAGTGGTAGTTCAGTTTATATTTTTGTCGCGTAGAGAGAAATATACGTGACGTGCAGCAACCATACGGCGTATTATTTACGGTGTTGCACTGCACCAAGCTGTCTCTTAGCATGATATGGTGTCTGTATTTTGCGAACCGTAAATGGTAACGTGGAACATTATGACGAATGTATTTATGTTAATTACTAATGTCATACTATGATATATTATAAAAAGAGGGTTATATACTTACTCACTAAACAAGCGAAAAAATTGTTCCGAACAAAGGCGAGCTGCTTCCGCGCGGCCTATCTTTTTGAGTATCATTTCACTCCATTGCTTAATGACGTAAAACGGATGGCACTATATATTATATGATTGAGGCCAACGTAGACAAATACTACTTTACGCGTTTCATTTACAGCGCGCTTATAACATATCTACCCCTTTTTATACATGTAAAATATCATAGATGTCATATACCTTTAAGTGACCCCATGTTGTAATTTAGTGGGAACACCGTCGCGGGAGGTTTGTTTCGATAGATTCGTAGTGTAGTGTACAGCTTTGAGCTCATAATCGAGCTTAAAGACTAAAACTTAACGGCAACTCTTAAAGAAAATATCATCGATTCATCGCGGAAGAGCGGTTTTTTTTAATTTAGTGTTTTCTTGTAGAAAAGAACTTACAATCTAGATCTACTGCATTTCCGACTTTAAGAAAAGATGGCCTATAATAACTGCAAAATCCGGTTGTGAGAAAATATGGACTTATAAGAATTTATGGATCATTTCTTATTGCTCTTTATTTTCA
Source organism: Hipparchia sbordonii (assembly GCA_038048805.1). Classification (NCBI taxonomy): domain Eukaryota; kingdom Metazoa; phylum Arthropoda; class Insecta; order Lepidoptera; family Nymphalidae; genus Hipparchia; species Hipparchia sbordonii. The sequence continues at coordinate 8,873,439 of CM076109.1, read as the reverse complement.
TAATACCTAATCTTTTATTTTCTAAAATTGACGGATTTAGGTTTTTAAAAATCTCGTGGAGATTTTCCACGAAAAATATATGCGATATCAATCTGCAGGATGCAAGCTCTCGTTATCTCTTTCGCCAAGATCGATTCAACGCCGTTGAGCTATGAAAGGTTATAACTAGAAAGTATTTATATGATACGAACTCAATGGGCGTCTCATATACCTACTTTACTTTGTATAAAAGCCCTTTAAAATAAATCCTTACTAATATTGCAAATGCGAAAGTGTGTTTGTTTATTGGTTTGTTGCTTTATTGGTGCGTTGGTTTGTCCTTTAATGAATTAATAATAGAGCAATTATAGAGCTACGGATCGACGTGATTTTTTGTATGGATATAGTTGAGAACCTGGAGAGTAACATATTATACGTTTATCCCGGAAAATGAAAGAGTTTCCGCGGGAATTAAAAAACTAAATCGACCGAAAGTAAGAAGTAATCGAACGAAAAGAACGAACCAACAAATGAACGTACTTTTGCATTATTTATTAGGTATAGTAGGTACGTATAGGTATTAGGATATGATATGGAGATGAAACGAACTATTCCTGAGATATTTATGGACTCAAATCAGTGGCACCTCGATTGTTTCTTACCGAAATCTCCTTTTTCAGGTAACATAACTCCAGGGCTGCCAACACCGAAGCCGCCGCCATTCCAAACTAGGGTTGGCAACACCACGTTCTATGCTGGAGAGATGTTTGCACATCTTGGCTCGGGGCTGCTTGTAGTGCCTCTCGTTGGAGTCATATCCAATGTCGCCATCGCTAAAGCGTTTTGTAAGTATGACAGTACTGAGTACTAACATTTTATTAGTTTTCTAGCTGTAACTTTGTAGATATATATTGTATGTAATATGTATTACTTTTATAGTACTTAGGTGCAGGGTTCATAGCAACTGTTATTCAACAACTTTTAACAAAACCTACATTAACAAAAAAAAGTGTTTTTTTTTTCAAATAACGTGTAAATAGTGGGATAAAAAGTGTGGTATGGGTAAAGTTGACTAAACCCATGCAAAAAGTCACGTCGATACGTTTCTCTTGCGTCGATACGTTGCGGCGTGATTGAAGGACAAACCAACAAAAAAATAAAGTAACAAACGCACTTGCATTTATAATATAAGTAAGGATAACTGTAGAGCCCATATCCAATTATTTTCTAAATAATTATACCTCAGCAGCAGTAGACGCTAAGTAGACCGCATATTTCTAATCACACTTTGCCACCATTAATTTAACCTTACAAAACAAACTCACGGAGCTCTTAATTTCATTTGAATACAGAACACTTAACATGAAAGTCGTCTTAGGTTGAAAGAGTAAAGTAACGCTGAGTAAATACTGAAAACAGCAGCAATAGGGCTGTCTTCGGCAGTCATCTTGTAAGTACCGGTACTTATAAGTAATTTACAAGGTAATAAATGAAATGCCACTTTTCTAAGGATTTTAAGCTATGCATAGCTTCTATCGCGGGCCTTGAGCGTGGAGACCGAATCCAGAAATTCCGTAACGAAAATAACCTAACACGGGACTCCTCTCACCGTTAGATGGCGTTGATAAAAAATGCTATGCAATAGCTTTACCGCGGCAGTCCCCGAGTGCCACACGTCTTTTTTTTTTGAACCTGCCTCGAAAGCGAAGAAAACGAAGTTTGTTTCTTAGTTTAATATTATCAAAATAAATAACTTGTAGGAACTTGATGTCATTGGATTTCCAAGTTTTGTTTCATAAATTAGATTTAAACTCACAATTGATAGTCTAAAGTGTATCTACAAATTCATCATTTTCGATTGATTAGGTGTTACCGATTGAAAAGAGATTTATACTTCGTTTGTATTGACTTCTTTTGATTGTATTTAATTTTATTGTGTTTCAAAAGATTATTTTTATTAAACCAATTACTTATTATTATTGAAAAAGCACGGTCAGTATTGCAGATTATTCAATATTTTAAATGTTGTATTTCACTCGTTAGTTTAAGAAAAAATATCGGTTGAATATTATATGGATTGAAAAATTGAGATTTTTAAGAAGGTGGCAGCCCTGGGGAGAAACGACTTGAGTGGTCTTTGGTTATGCTTACTAATTAACAGCAGTAATGAGACGTACAGCAGCAAAGATTTTATGCAGTTATACAAATGTAGACTTTATTTTAAAGTCTGTTAAGATTTTATATTGCGTGTATTTATATTTATTAAAAAAATATTGCGTGAATTAATGGAGCACTGATTGCGGTTGGATTATAAGGAGAAATATTAATATAAATATACATTTTTTAATTTTTATTACGAATTAGACTTGTACGGAAATTATTATCACGTTATTATGCGTTGGTAGATACCTATTATACCAATAAACTGACATCAACCAGTAGCACATTAGGTGGTCAAAGTAACTATTCAAATTAAATTTGACTCACCAAAGTACTTAGCCTATTTTGGGTTGCAAGTCTAACTAAGTTACTTTTACCTAAATTCATGCGGACAACAATTTCTAGTGTAGTAAAATACCTTAATTTTATTGTAATTTTACTTAACTTATTTTTGCAAGTTTTGTTTATATTATACAAATACAAATAGAAAAAAAGCAGTCGTAGCAATCACAAGAGTTTTTATTTTTCACATTGCCGGGTTACTAAGATGTCAACTTGTTAGAATACAAAGTTGTTTGAGTAAAGTCACAATAAGTAAAATACGAGTATACTTCCATATTTACTCTAACAAGGAGCTTGAAATTCATACAAAGCGAGAAATAGTGGTTCAAATTACTGAAACAAATTATGACCACCACAGTTGCCTGAGGCATTTATATGTTTCACATAATTTTAAATTACATTTTGCATGTCATAGTCCGGGAGATGACCGTAAGATATGATGGCTCAAAATTACCATCTCTAAAAATGAGCATATTAATAACGTACATATTTTTCCTCTTTATCTATTTCAAGTTGTAAATGAGTAGTAAGATACTCTACACACAGAAAAAAATAATAATAACATAAGTGCGATTATGTCATACAATCGTTAACTAAATCCAAGCACGAAAATACAAGTAAAAATGATGAACAAGTACAATAAAAATGCAATACAATAAACATAAACACACTTTACATTGAATTCAATGCTAAAAATGTAACCCAAAATTCAGGTCAGTGTCATCTGCTAAGTATCTACAAGTTAAATATTATTTTTGTCAAGCAATGTGCATTATTCATAGAAAATAACAAAAAAATGTAATTTACAGTAAACGATAAAATTGCTGTCTGAGGTTTTGAAAGTTTAATAAATTGAGGTGATTCATCCCCTCATTTTACGAAAGGGTGTTTGAACGAAAGTAAACATAACATTTATAAAATAAGCATAACATTTATAGAAAACGGATATACTTGGAAGAGTGCACTCAGCAACTTCACAACCTTGTTCCTCCTTTACACTTCTATCTCAGAACTGCGAGCTGCGAGAAGTCGTAAGCGTTGGCATCCTTATGTGGTTGAAATCCAACCTACTCGCGCGAATCATGAATTAGGTGTACTGCGTTTATGAAATGAACCGCTGAGCTGGTGTGAAACCCTTACCGGGTCTTTGTGTATTGTAACACGTTTAACTTGAGTAACTTCAAGGCAAGAGCAAACAGACATCTTCTAAGCAAGCGGCCTCCAACTTAGATCTCATTAATGCTTTCCATCAGGTCAATATAATATAGGCAATATTTTTTATCTTATATAATGATTTCCTGTTACATACACCAATAAGGGGATTGGACGCTTTGGTTTGTGGACTGCTACATAGCGTTGCAAGCTAGAACTTTGCGGCATGTTCAGTAGACAAAGCCGATGGGCAACTGAATGATCGGAACAACATTAAAAAAACCGGGCAACTTGACCCGGTGGATTGAAAATTTTAAGTACCTACAATTGAATTTCTTTATTTGAAGTAGTCCTTTATTTATTGGCGTTATCGTACCGTCACATTATCATTTTTTGACTATACGTATATTTTTTGAACGTCATTAATGAAATCGGTATCGTGTCGTTCGCGCCTGGTTTTATAAAAGCCATTCTCATACAAAGCGTCGTTATGCGAACCTGTGTTACTTTTATGGTAACTGTCATTATACGTGTACGCGGTGCCAGAGACATAAATTGAGCACAGAATAATTTGGTTGAAATGCATTACATATTTTCCAAGTAAGGCGAGTTAATGGATATGTATCTCATATGTCACTGTTAGTACTTAATAAAAAAATGTTTGCTTTTAGGGAACTACTTTTCTTAGTTAATATTGATGCTTTAATTTTTAAATAAGAAACATGGATTTTGAATTATTTATTGTGGTATGTAGTATGTTTATTTACTGAAGTATTTAATATAATGGTAATTTTTCTATGTAAAAGAAAAATGCTTTTGTGCAATGAAGTACTGAATTCTGAAACGTATCTCAACAACACTAATTACTGATGCACTCAGAGTATTTTAATTATTACTTAGAGTCTTATTGGTACAGATGTAAAAAAGTTCACACATGTCAGTTAACGCTTAGTACATTATAAATGACAGCGAAGACTGAGAGATTTATTGATAAGTATCATTAGACTAGTAAATTTAATGTCTCTCAGTGCGGCATTGAGAGAATCCCAAACATCCCAAACATCTGGTTTTTGACACTATTTGAAATTTATATTTTAGTTACGTAAATCCTTTAAAGTTATTCGACAGTTAGATTTAAGTTACGAAATTAATTCTAGAAATTGAATTATTAACGAAAATATCGTCTTCGTATTAAATCATATTTGAAAATACTAATTGGCAGGGGAATCTGTCTATCCCTAAGGTAAAAATCATTACCTACTTAAATGACTTAACGTAAATAATTAATTTCAGCTAAAGGGAGAACCCTGGATGCCACACAGGAAATAGTCGCGTTAGGTGCTTGCAACATTATCGGCGCTTTTTTCCATTCGTTCCCAGTAAACGGATCGTTCACGAGAAGCGCTGTAAGCGATGCTTCGGGAGTCAAAACGCCTGCGGCAGGATTTTATACGGGTGGGTTATTTATTCATTATTTACATAACATGGTATAAAAATAAACCACTGACAATGCACACATTCCAAAATGCCTTACTATAGTCTCGTTGGATCTTTCTATTTGTTTAAACTTACTATTGCAATAAATAAAAAGAAGCAAAATCACACACATAAATCGTAAATAATATTACACAAAGGCTGCCATAACACTTAAAGCGTTCAATTGTGCATGTACCATAGAGAGCTTAGACTTAAAAATAATAATGACTTTTGTTGAGTCAACGCTTGTATAAAGCAGTAAACGTGCTTTTTCAAATGCTTGGGTGAATTAAGAAATCACCTACTCTAGGTACATTTTATTTTATTTTTTTCGATACCAAGATAGCTTTTAACTGCGATCTTACCTGATGGTAAGTGACGACGCAGTCTAAGATGGTAGCGGGCTAACTTGGAAAGGGATATGGAGTTTTAATTAAACCATGTGTATGGACTCTTATACTATAATCTTCGCTCCAATTTTGTGCCCATTTATAGAACCTTCTGTTAATAAGTTTTAATGATTATTGAGTTTGGACACGATACCAACTCTAAAGATACCCTTTGTTCTGATCGTCCTTACAAAGTTTATTACCGTGTCTCTTTTTAGGTTTCAGAGTAACCTTCACATAAATATACATGTGGTCTTATAAGTAAGCGAGTTCGATTCCCGGCGGGGAGATTTGGCAGTTTATAATTTCTGGAATGTCTCTGGTTTGGTCTGTCGAGATGCTGTGACCGTGGCTATATGTAGTAACCACCCTATCGTCAAAGAAATGTAAACGACAAGAGATTTAGCGATGCGACAATATATCGCGTAACAACCTATTAGTGATATGGGTTTAATTAACAGTGCCATCGCCTTTTATGTCAGCTTGCTACCATCTTAAACTAGCATTGTCACTTACCATCAGGTGAGATCGCAGTCAATGGCTATCTTGTCATCGAAAAAAAAATCAACGTTATATTTTAATCTCTTTGAATCTGATCCCACGAATCCCACCAATAAACGCAATCCCTACCGTTTGACAGTTAAATTAAAACACGTCACATTAATTTCCTAGAACATAATAATTCACGGCCGCATAATCGCGCGCTATCATTTTTCACTTGGCCGGGAAACTGGGGGTAAGCAGTGTTCCATAAATCTAAAACTTTTCAACATAGTTCACTTTGACTCTTGAATTTTTGATATACTCTGGACTCCTTAAAACTATCCTCTGGCAAACTTTAAAACTTCGGCTAGTACTTTTAATTTTTGCTACATTCGAGATAAAAATGATGTTATAAATGCGTAGAGCGAGAACATTAATATTTTTTTTTTAATTTATAAAATGTATTAGCTAACTTCGTCTGTGTCGATTTAGCTTTTTGTATAAATCCCTTCGTAACTGATTTTCAAAAAAAAAAAAAAAATACTGCAATACAACTGTATCAAAGAGTCATCTTGACCACTCCTAAATAGGTACTAAGTACTTACAGTGCTCTAAGTTCTAACAGTCTGTAAAAGTTAAAAGTTATGTCCTTAGACATAACTTTTAACTTTTTAAGATCGATTTAAAACCGTGATTTAAAAAGTGTACTTAATGGAAAACGTCGTGACCTTCGATCACAGAAAAAAAAATATCGTGACTTATTTATTCTAGAGAGAATATTTCCAAAATGGCAACATTCAAAAAAGTTTTTCATACATGTTCTTTGTTGTCTTGGTCTGGTTTAGTTTGAACTTTAAATCTTACTTTGAAAGTCTGATGATGTGCAACTGGTCCTTTGAGTTTCAGGCACAAAACATTTACATAAAATGCATTGAGTGCTTCCATTATATGCGCTATCAGAGATCTGAAAGCGAATGTAGGTACAGGATAATTGAACGCCATTTTGTTAATATTTTAAAATGCACTTTTAAAACAAATGAATAATTTTATTAAATTTTATTACACAGGTTTTAAGAACAATAAATAATAATCTTATTAAATTTTTAGGTATTATTGTTTTGCTGACACTGAGTTTGCTGACTCCGTATTTCTATTTCATTCCACGAGCGGCACTCGCGGCTGTCATCGTGTGCGCTGTTCTTCACATGGTCGATATTGCCATTATAAAAAGACTATGGAACACGAGCAGTAAGTACCATTTACATGTAATTTATCAGAAATTATTATTCTATGATTTTGCGGTAGGCCATTTCACGTTTCAAAATGATAATATTGATATGAGTCAATAGAATTTTGCTGACACTGAATTTGCTGAAGCGATGTTTTCTTGCAGAGATCACAATTTATGTATTATGATTTTGCTAACAATGACTTTAACGATGTCGATGATTCTAGCTAATTGGCTAGTTAAAACGGCTGAAGCTGTAAACTCTTGTGACAGATTGACCAACGCGGCCAGTCAAAATAGCGGCATATCTGGCACTTTTTGGGTACGCGCCGTACCTTAAAATATTGCAGAACTGTTCACAGTGTTGAATAGCAAAATAATTAATGTATGCTGTAAATGAGTGCATTTTCCGATTTTACAGCAATTCTATCAAAGTAATTCACCGCTTTCCGTATGAACGCCTCAATCCTTGCATCATGGCGGTTCCGTAAAAATAATTGCACATAAAAGGGAGACGAGCATAGGGGTGCCGCGTTTCATTTTGCATCAGTGTGCCGTCTGCGTGACGCCTGTCATTGTGAATAAACCCCCTGAGGCCTTATGCGGTCCTCTAGATTGTCAATAGAAACATACACTACATGAACATGGCTTTAGCAGCGACGTTTCGTTAAAGTTTTAGCATATTATTAGATATACTTTTATAAATAACTACACACAGTTTATACAGTGTAAAAAATTACAACCTATTTAATCTATGCCATTAGAAATTTAATCTCTGGTTCAATCAATATCTGGTTTGTTGTGTTGTGGTAGTCAAGAATCGTGCTAACAATAAACAGATCAACAGCAATGCGTGGAATGCATTAATACCCTACTAATATTATAAATGCGAAAGGGAGTTTGTTTATTGATTTTTTGGTTTGTCCTCCAATTACGCAGTAATTGAGCAACGGATCAACGTCTTTTTTTTATGCGTATATTTGAGCATGTGATATTTCTTAGATATTGAATTTTGATTTGATTCACGAGTAAAAGGGTAGACATAAAATTCTCATGGCACGCATGCGTTACTGGAGAGTGACAAAAGCTACTTTTTATTCGGGAAAAATAAAAGGGTTTCCCCTTGATTTTTAAAAGAACTCCTTGTGAACTTGTGAATGAAGTCGCGGGCTTATGTAAATATGTAATACTAGATGAAGCCCGTGACTTCCTCCGGGTGTATTTAGCTTTTTAAATTCCCCGGGTCGGGTCGGGTAAATAATATTAGTAGGAAGTAGGATTAGCGTGATAAAAAAAGAAAATAGAATTACGATAGTATTAATACTGCTATTAAGAAGGGTTTTGACGGGATATGTACCCGTATGTTCGCGACCTGCAGGAAGGGGACGATTACTTTGGTTGTATGACTCTATTAGAGTTTGTCGAGGTTGACTTCCGCAGCTAGCGAATCCTTTAATGTAGCCATACATAACGTCAGTACAGCGCTGCTTTAGCTACGGCTTATTTTGCAATTTTGCATCCTGAAAAATAAATGGGAATCTCTTTTAGGGAACTTTAGCTTACGGCTGATTTTAGGTCTCAAATGTTTTTTTTTTGGAAGCTTTTGTTTTCGTTTTGGCATAAAAGGTATCAAGAGATTTTTTTTGTTAAATAATAGTTTGGAGGCATTATTATCATGGTCATCATCCCTAGTCCTATTAATATTATAAATGCAATATAAATGCGAAAGTTTGTATGTTCGTTAGTTTTTTATCCTTTGATGACGACGCTTATTATCCTTTGAAAGACATGTGGAAAGAGGTGATTTTTTGTACAGGTACAGTTGAGGACCAACCGAGAGTGGCTTTAATATAATTGATAAGAAATAATTTTATTTCAACATAGTCAACTCCCAATTCAATTTGCCTTCATACATATATGTAATAAGTACCTAAGCAGGTGCTATTAGGTACGTTCTGAAATTCTCGCATATTTCGTGTCGTCTTATTTGATTGCAATTTACATCGGATACAATCTAATTCCCGGCGGAGCGATCGTGATATCATATCTCAGAGTTTGATGAATATCCCTAATTTTTACTGAAAAGTATTTCATGCTATTTTTGCTGGCGCCCTATTTACCACATAATACAAAAATTCATATTAAGATTGAATACTTTCCTGTCTTATATTTAATATTTATAAATATAAATCAATTGCTGTTGCTTAGTCTGGCTAAAACTCAAAAACGGAAGTGGTTTAAGAACAAAAAAAAATAGGGAAACCCAAAAGGATATCTGAAAAATAAAAAATAAAAAAACATTTTTTTATTAGCCAAGCTGAAGTTAACTAATATCCTCCTATCCCCTCCAAATAAACGAAAAGCTAAGAGTGAGAACGACAATAGTGCAACGGGTGGGGTTAGAACCTGCGACCTTTCAGTTTTCGTTGGACGATTGAGGCTTTCAAATTGGTAATAATCTTCACTGTTTAAAAATTTATAAGGCACCTAATACAATACAAAACAATATTATACAAATTAAACCATTGTACAGCTCAATAAAGTTCTTGGCTACCAGATTAAGAACTCATGTGTTATGGGCAGTCTTTACTATCGTATGTTGCCAGTAGGCGATGCATGAGACTTCGTTAGCGTGGATTTAATTTTCTTACGTGAAAACTCTTTGATTTCCTGGAATAAATAGTTGTCTATATTCGTGTCCAGTTTTCTCTGTGGCACATTTCATCCCAATCGGTTCAGCGGCTAGGCGTCCAGGCGGCTAGGCTAACCTAACGGTCATAGGCAATAAAGGTCTTGGTTAAAAAAACAGTCACACCCGCAGACTTTTTTTTATAAAAAATACTGATTTCCTCAAAAACGTTTCACGCCGCAATCAACGAAAATTGAATTGTAAGCAATCTCGTATAAAATTACTCGTGTAACAGACTCCAATTTAACTACATACATAAGTAAGCAGGTAATCCTGTTGGAATTCGGCAGATTGGCGTCTTGTCGTGTTATTTGATTACACCGGATACAATCTAATCCCCACTGGAGCTATCAAAGAAGGCGTAGGCGACAACAGTGGCCCAATATACGCGGAATATTATCGACAATGTTTTGCTTGGGAAACAAGATAATTAGCTGTTTAGCTGTGATATTAGTGTGAACGTATGATCATTGATCGTACCTAATAAGTAATAACGTAAGGATATAGGACTTGATGGCGTGTCACTTATTATTTCTTGTTGATTATTTTTTTCGCACAAAGAATTGGAGACTACGTATTATATAAATAAACAACACATAAATGAAGCCTATATTTCGAACACGAACAATACATGTTTGGTGTTAGGGACGGTCTGAGTTTGTTTGTGTTGTGTTATTTTTACCATTTTACTGAAAATATTTTGTTTGACAGATATTTTTCCTTTTAAAATGACCAATGCTGATAATGATGAACGGAAAACTATTATTACTGGTGATCATTGACCCTAATTAAAATTTTTAGCGGGTTTGAGATCGTTAAGAACTTTTGATAGTATATTTAGAAGAACAAAATCGAGTCAAGACTTTTTCAGTTGTTTACGTAGGTACCTATCTTAAGTTACAGGTTTTCATAACTTGAAAATCTTGGAACGAAAAATGCGAAAATACACCGCTGTTGCAGATTTAAGAGCAAGCAAAAATATAGCGTACCAGTCTTTATCCTGCACATACTCATAAATCGTCTTGAACACACAATAAAGAATTAAATTGTCTACTGGTTAAACACTTACTCCTACGCGTATGTTCTGATTGTTTAGATGACTCCTGACGATGTAATGTACGATGAAAACAATAATGGGGGTTGGGGGTAGGGAATCAAAATATTATAAGTAGGCAACTAACTAAACCTAAACTTAGTGTTCGTTCTCGTCAATAGTGGACGAACGGTGTTTAAGCAACGTCATATATTATACAGCTTGCTCCCATAGGTCTAATAATCTTTTTCTTATTCGAGTTCTTATTTTCTTACCCCTGGGAACGAATTCATACTAATATTTTAGAAGCAAAAGTTTTTTTATTTGTTGGCTTGTCTTTCAATCACGCAGCAATGGATCGAAGTGATTTTTTGCAAGAGTATAGTTGAGGAATTGGAGCAAATCAAGAGGATTCCGCGAGATTTTTAAAATCTAATTCCACGTGGACCAAGTCCAAAAGTTAGTCAATAATAATTAATTGTATCGTCATTTCGATACGACGAACGAATTACGATGTCAGATTCTGTAATCTGTAACTGTAGGATTGTTCCTACAGTTATCGACTTAGGTAGCTATTAAATCAAATTTTTTTTTGGGAAATTTTTAAAGGTTCAGACTGTATGCGGTACAGGTACAGTCTCTCACCCTTTCCGGCAGTCGTTGCCGATGCGTATGTCGTATCCGATTCATATTCAGCCTCCAATAAATAATTCATTATTATGGACTCGGGTACTCGGCTTAATAGTTTCACTTGACATCATTCTGATTTGTAATGCTTGTTACTCTTCTAGAATATTGCAAAGATGTTTTTTACCAACTTCCAAAAAAGTGGGGGTCCTCATTTCGTTGAAATCTTTTTTTATATATGTTCCCCGATTACTCGAAGATGCCTGGACCAATTTGGAAATTATTTGTTTGTTTGAAAGGGTATGCTTCCCAGGTGGTCCCATAGTCATTAGGTCAGGATCTGATGATGGGATCCTGGAGAAATCGAGGGAACTTTTCAAATTTTATAGGCACAATTAATATACTTTGTAGTGGCGTTTAAAGTCAGTTTTGTAAAAAAAAATTACATTTATATTATTACGATTTAACGTCCATTTATTTCTTTCTGATGTGACTAAAGGTCCTTTTACATGTTGACTTTACGTTTATTCGTTACTTTACTTAAAATGGAAGCAGTGAATTACGTAAATAGTAAGAGAATCGGGATTCGCGATAAAAGACAAATTCGTTGCAAAATTAGCTGCTCGAACTTTGAGCAGCCTTTGAGGCTTGGACACATAAAGCGCGATTGCTACGACGCGTCATGTAACGCGCTATATGCCACACTGACATATTGTAGGTATACGTGTCTATTGCTCTTTTACACCAACCATAGGTATCTAAATCATTCCCTAAATACTCTAAATATGAGCCTCTTTACTAGGTAGCCTCTAAACCGAATTCCTTACCGAATGTTATTTTCACCTTTAGGTGTTCCCTAAAAGAAAGAGTCACATAACTTAGCTTAGGTAGCTCGTAAAAGTGGAAGCGTGGAATTCTGACGTATCTTAATGTTACCAGAGATAAAAAAAATCCCACAAAAAAGATAATAAATTTAAACTTATAAAAATAAAAATCAATTGCCGCACATAGATATATGACAAATGCCTGACAGATAGTTTGGGGTAAAATCGAACTACAGGTGGTAATCCTGTTGTGCATACAAATAACTCACTCTATTTATAAGTGTCAGAATTCTACGGAATTAAAAATCAGAGGGAAGGTAAGTGAAAACGGGCATAATATGATTTGTTAATACAAGGTAATGTATACAGTCCACTGCAGAGCGAGACGCATACGGCGCGTACAGTAATGTCAATTTGAATAACTTTATAGTTCCCTGAATTTATTACAATTTCTGTGAGGTTGCAGTCATGCCATACGTTGTTTTACAGCGCTGCAACGTAGTGATTTGTCAATTTATGCGTTACTGCTAGTCCGTCAGGCGTTTCAAGTGACAATTGACAACGTACCCTGTAGCATGTTTCTCTATTCAGGAGTCCGCAGTGACGCCGCAGTAGGAAAGCAGAAACACCACAACGCGTCATGTGGCATTTTTTTAGGTACATTACCACCACCGTGTGTCACTGCAGCTGTGTGTATTGTTTGTCCAAGCCTTTTTGATGTCTCGAGATTCAAATTAGGGACGACAGGGACACAACGTAGGAACAAAGTCTATTTACCCGCTGATTTGAAGAGATAACTTCATTGAGCGAGTGACGGTTCGCATCCCCTGATATATGAAAATCAAAGATAGGTTGAGAATGATTATTAGTTATTACTTATTACCTATTGGGCTATTAGTTATTCTGGATTTTCTAGGCACCACTAATGCGTTGCCGGCTTTTTAGGAATTTTTTGGTCCGCCCGTTGAATAACCCCGTGTTGTAATTTAGTAGGAACACCGTTGCAGGACGTTGGTACAAGAACTATAGAAGTCTAAGTAGCAAATGTAGCATTACTTACTTCCGTAAGGTTACCCATATTCATTTTATCGACGCAGTATCGGCTTGAGCCAACAGCATATCACCACGGTATTTACATATAGCTGAATAATACCAATCGGTAATGTGGAATATGATGCAAATAGAGGAATATAGCATACCTATGAGGTCGTTCGACTAGTAACAGCGTCGTACGGAGAAAAATTCCGCAAAGGACCTTTTTCATATCATGGAGCGAGTAGACATTTCCAAATCGGTTCAATTGGTTTGAGATAACTGTGTGTTATCTATCATTTAGGGTGAAAGAGAAAGCAAAAGTTTTTCCGCCCCTTTACTGTTTATACTAATAATAATTGACAGATATACCTACGTAACGTAACTATACTTGAAAAGCTACACTACGGAGTATCTCAGGTTTATAATATATCAATGTTTGTATCAAACAGTTTCGTACGCTGGTTTCTATGGGGCCCAATCATAGCCCTTTGTAAGCTTTTCCTGTATTCAATACGATTTTGGTTCTGAGGCGAAACCTTTTGGCTGCGCGAGGCGTTATTTTCCATAGAGCAATATTGACTTTGATTTATTTTGCCATTTGCGGGAAATTCAAATTTTACTTTTGTTGTTCATTTGTTTTTGTTTATTTTATTCCATATATTTATTTTTATACTCTCACTAGAAGCCCGTGCCGACTTCGTCCGGGTTGAAAATTTAAATATTTGTTTTTACGGGACTGATCGCACAGAGCTTCTTATAGGAGACGATTGTAAATAAGATCACCACTGGAACCACAGGAATCTTCCGCGCCGAAACCCGCCACCGTGCATCGCCGCGCGCCGGCCGGCACCATTTTATTATTTTGTCGCGCGGAATTATTAATTTTCCAATAACTCCTAAGATATTTATTTAAACTGTATAGTGTAAAGGACAAATATGTTCTACATTAAATACTTATGATAATAAACATATTTATTTAGATATAGATTGACATCATATTGTTTAAAGAAGCTTCGAAAATAATTCACTATTTTTAATCAAAATTTAAAAGATAGAAATGGTTACTATAAGTTATCCTTAGAAGATAGACATTTGCTATCGCGGACTTTTTTTTAGAACTCTTTAAGAAGAACAATTCACTGGTACATCATTTTCATCCAATAACAGTATATGACCCAGCGCACGCCTTGAAAACATTTAAGAGTCAAAAAATTTTCCGACTTCTTTAACAAATTTGCTCATAATATCTAGCCATAATACATTTATCTGCATAATATATAGCCTATAACCATCCGGAATAATGTACCTTTGAAATGGTGAAGAATTTTGGAAATAGGTGCGGTGGTTCCAAAGTTTGCTCCGGACATACATACAAACTCACAAAATTCGCTCTCTCTCTTTATTATAATAGTATAGATAATAAGGGTAATGCCTTGTATACTTGTCATGCTTTTCTGAACAATAAATAAATAAATAATTAATTCTTTAAGAATCGATTAAATAAATCTACGCGGATGAAGTTTCGGGCATCAGACACCAAATATTATACTAATACTTTATATGAGTAATAGTATTCGTAAGCTTTAACATTAGCGTCAAAGTAAAATGAACCACAACTACATCTAATTAAAGCTCAATTTCGTGTATACATTCTTATATTTTTACGTATACCGTTACGCTCTAAACTAAAATCGTTTGTACTGAATTTGTGACTTTAAATCAATACTCTTAAGGTTCATTCTACTTTGACGCTAATTTCATTACTACAAATACGATCAATCGTGTTAAATCTTATACTAATCCCACAGGATTGGATTTAATTCCGTTGCTGGGAACATTCGTATGCTGCCTCGTACTGGGCGTCGAGATAGGCCTGGGCTGCGGGGTCGGGATCGACGTGCTGCTGCTTCTGTACTATCACTCCAGACCACCTTTGGATGTTACTTTCGTCGAGGTAAGTACAGTTATCTATTTTTTTTTCATTCGATGACGAGTTAGTTCGTAAACAACTGCAGACGCGACTGAATAGGCCAAGTAAAAAGTCGTAATTCGAGGTTTTTGGCTCTATACTATTTCTTCTCCAATATTGAACCAATTTAAAACATATTTCATAAACTGCATAAGAAGAATATATTATATTGTGTTGTCAAGGTACACTTGGCCTCTGAGCAAATGTTACAAATAATATTCTTACTAAATAGGTATTTTAAATGCGAAAGTTGTGTTTGTTTGTTGGTTTGTCGTTCAATCCCGCTGCAACTGAGCTACGAGTCGACGTGATTTTTTGCAAGAGTATACTTGAGGACCTGGAGAGTGACATAGGCTACTTTTTATCTCGCAAAAGCAAAGAGCTCCCGTGGGTCCTAAGTCCACGCGAACGATGTCGCGGGCATCAGCTAGTAGGTAAATAGGTAAACACAGAATCTATCCCAGGGGAATCATTAAAATAAATACATGCTTTATTTTCACAGGAAAGTGTGCTTCCACCACATTATTCGATACACCCAATCGGAGGACTTCACTTCGCAAGCGCGGAAAAAGTTCGATCGAAATTAATATCGCTGAAAAACTCCAAAAAGAGTACAGATCACGTGTCTAGTACTGATGCGAGGTTCGGGAATCTCACAGTCGTACCGAATGGAGTAGTACAAAATGGTACAACATCTCATAACGTGAAATCTTCCAGTATACTAGTGATACATTGCGACGCACTCTATAGATTGGACTACACTTTTTTACAGGTAAAATTTTTAATACTATACATTACTACTTAGGGCTAAGTTCACCATCGAACTTAAAGAGCAATTAAGTAACCTAGGTGGCTAGGATTGCGGTCTGGCGCTGTGATCCAGTGGGCCAAACCAAACTTCACTTATATGGGGCGTGCTCGGTACACAATGAACCGATTGTAGTCATGACGTGTCATAAGACCTACAAATTGGCCTACATGAAATAAATAATTTTGAATTTGAATTTATAAAATTGAGCCCCGAAAGAGACAATCGGTTGAACTCAGCTTCGTAGAGCGTCGTCGTAGAGATGTGTGGTGTACAATAGAAGTATATTCATTCATTCATTCACTAAAGAGTTCCCGCAGGATATTTAATAACTAAATCCACGCGGACAAAGTGGAGGGCGCATCAGCTAATTCCAACACAATTATTCTACACTGTACAATATTATTCCGAGAGCACTAAATTAATAGCAGCATATTACATTCACGGCTGACGAGCAAATTATATAATAATGCAGATAATAATTTTCGTCGGTTCGCATCAGCTGCGCGCAGACGTCGCGACCGCACGCCCCCGGCTCCACGTCAAATCATATGCATGCTGTTATTAAAACCGCATAATAGCATTCGTTTTGCAAACGAGTTTAAAAAAGTTTTTCAGTCACTAAAAACCGGCCAAGTGCGAGTCGCACCCGCACAGGAAGGGTTCCGTACCATCGTAGGTACAAGCTATTATTAAGATCGATCAAAAACAAAATTTTATTCTACGGTAACGAGGGTCTATCTTTCGATACCTCCTACGTAAGTTGTGGTATCCCACAAAATTGGCAATATGGGTTTTGTGCACTATATCATTTTGTAAGCTATTGCATAGCTTTTATCGCGGGCCTTCAGCATGGAGACCAAATCCAGAAATTCCGTAACGAAAATAACCTGACACGGGACTCCTCTGACCGCTAGATGGCGTTGATAATAAATGCCATGCTAAATAGCTTTACCGCGGCAGTACCCGAGTGCCACACGTCTTTTTTATCTATTTTCTGTGTTCGTTTAAAAAAACTAAAAACACCATTTTTTTACATACTTTCAAGACGTATAAAGTTGTAGCGTTATTAAAACGACGGCCTAAACTATTATATCGACCTTCACAAAAATTAACGCGTCACTTGGGGATACAACTTATGTAGAAGGTATCGCTTTATTTACTAAATTCCACCCAGCGATACCTAGGTCGTCCAACGGAGCGTTCTCCTATTGGGCGACCCAAGTATGCTCTCCTTACAGCACGATCCTCTCCCAAACTCTCTAGGTGCCCGACCCAGCGGAGTCTTACCGATTTATATTCTAAATTATTATATCTGGTCTGGACTGGTGGGAGGCTTTGGCCGTGGCTAGTTACCACCCTACCGTCAAAGACGCGCCAAGCTATTTAGCGTTCCGGCACGATGGCGTGTAGAAACCGATTAGGGGTATGGGTTGAATTTACACTGCTATACCCCTTCCAAGTTAGCCCGCTACCATCTTAGACTGCATCGTCACTTACCATCAGGTGAGATCGCAGTCAATGGCTATCTTGTCATCGAATAAAAAAAAAATAACCTTCATACGACTGCTAAATTCATAACCTTTCATTTGGCTTTGTCGGGTAAAAAAGTATTAGAAAACTGTGAAAAATTTGTAACAATATAATTAATTATCAATATTTAAAGCACTTCTTAAACCCATTGAGGTTTCATTATAATCTCCAATTTTGCTGTGATGTACGCCATGTGGCAGCCCATAGATTTAGTATACCGTCAGTTTGAATATAATCACATACCATGTGATATCCAACCACAGTGTCAAACTATGGGCGTCCATTGAAATTATTATTTATCCATTTTACAGCTCATAGATAGATAATGTTATAGTATAAACATTAAACGAATTAATCTGTTGGTTTTACCCAAATTTTGTGTTATTTTGAAATTGGATTAAAGCTACTTTGGACATGAATTAAAATATTATTTATCACTTTGAAACTATAAAGTGGGTAAGTGTGAACTAAAAAAAACTGGGAATTAAAGCTGTAGGTACCTAAATTATAGTAGAAAGTTATTTTCAAAGTAAAAACGAAATGTCTTCTACGTTGAATGCAATTTAACAATGAAATCTAAAATTGTTCAGTCTAGTACGATATAGCTAAAATAATAGGGATGATAAAGAGATCATATTGCAGTGAAGTGACCGAAAACGGAAAGTCATTTCACATTGCGGTTTGAATTCTGGCTGTTGCAACGATTAACGTTATTAAAATGAAAACGTCGAAAAGCGCAACTTATTATGCAACGCACACCAAAAGTTGAATTAAACTGAAACAATTTGAACAGTTCTGATGGTTATTTGATTATTATTTATTTTTAAAATTAATATGTTTTAATAAAATATGGTTCGGAGTATTTTCTGATATCGCTTTATTGATTTACTAGCTGATTCCCGCGACTTCGTTCGCGTGGATTAAGGTTTTTTATTGCCGCGGGAACTCGTATTTTCCGGGTTAAAAAGTAGCCAATGTGTTATTCCAGACTATAATCTATCTCTGTGCCAAATTTGACCCAAATCGGTTCAGCCGTTGTGACGTGATTGAGTAACAAACATCCATACATCCAAACTTTCGCATTTATAATATTACTAATATTATAAATATTGGATATAATCCTATTACCTAATATTATATTAGGTAATAGGATTATACATATAATAGGATACCTATTAATACAAATAAGAGGAATATTTTAAGGGATATTATTTTGCCGGCGGCTAAAAATTTCAACGGCGGAATTTATATAAATATGTATGTATTAAAAATATGCTTATTTTATTTGTATTTAACAAATAACAAATAAATTGAATAAGCAGATAAGTTGGGTTTCTTAAAAATAAAGAAACCTCGACTTAATAAGGGCAAATGGAAATTATAGATGGGGTCACATAAATAATGACGAGGCAACTTACGTATTGTATTAGGACGAGTTTCATAGTATTTTGGCGACTAAATCGTATTTTTCAGATGAAATTAAGCAGACTCTCACCTGGATCTCGTAATTGCTTTAGACAAGATTTAGGTACTTTCCCGGTTTGGTGCTACAAACTCTATTATTAGGAAACCAATAGGATTTTTAAACATAACTTGTCAGAGTTACTTAGAGAGTCTAAATAGGAAATGGCGACAAAATTTGAACCATTGGAATTTAAGAGGGAAATGTCGATCGCCATTTTGAATTTAGTTACACTACCAGTGATCTCCTTCTAAAATGGTCCAATATCAGGTTTTTATTTTCACAGCCTGACCAAACTATAAATGTTCATCGAGCCTAATGTTAGTATTAAAACAGTTTTTTAAAAGAATATGAGCCAAGCTGAACTTGACTAATCTTCTCCGCTCCCCTTCATATAAGTGGGAAGCTTCAAATAAGTGGGAAGTATTACGACAGTAGTGCAACGGGAGGGAATTGGCTTTTCGGTTTCCAGTCGTTTAACCGTTGCAGTATGAGGCTTTTATTAAAAATCATGGTATCTGATTTGTGATTATTTTTTGTAGAGCTTGAAGATGTTGGTTCAAGAGTGGTCTCAAAGCGGCCGTGTGGTGTGGTGTGACGCGAAACCTTTGATCAAGGAGCAGCTGAAGAGCGTCATCCAGGACCCTTTGTTTTGTGACACTGATGATTTAGCAGTTTTCTTAGTAGGTGAGGTGATTTCAGGGTCATTAAACTTTTCATGTCCAGACAAATGGGTAGGTTTATGCGCTATGGTAATCTTGAGCTTAATAGTGATTTAGCGTGTCATAATACCTACAATTTTACTCTTTGTGGAACAAGAAAACGAGCGTTAATTGTTCTTGTTCCGTTATGTTTATGAGCATTTCTATAGTACCCACATTAATTAGGCATATATTTAGAGGAATTTGTTTTGGTATTCCCGTATTAATGAGCCCTTAGTATTATGAACACAATACAAGAAGTCTATTGAAAACACCTGGTGTAATTCCTTAGCATTTCGTCACCGCGAAACCGAACGTCATATATATGTGAAACGAAAATGAAACAGCCTGTTCTAAAGAAGAAATTTAATTAGGAGTCTCTTCCCATGCAATTTTGTCGCCGTATTTACGCCAGTCAAATATCCGCGTTCAGTTTCAGTAAACAATCAAAAATTGAGTGGGAGTGTCAGACTGTATAGACCGTGCTTTGACTCAGCTCATACTCATAAATCTGTCTCGTTTTGACTCTACCTTGAGTCAGGAAAGAGAGTGTGACTTATAGATATCAGCCTTATAGCCAAATCTCTGCTTTAGAATACTAGAACAGGTACTTACCTAGTTTCGCTACTGTTTCGCATGTCATAATATAGAAAAGTCGTGACAATATTCCACTGCAGCGGCGGTAAGTCTGCTAGGACTTTATTTAAGTGGGTGATGTTTTTATTGACTTGAGGATATTTCGTTTATAAAGAAAAACTTAATAAGGGCTTAATTTACATAGGACCTCTATACAAGTTAAATGCTTGACTTCTTTACGCGGGGTGCTTTGTACGTTCTCGAGACGAGTTCGCAGAAAATTTCGAAGAAAATGAATAAAAGAGTTTCACAAGCTATCTCGGCGGGGCGATTATTTCGCTTCACGTTCCGTTCGTATATAATAACGAAGAGACGCACTGTTCTCGTTTCGGCTTGTAATGTCTGTCGTGGGAATTGGTGGGAATGTACCTACTTTGGATATTTCCTAGGATTTTCTAGTGTTTATAACACAGTAACAAGCTAACCGAAATAAATATGCTGTAAAAACTTTTCAGAACGCATTTCCTCTCGATATCCTCATGGGATATCGGCGCACGACATTAAGGGAAGGGCAGACTGGCTACTTTTAGCGGCAGCGTTCGGCGTTTTTATGGCCTTTTGCGATTCTCAACCGCAAGCTTTAACTGAAGCGGCTAAAGCTCTCCCTTAACATCAATACCCCTTCAACTTGCATTTTCAACTTCGCATTGTGAAATTTCGTCCTATTGCCGAGCGTACTTTGCGTTCCCACCATGTTTATCAAACCATAGCGTAGGTATTCGGAAATGTTTTTGCGTCAGTTGTTCAATTCAGTCATACCTATAGGCTATAAATGTTACATGTTTTTTCTTAACCATTAAATGTGAGTAATAAAATCCAATGTATAGCATTATTCGTTAATTAGAAATAATCGAACCCTAACTAATTTGGTATATACGATATCATATTATAGGCTTTACACGTGGCAAATTATGAACGGAATTCGATTCGGTTTTTTGTTATTTTTATTTCGCCGATTTCGCCAACGTAAAATAAGTCTTATTCGAGGTAAATTAGATATTTTCGCAGATTTTCAGATAGATGGCGGGAGCCGTGGATAAAATCTAGTCCAAAATATTTATGACTAGCTCTTGCCCACAGCTACGCTCATGTTAAGTTCAAATTTTCAAGTCCCTAATTTTACCTCCTCAGGGGTTGAATTTTCAAAAATCCTTTCTTAACGGATGCCTATGTCATAATAGCTATCTGTGTGCCAAATTGCCAATATCAGCTCGATCCGTCCAGTGGTTTGAGCTGTACATTGATAGACCAGTCAGTCAGTCAGTCCGCCCCTTTTTCCTTTTATATATTTAGATTATATCATTGTATATTTAATTGAATTTACTATTGCCTACAAAATAATGTTTAAACTCTACCGTGGACATCAATAGTCTGCGTTAGATTTTGAACATCAACGCATATATTCTATTCTTTCCGAACCATTCCACTTCCAGTGTTCTGTGGCGAAAATGAATATGCCATAAACAATTTGAATAGGTATTTTATATTATGTTTTCATACCAATAAGAATGCTAAAGTAATATTTATGCTCGTTTATTGTTCGAAAATTAACATTTAGGGCTTCCATAATTACCATTTATTATTTTAATAACTTTCGTTAAAATTAATAGCCTTTATAATATCCCCTCATTTGAGTTTAATTGTTTCAGAAATAACAACGGCAACACAGGCGGGTAATTCGAGTGATACGAGACTTTAGGATAAATAGGTTAGAACGGAAAAAGGGTTGTGGAAAGTTAAAAGCTTTCGACAATAAATTAGAGAATAAAGCTGATCGCGATGACCCCGCCCGCACGCACCGCACTTTTTACTCGACAAAATGTGTTTATCGGTCTATGTATGTATGTGGCGCTTTGGAGACCAACCGCGTGAGCCGATTTTGATGATTCTCACGTCAATTGATGTGTGTTAATCTTGGGAGTGTCACTAAAGACATGACAGTAATCAAAATTCAATATGGCGACCAACAGACGCCATATTGTGAAAAAGAAAAATGAAAGTCGATGAACTATGTTAAGTGGGATATCATTGAATAGGAATTGAATTTGATGGTGATTGATTGACCATGAGTGGTCTTTAGCGATTATGTAGATAAAGTTTAAAATTATTTCACACTGAAAGTGCTCGCCGCACCGCTGCCAGCCGCTGCCATAGCGGTGTAGATTGGCCCTAATAGAAAGAGGTCACGACTCTCAGCTATGAGGAAGACGATGCAGAGAGTGGAGAGTATTGAAGTTGTTATGAAGAAAGGTTGAATTGTTACCATATTGTTACCAATTTAATGATTTTACTGTGTAACTACTTTACTACTTACTTACTTACTTTAGGTAGGTACTTTAGGTATTTGTTTTTTGTATAATTTGGTTCTTTCGTGATATTAAGAATGTTTTGAGTAAATGAAATACCTCAGCCTTAAAATAATAGTTAAATAGTAGGTATAAGCGTGACATCAGTATTTAATACCCAGTCTCATTATTATTAATAATTATTAATATATTTTTTAGTATTAATAAGTATAAAGTATTACATTATTAAATACCTACAAAAGTTACGAGAGTTGTGATATGGTACCTATTTTAAAAAATATAATAGGAATAAAATGTTTAGAAATACTGTATTATGTTTTATTTTAAAGCATATTAGCCAAGGTGATACTATTGACTAATATTCTCCTCTCCCTCCCCCAGTAAGCTGACAGCTTATGTTATAAGTAGTTAGGTACAGTCATAGCGCTTCAGACATTTAGGTATTTTAAGTTAAAAATTAAACACCAGAGGCAATTTGCTAATTTATAATTTTGAATTGTCTCTGGTCTGGTCTGGTGAGAGGCTTTGGCCGTACCTAGTTACCACCCTACCGTCAAAGACGTGCCGCCAAGCGATTTAACGTTCCGGTACGATGGCGTGTTGAAACAGATTAGCGGTATGGGTTGAATGAAACCTGCCATACCCCTTTCAAGTTTACCCGCTACCATCTTAGATTGTACCTTCACTTACCATCACGTGAGATCGCAGACAAGGACTATCTTTTTATCGAATAAATAAAAAGATGAACAGAAAGACGGACTTGGCGAAACTACTTTAAGGTTTTCGTTTAAGTCCTACCACAGAAGCCTAAAAATGAGCCAACAAAAATCACCACCATAATTATACTTTAGTAAATGATGAACTGAATGCAATTGAAGTGGAAAGGGGCGGGGCATATAGTTCGAAGAGCTGATGGTCGTTGGGTTCCCAAGGTGCTCGAGTGGCGACCCCGCACCGGGAAGCGCAGTGTTGGCAGACCCGCCACTAGGTGGACAGACGACATCATACGAGTCGCAAGGAGCTGCTGGATTCAGGCGGCGTAAGACCGAGGCCTGAGTAAGTCCAAGTCGACCTTTGTCCAGCTGTGGACATCTATCGGTTGACATTGATAAAGAAGAAGCGAAGAACCATCATGATAATGTCTCTTAAGCATGTTTTAGTACCAGATCCATGCCTGATTTCGTGACAATTTTCCTGCGGAATATTCTTTTTCAAAGAAACCAAACGTACCTACTTTGAATCTAAACATATCTCAATGGGGCGATTATGTCTTCTCATGTTCCTTTCGTATGATACGGACTTGCCGCCTGAGGCTTTGTTCACGTTGCGCCTTGTAATATGTACCATGGGATTTAGCGAAGTCGTTATTTCAGTTATTTGGTCACGTATTTCATGTTTATATTCTGGTGCAGAATTTTAGATATTATTTCCCGAATCCATATTCTAACTTCGCAAGCTTTCCCAGTAGGTAAATTTTGAAACTATTCCATTTAAGGTAAACATTAAAATCGTTGGGGCTGCGCACTAAAATATATCGAGATAGAACAGGTGGCACAACAGTTTTACTGAGGATTCATGCATACCTACCTATTTCTGGACAAATTCTTGCCGTCTAACAAAGTCGCCGTCTTTGAAAAAAAAATAAAGCTTGGAGCTATCGATCTACTTTTTAACTTCCAATTTTTCATTTATATTTTTTTAGTTTACTCGAAAATGACTGCAATATGCTTATGCATTGCATTACAAATTAGGGCTATATGCCAGATAGCCCTAATTTGCAATGCAATGCTTATGCATATTGCAATGCCCTAAGGGGCAACGTGTGCCCCGCTCACTTTTCTGTTCTATTTTGACATGTTTCTGTAGCGCTGCGGTTCCAATATCAACATGCACATGATTTGACGTTGCGGTTTGCGGTTATGCGTGTGCGGGTATACCTACGTTAAAACGAACGTGAACACTGGCTTTACTATTTTGAAATGCTTTCAATTCAAGCGGTAATTTGCCGCTGGGTGTATTTAGCTGTATATAAATCCATCCGTGAAAATTTCAATCGGTTTAGCACTCTCCAAAATAAGATTTGGTGGGATGACTATTTCTATACTTTTTTTTTCGATTTTATCACCCATCATCCATCCATCACCCACTATCCACTTATATCCACTTAAGTTATACAGGAGATAGGTCTTTTCGAGAGTGCGCCACCAACGGGCATCGGCCTTCCTCATCCTTCCCCTTCCAACTTCTTAAAGGGCTTCGGTTTATACTAAACCAATAACACGGCGTTGTAAATTATAAAAAAATTAGTCCTCGTGGCTTACAATGGGTTCATCTTCATCTTCATTTCCTGGGAATCTCCTCCGCAAGTAGGCTTTATACTGTATTATGTTATAGCAGTGTTCCGCAAACTTCATCCATCGTTGGACATACTCGTACACAACACTTTGTGTAATGATGTCGGCCGAACAGGTTGGTTGACGATTGGTTGTGGGTTGGTTGATGGTTAAACTGGTTAACCATTGCTGAAAAACAAATAAATTATCAGACGGTTGCCACACGAAGCGCTGCGGTATCCTAAGGATATCCAGCACTCTGTGTGGCATCATCAAGCTTGTGGGCAAAACTTGGAGGAGACTGGCACAACACTACGAGGATGTTCAACGATGGATGAAACGAAAAGGCTCGCGAAGTAGAATACGAAGAAAGAGAGTATAATCTAGTTGAAGGTGCAAACACTACAGTAATAATATCTACAGTAATCGGAAAGAAAGTAGAAATGAGAATACCACAGAACTACTAACATAAATAAATAATTAAATGTTGCATTCTGTTTCGTAAGTAGCTTAACGCCACTAAATAATAATATTTGGATGCTGTGCTCTCGACGCTAAGCTACTTTGAAAACATAAGCGCTATTGAAAACATAATTTCCGAAATAGATACGACTCCTTTTACTAAATTAAAATATGAATAGGTATTATCTAGAAAATAGATTATTTCTAAGTAATGAAATGGAAGGCTCGCTTGTACAATATTCTGCAAAATCAATGCTCTATGGCTCTATGTACCTAAGTTTAAAGTTTGAAAACCATTTTAAATTGTTGGTTAATCTACGAAAAATACGTTGGCTTCCCATAATACAGAGGATATTAAGAGCGTCGTTCTTTGCTGAGCTGTACCATGGTTAATTTTGCAACCTTTTTGTATTATAATACTTTGATATTCCTTAAACAATAAAGATTTTGATAATATTATTTTGAAAGATGGATGCTTCGGATATTTATTTGCTAATCTTTCTTTTGGATGTTTGTCTTCGACAGTGTTTATACTTTAGAATAGAGATAGCATAAATGCTACATTTTATTCTAGGAAATTAAGGAGTTCCTAAGAATTAAAAAACTTCATCCACGCGGCAGAAGTCGCAGGCATCATCGAATAAATATTTTCAAAGTCAAAGTCTTTCTATAACGCTTAGCACTTATTTTGACCCTTCATAAAGAGCTGCCGATTTGATCAGTTGGAAACATTCCCCAGTGTCTGCCTCAAAAATGTCATAAACCAGATAACCTTCTTACATGGGACACAAATCGTGCACGCGTAAATTGAAACTGGATCTCGGGTGCGAATTGACAAGTTTGATCACCAGCACAACCGTTACGGGGATTTGTCCGTCCCTCGGAAAATGTTACGGAAACTGAAGGGTTTATCTTATTTCGGATCCCCTCAAACGAAGTGTCGTTTATGCGATACCGCTTCCGGAACGGGCAATGCTGTGCCACGGCGGGAATATGGATGAAACGGGGGAGCAATAAATAAAATCTACATTGCTAAAATTGACCAATCTAAAATCGGCTTAAAGTCGGTTGAATATTCTGAAAAAACGGAAAATCTTTATGGCTGCTGGTTGCTTGTAAAGTGATTCATGATTTCACTGGTAAAAACCCACGTCTTAGTTTGAAATCTATATACCGCACTTGCACTCTGATCAAACTCAAAACAGAGTTCAAACAAGATGGATTTAAGTCAACCTATACTATAGTCAACGTTTTAACTCCATCATCCATTATCCACTTATATCCACTTATGTTATACAGGACATAGGCCTTTAGTCCGAGCTAAGTCAGAACGGTCTAGATGTCAGCATAAGATGCAAGATGCACCCACAGAGTTGAGTGGTTTCTAGATGCAGCATATTAAACTCAACTTTGGTGACATACAGTCATTGGATCTTGGTATAAAGACGATGTGTCTGTGCGCCATTCATTTGCTTAGGGCTTACATAATAAATAGGTTAATTCAGTTCCGAGAAAATACCCTCGTTCGCCCATCATTTCGACGCGAAAACAACTTGAAAATCTAGAGCATCCATGTCTTAGAGTTAGAAATCCAGTAGTTGTATCAAAGTGAAACTTTGCAGGAGAGTTGTGTAGGTAACACTTTAGCCTAAGTAAAAGCAATAATGAAGACGTTGTGCGCAGAGCTGTTTAATTACCTTTAAAATGAGGTCGCCGTGGATCGAGTTTGTCCCCAGAAACAATAATGAACCTGTCGATAAAGAAGCGTCGTCGAGAGGACTGATTCTAGATAAACTTCTTTATAAACTTGGAAGTAATTGAAATTTAAGATAGCCGTAAAGTTTTTTGGCGATGGACGTGGCTGGCGTGTTAAAACGTGGTCACAACCGAGGATAAATCAAAATCCAAACTTTTTTTATTCAATTCCATTTTGTTTCAACTTTCTGAATACGTTCTAAGTAGGTACGTGCCAAAATAATATAGACCTATTTAATTGTTTGAAATTGGGATCCATATACTTGCGTAGGTAGTACCTACTTAGGCGGGAGTTCTTGGTTTGCGGCTATGCAGCTTCGAGTCCCTGTAGCACGTCGACCGTTGCCTGTCCATTGTGTTCGCCACTATATATATTTTACTAGTTGACCCACCCCGGCTTCGCACGGGTAAGCTGCAAAACAAACGCAACGGTTCAAACAGCTAGAGCCTGGAGTTCATAATAATAATATATATTATATATTTTGTACCTAAAAAATAAATTTACAATTGACAATTCCTCAATGTCCACTGTTTAAGTTGGGCAGTACCCAGCAGCATCAGATTCTCTATCTCCGAGACTGTTTATCAAACCTCTACCAAAACTGGGCAAAATATATTTGATTGTAAACACTTTCAAATAAAAAAAGAATTATCAATTTCGGTAAAGATCTGACGAAGTTATAGAGCAAAATCAAAAAAAACCTTCATCCCCTATCCCGGATAAACCTTATTGTTTATCAGGATAAAAGTATCCTATATACTGACCCGGAGTATAAGCTATCACTATACCAACCATTAAAATCCTTTTAGTAGTTTTCGCGTGATGCGCGCACCGAAAGATAGACATACAGACAAAAAATTAAAAAAAAAAAAACAATTGTTTTGGGCTCAGTATCGATAATAAAGCATCCTCCGATTAAAATTTTCAAAGTATATATATTTAATGTACAGAATTCGTCCCGTTACAGTTTTATTGTAAGTATAGATAGATGCCTCACAACCACCTCGCAAGACCGTAAGTTTCGAACTAGTTAACAAAGTAGGTAAATAATTGGTTCCCCAGTCCGAAACTTTCGTTAATTGTATTGTAATTTGTAATGGAACTCTCCCATCTGTCTTAGATATCTAATTATGGCCTAGGCCTTGCCATTTGCGAATTATGAAGATTAGTTACATTCATCATTTCATTGAAAATATAAAAAAAAACACATGAGTCATAGGGACTGCGGACAACAGTAAAATTACGTCATATTCAAGCTTCGGATACTGTCATAACATTTCGGTTAGCATGTCAGTACCGCGAACCCATTTTCCCTACCAAAAGTCATGGGAAGAAATGCATCCGAGACAGTTTTTAAACCATCTATAAATTATAATTGACGTATCTAGTCGTAAAGCCCTGAATGATGAGTTTTTCGGCAGGAGCAATAACATGTCAGTAAAGTTTCTAATAAATGCTATAGATGATATTGCTTATGAATTAACGAAGGCGCTTCAAATGTGTTTTCTATATTTTCTGTTTTATGTATCACGTACCTACATAGAAAATAATAAGTCATGTTTCTAAAATGAAATTTATAGTCTTGCTTATCAGAATCCGTCCGAGGTTAGTTTTATGTACGTATTTAACGATACGTTCTACTTAAGAATAAGTCATTATTCTAATTTATTTATGAACACTATATTGGTAATAAAGCGTATAATATTTAGTTAGGGACATAAAATATAATAACATCAGTAGAATTAGTGTCCGTCATAAATAAGAAAATTTATGTATTAAAGAGCTAATGAAGAAAAAACTATAATTAAGAAACACAATGACCATGTCAAATCCTAGTGGTAGGTAGTCATTAACTGGAAAATTATTGTTAAATTGTTATCAGTACGTAGGTGTGTAAGAGTTTTATAAAAGGACGTGAATCACTGGCGATAGCCATTGCGACATTGAATACCAACCGGTCGACTACGCGCAACGAAGTGAACATAGCGACAAGTCTACATCCGCGTGAGAAGATAACCAAAATCGTAACGATGCGCGCTCTTAGTTTTTTAATGCTGTTAGTCTTAGTCGCGATCGCAATGGCGCGGGAGCGACCGCCTGTTTATAACCTGGACGATGCTCCAGCCCTTTTCGAAAAATTCATAAAAGATTACGACAGACATTACAAAGATGAGGCAGATAAGGAGGTGCATTATCAAGCCTTCCTCAAGAGTTTGGAGAACATAAATAAGCTCAATGCGAACCAGTCGGCTGCAACGTATGACATAAACAAGTTTGCAGATTATACCAAGGAGGAAATGTCACAAATGCACGGCCTTAGACCCCCTAGAAGTGAGTAAACATTTTAGTGTTTTACGTAAACTTAAATTAAAATCTGCAAGTAGATGTTAGGCAATAAAATACCGCGCAACATGTAGAGCAACATTTTGAGCTACAATGTGGAGGTTTGTTGATTTTAAAAGCTAAGCCTTGATTATGGCGTGTTGCGGTGTCTTTGCATTGCTTCTGCGGCGCCTAACATCTAAATAAAAGGAAACCTGGTATGCCACACGAAGTGCTGCGAAATGTCACACTTGTCACAACAAAATTTACACTTGCGACGCCGCAACGCACCGTGTGGCATCGTTTTTCCAACAAACGCGCGTCATGTTTTGGCCTATCTCGCAAAACAACAGCATTACCAAACATGTTGAGCATCCCATTATTTGTTGTTGGCGGATTATAGCAAAATAATTCTAACCTTTTCTTGCATCCCATTATTGCTTTTGCTTAATGGATACAAACACAGCTCAAATCTTGCATACAAATAGCGGTTAAATATGAGATAAAATTATTTTTATTTAACGATATCTTGATTTTTCTGGATAACCCAGTAGTTAGAATATAGCTAGAAGTTTTGTTATTGTAATTTTGTTTTATTACAGAAGCGGAAGAGAAGAATGAATAAAAAAACTCGTGATGACGAAATCTTGAAATCAAAATGGATCTGATACCTACTTATTTACTTATTACGAACTACCTGAATTAAGAATATTTTGTGTATTATGTTATTAATGATATTATTATGGAATTCCGTCTATATCAATGATGTAAATTGATTTTAGTTTTGATCGAACTTGCTAACAATATAAGTTTATAAATACCTGCCTAATACATAAACGCTGTATAATTTTTATATATTATAATATTAAGCACCTAATATTAAAGAACACACATCAAAATTATTTATTAGTGCAATAATATATATATTGTGTTTCTGTTAGATACTACATAATTACGATTTAGGCGTTCATAAATATTACATTACGAAACGTGTGGCTCAAGCAGTTTATTATTGCATAATTTAAGAGAATACATTAATACGAATACTCGTGCCTTAATTAAGGCACGAGTATCGTATACTTGGTATTTTAGAGAACGTGCTACCTAAGTCTGCACCTATGAGTAAAAAATAATAATCTTTGTAAAAAGTTAATTCTTCCGTAGCAGATAAGGGTTACTTAAGTGCGAATTTAGGTCACAAGTGTTATAAAAATATAAATTGTAATAACAGCAATGATACATCTCCTGACCTCGAATCTGTTATTGCAATATGCTATTGCAGATGTTTTCCTATCACTCCATACCTATTTAATGATAAAATAATATCCTAGTTAGTACCTATTAACTGTTCATGACTAACTCGTGAAACATTTGAATGCCCAAAGGCAAAAATCGATTACAAGCTTTGTAATAAGTATATTATCTCCGAATAAAATCCTCGATTGTGTACCGAGGGTTCCATATCTTTGAAGGAAGCAGAATAATAGTTGTTTGATACTCGGCTTAACTCTCCAAAACTTCAACAGCTACCTACTTTTTCGTTATAAGTATTTTGACATTATAGGACTCTTGTATATACTTCCATATGTCTCAGTCTCTCTACTACTAGACTGATATCTATCATGATCATGATATCGACAGTTATTTTTTTTTATTCGATGACAAGATAGCCCTCGACTGTAATGTTACCTGATGGTAAGTGACGATACAGTCTAAGATGATAGCGGGCTAACTTGGAAGGAGTATGGCAGTGTACATTCAACCCATACTCCTAATCTGTTTCTACACGCTATCGTGCTGGAACTCTAAATCGCTTGGCGGCAAGTCTTTGGCGATATAGTGGTAACTAGCCAAGGCCGAAGCATCCCACCATACCAGACAAGAGACAATTCAGAATTTATAAATTCCCAAATTGACCCCGCTGGGAATCGAACCCAACATCTCCCAGTTAAGATCACAGCGCTCACCACTGCGTCAGGGATTCGTCATTTATTGGGGAGTCTGATAATACTTCCTACTACAGCACTTTTGAACTCCAAAGACCATCGGTTCCTCGAATTTTATACTCTAGCACAATTTCACTGCAGCTTGGTTACTTTGTAGGTACTTCGGTATCTCTGGTTCTCTTACGTATCTCTTCATTTCTAATTTGATCTCATAGGGATCGTATCAATTGCACAACGGTTTATTAATCTTTAATTACTTTTGTTGTAATATCTAAGTTCAACGAACTATATCATGTTAGAGATAATTTCAGTAACTTGATAATTTACTAAGTATCCGATCCCAACTATAAACTGATAACTGGTAATTAAAACTGATACATGTCAAACTAATATAACTACTTCAATATAATATTAGAGGGATAGTACGTTGTAGGGACGCAGAACCAGACTGCCTTTGGCATACAAGCGAAAGTTTTTGGATATTTCATCAAACTTAGGAGGTGTAGGATGTTCGACATCTAATAATATTTCAAACTGTATTCCGAACATCGTTAGAGATGTTCACTGAGTTAATAATACATGTACCTACGCAGAATATTCAATTAGCAAAAATTTTCAAAACACAAAAACACTTTTCTTACAACCTAAGAACTTTTTGGACGCTAAGTTAAGCTTATTTTGGGACGAACCACTAATATTCAGAAAACGATAATGTTTGGTTCATTCAAATTGGATGTCTATATGGTACAGAAGAAGTAAAACAATAAGCAAGGAATGCATGGTTGGATGAATATACTTTTATTATATACTACACTAGCTTTTGCCCGCGTCTTCGCTTATATTAAGTTCGATTTTTCAAACCCCTTTTTTACCTCCTTAGGGGTTGAATTTTCAAAAATGGCCAAGTCATAATAGTTATCTGTATGCCTTTCAGCTGGATCCGTCCAGTGATTTGAGCTGTGTGAGTTTGAGTAATTTAAATCATCCACTAAATTCTCTATACGTACGGATGCCCCTAAATACAATTACCCTTACCCAATGTTATTTCCACCTTTAGGTATTCCCTAAAGAAACTGGGCATCAGTCACTGAATCATTCAATCAATCTAATATAGTATATTCAGATTCAGATAAGATATTAGAACAAACCAAAGAAAAACGTAAAAATCTATACAATTTGGTACCTTTACCGCTACCTAACGATCTCTTCCAGGCAAGCAATGGTGCAATAATAAAGATGTTGTGATGAGAGCGTTTAATTAACTTCAAAATGGGGGCGCGGCTTCAAGCAAACTCTGCGGGTAAATAATAATGAGCCTGTCGATCGCCGGCGCCTAGAGGGAGCGTTAAGTAATTTATACTCAACGCTGGGAAAAACTTGGAAGTCATTTACTGCTTTAAATACTTGTCGAACCAATTTGCATCGTTGCTGCTTCGCTCGACAATTTTCAGGATGCAATTTGGATCGCTTTATTTTCTGAGTTTCCAAGTAAGGTGCCGTACCCAAACGGTATCCAAAAGGAGGAGGTTCTCAATTCAGCCGGTATATTTTTCATATCGACTTAAATAAAATTAATTTAATAAAACTAAAAAGCCTCAATAGCACAACGGTAATGGTAAGGGCCGAGAACTGAAAATGGAAAAATCGTCGATACGTTTGACGACCTTTCAGTTTCATTTCATTACTTACTGTACTCTCTATGTGCAAGAGCGCGTGCGTGTGCGTTTGTCTGCGTGCGTGTGTGTGTAGAATAGAATAATTTTTTATTCAAATAAATTTTTACAAAGTTCTTTCGAATCGTCAAATGAATCCATCACTTGTTCGCAATGCCGTTTCAACCGAGAAGAACCAGCAAGAAACTCGGTGGTTGCTCTTTTCATGTGTACGTGTGTGTATGTGTGTTAATAATATAAATACATTCACTGGGACAGGTTATGCCCACCTGTGCGAAGTCAGGGCAAGTCAACTAGTCGACAATAAAATAAATGATTACGTCAAAGTTACCCTGCGTGTGATCTCAAACGACGGACTCATTATCATGTTTACAAACTTTGGCGAGGCAAACTTATTTGATTTCAGAAGTTAATTAACCGGCTCTGACCGCAGACTCTTTATAGCTTGGGGCATTCTCCTCTGCTCGATTGGCAAGTTTACTTATCTGGCGGGATTCAAAAGATATAGTAGTTGATGACCGCGACTTCGTTTGCATGGATTGCGGTTCTTTCCCGCGGGAACTCGTTATTTTTTTTTATTTTTTTATTCGATGACAAGATAGCCCTTGACCGCGATCTCACCTGATGGTAAGTGACGATGCAGTCTAAGATGGTAGTGGGCTAACTTGGAAGGGGTATAGCAGTGTAAATTCAACCCATACCCCTAATCGGTTTCTACACGCCATCGTACCGGAACGCTAAATCGCTTGGCAGCACGTCTTTGACGGTAGGGTGGTAACTAGCCATGGCCAAAGCCTCCCACCAGAACAGACCAGAGACAATTTAGAAATTATAAATTCCTAAATTGCCCCCGCCGGGAATCGAACCCGAGACCTCCCAGTTATAAGACCACACTGCTCACCACTGCGCCAGGGAGGTCATCAAAAACCATTCTAACCAATAAAACCATGTCTGCTATATCGCTTATTTAATGTATCCGCATTATGTGGCTAAAACTCAAAAACGGCTTGACCAATTTGAATATTTTTTTGTTTTATTTGCTTTTAAAACTAAAAAAAATAGGAAAATCCCAAAAAACAGCTGAAAATTTGATAAATCAAAACTGATTTTTTTTATAGGAATTACTATTTCAGATCATTTTTGATAAGTACTTAGATGGCGGGAGTGAAGACGAGGATATAAACTAGTAAGTAATAATATCTGAATTCATTGTATACTGTTAGTATAATATTTCTGAAATATTTTTCACATATTTTAAAGCATATTTTAAATCCAACGCATTCTACGTTATCGGTAAAATCCTGGGTAATTTGTAGTAATAAATATAATTAATCATGGCTGTGCTATGTGGTATAGGCATGCGATGTGGTGAATAATGCTAGGTAGAAAAAAATACATATTAATATTCATAACTATTAATTATTATCATATTATTTAAATGTATTTTAACATAGACAACATCCCAACTTTGGGCTGCGAAACATAGATTTTTTTTTTTACTTATTTGACAAACCAACAAATATTCATACACAAATGTAAAAATATAAATAAATAGACTTACAACTAAAATGCACATAGCAAAATCAATATCAGTAACTGGCTTGATATTCAATGCGATCAGCTTTATTATCTACTTTTCTTGATTAAAAGCCCTGGAATCCTTTATTTCCGTCTGTGTCATTTTCAGTTATCCCACTATACCCATGCAAAAAACCTTCAATGCATTGCTTCGCTGTTGCCTGATTGAAGGAAAAATCAACAAACAAACACTTTCGGATACAATTAAGGGCTGGTATCACCAACGCAAATTAAGTCTAATCCGAGCGTCGTATTCAGCAGATTTTCAAATTAATGCAAAAACTGTCAGAACGCCCAATTTATTCCTCGGTTTAACGTCACTCCACGTTGGTGAAAATGGCACTTAGTACATTAGTAAGGATAGGTAAGGTAGGATACTTATTATCTAAAAGTTTATATCATTTATTCTTAGTTAGCTGATGCCCGTACTTCGTCCACGTGGATTTAGTTTTTAAAATCCCGCGGCAACTCTTTGATTTTCCGGGATAAAAAGTAGCCTTTGTCACTCTCCAGGTCCTAAAAAATTCACATCGATCCATAGCTGTGTTGCAGCGTTATTGAAGGACAAACCAACAAATAAACACAGTTTCGCATTTATAATATTAAGTAAGGATAGTACCTAAGGATTGAACGGCGATTTATACGGTTCTTTAATTAAGATCGTGTTACTTATTAGCGATCTCGTTTCATTAAGCAAATATTTCCACAGAATAAAATCCACTTGAGGTCGTTTGGAGGGACTTTAAAAGACCACAAATGAATTTTAAATGAAGGTCTTGTCAGTAAAAGCGGGCTGGGACGAGCGAGTGGCTCGAATCGTTTTAGACCAAATATCTTTCTTTTATTCAAACGGGCCAAGATTTTAATTTTAACTTCTTTCATTCTGAGATTTGAAGTGAAATTTTGTCATGGCTCACAGATGAGATTTTAAGATAAGGTATCTATTTAAGAAAAGTTCTTCAGCGTACTTGAGTTTCGGCTTAATTTTTGTCGATACTGGTAAGTCGCTTTTTAAGTACCTAAGGGTCTTTCTTCCGACACTGATGCAACAGATGCAACTGAAGACAAAGTTACAGCCTATTCAGATTTATCTCAACAATCGATTTAAAACCTCTTGTTCCTTACAAAGTGGTTAGAACAGTTCAGAATGTGCATTGTGCATAGAGCAACAAAAATGAGAGCTTCCTACAGGTGACGACGAAACAGAGTAATGTACGCTTTGATGTGTAATGGCTTACACCACTTCGCTCTACTCTGTAATGCGTCCGCTGTCAATTTAATGATAACAAGTGGAGTATTGTAACTTTTCCAAATGGATAAAAATATTGCTGAAACATAATCCCGGTGCGCTGAAAATATCATTGCATTACAAAGGCAAAGTGGCTAACATTGATATTCGTTTGGAAGGTCTTCTAACGTTGAGTTTCCAGATTCTTTTATTTAGCAAATGCAATCTAGGCTTCTGCAATTTAGGCACTTTAGGACCCCAATATCTATAGCTTCTTCGAGACCCGCCTATTGCCACTTCAACTTCTGGATTCGAGTAGCTATGACGGTAAATCTAGTTCGGAACCATCGAAACTCCCGTCATTGATCCCGCAGGGATTTTGTTAATGTTTCGATTTTTGGTTTGTTAAACAAAACCAAGGTAACGTTGTTGATTACTTTTCTAATAAATAAATAAGTAACAAAAAGTGAAATCCTGAAGGATGAAAATCTACTATTTACTCGTATAATATTATGATTTACCTACCTATAAGTAATTAGGTAGGTATATTATAATATGGAATTATGGTATGCTAGGTTTGTTTTTCGAATATAGTAATACATATTATAAATGTGAAAATGTGGTTGTCCTTCAATTATGCAGTATGTATGGATGTATAGTTAAAAAAGTTCTACCTCGAAAAAGCCGTGGACAAAAGCTAGTACATATAAGTAATTTACATATTTTAATACTTAACGCAGAAGTGTCTACATAATCTTACGTAATGTCCCTCTCGTGCCATTTTAGGTAGGTACCATGAGTTCGGGACATTCAAAGAAGCGTACTGCGAAGTTTTTGCTATTTGTCTCAATGAATTCTAGTTTTTAAGGACAAGAAACGCTGGCTTTCTTCCAATAGACCGCCCAATACCAAAGCGTAAGTTACGACTTACGTAAATCTACTTTATTGAATTGCGATTTGACTGTACTTACTGTGCGCTTGAAGTTTGATAAAGGTTATAAAAAGGTCTCTCAAGGTAGAAAACGTCTATGGGATTGTCTAAAAATGTTTGCTTGTGACAATCGCAATTATTATACCCCTGATTGGCTGAATTTATGTCGTTTTTGTTGCATAAATGCGTTTTAATCATCGATGTAATTATATGGATAGGCCTCTAGAGGAATATAGCGCGCTCAAAAAGACAACAGAATCTCTTGTCTTAAAATAACCTAAAACCGAAATAATAGTTTTTTTTTTTCAAAATTTTATTTTACAACTTTGTCGGCGTACATTGATATGTATGACGTTGTCAAATTACAGCTCTTTAGAACCAATATTTAGGCTGAAATCTATAGACCGCACTTTCATTCCGCTCAGACTTAAGATAGAGCTAAAACAAGATAGACTTATGTCAGAGCACATTTGTGTCTTGTTTTAACCTCTATCTTGAGTATGAGCTGAGTCAGAGAACGCTCTATAGATTTCAGCACTAGTCTCTGCGCTAGGCCGTGGACAGACGGGCTTGTTCTCTTTAGGACAGATTCGCTTTACGACTGGACTTGGCGAAACTATAAAGGTTTCTTGTAGTTGTAGCCAAGCTAAACTGGACTCGTATTCTCTTTTCGTCTCTAAATAAGCAAAAAGCTTTTTTTAGGAGTAGGTACGCAGCAGTGCAATGGATGGGGATGAAAACGTCAGTTTTCAGTCCGCACCTTTAACTGGGCGATTGTGAGGCGCTGCGTTTTGAACATTCTGCATAATGAACATAATGCGTTTTGAACATTTTGCGAAATTGTACTTTCTGCGAATTGAACATTTTGCGTATTGAAAATGCACTTTCTGCGTATTGAACATTTTGCGTCGCGACGTTTGCGTATTCTATCGGCTATATAACGGGGAGTGTTCTGAAGAGCTATTTGATCTTGTTCCACCCTCATTCTTCTACAACCGAACCGCTCGCCCGCCGCTCACCACCTAGGTGCCTGAAGCACGTCGACCATCCGTTGTGCCAGATCTTTTTTTCCAGGTACTTTGAAACTGTGGAACCAACTTCCTGCGACGGTGTTCCCACTCAATTACAGCATGCGGTTATACGAGTACAAGGGGTGGACCAACAAATTCCTGAAAAGTCGGCAACGCATTGGTGGCGTCTCTGGTGCAACAAATGTTCATGGGCGGCGGTAGTCACTTAACGTCAGGTGACCCACCTGCTTTTTTGCTCGCTAAAATATATATAAAAAATATATAACATGTGTTAGGCATGCGCATAAAGTCACAATTTTCCAACTAAACGATGCATCTCACGCCCCGCGTACGTATATTTGAAGAACATTGAAGATGACATCAATTTACGATAGAATGTTCGCGGGAAGAATTTTTCCCTATTTGTCTGAATGAATTCTAGCTCCCGAAGACAAGAAGAGTTGGATTTCTGCCAATAATCCGTCCAGTAGCGAAGCGTGAGCT
The DNA here is from genome assembly GCA_038048805.1 of Hipparchia sbordonii. NCBI lineage: Eukaryota > Metazoa > Arthropoda > Insecta > Lepidoptera > Nymphalidae > Hipparchia > Hipparchia sbordonii. The sequence continues at coordinate 8,834,864 of CM076109.1, read as the reverse complement.
AAGCCTGACACAAATCTTCTTTATTGAATTGCGATTGTCTGCTTTCGAAGTTTGATGTATTTAAACGTGGTCTAGAATGTTACTGTTTTGCTACTTTTAGAATTAGTTGATTGGTAATGGGTACCTACTATATACGCTCTAAAGCTTTAATAGCCGTATAATTTAGACCACTTCTAAGATGAAGCCTCTACCTTTTGAACCCACGCAACGTATAATACGCCTATATAAGATCCGGGTTTTAAAAAGTCTCGTGAGAGCACAGATTTTATTATAGATTGTAGTATTATTTTTAACCCAAAATTGTCAGTTGCCATATTACAAGCAATCTAAATTATTATTATAATTTTATAAGACGATGCCCGCAACTTCGCCCGCGTGGATTAAAGTTTTTTGATTCCCGCGAAAACTCTTTCATTTTCCGAGATAAAATGTAGCCCATGTGCTAATCCTGGGTATGAGCTAACTCCATTCGAAATTGCAGCCAAATCAGTTCATTCATTGTAGCGTGAAGGTGTTACATATACACACACACCCACACACACATACATACTTTCGCCTTCATAATATTAGTGTGATTATCTTTTTTCAACAGACGAAAAAAAAAGGTGGTGGTTCTCAATTCGTCGCGTATAGGTATATTTGTTTATGTATGGTTTAATAATATCCTCGATTTATTTAGTGAATCAAATCCAACCAGACGAAGCAAAATCTCAGGCAATCAATGCTCAAAAATGTTGGCGACACACGACTATAGCGACGAAATTTGCATGAATTTGTAGTTTTCTTGTTATTATACGGGAGTTATGAGATAGAAAATTGTTTATTTATAGCCTATTTTTGAAATGGAATGTTTGCCAAAAACGACTGCCGTATTATAAGTAAGATAATAAATTACGGAATTTATTGAATTTTAGTCTACATACATAATACGAGCATTCATCCACCGGTGCCAGCCGTCATTGAGGACGATTGTCTTAGCGATCTCTAGTAGAGATTCATACGTTAGTATGACCGAGAGTCTACCCCACTCTAAAGTGGGGAGTGGTCATCATTATGGTTGCTATATTCGTTTATTTTTTATTTATATACGACGATGCCCGCTAATTCCGCGTGGATTTTTCGGGATAAAAAGTAGCCTATGTGTTAATCCAGGTTATAATCTATCTCCATTCCAAACAGCCAAATCCGTCCAGTAGTTTTTGCCCGAAAGAGTAAGAAACATACACACACACATACAAACTTTCGCCTTTATAATATTAGTGTGATGTGATATTCAAATAGCGTAAAGAGAATATAAAAAGAATTTCAAACTACGTTTATCAATTTGCACGCGTGCGTGTGTGTATGTGCAGTGATAAAGCAGTACACAGGCAGTACAGTATGTCGTACACAATAGTACAGTAGTACACACACACGTTCGAATTTGCTATTCGAACTATATCTACTTACCTATTCATCACAATACTTTTTTTTTAATAAACTCTGGAAATACTTTATTTTTACATCGTAATACCTTTTATTACGATGTAAAAATAAAGGTTTCGTAGCAAAGGTAATTTAATTTACTTACGAGTGTGTAAAGCATAATTTCCATTTATAAATGAGTTTTCTCTCAACAAATAAATCTTGTTAAGAGATGTTACGTACTTTACCAAATTTTCCGCGCCCTAATATACTTATGAAATTACGTAAGAATTGTAATTCTCTTTTGCTTTTAATCTTTTGAATAATATCGTTGTGATGAAGTAAAAGAAAAGCTTTTCCTTTTATAGACCTAATAGGATATTGTCATCGAATTATAACGCAAAAAGCATCTTTTTTTTTTTTAATTTTTTTATAAAGAATATTAGCCAAGTTGAACTTAACTAATCCTCTTCCTTCCCCTCCAAATAAGCGGAAAGCTTGTGTCAGGAGTGGGTACGATAATAGTGCCACGGGTGGGGATCGAACATGCGACCTTCCAGTTTTCAGTCCGCACCTGTAACCGTTGCGCTATTGGAGATTACTCCAAAAACTTTAAGACGTACAGGTACATTTTTCAAGCTTTTTCGCTCGTTGATATCAACCGGCAAAGATGGCTGCAAAATATTGTACGAAATTATAATATATCTTTGGAGTTTTAATCCAAAATGGTAATAAAGTTGCTATAGGTAGGTTTGAATTAACTGTCCAATGTAATAAAATTTCTTGATTTCGGTCGCTTTGTTAAACGGAAGTGGCTTTGAATTTTACTTGAAGTTAAAAAAGTAATTTTGGTAACAAAGCAAAAAGTCTTCCCCGGCTCAGCCCGGTACAGCGTTTCACCGTGAAACCCTATCTGCGGGAAATATACCACAGTTATTGTTCCAACGGATTTGTGTTTTCCTTTTGAAAACGCCGTAAGCTCTGTTAGGGAAATTAAAAAATAACAATAACGATAGACGTTTTTTGTAGATTGGAAATACAAAAGTGGTTTTTTTTTTATCAAAAAGTCTCACGGTACGCGAAAACTCTATGTAAAATTGGAACTTTTTTATTGGAGAAGTGGAAGCGGGTAGGTGTACAGAAATATATTGGAAAATTTTAGTTGTACGCCAATTTTTGCTTTTATAGCACTTGTTTGTTTTGATACTGTTGCAACTGGGTACAGCAGCTGTGGCTTTGCAAGCTTTGCACCCAAGAAGTCCGCGCTTATTAGGTCACTTTTGGAACTATATTACGTAGATGTGCAAAGTTCCTGCTATGATTATAATAATTACTGATCTCTATATTTAGTCTATGATTAAAACTGGACTTGTTGCTGTGATTTCTTTTTTGGAGCTACTTGATTGACGCCATTTTGGATTATATCGTCGCCATTTTGGCGCTGTAAGCACTAAGCAGCTATACGAGTGTCTTTGGAACTAATAGGTAATAATGCAAATGGCGCACCGACCTATAATATAATTAATCTATGATTTCATTGTTTTTGTTGTACGATTTTATAGATTAATAATAGAGGTCAGTGCGCCATTTGCAATATTATTAGTTCCAGAGACACTCGTATGTCAAATGTCGCGCTTCAAATTGATCCATAATTAAACTGTCATTTGTATAAGGACAGCAAATCCAGTGTTAATCATATATTAAATATAGAGGTCAGTGATAATAATGCACCACCTTATCGCAAAAAAAAACCTAATATGTAACGTATCTAATTTCGGAAAATTGTTTCAGTAGAAAGTGACGCTCATAAAATAGCCTAGTATATAAACCACCACCGGCTAACTTCATTCATAAAAGCAATAACTTTGAATAACGTCAGCGAAGTTAGCAGGAGGCACAAGTTCCACAATATGTTACACCATTTGAATGAGGTTATATATTTTCAACCAATATCGACGATGAAAAGAATAGCTATTTTGAGGCCGCTATCTTTTATAGAGGTAATGTATCAAACCCTCGACTACGGCGGGCTATTAAAATTTATGCCTCGGTTGTAATTTTCTACTTAGCTCACTTGCAACATAAATAACAACTTCCACAATGACGTCACACACTTGTGTGACGTCATTTTGGATTTTATTGTAATAAAATTGAATAAATCAAATTCACAATTAGAACACAAAATTATTCATTATAGTATAAGTAAGTAGGCCAACTTGTAGCTCTTATGACTCGTCAAGACTCTACCACGGGTTTGGAATGCAGATTCTGCTGAGAAAAGACGGCAAGAAACTCAGCAGTTGCTCTTTTCAAAACAAAATATTACGATAGCAATAAATATGTATATATTGCTATCGTAATATTTTGTTATGAAAAGAGCACATATCAAGCACAGTTTCCTCGCGAAATCCTACCTAGATTCAGAACTCTTCGAATGAAGTCAGTTAAAATGTCGATCACTAAAGGCGGAAAGGCAACACGAACGGTTTCGAAGTGTTTATTGAATAAACATCCATTCTCTTTGTGTGATATCCGTCAGATTTTTATTTTAACTTTTCCGCTGTTTGTTCTGACTATGCATTCTCGGTTAAAAAAGTGAACAAATGATCATGCTGAATCTTTCAAAATGGAAAAGGGAACATTCTTTCTTACAGGGTTAAATGGATTCCTAGTTCAACGGATTCTATATAATAACTCTGATAAATGGTTCATGCTACTTATATTTTTTTGGAAATCTTAGCGAGTCGTGAAGCTGCAAATGAGCACCTTTTGAGTTTTGAGCCCAACGATTTCGAACTTCATATAGTTCGAAGAATTGATGGTGGTTGGAGTTCCAAGTTGTTGGAGTGGCGATCCAACACTAAAATTCGCGGTATTTGCAGGCCCCCCTCCAGGTACCATCATCAACGACATCAGACGAGTCGGAGGAACCGCTTGTTACAGGCGGCGCAAGATCCAGGCCTGTGGGAGTCCATGCAAGTGACCTAGAGACCTTTCTCAGCAGTGGAAGTCTACCGGCTGATAATGAAGAAGAAGATTTTGAAGGCGAGGCACAAAAATATTTTCTTAGATATTGCGCTCGCTTAGGTCGATAAACAACTCGAGTTTGCCATACTGCAGTATGAACTCTTGCATAAATGATTTTCAATTTTCCCTTGATACACAGCAGACACGTGGTCGTACAAAAACCCGGTCTCAGTCTCCCGGATAAGATTTATAACCGGAGTGTTTTGGAGCCGGTCCAGGTGTGGAATCTATTTTCAACGCAAAAAGCACTATAAAAAGATATATTTCCTTGTCTGTGTTCGGACCGTTATAAAGTTAAACAAGGGTGAAATTCCTAATCCGGCTACTGCATCAAGTTAGGGCATTAATTTATTTGGACCATACTAAAATCAACCGATCAAAGAGCTATTGTATAAGGTAGACAGGTTTAAATATTTATGAAGTTAGTAATATATGAAACTTAATTAAACGTGTCTTGCTTGATAAATTTTTACTTAGACAGTGTATATGAGTGTTACTATAGGTCAAACATTATAATCATAATGTACTTATAGTAATACCTCTTTTATAATATGGTATAATATATTTTTGATACCCTTCCTAATTTTTATGTTATAAACTTTTAGAAACCTTGAGTATATTTGGAAAATAATCTTAGCATAAGTTTTCATATTTTATAAGTTTAATATTTTCCCGAGATTAGCGCGTTCAAACAAGCAAAGAAACTCTTCCGCTTCATTATATTAGAATAGAAGATGTAATGTAAGGCTATTTTTTATATTTGTACTTTCCAGCGCCCACGACGAAATACGACCAGACACGACGAATAGTGACCAGTGACAAGCGACAGGTGAATTTCATTAAAATCGTTCGAATAGTTTGCCGGAGCTCGGCTGTGTAAAACGGTGCGAACGAAAACTAAACGATGTTTGTGACATGTGAAAATGTGAGTTTTTTTTTTAATGAAACTAAGAGGAGAACATTCAACTCACATAAAACTGTTATTTTGACTCTCATGATTTTGTAAACGGTTGAGTGTGAGCTGAGAGTCAATAGATTTCAACTATAGTTTTGTAGCAAGCTACAAGAGGCGGTAGATGATGATATAATTTTATATACGACTAGTTGCTAGTTGATGCCCGCGAGTTCGCTCGCGTAGATTTTTTTTTAAATCCCGCGGGAACTCTTTGATTTTCTGAGATAAAAAGTAGCCTATGTCGCTCTCCCGGTCCTCAACTATACCCATACAAAAATCACATCTATCTAACATACAAACACACTTTCGCATTTATAATATTAGTAGATAAGGTTTAATTACCGATTTCACAAACGTGGAGTGATGTTTAACGGAGGAATAAATGAGGCATACTGACAGTTTTTTTATTGAAAATCTGCCAAAATATCTTTATACTTGGATAAGGCTTATTTTATATTTGAAAAATCGGCCCTTAGTCGTGTAAAAAATAAATTCTTGACATATAAACAAGAATCCTATATTTGGGTCAAAATATCGCAAAGCAAAACATGCATGTACTCGAAATTAATTCGTAATTGGAAATCAAATTCAAATTCCCCATTCGCCATTAAAAACCTCAACCGTGAATACGTTTCACAATCTAAACTTTTGCTTTCCAGTATTTCAACACAGCCAAAACTCCGGCTTCTAAAATATGTCGATTTGTTTGCACTCAAATTTTTTCTAGTGCTTTATGAAATGTGATGTGGGCAATGGGGATGTCTAGAGTTTTGTTCTAAATAATATGTATTTTATGTTTGTATTATGTACCTACCTAGGTTTTTCATAAATCTAAACTTCTATGTGTTGTTGTAATTTTTCTTTTCCCCTTATCTCTCACTGTCTGAGTCACTGGTAGATATCTTTTATAGATAAGTTCAAATAAAGAATCATTAATTGTTTAATAATTACTAGACAATGCCCTCTATAATAATATATAGAGCATTAGCTCTATATATTATTTTGTATACCACTCCTTTACTAGGGCGAAGAAAACAAAATAAACATTTTATTCAAATCGGTCAAGCATTTTTAAGTTACAGCCACACTAACGAACAGCAATTGATTTTTATATATATTTGAATTTTATCCACCGGAAATCAAAATCTATCAAAGTCGCTGCAAAATGAACAGGGTTAACTTAATTTTAAAGTTATGCACGTTAGTTAGTTAAACATTTCGCTGACACAGATTCCGGAGGCAAGCGATAAATTTCATCAAAACGGTCGGCATCCAAACGGCCGTGCTAACGAAAAGTAAAATAAAAATAAAATTTGTGAAAAACTACTGCAGATTCAATATCCAATTTGCTGTTTCAGTGCACATAAAAAGTTCGTTATAAAAGCTGAGATTATATCTTGTATAAACGATTTTAATATAATTATAACTTCATTAACAGTTTAGACATTTCAATTGAGTTTTAGAGCATTTAATTAAATGGTTTAAGTCAAAATTCAAACCCTTAGGCCCATATTATCATCCTAGGAAATATATATGATGAGCTATATATATATTAATAAACTATGGTACGACATAGGCTCCTATATCAAATCAAATCAAATCAAAATTTATTTATTTCATGTGGGCCAACTTGTAGCTCTTATGACACGTCATAAATCTACCACCGGTTCGGAATGCAGATTCTGCTGAGAAGAGCCGGCAAGAAACTCAGCAGTTGCTCTTTTCAAAAAAATTTTTTTTTTTACAATTGTTAACAAAACTAGGCTATGCACACAATGTTTCCACAAAGAAGTTTCAAAAATGCACACCTACCACAACCTAACACATGTTAACATGGGTAGACACAAAGCAGACCCATTTCCGTTGGTGGCACCCGTTCACGAGCACGATGCATGATCCAGCCATTGCTTCGTTCAACCATATTTGAGGGAACGTATATGTATAATAGTATAGTTTAATATGGGCCTTAGAGCTTCTGAAATAGAGGTTGAAGTCTAACACGGGTATTTTACCTATTTAAAGCGACCAACTCTTCATAATACCTACTATGAAGTATTCAAGAGGTTTCAGTTCCTACATAACTAGTTTAAGACATGTTCTAGTGAACTCCTGAAATACTTCGCAGAAAGCCAAGTTTGCTACATTTGACCTCTTCGCTGAGACTTTAAATAATGTGTGGCAGAGCAAGCCTTCCTAAGTAACCGGGAAGTTCGTACTGGCAAGTAAATTAACTGTTTCGTAAATTCTCTGTAGTCTGTACTGTACGATATGAGATGGTTCACCTCTCGACCCGTAATACTACCTACTTTGGGTATGAATATTCCAGCTGCTGTCTGCACCTTAATTGTTTCTTATTTATCCAAGAGTTGGCTTAGATTATATACAAAGTATTACAGATTCGGAAACAGATTTCTTTCAAAAATTATTAAGCTATTGCATAGCTTCTATCGCGGGCCTTGAGCGTCGAGACCGAATCCAGAAATTCCGTAACGAAAATAACCTGACACGGGACTCTCACCGCTAGATGGCGTTGATAAAAAATGCTATGCAATAGCTTTACCGCGGCAGTCCCCGAGTGCTACACGTCTTTTTTTAAGAACTAGCTTTTTGCCCGCGGCTTGACTCATGTTAAGTTCGATTTTTCAAAGCCCTATTTTACTCCCTTAGGGTTTGAATTTTCAAAAATCCTTTCTTAGCGTATGCCTACGTCATAATAGCTACCTGTATGCCAAACAGCCCAATCCGTACAGTGGTTTAAACAGTGCGTTGATAGAGTAAGTCACCTTTTTCTTTTTCTTTAGAAGGGATATTGTGGTTAATTCTGTTTTACACAATTTGTAAACTAAATTAAAATGGCAGGTCCTATCCCTTTCGTAATGCTCCAGGCGGAAAAGGATAAAACTAGATTCGGACGATGGCCTTGGCCAGCATTGCATTTGTATTGTATTTAAAGAGGGGACGCCTGCCGACGCCAGGCGGGTGATCAGTCCTGTGTCAGGACTGTTCCACCCAATTCCCCAAATTGGCCAGCATAGTGACGTACCGAGTAATCACGATGAAGATGATTTCAAGGTACAGTTCTTGCAATTCACGAGGGCGCGTGAGCTTTATTTGTGGTTACGTCGTGGTCAAGCGTCAGCCTGTGGTCAGCAAGCTCTCGCTCACACTTATACAGATACGACACGCACACAACCATGAGCCATACGCCCTCGTGCATTGTAAGAACTGTTCCACTAAAAACACTAGTAATAACAGATTCCATCAATCCGTAGATACTAAATTCATCAATAAATTAAGCCATGAAGACCGTAATAATAATAAGAGGTCGGGTTGGTGTAATTAGTCGGCGGTGATGGGCGTTCAATTAACTACGAAATTATGCCCGCCTTGTTGGCATAGTCTGAACTCTGAGGCCTTCATTAAATAGAGTAAAAAGTTTACATTCTGTGGCTTTTACCGAGCAAAACGTTGTCTGTTAGAGATGAAAATGTTTTCGTAGAAATTATTACATTATTTACCCACCTGGTAAACAAGAAAGGAAATACTAATATTTAAGATAACGATTTATTTAAGGAATGGAAATTATGTAAGGAATGTAATAGCTTATATACTGTCTAGTACGTAATATGTCAGATCGGCTCATGGTCTGTCTGTTTTGTTAATTTATGTTAACTTTGCACGGACCAAGTCCTGTGCAAAAGCTGCTACTGTACAAATGAATGCGATGAAACTTCTCCATTAGCTAGGTACGTTTATGGTAATATATTACCTAGCTATGTTAAATTATGTAAGGAATGTAATAGCTTAAGGAACTGTCTAGTACGTAATATGTCAGATCGGCTCATGGTCTGTCTGTTTTGTTAATTTATGTTAACTTTGCACGGACCAAGTCCTGTGCAAAAGCTGCTACTGTACAAATGAATGCGATGAAACTTCTCCATTAGCTAGGTACGTTTATGGTAATATATTACCTAGCTATGTTAAATTATGTAAGGAATGTAATAGCTTAAGGAACTGTCTAGTACGTAATATGTCAGATCGGCTCATGGTCTGTCTGTTTTGTTAATTTATGTTAACTTTGCACGGACCAAGTCCTGTGCAAAAGCTGCTACTGTACAAATGAATGCGATGAAACTTCTCCATTAGCTAGGTACGTTTATGGTAATATATTACCTAGCTATGTTAAATGTTAAACTATTCTCTACAACTTCTACTACACTAAGATATACAGGATTTAACACAAAACGCCCCTGGCCGAAGTCAAGTTGTTTGAAAGTAAACTTCCGAACAGTCGGGTATGAGCGAAGTGTTGAAGCAACAAAATTAGCTCCAACGTTATTGGTGGACTCGAGCTCCCATGAGAGTGATTAAGTTTTTATTTATTTTGATTGTTTAACATCACATAGTAATAAAATGTCCTCCCGACCGAATCCGGCCACGGCGGCCAATTTCAACAAAGATTAGCCATCTGCGCGGGAGATATCATAGTGCACAAGTGTGTGCGCAAACACAGGTGCACTCTCTATTCCCTCACTCTCATAGTCCGATGGGGAGGAAAATCCGATACGACCGGAAAAAGATCAGGAGCAGGACTGACGGCTTTAGGTGCTTTCCGAGGCACGGGGGTGACTCACCACCGACTTCCTAACTCCGGGCTATAATACTGAAATTTTCTTAACAGAAAACCCAATACATTGTTGGTCCGACCCGGGAATAGAATCCAGGACCTTGTCATCCGTATTCGAACTTGCTAACCACTAGAGTCTAGACCAACGAGGCAGTTAACATCACATACCAGTAATACAAATGGTCGCTAACTGTGGGCATTCTTGCTCGCTTTAATGTTTTTGCTTTTTTCACAACAAAATTCAATTTCAAACCATAATAGGTTTCAAGATCTTTTTGCAAAGGTTGCAATATTATCATGTAATTTCGAAAGATAAAGTAAAACTTGAGTTTAGGGGAGACTCTTAAGTCGACTGTCGAGTAAGAGCGAAGTGTCGAAGCAATAATGAAGATGTGATGGAGGACGTTTAATTAACTTCAAAATGAGGGCGCGGTCGCTTCAGTTCGACCCCGTGATGATAATGACCCTGTCCGACGTGATTGCTTAGAAAAACTTATGAATCGATACTCTTAAAGTAATTTTTGACGACCTCCCTGACGCAGTGGTGAGCGCTGTGGTCTTATAACTGGGAGGTCTCGGGTTCAATTTGGTAATTTATAATGTCTGGTCTGGGAGGCTTTGACCGTGGCTAGTTACCAACCTACCGTCAAAAACGTGCCGCCGAAAAAAAAGCGATTTAGCGTTCCGGCACCGATTAGGTGTATGGGTTGAATGTACACTGCCATACCCCTTCCAAGTTAGACCGCTACCATCTTAACCATCTTAGACTGCATCGTCATTTACCATCAGGTGAGATCGCAATCAAGGACTATCTTGCCATCGAATAAAAAAAGTAGTGCCTTTTAGAACTAGATTAGAAAAAAAGTTGACTAGAATAGAAAGACGAAATTTTATTTGTAAATTAGTAGGTGTAATAAATAATAATTGGTCATTTGTTTACATTCATACTCGTAGTTACAATGTCCAACACATATTATTATTAGTCTGTAGCCAAACAGTCTTCGCAATGAGTAGAGATTGTCACCAAAAATTCTAGATATGACCTTCTTAATAATGATAAATATCTGATAATGTACCTACTGTTTGACAAAAAAATCACAATAACATTACAACTTAAAGTAGGCGACCACTAGTAATAAAACCACCATACCAACCTACTCAGTTTTATCACCTCGTTAATAATACTGGAGTCAGAGCTACTAGTATATTACGATCTACAAAATTTAGAGTTTGTATCAAACGTTCAAGATAAAATATCGTCAATTTTGAGACCATCCACTTAAAACTTGGACAATAATAATATCCAAACGGGATCACGCAATTGCTTGGATCAAGTTTTATGAAATGGGAACTCTCAACGCTATAATTTCAAGATAATTGTGTTCAAGATGAAAGTTCAAAGTCAAACGTATTAATAATGTCATACTTGTCTTCATAACAATTTGATGACGTGATATTTGCTGCGTAACTTTATCAATTTCCCGAATTAGCCAGGCAATACACGTCCGGTTTTTTCATCCGATTGTCTGATCCGGTAGCCTGATCAGGCTACCGGAAGGCGTTGAAGCCATTACTTTGTATGAACAGTCAATACACGTCCGATCCGGTGGCCGGATCGGACGTCCGAGTCGGAAACGGGCGCGAGGCGTTTCCGATTTTACTGTCGGTCCGGTTGCCTGAAGGCGCGGTCTACATACTTCTAGTATGAGACAAAATAGACATCCGGTTACTCCTTCCGATTTTGCCAGTCAGGGTTCCCAACTTAGGGCTTTTAGCCCTAAATTTAGGGCGGAATTTTGCTGATTGGGATTTTTAGGGCCCAAAAAATCTAGCGCTGACACTGTGTGGACGCATCATTGTGGTTCGAATAATGGGCGAAAATTATGAAAAAAAATAAAAAAAATAATAATAAAATAAAATAATTCATAATAATAAAATTATTATTTCTCTCATTTATTTTCATACACATTCATCCTATTATTTTTAAAAATGTTTACAAATATACATATACAAATATAAATATAAAAACATAATTAAAAACAATAAAACGAATGGGTCCCACTTGCTGCGGGATAGGGACCCAAGCAGCCAGTGGTCAGGGCTCCAGAGTGAGGAACCTCCTCACAATGCGTGCCGTCTCAAGGAGTACCGCCTTCTGTATCCTGCTCTTGATCCAAGTATTAAGCGAAAGTTTCTTAAGATGTTGATCGAAACTTTTCGCTATGAGACCATTGACCGAAACGACCATCGGCACTATAATCGTTGAATCAACATTCCACATGGCGGTAATCTCGTGGGCAAGGTCTAAATATTTTGACAATTTTTCTTTTTCCGCCTTCACCAGATTATCATCATGTGGAATTGTGATATCGACAATTATCGCTCGACGCGCTGATCGGTCAACTAGCACTATATCAGGTCTATTGGCTACAATATACCTATCAGTGATAATTGACCGATCCCAGTAGAGCAGGGCACTACTAATAATTCAGAATAATAATAAAATTATTATTATTATGAATTATTTTGGATGTTTTAAATAGAAATGACTCTCAGTAAGTCTTGTCAAATTAATTGGATGAATCCAAAATAGCGACGTTTTTTCTTCTTTCTCTTTCCTCTCTTTAAAAGGAGGTGGGTTGATAAGGCCCAAAATCCGCCCCTCATACACTCGAAAAAAAAAGTTCCAGATTCCGACAAATTGTAAATGTATTTATATACTTGAAGATATAAACTTTATTTTAATATAAAGTTTAGGTGATAAAAAAATAGTAAGTTACAGAAAATATTACCCAAAAAGAGTGTGTTTCTTTTACTTTTCTTACATTTTCATACATTTTAGTCGTTTTTTAAGCTTTGATTTAATATTTTAGAATGAGGCGCTCCATGAACCAAAATAAATTAATACTCATATAAAAGCTTATAAAAAGGAGCATCATTATCAGTTACGTTTACCATGGTTCATGGAGCGCCTCATACTAAAATATTAAATCAAAGCTTAAAAAACGACTAAAATGTATGAAAATGTAAGAAAAGTAAAAGAAACACTCTCTTTTTGGGTAATATTTTCTGTAACTTACTATTTTTTTTATCACCTAAACTTTATATTAAAATAAAGTTTATATCTTCAAGTATATAAATACATTTACAATTTGTCGAAATCTGGAACTTTTTTTTTCGAGTGTATGAGGGGCGGATTTTGTTGCCTTATCAACCCACCTCCTTTCTGTGGTGGTGTCGTGTGGTGCGGGTTGTTACGTTCCCTCAAATATGGTTGAGCGAAGCAATGGCTGGATCCTGCGTCATGCTCGTGAACGGGTGCCACCAACGGGAATGGGTCTGCTTTTGCCTGCCTGTCTTAACATGCATTGGATTGTTTTGCATTTTTGAAACTTTATTGTGGAAACACTGTATACATAGCATAGTTTTGTTACCTATTGTAAAAAAATTTTTTTTTGAAAAGAGCGACCGCCGAGTTTATTGCTGGCTCTTCTCGGCAGGAACGGCATTCCGAACCAGTGGTAGATTCATTGACGATTCAAAAGTACTTGTAAAAGTTTATTTGAATAAGAAATATTTCTATTTCTATTAACTCGTCATCCATCTTCTTTTCTTCTGCTTTGCTCCAAACGCAAGCACTCGGGATGATAGCTCGGGAACGACTGAGTTCAGAAAAAGCCTGACGGAAAAATCGGATGTGTATCGAGTAAATACGATCCGGTTGCCTGATCAGACAATCGGAAACAAAAACGGACGTCTATTGCCAGGCTTAATCAGGACTAATAAATTATTCCGTACAGTTTTCCGATCTTTAACTTTTCTGTAAATTTTATAAAATAAAGTTTCTTCTAGTTATTATCATTTAGAAATTATAGATTTCTGAATAAGCCACTCCTTAAATTGGCTATGGTAATGCAGACGCTTTTATGGAAGTACATTGAGAGTTTACATTATACAATACATACAATATTTATCGAGAACCAAGTGATGCCCCTGACATTGTCCGCGTGGATTTAGTTTTGAAAATCCCGCGGGTACTCCTTGATTTTCCAGGATAAAAATTAGCCTATGCAGCTCTCCAGGTCCTTAACTATACCAATGCAAGAAATGACATCGATCCGTAGCTCTGTTGCAGCGTTATTGAAGGACAAACCAAAAAACAAACACACTTTCGCATTTATAATATTAGTAAGCACAGTTAGTAAGGATTTAAGCGTTTTTACCTGACTGCCGCGGATGGGTGTTTTTCGAGCGAGATTTCTTTGGCATGCCCTTTAGTCACGGTATGATGGATAACATAATATTGTTATGTTATCCATCATACCCGTCTGCGTTTTTGTTTTTCTTAAATATAATTATTGTTTACCAGACTACGGTATAGCCAAAAGGATAGGTTATGATTTTAGCAGTCTATACATTACTAGCGGCTTTGCTCACGTTAAGGCCGATATTTCAATCCCCTATTTTACCCCTTTAGGAGTTGAATTTTCAAAAATCCTTTCTTAACGGATGCCTGCGTCATAATAGCTATCTGTGTGCCCAGGCTGAACCGTCCAGTGATTTGAGCTGTGCGTTGATAGATCAGTCAGTCAGTCAGTCACCTTTTCCTTATATATATTTAGATTTATGCATGTATGTATGTACCTATGTATGTATTTATGTATGTATCCTTCTTCTTTTCTAAGCATTAAGAGATCTTTTAGTATTCGGAAGTAAAGTAAATGCTTTTTTAAATGTATATGCTTCGTTTTAAGCCTAAGAACGACACTAAATCTTTAAAGCTCGTTAATCGAACTTTCTCGAGATACTTTTGCGTTCGTTGCCGACTGCCTTTTCCAGGGTCCCTTAGCTTGGGGCGACGACAATTTAAATGATAAAATCCAAATTCTCTTTTAGGTTAAAATCTGATTGTTCCGTTCGTAAATTAAGACTCTTTAGCGATTCAATGGCGAACGATAAATTTTGGGTAGATAGATAATAGCTATAAAAGCACAAACTATGAGTAAATCCAAATTATTTCAGGTTCTAACGCCAACCAGCGGCATACTTGCCTTTAATCTATCGAACAATGTCTTATATAGGTACTTCTTGTTTGTAAACAAATATTCGTCCACTACTGGAAATGCTTAAAAATTAATGTCATCATTTTAGATGAACAGGATGGATGTATTTAGCGATATACTTTAGAAGGTTTAGGTCTTTGTTTTTGTTTAATGATCTTTTTTATTTTATTACTAGCGGCCCGCTCCGGCTTCGCACGGGTATAAAATATATAGCCTATGTCATTCACTGTTAATGGATGTTATCTACTATATAAAAATAAGTCGGGTTTTCCTTCCTGACGCTATAACTCCAGAACGCACGAACCGATTTCCACGGTTTTGCATTCGTTGGAAAGGTCTCGGGCTCCGTGAGGTTTATAGCAAAGAAAATTCAGGAAAAATTTCAACAATTTAAGAACGTGGACGAAGTCGCGGGCGTCTGCTAGTTATACATATAATTCTTTCTCTTCAATCACTCTATCTATTAAAAAAACCGCATCAAAATCCGTTGCGTAGTTTTAAAGATTTAAGCATACATAGGGACACAGAAAGCGACTTTGTTTTATACTATGTAGTGATTTTTAACTTGGGGAAATATTCATATTAACAAGGCAATATTAAAATGTAAACGAAAATTAAAAGTCACTAAAACTCCTGTTTACTTTGCGCTTAAATTACAAGAATAAGTTCCTCAACACGAAATAATTCTCAAAGGATTACAACGTCCCTAAATCTTCGCAACTCGTTAATGGAACTTTCTTGGTTAGTTTCCTAAGTCAATCGCCTTCCTCAGTTCGCGTAGCCGGACAAAGTTAATTTTGTAAATAAATTTCGAAAATAACAATAATTGAATTTAAAAGTAATATGTCTGTACGGAAATCGTTCAAACGGATCCTTTTGATCGAGCATAACGATATTTCTCTGTTTTTCTTTAACTTACTTAAAATGTATATAAATTACATGTAATTCATCGGGGAAACGTGAATCGCTAGGCCCTGGGCTTTCCTATGGCTCTCCTACGAATCTCCTCATTTTTGTTTTGTTCATTTGATCGATTCGATGATTTGATCTCGCAGGGATACTCCCAGCATAGCTCTCTCCATCGTCCGCTGAGTACCCTGAGCCTTCTCCTGAAACCCATAATTAGGAGAAATCCAAAGTTACCGACATAGCTCAGTGAGTCGCGGAACTGCAGTGTAAATGGAAGGGGCAAGTAGTTCGAGACATGAGGGTCGCTTGAGTCCCAAGGTGCTGAATCGAGAAGCGCAGCTTTTCGCAACGCTTTTACAACTGATGTATTGCGATACGTTTCGCGATGGTTGATGCAACACGATAGGTACGTTTCGCGACACTTTCACGGCCGATGCACCGCTTTTGAGTTCGATCTTGCGCCGCCTGTATCCAGCTGCTCCTAGAAATTGCAAAAAGCTTTTTCAAATTAGTTTAATTCCGATGGTTTCTTGAGAAACCTACAGGTTTTTACTAAGCCTATTTCACGATTTCCAATTCTGTTATAAACGGACGCATATTTTGACAATAAATCATTTTCGTTTTTAATTAGTAATTTAATTTACTTCTTCCAAAAGGATAAAAATAACTGAGCAAATGTAGAAAAGGCAAATTACCAAATTCATTCAATCAAAAATCAATCCCGCGCTCGAATTTGCAAAAACACGCGTTATTTAAATTACTTATCTGCGCCAAAAGAGAAGCTTGACTGAAACGGAACGAAAACGAAATCAAATGGAAATTTGAATAAAAGGTATTTGAAAATAATACTTACTATCTATATCATTTTCCAGCTGAAAAAATAATCGCAAGGGGAAGGCAAGATAATAAAAAAAAACTTCGTCTACATCTTGTCTTTAACTGTAGCTTCTCTGAAAATACACGATAAAAATTTCAAAAGACGTAATTCTTTAAGATTACAGCCCCCACTAAATCTTCGGAACTCGTTAATCGAACTTTGCTAAAGTAGTTTCTGACGCCAACTGCCGCTGCCAGAGACCCGCTTTGCTTCGGACGAAGTTAATTTATATGATAAAAAGATCCCCCGAGCAAGGCTTGAATTCCTTTTTATTTTAGGCCGTCAGTTTAATCAGATACTAAGCACTTTAATTGCAACCAAAAGGACACTTGAAACAACATTTAGCTATTAATTATTTTAAGCTAATATTCCTCTTTTCCCGTTTTCCTAGTTTTCTTTTTTATCAAAAATTAGACGTCCTGAATGGATTCCCACAGCCATCGGTCTTGCGCCGCCTGTAACCAGAGAATCTGTGCAACTCGTCTGATAAAAAAAATATCTATTTGAATTCTAAAGGTGTACAATTCCTTGCCGTAGAACCGTTATGCTTCATAATATTATTCATCAAACGCCAGTGAGTCTCACAGGAACAGTCTCTAATCTTATAAGCGACTTACGCAAGTCTGCTGCACATCTGTTCCACATAATGAGACCGCCTTTGTCAAACAGTGACTTGGCTTAGTAATATGCAATAAAGCTGCCAACAAAGGGAATGGGTAAGACGACCGCGGAGATATTTAAGATCGAATCGTCCCGAGACATTTGTTCAAAGTCTTGGCAAAGAGTCCGAAGCTACTTATTGACTATGTCACGTGACCTCTCGCATTCAGTTAGGAAGAAGAGTTTCAGCTTCATGGGGCGGAAGTAGACTAATGAAACCGGCCAAGTGCGTGTTGGATTCATACACGAAGGGTTCCGTGGCGTAACTATCACGTTTGAGGCCCGTGGCAAATTCATCGGATGGGGCCCTCCCTCCCAAAGAATTTAATTTATAACAATTTTAATTTTGAAAATGATCGCTCGGCACTAGCCGTAGTCACAGGAATGGCTATAAATGTTAGAATCCTTTTGTGCTTTCGGCCCTCTCTGACTGGGGGCCCCTTCCTACTGGAAGCCCGTGGCATTTTGCCGTCTTGCCACCCTATTGTTACGCCACTGGTTCCGTATCATAGTGTAGGACACAATCCAGAAATGGGGATTTAAAACTCTAAACTAATCACGCCTTAAGAGATCTGATCTCTCAAAACGCTGAAACCCTACCTAAAGCCGTCTCCAACCGCCCCTATAACGGCCCCTGTCCTCACATCTAATCTATTTAACCGCAACACGTCAGACAAACCACCATCTGAACGTGAGGGTAACTATCAAAAATATCAAAGTATTATTTAATCAACAGTTAATTACACTCATCAAAATCTATAGGCAATATTTATTTGATTAGGGCGCGATTGCTATCACATTCCCACAATCAAATACAACGACCTGGACGCGGGAGCATCCAATAGCCGTTTGAGTCTCTGGAAGAGACTGAATTAATAACGTCCAAAGCGCTGTATTTATACTAACGGCGCGGCACCAGACCGGCGCCTACATTGTCAACAAAGTCAAACTACCTACTACTAGTTTTATCTAGCTACCTTCAATACATTTAAGTTGTATATCTTTACTATTTCAATATTTCGCTAACACATAATAACCGCGACAATTCTAACCAACCGCTAATCTAACTCTCTACTGATTAGAGATGACGAGCGACAACTAACTTCAGACGACTGACTCGACACAGAATGACGAAAGAATCAATACACGCTGTACGCTTCCCTTTTATGGACCGAACGAGTGGGGAGGGAACAATGATACCAATGCTAGGAAACTACCGTCATGAAACGTTACAAGACTACCGTCACTAAATGGCGTTTTAAACAATAATCACTCTAATCCTACTTTCCCACAAATAACCATACTTAATATTAATCAGTTGGCCAGTGTTGCTGACAATAGTAACAGAAATTGTTAAGGTCGAGCAAAAAACGCTGAAAAAATCACGTTTCCTGTATGGGGTTGGGGCCCTTTTATATTTTTTATTTTATTTTTATTATATTATGTTGTTATAGCGGCAATAGATATGCACATACTGTGAACATTTCAAGTATCTAAATTCTACGTATTACGGTTCATGAGATACAGCCCGCTCACAGACAGACGGACGGACGACTTCAGAAATCTTCAAAGATTACTAACCTAACTATTCGTAAATATTTGGCGAGCCGATGATCAATTATGTATGTAAGTGGTGATTACTTAGCGCGTGCGAGCTTTCTCCGTAATCTCAAATAGTTATCCCGCGTTTGTGCGTAATAAAAGAAAGATAAGAAATATATATGGAGGGCGGAAGTGTTATGTTTTTCGTATTACGTTTGTATGTAGGTATATAAAAATACCTATAGAAACATAGATGATGGTGCAAAAACGAACCTAATATTTTCTTTAGATAGAGTTAAAACGAGACACAAATATGCTCTGACATAAATCTGTCTCGTTTTAACTCTGTCTTGAGTCTGAGCTGAGTGAGAGTGTAGTCTATAGATTTTAGATTTTTTTTAATTTTTATGTTTGTTTCTCGATTACTCGAAGACACTTGGGGGACGATTATGACCTGTTCGATAACATACCGTGTCGATACGGTTAGATATCGATCTCGTATAAAAAAATTTTGTCGTGTGATTCAGAGCGTTTGGTTTGAGGATACGATTCGGTATCGACTACGTTATCGACATCGACAAGATACATTCGATTACAAGAGCATTTACGAATTGAAAATATATGTTATCGTACGGTAACAAACCGAATCGATCGATAAATAAATTATCGGAAGGGTCTGAATCGGGGGGCTGGACCGATATGGAAAATTCTTTAAAAAAATTATATATTATGTTCAATGCAACAGTTGTGAAAGGGTGATCCAGTCTAAAATAAAACCCGATTTTTTCTAGTCCAGCAATCGCAACAGCCATAATAGTCAATATAGGAATACCATTGTTATTTGCGTAAAACTGTGATTTTTTGTGTTGGATAAAAATAAATAAAACCGCAGTTAGATCCAGGCATATCGCGCAAAATTCACATATGTTACGCCATTCGGTGAGAACTAGGAGGATTAAGCTCTGGAGTGGCCATAGGATGCGTACCCCTCTGTAAGTTTTTATTTGACGGGTATGCCCAGCGGTCATACCCGTTATATAAAACTGTTTGACTCGCGTCACGCGCCTGTCAACAACGTATGGTTAGCGGAGGATGAGCTCCGGTATAATATGCCGACTATGAGTGATTTTCCTTCTAAAAAAAATACCAAAAATATCCAGTTTATGAAAGGATAACATTACTTTTCTCCTGATATATTCTTTTATCCAATTAATGCACTATTTAAGGAGAAAACTTAAAAATACTGTTGATCCGAAAATGTTGCTACGGAATCGTACAAGAAATAATTTCGGGAAATTTTAAAAAATTAACCAATCTACTTATTACTCGATTGGAGCCCTTTATCATGAACTGCATAATGATTTGATTACATACAATTAAAATTACGATCGAATAGAAAAGGTTGGGGGTTTATGTTTATATTAATTTATAAACTTTAGGCAAACAATTTAATCGGTTATTTTGAAAAGGACGAGTCACACATTTCGTCAAAACTGAGTTAAGTAGAATATTCGTTAACATTTTATAATATTTTCTTGTCGTGTGACTGAGATTTTGTTGGTCTTGCATAGTAAAAATATATCATTATCTGTAGTAAACTCTTACTAGTAAACTGAGCTACTATTGTAGCTATGTCACTATAACTACTTTTTAACATTTTAAAATTTAATAGAAATCCGACCAAAATCAGACCAAGTTATTTATACCTTTGCCTTAATCCTTACCAAAATAAATGTTTTTTCAAGCAAGGCTGTTTAAAGACCTGCAAATTACTTTTTAGTTTATTAAAATCGGACATTCCATTCGAAAGATATTACGAGTTCATTGATGTAATTTATTCTGTTATCATTTTGTTTTCAGTCATCAAGTCCCATACCCAAAGGGAGCCAGCGATACACTATTGCTAAATATATTATTATTTAGGTAAGTATGTCCTGCATTTACTGTGCGTTTATGCCAAAATGTTTAAAAAATAAATATCCACCCTTGCGAAGCCGGGACGGGCCGCTAGTATAATATAAATAACCGATATAATTGCATGCGCAAAAATCATTACAAACATACACAGATTTGTGATTAAAAAGCCTTATTAATATTCAATCGCCACAATTAATTGCCCTCTTGCCACCTCGGTTTATGAAAAATTAAATTGTAATAGGTATTGTACCCATTCATAAAGTTGGATAAGCTTATCATTAACAGTATTTTTAAGGTAGTTTTTTGTTCAAAAATGAGGATTTTATTTTAAAGAAGTTGGTCACACTGCAAGAAAATTAGGGCTGGAAGCAGAAATTATATCGATATTGATTTTTTCGGTGTGTATGGTATAGGTACATCATGTATTTTTTAATTTTCTTATAGAACCAGTTAGTGTTCCAACAAATGTCTACTATCCATTGATAAAACATGGATAAAAGTTTAAAAACTATAAACTCGACTACAAAATTGTATGTGGCATTTCTTAAATTTATTTATTTACTAGCTGATTTCCGTGACTTCGTCCGCGTGGCGTAGTTTAGAGTAACTTGCTACTATCCGCGAGAAGGTATGTCCTCTATCTCCGATAATATTTATTAGATCTTCACCAAAATTGAATAAAATAGTATTTTTCAAAAACTTTCATCCCCTATCGCGGATGAACCTTATTGTTTATTAGGATAAAAAGTATCCTATATATTAGATTCAGAACATTCGATTTAGATTTATTATATTCTTTCTATTATATTCTCATTTTATACAATTCATTAAAAACTTTTTAAGTCTTAGCCAGACCAACGAACAGTAATTGATTGCTAAATTGATTTAACAATATTTTAATTTATACTATTAGTTGAACTTCATTCATTCATTAATTCATTTAGAACTTATCGAAAGTCGATAATCGATAGTGTCGCAGCCCAAAATTGCTTACATAAATGACATGATTGTTTCGTGTAAGGATAGAACGTCCCTGTGTGTGAATTTGGTTGTGTGCGTATACTTTAAGGTTGTGTTTGGTAGTTTTGTCGTGTGCGTGCATAGCGACGTGATTGAAAAATGCACCTGTAGTAAGAAATTGTTTATGTGTGCTACCTCGCCCCGCACCGTAATTGACAGATTTTTTTGCAAAGAAATTAGACGTCAAGGCGTCTCCATCTAAAACACAAAATTTTTTTTCCTCCGAGGGTGAGAATCACGGATATGTTCGATAAAATATTGCGACGATATGTAGGTAGAGGTACTATAACGGGAGTATACATGCATATTTAAAAATGAAAGAAAAATCCTAAAAAGTTACGTATGCGATAGTTAAATCTGTGGATCATAGTTATGACAATAAAATTACCCATGCTCATCTTCTTCTTAATTTTCCATAAATTATTAAGGAATATAAAGGAATTAATGATAATTTAGGGGGAAAGTACCTCTGCAGCGTCAGGCTTGAAGAGTTGAAGGTAAAAAATTTTATGGGACCATTTCGCGAGCTTCCTCTGTCGATTAAAAAAAAAATCGCGTGAATCGGTCCAGAAACCCCGGAGTAATCGGTGGACATACATAGAAAAAAAAAAAAAAAGATACCGGCCGAATTGATAACCTCCTCCTTTTTGGAAGTCGGTTAAAAATAGACAAGCTTCGATCGAATAACAACTGCAGTGCTCATTAGAATCGGATCAATTATTGCTTACTCTATACTTTTGGGAGCTTTACTTGTGGTTACGTCGTGTACATGCACATTGCGTGCACGTGCCTGTCAGGAGCTTAGGTAGGAGCTCTCGCTCACACATATATAGATTCGACACACACACAACAATGAGCCACGCGCCCTCGTGAATTGCAAGAACTATAATTAATAGAAAGAATCTATTGGTTGAATCGTCATACTGTAGCAGTAATTTTTAGACAATCCCACAGAAAATAATCAAAGAGCTACATTCCTAGCATTGCCTATTTGGCCTTTCAAAGATTTTCAACAAAATAATATATATTTTCATATACCTACTACAGAATCGTCGCGCGGCTTTCTAAAAGGAAAACACAAATCCGCTGTACGTTTGTAGCGAACAATAACTGAGATTCTGTATATTTTTCTCCACAAAGGTTTTCAGACCGAAACGCCGCCGTGTAGGAATAGGCTTTGTCCTCAAAATTCCTTTATACGTTGGAAGTGAATTGGCCTAGATATTCCACTGTATTTTAACAAAAAATCTTAAGGATATCTTAAACATTATAATAATATAATTATACTACTTAAGGCTACTTTTTAAATCGGAAAATAACAGAGTTCTCGCGGGGATCAAAAACCTTAATCCACGCGAACGAAGTCTTGGGCATCAACTAGTAACATTATAAATGTGAGTGAGGATAGAATCCTGGATAAGAGATAATCTCTTATCCAGGATTAACTATAGTTTATCCCAGAAAATTAAAGAGTTGCAGCGGGAATTAAAAAACATTAACCCACTCGGACGAAGTCGCGGGCATCTCTAGTACCACCAATAAATATACCCAGGTATCGTAAATTCTATTCTTCAGACTTTACCTCTTATTTTTCAAGTCGTGACCTTATTGTTGTTTGTTTTTTTTAATTTAACAAAAATATAATCATCTTTAAGAAGAAAACATTATTCTATTATTATTAGTATAGAAAACAATGATTGGGGTCAGCAAAAAGGGTTTGCAGCCTTTGAAGGGAATATACGAAATGAAATGAAATAAGATTTTCTTTGTTGCCTCGAAATCACTTTGATAATCTAAAAGCTTGAGGCAATCACTTCTTTTTTTTATTGAATTTTGGAAGATTTGATGACTTTATCTGTAGGCTCTACTTATCGTTCTATTGATAAAATATCTTTTTAGTAACCACTTTTCTCTTATTAAATCGAAAACTTATCCCTACCTATCCGCTAATACCTTGAAAGTTGCAGACTTGGAGAGTTACTTACCTTTTATTCCAGAAAAACAAGAAGACGAAGTTGCGGGCAAAAGTTAGTGAGGAATAACAGAATATTAATATTATCATTGTTTGACGGAGTTGTCAAAACTATGTACCTATAAATGGTTTTTGACAGTATTTTTCTACGAATAAATAATAAGTAAGGAAGTCTCACTGCATTAAAAAAATGACCCCAACAAAAATTGTGCCGAAGTGGGTGGAGATTAAAATTTAGCCGTTAGAGGCGAGGATTAAAAACAAAAATAGCATGTCAACAGTTGGTCATTTTTCTTGCACGTCAAATTTTCATAACATCGTCGAATGACTCAGCTATCATAGCAAACATAGCAGCACGTGCGCGAACCAATCCCTGCTTTCTTTCTGAATTTGAATCAAGCACCAAGCATGTCTATCTGTAACCTCGGAAGCGATTCGTATGATTCATATTTTGAATCATACGTCGTTTTGGTTTGAAGTAGGGCCATATTTGAGTGGATTTTGTTCTAAATTAGACTTCCTTACTTATTATTATTTATTCGTAGGTATTTTTGTCTATAGCTGCCTCAGTCTACGCTTAGCCGTAGCTAAAATTTCCCACGGCTCTCCGCAACATACGCGGATTAGTTCGTTAGTTATTTATTATTACACACTGATTTCCAAATACCAGAGATCTAATTAAGTTTGTTTTAAACAATAATATGAGCTTCCGATTACGTAAATTATCCGCGAACAAGAATTCCAGGAATTAATGCACATTCTCCGATCCCCGCAGTGCTGTTTCGCGTTCGGATTCGCATAATTTAGCAAAACCACCCAAATTAGTAGCAATCGACTATGAATTATTATTTTGATCTGATGTCATATATTGCAATTTAATCAGAAAAATCGATAAAATCATTAGCATAGTGAGTGCTGCACGTTGTGCCTGTGGGGTTAGTACCTATAAGATTTAATTCGATTGATCGTATTCGTATACTATGACATTAGCGTCAAAGTAAAATGAACCATAACTCTATAGAATTAGAGCTCAATTTCGTGCATGCATTCTTATACTTTTACGTATACGGATACGCTCCAAACTAAAATCGGTTGTATTGAATTTGTGACTTTAAAGTAATAGTTTTAAGGTTCATTTTAATTTGACGCTAATATCATAGTATACTAATACGATCAATCGTGTTAAATCTTATACTATCTCCACTGGTTATAAGCTTACTAATTAATAAGTTTGTTTGCCGTTGTGTATTTAAGTCTATTCTGATACGCTTTCAACTTGCGTTTGAACTCTGTTTAAACTAGATGCATGTGCTACCAGAATACCATGAACCCAGATGTATACCGGAACGCATGCCACATGTTCGCTAGCAATTGCTAGCAATAGCTCTTAACAGCTGGCACACGTAACGCATGCGTAGATGCGCGCATTATTGCATTCGTTGTTTCGGCAACTTACATCGCATACCTCTACGCAAGTTGAAAGCGCACCAGTGTAGTTAGACCAAAAACGTCATCTCAACCAATAGACGTGCAAATCCCAGAGCGAGGTCCTTGCACCTTCGAGCACCTTGGGACGTCAACGTCTATCCGGTTCTTCGAGCTATATGCCACGTCCACTGCCACTTCAGTTTCGTGACTCGAATAGCTAAGTCGGTGATTTCGGTTCTCAGCTATGGATCTCCTCGTTTTTGATTCGATCCCGCTGGGATACTCCGAGCATACCCTTGTTTAATATTTATTCAGGGTCTCTATTTTTCCGTCACTAACATCATTGCAAAGAGTTGTTACCTCTTACGTAATTGTATTATGGTTTTAAATTATGGCAGAGGTTTTGTTTGAGGTGAATGCGGTGTGAATTACAAGACTCTTTTGCATCAATAGATTTGATGATCTACCGGCTAACTATATTATTATATTATTAAATCCATCCAATGTTTCATAAGCGCACATGAAATCATGAATAAAACAAAACACAGGAAAGTTCGTGCTGTCTCAGCTTTGTGTCTCGGCGACTAATGAATTAATTTATACAACGGCTGCAAGAACAAATAAACATTATTAGCCCGGCCTGAACTTCTACACTGAATATTTATTGTCAAATGTAATGCTAAACGTTTATTGCAGCTTTCTAATTTATCTATTTCGTCATTATCATTTAACTGTTATACTTAAAACGTCAAGCGATTTAGCGTTCCGGCACGATGGTGTGTAAAGACTAAAGACCGATTAGGGGGTATGTGTTGAATCTACACTGCCATACTACCATCTTAGACTGCATCGTCACTTACTATTAGGTAAGATCGCAGTCAAGGACTATCTTGTCATCAAATAAAAAAAACGAGTCGCAGGGAGTCGCTGGATACAGGCGGCGCAAGACCGAGACCTGTTTAAGTTCATGCAAGAAACTTTTGTCTATCGGTTGATAAAGAAGAAGAAGAATGTTTTCCACCGTGCTTAAAACTCAATACTCAATATGAAAATACTTACTCGTAAACCAAAAGGTTTACGAGTAAGTATTTTCATTGAGTTTTAGTTTTTTTCAAAAAAGATGTCCGTTTTCGGTGAAAAAGTTTTGATTAAGTGCGTGAAAATAACTCCCTACGTGCTCAATTTAATCCATATAGTTTGAGATACTGAAAATATCCGTGAAAGACCTTTAGCGCTGCGTAAATAAATTTTATTCCATTCCAATGAAAAACTAAAGAGAGATATCTCTCTTGAATATTATGGAAATGCACAATATTCAAACCGGAAAGCTGAATAAAATAACCTTTGAGATAGTAGGTCGTTAGCTTAATCGGCACCCCCATTACCTGCAGGGGGTTGCTCCTAAGTATCGTTTCGCGAATGTTTCGCCCCATATTCTTTGGTAAAGTTTTGATATTTCGACATCACCCATTTATGTTTTGAATGACGTCATTAAACTTTTTCTGAAGCGTTGGGACTGAATAAGTCTGTATGAGAGGCGTGTGGTTCTAATTTATGTCGCAGAACCATGTCTCCTCCATCCTTACTAATATTATAAATTCGCAAGTGTGTTTATTTGTTAGTTTGTCGTTCAATCACGCCGCAACAGAGCTATAGACGTGATTTTTAGGGTTCCGTAGTAAAACTACAAGGAACCCTTGTAGTTTCGCCAAGTCCGTCCGTCTGTCCGTCTATCAGCAGTATTATCTCAGAGACTTTTGATACTAAAGAGCTGTAATTTGGCAAAATTATACACATTAATTAGGCTGAAAAAGTTGTACACTAAAATTCTCAAAAAGCTGCTAGTTTGGGCTGTTATTATATTTTTTTTACTCGTCTATCCCACTGTGTGGGGTATCGGTGGAAAAGTTTTTAAAAAGCATTGGAGGTACATACGTTATGAACATTTTTTTGATTTAGCCTAGGGGTCTGTGTAGGAAATATTTCGTCCAAATAGGAAGGGGGGGGGGGGGCACCCTCAAAAAACTAAACTGTCGATTTAAGATATATGAGAAGTATTCAAGATAATAGTATACTTCTGGAGACAACTATAGAGTACATGGCAAATCAACAATCAATTTATAATTAGGTGCATTGTTATTTTGTAATGTTATTTAAAAATGTAATAAAAACATTTTATGATGAAAAACTACATATATTACAATACGCATTAAATTGAGAAATGCAATACAGATACGGAACCCTACACTGCGCGTGGCCTCACACGCGATTGACCATTTATTTGCACTGGTTTAATTGAAGACCTGGATAGTGACATATGCTTTTTATTCCAGAAAATTAAGGTTTTTTACACTTGCCGCTAAATATCTCCTGATTATTACGCATTTAGGCGTTAATTTACATAATAGATACATGTATTGCTTTATCCTTCTTTGATCAACAATTTACTGATGAAAATCCTTTCTTGGAAATCTTGGATAAGCCCGTCAATCAAAACTCGAATATTAAACTGACTTGCATTAACATGTTCTGACAAATTAACTCCAAAATATGAGGTCTGAATAGAACAAAGGGCTTTCTGTGAACAGCGGTTGCAATTTATTTGTGTACAACACAGGCATACAATGAGAACACCAAGACAATGGAAGACAAGGTGAACTCAGTAAGACAAGAAATTCTGGTACTTAATTCTTCTGAAATTCTTCTCAGCAGAGTCTGCTTTCCAAACGGTGTCATAATCCTGACTTATCATTAAAGTTATAAAGCTTGAATAACATAAATAATATTTTAGTTAGGTTTTCGGTTTATGTTAGTTTTAATTTTGGAAGTAATTTAGGTAAGTAATAATATTGTTTTTTCTTTAATTACAGATGATTCCAAGAAGACCTTCGTAATTTTTTTAATACTATCTATATTAAAAAAATTATAAATAAATTTCGTAATTATATTTTAATTCGTTTATAATGTGCATCATATTTTCATAAGTAAATTTAGTTTTTTTTTTTAATCACCAACTCCCTATTTGGATGTGCTGCTTGTTCGATATACAGCGAATTGTTCCGCATTCTGTATAGAAAATAAACAGTACAGTTAATTAACCATAAGCCGGGCACAAAGTTCTCTCGCTGAGTTCAAGAAGATACTAAGCCACCTCGACCACACAGCGTCTTAGTTGGAATCTCCACGAGGTCAAAATGTAGTGAACTTTGCTTTCTTCCTAAGTGTATTACGAAGTTCGCCTAGCTAAGTTGATTTTGTATGCGTTGTAATATCGCTCGAAGCAAACTCAAATTCAATTTAAACTTTGATTACGTCAATGCATATAATATTACTTTGCATTTTTACTCTGCTTCTATACTCTACATGCTTTCATCATAATAATATTATGAAATATTTGAAAGTTCAAATAGTTTTTCGGGAAATGAAGCTTGAATTTAAAATTTTTAAGAAACCCATCTCCGGCACCTTAGGATCCCAACTATCGGTTCTTCAAGTTATAAAAATTGCTCGCCAAATTCCTAAGTACCTGAAGACTAAAGATTTCGCATAGTAAGTGTTCCTAGTAATAACTTATGGATCCGAAACATGATCGCTAACTATGCTGCCCACAGTAACTTAAAAGTAACTTCTATTTAACTTACTGTGTTTTCAATTACGAGGGCAGTATGGGCCTCATAAGAAGACCCAATGGTACTTATGCTGAGATCTATAGAGCGAGCTCTGACTTAGCTCGGACTTAAGATAGAGATAAAATGAGACACAAATACGCTCTGACATAAATCTGTCTCGTTTTAACTCAGTCTTGAGTCTGGGCAGAGTGAGAGTGCCGTCTGTAGATTTCAGCCTTAGTGGGCGTTGGAAAGAGCTATCCTTGGAGTAACCCTGCGAGACTAAATCTTAAGTGAGGAGAACCAAAGTTACTGACATACTCGTAGTTCTGGTTGCGAAGCTGTAGCTGTTGTGAGCTTTGATAATAAACTCTGTTGTGAGCCTTTTAAATGCGTAATTTACTTTTCACCAGTTAAATAGTTTTAACCGAGACGAGGTATTTTCTTTATTCAAGCTAAATTTAAATTCGGGTTATAGATATTCTTCTTAAAAACAAATATTTTTGCCTTAAAACTAATAAGCTGATTAAATTAACGAGCCATAATGTCGAGAGATATTTTGTTAAAGTATTGTGCGTTTTATAAAGTATAGCAGTTTAACAACACTCAGTAGGTAACCATCGTCTCAAATAATGGAGGCGTCATAGATTAAACTAATGATCCATTGTCTTCAATATTATTTTATTCAGCTGTTTCTATTTTAAATCGTTTTTCCAGCAAATAACCTAGAAAGTTTAAGCAAGTATTTTATTGATACAATAATTTTTTTTTATATAGTTTGTCAAATATCCAATATAAAAACAGTCATTGTCAAATATTATTCTGCGGTTAAAGTAGATATACTTTACAATTGAAAAAATAGGCTCTGAACTTACCGATACTACACTTACCGATAAAAATTATGTAACAAGACAATTATTGTTATGTAATGTATATACTTAATCAGAATCCTAAACCCTTCCGAAATCTAACGGGAATCCAATTTGAAGCGATTTCCTGGTCGTTTAAAAATTCGTTTAACTGTCGCAACGCTTTTTGCGAGTCGTCGAACTGTCCGTTTTTAATGAAATTCATATGTCCAGTGTCCACTGCCGTTACAGTTTTTATACTGTCAACTAAAATGCATAGAGTTCCGGACAGCGTATTGGGTTTGGGTTATCTACGTTTGCATTACTATTTGCATTGCCTTTGACCTATGGGTCTAGAACTCTAGACTCTAGTACATAAACATTATAAATTACTAGTTGATACCCGCGACTTTGAGGTTTTTTATTCCCGCGGGAACTTTCTTATTTTCCGGGTTAAAAAGTAGCCAATGTGCTATTCCAGACTATAATCTCTGTGCCAAATTTCAGCCAAATCGGTTCAGTCGTTGCGACGTGATTGAGTACCTAGCAAACATACAAACTTTCGCCTTTATAATATTAGTGTGATAGGATTAATGATCTAGTCTAACTTCCCAACAAATCCTGGAACTCCCACTTATAGAAAAACTATAGCACTGACTGCGTGAGGGCGTTTTCTAAAATTTTCGAGGAATTACAAAATGTTTGTTCATCTTAGTATAAACGATATTTTGACGTATATTTTCTCTAGAAGAAATACTTTCTGGATGAAGGAATCTTTAGCCGAACAATCTGAAAATCATGACAATAATATTATAATTCAATCCGTCGTATATATTATACGGGAATCTCACATGATGTTTGTTTTGGACAATGGGTGCCTCACATCCAGCTCGCATCCATAAATTATTTGTGAACTGGAATGTGTGAAAATTTATGCGTCAACTTCGACTGCACCGTGTTCACATTCACATCATTCATTGAAAATCGTGTTTGAATATAGAATTGACGCAACGAAGAAAACCTTATTTCATTTCGACGCTCAAATGAAAAGTTTGTGATTTCTTTTATGTTTAAACTTCCCCTTGTATTTGTCGTTAGATAACTCATATCCAAATAGAATTTAAAAAGCGTTGTCAAGCACTTCTCATAAGAGATGAATGTTAAAAATAAAATAATAACTATAATATTTTTTTTTTAAAAGAGCAACCGCCGAGTTTCTTGCTGGTTCTTCTTGGTTGGAACGGCATTCCGAATCAGTGGTAGATTCATTTGACGATTAAAAAGTACTTTGTAAAAGTTTATTTGAATAAAAAATTATTCTGCTGCTGCTCAGTGTTGGCCCAAAGTTAATCTGATTAACGATTAAAAATTAATGATTAAAATCATAATCAAAAATTTGATTAACGATTAATTAAATCATTAATCAAAAATTTGATTAACGATTAATTAATCATAATCATTAATCGTTAATCTGATTAATTATTTTTGATTAACTATCTATTAACTACTTATTTATTTATTTTCCGATTTTGCAGTAATTTATTGTTAATTTTGACCGCTCACTACTCACCACCACTCACCAGCACTCAGCACACTAAGCAGTCAGCACACTCACCACCACTGACCACCACTCACCACCACTGACCACCACTCATCACCACTCATCGCCACTCATCACCACCCACTCATCACCATCCATCACCACCCATCACCACCACTCATCACCACCACTCACCACCACTCACCACCACTCATCACCACTCATTACCACTCATCACCACTCATCACCACTCATTACCACTCATCACCACTCATCACCACCCACTTATCACCACTCATCACCACTCGTCACCACCCAATACTCAATATCATATTGGTATTGTCTTCGAATTATAAAGGATTTTTCTCTGCCTGTGGTCATTGCTCGTTGTCGCCATTTCTTTTTCGTCGAAATTAAACAGCTATTTGCAAACACAATTTTTGACGATCTCCCTGGCGCAGTGGTGAGCGCTGTGGTCTTATAACGGGGAGGTCTCGGGTTCGATTCCCGGCGGGGGCAATTTAGTAATTTATTATTTCTAAATTGTCTCTGGTCTGGTCTGGTGGGAGGCTTTGGCCGTGGCTAGTTACCACCCTACCGTCAAAAACGTGCCGCCAAGCGATTTAGCGTCCCGGCACGATGGCGTGTTGAAACCGATTAGGGGTATGGGTTGAATTGATACTGCTATACCCCTTCCAATTTAGCCCGCTACCATCTTAGACTGCATCGTCACTAATCACTTACCAACAGGTGAGATCGCAGTCAAGGGGTATCTTGTCATCGAATAAAAAAAACACAAAGAAAAAAATAGTAAAAATAGTATAAAAAATAAAATATAGCATCGCGTGTACTTTTTCACATATTTTGGTTTAAACTGAATCTTAAAATAGTATACAATAAGGGTTATTTTAATTTTACTCGGTCACTGGTTTGATTCATTTAAAAATTCAAATTTCAAATATCAATCAGTCGGCGTTTGACCCAAGTATTAATACTGTAGTCTTTGGTTTGACCGCCTTTATGAGTGGAAGCTGCTCCGGTTGCAAGCAAATTCTGTCGTCAAAAAAGATCGTAGGAACACGAAATAGTTGAGCAAACCAAATTAACACTTTATATAACAGAATCTGCATTCCGAACCGGTGGTAGATTTATGACGTGTCATAAGACCTACAAGGTAGCCTACATTAAATAAATAAATTATGAATTTGAATTTGAATATATTTTGATTAAAAGAAAGGTGAGAAACTAAGTACTTCAATATAACCAGTATCATTTTATTATCTACTAGACGATGCCCGCGACTTCGTCCGCGTGGATCAAGGTTTTTCAATTCCCATGGGAACTCTGTAATTTTCCGGGATAAAATGGAGCCTATGTTTTATTTCTGGGTATGAGCTATCTCCATGCCAAATTTCAGCGAAATCGGTTCATTCGTTGCGGCGTGAAGAAGTAATAAACACACACACACACACACACACAAACACACACACACAAACAAACAAACTAACAAACACACACACACAGACTTTCGGCTTTATAATATGTAGGAGAGTAGGATCAGAGTGATTTTTGTTCAAAGCGCCATCTAGTGACGGTAGTCTTGTAACGTTTCATGACGGTAGTCTTGTAACGTTACAAGACTACCGTCACTAGATGGCGCTTCTTCCGTTTCACTTCTGATGATTGGTGATGCTCGCGTTCCTACAAATATTAGTGTGACTAGCTGATGCCCGCGACTTCGTCCGCGTGGATTTAGTTTTTAAAATCTCGCGGAACTCTTTGTTTTTCCGGGATAAAAAGTAGTCTATGTCACTCTCCCGGTCCTCAACTATACCCTTGCAAAAATCACGCCAGTCCGTTGTACCGTTGCTACGTGATTGAAGGACAAACCAACAAACAAACACACGTTCGAATTTAAAATATTAGTAAGGATTACTTAGGATAAGGAAGTAAAGATTATTAAGACCAACAATATCAATTCTAAACTGACAGTCTCTAAATCCTCACAGTTTAGGTAGACACTACCCTGCAGCATCAGGATTGAAGAGCCAGGACCTAGAGCTCCATGACGTAGTCTATGCTTGATACCTACAATATGAATTTTCAAGCGAAATACTAGTCGTAGGTGCAATTAACGTCAAGTATATTCAATTCTAATTGTTTAGGTACATAATATGATACGCGCCGAGCGCGGACTTCGCTTTACATCGATGCGTAGGGATGATGAAATCGCACTGCCCGCCTTCGTCGACGACCGAGCAATAGCGATTTGTTCGAGCGGTTCGGTGCCGTAGAGGGTGCGCGCGCGCGGGGCGAGGCACACCGCCGCGCCACGCCGCGCGCGCTGTTTAACGCCCGCTGGCTTCTCTCTTGAATCCACCATTTTGAATTTTTTGTCAGCTTCCTACCAATTTGATGAGGTTTCGAATGACTTTTGTTTGAATACTCCCCCTCTATCTTCGATACCCTGGCCGTGCTCCTCACCCGTCTCCGAAATCCTCAATCATCAGCTCTCTACATAATTTTGCACCAAATGAATTTTTGTCCTCCAGACGAAACCATGAGTGAAAAATTTTTTTTTCATACAAAATTTTACAGGAGAGGTGATCAATGAGTCAGACAGTGAGCGAGTCAGTCAGCGAATCAGCACGAGTAGCTATAAATATATAGTAAAAACATTGATGGATGTATTAGTTTATAATCAAGTTAATCAAGTTAAAAAAGTTAATCAATTAACGATTAATGATTAATGATTAAATTCATTAATCATGATTATGATTACTTTTTTAATCATGATTATTTTAATCATGATTAATTTAATCTGATTAAAATTAATCAGATTAATTAATTGATTAAAAAATTAATCGATTAATGCCAACACTGCTGCTGCTGCTTCAAGCTGCTGAGTTTCTTACTGGCTCTTCTCGGCAGAATCATCATTCCGAATATTCAAACAGCATTATCATAAGAGCCACAAGTTGGCCTACACGAAATAAATAATTTTCAATTTGAATTTGAATGTAAACCATGTTGGATTCTTACCTTTATACGAACCGATCAAAGTCAATGAAATTTTGTAGAGTCGAGTTGCGAAGTCTTCAAACACTGCAATTACCGGTTTCTTCGAGCTATATGCTTCGCTTATTGCCACTTCAGCTTCACAAATTAGGGTCAATTTTACCAACGTAAAATATGTCTTATCTGAGCGTAAAGATATTTTGGCAGATTTTCAATACAAAAATTGTCAGTACGCCCAATTTATTCCTTGGTTAAACGTCACTGGACGTTGCTGAAATCGGCACTGTGAGCTATGTTGGTAACTTTGCCCGGTGTTTTCACTGACTCTGGTATAATATGTGTACTACTACGCTTACGTACGCTTAGGTATCTACTGATAGCTAGACTTCGGGTGAAAAGCATTGGAATCGGTGGTGTTAAAAAGTTTGGAAGAGTCGAATATTGGGGGTAGTAGTCTTTGTTCTCGTTTGTAGATATAACGCTTGGACTCGCTCCAATGGGGAGGATTATTGCGATATAAATTCTTATTTGAGATTTTGAGACTGAATTTTATATGAAAAATGTCTTGAGGATGGGAGATAAATTTTTCAGATTTCTATTCATAATGAGTGGTACATGTATCTTCTCTCCTTTGCACATAAAAAGCAGTACCAAGTAATTCTCGTACATAATCTTGTAAAGAATATTTTTCTTTTACTTTCGAAAGTTTGTCCTTTATTAACTTTCACATCTGAGCCTTCGTTAAAATAAAATTCTCGTTTAAAATATGTAATATCATCCAACACTAACGAAGTCGAAATTTTTATTATAATGGAAAGGGAATTTATTATACGCGTATGGAGCCAATAACTACCAACTAAGCTATATTTTCTGCAGACTTCACACTGAAATGTAGAGCTGAAAAGTGTTGCCTCGGCAGTTTTAATTACGTTTTCCCGTCCGAAACGAATTTGGGCAAAAAATAGGAAATAAAGTTGCAAATAATGCGCTTAAAGGCAGATTCAAAACATTAAAGTCCTATATTTTTAACCTTCAAACGTAAAGTTTACACAACGATTTTTTTATATGAATAGCGGGCACACGAGCAGGCAGGGCACCTGATGTTAAGTGATTACCGCCGCCCATGAACACTTAAAACCAGAAGCACCAAAAT
Organism: Hipparchia sbordonii; assembly: GCA_038048805.1. Classification (NCBI taxonomy): domain Eukaryota; kingdom Metazoa; phylum Arthropoda; class Insecta; order Lepidoptera; family Nymphalidae; genus Hipparchia; species Hipparchia sbordonii. Next base: position 8,799,296 of record CM076109.1, on the reverse strand, counting down.
GCGTTGCCGACTTTTCAGGAATTTGTTGGTCCATCCCTTGAATAACCCCACATTGTAACGTAATTAAGTGGAAATACCTTCGATTACAGACGTTTTGACAGATTTTAAATACAAAAACTGCCAAAATGTCAACTTTATTCGTCAGTTAAACACTATTCAGCGATTGTAAAATAGGCCCTAAACCTAAAGGCTAAAAAGTTTGCATTTGCACACTTTGTTTGCATTATAAAGATTATGAACACTGGTTATAAATAGTATTAAAATTTGAAATACCATTCACGGAAATCTCTCTCCGCTATCTAATTGATTTGGGTGGAAATTATACAGCTCCATAAATTCACGCCGTATCTTTTGACGTCATCAAAACAAATACACAGATACAAAGGGCACGTTGACGTTACTGTAGGCACATAAATTTCACTTATCTCATTCATCTAATATACATTTCGCTTTTGGGCACACAATAAATACCTATATTTTACAGTTCTGCTTTACATATTGTATCATAGATCGACTTACTATACCTTTAAGTAAATGTCTCGTGATATTATGCGAAATTTATATGGAGTAATAACTTTTTATATATCTCTATCACGTGGACACTATCAAGATGGGATGAATTGAACGTCTAGTGGTCCAAGGTAAAGTAGAAGGCACAAGGTGACGTGGCAGATTACCAATGAGATGGACGGACCAAGTCATCGGACAGTCATGAACATAGTATTCCATACTTATCTAAGAGATACTATCACTAGTTAATGGGTAGATAAAATTATCTCGGTCGCACATGCTTCAGTCTCAATCGTGCTGATTGGCTGAATTTATCGTGTTCTTTCCGCAATACTACATTTTATCCAATAGCGATTGAGTATGGGCCAATGCGATTGTGAACGTTATACTGTATAATCATTTTTAGAGGATCGCACCGTTGCGCGTTGGTCTCTTATAATAATTAATAGATAGGTTAAGACCCCAGCACTGGTAGCATGGGCAGGAGATAAAATTTTTATCCCCCGATTTTATCCACTGACAGGGGATAAAATTATCTTTTTCCTAACGCTAAAGCATGGCGACAGCGGAGGAGGCGATGTATATTCTATAAGTATATCCACTGAGTGTTATTTCCACCGCTGTGCCCATGCTCGACGGGTGGATAAAGCTAAGCGAGGGGATAAACGTTTTATCCTTTTCCCGGGGATAAAATTTCTCCCGCCCATGCTACCAGGGCTGGATTACTTAAAGGATTGGGATTATTAAATACCAACAGACGTACTCGATACACCACTAGTTTTCATTAAAGAAGTGACGGGAGCATTACAGCGTAGAGCAAAGTGTTGTACGCCATTACACCTCCGAGCAGACATTACTCACAGTTTCGCCTCCAGCAACAGATTCCTGTACTTTTGCTTGAGCCGCATTAGACCCTCATTTGCAGCGTAATTGTGATTTACGCCTTTTACATTACTTATTTTGCGGAGTCAGGTGAGGTCAAAATAATTTGAGTTGACATACTGAGAATTTATCCGATTTTCGGTTATTTATATCAAAATAATGACTTTTTTTTTGTATTATTGATTATGCTTTTTGGATCAGTAATGTAAATTCTCTAAGAAATGGAGAAATGATCGGAAACAATTTTCTCGACTTTTCCCAAAGCAGTGTTTGGGTACTAAAAAGCAGTGTTTTGGAGGCAAAATCTTGATTTTTTAAATCGAAAATCTACTTAATATTTTTTGATTTGATTAATAAATAATAAAATATATAAGTAAATAGTAAATATTAAAAAATAATTTGATAATTTTTCTCAAAATTACTTAAGTGTATATACTAACGAAAATAAAATTACAATTTCCAAAAATGACGGGAGATTTCAATCGTTATGGTTAAAGAAAATTATTTTGTCTTCGAGGCATGGAAGAAACGAAAAGGTCTACAACCTACATCGGTTTTTCAAAAACTGTCACCCATCCAGTTGACCATTTCGAATAGCGTTGCTTACCCAGCACAATCGATTGAACCTACTGCACACTGTTAAGACAAGGTCATACGTCCCTCCCCTAGCACACATTCACACACATACACTTCCCACGTTTTTCTTGTATTTACGGCACCCTTTGCCGCGTTAAGCAGACGAGCGTTTTTGAGACGTGAGTCGGGTATTACGGTCACGCAGCTTATGTTGCATTTAATTTCACTTCAATCACTTTTTAATATTATGACTGCGATAGTTCTGTAAGGGATATGCGAGAGTCGATACGTTTCTTACTCGATACAGAAATGTTCGATACGGAAAAATTGCGGTCTATTTCTAAATGATGAAACAAATATTTATTACAAACACTGATTTATTATACTTGAGACTTGAAGAGTGACATCCTTATATACCGGATCTTTTATCCCGGAAAAACGAAAAAAAATATTTTAAAAACCTACATCCATATAAAATACATAAAATAGGTATAGCAGCTGTAACTGATATTCTATTAAATGACTTTCATTATTATCTTACAAAATATATGTTATGTATGTTTATGTTAATTAGTTTGACCATAATGCCACATAAATCCACATCCATCTGCGCCTTACTTAAACATATAACCCACTTAAACAATATTCTTAACTTATCATTTTCTTAATTTAAAAAAATAATAATTTCGGTATCGAATCATTTCAACAGCACCTGAAGAAATATTTCCGAGGCAACTAAAATAAGTAAGTAAGTTCTCTGATTGATAAATAATAGGAAAAAGTCCTTTATACGATGTTTAACTTGTCTGATGAAGTTGAAATTACTTCCGTCCATCTGGAAGTACAATAGAAGTTAGGTGAACAGAAATGACTGCGACCGGAAAACGCGAGTCACATCTCACAAAATCACGCTCGTCTGGCCCACACTAAACCAGGAATGCGCCGTGTTATCCTGTTTCAATAAAGCGTGAAGTATTTTGCCACTGAATGGTTTCCCTATTGTCGACATTTTGAATTTCATATTGTGAGCCGTTCAAAGCGCTCGTTCTCCAGCTGTTCAGTTGCCACCCTTGTACAGGCTTTGCTACATATTTATTTTGTAACAAGCTATTTCCCGCGACTGCTTCTGTATCTTTATTTAAAACTTGCTTTTGCCCGCAATTTCATCCGAGTGGTGTTACGTTATTAAAAAATCCCGCGGAAAACGTCTGCTTTTCCGGGATAAAACATAAGTTTTGTCAGTAACATAAATCCTCGAAAAATTATTCTCTGTTATATATTTTGTCGTCGTCAAATAAGTATATCAGAATCAGTTGAATAATACAAAATATAAATTAAAATTAAAACTTCATCCGCGTAGAGCTTTTAATAATTTCACGAGAACTTACCATTTCAGGGATAAAATTAATCTATCACTTATTTCAACTTTACCCATGCAAAAATCAGGTCGAGCCATTGTTGCGTTATTGCGTTATTGAAGGTTAAACAACACACAAAGCACGTAAAGTAGTATCCCTTATCAGAATTGCTGGATGAATAAATCGCAGCGTAATTTAGTGAACCAAATTATGGGCTAAAACATAAGTTTCCATAATTACTGGTACAGCGGCTACTAATTTCAGCCATTTAATTGAATTATGTGAATCTGAACACGGTGGTACTGCAGCGGTCGAAGCTGGCGCATAAATTCCAGGAATTCTTGTTCACTATGAATTTACTGGATTGATTTAATGAATAGTCCAATCCAGATCAAGCCAAATCGAGATTTATGGAATCCAATTTGGAATTAGTTCCACGGACACGTTAAAACGTGATAGACAGTCACAGAAATAGTCGTTTTGTAGGTAAAATTAATAATAAGCTTAGAATAATATAATTAAGTCACCCACGTCATTAAAAAAATTGTCTCCATCATTAGATCCAGGTCACTATCTATGAGCGCTATCTACCTAAACATTAGGTTGAAATCAATGAACCCAAAGAATGCACATCTGCTGCAAGTTCTTCAAGATCGGAAGCAAGTCGGATAGTCGTATAATCAAGTTACTACAATTGTGGTTCCAGTAAATTTTTTAAAACTAAAGTTAACTTTAACGTTTTCCCAAAAGTTAATTACCATACTAGATGACAGGTTTATGTACAGTTGACGTTAACTTGAAAAGTTATATTTAGTGTCCGTTGTATTATTCGACGTCATTTCGCGAAGAGGAAAAAAATAACAGTCAAAATTATTTTTATTCAAGTATGGTAATGATATAATTCTCATTTACAATTCCACTTTCACAAGGGAGCTGTGATTTATCGGGGTGAAAAACAAGGTAAAGTTGATCCGAGATAGGAGTTGGTCCGTATGAAATGTCTCTCGAGGGCTACCCTCAGTTCCATAATATCAGATTTTTGCCAATTTTTGGTCATTGTTGAACAGTATTACCTGTAGTATGAGTATTTTGTAGTTTTTACGAAATTCAATGTAGAGTTTTTTAATATAATATGTACGGCCATTCTTATTTAATTTTTAGGGCTTATAGCTTCTCCAAGTCTGTCAATCTGTTCGTTTATATCTCTGTCTGAGTTTCAGAGCTATTTCTTCTAAGCTATTTAAGATGCAGAATTTTTTGCCATAAATCACTTCAGCCGTGCGTACAAAAAAATAATTTTGTGGTCACTCCCAAACTTGATTTGTGAAAGGTTCACGAAATAAATTAAACAACCTGAATCATCATGAATAGATATTTTGAAAGAATTTTGAGGTTTCTAGAGTTGTTGAAAAAACTACTGTTTAAGAATCATAAGTGTCAAAGTGGAACTTTTAAGTAAAATACATGACCTTTCCCCTAACACATATAAACGATGCACATAGGTATACTTATCATAATATAGGACTATAAAACAAAGAAGTTTTAGGTACTTTTTTCTATAATATAAACATAACAATTACGAAAACCATCAACATTTGCGAAATGTAAAGCTCATACTAGGGATGCACTACATACATTACGATAATGTATTTGCTCATAGTAGGTATCTGAAACAGGATATTAACGTCAGATAACAATGCCCACCTATATTTTTGCCTGTGGATAAATTTACGAGTCTTTTTTTTCAGGCAGTAAATATTACACAATGGCAAATGATGTAGAGCGTTGTCTCATTATTTAGTCAAGTAAAATGTATAATAAATATGAAGTGTCAGGTAGGTAAGGTAGGTACTCTTATTATTTACCTTTTGCCCGCGGTTTCGCTCACTTTAAGTTCGATTTTTCAACCCGCTATTTGACCTCTTTAGCGGTTGAACTTTCAAAAATCCTTTCTTACCGGATGCCTAAGATAAAATAGCTATCTGTATGCAGCCCGATCCGTCCAGAGATTTGAGCTGTGCGTCAGTCAGTCGGTCAGTCACCATTTTCTTTTAAATATTTAGAAAACGAAGATAGATCGATAGTTAGACATCCAAAAGTAGGCACTGTAAATTATTTGGCATCTTTTACAGTTTTAGTTTATTTTCTAGTGTTCTTTATTTATGGCTCGGGTAACCAAAAACTTTTGATTTATGTCCATTATTAGGCTTTCTAAAATTATTGCAGATATCCAGAGAAAGCGTCATTGGACTAGACTATATAGAGATAACTACCTGAATTGCTCAAATAGGAAGTGACATAATATGTTATACTTTTGAAACAAAACTATTCCTTGGATGTGTAGAGAACTGTGAAATGCCTAAAGGATAAGTTGAAGCTTCTAGGCAAGTTAAGGCTTGTTCAGCCAGACATACTATTAATTGGAGTCTCAGCTTCGAGGTCGAATGTAGCAAACTTAGCTTTCTTCGTAAGTGTATTGCGAAGTTCACTTAGACCAAGTTTTGAGGCAGTTACATACGCACCGGAGCGTTTTCGATGTTAAGTATAAGGCTAGTTGCACATTTGTTTATCCGACTGTAGATATTTTCATGTTTTTATTATAATACTAGTTGATGCCCGCGACTTCGTTCGCGTGGATTAAGGTTTTTTGATTCCCACGGGAACGCTCTTATTTTCCGGGATAAAAAGTAGCCTATGTGCTATTCCAGACCATAATCTATCTCTGTGCCAAAAATTCAGTCATTGCGGTGTGATTGAGTAATAAACATCCAAACATCCACACTTTCACATTTATAATATTATAAGTAGGATGCTATATATACCTTGAATTATTATAGGAGAACCAAAGTTATCGATGCAGCGTATAGGTGTATTATAGCTGGATAATATTATAAATATAGCTGCCGCGATTTTTATTCGGTGTGTATGCTGAGATACAAGCGGGCTAACATGTATGAGATAAAGTTTAATTTTATTCAGACCATTTACCAAATTTGTTTCTACGGGTACTCTCAGTTCATGTTAAGTACTGTTTCATAGATATAAGAAAATACATTTTTGCTTCTTCATATTTGACTCATGTGCATTATGCTTTATAATGCCACCCAATATGGCTGTTCTCTCACGTAGATTCCAATGTTTTTATTCACTATTCAAGGAAAATAGAGAATGTTGCAGTGCTTGTATGATGGGTTACTTAATAGTAATGTTCCGTTGGTAGAATTGAGAAATTTTTTGTTGTAAAAAAAAATAAAATACAATACATTAGTGAAGTCTCTATAAATAGAGTTTCTTTCTTTCTTTCTGAAAGAAAATAAATAAATTAACCGAACTCTAAAAATACAAAAAATACTAGCAGTTGTAAAAATGGGCGCGTGACGTCACATACGCCTCATATACATATGCCTCGCTTTACGCTGGTTGCGTTTATTTTAGGACTAAATAATAGATTTCCGTAATTTTTTAACGCATAACGCTAATTAACACATACTTTTTAAAAAACTTAAACCAATATCAATAACCTAATCAATCGAATTAAATCTTATACTAACCGTACAGTTAGTTACACAAGGTGAGTTTCTCGAATTTTCACTCACATTCGAGCATTGCTTAGCTAACTGATACCACTTTTTGCTATAATGTATAATAATGTAATGTATAATTATTGCGGGCGAAAATTGTATGGAAAGTTTTCGCATAGGATAAAAACATACTATTTCTTGCCGCTCGCATAAGAGAAACTCTTCTTGTGTAACTGACGCTTTTTGGATTTGTCCCTAGCCTTATAGGTATACGTGACGCCATGTAATATAAAGTTGACTGCTTTCAATGTTCGATGGCAATGTTTTTATTCGCTATTCAGTCTGAGTGGGCGTAATGTAGCGTAGCGTATGTGACGGGCGCTCTTTGCGAGTGAGTGTTGAAGTTATGATGGACTTTTACAGCGATTTCTTTCTTTATTTATAGACGCTTTTACTTTATTCGCAGCGGAAACAGAAGGGGGATTGTTGATAAATCGAGTTATCGAGTACTTACGGCGCGATAAACTATAGGAAACTTTTGTCGAGTTCTTCTGCATGTATTACTTTTGTATCGGAATTTGTTTACGTACCTAACAAACATTATTTTATACGAGTATACCAACGGTAAATGAATGTTATATTATAAGTTGGGCCATGTTTATAAGTTAAAGGCTAATTCTGGATACGTTAACACTAAAGCGATTGGCACACGACACCGCGCCACACCGCGCAGGGAAGTGATGCTGATCTTAAGTCACGTCGCGTCGTATGGGTTTTTATAAGTCGTCGACTTGTCGTCGATATCTAATAACGACACCGCCTTACCGTACCAGCTGTAAATAATATACGAATTAATCATAATATGTCCACAAAAATCTAATTGCGATTATGTATAATGCTCTAGTGATAGACAATACATAAATTCTGGAACAAAAAATAAAAAAATAGGCAGAACAAAATAAACCCACTCGACTAGTTGGTTTATTTGACAATTTACAACGATAAAATATAAAAACCAAATCTCACTGCGACCAATTCCAATCACGCGTTCCGCTTAAAATGTTTTCTGCAAATAAAATTCTACTTCATGTTTGAAATGCAAAAGCGGGGGACAGATTTGGATGTTTTTTGCAAACATCATGCATCGTGCCGCGCGCCGGTCGCACCCGTGTAGGTACGGTGCGCGATTTTTTTTTATTCGACGACAAGATAGCCCTTGACTGCGATCTCACCTGATGGTAAGTGACGATGCAGTCTAAGATGGTAGCGGGCTAACTTGGAAGGGGAATGGCAGTGTATATTCAAGCCGTACCCCTAGTCGGTTTCTACACGCCATCGTGCCGGAACGCTGAATCGCTTGGCGGCACGTCTTTGACGGTAGGGTGGTAACTAGCCACTAGGCCAAAGTCAGTACTCAGGCTGAAATCTAAAGACGGCAATCTCACTCTGCTCGTACTCAAGACAGAGATAAAACGAGACAGATTTATGTCGGAGCATATTTGTGTCTCGTTTTAACTCTTATCTTGAGTCTGAGCTAAGTCAGAGCACGCTCTATAGATCTCAAGCTCAGTATAGTGTCTGATCTCTCTTCGGTCGTGTCATATTGCCGTCATATCTATTCCTTCCATCTCATTGTCCATACACTTATAAACAAAACTAGACGATGCCTGTGACTTCGTCCGCGTGGATCAAGGTTTTTCAATTCCCATTGGAACTCTGTAATTTTCCGGGATATGAGCTATCTCCATTTCAAATTTCAGCCAAATCGGTTCATTCGTTGTGGCGTGAAGGAGTACACACACAACACACACACACACACACACACACACACACACACACACACACACACACACACACACACACACACACACACACACATACAAACAAACAAACTTTCGGCTTTTAATATTAGTGTGATGTGATAAAAGCAACAGGTCAAACACCAAGATCTATATTATATTACATCGAGTGTTAAAAAATTTGCTCCTTTATTCCTGAAAACAAAGTTGAAAGTAGCGAATGGAGTAGGATAATCTTTACCCATTACGTCTTTCCAAATAATGATATATCACCATCACAGGCTTCCTAGCGTCCTGTATTCCTGATGCACAATTCGTGTAAGCCTGAATTTATTTCAACACTCGAAATTGTTTTTAGAGTAGAAATAGAAAATGCTTTTAACTAACTAGGGCCGATTCCACCTTCGTAAAATGAGTCTTAACCGAGCGTGCTATTTTGGCAGATTTTCAATAAAAAAACTGTCTAATATATTCCTCGGTTAAACGCCAATCGACGTTGGTGAAATCGGCACTAAATGTAAAAAAAAAGATTATGAAGAATTGAGAACCTCCTTTTTTGGAAGACGGTTAAAAATATATTACGTATGTAATTGCCTCCATTGGGTTTAGGTCACACACGTGTTGCAAATTAATATTTTATTTTTCACGGCGATTTTAGCCTCCACTGGACTTCTTACACGTATCATAAAGCACCATTTTGTAAACTAAATAATTACCACCGACACCCTTGAATATCTGCAGCTCCAGTGGATGACCACTGTATCATCAACATTGCATGGTGGAGTCAACATCTTCTGATTATACTCCTGTTGATGTACGTGTGTCAACATCTCCCGATGACGTTAAGAGAAACGGTCAGTATGGTGCTACGTGTTGGTATATTGTGTTGATCCTGTGTTTCTTCAATTCTGGAGAAACGACGGGGTAAAACGCGGGCGGCAGTTGCCATACAGATTTTTTCTGGTTTGGCGGATTACAGCAAAATCTTACTTTTTCTTTTAGAGAATTTGTATTGGGCTAAGGACTATGGGCCTATAACCCTGCTCTGAGAAGACACCTACGCTCAGTAGTGGTGATGATGACAGAGATGTTTGACAAATCCTTCTTGTCTTGAACTCTTGCTAAAGGAATATTGATCGGCACCTCGGATGTAAGATTAGTGTTCCAGAACTTTCTGGCACTCAAGCAATGTCGGGGTCATTTGCTAGTATAAAATACCTATAAAAGTGACATCGAAGATATAAGTTTCATACGCTTTGTCCATTGGCGTTCGGCCAGCCGGTCTTTGAGTCTGACACCACTATTCCATTATCCTAATAGAGTTTTGTATTGGCCGGCTACGCATAAAATAACTCTACCGGGTTAATGAATATGCGCTAGGGGTTAACCGGGCAGAAATTTAATTATAAAGTTAAACAAAAGCGAATTCCATAGTGCTCCCTGGACAGTACAATAAGTAACATTATTGTCTCACTTCCTTTTATCTTACTGAAAATACTTAGTTCATGTGACCGCGACCGTAGTGTACCTAAGGTAAGGTCTTTTACCAAGATAAGGTTAGTATTACCAATTACAGATCCAACTCCTTTATTATTCGCGCTTCTAAATGCAGTCCATAACGAATCCAGTATTGAGTTAGGTATTTTATGGCGATATCAGTAGTGTAAGTCGACACTGTGTATAAGTCGACATTGTATGTACTGTATATGATGTTATAAGCTGTAAGTTATCTAATTCAAAACCTAGTATAAGTTGTTTTTTTCTAAAAAAATAACGGAATAAAATAAAGAAAAGGAATGAAATAAAATAAAGTAAAATAAGAATCAAACATCATTAAATTTGTATTGGGCGCGCTTCGCAATGCTCGTGAAAGACTTTTGGTTCAAAGAAATTATTCTCATTATATTTTTCATGTGGTTAGTATACACAATCTTTTACGTACAAATTGAAAAAAGAAAAACATTCAACAGTATGGTGAAACCTTTGAATATATAACCAAAATACTGCACCTATCTAAAACAAGTCAAAGAAAATAAGATTAGATGGATAAAATTTTATGGAACCAAACTTCACCGAAGGCAAGCCAGGCAGAAAGAGTAAAATTAAAACGCCATTTCTATGGGAATTTGACCGCAACTGCTTTAATAGATGTTAACTTAGACTGGTTAGTTCGCTAAATTAGTTTAGGTATAAGTTTGGAAAAATACTATTTTAAAGAAGAGTAACTTTATTTGCCTGCTATCTATGTCCGCTGATTTATAAACTTGTTCGTTCTATGAAATATATGATAGAATTAGGGAATTATAAAATTTCTATTAAATTCACACGAATGTGTTTTAGAATTTAATTTAGCACCAAATCCAATATATTGCAGATTGTGTGTGCGGAGGTCCAATGAAATTATTTATTTTAGACTAACCGATGACCGCGGTTTCACCCTCGTGGATTTAGATGTTTAAAAATCCCGTGGGAACTCTTTAATTTTCCGGTATAAAATAGTACATTGTTACCTTAGGGATGAAAGTAACTTATTTAGTCCCGAGACGGGGTTTGGCGCCCGAGCGTAGCGAGGGGGCCTATAGTTCGAGGGACTAAATAAGTCTTTATCCCGAGGTAAACACTGTGCTTTTCATTACGAATATAAGGAAAGTCAAAATAAAAATAGAAATTAGCTAAAGAAAATTGAGTGAACTTTATTTTACATAAATCAACAACTTTGGTGAGATATTTATTTAAAGTTTATGTTAAAATTAGAACATTATCTTTCTTCTTGTCTATGGATGCACTCGGGTATGTCGTGTTTCATTTGAATTCCAATAAAAATGTGACAACTAGTTTTTTTTAATTATTTGACAGCAGTCAGTTGAAAACGATTCTCCCTAGGGCTGAAAAGTATTACTTTCAACCCGCTTCTCAGGCAACTTCAGACCTACTTTCCGTGTATGAGTAATGAAAAAGTTCTTTGTCCATTTTGAATGCAAACTATCTCTGTTTCCTTATTATCAGTAGAAGAACTTAATATAGTCTCTAACTTCTTTTCTGTATGAAATCTTAATATTTCTAATCTCCTTGTATTGCCAGCCTCAAAAAGTCCGGTCAAAATCCTTTCAGCCATTTAAGAAGATTACCTTGGACAGACAAACATAAATAGACAAAATTATTAAAACCATTGATTGTGTTTTGGTTACGCTCAGCTTATACTAAAATATAACATTATTAATTTAATAAGAATTAGATTTTCGAACTAATAGAGGAACTTATAGGTCGGATTTCCATCCCATTGGAGAGTGAGTGAGGGAATAAAGAGTGGCACCTATAATATCTCCCGTGCTAATCTCAATCGGCTGGGAGGATATCTTTATATGGTCATTGTGAGTACATTATTTGTGCTCATAGTTAAAGAACCTAAACTTTATCGAATGTCCAAAAATTCAGAAAGCTTTAGAAGAAAAATTAAGTAAAACGTCATCTCGGAGGAAATTAAACAGGATCTTTATTCGATTCCAAAATGCTAACTTTCGAAACCGGCTTTTAGAATTTAATAACATTTTGATAAGTTCGCTGAAATTAACTTTCTTTTGAAATTCCATACCGGGCAAAGGAAAATGTTTTGGGGCGAGGATGTTGGTGAATTTAGATTTTGCTTCTAATTTTCTACGAGGTCAAGTGTATTAGTAATTTTTTTTTCTTAAAGCTGGCATCTTCCTCTCATTATATTTACCAGAGAACCACGGAAAAATTGCTAGATCGTCGTCTTTATCTCAATCGATACACGTCGACTTATGGACATAAGTTTCTTGCAAAGATTCGCGAAACAGATTTAATTTGGAGGATGAGAGTTTTTTAATTCATTCGTTTACAATTTTCCTTCGTTAAAAGTAAAATAATCCTACTATCCTACTAATATTATAAATGTGAAAGTTTGGATGTAGGACGGATGGATGTCGCCCAAGAAAACACTGGCTAGACCGTTGTTGTGAGAGTAGATTTGGGAGTTAATAAAGGCATAAAAACTAAAGCCGAAAACAGAGCAAAGTGGGCGACAATGTAACCACGCTAAGTCAAAGGTCTTACACAGGTCTTTTTGTGAGCGGTCAGTGAAGTAGATAACTGAACTATTTGAGGAGGAAATTGGAAGTATTACATAACATTACGCTATTTAATAAATTTACAATTATCTTTTGTCCGTTGCCCTCCTCGTTTTTAAGTACCCCCTGTTTTTTCGGGATAAGAGGTAGCCTATGTCACTCTTCAAATCCTTACTATACCCACGCATAAAATACGCCGATCCATTGCTCCGTTTCTCAATGATTGAAGGACAAACAAAAAAACAAATACATTTTCGCAATTATAATGTTATTTGCCATAGTAAGTTATGCATGATCATAAACATCCGAACGCTTCGTGGTGGCATGAGATAATCTTTTGTATAGGACATTAACGTGAATATTTCCCACCGAAATAGGTATAAAATATTTTCCGTTTTGTATACGGATCGTAATTGTATTTTATAATTGGTAGTTGTTACCGGAAAATGTACGTATGACCTATTGTATCGGTTGAAATTATTTGTTTAGCATCCGCGTTAAATTTGTTAGTGTTTCATTCATTAATTCAGTTTTGTTTTATTTATATTATAGCACTAACATGAAAATATGCATTTCACGTCGTTCATGCGTGCGATTTATGGGTGTTCCTACCTATGTCATCGATATTAGCATTTGTTTTTTTCTACAAGTTTGCTGTTTTATGCTCGTTTTCATCAACATTCCCAATTCTTTCAATCTTTACGGGCTACCTAAGCTTAAATTAGCTTGGCGGTGACACTTTCGTCAACTTTGGTTGTCACGGACCTTTAGGGAATACCTAAAGTTGAGAATGACATTGGGTAAGGGATTGTATTTAGGGGCTATCTATGTAAAGCGACTATTAGGGATTGGTTAGGGACTACTTAGGGTTTAGTTGTTTTTTAGGGTTCCGTACCCGAAGGGTAACCAACGGGAACCTATTACAAAGCCTCTGCTGTCCGTCCGTCCGTCCGTCTGACTGTCGGCGGGCTGTATCTCATAATTCGTAATAGGTAAGTTAAAATTCTCAGAGAATGTGTAAAAATAAAAATAAAAATTAAAGGAGGCTCCCTACCAGAAATGTGTTTTTTTTTCGGCATTTTTTGGTACGGAACTCTTCGTAGCGACTCGCTAGTTGAAAGTAGAATTTTGATGGTTTTCGTTAATCGATATCATTCTACCTGAAAAAATAATAATTTATAATAATTTCGATTTATTATTATATTAGGATACAAAACGCTACAACTGGTAAATTTTGGTTACAATAATAATAGTCTAACCCTTGAAATTTTATAGATCAAAGGGGTACTTACATATATATATCGACGCTACTAAATCCCTATACTTTACCCTAAAATCTTTCTCGCTACTTTGCCCTAACTCAGTAGTTGAAAGTTTGAAAGGAAGTTATATTCTCAAACTAATCGAAATCTTATTGAAGTCAACGAGTCCCTCTTACCGCAGTTGGCTTTTTGGAATAGAGGTTAAGATCCATTAAATATTCCCAGTTTAATTTTCGCAGAAAGGAAGTTTCTACCTTACTTTATAAATTTCGTTTTAAAACTTTACTTTCTTGGGATAGGGTTTACTCAAAGTTCAATTTTCAAATTCATGGTTCAAAGTATGAACGACTTTTTGAAATAAAAATACATCTAGTATGAAAATGGTGATATTTTATCTACCAAAAAAAAAAGACGTGTGGCACTCGGGGACTGCCGCGGTAAAGCTATTGCATAGCATTTTTTATCAGCGCCATCTAGCGGCTCACCGTAGAGGAGTCCCGTGTCAGGTTATTTTCATTACGGAATTTCTGGATTCGGTCTTCACGCTGGCCTGCGATAGAAGCTATGCAATAGCTTAAAAAAAATCTGCTGCACTCATTGACACTCGTTAAATTATAATAAAGGGGTCATTACCCAATGAGCTGTCATAATTGTATTCTGTAACGAAACGTTTAACTGACTGAGAGTGAACTCTTCTTTTGAATCCTAACTTAAACTTAAGTTTAAGTGCGGCATCAGGTAACTTTGATAACTTTATAATAGCAACTATATTTCTCACACTAGTAAAGGCGAAAGTTTGTATGTGCGTGTGTGTATGTAGTAACACTCCTTCACGCCACAATGAATGAACTGTTTTGACTTAAATTCGGAGTAGAGATAGCTTATACCCAGAAATAACACATAGGTTACATTTTATCTCGGAAAATTAAATAGTTTCCGCGGGAATATAAAAAGACGTGTGGCACTCGGGGACTGCCGCGGTAAAGCTATTGCATAGCATTTTTTGTCAACGCCATCTAGCGGTGAGAGGAGTCCCGTGTCAGGTTATTTTCGTTACGGAATTTCTGGATTCGGTCTCCACGCTCAAGGCCCGCGATAGAAGCTATGCAATAGCTTAATAACATTAATCCACGCTGACGAAGTCGCGAGCTCGTCTAGTTTCAATTAATAATATGGCGAGCGTATAGGTATTGCATTCACAATATCAAGCGGTCAGGTTTTACATTAGCAAAAGCGATAAAGGCACGTAACGGCAGACCATAGCAATTACAGTTCAATGGGAGTTCAGCGATATTTGTGCGATTAAGCGGGTAAATGTAATTAGTCGATAACATCGTTAGCTGGACTGGACTATTGCTCTTATTTGACTATCGCTAGTTCTATTCGATTGTTTCGCTTTCATTTCTTTTTTTTTTTATGTAAGTATAGACTAGCGCTTGACTGCGATCTCACCTGATGGTAAGTGAAGATGCAGCCTAAGATGGTGCGCGCTTGCCTAGAAGATGCCTATTCACTCTTGATTTAAATACCCCCACATTATAGTTAGTAGGAAAAACGGAAGCGGGAAGGGCATTACAAATTTTTGCGGTATGTATAAGGAACATTTTATATATTTCATGTAGGCCAACTCGAGGCTCTTATGACACGTCGAGACTCTACCACCGGTTCGGAATGCAGATTCTGCTGAGAAGAGCCGACAAGAAATTTAGCAGTTGCTTTTTACATAACAAAATATTACAATATTGTAATGTAACAAGTTATTACACTCTCTTGTGAGTAGCTGGATGCCAAGCCGATTGATTCCAAACAACTTTGTCATTAAGAAAGTCGCTAACTTTGTAATAACCTCGACTTAATAAATGTGGTTTTACCCCTGGTTTTTTGTGGAATGGGAAATCCAGTAATTCCAGAGGTAAAATAGGGGTTTGAAAAATCGAACTTAAAACGTTAGCAAAGCCGCGGGCAACAGCTAGTTTCTGAATAAAACGGCCGTGACACATAGTCGGACTGCACGAGACTTTAAAAGGATCCTTGTTTTAGTACGGAACCCTAAAAAGCCACCACAGCATTATTGTTCCTTGGAAAAACATTTGCAAAATGGGAATTAATAGGTTATTACGATTTAAATTTCTACTTACATAACAGAGCAAGATAAATTTTATTTATGTTAAGACGAAAAATGAAGAAAGAAATTTGATTTTGTTTCATTACTTGCCTAATTAATGAGCTTTTCGTGTTGTTCATAATTCAACAATGGGGAGCAAGTAATTAATTTTCATCTTAAAAGACGCGAACAAATGAAATGTTAATGACATGAAAACTTGTTCTTTAAATGTAGCGCAAGATATGTCTGCGACTTTTTTCCCGGGGGAACACTTTTCCGGAATGAAAATGTATCCACGAACAATCTCAATGTACTTAACAAGTTTCAATTTTTTTTTTATTTACACCAACAACTTCCATACAAAAAGTCAAACAAATTCTATTACATTATATGGGCGTAAAAGAAAGAAAATTATCAACTAAACATGCACTAAGTACCTACTTTAAATAAAAAATGACAGGAGAAAAAAAAGAAAACAGAAGATTTTCTACCTTACTTTCTATTCTCGGTTGGGTCAGTTCAAGAGAAAACAATTAAACAATATTAGCTAAGTATATTAATACTTACGACATTGCGCATTTTTCATAATATTAATAACTTGGATAAAGTTCAGAATCAGAAAAATCTTTATTGGCAGCTATAACCACACAAAAGTATACTTCAAAAAACAGCTATGATAGGTATCTACTTATTAGATATCGTTACTTTGTACAGCAGCTGTGCAACCCTACCAAAAAGTTAGTCACTCAGCTTGTATTCGGGCTCCTAGCCCCACAGACGTCAAACTGGTGATGCCACCAAGTTTCGGATATGTGGGTGCTAGGTGCCCCAACGCTGATTTTCAGTGACTGCCTTTAAATGCGAACGTCAGTGGTCTTTATAATAATGATTTTCTGCCAAAAGCATTTTTTTTATTTTTTTTATTCGATGACAAGGTAGCCCTTGACTGCGATCTCACCTGATGGTAAGTGACGATGCAGTCTAAGGTGGTAGCGGACTAACTTGGAAGGGGTATAGCAGTGTAAATTCAACTCATACCCCTAATCGGTTTCTACCCGCCATCGTGTCGGAACGCTAAATCGCTTGGCGGCACGTCTTTGACGGTAGGGTGGTAACTAGCCACGGCCAAAGCCTCCCACCAGGCCAGACCAGAGACAATTTAGAAATTATAAATTTCTAAATTGCCCCCGCCGGGAATCGAACCCGAGACCTCCCAGTTATAAGACCACAGCGCTCACCACTGCGCCAGGGAGATCGTCAAAAATATTATTATACTATTGGCAGAAAACTTCTTGGTAAAGCGTCGCTAGTGTGAAAGAAGTCGATTACATTCCATACGCGATTGTTACAAGAGTAAAGTTTCAAGTCGGCATGTAAAATCTTATAACTTTCAGACAGATATCCAATATTCTTCGAGGCGGATTCGAGCGCGGCGGAACACATACCTATAAAACAAATCAAGCGGGAAATATGAAGGAAAAAGAAGAAGACAAAGCGCGGGCCTGATCGAGGAGGAATATTGTAAAAGTGCTGTTTTCATATCAGTCGAATTTTTAAATCTTTGATATAGTACGTTTATCTCAGGAAGTTAAGAACGCTTTACTTGTGGTTACGTCGTGTACATGCACATTGCGTAAGTGTACGTGCTTGTCATGAGCCTAGGTGCGTGCGGTCAGGCGCGAGCAAGCTCTCACTCACACTACGGATACGACACACACACAACCATGAGCCATGTGCTCTCGATCCTCGTGAATTGAAAGAACTAGGTATAATATTTTTGAATGTCAATTATTTTACTGCATAGGTAACGTTAAGTGAAGTGAAGGATAATATTGACGAAATAAACCGAATGAAATTCAAAATAAATCTACGTACGTAATCTATATATATATAAAATTCAAAGTCCTGACTGACTGATTGACTGACTGAGATATCAACGCACAGCCTAAACTACTGAAGTGAGAAACTTGAAATTTTTACAGTTGGTTCCTTTTATGACGTAGGCGCACACTAAGAAAGGATTATCGGAAATTCCACCCCTAAGGGGTTTAAATAGGGGATGGAAGTTTATATGAAAGTACGTCATTTTTCAAGCTGTTTCCATCAAAGTTGGTATTTGAGCTTTCAGTTAAAAATAAAGAAGTACGTGTGTCACAGTTTTTGAAAATTCCACCCCGAAACCTAATTCCACGCGGACGAAGTCGCGGGGGCAAAAGCTAGTTTTATATACGTGGGTACCAAATGAGCTTGCAATAAATTCAGCCGAATGTAGCGTCATGATCGTAGAACAACGACGGATCTGCATTTTATCAACTTTACCAGTACAGCCGTTTGAAATAATTTCGGAACTTTTTAAATAAAAATCTGTAAAAATGAAGTTTCACATATACCCATTATTAAAATGGTTCTGTTTTAAAATAGTAAACAAATGACAATTGTTAATTAAACGTCCCAATATGCCAAAGGATAAAATTTTTGGACTTTTTGTAAATCCAACACTGTCCTATATTATGTAATATGATCATGACAATAGAATCCTAATATAACATCAACTCAGACATATTAAAGCAATTAATGTTTAATTGCTTAAAACGCAAATAGTTCCGAAAAGGTAGAGGTGCATGTTTGAGATTCGAAGCCCGGACCCGTCGAAACGGGGGCTGAAGTAACCAAGGTAACCACTGGGCTATCACCACAGACACTGCAGGTAACATATAAAATGTAGGGATTAAGACCATGAATTGCGACAGCTTTCGCTGGAAAAGGAGTTTGTTTATTTTGAGCTTTGGGGCTTTAAGAGGAAATGCGGTTGGAGAGACTTTTGATAAGAACAACTGCAGATCCGACTATAAATAGACTAAGTTAAAAATCATAATTCGATATTTGCCTCGTTACTATTTTGTACTCCGTTATAAGAGCAATTTAAAAGATATTTCATAAACTGAATTAGAAGGATATTATATTGGGTCCCTATGTTTTTCTTTTTTAATTTGTATGTACCTACGCTTGACCTCTATTGACAGGGGTCTAAATAGAAAATTTTGAGCATTTTGTAAGGTTGCTAGTGCTTCTAAAGATAATGTACCATCAAAAAGGAAAACATAGCCTAAGTATGTCATGCTCTCTTTAAAGTTTCTGTGGTGGTGTCGTGTGGTGCGGGTTGTTACGTTCCCTCAAATATGGTTGAGCGAAGCAATGGCTGGATCATGCGTCATGCTCGTGAACGGGTGCCACCAACGGGAATGGGTCTGCTTTTGCCTGCCTGTGTTAACATGTATTGAATTGTATTTATTTGTATTTGTATTGTATTTATTTTTACTTGTATTGTACTCAGGAAAATTCATCGTGGAAGCACTGAATACATAGCATAGTTTCAATAACAATTGTAAAATTTTGATTTTTTTGAAAAGAGCAACCGCCGAGTTTCTTGCTGGCTCTTCTCGGCAGGAAAGGCATTCCGAACCAGTGGTAGATTCATTGACGATTCAAAAGTGCTTGTAAAAGTTTATTTGAATAAAAAATATTTCTATTTCTATTTCTATTTCTATTTCTATATCGACAAAGGAGAGGTTGATATTTATTTAAAAATTATAATAATAAAAAATCATTGTTCTAAGGTTAACCAGAAAGAACGATGCGTTTGGATGGAGAAAAGACTACCCGCATTTTCTCTTAATAACTTCTTAGTTTTATAATAATTTGAAATAACTCAACCAATAATATTTATTCTCCTTTATATGATAAAAGTGCTAAAAATAACATCGCAACTCATATTATGAACGTGAATGAACATTGAATAGTCACGCAGGAAAATAATTTATCAAAGTCACGTCACGGGAGCACGTTCTTCAGAAGAGAAACACCTTTTTTTGGGAAACTTCGCCTGATCGATCCCTACTTATTCGTTATTGATGTCCTACCATATTAATGGCTTCTAATATATTTTGGTCAATTACAATGCTTGTGATCGGAAACATTTGCTGGATAGTAAGCTAGACTAATTTGAAGCAATAGATAAATGTCTAAAATCACCACTTTTTCATTTACGCTGTATGTTTTTAAACAATATTAGTCTTCTCTGCTTCTCTGAAAATCTTCCTCTCTAACTAATATTTATTTTTGTTTTTATATTTATTTATTATTTTATGTATTTATTATATTATTTTATTATATTATTATTTTTATTATATTATTTTATGTATTTTTTTTTAATCTGATTTTTTAAATGTATTTGTGTATTTTTATAAGTATAGCAATATAAAACTTAAATAAATTGAAACTACTAAAAGTATAGCAATCATAACATATTGCTAGACTAGTCAGTCAGTTAGTTAGTCAGTTAGTCAGTCAGCTTTTCCTTTTAAGTATATAAATGTTAAATGTATTTAGATATAAATTAATAATTTAAAAAAAAAACAATATTTTAAATGAGAGGAAATCCCTTACTCTTATATGCAGGATGAACTGGGAGCCGAGTACAGGATTTTCCCAAGAAAATCCACAATTTTGTGAACAATAGAAGGGGTAATGACCCTTTATCAATGAGGAATACGATCCATAGAGATGCTCCATTGTACCCATCTTCACATTTCTATAAAATCTAAACGTGCTATAAACCAAAATTGATACCGGTAACAGAGAAAAGATTAGCATAATCGCCTGTCTTTTAGTATCTCTTGCTCACAATACGCTCGAAGCGACAGACTTTACAGCTCCCCGAGACAATTCGATTGTTATCTGAAATTTACGCTTTTATCGTAAATCCGTGCTTTTGAAAGAATTTATTTTTCTATAGACAAAAAGTTATGTATAATAAAGTATGGAAATGTAACAAAAGAAAAGCTGTTTGAATTTAATAAGTTAGATAGAATTATAGGGCTCTTTCGGTGACATTTGGATTCTACTAATCCATCCCTAAGGTGCTTCTAAGATGCATAAAACTGTATTTTCAATTATGCGTGGTTATACAAAAAAATATGAAAAAAAACGTGCGAAGAATTGAGAATTTCCTTTTTTTTCGTCGGTTGAAATAGTATATTTTTCAATTACCTAAATGTAAAAGAGAGTCACATACAATTCAATTTTTATGACAAAACATTTACGTTATTTTAATGTATTGTAGTCTTTATAATTAAGTAAAAAGCAGTGAAAGCCTAGTGACATAATTATGCTTCTTTTATCTGGGAAAAGAAAGCTTTCCCGCGGAATGTTAAAAACCTAATTGCACGTGGATAAATTCGCGGAAAAAAGGTACTTATTATTATAAATACACGCTACAACGTGTCGCGGGGGTTCTTCGAATACGGTGCTCGTATTACCGAATTTTACTGGTAGGATTTTTTTAATCCACTCGGGCAAATTCGTAAAACCTACTTTCTTACCTTAAGATAGAACTATTCCAGCATTTATTGAACGAGCGAAGCGAGTTCTCTGAGTCAACTAGGGCGCTTGCCTACTAGACAGAGAAGTGTGTCCGTCTAAATGTCTGTCAGA
Organism: Hipparchia sbordonii; assembly: GCA_038048805.1. Taxonomy (NCBI): domain Eukaryota; kingdom Metazoa; phylum Arthropoda; class Insecta; order Lepidoptera; family Nymphalidae; genus Hipparchia; species Hipparchia sbordonii. The sequence goes on along the minus strand of CM076109.1, from coordinate 8,777,703 downwards.
GCCCTATAAATTCTGAATTACTGAATATTAGAACGTGAAACTTGGTTGAAAATTCAGTTATATCCTGTACTTGAACAACAAATACTAAAATTAGATAAATGTTATAAAGAAACGAAATTATTTAATTTTAATGCGCCATCTATTAGCATTATTGTGAAGCTAATAGCTTCACTATAATGCTAATAGATGGCGCTGTGTCAGTAAAACAGTTTTATGTCAACTATTATTTTTTTATTGCGTCTAATGTTAAAAGTTAATTATTACAATATATAATTAAAACTTTTGGGAATTATGGGATATCGCGAGGTCTCAGTTCGGGGCGAACCACTAGTTTAAAACGTTCACGAGAAGCCGTATCTTGTAAACGAATTCATTAAAACTTATATAAAGACGAATCTCGAGCAGATTTTGGGATTTTATTTTAAAATTCGTGTGAACAGTCCGATTTAATCACCGACATAAAAGATTCTGCTCCACAAGGAAACTTAAAATAAAAGGGATTTTCGTGTCAGTTATATGGGATTACCGCTAGTGTTCCGACAGGCATTGCGTTCAACATTATCCCAACGTATCGCGCATCTATAAAGAAATATCGCATTTCTGGACTATTTTCCCAATATCCTATCGACGTTCGGTAGAAAGAAGCAGCTGAGAGCTCCTTGCTCCTATAGTACTTATATAATTTTTTATTTTATTTATTTGATGACGAGATAGTCCTTGACTGCGATCTCATCTAATGGTAAGTGACGACGCAGTCTAAGATGGTAGTGGGCTAACTTGGAAGGGGTATGGGAGCGTAGAGTCAACCCATACCACTAGTCGGTTTCTACTCACCATCGTGCCGGAACGCTTAATCGCTTGGCGGCACGTCTTTGACGGTAGGGTGGTAACTAGCCACGGCCAAAGCCTCCCACCAGACAAAATTAAAGGAAAAGCTGCAAAATCATCTTTTTTAACTTCTTTTATCCTGGGGTTCTCAAAACAGTTCATGAAAAGCTGAAAGTAATATTTTATGTATAATTCCAATCATATCCTAATTAAACCACAAAAATGCTAGCGTCGATGTCGGTCAGTAAAATTATGAAACTCCAATAAAATTTCTTGCAAGAAGTCTATGTCAAAACCTTACTCATAATTCGGAGAACCACTAGTAATTGAGCTTTGTCGGAGTATAGTCAGAGCCTTAGAATCAGGTCGTGAATCAAGTTAATTAACTGTCGCAACTCGCATCGTTGACAGATCGGATTTAAGCCCTATCTAATAATATAGGCACGTTAAACATAAAGTGATTCTAATTGGGACGTAATGTTGCATATACAAAGGTAACTTCAGTCTCTGCAACAAATTTATATTCATTAATTAATCAAGTTTATTTTACTTCAGGGCAAGTTAGCCCTTGCCTTCGATTTCATCTTGTTCTTTCAAATCACGAGGGTACGCGGCTCATGGTTGTGTGTGTGTCGTATCTATATAAAAGGGAGCGAGAGCTTGCTCGCGCCTGACCGCTCCCACCTATTTTCTTGATAGGCACACACTTACGCAATGTGCATGTACACGACGTAACCACAAATAAAGCGCCCGTAACTTCGTGAGATAAACGTACTATGAGCGATGATACAGTTTGCCTAAGTTGATAATATGGTAATTTCATTCAAATACACTACACTATAATACGAATACCTCCCGCACAGATGGCTAACCTCTGTGGAGATTGGCCGCCGTGGCCATATTCGATTGGGAGGACATTATTTACATAGCACAAAAAAAATACTAATTTACTCTTAAAAAAATAGTTTATGAACGCGATTTGTCGAGTATTTAATTATCCAATAAGGTATGAAAGATAGCTAAGGTTTCTTACTTTAGCTACCTTTCATAAGGTACGAATTTAGAAGTTTTTGATAGCAAAGCCTTAATCTTTACTAAAAGGTTGAAACATTCAAGAACTTTGGCACGAAATCTTCATGAAAATCTTTTTATTGGCAGAGAAATAAAGTAAATCTTAGGACTTGGGCGGACACGTTTCCGTATGCACACAGAGTGCTGCACTCAATCAGTTTTCAAAGAAGGTAAAAGCGATTGGGATGCCGGCGAGATCAAAGGCGGCGCCGTGACTCGTTACTTCGCATGTACCTGTGTGCCTATTGACCGATTCCTCCGGCGAAACAGGTACAGAAGCTATTCTCTAAACAACCCTACTTTCAACGCTGAGGCAGCGACGAAAGACAATATTTTGTCTGTAGGTAGGTATATCAGCTTGACACTTTTGTGTAAAGCTATACTAAATACATGCATGAAAAAGAAGAATTTTGCAGCATCAGATAAATATCCTAAGCGAAAACGAAGTAATAATGCGGGCGGACAATGTGATACGGTGAGGTAAGTCGGTGGCTGAGAGCGGTCACCCGACGAGAATCAAAGCCTACGTTTTATTCCGGGAAATCAAAGAGTCCCCACGAGATTACTTCACGAGATTAATCCACGCGGACAAAGTCGCGGGCATCAGCTAGACAATTAATATAATATTATGTTAAGTCTACACAAACGATAAAAATGAAGAAATTGTTCTCACTGCTGACTTTACTCTAAGTTCCACCTTAATTTAGTTTTAAGTATGTTTCATCGGTGCACTCAACAACGAACACACAGTTTTAGAGAATAGCACGGGAAGGATACGGAGGAAATCTAAGAATACACTAAATGCAATTTTTCCTTTGATGTTGACCAAACGAATGGCATTACGACATGAGGTACGACTTCAAAAGGAATACATGACTTGCCTACTTACAATACTTATGGAAGTTTATATTTTCCGGACAGGCAAACTACATGTAAGTAAACGATTTGAGCTTTAACTTGAAGTAACAGACGTTCTAAAGTGTTGGAGTGACTGCTTCAGTCCGGAAAGTGCAATGTTAGCAGATCCCTTTGGTACGAAAGTAGGACGCACCACATTAGGCGAGTTGCAAGGCGGAATTGGTTTGTACGGTACAAGATTGCGCCGCGCTGTGTGGAAGTCTTTACAAGATACTTTTGTCCAGTTGTGGACACAGACTTATACTTAGTTTAAATAAAGTACGCTTGTTAGAGTTGTAACTATACTTAGGAGGATCTTAAACTTATATTATAAATGCCAAAGTTTACGAGGATGGATGGATGCATGTTTTTTACTCTTTCACGCAAAAACTATGAACAGATTTTGATGAAACTTCACTATGTAATAGCTTTTACTTCAGAATAAAACTCAACTCGTTGGAAAGCCTGGAGCACCGCAGAGATGTAAGCTCTCTTTGCATATTCTATCGGCTATACAACGGGGAGTGTTCTGAAGAGCTATTTGACCTTATTCCACCCTCTCTCTTCTATAACCGTACCGCTCGCCTCCGAACACAATTTCACCCTCACCACCTGGGTGCCTGGAGCACTTCAACCATCCGATGTGCCAGATCTTTTGTTCCACGTACTTTGAAACTGTGGAACCAACTTCTTGCGACGGTGTTCCCACTAAATTACAACATGGTGGCAACGCCTCAGCTGCTACAAATGTTCATGGGCGGCGGTAATCACTTAACATCAGGTGACCCGCCTGCACTTTTGCTCGCTAAAAATATATTTAAAAAAAAGGACGTAAGCTACTTTTTATTCCGGAAAATAAGAGAGTTTCCGCGGGAATTAAAAAACCTCAATCCACGCGAACGAAGTCGCGGGCATCAACTAGCTTTAAATAAAGATGTGAATCTTACGATTATGAGATATCGTTGTTTGAGAATAATAGCGACGACGATACATCATATCCTTAATTAGAATACCGCTAGATATATGACAAGGAAATTAATATTGTATAATAGCGAGAAAGCTCCAACTGGAGCGCTCGACTTGGTTCGTGTAGATATCAAATTACATGAAAATATTCTCAGAATTAATATGGCTAATTATAATATTTCTGAACATTATTGTGCTCTGATTTGTACCCAAGAACGTAGTAACTAACAGTAACAGCTATACATGTACAATGTATAGCTGTACCTACCGATTTTAAGAAGAATAGGTACTTATATCAATTATAATTATACAAATATTTTATCATATTGTGTAATGTGTATAGTTAACCGTTCTTGTAATTTCATAAAGTGTTGGAAAAGTCCACGCTTTTTATCAATCATTTATAATAATAATCTTCAACTGCAGGTTGTAGGTATATGCTTTTTTCATAAGTATACTTTTAATTTTTTTGGTGAATTTTATTATAGAACGTCACGCCCATTCCCACAAAATAAACCTTGCTATACCCATGTTCCCTGTAGTATATTCAAAGAATCAAACTTCGTTCATATGGGGCGCGCTAGAGATACCCTCCACTTAAATTATTAATGCACTGTCTACTTCAGATATTTATTGTCAATAAAATTCTCGCTAGCTTACGAGCTTTCTTGTAAGCTAACGGGCAATGCCCGTATAGAACGGTATTAATGCGAGTAAGCTAGCCAATGTAATTAGTGTAGACGCCGTACGGGGCATGCCGCCCCTAGTTTGCAGTCACTAAAGTGGCCTACTTACGGGGCGGCACGGTCCCTGTCCAATTGGATAAAGTCTATAACAACTGTAACAGATAAACTGATAAAATAGCCCCATTGACAAGTTATTGAAGTCAATTGACTGTCACTGAAGCTTGATAAAGCAAACTTCTTGTCTTGCTTTTATTTGCTTACTGGCTGATGCCCGCGACTTCGTCCGCATTGATTTAGATTTTAAATGTCTCATGAGAATTATTCGATTTTCCTGGGAAAAAAAAGTAGTCTATGTCACTTTTCAGGTCCTAGCTTATACCCACGCAAAAAATCACGTCTTGGTCACCCTGACTTGATGACAATGGGACCACCTGGGAAATCGGTCCAGGCGTCTTCGAGTCATTGGGGAGTAAAAAAACAGATTCCGACGAATTGAGAACCTCCTCCTTTTTTGAAAGTAGGTTAAAAAGGCAGGAGGAAAGCTCTCTGCGAAACCCAATACTTTATTTTGAGTGTTTGAGTTTACAAAGAGTATGCGATCCTTTGTAGGATAAAAAATTCCGTTTACCCTTAAAGTTACTCTCAAAGTTAATTAACTGTTGCTGACACTCGGCCCGCTGAGCCCTCTTCTAATAATGTAGGCAGTTTTAGTATAAATTAATTACACTTTCTAACAAAAACTTTAAATTATGTCATGAAAAATAATGTAGAATTTTTCTTAAGTGGATTTTAACCACGTAAAAATGTACCTAATCTTTAATAAAACTTAGTCGTACATACTTACCCAATTTTTAGCCATAAGGTAGGGTTATGATTTTAGAAGTTTATGTTTGTATTCGAACCCACATCTCTCGGGAATCGTGCCCTCAGCGTGTTAACCGTTACACTACGGCCAAATTGAACCACACGTCAGCCGCGAAATTAGTGATATGTAATTTTTATCTACTTTTTCAATCACATATATTCACATTCTTCGGTCACTTATAAATGTGAGGGGGTCTATGAGGACAATCTTGAGAATGTATGTGGACAGTCTGCCTCCTACACTAGTATTCATTTAACACCTACTTACTGCTAATTGAAGGGTTAAGCGAAGACATCAGAATAAGTGGCAGATGGATTGCAATTATTCTGCCAAGACTGTAACAGAGTCTAACAGAGGGTTCCGAACGAATTAAAATTAAAACAAAGACTTCCTTGACTATGACCAGAATTATCTGTATTCTTACACAAAACAATTACTCTTAAAACTTTTTTTAATTGAGCGAGTCTAAGTATGTTTAATTTATTTAAGTTATCATAACATAAGTTATTTAAAAATTCAATTTAAAATCTGATATATCTACATATAAAGTACAATAATTAATTATTGTTTATACTTAATTTGATTTTGTGAAAATAACGTTTAATTGTAGAGGCACGATTAAGAATTAATTTACTCCCATATTATGGAATGATGGTTGAACATAAATCGCACGTTGAATATTTAAAGCGAAATCTGATATTCGTTTTAATGGATATTACAGTTTAAGCCACTGAATTAATTTCACTTATATTGATAGTCCAGTGCATTTGTCAAAGGAAATTTAATATTAAAGCGAAATTAATATAAATAAGGCAAAAGAGGTTAGAACACTAAAGTTGAGGTTATAATGATGTATGAAATAGAGACACACTGCCACGGTTGTTGTAGAAACAAATTACAACAATTATGAAGCCTCAAAAGCCTAACGATTCGGTGCAAGTTAGGTGCACTGAAAACAGAAGTTTAATCTATAAACCGCACTTTTACTCTGCTCAGACTCAAGATAGTGTTAAACGAGACAGATTTATCTCAGAGCGTATTTGTGTCTCATTTTTCTCATTTTAACTCTTTCTTTAGTCCGAACTAATTCAAAGCACGCTCTATAGAACTTATACAGGCCTCGATCTTGAGCCATCTTTATCCAGCTCCGACTCGTCCGATGTCTTTGGTCCTCATAAGATCATAAGATTCTGGGTCTTGGGTAAGGACAGCAAAAAGAGTTTTTAAATAAATAGACTTGACTGCGATCTAATCTGATGGTAAGTAAAGACACAGCCTAAGATGGTGCGCGTTTGCCTAGAAGATGCTTGTTGACTCTTGATTTAAAGACACCCACATTATAGTTAGTTGGAAAAACGAAAGCCGGAAGGGCATTCCAAATTTTTGCGGTGCGTATTAGGAACGAGTTAATGAATTTTTCTGTCAACTCGGTAGTAATCCGGAGTTGGGAAGCTGGCGCTATTAGACTCACTTCCATGGCTGGAAGAGTCGCTCCTGCGTCTTATCTCTTTCCGTGCCATATGGCCATCCCAAAGCATTTATGAGAAGGAATAGAGAATATTATAATACCTCCTGCGCCTAGTCTTGTCACTGTTAAGATTTTCCGTCTTGGCCGAAAATATAGAAAGTCTAAAGTTATAAAGAAAGATTATTATTACAGTACCTATTCTCTATTTCACTGGTACTGTATTATTTTTACCGACTTATAATCTAGGTACTAGTACAAGTGAACATTTTTGTATTTTACCGCTTACCAAAGCGCAATCTTGGAGCAAATCCCGGAGCGGACGTTCGGTAAAATTCATGTGATAATTAGTACACCCAAGGCACTAGTTTCCGCGCGATATTTTCTCTTTATGTAGGTAAGCTTTGGAAATCTTTTTATACTTATCTGCAATGACTACATTTTATGTTATTTTTGCTATCCACTTTTTTATGTACTTATTCCATGAACAAAAGTTAAAAAAGTGACCGTATTTACGCGTATCGGCGGCGTATTTTCGGGCAGCGCTAAAAATTGTCCGAACGGAAAGAAATCCAAAACGCGAAAAAGGTTTCCAATCGGCCGTCAGTTGAAGCAAATTATTGCAAGCAAAATTAGGCTGTATAATAATGTTCTAAGACATAAATTAAAATGTATTAGTTTGTTTATAAAAATACAGATGTACACCCATATACTTACAGGTTTTCTCGGGACACTTTTTTCGTGAATTTTGCATTACACCCAAGGTCCATGTATGTCAATGCGTAGAACACAGTAATATTGAGCAGACTACTGTCTACATCAATGCTTAGTGCTCTCGACGTATCTTAGTGCAATGTGTAGTGTTACTTATGCAAAGAGGTCTACTCACAGCCCTACAAAGAGCTAACTAAATGGTGCATGGTACGCTTGTAGACTCGGTTTATTAATTGCTCGTTCTCTCTGAACAACGTATTATATTGGTTCAACACTCTTCAAGGGGTTTCACTACTCGTATTCTCTCAATAGCACCTACCTAAACACGTTGCCTATGACTCTACCCACGTTGATTTAATTTGGTAATATCATTGACTATAACGTTATAAGCGCTCATAATACGTCACAATAACTATTGAAAATGTAATTATCAGTACCAGTACAGAAGCTAATTAACCAATGTATATGTAAGAACACTTACACATTCATTGGTTATGTTGAACATAGGTACATCTGGAGCGAAACTTTGTTAGAAATTTCTGTTCTAATCATTATAGTTCACTCGAATACCTTGATTCCCTTGATTATAGTCCTATGTCCATTATCAGGTTTCAAGCTGTCTCTATGCCTATCATCAATTAATAAATACGTAGTTAGCGATCGAGTTTTTTCAAATCCATGTCATCATACACACTGTTCGATGTTGTCTTCAGATAGTAACTTTAAACATCGATACTTGTTTTCACCGACGATGTCTAAATTTTAGAAAACTGCTGTTTTCCCCACGTTTCAAGGATACTTAAACCCTGATTGCTAGATCTGAGCGTTTTTTAAAGCTCAAACATCCTTACTTAGGGAATTGTTCTGGTACCAACTAAACTGTAGGGTTAGTATAAGATTTAATTCGATTGATCGTATTCGATAACTTTAGCATCAAATTAAAATGAACCGTAACAGCAATGAACAAGAGCTCAATTTCGTGCACGCATTTTTTACGTTACGTTTCATACCTTTACGTATACAGATACGCTCCAAATTAAAATCGGTTGTGACTTTAAATCAATATAGTTAAGGTTCACATCGCTTTGACGCTAATATCCTCGAATACCAATAAGATCAATAGAATTAATTAAATCTTATACTAACCCCACTGGCTAAAACAAGCATGAGGAATTTTACCGTATCCCGTGATACAGTAAAAGTGGCCAAAATAAAATCTCGTGATAAAGATACAATATTCAAAGGAACAATAAGTATTGTCCGAGAAAATCAAAGGAAATCTCTGTTGTTTATTGAGATAAATGAAGACCGTAGACCGCTTTTACTTATTACCTCCTTTATTGCACAAAGATGCTTTGATTTAATTAAGGATGATAGAAATCCTACAAAAGTTGTTATTACAATAATACGATCCGGGATTATCTCTGGGTCTTCAGTCTTTTATAATAAAAATATTTTCATTGAAAACTTTTACAGGCAAAAGGGTTATGAAGAAAACTTCGTTAGACTTTTATTCTGAAACTTAATATTCAAAGAAATATTTTGTTCGTTCCACGTAGTAGAATCTTGTTAACATTTTCTCCACTGCCGTTGTATATAGTAACTGAGGATTTTTTGGTTGATAGTTTCTTTGAAAGAAAAGAAAGAGAGAAATTGTTATTATTATATCAATAACAAAATAAATAAATTAGGGGATTCATCGATGTGTATTTCTATTAATAGCCGCCATCCATTACTATCTACTAGCGAGCTAGCTAACTAGTTACTAAGTTAGAATATAAAAAATATCAATATAAAAAATATGAGGAAGTCGGGTAAAATATATCGAACATTCTTCCTCGAACTTTGTTTGCCGTGGTAAAGATTTACTTTTTTCATTATATTTGATGGAAATAAATAGCTTGAAAACTGTGTTTAAAACTACACAATGCCGGCTATGTACATATTCTGTGACAATTCTAAGCAAGAAATAAGTTATTATGAAGAAAGTCGACGGTACAACAAACTTGTAAACAATGTAAACTTACATCAAGGCACTTTATTAAATTCAATATCAAATAAGAACTTGTTAAGACTAGCGTCGACTAGGCTTGGCTATACATACTTAACCGTTTATTGTGTATTTATCCGAGTCGAATAAATATGCAATAAATCGTTAACGATACATTAATTACAATGAAATGAAACAAATGAAAATAGAGCGAGGCATGTATGTACGATTGATGGACCAATTGCTACTCGAATGAAGACCACTGGAAAAATAAACTGTAGTAAACAACTGTGGGAAAAATTAAAAAAAAACCACTCGCGCACTCAAGAGTGAGAAAAATGGCGTGCACAAGTTTAACAATGAATAAGAGAAAAGGCATATGAAAAAGAAGCAGTGGATAAAATAAAACAGAAAGCGGATGCATACCGGCGCTTTTACGTGAAGTTTTTAACGTTTTTATTGTGACATTTTTAAGATATGTAAATAATTCGTTATACTCGCTGTACCTATATATTTCATGATTAGATAGTATATCATGTATCCATTATTTTGACACTTGACGCTTTTTTCTTCCTCACACTATTCTTCATCAAAAATAATTTGAAGTTCCAACATTTATTTGTATCCATCATCCATTAACACGACCTACTTAATTAATATTGATGAATTCTCGTAATTAATTATTACTGAAGAAAGACTTGATTATGACCGCACATCGAGGCGTTGCATCTGTAATCGACGCCAGGCTTTATAATCTATTACTTTGTTATCGAATGCAATGAGTCATTATTTTAAAAGACTTTTTGTTGAGAGACTATTGCATTTTTCAACGAAAATACAACATATTTCAAAAGAGAATTCTTGTCGGTTGAGAAACTGTTTTGTTCTTCGTCTTATTTCTTTTGCTTCCATGTTCTTTTGATTGTGTTCTGGCGTTACCATTACTATCTTTGTAGTGTATTGGAAAATCAAGTACAATCAAATATATTTGATTGTACTAAATACATACATATATTATATGTGTGTATGTTATTGAACGAGCGAAGCGAGTTCTCTAAGTCTACTTGAGTGAATTTGCACTAGTCCGTCCGTCCGTCCGTTCGTCCGTCCGTCCGACCGACTGTCTGTCAGAGCCTTATAACTTCTGAACGTAATTATTTCAAATTTAAATATAATATGTAAAGTGATGGCCTTCAGCCGAACATTGCATAAAAAAATATAAAAAGCTTTATTTCAGGGGAGCTCTCATTCTCTCTGGAGGGAAGCGTGTGTGAAGTAAAGTTTTTTTTGTTGCGTTACATAGACTTGCGATATATGTTATTAAAGACGACTTTGAACAGAGTACAAAAAATTTTTTTTTTCAATTTTTCCCTTAAAATTGACGAAATCGGGGGCTTTCAAAGTGGAGATTTACTTTGAGCCATATGTCAAAAACTATTGCATATTATTAGAACCTAAAACTTGGTTGTAAATTCAGATATATCCTGTACTTGAACAACAAATACTAAAATTAGATAAATATTATAAAGAATCGAAAATTATTTAACTTTTGATGCTAATAGATTCTATAGCTTCACAATAGATGCTAACAGATGGCGCTGTATTTGCCATCTGTAAAACAGAATTATGAGATACCGCGAGGTCTCAGTTCGGGGCGAACCAGTAGTAGATTTATAGTTGTATTCGTGTTGAGTTGAATGTACAAGTAGCTTGGTGCGCGGTACACAGGTGAGTGGGTATACGTATATGAGGTAACGAGTGACGGCATCGCCTTTGATCTGCAACATCCGCTGCCTTTACCTTCTTTGAGAACTGATTGAGCGTGCCACTGTGTGCATACGGAAGAGTTTGCGCTAGTCCTAGGAAAATACTTTACGAACATCTATAAAAGAGTTCTGTAAAAGTTTTCTTTTTGGGGAATTTAGGCGAACGTTTTGTTCTTTTATTTCTATATTATTATTATTTTTTATTGAATTAAGTACAACCTTTTATCCACGACTTAGTCCATTTTTTGAAATCCCACAGGAATGCTTTGTTTTTCTCGATAAACGGTAGCCTATATGTGACTCTTTCGCACCTCAATTCTCAAATCGTGTTAGTTTATTGTCGAGAGGTTGAAGGAAAAACAAACAAACCAAAAAAAAAATACACTTTCGCATTTATAAAATTGGGATTGGGAACGATAATGCCTGAAGCTTTATTATCCAAATATGTACGGCAAAGCCAAAAGGAACGTATGTGTGTATGTATGTATCTATTTCCGTATGTTTCACAATAGCAACTAAACTACTGAGCCGATTTTGATGAATGAACCCACCCTCTTACTCCTGCAACCAAACTACAACGCACCGCAACTTCACCAAGTTGTGGAATCGACTCCCTTCGCCAGGGTTCCCACTTAATATGGGGTTATTTAAGACCAATAAATTCCTGAAAAGCCGGCAACGCATTGGTGGTGCCTCTGGTACTACACTACAAGTGTTTATGGGCGGCGGTAACCACTTAACATCGGGTGACTCGCCTGCTCGTTTGCCCGCTATTCATATGAAAAAAAAAAATGAAGTTTCAATCGATCCCTCCTTTTCCTCATTATGGTGACATGGGCTATATTTTATACGAACAGAATCCGCTAGGTACTTCCTAGTTCTTAAACTATTTTTATGTTTTCACTATTTTTCTTTTAAGTTCCTCGAAAATTAAAGCTGGAAGGATGAAACTGAAATGTAATAAGATCTCTGATATCGTTCGAGGATGGCTTTGTAAACGTTCTCAGTCGGCCTGAGGACCTTTCGTAATCCTTCAGACGACCACGAGTGTCAACAAATTGTTATATTTACTGGACGAGCTCGGTTTTAATTTAGGCTTATTGGAGTGCGGCTCTTGAGACGGTGGGGACCTTTTCAGTAAATTGTTCTTTGTATCACTTAGTGCCGATTTCACCAACGTAAACTAAATCTTATCCGTAACGTAATTTTGATATTTTGATCGTTTTTGTATTGAAAATCTGCCAAAATATCAAAGTTTTGAATTCATTCTATGTAAAATCCGTTTTGTTAAGAACCTTACCTTACCTTAGATAACCTTTTGCATCCCTCTCTCTCGCACATTCTAATATTTTTAATGATTGTACAAGTCTCATTCTATGATATTGTATATGTTTGGTCTCATTATATAATTTTGACCAAAGTGGTTCATTACTATAAGTACTTGGCCATAAAATTATAAAAAAAATTAATTACTAAATATTAAATACATATTTCTAATGTCTTATGCCTAGTTTTTTTAAAATAAAATTGCGCAAGCAACTAGTTAATTTTGTCGCCATTTTCCTCTATTAAGACCTAGGAAAATGTTACAATAAAACGTATAGCTAAACTAATCTAATTACTATACGAATCATGCCCGCATAGAATGGTAATTTTACTGTACCTACGGAAAAATAGAGGGTTCTGACGAGATTTTTAAAGACATTAGGTACCCCAAGCGGACGGAGTCCCGGGCATCAGCTAATACCTACCTAATAATTCAAAACTTTGTAAAGGATTGGGAAAACACTCAATAAAACCTACAAAGCAAACGACAGTTTCAAGTTTACATCGTAGATGGACGTGGTCGGATCTAAAGCAATTAGTGTTGTTTGGCATGAGCACGTACAGAGGGATATTTGCGCGAGCGAGCTGGTAAATGTGTTTAGTCGAGAATGTTGTGCGGTGTGGGTACGTGTGTAGTCGCCAATTATTCGTTTTCACTTCACTTCCATTGCCCACAATCGAAGACTATGGTCATATATGTTTGGTCATAGAGATACTTCCTATTAGTGTGGTTCTCATACTGAACTGTAACTGTCAAATAAAATTCATTTCTTTACTAACTTTTGCCTATTTTATCCCCTTAGGGGTTGAATTTTCAGAAATCTTTTCTTAGCGGATGCCTACGTCGTAATAGTCATCGTCTATCTGTATGCCGAATTTTATCCCGATCCGTCCAGTGGTTTGAGCTGTGCGTTGATAGATCAGTCAGTTAGTCAGTCACCTTTTCCTTTCATATATTTAGAAGATTAGATAGAAGATATCTGTAACCCAGTAAGACTAAATTATTTCTTTAACAATAATTAAGTTAACTGTTAATGTGTTTTGATATAGTTAATCACAAAAGGAATTTCTTTTTCTTCTAAAATAGGTCTCTTATAGGGACATTTTGTTAATCCCCCAGACCCAGAAGAGGATCTGCCGAAGGAGTTTGAGTTAATTTAAGAATATACTCTCATTGTACAGCTCACTGAATATAAGAAATTACAGAAAAAGATGAATAAAATAGTATAGATCAAGAAGAGGATTTCTTTTATTCCAAAAATATACTGTAGTATGAAATACATTATAATACAGATAACACAATATCATATGTGGTACATAAAATTATTGTAAAGTATGTACAGACGCGAACATTAAACTTTTACTTTTATTCGCCGTAAAAGCTTTTACAAGAAGAGCAAGTTCAATTAAAACTTCTCTTTTTAGCCCGCGCTTTTTAACAAAGGAAGTTGATTGTTCAATTTACATATTTTCTTTACAATGCGCTTCTTGCCATCTTGACAACTAGTAGTGGTATTCTCTAAAATTTATTGCATCAGTGTAACGATCGTAATGACATCTGATTTTCTGAGATATATATATATAAATTTTTATTTCATGACAAGATAGCCCTTGACTGCGATCTCACCTGATGGCAAGTGACGATGCAGTCTAAGATGGTAGCGGGCTAACTTGGAAGGGTTATAGCAATGTAAATTCAACCCATACCCCTAATCGGTTTCTACACGCCATCGTGCCGGAACGCTAAATCGCTTAGCGGCACGTCTTTGACGGTAGGGTGGTAACTAGCCACGGCCAAAGCCTCCCACCAGACCAGACCAGAAACAATTTAGAAATTATAATTCCTAAATTGCCCCCGCCGGGAATCGAACCCGAGACCTCCCAGTTATAAGACCACAGCGCTCACCACTGCGCCAGGGAGGTCGTCGATATGGCATTGAAGCATCAAGAACGCCATAAATTCAGCCAATCAGAGATCATTGCGATCGTAAACACTGATGCAATCATTTTTAGAAAATATTACTAATGGATAATATTTTATTGCAGTATGTGTCCAGTCAGACGGACCACGTTATACAACAGCTAAGATGTCTTAATCACTTATTTTCTTGCTGGTCATATATGGTAGGTACATGCAACATGTTTGGTAGGCTCAAGATTAAAATTTCTACCTACATATCCTGCCAAGCTTGACGTAGAAAAATATTTTAATCTAATACTTTATTAGTCGTACGTGTAATTGAAATACGCGCCTCCATACAACGGTAATGACCGTCAGTACTATGGTTGTTGTTGTAGCATCTCTGAAAGGACCCCTGTTATAATGGGAACATAATACCTTACATATGTTTTCTTAACATGAAAATAAAAGGTAATAATGAAGTTCCATATAGCGCTGTGAGGGTTTCTGAAATTTGTTTTTAATGAGTTAACTAAAGAAAATGCCTTTTAGGGGATGCTTCGGCTTCTCGAAAAGGCTCCAAGTTGTAGCCACCGAAAAGTTTAGGTCGCGGTTTGAATTTAGAGTTAATTAACTTTTGCCGAGATAGACTGGACGAACATTTTTATTTTTCTTATAGGTACCTATATGAGTTTGTATTTAATGAGTGGATATTTAACATAATATCATGACGTATTAGTTTGGGGAGGTCACCCACTTCGACTTATTGCAGTGGTTCAGGAGCGATACAATCACAAAAAGACCGCGATACAGTCGCGCGTTAGTAGTGATGCTGAATGATACAATGCGATTGTGTCGCTACCAAATCGCTTCTGTCTCTGTCTTTTTTTATCCGAAATAGGCTTGCCCTTGAGAACAATCAATACTGGATAGCAGTGATGAGGTCTAGGTTAGAGCGCGCTTATCTATTCACTCTTGCCTTGAAGGTACTCAAATTATAGGTAGGTGGCAGGAAACACGGATGCTGGAAGAGTGTTCCACACCTTAGTGGTTTCCTTTGGTTTTAATTATTCCGTGCGAACGGAGGTAACATATAAATAGATAACAAGTTTGACATGGACATATATTCGGACGTATCAGGAGTGTTGAAGAATTTATGCTCATCAGGTCAACAGAAGTCGGCGCTGACATGAAATCACGTAATTACGATGTGCCTGACGCTGCTAACTAAAATGTAAATATGTGTGTGCGTCTTACGGCTGTTGCTTCCGTTTCCTACCAACAACCTCAAATTCTAAGCCCTGAAGGTTCTATATTGATGTTGTTAGTGTATCTCAGGTAGATAATTAACTCAGCAGTATCTCACGTTCTCTGAAACAGCCCCGAGCCACAATTTGCCTATAATATCATAACACGCGCTTTGTTATTAGTGCGGGCTGTCGGAATATTGTGCATTAGTTTAGAAAATATAAAAAAGAAAATAGGGAAAACTGTGTTTGCTTACGTCATAAGACAAATTTTTATAATCTATTAATTTATTTTATTACACAACTTTGTTGCATAAAAAAAGAACAAAAAATATAAGTTAAAAGATGAGTGTAACATAAAAAGTAACCTTCTTACTAATAGTGATTTCTTCTTATTATTATAGTTTTAAAAAGTAATTGAAAAATTGAGGGAGAATTTTCAAAACTTAACTAAAGTCGCAGGCAAAATGTAGCTAATAGTACAACAGGCATTTTTAAGCGTATTCCAAGCTCATCAGTTCTTTCTATCATTGATATATATGAAGATGATTGCGGCCAAATTCACAGGCTGTCCTTACATCCGGCACTGTTGCGACAGACATGTTCCAGTCCCAGTGCCGGTGAGGAGGATATAGTTTTGAAAATTATTCCTGACGTGTTCCTGACATTTTGGTATATATTTTTAACGTTTGACTTGACTGTATATTTATTTATTTTTATTTCACTTTACTGACATTTTTATATTTATTTTTTGACTATTGATTATTGTTGTTATTATCACTGTGGATGTTATTATTACATACTATGGATGATCATATCTGAAATAAATGAATTTGAATTTGAATTTGAATTGATTTTCGTAAAGCCTTTCTATAAAAAAATAGAACAAAAATACAACGTAGTACTCGTACTAAAGTCTACTAAAGTCTATATTTTTTAGGCAGTGTACTCATACCCCTAATCGGTTTCTACACGTCATCGTACCGGAACGCTAAATCGCTCGGCGACAAGTCTTTGACGGTAAGCTGGTAACTAGCCACGGCCAAAGCCTCCCACCAGACCAGACCAGAGACGATTTAGAAATTATAAATTCCCAAATCCCAATCAAAAAAATTTTTTTTGGTTGTACACAATTTTTTTATGTTGTGTTTTGTGTGTGTAAACGAAATTTAATCAAGATGTATTTTTTATTTTTTTATTTTACTTAAGAATACCAAAGTTATCGTTTACCAAAGAGATCCACTTTTAAACAGATGATTAGGATCACCCTACAAACGTAATCTATCAGCTGTTGATACATTACCGCGCGCGGCGGCCGTTGACCTTTGAGCGCGTATTTTAATGACGTCGAATAGTATGACCATGATTTGCTTATTTTATGGTCAGATAAGGTAAAAAAAATATTTCAAACAAGGTACAAAGCTATTAATGGAAATATATTCTATTAACGATATACAACCACCAAAAAAAATTTGTGCACTACCTAAAAAATCATCCTGTATTTGAAGCATATTTGAAGAAAATAATAGCAATCCGAATGCAGTAGAAGTACAATCGGTATGCAAATCTTCCGACGTCTGACAGATATCCAATATGCCTTGTGGCGCACAGTGCAGCGGAACAATCATGGGACACAAATGGAATGAATAAATAAAAGGACGGCAAAGCAGTTTCCCGATCGAGTAGGCTGCGGTCCGTTTGATGTCAGGTTTTTTAAAGTGTTTATTGATTCTTGAGAGCCAGATTACGTTTATCAGTCCATCTCTCTCGCACAATACACTTGACAATAAAATTACGGATATTTTATACATTATTTCTGATGTCTTATGCCTAGTGTATATTTATTAAATCATGTCGATCCGTTACTCCGTTGGTTGATTGAAGGAAAGACGAACGAACAAACACACATTGACACACAGTGTGATCTGTGATTGGCGTAGTTAGACCAAATACTTACGGAACAAAATTACACTGCGAAATTAGTTTCATGACATTAATTTCATCAACAATTTCACGTGTAAACTTCTAATTTCATGATACCTGCATTAATTTCATGTCATGAAACTAAATTCATGCTACTAGTTTCGCAGTGTAAATTCGGCTTTACAGATATACCATACGACAGCAATATATCATACGATAGATAACCAACATTCTCTCACAGTGCAACGGAACAATCGAAGTCGAAGTACAAATAAAACGATCGAGAAAGAGCAACAAAGCGCTTTCTCGATGTTAAAATAATTCACTGTGAAATATAATATTGTCTTAACTATCTATGAGATTCTACCCTTGGCTTTTTTCACGTGAGTTTAAGATCATTGTCAACCGATAGATGACGTCAACCTATGGGCGGGGCATATATTCCGAAGAGCTGATGGTCGTTGGAGTCCCAAAGTGCTGGAGTGGCGCCCCTCACCGGGAAGTGCAGTGTTGCAGACACCCCACTAGGTGGACCGACGACATCAAAAGAGTCGGAGGGAGCTGCTGTATTCAGGCAGCGCAAGACCGAGTGGTAATGGAAGTCCTGCAAGGACCTTTGCCTAGCTGTGGACCTCTATTGGTTGATGAATAAGAAGAAGAAGAAGAAATACCTATGTCCTCAGCTTCAAAGAGACAAAACCGCATCGCACCGCAACCGGAGTGACAAGGGAACAGACAGACACAGATACACAGACACACAGGTATATACGTCAATTTTATTACACCCCTCTTATTCCGTCGGGGGTTAAAAAGAAGCCTGTGTCTTCGATCACAGAAAAAAAATAAGGATACCGCATGTTAGTCCGATTTGTGTAACCACCGAGTGCACTTACTCGGTAAGATCATTTTGCTAGCTATTATTTTCATACATTGAATCTGGTTGATAAAAGTGGAGACGGCTTCTTTAGAATTATTATATATTTACTCATCTTTGAAAACGATTTGCAAAGTCTTCTTTTAACGCAACGATTTTGTCAAAAAAAAAATGATCGACGATTTAGTTGGATAAGACGTGCGGGCTACCATAACTAACTACTTATGCCTATTAGTATACTCTGCGATTTAGTTGTTCAACTTTTATGTACTGTACTCTAAATGTGACTCAATCTCAGAAAAAAGACTCAAAAAAAAAGTGACTCAATATTACAGTGTTATGTGTTTCAAAATGCCTGAGCGAAGAGGCTGAGGGAAGGAACCATATCAAAGAGGGCTCTCAGGGTTCCCTGTTTGATGTGACCGGATATCCTCTACCGGGCGATATTCCGCTGCTTAATCGAAAGGTACAACCATTTTCCAGCGCAACATACGACGGAAATGAAATTAAAAAGCAACACAACCTTTCAACATACGACGGAAATGCTATTAGACAGCGGGATGCTGAACAACATACGACGCAATGCATTGCAATGAAATGCAATTAGTCGTTTAAAAAAGAATATCAAGTCACTCCTTAAATAATTCTCTACCTGATTATGAAAGTCCCGTCAGAATCGGTTTCCAATAGCCATAGTATGATCCAAAAAGCGATGTGTTTCATATGGCTATATCAAAAACTACAGCAGTAAGGAGAGTACCGTTTCGATGGATCGATAGAGATTTTTTTTTAAGTAAGATAGCTTTAAAAATTCGTATTTGGCCAAATGTTAGTTAACGACGTTATAGCGTTAACCGCATTGTGACGAGGACGAAAATAATAATAGATCTAAGTTTTCAATAGTTATTAGTCCTTTTCCTTTAGATTTCCACAATCTGCAGACAGGCGAGAAAGTGGATTAATGCTGTACTTTTTACGAAAGATCCGGGTTGGAGACCATCAAATTATTCTTATTGTGCTTTTTATTTGATGTTCTATTTTTAGTTGGATTAGTGTAAATTAAAAAATATTTCATTTTTTTCATTTTTTTCATTTATTTTAATATACTAAAAATAATATAGTGCTGTTATACTGAATATTATAAGTAAAAACTTTGGATGGATATAATGCGGTGTTGAATTAAAAAGTTGTAAATAATGTGTTTTATTTTTAAGTACACTTGCTTAAATTTTAATGCATTTTAATGAATTACATTAATTATTGAAAATTTTGAAGTTAAATTTTTACTGGCATTAGGAGACTATAAAATGAGCATAAACGTGAAATACGTGTCAGAACGCATAAGATTTACATAGTCATGAAACGCAATAAAAATTATTTAATAATTTAATCATAAAAAGCCGCTATCCGTAGTTTTGAGCCGGTAGTCGGGACAGCATGTGTCACGATAACATAAGTCAAGAACAATGAGGCATTTGAATAATTGTTGAAGTATGAAGTACTGAATCCTTATTTTATCTTCTGTGATCGAAGGCCTGTGTCCATCTGTAGAAAGCAAGCTTTCTCTATAGTTTTCTCCGAGATCGAATCGGTGTTAAGACCCTAGATAATGCCCCTGAAATAAAAAGTAACTTAAAATAAAATAGAACTCTAGTTACTCCTTGTATAATCTTCTACCTGCCTGTTAAAATTCCGTCATAATCGGTTCAGCCGTTCCAAAGATTATAACTCGTACAAACAAAGAGGTAGGCATAATAATTTAAAAACGTATGTTCATTGTTCAGGTTATGCTGCTATCGTTCAAATAATTATATTATGCTCTACCTATATGAGATAGTTATCTAGAAATGACAAGCATACATTTCAATTTTTTATTAATATTTTGTATATAGACATTATAATTATAAATTCATGATAATTATGTTAATAATATAAATAAACAAAACTTTATGAATAGTAAATAGTTATATGCAAGCGCTATTAATTATGCTCTTAATGACGCATATACTGAACAAACAAAACAAAGGGTCAGAAAATAGGGCCTTAGAGAAAGGATAGAGGTGGGTAAATAAGGTAATTAGAGAGGTAAACGAGCCCCCCGGGGCCAGAGTTTTGTTTTATATTCCAGCAATTGTTCACAGTATTGCCTGTCCTAGAAACTATTCTGTTGACATCGTCAGATTCTGTACAATTAGGATGGTTCTGATTGGCAGAAACTTGAACTTTTTCGGTGTGTTTTCGGCAAGGTTTTACTTCTCTAATCTTTTAGCTTTTATACTCAACTAGTTGATGTCCGCTGCTTCGCTCGCGTGGAATTAGTTTTCAAAATCCCGCGGGAACTCTTTGATTTTCCAGGATAAAAAGTAGCCTATGTCACTCTCCCGGCGCTCAACTATACCCAAAAAATCACGTCAAACAAACATTTTCGCATTTATAATATTTTTTTTACATTATTATATTTTTTTTCTGAATAAAAATAGCCTGTGGCTGTTTCAAGGTACTAGATAATAATTATCTCCTTACTGAAATTGGCAAAACCAATCGCCAGTTATATTACATAGATTTGTTCGAATTAGTAAAATTTACTGTAGAAGTTATGTTTTATAAATAACATTTTTTTGTGTTTATTAAATATTTAATAACAATATATACAACAATTTTAATTATAACAAAACTATTTCTAAAATTAAAACTTAGTTTATTTATTTTTAATCTTAAATCTCTAATTAATTTAGAGTAGAGCAAGTTTTCAAAAGTGCACAGCGAGACTTCAATAATAAATGGCTGCTTTCATCATGTTTGCAAGATAAGTGTAAAGTTAAAGATGCTCCGTGAGCACCTCATTCAATTCCAACTTTTTAATGTAAAGAAAACTAGCCAGGAAGAGCTACTCGTACTTGTAGACTAGAATCGCCATCCTTGTCTCCTAGTTTTTATACGTTGCGATTTTGTTGTCTAACTTGAAATTGTAAATTTGCGGGTACTCTTATAATTTTAAGTTGGACAACGAAATCGCAAAGTATACTAATAGGTATAGTGATTTATTGTAGCACACACATCTTAGCCAACTAAGTTACTATGTCTATTGTATTCTCTGCAATTTAGTTGTCCAACTTGAAATTGTGCCCACCTTTCCAACCAATTTTCATTTTTAATTTTAAGTTACTATGCCTATAATATACTCCGCAATTTAGTAACTTGACATTGTAAGAATTCATTAGCCGTTTCATTTTATCTACACGCTACTTGAATTTATGAAAATAAATTCAGCAAAAAATCATTTGTAGTATATTCAAGGAGCATTAAAAAAATCTACGTATACGTAGTCTATTTCTGTTCACAGAATGTTTTAATCAACCTCTTTTCCACGAAAGGTATTGAAAATTGAGTTAATGTGTATTCGACTGCTTTCATTATTTCTTATTTTCAATTTTCCTTTTTAATTTCCTATGAAGTTACGCTTTGAGGTTTCAGTCTACAGTAGCGTGGTTTCTCACGTTTCAAAGCTGTGTTTGGAAATAATTACTGTTTTCATTAGTTTTATTCATGCAAAGGTACTTTTTTAATTCTTATTTACTTCATACCATCTTCCCACTAGGTGGACCGACAACATCAAATGAGTCGCAGGAAGCCCCTGGAGTCAGGAGGCGCACGACCGATGCCTGTGGAAGTCCATAAAAAAGATCTTTGTCTAGCAGTGTACATCTACCGGTTGAAAATCCATCCATACATCCAAACTTTTGCATTTATAATATTAGTAGGATTCATTAATGATCTCAGGATGTTACAAGATATTATAATAATCTTAATTATGATAAAGCAACTACCATCAAACTTACATAGTGCTTAAGCTAACATGCTACGATGGAACACTCTTAGGGTCCTTTTAGGCATGCCACATCAACCACAACTAAGCGGCAAAAATGATGCCGAACAATAAGTTGTATTTCGACGCACATATGCAATAAAGTATCAACCCACACAATTATTTTATCAATTGAAAAGTTAACTTTATTACTTTACATTATGTATGTATTTAATTTGACAAAGTTTTCACACGACGTTTCAAACCTATCGCTCCATCTTAGATATTTTTATTTACTAGGTATAAGTGCAGTACAGAGCTATTATTTAAAATAAAAAAGTATGCTTAGTCAAAATTGAGCAACAAAGCTGATTGAATTATTTGTTATATAAATGTTTTTTTAAATTAGTGACAACGCCCTTGATAAGTGACCATAACGGAATATTTTAGACCTTATAGATTAAATTTACCTCTGCAACTTCTTCATCATATATTTGTGGCTGCGATACCGCAACTTCAGGTACTTGCTACGAGACTTGCCCCTGTAGTGCAGTTATGGTATGGTCCGTCTGACTAGACTCTTACCCAACTAACTTCTTAGACACGTGAATAACTTATGAACTGCAATTATCCTTATGGTTGGAATGAATTTGACTTTAATCTCTGTATGTAACGTACTTCTATCGTTTCAGAGTAATTAAATGGAATACTGATAAGTGCTGGTTAAGCATTTAAGTTTATAGACTTTCTAGTATCATTACTTTAGCAGGTAATCTAAAATGCATTTGGCGTATAGATATAGAACGTGTCTACGAAAAGCTCGTCGTACTAACGCGACGGTAATGCGGCCTTAATTTCTAAAAATGGATTATCACTGAGTCTACCTTTCTTGCGTTATAGTTCGATGGTCGTTCCGTAATTTATGCGTTTTCTTATGAGGATTTGATAATTCATACTGCGTTTGAAGTGCATCAATAAAGCTGGTGGCACGTGCTCGCACTCCGCGCGATCATTGCTAACAAAACAAACACTGGCAACTAAATTGCAGTTTTCCATCGTCTGCACTAAGCTCAGAATGCGCGCTTATGTCGCTGGCAACTTGCCACGGCTGCTCGAACTGTGCTTTGCATAATAATGACCCAAAAATGAGAAAGCACATACTTCGGAAACGTATCAAGTCTACGCTGTTATGAAAACGTATCCTA
Source organism: Hipparchia sbordonii (assembly GCA_038048805.1). Lineage (NCBI taxonomy): Eukaryota > Metazoa > Arthropoda > Insecta > Lepidoptera > Nymphalidae > Hipparchia > Hipparchia sbordonii. Next base: position 8,754,175 of record CM076109.1, on the reverse strand, counting down.
AGAAAACTATGCAGTAAGGGTTATTTTATAGGTTTTTTCAAGAGTGTCTAAACAGACGGACTATAAGCCGACTACAACATTTTAGTTTGGATGGAGTTCAATTGCAGTTGCTATAACTCCATTGCGACTGTGTAGACTAGTTCTAGAAATAAATACTATGAAATTCATACTTGCGTCCTTGAATCACGCAGTAACGGAGCAAACGCATCGACGTGATAGGCATGAGTTAAGTAGTGGGCCTGAAGAGTACTTTTTATCTAGGAACAAATGTTTTAAAATTTAAAACACCCCGATACGCGAATCGATGGCCGAATTTAGGACTGTAGAATATACCTGACATCCTGTCACCCAGTTTTATGCTACAACATCAGACACTCCTTCTCGATCTTCAATCATCTAACACCTACTCATCGAAACCATTCTAACACAATATATCTGCTGTAAATTACTCAGGAGTTGGGTATCCCTCGGACTAGTTGATGCTACAGCATCAGTTTAAAAGGTCACCAAGCCTTGGAAATAATCCAAAGAAACAGTAGTACACCCAATCGCACCAGTGAAAGTTCAATCAAGTAACTTAACTTTAATCAAGTAGGATATTAGCTGATGATTTTCCAACGCCTGAGCCTGAGATCTTCATAAATCTATCTCGATTACGTTAGCTTTTAAACAGAAAAAACCGCATAAAAATCGGTTCATTCCTTAGAGAGCCAAGAGGGAAGAGACAGATACACAGACACACAGACACACACGTCAAGCTTATAACACCCCACTTCTTCCATCAGGGGCTATAAATAGAGGTTTCTCACGAGATTTTTAAAACTTAACTTCACGCAAAAATGCAGCTGTAGTTGATTATAGTGTTCACTTCATACGCTCTGTGGCTCGCTTCATTTATTTTCATTGTGTCAAACAAATAAGTTAGCTGGAATATTGTCCATCAGATTACATTGCAGATCCAAGACTGTTAGATTTCCCAGAGGATCCCGAGTCCCAACGTCCAAAGCCGGCATAAAGTCTCTTGAAAGTCCGGAACAAACTTCATACATAAACATCCTTAAACGGGGTGACACAGTCGGTCAACTTCGAATGTTATTCATCGTCTATTCTTCTTAAGACCTTTCTAAGATCTTAGCTGTACCACAAAAGATTTAAATTTTAAATAATTTTAACTAAACAGCTTATACAAATTTATTACTGCTTCGTCAATTTTGAATATATTTGTGTGAAAACTAGTGATGAGATAAAAGTTTCGAGTCTATACTATTCTCTTTCTGATGTATAGCATTATCTCTCGCGATAGAGTGGTCAGTGGCGTAACTATACCGCTTGAGGCCCGTGGTAAATTCATCGGATGGGGCCCTCCCTCCCCCAATATAAAGAAGCTCAACCAATGAGATATAGGCCCCTCAGGCTGGGGGCCCGTGGCATTTTGCCGTCTTGCCACCCTATAGTTACGCCACTGAGAGTGGTCCAGCCTTTCTGAAGATTTCCTAGGTATCTAACCAAAAATATCGATACTTCTCAGGTATCGATCCTTTTTACTCAAACTCAAACTCAAAACTCAAAATTATTTATTTCATGTAGGCCAACTTGTGGCTCTTATGACAAGTCGAGAATCTACCAGCGTTTTGGAATGCTGATTCTACTGAGAAGAGCCGGCAAGAAACTCAGCAGTTGTTCCCTTCAAAACAAAAAATGTTACAATATGTAGCTTATCTATCTTGTGGACAGCTGATGCAAAGCAGATTGCATCCAAGCAACTTGCCGAACTTGAGGGCAATTTTGATCGTATGTGACCTCCGTAAAAAAAGTGACCAAAAGTGTAACTCATGCATTTTAGAATAGAGCCTAATAAAATTATGAATGCGGGATGCACGCTGTAGATTCAATCAAACACTTCATCATATTATACGGCTTCATACGAGCTCAGTGGATACAATGGTTATTGTCTCTCTGATCCAGCATTTGACGGATCGTATGGAACACGATGTTAATCGCGCGTGTGATGTTCCGATGTGGATGAATACGTAATCCTGATAGATTGCTCTTTTTCTATACCGCATACTCGCAGCAATGAGCAGCGTCTGTTCTTTTGTGCTACCGCGGTTATGTGTGTTCGAAAGAATATTGTGTTTGCATAATAGAGTGGGTCAAACAAAACGTACTTTCAAGAAATGCAGCCTCATATAAAATCTGAAAACTGAAACAGTGTTCGTGAAAAATAAGTTCTCACCTATGAGAGATGAGCGATTCGATTCCCGGCGGGGGCAATTTGGTAATTTGTAATTTCTCAATTGTCTCTTGTCTGGTCTGGTGGGAGGCTTTGGCCGTGGCTAGTTACCACCCTACCGTCAAAGACGTGCCGACAAGCGATCTAGCGTTCCGGCACGATGGCGTGTGGAAACCGATTAGGGGTGTGGGCTGAATTTACACTGCTATACCTCTTCCAAGTTAGCCCGCTACTATCTTAGACTGCATCGTCATGACGGTAAGTGTACTTACCGTGACCGTCGAGTGAGATCTCTATGTTGTTTGTTACAAAATAAATAAAATATATTTTTGCTTGTATAGAAATAAGCAAAAATGTATTTTATTTATTTTGTGCCAAATAACATCCTACTATCCTTCCTACTAATATTATAAATGTGAAAGTGTGGATGTTTGTTTGTTTGTTACTCAATCACGTCGCAACGACTAAACTGATTCTGCTGAAATTTGGCACAGAAGTAGATCATAGTTTGGAATAACATATAACTTTTTATTCCGGAAAATGAGAGAGTTCCCGCGGGAATAAAAAACCCCAGTGCACGCGAACGAAGTCGCGGGCATCAACTAGTAGGTATATATAACGAGAAAAAAGAAAGTATAGTGAACAAGGAAAATTATCTCTATAAGAAATCTCTTCCAGTGACCTTTAGCAGTGGGAGAGGGTGTGAGGTTACATCTTGCACTGAAAATAGATACCCACTCGTGTCACATGTTTGAGAACTAATTTTGACGGACATTTTTTTTTTAAATAACATTAGCCAAGCTGAAGTTGACTAATATCCTCCTATCCCCTCCAAATAAGCGGGAAGCTTGTGCTAGGAGTGGGTACGACAATAGTGCAACGGGTGGAATTCAAACTTGCGACCTGTCAGCTTTAACCGTTGGGCTATTGAGGTGTTAACGACAGATACCATACCCAGTATATTAACAATCGAATCGAAGGGATCAAAAGATTTGAGATGAATTTCATTATAAGACTAAATTCGAGATCTTGAGAACTTAAATTTGGTATTTGACTTATAAGTGGAATTCCGGAACTATTTCCGAAATCATTTTTACATTTCTAGGTTTCTCTCGGAGAAATAAGAATGCAGCGACAATAAATTTACGATCCGATATTGGTAAAGCCCGAGAGAAATCTTGGTAGGTACCTTACCACGTTGCACATCGGGAAAATTAATATTGTAACTTTTACTGTTGCAATTCCAGAAATCCAAAATTATTACTGCTTTATGGCTTCGAATTTAATAGGGAATCGGAAAATTTACTTAATAATTTTCTGTTTTCACGTTTCTTGAACAGGGAAGTGTAAAAGTTCAGGGACCGAAAAACTGTGGGCAATGATAGCCTCGATAGCTCAACGGTTAAAGGTGCGGACTGAAAACTGAAAGGTCGCAGGTTCGAATCCCACCCGTTGCACTATTGTCGTACCCGGCCCTGGCACAAGCTTTCCGCGTATTCGGAGGATATTAGTCATCTTCAGCTTGGCTTCTTCTTCTTCTTCTTTGTCAACTTATAGACGTCCACTGCTGGACATAAGACTCCTGCATGGACCTCCACAGGTCTCGGTCTTGCGCCGCCTGAATCCAGAAGCTCCGACATAGCTCAGCGAGTCGCGAAACTGAAGTGGAAATGTGCGGGGTACATAGTTCGAAGAGCTGATGGTCGATGGGGTCCCAAGGTGCTGGAGTGGCGACCCCGCACCGGGAAGGGCAGTGTTGGCAGACTCCCCACCAGGTGGACCGACGACATCAAGCGAGTCGCAGGGAGTGGCTGGATTCAGCTTGGCTAATGATCCTTTTTTAGTCTTTTTGACTCCATGATATCCGACGGCAGAACGAACGAAATGAAGGAAAGAAGTATAAAGTAAAATCGACAATACGATCGACGACGTGAATTTGATTGTGAAATATGTGTTATTTCTGATAAAATATGTATTCAGCTTCTCTCACGCTTTCCATAAGAGGCGTGAATATATTGTGTACTCAGAGCCAATAGTAACTTTTATTGCATATCACACAATGTATTGTTAGTTTATAACACTTGAACAAAATTGTGTGTGAGTGTTTGTTTGTTGGGTATTTCCTCAATCATGCAGCAAGGGAAATACGGATCTATGTAGTTTTTTGTATGAGTCGATCGAACGAGTCGCAGTGAGCCGCTGGATTCAGGCGGCGCAAGACCGAGACCTGTGGAGGTCCTTGCAAGAGAACTATGTCCAGCAGTGGACGTCTATCGGTTGATGATGAAGAAGTCGAGGAGTTATAGAGTGACATAAACTACTTTATCCCAGAAAAGCAAAAGGGATTTTTAAAAACCTAACTTCACGCGGATAGTTATAAAGAGTTATGAAGACATTTCAAACAATGTTTACAATAGCTATACCACTTGTATCCTATTATTTAATATTATAAATCCAAAACTTTGAATGGATATATGGATGTTTGTTACTCAATCACGCTGCAACGACTGAACCGATTTGGCTGTTTGGCACAGAGTTAAATTATAGGCTGCAATAGCACATAGGCTACTTTTTATCCCGGAAAATAAGAGATTTCTTGCGGGAGTCTAAAAAAACCTCAATCCACGCGTACAAAGTCGCGGGTATCAAGCTAGTACTTTATATGATTTTTTTTGATGGTATAAATATAAACAAAAAGAAATAAACCCTTTAAATTCAAGAATTAAAACAAACCTCCATTGAAACATAATCCACTCTGTTGTTACAAGTTTATCAAAAATATGAAAGTTGCACCATCGATTCTCTTTATTAGAAACAGGATTAAAAAGAGAAGTTTTAATTGAACTCGCAGCTCTGTTAAAGCTTTTGCAAAAAATAGAACTGAAAAATGGTGAGTGTTCTTTACAGAGATGGTTTTGGCTCGAAATTGCAAAAAACTATGTCATAACCGCATTTTTAATTCGGCCAGGAATAAGTACAACTTCTAAAATTAGTCGTTAATGTCATTTTAATTTTGTTTAATAGCAAGATATAAAATTAAAATTAAAACGTTAAACATAAATAAAATAAACTTTTCGCTTTAACAGTAAAATAACGTAGGTACTTAATATTTTAATTTCAAAGGTTTCAAGAAATGGCTACCCCGCATCCTGATAGGTACTTTCGTACCTAACCATCGTTACACCTATTGGGGTAGGTATTTCGAATACCTACCCCACTAGGTGTAAATTCAGTTTTATGCGAGTCGCCGGATACAAGTGACACAAGATCAAATTCTGTGGCGATTATTGCTAGAGAGTATCTCTATCTATGGCCGACGGAGATTACAGTACTTACCGTGTACTTTTTATAAATAATTATTACGAAAATTTTAGATCGCATTCAAATCAAAATAATACTTGTAAAGCTACTTTATACTGTAGCAATTATTATTTTAGCCTCTCTAGACAAAATTAGTATAAGTATTTTAGTTTGCAAGAAATAAATGTGTTTGACCTTTTCATTAAAAGTCCTGCATATAATATTTTTTAGACGAATAGAGACTATCTACTATCTGGATATATAAGAAGGAGACGGATTGATGTTATGATAATTTGAAAGTATCAAGAGGTCATTGCCTTGCAACTATGTTGACATTTAATCTCGCTTAAAATATAGCATTCAGGGTTGCATCCGAGCATTTCTCTTAGAAATAAATAGAAGCGGTGGAAAGTGCTCACTTTGCACAAATTGCAGGGCAAAACGCGCAAAGATCTCGCTCTCTCTCCAGTTGTGATAAAGCGAGGCGAATCGCTTTATCATGGCATAGTCTAGCAAATACTAGCAGTAGTCTAACTAGCAACTAGGCTATTCAGCACACCATGCTTTGACATGCACACTTATTGTTCGTGTAAGGATTTTTTGCGTACGAGTCCTTGATTACTTGATCATGTTTGCTTGATCAAAATGTCTATGTTAAAAACGATTTTATCAAGCTTTAATTTTGTAAAAGCTGTTGTGTATATTCTTTTATTCTAAAAGAACCGAACTGTTTTCCGAGATAAAAAATTTTACCTCCAATAGTAAATCAATCAGCTGATCGTCAATTTTATTTATTTATTATTTATTTAACTCTTTATTTGCACCAAAACAACAACAAAGAAAAAATATATATAAGAAGAGACAAAAGGTATGACACAAAAGGCGGCCTTATCGCTTAGTAGCGATCTCTACTAGGCAACCTTAGGAATAGGAAAATTTAATTTTGTATGGGAGGTCCAAATTTTTTTTTCACATTTCGACCTATGTTCCTTGGGGAGAGTTGTTCAGTTTTATGAGCACATTCACCTCCTTCAGTATTATTTCGGAGTTTCAATACACGTTGTATAGGACGCAACGCAAGTATTCAGAACAATGATGAGTGCCGCGGGACATACTCTATGTCGATTCAAACGACCTATGTCCAGCAGTGATCGTCAACTGTTGAGATGACGATCATACTTGTATTGAAATAATAACTGGTAATGAAACACTAAATAAAAGTACTGCTTGCATTTCTTATACTGTGACTCCACACTGCAGTATTCTCTTTAGAAAGCTTAAAATGCATCTCGAGTCTCGACACATTTGCGCAGTTCATTACCAAAACAAGGTCTCTGGCAGATGAAAGTAAGGACATCAGCGACCAAGCAGGACGTAGGCGCAAAAATCACTGCCCCGATGAAATTTATGAAGTTCAGGTTTTTAGTTTTAGGTTCATATTTTGTTCTAATATATATTTCATTTGTTTATTATATGCATAGTTTTAGTTTTAATTTTAGAAGTAATTAGACATTAATTTTATTTATTTATTCCATTTTCCTAATACGTAAAAAGTACAGTTATCTGGTTGTAAATATGAAACATCAAATCCCATAAAGAAACATTCAGTTAGCCCCGGCTACGTAGGGCGTTAATCCGCGTCACTATTAAAAAATTATGTGACGCTTACCATCAGATGAGATCGCAGTCAAGAACTATCTTGTCATTTTCAATCGATAGACGTTCTCTGCTGTTTCCACAAGCCTAGGTCTTGCGCCGCCTGCATCCATCGGCTCCCTGCTACAATATAAAAGCCTTAAAATTGTGTTGGTAACTGGATGGGATGGACCGACTCTTGCGTTTTGACTTTGGTGCATTGCTTAGCCCATCTGCAGTTTCGGGTATAGTCACTAACCCCGAATAAAATAAAATACTTTTAAAAATTCTATGTTGTAAGGGAAATTTTCTATAGACAATTCAGTTGGTATCAAGTAGCCTCCGAATTCGCCATATAACTTCAAAGGAACCGCTTACGGAAGCGAAGATAAAAGTACTTTGTGGGAGTTTTGGTCGAATTCAAAAGCTATTCGAATAAAAAGTAAGTCAGGCATCTTGAGATAGTTGCGCGTGATTAAATTTACATTACCGCCTTTGCAAGTTTCGGAAACTTTTTCTTACATTACACGATTCTGTCGAAATGTTAGTATTACCGCTATTTCTAGAGAAAATTATGTCTTTGTTAGTCAAAAAATGTGAAATATATAACAATTTTTTGATATGGTTCGTTTACGATATAATTTTGACGGGCTATGGACCCTCTTTTTATACATATACTATATCATAGCTATGGACTACCGCAACATGATATTTTAAGAAAATCATCTCTCGAACACCTCCCATACTTAATTTAGATTCTTATTTTAACAATAATAATATTTATGTCATACGTTTCCGGAACGGAAGGTACCTATTTCTGTGACAATTTAATTAAAATTAAAAATACTTTTTAAAATTTAATTAAAAATAAAATTTGGCACAAAAATTGTCTGTACCAAATTCTAAAGATCGGTTCAACGGTTAAACTGGTAGTACATACATTACCTATACTTTTTTGCGTAGGATTATCCAGGATAAAATGAAGCCAAAGTTACTTCTTGTATAATCCAATTAGTAAAAATCCGGTCAAAATTCGTTCAGTTGTTCCGAAGCTTAGCCCGCAACAAACAGACAGATAGACGAAATTTTAACAGTCATATTACGAACTCATAAGTATAAGCCTTTGTTACTCTAAGCGGATACCAGGGCCCCAAGTCTGCTATTTTACATGTCATTGTCATTGAACCGCAATACAATTATCATTGGTCCAAAATTTCGTAGTCTACTAAATTCACAATGGTCGTTCGATTTCTTATAATTGGATTGTAATTCAATGATACCTCGGTATTGCCATTAGCTTAAAAAGCGTTTGCCGAAATGAGTTTAAAAAAAAACTACATATTAAAAACGTTTATTTAAGTTAAATTCAAAGCTAGATGTGTCAGTGGCAAACCATCGGAAAACAATTGTGACGCCATTGAATTAGTAGACTACCAAAATTGCTAAAAGTAGCAATTGGGATGTCATTGATAGACAATTGAACTACAATTGCAATAGCAGACTTGGGCCCCTGATTGCACTGGTGGGCTGACGATGGGGTACTGAAGAACAAGGTACCACATTCGATCTTGCTGCATCCATATCTATCGAAAGTCTTTGAAGACGAAGAAAGTTTTTGACGACCTCCCTGGCGCAGTGGTGAGCGCTGTGGTCTTATAACTGGGAGGTCTCGGGTTCGTTTCCCGGCGGGGACAATTTAGGAATTTATAATTTAAAATTGTCTCTGGTCTGGTCTGGTGGGAGGCTTTGGCCGTGGCTAGTTACCACCCTACCGTCAAAGACGTGCCGCCAAGCGATTTAGCGTTCCGGCACGATGGCGTGTAGAAACCAATTAGGGGTATGGGTTGAATTTACACTGCTATATCCCTTCCAAGTTAGCCCGCTACCATCTTAGACTGCATCGTCACTTACCATCAGGTGAGATCGCATTCAAGGGCCATCTTGTCATCGAATAAAAAAAACAGTCGCTGAATATTATATTCCTAAAAGTCTCGCATGTGCTTAGGGCAGTCCGATAAAAAGCTAAAGGGCTGACAAATTATTACCGTGCACGGTGTCCGGCTTAGAAATTAGTTCCGAGATTGCACCTCGGTTGTCGATGTGTGGCCGTAAATTCATTCTTGTTTTATTCGTTTTCTACACGTATACATCCTCTCTCTCTACTCTACACTCGTGCATCCGGTTTATCCATTTAAAATTTAAATTAAAAAAACTTCGAGATAAAAAAAAACTACAATAATTAAATTAAAAAACACAATCTTTATGCTTAATTTTGAGGGTAAAGAGTCATGTAAAGTAAATGAGTTAAATGGCATTTAATCTTAAAAAAATATTCTTTAAAAATAAATTAACGCAAATCTCATAATTTTTATGGAATTTAGGGTTAGATAATAATGGCTGGTTGTTACGATTTAGTTAGATAACTAATTAATATTTAGTTAGATAATTAAATTAATAGACATTCATTATCGTTTTCGTTACTAACCTAGGTCTATTGAAATATGTAGTATGGAATTCTACTGATGACGCTTCAGTCTCAACTTCTTCAGCCGTCTGAATTTAGCAACTATTTCTGCGACTCGTAAATTTCGTCAGTCCACCTAGTGGGGTCTGCCAAGTTGCATTTAAATAAATGGATCGTAAATAAAATTAAACACATCAGATAAATCAGTACCTAGTAATAAAATAAATAATTTTACACCAACAATATTGTTCGATCCCTCAATTTCAGTTTTCAAATCAAATCTATTCGGAATATTGTAATCAATATGCATAACTTTCCAGCCCAACCTAACGTAGGTGTTCCGTAGATTCATGCAATAATTCATTAATTAACTTACCTACTACACGAACCGCCGGGGGCTAAACGTCGCCGTCGGAACCTTCAAACTGTGGCAGAAACACGTACGAGGGTCCTATTACTGACTGTTAGTCCCTTCGGTAAATTGATTATGAGGCCGGGTCTTTGATGCCTTAATGGGTGAAGACGATATCATGTTACATCAGCTTCTAACGAAAAAATTGTTCTCATTTATTTATTTTTCAAACTGCCCGCCCCGGCTTCGCACGGGTAGCCTATAAAGCAAAGACAATAACAAAATTGTTAGAAATAATAAGCCTTAGAAATGCCTTACAATCAGTTTGTTTTTGAACTTTTTATATTTTTTCATACGCCCAACCGTTGACTTATATTTTTTTTATACGAATAGCCAGCAAACGAGTAGGCGGATCACCTAATGTTAAGTCATTACTGCCGCTCATGAACACTTGTAGTACCAGAGGCGCCTCCAATGCGTTGCCGGCTTTTCAGGAATTTGTTGGTCCACCCCTTGAATAACACCATGTTGTGATTATATAAAACTGACTATGGACCAGCCGTATGTACTAGCAAAATGGCATATATTCGTATGATTTCTTCTTACGAGTATGAGCACCGACTTACTTAGGAACAATGAATTGTTTCTAGGAGGTTGCTAAGCGATGGCTGTAATTTAATGTTAGTAGCACCGTGAACATTTTTATTCAGACGAGTTCTTCTATAGATAATTACGTTAATGCCTGTAACAAAGCTTATTGAGAACACTCAGAGGTGAGCTACGTGCACATTGGTGGTACATGAATTTACATATACGTGGAGGGAATGATCTTGTAGACAAAGGGTGATCTAAGAACACTATGCAGACTGCAATAACACGAGGTCAAAGGTATCTGGCAAACTAATAAGCTGGGCAGTGAAGATAAATTTCTGACATTTGCAATATGGGTATCAATAAAAAAGTTTTTGATGACCTTCATGGCCAATGACGAGTCGCTATGATCTTATAAGTAGAAGGTTACATGTTCGATACCCGGTGGGGTTAAAAATTTATAATTTTTTATTTTTTATTGAAGTGTTAACCTACACTTAAAGGAAATAACCTAATTGGTTTATAAATACATATCAAAAATTCCGAGGCCGGCGGGATTCGAACCGCGCCCGAGTGTGTTAACCGCTACACCACGGCCGAACCACACGTCAGCCACGAAATTAGTGATATGTATCTACTTTTTCAATCAGTTTTATAGCAACTATTAGCGACATCTAGTAGCGACACATTACAGTTGTCGATCTACTTTTTATAATTTTTATAAAAATTTATAATTTCTGGAATGTCTCTGATTTGATCTGGTGAGAGGCTTTGGTTGTGGCTTCGTTTGGGGTAAGATGGTAAATATCCGCCGACAAGAGATTCAGCGTTACGGTATGATGTTGAGTAGAAACCGATTATAATATGGGTTTAAGTTACACTGCCATACCCCCTCTAAGTTAACCTTCTACTATCTTAGACTGCATCGTCACACCATCAGGGGAGATCGAAATCAAGACCAATTTTTTTTAAATTCATTTTTAATTCGATGATAAGAAAGACCTATGACTTATGTTTAAGAAATGACCTATGTTTTCATTGAAAAAATAAACAGTTTGACTTGTTTCTTAAAGTTAAGCGGGGTGTGTTAATCTATATATATATAAAAATGAATCCCTATTTCCTTGGTAATCGCATCACGCGTGAACGGCTGGACCGATTTCGCTAATTCTTTTTTTGTTGTGTTTGTTATTGTCAGGAGAAGGTTCTTATAAAAGAAAAAATTAAGAAAATTGCGCGAAAAAATAGAAAATTTAAGAAAACTTAACCACCATATTAAATTATTTCTAATGTAACCGCTTTTACAATTCAAACTTTTTGATTTAACCTTATGGCGTTTGACATAACATTGACAGAATGCGTGCTGCCAATTTCGTCAAAGAGTTTCAATATTCATAGTTAAGACAGGACAACGTCTGTCGGGTCCGCTAGTTTTATATACGTAGATGTTTCCTTGGGTAGCTTAGAGTACAGTGCGTGTATAAACACGTGAAGCTACTCGTAATCTGACCAAGAAGAGTTGGTTTCCAGGTCGTTAGATTTCACACTGTGTGGAAGTGTGTGCCACGCAACTGTACTAAATTCATTGTGCTGCATTATAAAATATTACATGCACCTCTACGACGTAGCCTTTACTACAAGCTTTTATTTTATTTTCAGTTTTATATCCACGGCTGATTTATCATTCAAAGGGTCACCTTTAAGTTGGTCTCAATAAACCGCAGTCAACTCCTCTAGAAACTTTGACGACTCCCTGGCGCAGTGGTGAGCGCTGTGTATTATAACTGGGAGGGCACGGGTTCAATTCCCGGTGGGGTAATTTAGGAATTTTTAATTTCTGAATTGTCTCTGGTCTGGCCTGGTGGGAGGCTTTGGCCGTGGCTATTTACCACCCTACCGTCAAAGACGTGTCGCCAAGCGATTTAGCGTTTCGGCACGATGGCGTGTAGAAACCGCTTAGGGGTATGGGTTGAATGTACACTGCCATACCCCTTCCATGTTAGCTCGCTACCATCTTAGACTGCATCGTCACTTACCATCAGGTGAGATCACAGGCAAGGGCTATCTCGTCATCGAAAAAAAAACTGTGTTTACATACTAAGAAAAGATAGATGGCTCCCAAAGATTTCATTAATCTGTGAGGGCTGCCCAGCACGCTATAAAACAGGTCATTGGGGACCTTATAACCTAGAAATTTAGCGCTTCTTGGACGCATTAAGTGCTATCGGCTATGAATTTATGAGGTCACCGCAAAAAGCGATTTTGCGCTTTGAGAATTCATATACCTTACTAGTGCTAGAGTTAGATTGCAATCGATAGTTAAATTACCAATTTCATTTAAATAGAAAAGGTGATGTATTATCTTCCATTCAGTAATAATATTAGCTTAAACTATTGTTGAATGGAAGACATTTATTTAACTGGGCTTGATGTAAGCCTATAGTTTTTTTACATCAGTTACATACTGTTGTTATTTTTTTCCTTGTTCTAATTTAGTTCATGTTCTGTAGCTTTTGTTTGTTTCCTTAATTAACTAGTGTAATAAAGTTGTTATTATTATTATAAAAATCTATTAACGTAACAAAAGTTATGCAATGTCGCATCGAAAATATGAGATGAGGAGTATTTAAAGTTGTTTCTAAAATTAAGAAATGAACAGGTACATAGTCGCTATGACGACATCAGTTAAGCTTGACATAATCGACGAAAAAATACACGTAGATACACATTACATTGTGAATTGTGGATGTAGACCAAAAGTTACTATGCACGTATACCATTGCTAACAGATCAAAAGCAACAACAAGCCGCTTGAAACAGCGATCGGATATAAATACCTTAATCATCGTTATATTGCTCTCAGCAAAGTTCAAAACAATCTCGCATTTAGCGCGTAGCGAATAAAACTTGGATCCTGAGAATATTTAAACAAACACATAAGTCTTTAAATAAATAATACGTGCTCGAATAAGATAAGAGACTTGTATGGAGAGTTCCTAGGAGTGCAAGTAGGAAAAATCTATGCATTCTAGTGAACAGTAGGACTCGAGAATAGCTCGAGAATAGCTCGAGAACCAATAAGTGATTGGAATCACTCGTACGGAAATAATTTTCTAAGGTTGCATGGCAGAGATCGTTACAAAATACAAAACCGTTTGTATCTATTCTACGTGGATTTTTTTTTGGAATAAATATTTTTGGGTTGACCGTCCGTATGTCTGTCAGCGGGCAGTATCTCATGAACTATAATACTTAGGTAGACATTTGAGATTATCGCAGAATGTGTAAATAACCCTTCGGTGACGTACGGAAACACTTTTTATTGCCGCTATAAAAACAAATAAATACAACAAATGAGTTTTGAGTTTTAGCCAGACTAACGAATAGTAATTGATTTTTATATTTATAGATAGAGAGATCTAATTGTTGTAAACAAGCTTATTTTCCCTATACCTAGTAGTATAATTTTGTAGTCAAACAATTTCATTTCTGCAATAATATACCTACATATATAATTATTAAATATGTTATTCTTTTGTTGTAGTTTTCTCGCTTGGATTTTACTATTATTTCAAACAGCCATTAAATAATAATGGCTCTGAAAATGTTTCCCCGGAGGGAATGAGGAGAGAAATAAGGTAATTAGCAAGATAGGTAAGCGGATCTATTGTCAAAGCTTAGTTTTGTCTCCTTTAATTGTCTCCAATCGTTGTTATCTGGTAGAGCGCCGGAAACTATTGATGTTTGGATTACTTTAGTACACTCGAGGCTATTTAACAAGATAATAATATCACCATTTCTCTATCTCTGCATCGTATTCTTCATTGTTCAGGGTCGTGACCTCTGTCCATGAATCACACAATTGTAGATAACTGAGTTTCCAGATCAATATCAAAATACGTAGGTAATACTTATCAACCTTTTTTTTAAGAAGCCAAACTGAAGTTGACTAATATCCTCCTAGCCCCTCCAAATAAGTGGAAAGCTTGTGAAATAGTGCAACGGGTGGGGTTCGAACCTGCGACCTTTCAGTTTTCAGTCCGCCTTTAACTGTGGGGCTATTGAGGCTTCTATATTCGATTTATACGCATATAGGTACATATAACTCCGAAATCGAACCCGCGACTTACCCAACAGGAGGCTATCACTGCGATATTCATGATCCACAACTAAATAAAATAGACATTAGCGTAACTATCAAATTGTATAGAATATTTTTTCAGAAAACTCCAATATATTAAATTATGGGTCCGAAGTCTATTGTACAGTTACTTCAACAGAGAAATACAATTTCGTTTCAGAGAGTTTTTAGCTAGAGATATATATTTCTTTGAAAGTACTATGACTCAGTTTGCTCCTTTGTGTGATGAATAGTGATTACATTTGAATTGCTATTATGCTCGAAATCTATTTTCCATGGATTTTTCAAAAATTCCATTTGTCAGATTTGTCCTTCAATTACACAATAACGAATTAATATGTCAACTTGATTTTTGCATAGGTTTTTAGTTAAGGATGTGGAGAGTGACAAAGGCTACCTTTAATTTCGGAAACGGAAGGTTCCCGCGAGATTTTAAAAACCTACTCTAGGCCTACGATATTCTACTAGGGATGAGTTATATACTCACAAAACAAGCGAAAAAATTGTTCCGAACGACGAAGAGTATAATAGTGTTCTTCATTGTTAAATGACATGACAAATTACGACAAATATCTGCCATTACGCGCTTCATTACCGCATGCTTGTAACATATCCACTTCTTTTTATACATATTCTATATCATAGATCTAGGCAGACAAAGTCGCAGGAAAATGCTGGTAGAAAATAATTTATTTACTAGTTCAACATAACTATTTGTAGAATTATATAAGATATAAAATTACAACTCCTTTCTCAGCTAATTAACTTGAGTCACACAACCGGTGACTGAAAAGAAAACTTGAATCTGAATCCAAATTACGGAGAGCAAAACTTTTTCGTCGTTTGAAGAAAATCTCAATAGCGCTTTTTGGATGTCAAATAAAATTTAATTAACTATATACAGGATTCCTTTAATTACTTTATATTCTGCTAACTTAGGATAAAAATTAAGAAATGGAAGTAAATTAATGGATTAACGAACTTTTTGGCTTACTTTTACTTTTTTTTTTAAGGCTCAGTGCAACGGCTTTTTACCCCTCAAAAGCTGCGAGAAGAATTATATATCGCACTGTTTATGCTTGGGCTGTGGGCCCACTTAGTATATCTGCATAAATATTAAAAAGTTCTTGAGACGGGTCGCTTCACAGGTTTAGGCACGGTTTAGGCCACAGTTCAGCACGCTGGTTCAGCCAAGAGAATGTAATCACTCCGTTTTATGGTTCAGTATTACGTAATGACACATTTTCGAAACTGTCTAATAACGATCTCAAGTTAGTTTCCCGATCAGTCGGTCAGCATCTCAGCGATCAGTGTAAAGAGCACTTGTATCAAGCGGGCTTTCAAGAAAAATGATGAAGAAAGGAATTTTTGAAGTAATCACTTAGGGCGGCATGTTGTACGGCTGGAGCGAGATTTATAAAATTAATCAATTTCGTTTTATTTTTCGTTTCCGTTTTGTGATGGATTGTAAATGGATTTGCCTGTAATATTTTGTGTAAATTGATGGTCGAACAATGGATTCTTATTTATAATATGAGTTAGGTTAAAAATAAAAACCTCTGAAAAGCTTTGTTTTTCGGGGATAAAAAGTATGTCACTCCGTGACACTCCTCGTACTATATACTTGAAAAAATCATATGGACTTGTTGCTCCATTGCTACGCGATTGAAAGACATAGCAATAGGGTTGCCAGACGTCCCGTATTTCCCGGGACATCCCGTATTTTAGGCATAGTTTAAAATGTCCCGGTGGGACTGACTCTGTCCCGTATTTGAACCGTACGTCGTTTTTCATTATGAAATCGATCTACGTATTCACACACGCAACGTTCGTAAAACGTACTCGTCTCGCTACTAACTTGCACTCGCAGCCCGCATCGACCAATGACAGTGTTAGTGTCAGAATGACAATGTTAAAACTGACTCGATTCTGGGAAAAATATAAAAAATAATTTGTCAATTATAATAAACAATTTGTAATTTTTTTTTGTCCCGGGTAAATACTGAAATCCCGTATTTTTTTGCCCATTTAACCATTTGTCCCTTATAAGCTGAAAAAAAATCTGGCAACCCTACATAGCAACAAACGGGTAACTATGTGATACCCGCGACATCATCCGTGTGGAATAAGGTTTATTGATTGCTACAGGAACACTTTAATTTTTAGGGATGAAATGTAGCTTATGAGTTAATCCTGGGTATGAGCTACCAAACACGTTCCACAGCCAAATCAGTTCATTGGACAAAACCAAACCGTGCGTGTTTAATTTCCAGCGTTTATAGGTTTAAATTTCTATTTTTAACTCTTTCTCTCTTCGTCGGTTAGAGGTTCTCAATTCGTCGGAATTCTTTTTTTTTTATTAATTTTTATTTTTTGTGTATGTTCCCCGATTACTCGAAGACGCCTGGACCGATTTGGAAAATTCTTTTTTTGTTTGAAAGGGTATACTTCCCAGGTGGTCTCATTGTCATCAGGTCAGAATCTGATGATGGAATCGGTGAAATTGGCAAAATCGGTGGAATTCTTCAAATATTATAGACACAATTGATATACTTTGTAGTGGCGTTTGTAGTCGGTTTTGTAAAAAAGAATTTTTACGTTTATATATTTGAAAACGTTTGCACTATTGCAATTTCGCCATTCCCCACCCAACTTTTATATAGTATCGTAATTTTATATTACTGTATAGTCTAAGATCCCGCTATACAACGACCTTCACCGAGATGCTTATTTAATGAGACGTATTTTTTATGTTATTAAATATGCCAATAAATATATCCTATATGGGTTGCCTAACAAATTTCAGTCCAGAGTATTTTTAATTAATAATTAAAAAAAAAAATTTTTTTAAACATTGCACCGGTGTGATTATTAAATAAATTTGATACCAATCGAAAGTTTGAAGCGCATAGAATATGCAAACGTTAGGTTGCCTATTTTTTTCCGGTCACAACCACGGGTTGCCAGGTGTAAACAGGTAAATCTATACAGTTAGCATTTTGCAACGGTCTGATTATTGAATCAAACTAAGATAAAATGAAAGATTATTTCATAAGGAACACGGTGGTATAGGGTTGCCTGCGAAAAATCAGTCCCGAATTACGGTTGTCGAATTTTAAATAATAAAATATCGCTGCGAGTGAATGTGTGAAGATAGATAAATAATTAATTGATTAAAAAATAAAAAATTAAATAACTATTTCTGTATATTAATAATTAACTACTCCAAAATAATGCACAGCATATACGAGTCTATCGCTATCCTTTTCATTTCCAAGCACAAATAGCATGCGCCTTGAGAGAGCGCACTCTCCTTCTTTAAATGGGCGGACTTTAAACAGCTGCTACGCTGCGTCCTTTTCTACCGCATGGGATGGTTGGTCTGGGACCTCTCTCTCACACACATTCACTCGCAGCGATATTTTATTAATTAAAATTCGACAACCGTAATTCGGGACTGATTTTTCGCAGGCAACCCTATACCACCGTGTTCCTTATGAAATAATCTTTCATTTTATCTTAGTTTGATTCAATAATCAGACCGTTGCAAAATGCTAACTGTATAGATTTACCTGTTTACACCTGGCAACCCGTGGTTGTGACCGGAAAAAAATAGGCAACCTAACGTTTGCATATTCTATGCGCTTCAAACTTTCGATTGGTATCAAATTTATTTAATAATCACACCGGTGCAATGTTTAAAAAAATTTTTTTTTTAAATTATTAATTAAAAATACTCTGGACTGAAATTTGTTAGGCAACCCATATAGGATATATTTATTGGCATATTTAATAACATAAAAAATACGTCTCATTAAATAAGCATCTCGGTGAAGGTCGTTGTATAGCGGGATCCTATACTAGTAGGTAAATACTTAGTCGAGTTATTGAAGGTTTAAAATTCATTAGAAATACCTAGGAAAACCTATTTAGCTATAGATAATTTAGAGTTTCTCGCCCAAAACTTCTGTCCAAACAATTTGAGCCTGTAATCCAGTTTAAGTAATGATCAATATCCCGAAGGTTTAGTTAATTCAGTTTAGTTGGCAGACCAAGATAGGGCAACAGTAACTTTGCAAACTTACAAATATCTAGTTGTTTAGAGTCTAAATGTAACAACAATTAATACCTGTAATTAAGGGACTACAGAGTTGGATGGTTATTAAATTATCGAGTAGCTTATAATATTATGCACCTACTAGACGATGCCCGCGACTTCGTCCGCGTGGATTAAGGTTTTTCGGCGATAAAATGTAGCCTATGTGTTATTCCAGACTATAATCTATCTCTGCCAAATTTCAAAAATTCAGCCTTTCAGCCAAATTGGTTCAGGCGCTGCGGCGTGATTGAGTAATAAAAATCTATCCATCCATCCATCCATACCTTCAATACATTCGCATTTATACTAAAAGTAGAATTTTACTTACTAAAATACAAATATTTCACCCTTTTATTCTTAATCCTTTCTTTGCCTATTAGTCCAAAATTGGGAACAAGGCATTCATTATCGTACTGAAAAGGCTTTCTCGTGTTGTTTTTCTAAGGATACAAAACCTTACCTCGTTACTTGGGAATAATAACAAGATAACCTTAATGACGGCTCTGGGGCACGGTAAAAGAACCATCCCTGGGAAAGTTTTGGGTTCACCCTCTGAGTTCATGAGAACAGGCTCTAAAATTAAACCTACGAGCAAATCGCTTATCGCCTTATAAGATAATCCGCCTCTATAAATACCTTAAATAAATAACGTCCAGCTTCCTATAAGACGGCGTTCCCACTAAATTACAACATGGGGTTACTCAAGTTGCGGACCAACAAATTCCTGAAAAGCTCGCATTGGTGGTGCCTCAGGTGCTAAAAATGTTCGTGGCCGGCGGGTCACCTGATGCTAAGTGATTACTTAGCATCAGGTGACCCGCCTGTTCGTTTGCTCGCTAAAAATATTTAAAAAAATGTCCTCCCGATAGATTCTGGTCACGGCTACCAATCTCCATAGAGTTTAGCTATCTGCTCGGGAGATATCGCAAACACATGTGCAATGTGCACTCTCTATTCCCTCACCCTCATTGTCCGATGGGACGGAAATCCCACACGACTGGAGAGAGATCAAGCGCAGGATCGGCTTTACGTGCTCATAAGCACTTGGGTGAATAGTGAATACCATTGACTTCCTAACTCCGGGCAAGTACTGAAAATTTCTTTGACAGAAAAACCCAATCATCGAAATAGATATAGGTACATACGTAGAAAAGTACATCAGAACACAAAACTTGTATCTACATCGGGCACTGTCGGCAATGTTCCGTCATAGAGTACGAAAGGAATCCATCTTCTAGGCAAGCACGCACCATCTTTAGGCTTCATCTTCACTTGCCATCAGGTGAGATCTCAGTGATACATGTCAGTTGAACAAAGTCAGTGTTCGAAACGCCACTTTTTTGTGACCTGACCCGGGCTACTCTACGAATTTTTAATTTTTTATTGAAGTGGTAACCTACACTTAAAGGGAATAACCTAATAGATTTTACTCTACGAAGGAATACTATGTTTAATGTTTATGACTCTACGCGAATTGTGTACGCAGAACACCGTGCTTCGTTCGCAAAGCGTAGCTTTCCCTTCACTTAGCCGTATTTGAGTGCTCATACCGTAGCAAACATACCTCAACGAGACTTGTAATTTATTAAAGTGCCTCTCGTCAGGAATCGCATTAAGGGCAAGTAATTTGTGAAAATGCTTAGACTGATTGGACAAATATTTTCGCTTACTTGTGGATTGCTTAAATTCAAGAGTATTGCGTCGTCAAAAATATTATGACAGTCTAAAAGCTGGTGAATAGCGACCCGCATCAGAAAACGCGATTTGTTAGACCTCTCGAACGGAGATAAGCAAAACAGCAAAAGAGTCAGTTAATGAAGTTACTATATGATTAAACGAACTTGTAAGTGAAGTTCGATCATTATTATATGAGTTGCTTCATTAGAATATATAATTTTATACACCGTAGTTTCCCTATTTACTTGGTAACACCGCACAATTTTTAAAGATTTTTTTTTTTTTATCAATTCAATACGTATTTCCGGTACGCTCGCCCCTAGCGCGCCATCTTGGCCTTTTACTCATTATTTTAGAGTATGATATGTAACTTGTACAAAACTTTCTAATATTTGGGAAATGTCATGCTTTGGGGAGGGAGGGTGATCATATATTCTAATGAAGCAACTCATATAATAATGATCGAACTTCACTTACAAGTTCGTTTAATCATATATTATATTTTCGTTGCTTCATTATTCATATATAATTTTATACACCGTAGATGTTAAGAGCAGAAAGTTTTGGAAATAAAAGCATAATTTGTTTTACTTATTTATGGTTTTATTTATGATTTTAAGTTACAAATCAGCTTGATAACCTATTTTAGCAATAATATTATATCTAGTTCTTATTTATCTAAGTAACTAGGTTCACATAGTATAATCAACAATTGTAAGTTCAAATTAGTAATAAGTAAAAGGCCAAGATGGCGCGCTAGGGGCGAGCGTACCGGAAATACGTATTGAATTGATAAAAAAAAAAAATCTTTAAAAATTGTGCGGTGTTACCAAGTAAATAGGGAAACTACGGTGTATAAAATTATATATGAATAATGAAGCAACGAAAATATAATCGTAGTTCATGGACAAGTCAGTACGGACCAGTTACATACTTAAGTAGGTATAGTACATATAGTACGTTTATCTCACGAAGTTACGGGCGCTTAACTTGTGGTTACGTCGTGTACATGCACATTACGTAGATGTGCGTGCCTGTCAGGAGCCTAGGTGGGAGCAGTCAGGCACGAGTAAGCTCTCGCTCACACACAGATACGACACGCGCACAAGCATGAACAGCGAGCCCTCGAAAGGACTATACTATACAGCTATCGTGTGAATTGTCTTCAAGTCAGTGACGATTTTTTTTGCCGAACTCTCTGGGACAGTAGTGAGTACTGTGGTCTTTAAGTGGGCGGTCTCGGATTCTTACTCACACGCTTATTGGTTGTTTTGAGCCTACGCTTGGAGCTGAACTTTTTTAAAAACTTCCGTTCTAAGCATTATAGTTCGATGGATAAGTATATTGTACTTTCTATAAAAGAAAAATTAAAAAAAAAAATATACTTAAACAAAAAACAAAATAACTTGAGGGTAGATATTACCCTAGCGTGAAAAAGTGCCGCCAAACGGTTTAGCGTTCTGGCTCGATGGCAGGTAGAAACCGTTTCGGGGTATGGGTTCAATTAAAACTACCATACCCATGTAAGGGACACCGTACCAAAAACTGAAACCGGAATTCATTACGTTGATTCTGAGTCGGAATTTTTTAGTTGTACTGAATTTGTCTTTAAATCAATACACTTCAGGTTCATTTTACTTTCACGAAAACCTGAAAGGTCGCAGGTGCGAACCCCACCCGTTGCACTATTGTCGTACCCACTCCTAGCACGAACTTTTCGCTTATTTGGAGGGGAGAGGAGAATATAAGTCAAGTTCAGCTTGGCTTACATTTTTTTTAAAAGAAAAAAATATATCTGATACTAACCCTACAAATAAGATCGCAGTCAATGGCTAACCTGTTATGAATTTTAAAAAAAATTGTTTGTAGACAATTACTTAGTGTTGACTTGATCATAAATTGTTTTCATGTTATATTACAGTACTGACTTGAATGTAACCTCGCTTCCCCGCCACCCGTGTTGAGTGACAAAGGTTTGTATAATACGTATATTCCAAGAACTGTACGTGGCAAATTACGTCACTGATTGAAACACATGCGGCTTTGAGACTAGTTCATTACAAACTTGTCTTGTCTATGCATGTTAAATGTCCCATGTATAATCCAACTCGATTTCAATCAATCGAACATATTAGACTATTAATAGCGTCAGTGGAGTTCTAACAGTGCGTAAGTCATTTTGGCGAGTTTTAACTTTTATAGTACGTTTATTTTACGAAGTTACGGGCGCTTTACTTGTGGTTACATCGTATACATGCACATTACGTAAGTGTGCGTGCCTGTCAGGAGGTAAGACGCGAGCAAGCTCTCGCTCACACTTATACAAACACGACTACGGTTGCAAAATTACGTAATTTTACCGAAAAAGCTAGTAAAATACGGATATTTTACGGTAATTTATATATATTACGGTAAAATTACCGGCTACGTATGTATGTACGTGCAGTTAGTAAATTATGCCACGAAATCAAATTAGCCGCGCGGTCACACTAGTTTTGTTAGTAAGAGTTAAATCGTATTTTACCCAATTTTACCGTAATTTACGTAATTTATTTATATTTTACGTAAAATATGGTAAATTACCGAATTTTACGAAAGTAATATTACCGCTTTACATCCCTAAACACGACACACACACAACCATGAGCCACGAACCCTCGTGAAATGAACGAACTATTACATTTTAATGCCATTCACTGAAGAATTCTGTCACCTGTTGAGGGTATGGAAAATGATATAGGACAACAGAGAGTTCCAGCAGGATTTAAAAAAAAGTGTTATGTAACTGTGCGCGACTAGGGCACCAGAGCGCTTTGCGTTTCGCTGAATTTTCTGTTCAATTAAAAGGGAGAATTGAAAAAGTTGAGAGGGGTAGCATGTGGACTATATGCATGCACCCTGTGCATGCACCTATGATTGCTTGTTAACTCTATGTTACACTTCATAGGTAAGTACATCTCCGGAAATCCTGCAGTGACTGAAGTTTTACTTTTTATTCCCTGTAAAAGCTTTTACTGGAACACGGAGCGAGTTCAAATGAAACTTCTCTTTTTAGTCTGCGTTTCTTAATAAAGGAAATTGATTGTCCAATTTTCATATTTCGCGTTCAGAGTGCTTCTGGCTACCCAACGAAATTAGGTTTTAGTAACTCACCACAACTATCCTTACTATCCTTACTATTCCTTACCTACCTACTAATTTTATAAATGCGAAAGTGTGATTGTTTGTTTGTTGGTGTGTCGATTTGTCCATATATTATTTATTTATTTATGTAAAAGTTTACAAAAAAAGACGTGTGGCACTCGGGGACTGCCGCGGTAAAGCTATTGCATAGCATTTTTTATCAACGCCATCTAGCGGTGAGAGGAGTCCCGTGTCAGGTTATTTTCGTTACGGAATTTCTGGATTCGGTCTCCACGCTCAAGGCCCGCGATAGAAGCTATGCAATAGCTTAAAAATGTTTATAGCTAAGTCTAGGTACGTTTACTACAGAACATTAAAGCCAGTTGCATAGTACAGCTATATAAAGAAAAAAAAAATACTTCTTTGACGCGGGCTATAAGCAAATTTGTCAAAGTCGGGTCACATAAGTTCACCCTGATATAAAAAGAAAGACATCCTTATCGGCGAAATTTTTCTGATATACGTATGTGCGGGTGATTGATGCCGCTTTTAGGATTTGATTGATGAGACAAATTCGCCTTCATAGAGGAGTAGTGGCAAGTGACCGTCTCGACTTGAAAGGAAAGTGAGTGTTTTCATATTAATAGGAAAATTTATACCAGTAGGTACCTACTTTGTTCATTGACATCGATGAGCCAAATGGATTCAGTAATTGCGGCGTGATTCTATTCTATTTTATTTTATTTATTTATTCAGACAAACTAAAAGATTACAATTAATTTCTAACCTAAAGTCTTATTTAAATTACTTTTGAGAAACAAACATCCATCCAACTATCCATGAATGAATGCATGAATTTTAATTATTTATTTATTAATCTTATTATTAATATTATTATTTCAATGAGCTTATGGGTGTTATTGTTATATTACTGGTATTATTAGTAATTTTTTTTATTCTTCTGATTTTATGTTGTATGTGTTATGTTGTAAGGAACTTATAATTTGCACACTAGTATATTAGTTGAATGTGTCAGGACAAAATAGTTTTAAGACCAAATATTTGTAACACATTCTGGTAAGTTAATTCTATTAGGCATGTAATTAAACGAGCTTCTATTTAATACCATTATTGGCTTCTAAATTACTAAGTCAGCTTCAACTAGGGAGCCTCTAAAAAATATAATTTTAGCATCTATATTTATAACTTAGCTTCAAACCGTGAACTCCTAAAATACTTAAATATTAGCATCAAATAATACACCAAATCTTCAACCACATTTTTAATTTTTTTTTTTGTGAGAAAAATGAAATAAAAAAATGTTTCTAACTAAATAAAAAAACGTTTTTTTTTTGATAAAATGAAATTTAAAAAAATGATTGTTTTTAAATTTAACTCAAGATAAATACCTACACATAACATTATAACGTTTTTGAAAAAAAAAATCAAATTTTTTTTTAGTTTTAGGTAGGTTTACGATCCCAACAGAACCTAAGTGCCCGGCTAAGGGTTAGTATTCAGGTGCCCGGCCGAAGGGCCGGGCACCTGAATACTAACCTAACCTAACTTTAGTTTAAATAAAAAATTATACAAAAATAATTGCAATATTAACACACTAACAACAGAACAACAAAAAAAACAAATGCATGTTTTGAATGGCGCTCTCTGATTGGTGCAAATAGCCATAACCAACGAGATCGTGCAAATTGCCAGTCGCATCCGTCTCACTCGCACCAACGAAATCGTGAAAATGGCCAGTCGTATCCATCTCACTCGCACCAAATCGTGCAGTGGCAGTGGACAATAATAAAAATAGTGGCTCTTTATTTGATGCTTTCTTCGGAATATTTTGTGGCCATTGTGAAGAAGCCGAGTTAGTATATTAGAAGCTTCATCATTTTCCCGTTGCTGAGTTATTAAATTAGAAGCTAGGTTTTGATGCCAAAAAATAAATTTTGCTGGTCGACTTATTATATTCCATTCTATTATATTCTATTCCATCCATTCATCCAAACTTTCGCATTTATAGTACTAGTAGAATTTAATATTAATTGTTCATTATTGTGACTATTAAATTTTAGTTTATTTTTTATTTGTTACACTCAAATATATTTAAATTAGATATGAAATATTAATAGCACTACCTACCGCTTTATTTCACTTTCATACATACTTTTGAGAATTTCCGAATAAACGCACGCTCGATGTGTCTTAATTAGTAAGTAAATAGTTCATCTGTTGAGGCGTGAGAAATTAATGCTTTTTATTTTTTGTTCTCGTGGGAACATGGTATTTAATTGACTAATGTAATATGACTTAGGTACGTATCAAATATAAAAAATGTTATTTTAATAAGACCTCAAAGAGGTTGTTTACGCTTGTTAGAGTATCTAAAAAGAGATTTTCTGTAGAGAAACTCGTGCTTCGTTTGCCTCTTTGTGTGATGAACAGAGATTACATTTGCATTGTATATTAATATATGAATAATAACGGCCAATCTGGATAATATATTCTTTCTTTGTTGAGTTTTTACAAAAATATATACCAACTCATCACTTAAAATTTTCTTGCAAAAAAAATATCGCAGGCTTTGGGTATTTGACTAAATTTTTTAATATAAGTACCTACTTATTTTTTAATGAGGCAATTTTAATTTAAGTAAATAAAATTAACCTAAGTAAGTAAGTAAATAAAAAACATGATTTATTTTACTTCTTATTTTCCAATATAACATATTTTAACAGTCAACTGTGGAACCAACTTCCTGCGACGGTGTACCCACTAAATTACAACATGCGGTTATTCAAGGAGCGGACCAACAAATTCCTAAAAAGCCGGCAAAGCATTGGTGTCTCAGATGCTACAAATGTTCATAGGCGGCGGTAATCACTTAACATCAGGTGACCCGCCTGCTCTTTTTCTCGCTAAAAATATAAAAAAAAGGTATAAATATCTATATATATAAAAATGAATCCCTATTTCCTTGGTAATCGCATCACGCGTGAACGACTGGACCGATTTCGCTAATTATTTTTTTGTTGTGTTTGTTATTGTCAGGAGAAGGTTCTTATAAAAGAAAAAATTAAGAAAATTGCGCGAAAAATTAGAAAATTTAAGAAAACTTAACCACCATAATAAATTATTTCTAATGTAACCGCTTTTACAATTCAAACTTTTTGATGTAACCTTATGGCGTTTGACATAACATTGACAGAATGCGTGCTGCCAATTTCGTCAAAGAGTTTCAATATTCATAGTTAAGACAGGACAACGTCTGTCGGGTCCGCTAGTTTTTTAATATAAGTACCTACTTATTTTTTAATGAGGCAATTTTAATTTAAGTAAATAAAATTAACCTAAGTAAGTAAGTAAATAAAAAACATGATTTATTTTACTTCTTATTTTCCAATATAACATATTTTAACAGGCAACTGTGGAACCAATTTCCTGCGACGGTGTACCCACTAAATTACAACATGCGGTTATTCAAGGAGCGGACCAACAAATTCCTAAAAAGCCGGCAAAGCATTGGTGTCTCAGATGCTACAAATGTTCATAGGCGGCGGTAATCACTAAACATCAGGTGACCCGCCTGCTCTTTTTCTCGCTAAAAATATAAAAAAAAGGTATAAATAGTCATTTTAGCTTTAAAAGGGATTTTGAGTACCTCTGAGATAAAAAAGAATACCTACATACTCGTAGAAGAAGTTAGCACAACTAGATACAAAGTAAATTTTGCGACACCTAAGTACCTACCTACCTCAGATCTACCGGTCTAACGGTGACAGTTGCAAAATGCCTAAACTGATCAGAAAATACGTTCCCCTATAATCTGTCCCGGTAAATAATTGTGAAGCATAAATGAGCTTCAGTTAAAAGCACTATTCTGATGAAAAGGCCAACGCTTTAGCGAATTTCAGGCTCAAATCGCGCGAGACTAATATTACGCGGGTGCTTTGACCGCAAGCATTTAAAATTGAACAGCGCCCAGCGTTCGGAATTGCAATTTATGTTCAATTATATTATTACCAGACGGTTAATGAAAGTTTTGAGATGTTGCATGGGGCAGTTGACTCTTATTTGTGTTTTTTAAGCTATTGCATAGCTTCTATCGCGGGCCAGCGTGGAGACCGAATCCAGAAATTCCGTAACGAAAATTACCTGACACGGGACTCCTCTACGGTGAGCCGCTAGATGGCGTTGATAAAAAATGCTATGCAATAGCTTTACCGCGGCAGTCCCCGAGTGCCACACGTCTTTTTTTATTGTTTTTTTGAAGGTTAAATTCCTCATTAAGTAAACCGAGGCGCGGCGGTGACTCACCGCCAACTTCCTAACTCCGGCCTAGTACTGAGAATTTCTTGATAGAAAAACCGAATACATTTTTTAGCCCGACCAGGGAATCGAACTCGAGACCTCGTCATGCGCAGTCGAACTTGCTAACCACTAGAACAACGAGGCAGTTAAAATAAAAAGTATGGATTCTGGTGAACACAACTAATAAAATAATTGAAAAGCAATAACGGTAAGTGGACTTCAAAGGCTTAGGGTCATGTGTTCAACAATGAAACACAAAAAATTCAAAGTCTCATGCACCTTTTGTTTTGACAGATAGAAGTCTAATTTTTTTACAGGTGTGTAGGTAATTTTATTCGGCATCGGATTTTATTTACAATTTTTTTAATTAATATGTAATCAATCGACAAAAAATTATAAACTAAAAAATGGGAAATGTTTCATTGTGTCCACAGTGGTGGTACACAATGAAACACCACAAATTCAACAATGAAACATTAATAGTATTGTCTCGACTTTTGTGTAATTTATGGAGTAGGTGAATAAAAAAAAAATGCTTGAGTTAATAATCACAAAAGGATTTATTTTTAATTAACTTTAATCAGGTTACCAGTACTATTACTGGTATTATAAAAAATTTAATGTTAATAAGATTAATTTGTGAATTTGTAGCCACAAAAATTATTAATTTGCCCGGAAAGTACATGATATTATGTATGTACAATTATACGGTACACAATAAAACAAAATGATACACATTGAAATAGTGTTTCATTGTGTTACTGTGCAACTGTTTCATTGTGAACTCCCTAAGGTTTTTTTTACTAATCTCAATTTTTTACCCACTAAATTGTAACACTTTAAGATATAATTTATTGCACATTAATCTACGAAATGTGTGTAATGCTAATTAATCATGAAATTTATGAAATTTTCAACCATACTTTTGTAAAAAATCTATAAAGAATGCTAAAAATACTTACTTTTTGTCGAAAAAAACCAAAAGTGCTCCGCAAACACATCTTCTCGCACGCGGCGTCGATGCAAATTGGGCTAGGGCGGGGGGTTCACGAGAGTGTCCTAACGCAATATAATGCACGAAATGGCAACGCAGAATTTTAGAAATATCACAGTGTTTTATTGTGTACCACTGTTTCATTGTTGGACATCTGACCCTACGCCACCTGTAATCGGGCTTGGCGTACCTTGTGTAGCATAAATTCGCAGTTGTTAGCACTGTTTTAATGAAAAGGCTATAGGCCGTGTTAGTTGGGAAACGCTTTGTCCATTTTCTGGCTCAAGTCGTACGTAACCAATAGTAGGCAGTCGTTTTACCGCAATGTGTTAAAATTGCGCAGATTTCGAGACGCCGTGTAATTGTTATTAAAAAAAATACGCGTCGAATTGAGAACGTCCTCCTTTTTTGAAGTCGGTTAATAACACCAAATGTTTAATTTGAATGCGAAACGACAATGACAAGTACCTACTTAAAGAAGGTACTACTCGATATGGAATACGTGACCATCCAGTTATAATCTTATCTATATCTATATCTATATATATATAAGAAAGTAGTGTTTGTTAGACTATTTATAACTCAAGAACGGCTGAACCAATTTGGCTGAAAATTAGAGGGGAGCTTAGAACCAGGAGACGGACATAGGATACTTTTTATCCCGTATACTATAAAACAAATTCGAGTTTGTTCGAACACTTATAACTCTAGAACGGCTAGACCGATTTTCATGGTTTTTGGTTTGTTGTATTTGTCTCCGTCCTGAATAGCAGAATAACTTTTAAAATATCGGAAAACTTAACGAAAAAAAAAATTATGAAAAATTTTCATTTTCTCATATATTTTGTATTGAACGGGTTTTTTGATGGCAAGGAAAGTGACCTTTTACCCCGGAAAAACAGTAAACTAAATCACGCGGACGAAGTCGCGCGTAAAAGCTAGTATATAATAAAGGTTATGTCGTAATTTTACAGGTTATTTTACATTTCAAGTGATTATTATATAAGCTTAGAGGCAATTAGATGGCAGGCAGACACTTCAATTTTACTTCAATATTTATTTATTGGTACAGACACGAAATACATAATAATACGGGGTATAAATTACTTTTATTGTAAAACAAAATATTTGAAACTCCAATAAAATAACAAACTTGTAAATTAGGGAACCTTTTTCAACTAATCAAACTGATTCAAAGGACCGGATAGCGAAAAAGATAAAAGGGAATCCGTCGCTAAATTTGAAAGAGAAGAACTTTTTCATTTAATGTACCTAATACTGATCGGGTTTATTACTCCTTAAAGATCACAAGAAGACATTTAATAAACTACGCGAAAGTATCTCTACTCAATTTCGCAACTTTAGGAAATAAAATAGGTAAGTATATAAAAAACTAACTATTGCCCGCGGCGTCGCTCTCGTTAAGTTCAAACACTTATTCAAAAATCCTTTCATAGCGGATGTCTATCTCATAACAGCTAAAATGCATGCTACATTTTAGCCTGATCTGTCCATCATGGTTTGAGCTATGCGTCAGTCAGTAAGTCAGTCAGTCAGTCCGTTAATCAGTTACCTTTTACTTTTATATATTTATTTAGAAGATAAAAGAAGACAACTTTCATCGGTCTCTTGATTACAGAGTATTTAAAGGAATAACCAACATAGAAACACCCTTTTACATTGATTATAATATTAGTAGAGAAGTATTCATATTATGTGTGATTATAAGAACTATTTAAACCACCTTATTATATTTTTAACGCATATTAAAAATACTATAGGATGTACCGATGGGGCTGACATAAAGGCCCACCTTTAAAAGTCCCATATTATTAAATAATCAAATCAAATCAAAATTTATTTATTTCATGTAGGCCAACTTGTAGCTCTTATGACACGTCATAAATCTACCACCGGTTCGGAATGTAGATTCTGCTGGAAAGAGCCGCAAGAAACTCAGCAGTTGCTCTTTTCAATTACAATTGTTAACAAAACTAGGCTATGCACACAATGTTTCCACAAAGAAGTTTCAAAAATGCACACCTACCACAACCTAACACATGTTAACATGGGTAGACACAAAGCAGACCCATTTCCGTTGGTGGCACCCGTTCACGAGCATGACGCATGATCCAGCCATTGCTTCGCTCAACCATATTTGAGGGAACGTAACAACCCGCACCACACGACACCACCACAGAAATGTTTAAGTGAGCATGACATACTTAGGCTACCCATGTTAAGGCATCGAATTAAATACTAATATTAAGATACTCATTTTAAGATATAACTGAGACATCTGATCTGAGACAACTGAGATATTTGTGTCTACAAATAAAGTGGAAATAATGAGAATAAAAAAACTATAGGAGCAAGAACATCGCTTACGAATATAATGAAACACTTCTGTTCTATGTTGATACAAGTTAGGTGGAGGCTCCAGAGGCAAACTCTCTGGAGTTAGATAGGTATTTACCGAAGCTAGCTTGCTGCTGAGACTGGAAAATTGGGATTTATATCGTTTTATTCCTCAAAGAAACTCTCGTCACCGAAATACTTTGCATATATTGGATACAATAGAATTCCCTACGAGGTTCTTTTTTATTTTCATCGGAAAAAGTTTCTGAGTTTTTGAGAAAAGGCTACATGCTGAGAAACTTCAGTGTCTTGGTTTGTTTCCGCTCTACCCTCTGGGGGCCTGATTATTTGCCTTTGTAACTGCATTTATAAAGAAATCTGACAAATCATAGACACAGACTGATATTAGATATGCAAATTCATTCAGCGTGATTGGTATTAAGTAATCTTCTTTGAATCTTTTTTAGGGTTCCGTATGCAAAGGGTGCCAACAAAACCCTAATAAAAGCCTCTGTTCTCCGTCCGTCTGTCCATCTGTCTATCAGTGTATCTATGGCTGTATCTCAGAAACCGTAATAGGTACATTCGTGAATTTTTTACAGATTGCATATTTCTATTGATTTTTTTGGTGTGCGATGGTACTTTGTTACTTTTTTTTATTGTTTTTTTTAATGGGACTTTTTAGATGTCCAATATAACATCTGCTGCATCAGTATGAACGTATTAAATTAAAAATGACATTAAATTCAAAAAGGAATCAAACTCTGTTTGTATGGGTTGTGCTCGAGATTCACTTCTTTTAAAACAGATATTATTCGGTTTATTACCATATTTATCTTCAGTCAGATAATGGACTGATTGAGATGGATTAGTTATACTTGTACCTAAGAAGCAGGTATTTATATTAAGTAGAGTGGCTGGATCATGCGTCATGCTCGTGAACGGGTGCCACCAACGGGAATGGGTCTGCTTTGACTGCCCGTCTTGACATGCGTTGGATTGGTGTACTTACGTATGCATTTTTGCATTTTTGAAGCTTTATTGTGGAAGCACTATATACATAGCATAGCTTTGTAAAAAAAAAAATTTTTTTTTTGAAAAGAGCAACTGCTGAGTTTCTTGCCGGCTCTTCTCAGCAGAATCTGCATTCCGAACCGGTGGTAGATTTATGACGCTAAGAGCTACAAGTTAGCCTCCATGAAATAAATAAATTTTGAATTTGAATTTGAATTTGTAGGTATTTTCTAATTCCAAGTATTTTTCTTTAACATAGAGTAGCGTGGCACTTATGAGGCGCGCGGGCATTTTGCAAACTCATCAAATAAAATTGACACTAACAAACGGCTTTGAACATTTTTCTCTAGAAAGCCGCTGTGTTGTGTAAAGGCTGGTAATAAGAAATACGACAATAATAAATGGCTCTATAATAATAACTGTTTATTAACTTAACTTTTCACGGCTATACCTCTGAATGTATCATGATGAAAGGCATAAAGGCCTTTTCACTCCTTTCACTGATGCTTGCCTAGTTATTCTGTTAGCAATAAGGCCGCCTTTGAATGCGTAGTTTTAAGTTGTATTCAGTTTTTTTCTTTTTTGTGTGCAATAAAGTTTTTATCTATATATCTATTCTATTAATGTACTCTATATAATAATACTTTCATAGGATCCAAAAGTAATTTATTTTAAGGTTGACATTATGATAATATACTAACTGACCCGGCAAACGTTGTTTTGCCATAAATTATTTCTAGTGAATAAAAAAAAATTTTTTTGGGGTGGACCACCCTTATCACTTAGATGTATGAAAAATAGTTTTACATCCTATTTTCAGACCTACTGAATATACACACAAAATTTTATAAGAATCAGTCAAGCCGTTTCGGAGGAGTTTTGTTACAAACACTGTGATTGTGTAATTTTATATATTAAACTAGCTTTTGCCCGCGGCTTCGCTCACGTTAAATTCGAATTTTCAAACCCCTATTTTATCCCCTTAGGGGTTGAATTTCCAAAAATCCTTTCTTAGCGGATGCCTACATCATAATAGCTATCTGTATGCCAATTTTCAGCCTGATCCGTTCAGTGTTTAGAGCTGTGCGTTGATAGATCAGTCAGTCAGTCACCTTTTCCTTTTATATATTAACTAGCTTTAACCCGCGGCTTCGCTCACGTTAGGCTCGATTTTTTAACCCCCTATTTAACCCTCTTGGGGTTGAAATTTTCCAAAATCCTTTCTTAGCGGATGTCTACGTCCTAACAGCTACCTGTATACCAAATTTCAGCTCGATCGGTCCAGTGGTTAGAGCTGTGTGTTGATAGATCAGTCAGTCAGTCAGTCAGTCAGTCAGTCAGTCAGTCACCTTTGCCTTTTATATATTTAGATTAGATTATATCAAAACAATACTGCTTTAAGCGTTGATCTGACTTCTAAATGAGAAAAACTGTTTTTTCAAAGTCAACTATACGAAAATATTCCAGTGAGGGTGTTGAATTGAACATCAATAATTTCCGTAGCAAACGTCGATTAAACACGGTGCGTCGAAACAGGCAGCAATTTTAAATGCTTGCGGTGGATGCGCCCGTTCCTACTATTAGTCGGGTACGATTTAAGCCCGGAATTCGGCAAAGTGTTCACCCGCGTGGTCCCATACAACCCATTTATTTTGGCCTTTACATTAAATGGATCGTCCATACAAAGCTTCGCCCGAATAATGAACCCGCTGGACCAGCCTGGTGGTCATCGCAGGGAGATCAGTGTGGAGATTCGCTAAAAATGATTGCAGCAGTGTAGCGATCGCAATGACCTCTGATTGGCTGGCACCCTCCCGCAATTGGTTAAAATGCACTGACGCAGCAAGAACGCCATAAATTCAGCCAATCAGAGGCCTTTGCGATCGTTACACTGATGCAATCATTTTTAGAGAATCAATTCATTCAGTCCATTGGTTTGGGAGCTGCGAGGGAACAGATAGACACACAGATACACAAGCCAAACTTATGACACCCCTCTTTTTCCGTCGGGGTTAAAAATGCGACTGTCGTTTGGGTACGAATTTGGCTGTATTTCCTATTTCGAGTATTTTTTTTTTTCTATGACAAGATAGCCCTTGACTGCGATCTCACCTGTTGGTAAGTGACGATGCAGTCTAAGATGGTAGCGGGCTAACTTGGAAGGGGTATAGCAGTGTAAATTTAACCCATACCCCTAATCGGTTTCTACACGCCATCGTACCGGAACGCTAAATCGCTTGGCGGCACGTTTTTGACGGCAGCTAAGCAAAAATCTAAAGTAAAGATAAAGATAAAAAGTAAAGATGGTTTGTAATTACATCGTGTGATAAATTCTCATCGATTTCCGTTCTAAACGTGGATTACCCGGAGCGTTAGAGCAAAAAGCAATTTCAAACGTTTGCGGTCAATCCGTCGATGCTACCTATTAAACCCGTGCAATTTCTGCAAACCGATCGCCGTACATTTCTTAGGCTTTTCTAATAAAATAATGCTTTTACAGCATTATTTGAGCACTAGCTGTTGCCCGCGACTTCGCGTGGAGTTAGATTTTTAAATTCCCTCGCAAACCCTTCATTTTTCCGGGATAATAAGTTGCCTGTTCTCAACTATATACCCGCAAAAAATAACCTCGATCCGTTGCTCTGTTGCAGCGTGATTGAAGGACAAATCAACAAATAAACACACTTTCGCATTTATATTGTTACTAGTCGATTCCCGTAGATTAAGGTTTTTTATTTCCGCAGGAACTCTTTTATTAAAAAAAGTAGCCTATGTGCTATTCCAGACTATAATCTATCTCTGTGCTAAATATCAGCCAAATTGGTTGAGTCATTGAGGCGTGATTAAGTAGCAAACATCCATACATCCAAACGTTCGCATTTGTAATATTAATAGCATAATAGGAATAAGGATTAGATACATAGAATAGGGATGTTAACAATTTTTCGAAATTGCTTTTATTTTGAAGATTGACTCTTGTTTACCATTAAAAAAAATATATTATTTAAAAATATTAGTATTTTTGATGAGAAAATATACAAAAATAGAGTAATTTTGAATTTCCCCGCTAAAACACTCTACAGCTGTCATTTGACTGACATGACGTCATCGGTCCGTCCGCGCCACGAAAGAAGTCCCATAGAGGTGGCGCTAGTAGTCGTATGTCTAGGCAATTATTGTATGTAAAATCTATTAGTTCCACTGATTGCCGCGGGACTTCTTTCGTGGCGCGTACTATACCTATAATCACTCCGTTTGTTTCGCGGTTCGTCTAGTGACGTCACGAGCTCTTCTTGGCGTTTGCAGTCACGTGACATCAGATTATAAATATAGGATTTAAAATCAGTTTTAATAAATTTATTAAGTTATATTAAATTACAAAAATGTGATTTTCGATATTCTAATCCTACAAACTATCATAAAATTAACACTTAACATTAATTTGTGATTATTGTTAACATCCCCATTATATATCATAGATATATTATACCATCTACAAAATACGGCTTTTATTTCTGTATGCAGCATACCACGTGTACCTACTATTCATCTCACTGTCTCAATCTTTGCTTCGCTTACCTCGCCTCACATCCGTGATTGATGACACCGGAGATTGCGTGTCAGCCTCGAATCCGCTGAGGTGGCTGGGGATTATTTAGTTTCTGTCAGCCAGTTAATAACATAATCTAGATAGGTTTCATAAGAGCAACGGAATGTTTAGACTGTGATTCTAATAGGAAGTTGATGTCGGAAATGAATTTAATCATTAACATACGTACAAGTAGTTGATACTTGAAGTATACGTCCTCCTTGAGTTGATATGAATCAGTCAGAATCAATCCTTGATTAATCTTCTATCAATTACTTTACATTTTACTTTGACGCTAATTTGATCGAATACGAATACGATCTATCGATTGAAATCTTATACTAAACCTACTAGTTGCTTAATGAGGTTTGCTTCAGCATCTCACCTTGCTGATTTGAAGGCCAGAGGAGAATGTTATTCAAGATCAGCTTGGCTATTAAAAAAACTTGTTGGTATACTTTGGAGTGAAATTTTGCAGGAATTTTATCTGTATCTACTAATTGATAAGGCGTGCTTAAACAAGATATTGAATTTGCCATAAAACCACTTCCTATATACTTACAAATACAAGTGTCAATGCAAATAAGCTTATAGTGGGCATGAAAGCAGAAATATTTCAATCCTCTACTTGATTTAGCACGTAAAAGATATCCCGGCGATGGATCCGACGTTCTTTGTCTCATCTGTATGAGAATTTTATTCATATATCTAATATTGTTTCCGCTCGAATTGAAATATTTCCAATAAGTATCAGTTTCCCGATTTACATTATCTTGCGATTTTCTTTCGTAGTATCATAGTTTTTTGGCTTATATTTTCTTAAATAAATGTAATTAGCATTAAGTTTTACAAAATAACATCGTTTTAATATTAGGCAAAAGTTTGTATGTGTGTGTATGTTTACATACACTTTCGGATTTATAAAATTAATAAGAATATGTGTGTATTTTTGTTTTAGAAAATTTCAATTTAACTTGCTCTTTAGAGCATACTTAAGATTTAGCGATAAACATTTTGAGTTAACAACAATGTTTATACTTTGCTGCGAGTATTTTCAAGAAGCATGACTTTTAATGAGACACTTGACGGAATGCGTGTCGAGCACGAAATCCGTTTATTTCAAGGACCTATTTACAGTTGTTGTAAAGAACGGAGTTGTTATGAGAGGTCGCCCTCGAGCGCTCGCGAGCGTACCCTTTATAAACGAACTTGATTCTTATTTCAATATAATATTAACCAGTCAAAGTCAATAGAATATAGTACGACACGTTTGTGTTGTCTGGCGACTGCGATCTCACTTGATGGTAAGTGACGATGCAGTCTAAGATGGTAGCGGGCTAACTTGAAAGGGGTATGACAGTGTACATTCAACCCTAACCCCTAATCTGTTTCTACACGCTATCGTGCCGGAACGCTTTGCACGTCTTTGACGGTAGGTTGGTAACTAGCTACGGCCAAAGCATCCCACCAGGCAAATTAGCAAGCTAAAAGAGCAAAAGGCAGGTCCGCCGCAGATAACTGGCTGGTATCGGAGCGGTGTCAGTCCGACCTAACGAGGGCAGCCTGCTTGACAGATGATCTAAAATGGATGACGAAAAGCGGACGGTTGAGGTAGGCAAGTATTTGGTAGCTCACCCTCAGAAATTCCTATGTCCAGCCGTGGACTAAGGGATTTCTTGGCTAATGGATGGATGATATTTGAAAATTTTAAAAAGTGCTGTTAGGTTTACCAAAGTTTTATTCAGCGTCATGTATGTTCTTTATTATTATTATTAGTACCTATATTATGTATTATTAAAAAAGAGTTCCTACACCCTACCTCTGAGCGAGGTGTTTTTTCTTAACTTATAGACCTTTATTCTTTCCACATAACATTTTACGGGTAGATTCTTAAGGATTTCATAACTACTATAAATAAACGTTTATGTATTTGGGCTTCTACGATATCCCGTTGTTCGATAAAGCGCTAAATATTAAGAAGTTTATGATAAACTTCTTAGTAAGGAAGAAACAGTGTATTGTGTATTCGAGATGTCCGCGATGTCGTCCTAGTGGATTAAGGTTTTTAATTGCTGCGGGAAACTTTTTCCGGGACAAAATGTAGTCTATGTGTTAATTCTGGGTATGAGCTATCTCCATGCCAAATTTCAGCCAAATCGGTTCATTCTTTGTAGCGTGAAGGAGTATGTATTTGTTATGTACCACTACGATCTACAACTGAGATTTTCAGAATATTTTCATTACCGCAAAGATTTTCTGTCCATCTAATACCTTTCCTATATCCTGCGAGTTGAGAGTACCTACTTTAGAAAAGCACATAATATTTGCCCGCTAACATGAGGCACTTTGCGGATAAAAGGCCTTAATCCGCTAATAAGACAAAATGGAACAAAACAGAGGTTCAAAGGTGCCTCACGAGGTTTTCTATTAAATAAGTACGCCATTATCCGAGCTCGCCCCAAAGTAAATAGAGAAATGGGCGATCATTACCTTGAGAGCGTCGGACGCATCTGGCGTTTGTTGGATTATGTTGGTTAAATTCAATAATCTCCGCACTCCCAGCTGGGTGAGGTCATTGCAAGTTTTTTGGGTTCTTGTCCAAGTCTCGACGCCCGTAATCCAATTTAGAGTTCAAATTCACTTGTTTAATCTTTGTTCATTAGCGCCCACTTCAGATATTTACCCAAGCCTCGACCGTCTAGTGGTTAGCAAGTTCGACTGCAGATAACGAGGTCTCGGGTTCGATTCCCAGGTCAGATCAGGCCATAAAATGTATTGGATTTGTCTATCAATAAATTCTCAGTACTAGCTCGAAATTTGATACTAGGTTGGGGTGAGTCACCCGCGTGCCTCGGAGAGCACGTAAAGCTATCGGTCCTGCGCCTGATCTCTCTCCGGTCTTATCGGATTTTCGTCCAATCGGACTATGAGAATAATGGAATAGATAGTTCACCTGTGTTTGTGCACACACTTGTGCACTATAATATCTCCCGGACAGATGGCTGATCTCTGTGCAGATTAGCCATTGTGGCCGGATTTGGTCGGGAGGACATTATTTATTTATTATATTATTTAGGTATATTCAACCATCTCTTCGATTACAAAATAAGTCTGTAATCTGTCGATAACATGTACCTTGTCATTGTTATTTTTCAAAAATTGTTTTCATGATTGTACTTCTTTGCACGTCGATGAGTTAGTTACTTAGCATCCATCATTAGAGTTTTTAAAATATTACTAAAAATAACAATAATTATAAACTCGGAGATAAAATGCCTTTTAGGCTAAACCGTATTTAGGACATTAAATCAATACTACTAATTGGGATAGCTTCGTAGTCTAATAATAATCCTGTAAATTAAATATCATAATAATAATATTTTTGAATCTTCAGTAAGCTGTAGTTTGGTAGATTTTTTTAAAGATCACTTATTTTAATAAGTACATAATAAAACAGCACCGTGATTGACTGACAGACAACCTTATATCCTTACAAAAAGCGACAGTTTATTTGTTTGTTGGTTTGTCCTTCAATCACGACACAGCGAGTAACTAGGCGACTTGATTTGCTCCATAATAAAGTTAGAGTTTTTATTCCGGAAAAACAATAGACTGCGAAATGGAACGCTTTCACGGCGTTCTTGTGTCCATGTGTTGTTTATATACTCAAAGATCCATGTATAACTTAAGTATATAAACTTACTACTGCCTAATATAGCCCTCAAGGCAAGAGTGACATAGACCCTCATCGACCTCAACATTGCTTTCTCTCAATAAAAACTTCCATGCGGATAAAATCACGGGAAAACTCTTAGTATTGTTATAACAATAATTGACACCTGCCGCATAATCCTAAATCCCCAAATGTACTATTATTATCTCGGACCCTTCCCTTCATTTAGCGCTGGGAGAGTATTTGATTAACGATAGGTATTAATTACGGCTGAAATCCCCGTAACGAGACGATGGAAGTTTGACTGACGTAGAAATATTATCGTCTTAAAAATATATGCTACCTATTATCTATTTATAGCAGCATTTTCTTAACTAAGAATCTTATCGACGGTGGTGTTCTGTTTCCATGATTAATTACCGCCTTTTTTTGTCATTTCTATTTATATTTAGGTATTTTAAAACTCCTATGGGAACTCTTCGTTTTTCCGAGATGAAAGTATGTCAATTGCAACGTCCTTATGTCCCTTATTTCAAGTTTTAGTTCAGTTTAAATTAAAGTCAATACGTTGCTCGGGTGCTGCGTGATTGAAGAAAAAACCAAAAACAAATCAAAAATCAATAAACGAGATACAGATTATATTCGTAATAAGGTCTGGCATCATAATCAACTGCAAAATTAATACAGCCTCTAAATCGTCCGATCTAAGCTCAAAGCTCACAAACTATTACCTCTGTCTCGCTAGACCCTTCTCTCTGATTGATAGCGGCGGAGATTGCATGTCAGGATTACAACTGAGGAGAATGTGTGGATTATTTAGTACCTACCGAGCAGGTAAATAGAGCGCGCTGTATTTCATAAAAAATATTACATATATCCCTGTTGACTTAGAATACTTTTTGATCGGCCAATTAAGTTTAGTAGTACCCATTCCACTATCGTCGAATCATGTTTAACCAAGTTATAAAGTAGATCAGTTAAATTAAGTTTTTTTTTTGTTTTTACTTTGTCTGCATTAAAATTTGGATTGGCTTTTTCTTTATTTTGTTTGTTTTTACCTTCTTATTTTATTTTACCCCCTTACGTGTTTAATTCTGAAAATTTTCTTAGCGGATTTGTATACTAAATTTCAAATCGATCGGTCCAGTGATTTGAGCTGTGCATTGATAGATCAGTCAGTCAGTCACTTTTCCTTTTATATATTTGTATATTTAATATATATGAGTTCAGTTTTAAAATGAATCTAAATAAATAAAGCAGCTGTAAAAAATAAAGCTAAAATTAAAATATTATATCTACATAAAAGCTAAAACATCCAAAACCCGCATATTGTTATACAAAAGAAAATTGATACAAAAGTTCTTGTCGGATTGCGAACGAGCAATTTCAAACAATTGCTTTCACAACCCGCCGCTTTGCGATTACAAAACAAAGAGACATGTTTATCTTTTTAAAAGATACATTAGGATTTCGTAATTTGCCCCATTTCGCTACGGTTTTGCCTTCGCGATGCGCAGACACAATGACTTTCGGAAACCGGTGGAAAATATTGCTGATAATAATATGTTAATTGTTTGGAAGGCTACTTGTTTTAATGGTCTTTTTTTCTTTGTTTTGAATCTATAATTGTGCAACATAGGTTTTTTAAGGACTTCCACATGAACACACACATGAAGGTCTTACGCCACCTGTATCCAGTGGATTTGACACTTGTCTGATGTCGTTGATCCATCTAGCAGGACAACTGTTAATACTGCGCTCTTTGTTTCAAAGGCGCAGCAACTGCCTATTGCCACTTCAGCTTTGTAAATGGATGAGCTATTTCGGTAACTCTATTCCTGCTACGAATCTCCTGATTTCTGATTTGATCACACAGATATTGACGACCTCCCTGACGGAGTGGTGAGCGCTGTGGTGTTATAACTGGGAGGTCTCGGGTTCGATTCCCGGCGGGGGCAATTTGGGAATTTATAATTTCTGAATTGTCTCTGGTCTAGTGGGAGGCTTTGGCCGTGTCTAGTTACCACCCTTCCATCAGAGACGTGTCGCCTTGCGATTTAGCTTTCCGACACAATGGATGGCGTGAAAAAACATATTGGGGTATATGGGCTGAATATACACTGCCATACCTCTCCCAAGTTAGCCTGCTACCATCTTAGATTGCATCGTCACTTACCATCAGGCGAGATCGCAGACAAGGTCTAACTTGTCATCGAATTAAAAAAAAAAAAAAAATTTTTGGTCCGATCCGGCAATCGAACTCGAGACCTCATCACCTCATCAACCGGGATAACTTCAGGTAATTATAAACTTTAATTCTATAACATACAGCCTAATAATTAACAAACATTTGAACTGACCTAGTTTTAGTTGGACCGTGTATCTCAGGTAAACAAATACTCGTTTATAATTTTGAACGAGTTCTCAATGAGCGGTTCGGAAAGCAGATTCTGCTAAAAAGCTCCGGCAATAAACTCAGCAGTTGCTTTTTTCCAAAAGCTTAGCGCGCGTAGTTTCAGCGGCTCCTCCTGAATGTTTTATCACGGTAAAACAAAATAAATAAACCTCCGTTGCGTACAGCGGAGCCAAGTCCAATTTCCAAATGTTTACGGCCAGCGGCCAGCGTGTCTCTTGCTATCGGACCCACGTGATTTTAAGCCGAAATTCAGTAAAGCGCATCGACCAACACTGCCCATTCATTTGGGCGTTCCATTAAAAGGGTGCTTTTAACTAGAGCTAATTTATGCTGGACACGGTTACACGGGACAGATTACAGAGTGATGCGTCCATTTGCACTCGGATTGCCGGTCAATTGTGCTATTCGTAGTGGAAAATTGAAAGCTCTTTATTCGTTTAAAATTATGCCGTGGAATTTGCTTTTCGTATTTCGTTCATTCTGTATAGGATGTTTATTCTACCTACATAATTACCTCGTTGGTCTACTAGTTAGCAAGTTCGACTGCGCATGACGATATCCCGGGTTTGATTCCCGGGTCAAGCCATAAAATGTATTGTGTTTTTCTGTTAAGAAATTCTCAGCAGATACTAGCCCGGAGGACTAGGCTCGTGCCTTGGGGAGCACGTAAAGCTGTCAGTCCTGTGCATGATCTCTCTCAAGCTGAAAGCTTACTTTAAGGGGAGAGGGGAATATTAGGCATGTTCAGGATGGCTATAATGCATAGTTTAGAAGTAAAATCACCGAACACAAGTTTCAAAATCAAAAAACAATTTAAAATGTTGTGGTTAGTCTGCCAACTCCTATTACCCTTTGATTTTAGTTTAAAACAAGTCGACCGACGCGAGCACCTCTCATTAATTTAACCGTTCTATTAAAACGGTGCTTTTAATTAAAGCTAATTTATGATGCATAAGGTTTAACGCTTATAGTAATTGTTACGTCCATTCAAAATGAAAATTATCGAAAATATAAAGTTAATTTACAGCCTATTAAGTAACAACTTATATTAAGTTATTGCATTAATAACATTTAACTTGTATTCATATTTTTATTGTAAAAATACTTGAAACATAATATACCTAACCTGTTATCCATTTATAACTAAATATTATTTGGTATTAGGTTATCAAAGCTCTTTTTTGTCATGAAATTATAATTTATGATTATGTGTTGTATTCATGTGAATATTGCAAAATAATGAGTAAGGTATTATGAATATATAAAATTTTCTTCTTAATTGAAAGAAAAAAGGTTCCATTACTTATAATTTATTAAATGTGTAAGATCTTGTGATGTAATTTTCGGAAGAGG
The DNA here is from genome assembly GCA_038048805.1 of Hipparchia sbordonii. Taxonomy (NCBI): domain Eukaryota; kingdom Metazoa; phylum Arthropoda; class Insecta; order Lepidoptera; family Nymphalidae; genus Hipparchia; species Hipparchia sbordonii. The sequence goes on along the minus strand of CM076109.1, from coordinate 8,710,846 downwards.
AAATGTGGTCTAACAGTGATAGAATTTTAGTAATTTTAATTAAACCCCTTAAACTCTAATTGGCTTCTACACACCATCGATCGCGCTGGAACGTATTTGGCCGTGCCAACTTTGATGGTAGAATTAATATTGCCTGGTGACCAGGCAATATTTATATTTAGGTATACTTACATAAATTAGGTATATATGTATATTGGATCAAAGAAATCTTAAACGGAAGATCGGTTGAATAGAAATCACGACCACCTTCTGTCCCGTCGTCAAAAGGGATCCAATCGTCCACTTTTATTGAAACGGTTCCCTAGCGTATTTGTTGTACGGATTCCCCTGTATTCGATCAATGCAAAGTATTTCAGTTACTAGAATTTCTTTGAAGTACAAAAAGAACCAAATAAGCTTTTGTAGTCGTACTCATACTCAATTATTCATTAGCAGCTCATTACTGAGCGCAGGTCTCCTCTCAAAGAACGGTATTTATAGGACATCGCCTGGTCCAATGCAAATTGGCAGACTTCACACACCTTTGAAAATATTATGGGCAACTAACTAACTCATTCGTGCAGGTTTTTTCCACGATATTTTATACCTGTTTTTTTAAGCGGAAATAACTACGATTAATTCATAAATGTTAGTATTTCCTACCACTGAATATCTAATAGGTGATGGTATTATAGTTCTTCCAACGCACGAGGGCGCATAGCTCATGGTTGTGTGCGTGTCGTATCTGTATACGTGTGAGCGAGAGCTTGCTAGCGCCTGACCACTCCCACGTAGGCTCCTGACAGGCACGCACACTTACGCAATGTGCATGTACACGACGTTACCACAAGAACAGCTCACGCGCCCTCGTGAATTGCAAGAATTATACCATATTGTCATTGATGTTATCAAAAAAAAGACGTAAGCAAGTATTACGATTTGTATTACCTACTTGTGTATTTTAAAATTGTTATATTTATTTATTTTAATGTTTTCAATAAATAATTAATCGAAGTTTCTCTAATCCATTTAATTTTTAATAAGTTAGTACAGAATTCAGTTATGAGCTTCTTAAGAGGCAGTTATTTTAAATCACAGACGAACTTCAATTTATTTGCATAAACAATTCATTCCAATAATGAAATTATGATTCGAGAGTTTTTGAGAGGGCCTTGTTTAATTTTATTTATGGGTTTAAATGAAAAGAGTAATCGTTCTAGAATTGTTATACATTGTTCAATTATACCTGCTAATAAAATTAAAATTCAATTGGCAAGGTATAGGTACAGGGCAACCTGGTCTGGACTGTGGAGACTATTTTTAACCGACTTCCAAAAAAGGAGGAGGTTCTCAATTCGTCGGATTTTTTTTAATGTATGTTCCCCGATTACTCGAAGTCGCCTGGACCGATCTGGAAAATTCTTTTTTTGTTTGATAGGGTATATTTCACAGGTGGTCCCATTGTCATCAGGTCAGGATCTGAAGATGGGATCCAGGAGAAATCGAGGGAACTCTAGGCACAATTGATAAACTTTGTGGTGGCATTTGAAGTTGGTTTTGTAAAAATAATTTTTATATTTATATTATTATAGCAAGTAGTAATTACAAATGAAGTATACGATTTTATGATTTCCAGTTGAATATTAGCCCCGTTGATTTGAAGAGGTTGCCCAAAGTTAATCGACCGAACCTTTCTCGTCATTTAAGGTTACAGAGTTTGTTTAACGATGCCTTTAATTACGTCCGAAATTCTACAGGGTGTTGTCTGAAGCTAGGTCAGAAAATGGTACACGCGTCTTTTGAATGGTTAGGTTTACGCTTTTTCAATATCTCCGTTTTATGATAATAAATATTTATAGTTGGATAAATAATTTTTTGTGGTGGAATCCCAAAAGTGTGCCAAATTAAAAAAATATATATATTTACTTCACTTTATCCGTGAAAAATCCGTGAAAACCTGATACAATTGCATGTATTTTAGAGCATTTTAAGTGCTGTCAAGCACATTGTATCGTTACAAACGTAAAACGATTATGTTCATTTAAATTACAGTATTGACCACAAAAAAATAGTTTACTATTATAATTTTTTTTTTTGCTCAATACTGTCATTTTTAATTATTTATTTACCTACAGCTATAAAATTATAGCAAAAAAGTTCAAGCAATACGGGTTCTTAACTACAAAATCGTCAGATTTTTTTTTTATCTTTTTATTTCGTATGTTATTGCGAATAAATCCCAAAATATACTATAACGTAAGCAAGTGTCAAAGCAAATATACTTCTCCAATCCAATGCTTGACTCTTACACGTGAAAATATAATATTTGGATATGGATCCGATGCTCTCATTCTTATTTCCATGAAAAATTTATTCATACATTTAATATTGTTTCCGCATGAATGGAAATATTTCCAATAAGTATCCGTTCTTCGGTTCGAATTATCTTGCCATTTTCTTTTGGATCTTAAAAAGATATTTTCGCTTCCTGTCAATTTAATTTATGAGTGTGTAATTTTATTTGTACTGAATACTTTTTTCCTTCCCCTCGGGAAATCTTCAGAATCAGAATCAGAATCAGAAAAATCTTTATTCGCAGCTATGAACACACAAAAGTACAAAATAAATCAAAATTAAAAACACAGCTATGATAGGTATTAAATATCGTTTTTTTTTTCATTTTTTAAAAAAGAATATTAGCCAAGCTTAACTTGACTTATATTCTCCTCTCCCCTCCAAATAAGCGAAAAGCTTGTGCTAGGAGATTTTATCGTTAAGTGTATTATTTTGTACAGTAGTGCAACGCTACCAAAAGGTTAGTCACGCAGCTTGTGTTGAAGTTCCTAGCCCTACAGACTTAAAACTGGCGATGCCGCCAAGTTTCGCATCTGTGGATGCCAGGTGTGCCAACACTGATTTTCAGTGACCGCCTTTAAATGCGAACATCAGTGTGCAGTGGTCTTTATAATAATGATATTCTGCCAAAAGCATAATATTATTATACTTTTAGCATAAAACGACAATTTATATTACAAAAAAGCAAGAGTAAAAGAAGTAGTCTTCAGATGCAGATTTGATTTTTACAGTAGTAGATAAAGTTTGAATTATCTCAATAAAGCATACAAAAATTACATCATAATGCTAGGGGACTTCATTGAGCTAATAATGGTATCTAATCCGGTTTCTATTCCACTGAGTTTCAGATGTAAACTAAAACTTTCCTCCAATATTTTTGTTGAGTAAAACACCAGCGTAGTAACAAAAGCCTATAATCCGATGATGGAATTGAGATAAAGAAAACAGAGTTACAAAGGCGCAAAGGTTTTTTAACTGACTTCAAAAAAGGAGGTTATCAATTCGACACGTATGAACCTTACTGGAACTTCAAATTTTCACATAATTATGATAACCTATTAGGGCTTTCAAACAAATATACAACATTTTATATGTGTACGAGTATGTGTATGTACGTATATATGTGTGTATGTATGTATGTTTTTCCACGCATTTCTCCGAAACTATTAATTGAATTGTGATTTTTTTATTTGCTTCCATTTACTTCAACTTAGGGAACAGTAAATATTTTATCAAAATTGGTTCATTAGTTTTTATGGTATTGACTAATATGTTTAATGGCCTAGCTTGTTTGGTGAAACACCATTTATACGGAGAAATAGTTTACGGTAAAGCTCCTCTACTATGTTTTACTAAGATAAGCATTCCAGAGAACTGCGTTTAATTTCAGATTTCAGACTGTTAAAATGTTTCTTCTTTCACAATAATTTTATTATAGTACCATCTTAGGCTGCATCTTCACTTACCATCAGGTGAAATCGCAGTCAAGCGCTAGTCTATATATTAAAAAAAAAAAATAGTTCGCAGTGATATTTTGTTAGAAAAAATATGGAATTTTCCACGGAAAATATTCAAGTACGTTCATTAGTGTCAATTCCTTAATATGATTCTGCTGATTTACCTACATCAAAAGGTGCCAAAAATGTTTAAAAGGGCTCCTTTGATAATATTAAAATTTAGTGTCACAATTTTTCCTTCTAATTTTTTGACGCTCTTAATTCTACAAACTTTATTTTTTCTTGCTTAGTAATCATAATAGTTTAATGTACGTTAAAAATGTAAGTAGATTATTCATAATAGTATCAAATCATCTATTACCTCTAAAACCAACCATAATTAATTGATCTAAGACCCCATAACCTACATATATTTATAATATCGAATTATATTGCATAGCTTCTATCGCGGGCCAGCGTGGAGACCGAATCCAGAAATTCCGTAACGAAAATAACCTGACACGGGACTCCTCTACGGTGAGCCGCTAGATGGCGTTGATAAAAAATGCTATGCAATAGCTTTACCGCGGCAGTCCCCGAGTGCCACACGTCTTTTTTTTATATAATAAGCTAGAAAATATAAATATACCCAGTAGCTTAGAACAATATGTATCCACATAAGTATATAATATTCGTAAAGTATCAAATCCTATTTAGGCGTTGAATGCATTTATCGTATATATACGGTTGGTAAAAGCTTAAAATATAGATTATTCTCATTAACAACATCCCGATTCCCGGGAAGTTTGTAATCCAGGATTATCTCTTTACGCCAAAATCGTACTCGGTAATATTACGACACGTGATTTCGGTGAAAAGTCGTAGCTACTTAGTAGTCGGTTTATAGTTTTTAAACTTTTTTATATGTATTATGAAAACAGTAAAGTAGTTTAGTAAATAAATAGTTTGTAAATTTCTATCTCTTAAGTAAATAATTACAGCAAAGAAGGGAACTTTAAATTGTTTTCTTTTTCTACTAAATAATGTTATGACTTTGAAGTGAAGAACGGTCAATAAAGTGGAGCGAAGTGTTCGGAGAGTTGAAGACTTAACACAAACTTTTGCACGGAGTTAAGGTTTTAGGTGAACCGTTGAAGGAGAGATTTTTAATTAAAATTCTATTTATATACTTGATTAAGTTCCATATTTTTCGGAAAATGTTACTTTGATTAGAGAGTTAAGGCTTGATTACTAGGAATTTTTTTCATATAGTATAATGAGGCAGCTACCTGCCTACATGTGAAAATTAGGTTGTTAAAATCCCGCGGGAACTCTTCTTTTTTCCGGGATAAAGAGTAACCTATGTCACTCTCCAGATCCTATGCCATTGATTGAAAGACAAACCAACAAATATACACAATTTCGCTTTTATAAAATTAACTGGCTTTAACCCGCAGCTTCGCTCACGTTAGGTTTGATTTTTTAACCCCCTATTTAACCCTCTTGGGGTTGAAATTTTCCAAAATCCTTTCTTAGCGGATGTCTACGTCCTAACAGGTACCTGTATACCAAATTTCAGCTCGATCGGTCCAGTGGTTAGAGCTGTGCGTTGATAGATCAGTCAGTCAGTCAGTCAGTCAGTCAGTCACCTTTGCCTTTTATATATTTATAGATAAGGCAACAATAACTCTTGCACTGAACTCTGTATAGGACTATAACCTAGTTGCTTTACAAGTGCTCAATTCCAAGCACGTATGGACACATCACTTGAGTTGAATTCCACTAGCCACGTATCACTTCGTTAACTCATCAAAATGGGGCACGGCCGGAGCGACGTGCCCTCCCTAATCCAATTTATGTCCCTTCTGATTGATTAAATTGGATTAATCTTCTTTTATTTATTACCCCTAGAATGTAAAGCCTAGTTTACCCCAAAGCAATGTGGTATGCTATCGCTTGTTCTACATTATCAACCGATTTACTATTGGAAATCGGTCTCTGGTATAGACTTTGACATGTCTCGGCCTTGCACCGCTTGTATCCAGTAGCTCCCTGCTACTCGTCTAATATCATCTACTGCAAAACCTAGTTTACTCCAAAGTAATACCGCATGCTATTTTTTTTTATCAACCGATTCACTGCAGGTCTCTGGTAATAGACATACCTCAGTCTTGTACCGCTTGTATTTAGTAGCTTTCAGCGACTCTTCTAATATCTTCAGTCAACGTATAGGAAGGTCTACCAATATTTTCCGCGGGATTTTAAAAACTAACTTTACGCGGATGAAGTCCTGGATGCCAGCTGGTTCTTCTATAAAACATTTCCAAATGGTCACAAGCATACTCATTTAAACTTTAGCCTATCAAGAATCGATACAGCATAAACCAAACCACCCATGGAGTCTGATTGACATTTTAATTAATGCTCGTATATTACACTTCTCATCAGCTCTCCACGCTCACACTAATGCCATCCGATGCGATCCTAATTTGGACAACGTTTTTTATTATTGAATTTTTTGATATTTGCGACATTATGATAATACAGGCCTCCTATAAGGTTGGGGTCCACAGACAATGTTATGTGTTAGGGAAATCAAAAAAAAATTATGATAGTAGGCATTTATTGTCTTTGTCTTGTAACTTTTTTTTTGTTAAATAAATACTTTTTCATTTTTCATTGGCCTACTTACCTACTTACATTAAAAATTAATCAATTATTGGATTAAAAAAAAGAAACAAAGTTTTAATTATATTATGTTCTTAAGTATTCTCGTATGTTAGTTCCTATTGAATGTTGACTTACTCAAGGACACTAAATTTTTTCCAACCTTAAATACTTTTCACTATTGGGAGATTTTTTCAAAATTAGAGTACACTATTGTACATAGAGTATTATTTATAAATATCTGTGCCAATTTAAACTTTACAACTGTAAAAGTTTCTGAATATTGCTCTGTAAAAGTTTCCTATTTCCGATTGTATGTCATTCCATCCATCTGACACCCAAACGGACGTAAATCATGAGTTATCCATTTCTAATATCAGACCGACGATATGTAAACGTGTTTTTCTTGCTTTTGCTTTGATCGGGTTTGCCGTATTTGAATAGCATGATCAGCATTTAGGGTGGCTATTAACTGTTGGAGTTATTAGCAGAAACGATTTATTTCTTTGAAATATGATGCGTATGCACTGTAACTGTAACTATGAAATGTTTAGTATTTAAGGCTACTATAGATAGAGTCAGTTAATGAAATCGATTTATTTAGTCAGCACTGACTCGATCAGCGACTTGACAATTTAAGTCGATAGGCTTCATATTGACATTATGTAAAATGTCTTTAATTCAGTGTAGCGCTGATGCGTCAATACTGACTCGACTAATAGCCACGATCGACCGGTTGGCCACCCGTGCTATAGACCATATAGTCTACTACGCTGGAAAATCTCGCAGATTGCCAGACCTAGCACACCTTTGAGAACATTATGGAGAACTCTCAAGCATGCAGGTTTTCGCCATGTTTTCCTTCAAATGATATTTAATTTCATAAAACGCACATAACTCATCTCTGACTTTTCCATAATTTCATGAAAAGTTAGAGATGCTTACCCGGGATGGAACTGGGAACTCCCAGAAAAGGTGGCCGAAGTATTAATCTCGTGAACGCGTGCCACCAACGGGAATGAGTCTGCTTTTGTCTGTGTGTCTTAACATGTCTTGGATTGATTTGCATTTTTGAAACTTCATTGTGGAAACACTGTATACATAGCATAGTTTTGTTACCTGTAAAAAATTTTTTTTTTTAAAAGAGCAACTGCCAAGTTTATTGCTGGCTCTTCTCGGCAGGAACAGAATTCTGAACCAGTGCACAGTGGTAGATTCATTGACGATTCAAAAGCACTTGTAAAAGTTTATTTGAATAAAAAATATTTCTATTCTATTCTAATCACTATATATATAGGGCTATAATATAGTACGAAAGTTTCTACGGATTCTATAAAAACCTAAATCCACACAGACGAAGTCGCGTGAAAAATACTACTGATTATCCATCATAACTTCAAGTTAGTATGCCCTCCTTATTTAGATTTTTTCATGAAAATTCAAAATACCGAGAGTGCGAATCTACTTTGATCTTATATAGAGCATAATAAGAGACCTGTTTCTTAAATAATATTTTAGCAAAAGCCGTAGAAATTATAATATGGTCAGGCCTTTTCAACTTCTACACACAAAGAGTGGAATATAAATGAAGTATGTTTAAAAAAGAAATTCATATTTCATTTTACTCTGAAGGTTTTAGCACGTTTTCTATAACCTTTACGTTTTTTTTTGTTTAGATAGATGGACTGCAATCCGACTGCAAAATTGCAGTTTTAGTTGCAGTTAAATTGTTGCAGTTGATGTAGATTGTTTGATTATAAGTTGTATTAGCTCGCTTTATCGATGATGCATCGCTAATGAAAACAAAAAGGGACTATCTTTTTTTAGATTAAAGGAAATAAAATTTGCATAGAAGCAGGCGTTGGACAATGGACAGGTCGGGCTGAAACTTGGTATATAGACAGCTTTGATTTGACGACCTCCCTGGTGTAGTGGTGAGTGCTGTGGTCTTATATTTGGGAGGTCTCGGATTCGATTCCCGGCGGGGGCAATTTGATAATTTAGAATTTCTGAATTGTCTCTGGTCTGGTCTGGTGGGAGGCTTTGGCCGTGGCTAGTTACCACCCTACCGTCAAAGACGTGCCCAAGCGATTTAGCGTTGCGGCACGATAGCGAGTAGAAACCGACTAGGGGTATAGGTTGAATGTACATTGTACACTGCCCTAAAAATGAGATTTTTTTTTAAATACTGTAACAAGTAACTTGCCTAACTCCATTGTAACGTAAGAAACTGCGCGACTTACAATCTCAGAGTGGAATATCTGGCCGGGGCGGTCATTCGAAAAGCCATAAATTTTCAAGGGATATGAGTATATTTGATAAATGTCCGAGATAAAGATGCGGTGGTGTAGAAATTTAACACTTTGTAGTCAGCGACAAAATGACTATTTTCATTCCTTATTCCCTTAAAAAAATTTGTATTGTGGAGCCAACATCTGAAGATTTACCTTCTTAGGGGTTAAATTTTCAAGAATCCTTTCTTAGCTTCTTCTTCTTTCTTCTCTCTTTTTTTTTCTTTTTCTTTCTTTTTTTTTCATTTTCATTTTCATTTTAATTTTTTAGCGGATGCCACTAAAAAATTAAAATGAACTTGTTGTCACTAATCTAGATCCCCAGTGGACATGTTTTGCATTCCAGTCCCCTCCCGCTATAAAGCGATTACCTAGGCTGGTTAGATATTGGGAGAATAGCTCGTCATTTATTTTATGTTTTGGAGGACAGTAAACAGCTGACATGGTAATGTTTCCGTTTTTGTCTTCTACAGATATTGAGGTAGCTTGAATGTGTTCGGTTTTAAAGAACGGAAGTTCATGATGTTTTATAGACGATTTTATAATAATTGCAGTGCCTCCATGAGCGGACCCATCGGGGTGATCAGTGTTGTAAATGTCGTAGTTCTGAATTTTTATCTTACTGCGAGAGGTGTAGTGAGTCTCGGAGACAAGTAGTATATCGAGTTTATGAAGTTTTAGAAAAGTTTCGACTTCGTATTTATTCGGGGCTAGTCCGTTGATGTTCCATGTCGCCACATTTAAGGAATAATATTTGATAATTTATTGACGAGAGTAGCTATGAGACTCATAAGTGAGTTCATTTGTTGTAAGATTATAATAGCTTTTTTTTCATAATAGCTTTTTTTTTATTCGATAACAAGATAGTCCTTGACTGCGATCTCACCTGATGATAAGTGACGACGCAGTCTAAGATGGTAGCGGGCTAACTTGGAAGGGATATGTCAGTGTACATTAGCCTAAACTGCTAATCGGTTTCTACTCGCCATCGTGCCGGAACGCTAAATCGCTTGGCGGCACGTCTTTGACGGTAGGGTGGTAACTAGCCACGACCAGACAAAACATCTCTGTGCCAAACAGTCAAATCGGTTCAGTCGTTGCGGCGTGATTGAGTAAAAAACATCCGTCCTTACTTTCGCGTTTATAATATTCATAGGATTAGTAGGATAGTATAAGGATACCTGTTAAAAAGCAAATGTTAGTATAAACTCTTCTGGGAGCGATGTGCGCGAAAGGCGAGACGGGACTTGAGAGTACAAGAGCTGCCGTGCTACAGTAATATGAGATCTAGCACAAAAGGCCCGCCGGCGCTTCTCAAATCTTGGCGTCGCGCGTCGGATGTACCAACAATTTCGTACGTCGGGTAAGAATAACATTACTATATTCTTACTGTACCTGTACCTGTAGTTTATAACTTAAACGGCACACCTTGTATTTACAAGTATTCGCTTACAAGACCCGTGTTTTAAGTTTTGTAGTAATAAGCGTGTACGAAATAAAAACGCTGATTTTTGACGCAATAACAAGCTATAATTTAAGAATAACTAAACCGACTTCCCATGATGGGATTCCAAAGTGCTGGAGTGGCGACCCGGGAAGCGCAGTGTTAGCAGACCCCCAACTAGATGGACCGACGACATCAAAAGAGTCGCAGGGAGCCGCTGGATTCAGGCGGCCAAGACCGAGGCCTGTGGAGATCCGTGCAAGAGACCTTTTCTTTTTTATCAACTGATAGACAGACATCCAGCAGTGGACGTCGATCAGTTGATAAAAAAGAAAGAAGAAGAAGAAACCGATTTCAATATACCGAAATAAAGAATAATTGAAAAAGGAAAAGTGTCCATATCTTGAAAACTGTTGAACCGCCAGGACTTTTCCGTTGTATGACATAACTCGTAGGAAATATAAAAGACAATACATATTGCGTGGGTAGTGTTGAAGACTTGTAGAGTAACGTAAGCCACCTTTTATGCTGTAAAAACAGAGGGTTCCATACGTCATAGTCTCAATAGCCCAACGGTAAAAGGTGCTGACTGAAAACTGAAAGGTTGCAGGTTCAAGCCCCGCCCCTTGCACTATTGTCGTAGTCACTCCTAACACAAGATTTTCGGTTATTTGGAGGGGAGAGGAGAATATAAGTCAAGTTTAGCTTGGCCAATATTCTATAACAAAATGGCGGATCTCGTGGTGGAGATGTGCTACAGGCCTTAGTAGTCTAAAAATGAAAACTGCACCTTTCTAAGTAGGTCGGAGCACAAGAACCATCCCGCGTTGTTTTCGTGACTCGCTGCTCTTTTTCAACAGACCGAGTAACTGTGTCATTCGGAGAGAAAAAGATATAGTTCTTTCAGGAAATGGGCCATTCGCCGCCCTTTTCAGCTATCGGGTATTAGCAATTTGCTTTGAGAGATTTCTTTTCTCGGAAGTGGGTAATCCGGTGAGGAAAATAAAAGGGGATTTCAATGTTTTTTTTTTTTAATTTTTTATTTAGTTTTTTTATTAGCTTTCTTTTTTTTATTCGATGACAAGTTAGCCCTTGACTGCGATCTCGCCTGATGGTAAGTGACGATGCAGTCTAAGATAGTAGCGGTCTAACTTGGAAGGGGCAGTGTACATTCAACCCAAACCCCTAAATCTATTTCTACACGCCATCATGCAGGAACGATAAATCGCTTGGCGGCACGTCTTTGACGGTAGGGTGGTAACTAGCAACGGCCAGTTTTCTTATTAAAGAATGAAAATCGGCCAAATACCTACTTTAATTTTAGAATTTTAAGGTCCTCGCTCACTACCCTTTTCAATGACTTGTCTATATTTTAACTCACGTTAGGCAAAATGACGGGGTGTTATAAGTTTGACGTGTCTGTGTGTCAATGTGTGTCTGTCTGTGGTATCGCAGCTCCCGAACGGATGAGCCAATTTTGATTTTGTTTTTTTTTTTGTTTGAAAGGTGAATAAGTCGGGATTGTTTTGAGCCATGTGTGATGAAAATCGGTTCAAAATGGCCGCCAACACAAAACGGCGGATTACATACTTTTTCACAACTCCCTCAATATGGGTATCAAATAGCTGGCTTGACTAATAGAATACTTTACACTATCAATTTTAAATCCAAGATGATCGCCACCACAGAACGGCGAATTAGATTTCTTTTTAACTTCCCATGTCGGGGGTGTTTTAAATTTTCAATTTACACAAATATTCAATGATACCTACTCCATAATTACCTACAATTTGCAATAGTTTATAAGTATGTCTTTGTTTAAGTTCCTTTTAGTTTTAAATGACACGTCCGACTATCTGCTGCTTATGTAGATTGTTGTGGAAAGTGGCTAGCTTATAATCAGGGCTGTATTATATTTGTTTTGTATTGTCATTATCTGTTGTGTGTCTCATAAATAAATAAATAAATTTTCGATCTCATGAGTTTCGAAGTTCTTCTGATGTGGCGTATGGGACCCCTTTTTGAAAGTAATATCAGAAATACCCTTGTATGATGATTATGAAATAGGTACCTAGTCTTAATATTATTTTAGTGAATCGAGTTCTGTTTGAGTCAATAATATTGCATTGTAAATGAATAATATTTGTACGCCACATTGTGGTAGAATACAATATGTTTAATGTTTATACTACTGTTTATCATTTTATTTTAACATCTCATGTTACTGTATACACAAATTATTAATTATGAATTATCACTGAACAAAAAATTCATCATTTCACATAATATTTGATGTCATTAATTAAATGTACCTACTTAATACAAAAAAATTCATAACCTATTTATATTTTCACGAGTACAAGTAGGAGGTTAGAATAGAATAGAATAGTTTTTTATTCAAATAAACTTTTACAGAGTGAGAATTATTAGCTAGTAGCTTTTTTTTTGTACTCTATAGATCTCGTGGCCGTTTTAACCAACGTTCTCTAACTTTTACGAGTTACCTAGTTTTCACAAACCTTTAGGGAACACTTAAATGCGGAAATGACATTGGGTAAGGCTTTGTATTTAGGGGCTGCCTACCGCAAAGAGACTTCTACTCAGGAGATGATTTAGCATCAGAATTAGAAGCGGTCCCTATTCTATTGTACGACTAGTCATACTTAACTGGCTACAGCTTGAAAACTGCCGGTCATCCTTAATTTGCTCACTAAAATGGCTTAAGAGCCAGTTCAAGGGAACGGCAAAAAGTGGAACTAAACCTAGCCGTCAGACCCGTGTCAAATAATAGAGGATTCTCGTTTGACCTCGTCTTATCTTGTCTGATTCTAAGTGAAATGAATCTCTGTGATATAGAAATACCAAACGATGATATTGTATAGGTTTGTATCAATAGATATGGATGCTCACGACTTCATCCGCTTAGATTTAGTTCTATTATTCTACATCATTTCTTAAGATACAAAGCGGACAGAATTATTAATTTAACATTAATTATATTCAATTATTCATATTATACACTAGCGGACCCGACAGACGTTGTCCTGTCTTAACTATGAATATTGAAACTCCCCTTTTTACCCCCTTGGGGGGAGAATTTTCGAAATATGTAAAATACGTAATTCTTTATTTTTGATCAAGAGCCAAAATATCAAGTTTCATAAACATAACTTGAAAAATAACTTGAAGAACGAAGGACTATCATACAAACATTCAACCCCTATTTAACCCCTTAGGGGGTAGAATTTTTTAAAAGTGTGAAATACTTACTTTTTTGTTTTCAATTTAAAGCCTAAATGGGTGATTCTACGATAAGTCTTTTCAAGTCCATAGAGAATACGGCCACGGAGAAAAGTAGCTGTTTTTTCATTAAACACTTATATTATGATTTTTGTTCTATTTATTTATCTTTTCACGTAAGGGCAAGTCACTTTATGCATATTTTATTAAAAAGTCAAAAAATCAAAAAATTCAAAAAATTCAAAAAATTCAAAAAAAGTCAAAAAAGACTTTTTTGACATTTTTGGCGGTTTTTGATTTTTTTGACTTTTTTTGACTTTTTTGACTTTTTTTGACTTTTTTTGACTTTTTTGACTTTGTTGACTTTTTTGATTTTTTTTACTCTGTTTGTTTGCACTAACCTCATCTCCCCTGGTCAACTAGTTTCTCTCCTGACATTTATCTTGCCAGGTGAAATATGGCAGGTGAGAGACGTTTTCATGATAAATTGTATTGTTTTAATTGACATAAGAAGTTTTTCGGTACATTATGTATCACACTTTCACTAGTCCATCATTATCTAATTAGACCAGTAAATGCAAATAAATTGAATGAATAATATAACTTTTATGACTTGCCAGGTGAGAGACACAATGACCTCGCGAAACGACTACTTTGAATCAACGGTCGCAACAACTAACAAATGACGGCGCTCTTAACGGCTCACGTGTTTTGCATTACGACCTACACGTCAGTAGATGACTTTGAGCACTATTTGGAATATGGCCGTTTTATATTTGTGTTTGTAGTAGCGGAATGAAATTTTCTAGAGTAGATACCCAAAAACAGTGGGACAAAAGTTAAGTTTAAAATATATTGCAAATAAATAAATATTGTTCTATTTTTCCTTAACAATACTTGAATACATTTATTGAAGTTTGTGTTTAACACACTTTAGTTTAATAACTGATACTAAGAAAGTATGTATCGTTTCAAATTAAACTGAAACCGACAGGGGGACAGGCCAGGTTAGAGACTTTTTTAGACTTTATAAGGAATTTCAGAAAAATATACTTTAATTAGGCATTGAATCGTGACGTTATTTAATAAAGTACATTTAGGTGATGTGTTTCATAGCAAAAAATAACAACATATAGAGTAAAATTTCTATTTTAAACTGATTGCCGCACAAGTTACCTCTTATCGTAGAACTACCCAAATACCGAATTTTATGGGTATAGCTTGAAAAATGACGGAGTTTCATACAAACTTTAACCCCCCTTTTTACCCCCTTGGGGGGAGAATTTAAAAAAAATGTAAAATACGTAATTCTTTATTTTTAATCAAGAGCCAAAATATCAAGTTTCATAAACGTAACTTGAAAAATAACTTGAAGAACGAAGGACTATTATACAAACATTCAACCCCTATTTAACCCCTTAGGGGGTAGAATTTTTAAAAACTGTGAAACACCTACTTTTTTGTTTTCAATTTAAAGCCTAAATACCGAATTTCATGAGTATAACTCGAAAAATGACGGAGTTTCATACAAACTTTAACCCCCCTTTTTACCCCCTTGGGGGGCGAATTTCGAAAAATCCTTTCTTAGTGCTTGCCTACGTCATAAAAGGAACCTACTGTCAAAATTTCAAATTTCTAACTTCAGTGGTTTAGGCTGTGCGTTGATCGTCAGTCAGTCAGTCAGTCAGTCAGTCAGTCAGTCGGGACAAGCCTTTTTATATAATTATAGATTACTAGACGATGTCCGGGTGGATAAAGGTTTTTGATTTCCGCGGGAACTTTTTAATTTTCCGAGATAAAATGTAGCCTATATGTTGTGTTTGCTAGACTCAATAATATTCGCTAACGGTTGTTGAAATAATGGGTCTATCGGTTATATTATTTGAAATGTAATCGTAAAGATACTAGAGCATTGTTATACTTAATGTGGTGTGTGTGTTGTTAACATACACACCCACACACAAACACACACATACACACAAGCTTTTGCGTTTTTAATAATTGTGATATGATTTGAAATACCTACTACTACTACTAGTCCTTTTTGGGACTATTATCATCATGCTTTAAATCACTACAAAATGATAAAAATAATTATATAATAATTAGTAATTGATATTTTATTAATACTATTAGTATTTTAAACAATAAGAAATGCCTTAACTCTTTGTAGATGAAAATTATATAGTTAAGAAGAAAACATTTTATCAAATACCAGTACCTACCACCTGTACTGATATGTAGTCTATGGCATTTCTACTCTCCCAATCTCTTAATATATTGACGTTAATGTAGTGGTTACACGGATCAACAAACACTTTCAGTTAATTATCCATGCTCTAAAGATTTTCTCATTTCATAATGGTTATCTATCATTAGTGATATTAGTATGTAGAAAATGGTTCATTTAACTAAAACAGCTGGCCAGCCATATGGTCTCTAAGTGGATTAGTAACAATCTACTATAATCTAAGCATATAAAATATTAAATTTAAAAAATCAAAAATCCGACTGCTAAATAAACACTGAAAAATAAAAAACAAGACCCATTATTGGGAAAATTTGAACCGATCTGTCCCGACTGTTTAAGGCTGTTCAACAAGAGTCGCGATTTATTTAAATCATTTTGCGGAATGAATCTTCTGTACCTTTAGGTACTATTCGGTATTCTGTGCTAGTACTGAGAATTTCTTGACAAAAAATCCCTATACATTTTTTGGCCCTACCTTCGAAATGAAGCCAAGACCTTGTCATCCACAATCGAAAATGCTAACATTGCTAACCACTAAACCAACGAGCCTCGTTGAACGAGGCGGTTAAAATATAACATTATAACAATGGTCTAGTAGCTTTACGATTATATTTTAAATAATAGACACACGATTTCGAATATTATTGAGTCTAGCAAACATAATTCACTAGTTACTTATAAAAGTGGTTGACCTGTACCAAAATCACGCAGAAAATTCTTCTCAAGTTTTTTTAGGATTTATATTTTTGTTACAGGCAAAAACACTAGGGGCACGAAAATTAACATAAAATAAAAGTTGTTAAAATATTCAAAAACCAGAATCCTTCAAACTGTAACTCTTATCACGTTTGATTTTGGCGTAGGTAAAAGGCTTTACTTGTAGCACTCGTGGAATAACTTCAAAATAAAGCGCCTTTGTTTCAAGAGTTAAAGAGAAACTGGTGAAAAATGGAACATTCATTTTTCTTTGAGTAAAATATACTTGTAATGCTACTACGTAGAATGTACTCGAAGTTACGAACAGCTGTTCAGCTCATTATAACACCTACATAAGCACGTGTATAGTTTTAGTTTTCCTACTTCATACTAATCCTCAATAGCCCAACGGTTATAAATGCGGACTGAAAACTGAAAGGTCGCAAGTTCGAGCCCCACCCGTTGCATTATTGTGGTACCCACTCCTAGCACAAGATTTTCGCTTAATTGGAGGGAAGAGGAGAATATAAGTCAAGTTCAGTTTGCCTAATATTCTTTAAAAAATCCTACAAATGCTAAATGCGAAAGTTTGGATGTATGGATGGATGAATGGATGGATGTTGGTTACTCAATTACTATGTTATTATAATTATGATAATTTAGTTATGTAGTATAAGATTGTAAAATTAAATTAAAATTGATTAAGATTGTAATTTGAAAATAATAATTTTTTCTAAAAGCAAAAAAGAAAACACAACTATTAAAGAAATAAATTTAAAACTTAACGAAAATAATATTTACATAGAAAACTAAAATCTCTTTCTACGAAAGGGGACAAAAAAAAAAACGGAGTACCCCTGGAGGATCAAATCACAAATAAAGAGAACCAAAGCTACCGACAGCTCATCGAGTCGCGAAGCTGAATATTCAGATATGACACTACTTTATAAATATTTACTGTACATATTTCACCTTTTTGCTACCAAACGTAGCACGCATAAAGTGGAATGAACATTTATTAGATGAACTCATAAATTCCGTACCCAAAGCTGGATTACCTGAAAGGGGGAAGAAAATCGCGGATCGAGCGTTCAAACTTATAACAGTATCTTTATCTCAAGGTAGAATCTAACCCGAGCTGCAGATTTTTTTATCAATGACAAAGTAGTCCTTTACTGCGATCTCACTTAATGGTACCTAAGTGACGATGCAGTTTAATGCTGAGATCTAAAGAGCGCGTACTGTGACTCAGCTCAGACTCAAGATAGAGGTTAAAACGAGATCTGATATAAATCTGTCTCGTTTTAACTCTATCTTGAGTCTAAGTTGAGTGAGAGTGTGGTGTTGACTTCAGCCTTAGATGGTAGTGGACTAATGGAATGGAAAGGGTGTGGCAGTGTACTTCAACCCATACCCCTAATCAGTTTCTACACGCCATTATTTGTATAGATGCAAAATTGTGTTTGTGTCCTTTACCTCATCTTATTTGGATTTCTACTTAGTCTATCGGATCTGTAACTCAAAATGTTTTGTCTGACAAATATTATGTTGTTGTAAGTGTATTGTGAAGCTACTGTAAGAATGCCTATCTCTTTAAATCTTTCTCGAAGGGAATCCCGCGGCATCAAATTATAGATTGCGCGGATTGCCCTCTTCTGCAATACAAAAATTTTTCCAATATCGGCTGCCTTCGGCCCCACAGTAAGATTCCGTATGACATAATACTATGACAATATGCAAAATAAACAATTTTTGCAGTTTCTATGTCAGTCAACTGTCGAATCTTCCTAACAGCGTAAGCAGCAGAGCTAAGTTTGCCAGTAGACTATAAGTAGATTATAAGATTATTATAGAAATAAATGCTCCTGTAACTACGCCCAAATTCACCTTTATAAAGTATGCTACAAGTATTTTTAAATTTAAAAAAAGAAAGAGAAAAAAGAACATTTTGCTAGTTGGGAAATGTCGTGGGCATACGCTAGTAACTTAATAAATAAAATGTTACTACACCTTGTCAACTATTACTTGTTACTGACATGGTCTTTATTAGGAACACTGTTCGAGCAAATCGTTATTTTGCTTGCATATTTAGAGCTCCGAGATTCGGCAGCCTCTCTCACTGTTTACCGCGACATTACTTGATTAATTGCCAACGATGTCTTCCCTCCCCGAGTCTTGATTGATTACTCTGTAATCTTGTTTGTGACTTGACTGATGTTCGGTTATTGTATCAGAGATTCTCATACTATTTTTATATAAAAAAAACCATTAGCGGATCAGAAAAATAAGTATTAACAACATAAGCGGAAATGATAACCTATATAATATTTTATTTATTATCTTTGAAACAATATTACTGATAGTAAATGTAATTTATGTAATTTTGTTGTAACAACTTTAATGGATAGTACTGTATTGGATGGATCAACTCTTTATTACTTATCTACTTTAAATTACGATAAATAAAGTTAAAGTTAAAGTTACCTATGTTGTAAAAGATTTTTTTTTTTTCGTAAAAGTAACAATTTATCATGCAAAATACAAACAAGTCATTTGTCACTTTTACTCTTATAATTACCTACTTTTATAACAACAATAAGCGATTGATGGAGAGCTCAACAATTGAAATGAGCTCAAATAAAATCGGGACAAACGTATAAAGTCCGTAACAGATTGATTGCCAGAGTTGTGGCAAGCGGCAACTCTCTTGACAGATTACACCGGCAGAATATAAATCAAAATGTCTATCACCCTCTAAGGTAGCTTTATTTATCTACAAAAATGTAGGCAAGACAGGTATTTCTGTATACTCAACTAATTACTTCTATAACGATTAATAAGTATGTTTCTTTGTTGGTTTGTCTTTGAAGCACGCTCGATCGACTTGGTATTTTGCATGGGGATAGTCGAGAACCTGAAGAGTTTTTTTTTATTCGATGACAAGATAGCCCTTGTTTGCGATCTCACCTGATGGTAAGGGACGATGCAGTCTAAGATGGTAGCGGGCTAACTTGGAAGGGGTATAGCAGTGTAAAACCAACCCATATCCCTAATCGGTTTCTACACGCCATCGTGGCGGAACGCTAAATCGCTTGGCGGCACGTCTTTGACGGTAGGGCATCGGTAGGGTTGTAACTAGCCACGCCCAAAGCCTCCCACCAGACATAGGCTACTTTTATTCCGGAAAATATAAAAGAAAAATATGTATGAATTCTATTCAACAATAAAATATACACCGATCTTCTTGCTGTTGTCACTTTCTGAACGTAAAAACAATTATTATTAAAGTTTCTTTAAACTCATGTAAAAAATGCATACTCATTATTTTTAATAAACATAATTCATTATTTATTATATGAAGATATCGGCGGGATAAAGCTTGTATTATTATATCTTAGTTTTTATGTGATAATGTTGAGTTGATGTTATGCTGCTAAGAGAATATTATGTTGGCAATTTGTGTGAATTATTCATGTAATAAAATATGCGTCTAATATGTTTCGGCTGTCAGTTCTACCAACGTTAGATGTTTATTTTCCGTTACATTACTGCTTATGTAGCACCACGAGAATTAATTGAGCCAAATATTGGGTAGAAGTACTAGGCGTTTCTTTACTGAATTTTATGAGGAACAATCTTCTTTTGATATTAAACTAGATTTTTTTTTCATTATTGTATAGAAATCTTTGAAATTGTGCATTGTAGTGTCAACAATACTTCCTGAAGATGTTCCGGTGTCGACGGCATTGCATGTTGGTATTGCGCTGTTCTTGTATTTCTAGTACTTATTGGAAGAGCGGCAAGGTAGAGCGTGAGGGTACGTCCTATCATACAGTTTTTTCTAGTTTTGCAAAATAAGAAGCCAATTCCGTTTTATTAATTTCTTACTAAAGCAATGGGAAATCTAGCTTTAAATTTTTTTATTTTATTTATTCGATGACGATGCAGTCTAAGATGGTAGCGGGCTAACTTGGAAGGGGTATGACAGTGTACATTCAATCCATACCCCTAATCTGTTTCTACACGCCATCGTGCCAGAACGCTAAATCGCTTGTCTCTCACCAGACCAGACCATAGAAACAATTCAGAAATTATAAATTCCCAAATTGCCTTCGCAAGGAATCGAACTCGAGACCTCCCAGTTCTGAGACCACAGAGCTCACCACTGCGCCAAGGAGGTCGTGAAAATATACAAAATTTACCGCAGGAGAGATTCGTCCTTAATTTTATTTACAATCTTCTCATAGTTATATTTACAAACGTGTAAAAGACAAACAAAGGCAATTACACTGTAAAAATAAATATAACTTTTTTTACTGCAGTTGTACAACGCATTAGAAAGGTTATAGAATATTATTTTTCAATGTAAAACTAACGTCCATTGTTTATTCTGTGCTCCCATATTATAACTTGATGTTTCGATCCCACCCGTACTACTGTACGGGTTGTGTATATCTCAATTGATACTTCATGTGATTGTGAGATATACACAATATCTCACATGATACTAGCCAACAATTTTGCTTCTGACATACATACTGTATTTCAAAGGCTTTGCCGGTTAACAAAGTTAGGACACAATACCTTGGGGCAGTACGCGTGAACGGGCATACATATTTGTATCGGACATGTAATACGCTTGAAAGATCAAGAAAATGTGTAGTGATCTTAGATTTTTGGTTGATATTCATGAACTCTTTTCGCATCGACATCGTCGATTCACTTGACTATTCTAAAGTACCTATTTTATAAAAGTTTATTTGAATAAAAAAATATTCTCTTTATTCTATTTTAATCTATGGTTTGGGTGGAATAGGCTTTTGATTCAACAAAATTAATATGAAGGATGCACATTTTTCGTAGTCGGGATACCGGTTATGTAACAAAATTATTACACAATAGGTTATAACTTTGTTACATAACCGGTACCTACATGCGTTTGGGGCAGGACGCATGAACGGGCATACAGTCATATTTCCATACAAACTTCTTCGTACAAACCTCATACGAACGTAATACGCTGAAAACATTATTTTTTATTATTCCAGATCTAAAACTAGGTCCCATATCGATTCTCTCTTCATCATTCGAGTTGTATCTCTTGATCATGTCTTATGCCTTTCTGCGAACAAAATAGTAACAGATTATAAGCTTCAAACATTGATATTATTTATTATAAACTTAGCGTTTTTGTAATTGTTTATAGCGCTTTAACTAGCATTATTTGATTGGTGGTCAATTAAAGTTAACTACAAGCCGGCTACAACCCGAGCTTTCTTCTTAAAAGCAAAGTTAGCGAACTTCGAAGTCATTAACTTGACCTAAGTTCGTAACTACGCTTGACTCGCCGCTGCAATAGTTAAAAAGGCTCTCTGTAATTGAGTGCAGAATGTGTTTTTAACCGCCATTAGGGGAATTTAATGTGGGAAAGGCAAGCGAACGGTTCAGTGCATTTTGTGAAATTGACGGTTCGAATAGGAACGTTTTGACGTTGAACATTGAATAAATAGAGTAGAGATCGTTTAGAGCAATAAAATATGGAGAGTTATCGTATTTTGCTTATTTTTTTTATTCTTTAATTTTATTTGTTCATCTAGTTAAAAATACATAGGGTTTTATACAGTACCTACTGTGGCGTAATCATAAACTCCTATGTGTATACCGTACATCAGAGCGCCGTCTACAGTAGATGTACTTATATAAAAGACTAGATGATGCCATAGATGATGCAAGAAATTTTGTATTAAAACTAGCTTTTGCTCGCGGCTTTGCTCACGTTAAGTTCGATTTTTAAACCCCTATTTTACCCCCTTTCGGGTTGAATTTTCAAAAATCCTTCCTTAGTGTGCGCCTACGTCATTAAAGGAACCAACTGTAAAAATTTCAAGTTTCTAACTTCAGTAGTTTAGGCTGTGCGTTGATATCTCAGTCAGTCAGTCAGTCAGGACTTTGAATTTTATATATATAGATGACAAGAGCGCTCCTGTCATTTTCATATATCTTGCTGACGTTAACTTCACCTTTACTATATTCGAAAGTTAAAATGTTCGTGCTTAGGCTACAGATTCACATAATAACTTAGTTTGAAGCCTTAAGTATTACTTACTGACTTTTATCACTCAAAAAAACGTTTGTGCGTTCATAATGATGAGCCCTCCTAAGACAACTTGAAATAGGAAAGAAAATCTCAGCTCAAATTCAAAGGCTCAACATAAACATGTCTATCTCGGGGACGGATGAAACTCGACCCGCGTTTGACCCGCGGGCCGCGCATTTACGAAAAAACAAAACCATTTTAAAACAACTTCCTTTATTTTTATGTGGGTACACTTGAAAATGTTGTAGATCTAATTGTTGTTGAAAAGCAAGTAATCAATCTATACTATTATAATAAAGAGAGAGCGGGAATTTTGTGAGTTTGTATGTATGTCCGGAGCAAACTTTGGAACCACCGCACCTATTTCAAAAATTCTTTCACCATTTCAAAGGTACATTATTCCAGATGGTTATAGGCTATATATTATGCACATAAATGTATTATGGCTAGATATTATGGACAAATTTGTTAAAAAAGTCGGAATTTTTTTTGACTCTTAAACGTTTTCAAGGCGTGCGCTGGGTTATATATTGTTATTGGATGAAAATGATGTATGGGTGAACTGTTCCTCTTAAAGAGTTCTAAAAAAAAAGTCCGC
Organism: Hipparchia sbordonii; assembly: GCA_038048805.1. Taxonomy (NCBI): domain Eukaryota; kingdom Metazoa; phylum Arthropoda; class Insecta; order Lepidoptera; family Nymphalidae; genus Hipparchia; species Hipparchia sbordonii. The sequence goes on along the minus strand of CM076109.1, from coordinate 8,687,792 downwards.
GATAGCATATGTCTATCTTCTAAGGATAACTTACAGTAAACATTTCTATCTTTCAAATTTTGATTAAAAATAATGAATTATTTTCGAAGCTTCTTTAACCGATGTAATGTCAATCTATATCTAAATAAATATGTTTATTATCGCAAATATTTAATTTAGAACATATTTTCCCTTTACACTATACAATTTAAATTCATATCTTAGGAGTTATCGGAAAATTAATATTTTCGCGCGACAAAATAAAATGGTGCCGGTCTGCGCGGCGCGGGCGGGCGGTACACGTTGGCGGGTATGGCGCGGGAGATTCTTGTGGATCCTGTGGTGATCTTATTTACAGTCGTCTCCTATAAGAAGCTCTCAATGCAATCAGTCCCGTAAAAATAAATATTTAATTTTTCAACCCGTACGAAGTCGGCGCGGGCTTCTAGTATATTATATAATACATTTATACATCTACACGAGAGATGGAGGTAAGAACCCAATCTAAACATATAAAAGGAACTAGCGGACGCACGCGACTTCGTCCGCTTCTTCAATTCACAATCGTAATAGTTCCTAAACCCCCAGAGTTGGGCAGAACCCTTGCAGCATCAGGATTGAGGAGTTGGGTCCTGGAATTCAACGATGTAGTCTTTACCTGTTGGTACCTACAATAACTATTCATAATAATCGACAGTTCCTAAATCTGCACAGTTTAGGGGGGGCAATACCCCTGCCCTCCTAAACTAAAAATATAGATAAAGGTTAATAAATTTGCTCTGGATTTATCCGGAATAAAATTCAAAAAATACCTCCAAAGAAATATCGTAAGCTTGCTTACTTAAGCAGGAAAAGAATGTTGTTGTAAGATATTTCAATATTCCGCTTTCTTTTAGTTTTCTTTCATCGTCCAGCTTATCTGAGAGTTTTTCTACACTTTGTTTATTATAACTCACATTGGTAGTACACTCGAGAAAATATGTCTAGGGTAAAACCAGGATAGTTGCCCCAGGGGTATATAGGGGTAGGGGTAATTACTCGTTGCCTCGCTTATAATTACTCTGGTTTCGCGGGTAAACAACATGTTTTTTTTTTATTCGATGACAAGATAGTCCTTGACTGCGATCTCAGCTGATGGTAAGTGACCATGGAGTCTAAGATGGGAGCGGACTAACTTGGAAGGGATATGGCAGTGTACATTCAAGGTTCTTAATCTGTTTCTACACGCCATCGCTTCGGAACGCTAAATCTTCACCGCACGTCACAGCTCTCACCACTGCACCAGAGAGGTCGTCAGGGATTTGCGAACACTACGCTTTCCAGTAGGTACATAATCAGACTGCTGCACCTTGAGACTCCAACGACCTACAGTAGGACCACGGGTACATCGTGGTATACCGTGGTCCTACTAGTGGGACAAATTGGTGGGACCACGGGAACGCTTCGAACTTATGCTCCGTCTATTTCCACATCAGCTTTCATTAAACCTACTAATATTATCAATGCGAAAGTTTGGATGGATGGATGTTTGTTACTCAATCATGACGCAACGATTGAACCGATTTGGCTGAAATTTGGCACAGAGATAGAATACGGCGGAATAACACGTAGATCACTTTTTATCCACTTTTTGAACGAGCGAAGCGAGTTCTCTGAGTCAACTAGGGCGCTTGCCTACTAGACAGAGAAGTGTGTCCGTATAAATGTCTGTCAGAGCCCTATAACTTCTGAATTACTGAATATTAGAACGTGAAACTTGGTTGAAAATTCAGTTATATCCTGTACTTGAACAACAAATACTAAAATTAGATAAATGTTATAAAGAAACGAAATTATTTAATTTTAATAATTTTTAATTGTGAAGCTAATAGCTTCACTATAATGCTAATAGATGGCGCTGTGTCAGTAAAACAGTTTTATGTCAACTATTATTTTTTTTTATTGTGTCTAATGTTAAAAGTTAATTATTACAATATATAATTAAAACTTTTGGGAATTATGGGATATCGCGAGGTCTTAGTTCGGGGCGAACCACTAGTTATTTATAAAATAAGAGAGTCCCCGCGGGAAACAAAAAACCTCAATCCACGCGAACGAAGTTGCGAGCAACAACTAGTAATATTATATGGGTTAACTACTGGAAAGTATACAAAATATTATACTTATACTCGGACTTATAATTCGATTCCACATTTGACATTAGCTACTGTCATTTTGTAAAATAATGATACCACATATAATAGTGTAGTGATGAACACAAAAATCGATAAACAATCGCGATTTATGTTTATGTAATCATAATATTGGTGTGCCAATTAAAGACTAAATTATTGATTTTTATTTAAATAAATACATAATTATTCATAATAATTATTTATTAATTAGTAACCGCTGCTTTATTTTATAAAAAGTTAATATTTTTGTTTTTTATATTAAAAACAAAACTTATAATAAAAGAGCCTATATATCCCATGTTGTCAAAGAAGAGGAAAAAATGAGTAGGCTAGATATGTTAATTGACAATATCACAGACACATTTATAATAAATGTTACAGAAAGTGACAGCGATGGCGATGACGGCGACGATTTATAAAATAAAATATTACCATAATACATCTATTTGTTTTATTTCTCATGTTCCTTCATTTTCACATTTATTTATTTATTTCACACACAATTATTAAAGAAAACTCTCAGATCCTTAATAAAATTAATCGTCATAACTAAATTATCCGATCAGAAATATTTAATTTCCTGATATAGTACTTAGTTTCTATTAAAGTAGTAGTTGTTTAGATATACTACTATAAACGAGAGAAATCGATATACTACTATAAACGAGAGAAATCGATCCGGAAATATTCCATTTCCGTATCGAATAATTTCGCAACGTCACTATTTAGTACTTGTCATTACGTTGCAACACTGAAATTGTCAAATCTGGAATCGAATTAAAATTCCGACTATAGTACGTTTATCTCACGAAGTTACGGGCGCTTTACTTGTGGTTACGTGTACATCCACATTGCGTAAGTGTGCGTGCCTGCCAGGAGCCTAAGTGGGAACGCTCAGGCGCTAGCAAGCTCTCGCTCACACTTATACACTACAAAAACGACACACACACAACCATGAGCCACGTGCCCTCATGAATTGAAAGAACAATACCTATCTACTCAAAGCTACTTCAGTAAATTATGATCAGTAATTGATTGATTAAAATTTCGTAATGACACTCCTGTTCATCAAACATGGTGACACCATGCCTGCCAATAAGTGTAATTGGTACCATTTGGCTGCTAATTACGGCCGGTCGTACCTACGTATACCAACTATAGAACGGAAAACGACGATTAATGACGCCACTCATTCCGACTGAGTAATTTGACTGAAACAAACACTATTATGCAGTGTCATTACGTTTGAGGGGAAACCAAGCTAGGTTAACTTGTTTGTCAATTTTGAAATATGTACCCTTTGTATGCCTTGAATGTTTAATTAACCTATTTAAATACTACTCATAGATTCAACATTGATATCCGATTGCGACAAACGCAGGTTACATTATTATAATATTAGTTGATGGCCGCAACTTCGTTCGCGTGGATTAAGGTTTTGTACCTAATTTCCGCGGGAACTCTCTTATTTTTCGTGATAAAAAGTAGCCTATGTGTGTGTGTATGTGTGTGTGTGCGTGTGTGCCATACTATAATCTATCTCTCTGCCAGATTTCAGCCAAATCGGTTCTGTAGTTTTTACGTGAAAGAGTAACAAACATCCATCCATCCATACTTACAAACTTTCGCGTTTATAATATTACTAATATTGGGTTTAGGTTATTACGTCAATGAAAAACAGGTGAATTCTTACTCTCGTATTCTTGTCTTTTTCCTCCACCAAAATTGGATCGATTTTAAAACATTTTAAAAGAATAATTTATAAAGGACTTTGGCAATGTCGATATAATGTTCTTTTTTTAAATTATATTCGTCATTTACGGGATGTTTGATAATGGCGGCTAAACGGGGCCATTTTTGCAATTTTTGAAGGATCTATGTTCCCCTATCCTAATCCTAATATAATACTATAAAGGCAAAATTGTGTGTGTGTGTGTGTGTGTGTATATATTTGTTACTCCTTCACGCCACAACGAATGAACCAATTTGGCTGGGAATGGGGATTAAAACATAGGCTACTTTTTATCTCGGAAAATTAAAGAGTTCCCGCGGGAATCAAAAAATCTTAATTAATAAAAGGGACATGGCACGAATAGATAAAAATATATTATGGTACAACAATATTTTCTCTATTATTATTGTTCATTTAAAAGAGAGAAGGATACGTTTGTATGGTCAAATCAAACGGCCGTCCGCGTTTCCTCGTAATAGACAAAACGTACACAAAACGTCTGTAGCTACTCAGACTGCTTAGTGTAATGGCACCATTTGGCTGCTAATGATTTCAGGGAGCGTGTCGATTAACGGCGCCACTTGCTCCCGGACTGAGTAATTCGACTAAAACAAACACAATTACGCAGTGCCCGGACGTTCAGGGGCTGAAGGCTGAACAATAACAGACCTAACAGCTGATGCCTCACAGGTTTGCTGTTGTTTGCCCATTTTGAATGACTTTCACGTAGGTACGCCACTGACCTCTATGTTTAATGTATGATAACGCTGGGCTTGCCGTCCCTATACAAATGATAGCCTAAATCTATACTAATATTATAAAGCTGAAGAGTTTTTTTGTTTGAACGCGCTAATCCCAGGAACTACTGGTTCGAATTGAAACATTATTTTTGTGTTGGATAGTCCATTTATCGAGGTAGGCTTTAGGCTATATAACATCACGCTGATCATAATAACAGAAATTGACGCGGACGAAGTCGCAGGCAACAGCTAGTTATGGATAAATTTGAAGAGCCACAGTTGACATACGAGTATCTCTGGAACTAATGATATAGCAAATGGCACACCAACCTCTATGATTAATCTATGAAATCATACAACAACAATGAAATCATAGATTAACTATAGACATCGGTGCGTCATTTGTAATAGGTAGATATTACTTATTAGTTCTAGGGACACTCGTATGTGTAATGTATTGTAAGGTATTTTCAAGTAAGCTGTCAAAGTTGTCGAACTATATAAGGAATAAATCAGTCTCGAGTTCAACGCCATCGAGGTTTTACTTATATACTACAGTAAAGTGTAAGAGGTCCAAAAAAAAAGACGTGTGGCACTCGGGGACTGCCGCGGTAAAACTATTGCATAGCATTTTATATAAAAAATGCGCCATCTAGCGGCTCACCTTAGAGGAGTCCATTGTCAGGTTATTTTCATTACGGAATTTTTGAATTCGGTCTCCACGCTGGCCCGCGATAGAAGCTATGTAATAGCTAAAAAGAAATCACAGTAGAAAGTCCAGTGTTAACATTAGATTAAATATAGAAGTCAGTGGCGTACACTGATTGCATGACGGTACATACCTGCACCGTTTGCATATGACGTCTTATTTAAGGCATGTTGATTATTATTCAACTGAAGATATTATATAGACGGACGGACGGACTAAACTATAAGGGTTCCTTGTTGTTTTACTATGAACCTAAAAATGTTTCCCTTGAATGTGCAGTCAGCATATCATGTGCTTACCTATTTTATTATTCCTACCCATAGCTAAAGTACATAGATAGAAAAGGTTTTTCAAACACAGCTCAATTTCTGCGACCGCACATAGCGTTGAAATCGATTTTGGATAACGTTAGAGTAGGTACAAAAAACAAAAGATAACACTAGCAAATGTTTTCATTACTGTAGATAATGGAAAATATAACACGGCATCTTTGTAGGCATATAATATTGTAAAGAAAATGTTTTGTATGCCTGCGTGAAAGTGGAACGCTCGTTCACAGTAATGATAGAATATTGTAAGTCCCTTTTTTGTTTCTGAATTCCTAGTAGGTGGATATTTTATGTGAGTAAACTACTTCCTACTTATAATAGACCTATGAATCATCACTTCAATATAAGTCTGATATAAATTCTTTCAACTCACGAGGGGGCGTGAGCTTTACTTGTGGTTACGTCGTGTACATGCACATTTCGTAATAATGCGTGTCTGTTCGGAGCCTAGTTGAGAGCGGTCAGGCGCAAGCAAGCTCTCGCTCCCACTTATATAGATACGACACACACACAACCATAAGCCACGCGCCCTCGTGAGTTGAAACAACTACTTTGGCACTGTTCAATGGAATTCGTCTTCAGGCACTGAGAGATTTCAGAAGAGAGGATTTTTTTTAATTGTATGACAAGATAGTCCTTGACTGCGATCTCCCCTGATGGTAAGTGACGATGCAGTCTAAGATGGTAGCGGGCTAACTTGGATGGATTAATATGGCAGTGTACATTCAACCCAAACCCCTAATCTGTTTCTACTCGCCATCGTGCCGGAACGCTAAATTGCTCGGTGACACGTCTTTGGGAGTAGGGTGGTAGGCCAAAGCTTCCCACCACACCAAACTAGAGTCAATTCAGAAATTATAAATAACCAAATTGCCTTCGCCGGGAATGGAACCTGATAGCCTAAAGATATTTTGGCAGATTTTCAATACAAAAACAATCAAAAAGCCCAATTTATTCCTCGGTTAAGCGTCACTGGACGTTGGTAAAATCGGCACTTATTCATTCAAGTCTATTCGTGAAAATACAATTCAGACTGGGTCTGCCTGAATTCAGAGGGTTTATAATACAAAACGTTAACGTAAGAGCTCTTTGTGGGAAAGAAAAGAAGTTTCCCTGAAATATTAAACTCTCTTTGAAGTCAAATAAACCTAGAAATAAAATAAAGCTTGGGGAAAGCAAAAAATCAAATGCCGCAATGGAAAAACAATTCCACAAAATAAAATGTTAGCGTATACTTTTTATTACTCATCATAATATGATCTATATTATAGAGAGTAATAATATTATTTTTATCATGACACATTCATTACCAATTAAAACAAAACACAAACAGACACTTTAATTTTATTTATTTGTATAGATTAGGTATGTTGTATATTGTTTATTTTTTCTTCGGTTTAGACTTATAAAAGCGCTTACGAATGTCAGGTCATGAGTTATGAGATAATTTATCAGTACCTTATAACATGCATTGAAAACTTAACACCACGCAAGCGAAGTCTCGGGAAAAAGCTACTTATGAAGTTATAATGAAGTTTGGGATCAAGAGTGAATTCGACAATATAAGAGAAGGTCAAAAAGGAATCCTCGATTATTTGACACGGGCTTGACGGCGAAAGTTACTGTTCCTTCCTTTTTTAGTTTTATTGGACCGGCCACTCGTATTGGCTCGGTTGGAAAGTTGTATTGAACAAATTGTGAATGACTTGCTATAGTTTCGTATGGACAGAAAGGAGTGAACAATTTTGTACTTTTTAACCAACTTACAAAAAAGGAGGAGTAATTGAGTACCTCGGAATATTTTTTTTATGTATGTTCCCCGATTACTCGAAGACGCCTGGATCGCTTTGGAAAATTCTTTTATTGTTGGAAAGTGTATACTTCCCAGGCGGTCCCATTGTCATCAAATCAGGATCTAATGATGGGATCCTGAATAATATAATATAAGTAATTAGTATATAAGTATAAGGATTAGTAAGGATTTTTGGATTGCATTATTGGCGTTTCTTCTGCTTCACGCCTTTTGTCTTTAATGTTCAACTGGTGGAATCGCCCGCGCCGGGACAACCTAATCTAGGTATACCTATTTCTATTTGGTGATGTGTGGCACAATTTATAAAATAAACGTTTCTTTCTTTCCTTCAATTATATACTACCTCTCAGTTTAATTTTTTCGAACGCAATCTCCCTGTTAAGAGGAAGTCTTTCAAAGTGAATTACGAACAAGCATCTAGCACTCCTACCATCTTGAGAGGACTGTAAAGGGTACGTCACAAAGCTACAAATTACAAACGATTCAAACGAACTGTATCTCTTTATTTCGCACAAAGAGGGAAGCTCTTAATTCAATCTATTGTGTAACTGTAACTCGTAAGTAAGATTGATACGAAATAGATATTATAGATAAGTGTCGAGTAATTAAAACTGATCAATCTTTACTCTATCATTTGCAATCGTGCTATAGTTCTTGCAATTCACGAGGGCGCGTGGCTCATGGTTGTGTGCGTGTCGTATCTGTATAAGTGTGAGCGAGAGCTTGCTCGCTCCTGACCGCTCCCACCTAGGCTCCTTACAGGCATGCACACTTACGCAATGTGCATGTACACGACGTAACCACAAGTAAAGCGCCCGTGACTTCGTGAGATAAACGTACTATACGCTATACAGGCTTTTACGCCGTCTACGGGTTTTGCGTGATCAAATTAAAATGCAGGTGTCACAAACCTTTGGGGAAGTTGGCGAAACAAAAGTCTGCGTACAATTCAAATCACGTAGGCGATAACAGCCAACTCCACTACCGGCTTAGCGTGACTTAAAGTAGACACATACTCGTAGTAGTCACTCTTGCTTAGTGTAACTAAGGCAGGGGTTTCAAACTTTGTTTATAGGCAGAGCTTACTTATGTTCTAGCACTTTGTTTTATAACAGGACTAGCTTTTGCAAGCGGCTTTGTCCGCATGGGGTTAGGTTTCTAAAAATCCAGCGGAGACTGTCTGTTTTTCTGGATTAGAGGATGGCCTATGTCACTCTCACATATCCTTGCAAAAATTCATTTCGGTCCTTTGCTTCGTTGTTGCGTGATTGTAAATCAAATCATTAAACTAACTGACAAACACAATTTCGTATTTATAATATTATTATCTTTTGCTCGTGGCTTTGCTCAGGTTAAGTTCGATTTTTTCAGTTAGGTTCTTAGGGGTAGAATTTCAAAAATCCTTTCTTGGCGGATGCCTACGTCTTAATAGCTATCTGGGGTTCCGTACCAAAAAGTGCCGAAAAAAACACGTTTCTAGTATAAAAATAAAAATTAATTAAAAATTGACGGAGAGCCCTCCTTTAATTTTTAATTAATTCATATTTTTGTTGTTTGTATAGTGGCAACAGAAATACACATTCCGTTGGTTACCGTTCGTGTACGGAACCCTAAAAACGGCCACTTAAATTAAATAACATGTATTTACGATTGAAAGCAAAAAGCGATCATTTATTAAATCACCATAGAGAAATTAAACTAGCAAAGCACTCATGAAACCTTTAAAAGTCAATAACTTGACCTGTAGGGCTAACATGCGCGCCACGAGAAAATGTTGTCTACCCGTTTACTCGTCAAAATCTAAAGACATTTATTGCATTATACATTGCCTCTTCGGGCGTGCAACATACATAAATAAAGGAAAATATAAATTAACAATGTCTGAGTCTAAAACTACATGTAAAATTAAAAATATCTAAGTTGAAAAATTCATTTATATTAAATCGCGAAATCTACAAATTCACTGTAAACGTGTAGGCAAAATTTTTTCATTGCGCGCATATTAGCCGTACTGGGCTGGTGTATAACGGTATATGTACACTTCATTCGGCATAACGTTTGAAGTACGTTTTTATTTTCAGTATTTAGCATCTAAGGTAAAAGGCGGTCATGCATTTAAATTTTATGAAAGAAAAATATGTAGAACTTAATATTATAATTTTATTTCTCTCAAGCTATTTCCCTTCAGTAAACAGCTTGACTCATTATTATCTTAGTTAAAGACAACATTAGTGAAACATTTGCGGTGCTAGCCTAAACCCCAGGCGAACCGGAAATTGATTTCCAGGCACCTCTAACTTTTCAGAGTCATCTGTGTTTTGTAATATAAACGTAAATATTCTTTTTACAAAACCGACTTCAAACGCCACTACAAAGTATATCAATTGTGCCTATATTTGAAGAGTTCCCTCGATTCCTTCAGGATCCCATCATCAGATCCTGAGCTGATACAATGGGACCATCTGTGAAGAATACCCTTTCAAACAAAAAAGGAATTTTCCAAATTGATTCAGGAGTCTTCGAGCAATCAGGGAACATACATAAAAATAATAATAAAACAAAAATGATTCCGACGAATTGAAAACCTCCTTTTTTGGAAGGAGGTTAAAAACCAGCCAAGTGCGAGTCGTAGTGCACTCGAAGGGTTCGCGACTACGCCCGCGTGGATTAAGGTTTTTTACTTCCCGCGGAAACTCTTTAATTTTAATAATATTTTTAATAATATAATGAAATATAGCCTATATGTTAATTATAGGTATGGAATTCTCAATTCCAATTTTTAGCCAAATCGATTTATTTATTGTGGCGTCAGGGAGTAACAAACATCCATCCATCCACCACAAATTGATATACATCTTTTTTTTTATGAATAGCGGGCAAACGAGCTGGCGGGTCACCTGATGTAAAGTGATTACCGCCGCCCATGAACACTTGTAGTACCAGAGGCAGCACCGATGCATTGCCGGCATTTCAGGAACTTATTGGTGCGCCCCTTGAATAGCCCCATATTGTAATTAAGTGGGAACATCTTCACAAATTTTCGCATTTCTATTATTATTTATGTTTATGATAAGTACAATTATTTCATTTCGTAATATAACATCTTTGTGCTACACGTAAGACAAGATTTGTGCCGCGCCTTAGGCCGTTTTCTGCAAGATCTCACATTATGACAAGATCAGTCGAAGTTTCAAACACTGCCGTGTTTCGTGGGTATCGCCTACGGCAAGGAAACGCTATTGTAAGGCTAGGTTCACACGGCTTGTACAACGCACTTTTTTTAACCTCAAAAAGGAGGAGGTTCCCAATTTTTCGGATTTTTTGTTTTATTTAAGTATGATCTTTGCTTCTTCGTTCCTAAGAGTCTGATTCGCATTTGACCGGTTATTTATATTTTTATGATAAGACTAGATGATGCCTGCGACTTCCTCCGCGTGGATTAAGTTTTTTTAATCCCCGTAGGGACTCTTTAATTTTCCGAGATAAAATGTAGCCTATGTTTTAATCCTGGATGTGAGCTGCCTCCATTCCAAATTTCAGCCAAATTGTTTAATTCGTTGTGGCGTGAAGGAGTAACAAATATACACACACACACATACACACACACACACACACTTACACATACAAACTTTCACCTTTATTATTAGGATTAGGATAACAACAGTACTCATCACTACTTGAAAACTACTATATACTTGCTTTTATATTATAGAAGACTCTTATGTCTAGGTGATACAAGGCTAGAATTTCAGGCTAGGGTAGTGAGCTCGAAGTTCTGTCCTGGCTTTTCACGAGCTAGTGAGCTATACCTAGTAAGGAGTATTCCTTAATATAGTAATATTTATTAATTAATTAATACACAATATTAGTAATTAATTAGTAATGGACTAAAATTTGGAGTAGAACATTTTATTTAAGAAACCAACGTCCGGTGGGTGTTTGTATCTCATGGAAGATATAAATATACAGTAGATATCTATTAACGTTCTTCCAGTAGTTAAGACATGCCTAAGGGTTACGAAGGTAAAGCAAGTAGTTTTATAAAAGAAGACGTTTTCACAGGAAGGAAAATGTGAAGGTAATATTCAAATAGCATCCAGCACTTGCGAAACGTGCCGCGGGAAGTTTATAAAGACGAAGTGAATACCAAAATTGTTGTACCCCTGCATTCACTGTGTCTACATCTAGAATAATATACTTGTTCCCCGTAGGGCGGCGGCCTTTATCGTATACCTACGTGATTTGAGTTCAAAACTGCCTGTTATTTTAAAATAATATGTAACTAGCTTTTACCCAGGGCTTCGCTTACGTTCAGTTCGATTCTTAAAATCCCTTTTATAACCCCTTGGGGGTGGTTTTTTCAAAAATCTTTTCTTACCGCATGCCTACGTCATAATAGCTATTTGTTTGTCTTTCAGTCCGATCCGCCCAGTGGTTTGAGATATGCCTTGTTAAATCAGTCAGTCAGTTAGTCAGTCAGTCACCTTTTCTTTTTATACATTTAGATTCATGCCATGTTTGTATTACAGGTGTAATTTGATGTTTTAACTAAGAAAAACTAAAACTAAACGTCAAATTAAACTATTTAATCTAAATAATAGATAAAAATCTAAATGATTAATGGGTACTTTTTATTAATTCTAAAACCTCATCGATTAAACCGCAGCGTGGCCAAGATACTGGCGATATTACCTCTTTGGATAGTCGAAAATTATTTCTAAGGTATTTATAAAGGCTCATCTTTGTTGTCTCAAAGACGATATGTTATAATATGTGAAGTCTTACATAAATTATTGGTAGAAATATTTAGTTATTTGGGTCAGAATTATTTTAGTTTTGAAAATAATCCGAGAAAAAGTTCAAGTGGGTTTATCAAATAAAATACGTAACAATTTCAATGTTATTTTAAAAGTAGGTGTGAAAATAACTCACATTCCCGTTCTTACTCGCGCTCGGTCGAACATCAACACTTGTCTCTTGAATAAATAACTTCATTCTCTAAGAAAATACAACATCATTCATATTGTTTAGTCGTGAAACGGGTTTAAAAGCAACATAGTCCCCCATTTGTTATCTCTAATGTTTCCATCATAACCCTCACATCAAGTATGCAAGACGTCAGCGGAGATAAACCGAGCGTAGCTTGAATTGTAGTAACTAGTCGTAGAATACAGTCAGTAACAAAAGTCAACATAGTTCAAGAAATATATTTTTTTAAAAGACTATCAGCCAAGTTGAAGTTCACTAATATCCTCTATCCCCTCCAAATAAGCGGTAAGCTTGTGCTAGGAGTCGATAGGACAAAAGTGTAACGGGTGGGTTTCGAAACTGCTACCTCTCAGTTTTCTGTTCGCACCTTTAACCGTTGAGTTATTGAATTGAGTTATTTATACTGTCAGTGACTAGTTCAAGAAGTATCAATTGCTATAAATATTAGAAAGTACGGAAAATTAGATGTATTATATCCGTCATATAGATTTTGTTGGTATAAAATCGGCTCAGTAGTTTATTTGTTACGGTGGAACATTTACATATAGGTATAAATAGACTACTAAAATCATAACCTTTACCTATTAAGTGTCTTATTACCTCTGATCCTAGTGTACATGTACTACCTAATATCTGAATACAATGCTTTGAACATTCTAAAATCCACCATGTTTATAGAATTACTTGGTTTTTATTACAAAAAAAAAGAATTATTATTCCAATCCGTTTTTGCGTTTAAGCTAGACTAACGAGCAGCAATTGATTTTTATAGTATAGACAGATAATGACAGTAAATAACTTGTGTCGTTCATCTTACATAGTTAGTTCATATAATACTAAGCGCCGCAGTTTGCAGGATTCAAAACGAATGCCACCACAGTTTGCGTCGCCTGATGTGAATTTCAAAGTAAACAAAAACCTTAACAGTTGAAACGCTCTTATAATAAAGCTCTGGTGCTACGACGCAGTACATACGTAATACGAGTACCTACTGTTGTAAGAGTTAATGGCCAAATATGAGGAAGTGCTTGATAAAAACTCATCAGTAGCGCAACGGTCAGGGCGCGGACCGAAATACCAGTGATTCAAATCATTGCACTATAATATCTACTCCTAGTACAAGCATTATTCTTAGTTGTAGAGAAAAGGGGAAGCAAGATAAGCACCTAATATTCAGCAGGGGTCTGATGAGATAAAGCGCCAAACGATTAATAGTTCTGGTGTGCTGCTTCGTAGAAACAGATGGTGGGTTATGCGATATAGTTAAACCTACATCACCTGCCCTAGTTCTATTATTTACATACCCCATTTAATTAGCCCGCCTCCACCTTAAAATAAATCGTCACATGACCACCAGACGAGATCGCAGTCAGGAAGTAACATTACATTTTAATTAAAAAAACACTGGTGCCGACCTACTAGCAAGTCTTGTTGGCCTTAGATACACTGTCACAAACATTTAATTTTAATCAATAAGCATCTCTTCAACTTTTGGCGTCAGTTCTGGGGCTATAATATGCATTTAGTGCGAGATTAATTGAGCAGACGCTGAGTGATGTACATACGTACCTACTTGGTAAGTTGAATTGAAGCGTGTTTTGATAAAATTGGGCGCTTGTAAAATTACATTTCACGTATAGTATCATTGTACTCGTATCAATGTTTATAACATTTTAACTTCTAGTTAGTGTTTCTACGGAAGTGTTAATCGAGTAGATACTGTAATGTTTTTGTCAAACGTACGAATTGTTTCTAAAAAGTTTGGTTAATTTTTTTCTTCGTATATTAGGCACTAAATCTATTTAGGTACTTAATAAAGTTCATCGCAAAAATTTCAACTGAATTATGATACTGTCGATTATATTTAGAAACTAGCTAATGTCTGCGAATTCGTCCGCATGGAGTTAACTCCACTTACTTACATGGAGTTACTTAAGTAAATCCCTCGGGAACCCTTTATTTTTCGGGTTAAAAGGTAGTCTATGTCACACTTCAGGTCCTCAACTATACTCATGTAAAAATTCACGTCGATCCGTTGCTCCGTGGATGCGTGTTTGAAGGACAAACCAACAAACAAACACACTTTCGCATTTATAATATTAGTAAGGATAGGAAGGATATTAGTAAGGATACAGTCATTTTACACACTTTCGCATTTATAATATTAGTAAGGATAGGAAGGATATTAGTAAGGATACAGTCATTTTTCTACCTATAGTTTTGCCTATTGAGCGTGATGGTAGCTAGTTGTCACATTATTATCAATCGATGTTGCTGGTTAAGCAACGTTAACCCAAGTCAGCAACTGGATAGGTGAACTACCTTATGTGTGAAGTTGCCTTATACTTTCGGACATGACTGGGAAAATTCCAGTTATTGTCACTTTAGTCTTCGTTGAGCCGTATTCTAAAGGATTTCCGAGCTTAACCCAATTATTTTCCCGAGAAAACCCCTATCATTATTTAAGTGATTGAATAAGTCATGACGGTCAACGGTATAACACAGAAAGAGAGAGAAAATTGTTATTTATTAGCTTAAGCACACGACTTTGTCCGCATGAATTTAGATTAAAAAGTAGATAAATGTTTTTAACCGACTCCCAAAAAGGAGGAGGTTCTCAATTCATCGGAATCATTTTTTTAAATTTGCTTTTTTATGTAAGTACCTCGATTACTCGAAGACGCCTGGACTGATTTGGTAAACTCTTTATTGTTTGAATGTAGTATATACCTACTTTGCTGGTGGTCCCATTGTCATTAAGTCAGGATCTGATGATAGGATCTTGGAGAAATCGAGGGAACTTTTCAAATATAGGTACAATTGATATACTTTGTAGTGGCGTCGTAAAAAGAATTTTTACGTTTACAACTTGTAGGAGGTATAGATGAAGATAGATTAATACCAGTTTTAATATAAGCTAAGTTAGGTGACGTTTTCGGTCAATCGTTGTGTTCGTTTTCACGAACCTTAAAAGAACACCTAAAGCTGAAGATGATTGTACTTAGGGCCTAGGAGCTAGCTACGTAAAGAGTCTCTTTAGTCTGCTTAGTGGATGTTGTAGGTAGGTTGGTGAATACGGGCATAAATCTCATTTGAAATTAATCAGCAATGGTTTACGGATAATCAATTTAACTTATCAACTCTCATCGGTTCATTCAGACCTTTCTAATTATTCCGAATCAAATATTTACTTTATATGTACAGTTAACATGGGGCAGCCAAATAATCCTTTCAGGATTAACAAACCTGATGATTTGGATTGTTACCAAGAAATTGTTCAATCAACGATTAACAATCTGAAATCCGCTTTGAAAGCTGATCATGCAATCTAAATGCAGGCTCTGGCCTCAAGACAAATAAACACGTTTACATTTTGTCGCAACGATTTGGTTAATTCAGAACAATGTGCGTTTTAGACTTTATCACTTCATCATCGTTACAACTGAGAGACGTCGACGCCTGGACAATGAACATATTATGTCTCTTGATAGAATTGCCACAGAACACGATTTGTGCCGCCTGTAACCAGCGATTGCGAGTGACTTACTTGAGATTGTCCATCCATCTAATGGGCGGCTTTCAAAGCTAGTCTTCCGGTAAGGAGTCCAATGATTTTTCAAGTAAAAAAAAAGTCATACAAACTTTACCGATTATTTTTTCAGAGAGAGAGAGAGCACTTTATGGAATATTTCCTCCTTTCAAATCTCTAGATCTTTTATGATGGTTATTTTTAAACATGCACCTTGGAGAAAATTGAAATTCGATCCTTAAAAGGGTGAATTTAAGAAATCTAAACCACGGGAACGAAGTCTTGAGTCTAAGTCTAAAGTCTAGTAAGCAATTAATTCAAATCACATAAGCATTTATAATTTTCTGTTGTGCCACAAAACCAAAATAATGTGGTAAAAATGGTAAGGGGTACAAAAGAATCAAAACGCGTAACTAACGCGTGTTTTATTATGATTTAAATCATAAACAAAAAAAAACATGAATTTCTCTAGTAATATTCATGGACGGCGATCGTCTCAATCGATAAACGTTCAATTCGGGACATATACGAACAGTATGGTTAGTATAAGATTTAATTCGATCGGTCGTTCGTATTCGATGATATTAGCGTCAAAGTAAAAGGAACCTTAACGGTTTTTATTTAAAGTCGCAAATTCAGTACAACCAATTTTAATTTGGAGCGTATTCGTTTACGTGAACGTATAATAATGCTTACACGAAATTAAGCTCTAATTCAATTTCTTACGGTTCAATTTACTTTGTCGTTATTGTCATCGAATACGATCAATCGAATTAAATCTTATACTAACCCTACAGAACTTGAAATAGGCTGTAAAGAAGTCTAACTACAGTGCTAATAAATTATAGGCAAGTGGGAAGCCCTTAAAAATAAGATTGCATTTCGTACCTAATATTTGTTGGAATTAAACCACTTCTGGCAAAGTATTTTATAAAAGGTACTTTAGGTGATTGCTTGTATGCGGAGCACAAAGAGCCGTATTTAACTGAAAACGAAAAAACTCGACCTTAATTCCGGATTCCGTTTAATGAAACGAAATTAACGATCGGCTACGATAACGTAAACGTGATTAAGCGACGGGAAAGGTATACGAGCAATAATTAAAATGTCAATCAGCCTACAAAGGGCGAAGAGGTCGTCTACTGTGTTTATTACATCGATGTTCTAACATTGACCTATACAGTGTAAGTTATAGGTATGTCTATGGACCTAGGTTTAATAGTTATAACAATTATATTCGACTGTTTTTTATTAATTTAAAAAGTAAACCTCTTTTTAAAATATCTTTATCTCCCAGACACCAGGCACGCATCTCTAACTTCTCAAAGTTGTTTATGTTTAGTTTGACTTCTCAAAGTTCGTTTTATACTTAAATATCACTCGCTTGAACGGTGAAGGGAAAAATCGTTAAGAAAGCCTGAGAGTTCTCCGTAATGTTCTCAAAGGTGTGTGAAATCTGATAATCCGTACTTGACAAGCATGGTAGACTTTGGCGTAAAGCCTTTTTATTTGAGAACCTTTTATTAACAAAAAAATGTTAGAATTATTTAGCTGTAATCCGCCAACAGAAAAAATCTGTATGTACCCGCACCACTATACCAATAAAAATAGATAAAAAAATAAAAAATCCCTACTAATATTATAAATGCGAAAGTGTGTTTGTTGGTTTGTTGGTTTGTTGGTTTGTTGGTTTGTTGGTTTGTTGGTTTGTTGGTTTGTTGGTTTGTCCTTCAATCACGCAGCAACAGAGCAACGGCTTGCTGTGATTTTTTGCATAGGGGTAATTTACGGGCCGGAGAGTGACATAGGCTACTTTTTATCCCGAAAAATCAAAGAGTTCCCGCGGGAATTAAAAAACTAAATCCACGCGGACGAAGTCGCGGGCATCAGCTAGTAAAAAATAAAAATGGACAATTCTAACAATAGAAATGTTTCCAGATAAAATAGAAACAAACGTATAAAGTCCGTAACAGATTGATTGCCGTCGTTGTGGGGAGAAAGAACCTCCCTTGACAGATTACTCCGGCTAAAAATTAATCAAAACGTCTAATGCCGAGCCTTCGTATCAGGGTTCTTTGTTTCATTAAGCAACTCGGAAATGTAATTACCTACACCTATCTATTTCTTCTGGGATTCTAATCATATTTTATTATTGTAGGTATAAAATATGGATACTTTTAAATCCCGGGCATTTTGCTTAGTATGGAAAGTTATCATTAAAGCAGTATTTTCGATTACCACTTACCATGTTAATAAACCTTTATTTATTTACTAGACGATGCCCGCGACTTCGTCTGCGTGGATCAAGGTTTTGCAATTCCCACGGGAACTCTGCAATTTTTCGGGATAAAAAGTAGCCTATGTCACTCTCCGGCCCGTAAATTACCCCTATGCAAAAAATCACAGCAAGCCGTTGCTCTGTTGCTGCGTGATTGAAGGACAAACCAACAAACCAAAAAACCAACAAACACACTTTCGCATTTATAATATTAGTACGGATTTTAAAGTAATCAAACAGCGTTACATCACATTAATATACAATAAAAATATAGTTCTAAAATAAGGCCAAACAGATTACACAATATATACAAAATATGTTTAAAGATAAAAGATAAAAATGTAACTACAATAAATGGGTATAACACAAAAACAATGGACAATAGGACACAGTAAGTAACAATATGAGTAAGTATCTATTGATAATAATCAAAATACATGAATTATTAAAAACAAAAAATAATAATATAAATAAAAAATAATCAAAAGTTACATATTAGAAAGTCGGTTAAAAATTAGTGTGTGTTATACCGCGTCCGCATGCTTGTGGCAAACGGCAAACGCCAAACCTCTACAAACGTTTGCCTTGAATTTGGGAATCATCCGCACGCTTGCGAGGGCGTTTGTATGTTCTGAACAGGCAAGCCTGACGGACGTCGAACTTGTGTCGGCTTTATTATTTGGCTTAAGTTATTTTTACAAATGTTTTAAGCTCAGTATCGATCAATAATCCTACTAAAATGGAATATGGATGGATGGATGGATCTTTGTGACTCTTTCAGCCACAACTAATGAACCGATTTGAATGAAATGTGGAATAGCGATAGCTCATACCTACATTTTAGTCCGGAAAATTAAGGACTTTCCGCGGGAATTAAAAAACCTTAATCCGCGAGGACGAAGTCGCGGACGTCATCTAGTTGATAGTAAAGCGTCCTCTAATTAAAATTTTCAAAACATATTTCATGTGCACAATTTGTCCAGTTACAGTTTTAGTATAATATTATAGATTAGTAGTAGTAGCTAGTAGTATGTTCGAAAACACTTGGTACCTACCTAGTTTATTTATTTGAATAAAAAAATATTCTACTCTATTCTAGTATGTACCTGTAATGTATTGTATTATATGTATTGAGTAATAGATATTTTGTTTTTTTTCTTTATCAACCGATAGACGTCCACTGCTGGACTGTTTATTGCATGGACTTCCTCAGGCTTCGGTCTTGCGCCACCTGTACCCAGTGGCTCCCTGAGGGTCGCCTGATGGTGTCGGTCCACCTATTACCATACCATTATATACCATTTTCCGGTGCGGAGTCGCCACTTATTATTATTAATATATAAAACTAATTAATTATTTAAATTATATAAACAAATCGTCTTCAAAAGTCTACAGTCGACCAGTCATTCATTTTACGTTTTTACCCATTCACAAAATGAAGATTTCTAAAGGTGCGATACGTAAATCGTAATACAATGACACGTCTAATCGCCGCCAGTGCACAAACGAGACTGAGTGCGCGCAAACGTGTGGACGGAGAGGCAAGCGCTTGCGGCAAATTCCCTTTGGTTTGCGATCAAAAGACCGACACTCGATGGATCGGCCACAAACGCTCGCAAGCGTAGGCAAACCATGGCAAACGCTCTATCCGCACGTTTGCGTTTGTGAAGGTTTGCCGAGGTTTGCCAAGCGTGCGGATGCAGCTTTACACATATTACGTTTTTAACCGATTTCAAAGGAGGAGGTTCTCAATTCATCGGAATCTTTATTTTTTTATGTATGTTCTCAGATTAAACCGAATGTTTCGAAGAAACCTGGATCGAATATTTTTTTTTTGTTTGAAAGGGTATACTTTCCAGGTGGTCCCATAGTCATCAGGTCAGGATCTGATGATGGGAACCTGGAGAAATCGAGAGAACTCTTCAAATTTTATAGGCGCAATTGATATACTTTGTAGTGGCGTTTGAAGTCGGTTTTGTTAATAGAATTTTTACATTTATATTATGTTAGAAGAGGTTAGGCGAAAAGAATGATTGATCGCTGCGTAGGCTTTGACGATGGGTACGGCGTAGCCGCGTAGCTACGTAGGCATCGACGATGGTTACGGCGTAGCTGCGTAGACCGAAGACTCCGCTTCCAACCGCGCTGCCTCATTAACAGATACAGTTCAAAATATATTTGTTACAGAATTTATATTGTCCTTTCAAAACTAAGGTAGGGTCTTCACGATTGTAATACTTGTAATATAATCCCCGGCATAATATTGTATCCCCAAAATAGACATACCTACATCCATAAATGAAAAAACATTACCTTACATCGGCTACAAAGTCTACCCGACTTTAGGACTAGGTAAGTACAAAAAACTAAAAGGCAATTAAAACAGTGAACTCTCCCCATTTCTCCTTCCAATGCAATCTATTTTCAAAAAGAAATCTCTCAAAGCAAATTGCTAATACCCGATAGCTGGAAAGGGCGGCGAATGGGCCATTTCCTGAAGGAACTATATCTTTTTCTCTTCTAACGACACACACACGCACCCGTTCGGTTTGAGAAAGAGCTGTGAGTCACGAAAATAACGAGAAAGGGCCTTGTTTTTCGACCTACTTAGAACCGGGGATTTGGCATCGCTTTCTCATACGTTACAGTAGTAGGCTTTTGTAATAGAAACAGTTTATAGGTAGGCTGGCTTAATGGGAGTTGTATAGGTATATGTCACTGACCTTTATGACAGGTACTTTAGTAAAGTTCTTTCCTTTCACGAGAGCTCGTGGCTCATGGTCGTGTGCGTGTCGTATCTGTATAAGTGTGAGCGAGAGCTTGCTCGCGCCTGACTGCTCCCAGCTAGACTCCTGACAGGCACGCAAAGTTACGCAATGTGCATGTACACGACGTAACCACAAGTAAAGCGCCCGTAACTTCGTGAGATAAACGTACTATAAATACCTACATATTAATATAGTCTTTCCGACTTGGCGGAGTCTGGCCACGGCGGCCAATTTCCACCGAGATTAGCCATTGCACGTGAGATATTATAGTCACACAAGTGCGTATTTGTACGAAGACACGAGCTAAGATTTATTTGATCATATCGAAATGATAACTAACATAAATTTACTCTACATAAAAAAAACATCCAGTGCTGAAAATTTTCTACCCATCTACCAAGTAAAAAGGAGACATTTTCTTAAATGACTACTTCATCGGTATTCTTACAAATCCTTTTACTATTGAAATACGCACAGCTTATTCAGACAGGCAGGGAATTTGTTAAGAATTTTCTCCTTTCCTTTTAAGATTTAGGAAAAGTCTTCTCCGTCTTACAGTTTGTTTTATAATATGGAAATTTAAAAACCTTCGTGTAAGCATCAAATGAAGCAATGTACTAAGTATCTAATAAATAAGTATTTGCGAACATTTTGTTTGATGAAAGCCACTATATGTGTGAAGTAAAAAAATAAAATAAAATGTACCTTTATAATATGTACTTTGATATTCGTGAGAAGAATAGCTGCATAGAAAAAAATATATCCCTATGCAAAAGAAAAGTTGTGTGATGTATAGTGGAACTGTCCAAGTGTTTTTATAATTCCGCGAGAATCCTTTATTTTTCCGGGACAAGATGTAGCGTATGTCACTCCAGGGCCTCTACTATACCCATGCAAAAATCAATGTATATCTGTAGCTGTGGAACACAAAACGCAATCTAATACCATAGTTTTGTTCTTGCTTGAATTTGGAATAGCCCACAATCTATGTTAAGATTAGTCGCCGTAAACTAAAATGAGTCAGGACATAATACCTCTACAAATTTTTATACACGACAAACGTGTTTGTACCAACCTTGTCCAGTGTAATAGTGGCATCACAATGCTAATTACTTAAACCGTCGCTCGACCGGACACTATAGGCGAGGTGGCAGACGACTAACATAACGCCACCACTTGCAACCGGACCGAGTAATTTGACTGAAACTAACACGATTACATAGTGCCATTTCGTTTGAGGAGCGGACTAAGCAAATTTGCTTTTATTTTGAAGTCCCACAGAGGTGTAATACCCATAATTACTAGAGCAAGCAATGTTCCTCATAACGGCCTCAAGCCATTGACTCCAATAATATGCTGGACAGACTATATAAAGCTCTGATTTCTTAGAATATTGAAAGATACGCCCATGGAACTAGAATACATCGCTTCGGATATCGGTTCGTAGTAACATGAACATGGCATAGGAATACTGTATAAGCGAGTTCTGTCTTCGTGCGGCTGAGACACCGATAAATCAAAAAGGGATACTTTACGTTACTGAGGCTGACCGATTATGAGTAACTCTTTCTGGTACTTGATGTACGTAGTAGGTATAATATTCACTGCCAGGTATTGACTAAAAGCTGACTCGTGTACAAGGATACTTACTAGTGCTTTTTGTAATTCAGCAATTGATTTAACTACGTCTGTCTATAATATTGCTATCTACGACTAAATTATATCAAATGGCTCAATTCTTAAATTATACTCGTAAAAAGATGAAATTGAGAGATGTTGTATTTACATTATTTAATTGTTCTAAACTTGCGTCTTTTTTTGTAATTATCATGTGAGAGCGCATTTTTGGTATAAAATATACTAATCTAGTACTAAAATATCTCTCTGGAGTTTGTATGTGGCTTTGTTTTTATACCAACGAAAAAGGGATATACCATTAATCAGTGCTCCCTAAACTTTAAAGCTCGTAAGATTTCTTTGAAGCCTTTTTAGCATGAGATACGTGTAAGCCTTTTTTGTCAGTTTACGTGTGACGAGGGATAACTGGAATGTAGATTT
The DNA here is from genome assembly GCA_038048805.1 of Hipparchia sbordonii. NCBI lineage: Eukaryota > Metazoa > Arthropoda > Insecta > Lepidoptera > Nymphalidae > Hipparchia > Hipparchia sbordonii. The sequence goes on along the minus strand of CM076109.1, from coordinate 8,664,694 downwards.
AATGTAAGTAGTGGGGTGTAAGTTATTTTAATATTCTTTATTTTATTTAACATAAGGTTCAATGTGTGAAGCGGTGATAGCCTAAGAGATAAGATATCGCCTTACTTTTCGAAAAGTCCATGATTCGATCACACGCACACATCTCAAACTTTTCGCAGTTATGTGCGTTTTGGCGGTTAAATATCACTTGTTCAACCGTAAAGGAAACATTGTGAGAGTTCTCCATAATGTTCTCAAAGATGGTGAAGTTTACCAAAACTATATGACCTATAATCCTTCACTGACAGGAGGACCTCCGCACGGTATTGCCATTGATAAGTTGCTATGAATAGACACATGTCATTATTATCTTAGCAAACTTATTACCCCTTTAACCAATCCATAGCTTTCGTCAATGGCAGGTTTGTCAGCTCATCACTTATGTTCTATCCGTATTATAAAAAATACTCAACTGTAAATTGGAAGCTCTAGCTTCTAGTAGTCTACTACTGCTCACAATATCTAGACAGGATATTCAATTTGATTCTCATTATTGCGAGTTGAAAACGTAAAGTTTTCCATTTGAAAACTATAAAGTAAAATTCGGGAATAGAACATTGTGTTACATTCTATTGCTATAAAGCCGTTACTAACGTAGCTCAAGTACGATAAGTGGGACAAAGCCGGGAGAACGACTCGACGCACAGATATTGTGCTTGGGCTACAGCAGAATATTGAAAAATTGGTCTAAAAAGTACAGGCATTGTGAAAATTTATGAAATGTTCAATTTCAATTCTGCCATTTCGAAAACGCATGTCGCACTTTTGTTCAATATTTCATAGTGAATTGAACAACGCATGAATAAAACAAATATGGTAAAAGGTATGGCGGCGGGCAAAGGCCATTTATTCTTTATATCTGCCTACAGTATAACATTCACGATCTCTCATATGAATAACTAGCTTTTGCCCGCAATTTCGTCCGCGTGCAGTTAGGTTTTTAAAAATGTCGCGGGCAAAAGTTGGCCTATGTCACTCTCCACATTCACAACTATACCCATATGCATAAAATCACATCGATCCGTTGCTCTGTTGCTGCGTGATTGAAGGACATACCATGAATCTAAATAATATATGAAAGGAAAGGGTGACTGACTTACTGATCTATTAACGCACAACTCACATCACCTTTGGCTTTTATATATTTGAAAGACAAAATGGGAAATTTTACTTTTTGTATCTTTTACGAAGTTTCGCCTGATTTTATCTATCCAAACATCATCTAGTTTCGAATCTTCCGAAACCCGTGAAAACAGTATTACAACTTGTTCAACATCAAAGCTTACAGCTCAGTTAACCTAATTCATGAAAGGCTCAGTGTAATGTCATAAAAGATAATAAAATAAAGTACCCTCGAAGGCGAAGCATACGATATTAGAATTGACGGTCTACGGGTCCCAGGTGTATGGAAACCTATACTTGTCGTAGGGTTTGAATATTTTATGCTGTCGCTGCCATTTTTATTATTATTTCATATTTAATCTAAAAATTTTCCTAGAATTTCGTCTCCACGGAAAAGTACTCTACATATTTGTTTTTCGCTAGAAATGCGATTTACCTTTAAAATATTTTATTACTTGCATATTTTCTGTTTTGTGAAAAACCTAATAATCTAGTTTTTAATTAATATCATATTATCACACTAATAACGGCGAAAATATGTATGTGCGTGTTTATGTTTGTTACTCCTTCACACCACAACGAATGAATCAATTTGGTTTAAGGAATTGAGAAAGCTCATACCCAGGACTAACACATAGGCTACATTTTATCCCAGAAAATTAAAGAGTTCCCTCGGAAATTAAAAATCTTAATACCACGCGGACGAAATTTGGGGCATAGTCTAGTCATGAATATTTTATTTTTGTATTTAAGAAAAAAGTTCAATGGAGTGTCCAAAAATTTCCTTTACTTTGATTATATTAATAAAAAGATTGCCTAATAGTTTGTTTTTAATTAGTACGAAGTTTTTCTCGATCGATGCAAAAAAACAACAGCAATACAATAAATTGCTTGTTGTTTTTTTTTTGACATTTTTAGTAAAATTTTTGGTAAGAACTCAAAACAGGTTACAAGAAAAGAGCTATTGAGGTTTTCCATTAAAATTAGCAGCAGCAACTACAACTTTAAACTCGGTTAATACTCAACTCGGTCGCTGAGGGAACTTGGTAAATTTAATCTGCATAAAAAATAAGGTGACAGCCGTCGGTCTCTCTGTTTTTGAGCGGTTAATCCGTTTTGCGTGATAAATGTTGGAGATTTAGCTGTTAGCGTTGCAAAGGGAAAACCCCAACACCTTGTTATGCTATTCTCTTTATGCTGTAAGAAATAAAAAGCAGGGTCCATCCACACTGGACGAAGCGTGGACGAAGCCCGAGAAAAAGCAAGTATTTCTTTATAATAGAAATATTCAGCAATGGAGCAAGGCGATCGTGATTTTTTGTAAGGTTAATACCTGAAGAGTGACGTAAACTACTTTAAGAACCGGGAAAACAAAGAGTTTCTGCGGGTTTTTCACAGACAGCGTCTTAGCAGTTTTGCCATTCCCCTTCCAGTAGGTCTAAGATGCGTGCCACGAAAAAATTTTGTCAACACGTTTACTCGTAATCTCTATGTGAATCTCTGTAGAGGTTCACGAGTAAAGTGTAGACAAAATGTTCTCGTGACGCGCATCCTAGATTTACAGGACAGACCGCTTTCGTCGTTTGCATTGTCACGTACCTTCCATTTATTATTTCATAACTTGAAAAAAAAACGTTTTTTTTCCTTTAACACAAGCATCGGCAGCAAGTAATAAGCAGTAAAAATCAACGTGCTACAGAGTTAAGCTCTACAAGATTTAAGACCTAGCCCCCGGTCTGTACAAGTTATTAGAGCTAGCTGGATCTATCATAAGCTAAGTAGTATTTTATAGCTCCATCTTGTCGTAACTTTATGAAGTGATCCCAGCCTCAATCCCGTCGAGATCCTCCTCTGACCTCCGGTGACATTTTAACTAGTTCAGCTCCTGAAGCAAACTAATTCTACTTGTCAGTATAAATAAAAGTTTTGATATAAAACTCGCTCCAGTTTAATAACCGTGGTTTCGTAGGGTACCTAACGAAAGGAAAGGTTCTGCATCAGTATAGTTTTGTCTTTTTATAATAGATGACTTTTGAAATACAGGATGTTCCAGATAATTGTCATCTGTGTCTACTTCGGTTCATGAGATAGCGCCCGCTGACAAACAGACAGATGGACAGAAAGCGGACGCTTAGTAATAGGGTCCTCTCTATAATCCCCTAATGATGCAATCATTTTTAGAGAATCGACACAGGTATTATCCCAGGGCTTTGAATGGATTGTCTTGTACCATTAGTGTTGCGGTGGCAATTACCTCTAATTAGCTGGTACCCTCCCGCTATTGGTTAAAATGTATTGATGCAGCAAGAACGCCATAAATTCAGTCAATCAGAGAACATTGCGATCGTTACACCAATGCAATCGACACACTGATTATACTCTCATCAAAATATTATTTCCATTATTAACTACTTTTTTTTTGTTTTTCGCAAACTAGTTTCGAGATTAAAATAAAATTAATTTTTAAAATTATTATCGATGAATTTAAACTTCTAGTGTGTGAATTAATAAGTGATAGCGACATTTTGAAAAACATTTTTAATATATTTTTAACCGACTTCCAAAAAGAGGAGGTTATCAATTCGGCCGGTATATTTTTTTTTTCTATGTATGCCCACCGATTACTCCGGGGTTTCTGGACCGATTCACGCGATTTTTTTTTTAATCGACAGAGGAAGCTCGCGAAATGGTCCCATAAAAATGTTTACCTTCAACTCTTCAAGCCTGATGCTGCAGAGGTACTTTCTCCCTAAATTATGGGGTTTTAGGAACTGTCATTTATGAATTGGTATGCTTGGCCTAAGCATATACTAGATCTTAGAGCTTCAGGTCCTACTCCTCAATCCTGATGCTGCAGGGTACTGCCCACCTAAACTATGAGGTTTTAGGAACTTTCGCCTACGAATTGATATTATTGGTATTAAGCATAGCCTACATCGTAGAGCTCAAGGTCCTAGCTCTTCAATCCTGATGCTGCAGGGTACTGCCCACCTAAACTGTGAGAATTTAGGAACTTTCGCTTGCGAATTGATATTGTTAGTATTAAGCATAGTCTACGTCGTGGAGCTCGAGGTCCTAGCTCTTCACTCCAGATGCTGCAGGGTACTGCCTATCTAAACTGTGAGGATTTAGGGACTTTCGCTTGCAAATTGATATTGTTAGTATTAAGCATAGGCTACATCGTGGAGCTCAAGGTCCTAGCTCTTCAATACTGATGCTGCAGGGGTACTGCCTATGCCTGCCTGCCTGATATTGTTGGTACCAAGCATATACTACATATAAAATTCAAGGTTCTAGCTCCTCAATCCTGATGCTGCAGGGTTGGAGGGATTACGAACTGTCGCTTTCGAATTGATATTGTTGGTACCAAGCATGGACTACATCATGTACCTCCTGGTCCTAGCTCTTTAGAAATTGTGTGTTGTTAATAAGTACTGTAGGTACCAAGTATAGACTACTTTAGTACCGTAGGAGGGAGGGGAGAAAGAGAGCAGGAACAAGCTACACTAAAAAGCTTAAAATAAAAATTCTTTTCAAAAAACCGACTTCAAACGCCACTACAAAGTATAAAAATAATTTTATTTTGTACACGTTTGTTGAAGTCGGGCGGGCCTAACTAGAAACGATGAAATCGATGCGCGACGCTTACCTACCTTATGGTGACATATAAGAGACACGCTTATTGAAATCGGGTGAGCATCGCGTATCGGTTTCATCGTTTCTATTTAAGCCGCCCGTCTTCAACACACGTGTACAAAATAAAATTATTTTTATACTTTGTAGTGGCGTTTGAAGTCGGTTTTTTGAAAAGAATTTTTAGAATGTATAATAAGGTCAAAGAACGCAAATTAAATACAATACAATGGAATTGTCAAAGTCATATAGTTATATAGGTAGTTCATTTTGTATATATTAATTGCATTATTATAATATTTTGTGAGTACCGATGGGGCTGACATGAAGGTCACCTTTAAAAGTCCCTTATTAAAAATGGGAATTAAAAAAAAAACTACTTTTTTTACTAGACAAATACCCTTCGTGTAGTATGGTGAAATGTTCATTTTGACACCATCACTACAAACTTGCTTTTATTATTATTAGGTATTTTTAGTATTCAAAAATATTGTGTTGCGTATGCAATGTATTGTTGACTCTAGTAGCGTCTTTCCTATTCTGTGCGGGTTGTCTCTTGGTATAGCCATTTAAAGCCACATAATACCTATGCAGCAAGACTTCTACCAGTCACCTAGGTGATGTGTGAAGGTAATGCGTATTGTATTATGTAAATTCACCTTGTCATTATGTCCTCAGCACAATCTCGCTGAATAAGCAATAGATCTAAGCCCAGATTAAACCATACATAGTATATACCGTGACCCTGCTTCAGTTCAACTGCGAATAGCTAGTCGTGACACAGATTAAGCAATGTTAAGCCGCATAACGCAGTGATTAAGGGTTAAGCGTTTAATACTACATCCTATTGTGTCTAAGGGAATACGTTAAGACAAGTTCTGAAGTTAGCATTCCATTACAATGGGTGACAAAGTTAAGCTAATTCGACCTTAAGATGTGAAAATTTAATGAACGAAAGGCTTTTTAAACAGTGCTTTTATCAATAATTACAAATTAAGTATTTTGCATCGCTTGAAAAAATTATGATACCATTAAAATAACTTCTAAATATATAAAAGGTATAATATTGTACGGTTCAGGACCGCACAGTAATAAAACTGCTGAGTAGAAGTCTTAAGTTTATTGGCCTCTACTTAGGCTAATAATAACCTAATAGCAGTAATGTGAGCGCGATGCAATGTTATGTGCACTGACGTATGATTAAATTAAAAGCGTATTTATAATAAAGCGTGAATGATGACTGGGCGAATTGTACGGTTTCGACATAGACCGTACAAATATATAGGTAACTGAATGACTGACTGAGCTGTGCGTTGATGGATCAGTATCTATCAACGCACAGCTCAAACCTCTGGACAGATCAAGCTGAGCATATAGCTATTGTGACGTAGGCATCCGCAAAGAAAGAATTTTTGAAAACTCTATCTCGAAGAGGATAACATAGGGGTTTGAAAAATCGAACTTAACGTGAGCGAAGCCGCGGTCAAAAGCTTTGTTACTTATAATTATTATTAAATTTAAATAAAATAAGCTCAACAACAACCACTAAGAATTTACTAAAATAAAAATCAACATCGCAATAAAAGCGTGAATAGTTAATTTAATAATATACTATTGGTGTTTTATTAAGAAAATCATCGAGCCTCATATAACAATTCAGTCGTCTAATTAGCTATGTATGGAATATAATTAATAACTTCTCCTGCTCCAGAGTATTTCCTTATATAAGCAATCTTAACCTTTCTCTTTAATTAAAACGGAATATGGTTTCAATATGGAACGAGAGCAGAAAATGCTAGTTAAATAAATGAATACAATATTACATTCACATTCACCGGCTTGAGGCGCCGAGCATCCAAAGCATGGTTTAAACCAGATTTATTTTTAATTTCCGACACAAAAATGACGGAGTATTATATTAAGTTTGACGTGTCTGTGTGTATGTATATACAGACATACAGGTGCTCCCGAACGGATGAACCGATTTTAATTTTATTTTTTTTCTTTGAAAGGTGAATAAGTTGGGAGTGCTTTTAGCTGTTTGATGAAAATCGGTCCAAGATGGCCGCCGCCACAAAATATCGGATTACATATTTTTATTTTATCGTTTACTAATCGCTAGGATTAGGATGTTGTAACATGTCGGGGGTGTTCTAATTTTTAATTTACACTTGTACTATATTTTGCAATTACTTTGCAATAACTTGATCAGTTTAGAGGTGAAATTTCGTATATTACTGGAGACGTGACGTCACTGGAACTTTAGAAGCCGTAACTTTTTATTGAGTTGAACTATACAGAAACTTGAAATTATTACAGCATTGGGACCATTAACATTTTTTTAACTTGAGAATATTAGCCAAGTTGAACTTGACTTGTACTGTCCTCTCTCCTCCAGTTCACCTTTCAGTTTTCAGTCCGTTTGGCTATTGAGACTTATTTTGTACTCAGTATAAACAACTTAGTATCCCAAGCCGTTTCTAAGAAAAGGTCCTTTAACACACAGACAGACGGACAAAAAAGTGATCCTATATAAGTAAACAACCTTTTGGACAGACATAAGAGCATGCAACAGTACAAAATATCCGAGCACGAGGTCGTTTTTCCCGAAACTCCTCTTTCATCTCTTACATAGTACAGACAATACCGCGCTCTATCACTTTTCACATACTTAGCGCTAAAGTTTCCACTTTGAAGGAACACGTTAGTTATATTGTTCTCTCTCCGAAAAATAAGCAACGCAAAGTGCAACGGATGGGGATCGAACTTGCAACCTTTCAGTTTTCAGTCCGTCGGGCGATTGAGGCTTATTTTGTATTCACTATAAACATCTTAGTACCTCAAGCCGTTTCTGAGAAAAAGGCTTTAACACATAGACAGACAGACAAAAAAGTGATCTCATATAAGTAAACAACCTTTTGGACAGACATAAGAGCATGCAACAGTACAAAATATCCGAGCACGAGCCCGTTTTTCCCGAAACTTCTCTTTCATCTCTTACAGACAATACCGCGCTCTATCACTTTTCGCATACTTAGCGCTAAAGTTTCCACTTTGAAGGAACAAGTTAGCTCCGGCGCGGCATTTCCTTGCTAATTAGCGAGCGACTAGCAACGAGTCTGCATTGTTAGATGCATCTCGGTTTGTCCCAGGGTTGTCTCCCGCCGTAATTTCTTACCATTTTAATCCGAAAGGCTAATTAGGAATATCTACCTGGTATCTTTGTAACTTGCCGTATTTCCGCTTTTTAGAGAATTTTACGCGTTGAAAGCACGATTAATTAGGTTCTTGAGCTACATTTATACTTGGCAATTAACGAAATGATCCTGCCAATTATGAACCCCTTAATGGAATGAAATTCAACCTGTTGTTATTTCATCTAAATTAATTATTATCGTAAGGTGTACGTCACTGTTTTACATTCTTTCACGTGAGGCGCCAGTAAAAGATCGTTTTTAATGTTTAAGGCTGCTTTTGCCTTTTTTATTCATTCATCTTTTCCTCTCATACACGATATCTCATGGTCTCTTCCAATAAAGTTGTTTTAATCAAATCCCAGTACAGTATACCCGTTAGTAAACATTACACATCGGCTGGCTTCAGCTTCGGCTCTTTCACGCGATGTTACATAATATATCCCATATTATGTACTAACTGTAGCCCGCGGCTTTGCCCACATTAAGTAAAATTTTCAAACCCCTATTTTATCCCCTTAGAGGTTGAATTTTCAAAAATCTTTTCTTAGATGCTTACAATCTAATAACTATCTGTATGTCAAATGTCTATGTCAGCCCAATTCGTTTAGCGGTTTGAGCTGTGCGTTGCTAGATAGATCGGTCGGTCATTCGGTCGGTCAGTCAGTCACCTTTTCCTTTTAAATAGATAGAGACGTTCTACGTGACCAAAGTCGGCTGATTGTTTCTCTCTGGGATGTGATATGTAATTTTACTGTCCAGCACTTCTAGTGTCATAGCACTTCTAGTGTCATCTTAATTTAAAGTCTTTCAGTGTAGCGGTCGTGTGCCTGCTCTGAGTTATTGACGTCATAATACGTAGCGTACTCCATTCTCGTTCTTCTCTTGGGATTAAAACTATTTCACGTAATGAGCTTCTGAAATGGAATTTTCTTAATACAAAGAATAGACACTATCGCATGAAGTGTGTGTTGATTATAATATGCAGTACGCTTGAAACATCAACGTCTTCTTACTTACCTCTTTGTAGCTTATAGTTCTTTCAGTTCACGATGGTACGTGTCTCATGGTTGTGTGTGCATCGCATCTGTATACATGTGAGCGGGCGCTTGCTCTTAACTGACCGCTCTCACCTAGGCTTCTGACAGGCACGCACACTTACGGAATGTGTATGTACACGACGTAACCACAAGTAAAGCTCACGTGCCCTCGTGAATTACAAGAACTATACGAGAAAAACGCATTAATGTCGGGAGCGAGTTTCCACTTTTGAGTTTTGGCGTTGGAAGGTCCGAGTATAAGAACATAATGTTTGAAGGTGATATTTTTATTCCCCCGTGTAGATGCAGTGGTAAAGAGTTGTAAGTTATTTTTATAATATATATCTTTTTTAAAGAATATTAGCCAAGATGAACTTGAATAATATCCTCTCCCCTCCAAACAAGCAGAAAGCTTGTGTTAGGAGTGGGTACAGTTTTCAGTTCACACCTTTAACCGTTGAACTATTAAGGCTTAAACTAAAACTAAATTAACTAATTGATAAATTATTTAATCAATTAATTAGCTAGTTGAGCTGTCACAACTTTCTTAGAATCCACATAAGCTTCTATAGAGATTTCATTCGATTTTCACTAATACTTTTATAGCCTTATTCTGCAAGAATAAGCAGTAATGGCAATATGCACCTCTCAAGGACTCAATCGACAATTACAATCATAGCTTAATTGATTGGTTACAATCAGTCCTTCCTAATTTCATTAATGCGAGTGATGGAACCCCGTGAACCATTCACGGGGTTTTTTAAAACCTAACTCCACGTGGACATAGTCGCGGGCAAAAGCTAGTATAAAATAAATACTTACCTATAAATTATACATTTCAATCTTCTCCCTTCTTAACCAATCGCAACTAGCTGATTTCTGTGACATCATCCGCGTGGATTTAGAATAATGTACCTCTCTCTCTGGTATGTAATGTAACGTACTACCTCAGTAGTAAAAGAAGTTTCAAATCTCTAGGTCAACCAGTTTACAGTGTGTATAGATATAGAAGATATTTTCATCTCTTATTGTTTTCTTATTTAATAATAACATGTAGGTATAATAAAATTATAATAATAAAGTTTTCACTTTGCAGCAATTATTTAACTTTGGTGCAACACTTCCTTGCCAGTTGATGAGCCACTGGCTACGAAATTGCATTGTTTCACGCATTCACTCTTTAGGGCTGCCACCGACATAAAATTTAAAAATATTTTCCTTTACCTATGAAATTAATAACTTTCTTAATAGCAGTTTCAGTAATTATTTAATTTAAAAAATATTAAAAAATTTAAATTAAATTAATTTTGTACAACCAGGCCAGGCGCCCTCCGCATTTGAGGTTTAAAAAGCTACAAGTACCCAGAGTAGTATAGTCCCGACCAGTCAACTCAATGGGTAGTGCGAAGTGATATAACAGATACAATAGATAGATAAGCAACTTCTAGGTAAATTTTAAGTAAGTTAGCACTGAATCGCAATTTATTTAAATGATTAAGCGGAGTGAATCTTCTGTACTCGTACTATTATGTATTTTGTGGTAAACAGGGATTTATCCTTACACGTATTGAGTTTTAAGTTAATAGCAAAGTAAGCAATGTAATAGCAGATTAGAAAAATTTAAATAAGAATTCATCATTGTGCCACACATCACCAAATAAGTAATGAATATTATTTTATTTAAGTGAATGATCAACTGATATTTTCGTCAGATGACTTTTATTTGTTTACATAATATTTTCCATCAATAGAGTTTTTGGTAACCCTATGCGGTTGCGAAATTAACTGAGAACTTACTTAAGCTCAGCTGGAGGTACTCATTGACGTAAAATGTGCAAGTTTATTTTACTCGGAAAATTAAATGCGTACCTTCACTGTTTACCCCTTTTAGTCATCTTAGAAACAAAGAAAAGCCCGATGAATTGGCTACCATAGCCATATAAGCTACTTTTTATCCCGGAAAATTAAAGAGTTTCCGCGGGAATCAAAAATACCTTAATCCACGCGGATGAAGTCGCGGGCATCTGCATCGTCTAGTTATAAATAATAATAAAATGTATTTATAACCGGAGCACCTATCTCTCGAATTACATCCGAAATCGATTGATTTCGGATTTTTGGCATAATTGCCCTAAAGAGCCAGACAAAGAGCTTCGCTTGTAAAGCGTTTCTCGTTACGTGTTATAAAAAAACGTAAACGCCAAGACGTATAGATTGCATAGATTACGAATAGATATAAAAAAAAGAAATTGTGCACCGTTTCAAACGTGATCACTCAAGTTAACTCACACATTTTTTTTTATTCTTAGACAAGATAGTCATTTACTGCGATCTCACCTGATGATAAGTGATGATAGTAGCGGGCTTACTTGGAAGGGGTATGGCAGTGTAGATTTAACCCATACATCTAATCGGTTTCTACACGCCATCGTGCCGGAACGCTGAATCGCTTGGCGGTACATGTTTGACGGTAAATGGTAACTAGCCACGGCCAAAGCCTCCCAGACTAAATTGAAAAGACCAGAGAAGAAAAATACTAAAAGCGACACATTGAATTTCATACAAACCAAATCATAAACGATTGTCAGTTGCCAAAAAAATCATAGATATAAAATTTATTACGGATTATAACGTATAAAATTTTATTTCGCAGCCCTAGTTCATGAATTGGGAATGGCGCCGAACATCGAAAACGGTTTGCTTCATACGTTATTCAACAACTCTTTATTGCGATTTGAAAACCGATCCCACTATCCGAAAAGTTTTCCAAGTCAATCCAGGACCGAATTATTTTTGTTTAAACCAAAGAAAACAGAGTTGTACAGAAAGGTAGTTTTTGCCTACTTCGATATACGGTCTTTTCGGTTGGAACTACATTCCAAACCAGTGGAAGATTCACTCGACAATCCAAAAGCATTTAATAAAAGTTTATTTCAATAAAAAACTCAAAAGTTTGTAAGAAATTATATTTATATACAATTCTAATAATGAAATGTCATCTTTTTCCGGGAAATGTAGCCTTTGTCACTTCTCAGGTTAATTATCACGTAACATAAATAAATATTAATATGCATATGCAAAAAATCACGTTGATCTGTAGCTTTTCTGCGGCGTGATTAAGGGACAAACCAATAAACAATCACTCTTTATTTATAGTATGTATTAATAGAGACAAGCATACACAATCTCAACTCAACTGCATATTGGTAGTTCCTATTCGGCGTGGTTGACAGATTCTTTCTACCTACAGCTTTGAGACCTACAGTGATTTTGAACGCATGTCTGTCAGTCAGAACGTAGCGCTTTTATCGCTTTGACGTGCTTTGAAAAGAAGATAACATGCCTTTTGTTTATTTTCACAGACTTTGAAGCGATTTTAGTTTTTGGGTTCCGTGGTAAGTATTACTATACCTAAATAAAAATATAAGCGTAAGCGTTAAATAAGCGTGTATTAAAATAATTATGAGTGGCATTTTTATGTTGGCGAAGTTGAATTTTCCCAATCCAGCATCTTAGCATCGTATTTATTTTGATCGTATTTATAAACAGCATGTATACGACTGATAATAAATGAATTGATCAAATATGGACCCACTAGCTTTTGCCCGCAACTTCCGGATTTAATTCCGGGATAAAAGGTAGGTAACCCATCCCATGTCACTCTCCAAGTCCTTAACTATACCCAAAAGATGACGTTGATCCGTTGCTCTGTTGCTATGTGGTTGAAGGACAAACTAATACACTTTCGCATTTATAAAATTCGTAAGGAAATGTTTTGATGTATAATTTAAGATTTTTTGGGGGTCGCAGTTACTCGCGTCCGTAGGATATACCAAGTAAGGTTTTAACCCTCTCTACCCTACACGTGACCCCCGGGTGGTGCGAAATGAGTAACGCAGGTGGTAGGCTTCGGCCGTGGCTAGAGTGACCACCCATCGAGCAGAGCCGCGCCGCCAAGCGATTCGTCTCATGGCATGATTCATCGTGTCGTGGGGCGCGTCGTGTTCCGGAGCGATGCTCGTAATAGCCATCAAAGGGGATGGATATGTACAGTTGCGCTGCGTTTAGTGACAGGACCCAATTTGCGAAGAAACTGTGCCGGACGTCTCGATGTGGAGGGTAGCGGGATCCGAAGCACGGTGCACCGCTGGCCGACCGCAGGTAGTAGGGGGCCCAATTAGTAGGTTAGCCACCTATGAAAGGCTGCCCCGCCAACTAGCGAAAAATCCAGGGATGGCCTCCATCGTGCCGGTTGGCGACCGGTGAGAGGACGCGATGGCGATTTCCTGGGGGGTTCGGGCGTCCCCGCAGTCTCCAATCGAGCCTTCCAACAGTACAGTTTATTTGCAAATTGCGGGGTCTAAAAACGTAGCGCCTCGTACAACTGCCATTTCCCTTCCTATTCACCCTTTTAATACAACACCAATGAAAAACAAGAAGAATAAAAGTAAGTTAAAACAGCGGCTGCACCTCCTCTCTCTCAAAGTGCACCTCACCAACATACGAGGATTGCACTCAAATCTCGTCGCAGTCCACCACCATCTTGAGACTGAGAGGCCGCATTTACTTTTTCTTACGGAGACGCAAATCGGTAGTCCAGCAGACGTAGCGTACTTGCTATACCCCGGGTACACGCTCGAGCACAATTTTAAATCTCGCGCTGGGGTCTGTATGTTCGCTCGCAATGACGTTTGCTGCCGACGTCTCCGTAACTTGGAGGTACCAAACTTTTCGATCATGTGGTGTTTATTGGATACGGGTAGGGAACAGATTGTTTATGCATGTGTATACCGGTCGCACAGCGGTGACCAAGAGACAACTCGGTTATTTGACTACCTGAGCGAGACGGCTGACACAGTTCAGCGTCGGTATCCAAGTGCTCAAATGGTTTTTCTGGGGGATTTTAATGCCCACCACCAGGATTGGCTATTCCCATACCAGAATACCGACCATGCCGGAAGAGAGGCCCTTAAATTTTTCCTGTCGCTAGATCTCTCCCAGCTGGTCCATGAAGCGACGCGAATACCCGACATTGACGGCCACACACCTAATTGTTTAGACTTGTTACTCACTACCGACCCAGACCGGTTTTCAGTGTCGGTTGCCGCCCCTCTGGGGTCTTCCGACCACTGCGTGGTAAAGTCGGTATCGAACTATCACCCCCTAGATTCCGGTCCTTCCGGTACTAGACGGGTATGGCGTTACAAGTCAGCAGACTGGGATGAGATGCGCCACTTCTTTGCATCCTATCCCTGGCGGCAAATCTGCTTCTCCTCTAATGATCCGTCGAGCTGCGAACAAGCTGTGTCGGAAGTGATACGTCAATCTATGGAATACTTTATTCCATATGCTGATGTACCACTTAACGGCAAAGTTCCCCGATGGTACAATGCTGAATGTGCCAAAGCTGCGGCCCTTAAAGACTTGGCTTTTGTAGCATGGGCTGAAGCCCGTACCCATAAAGCTCCGGACATTATCACTAAAAAGAGAGCGTTCAACTCCGCCGCTAAGTCCTACAAGAAGGTACTCAAGAAGGCTTGTTTTAACCGCATCAACCGAATTGGGGCCAAGTTAACATCCTATCCTCGTGGTAGTAAAGCCTTCTGGTCACTTTCAAAGTCGGTTGAAACGAACTTCTGCCGTCCATCACTACCACCTCTACTGAAACCGGATGGTTCGCTGGCTTTTTCTGCAACGGAAAAAGCGAATTTGTTAGCAGCTCTGTTCGCGGAAAATTCACAACTTGATGCAGGAAGTACTCCACCACCCAATTTACCATCTTGCGACTCTTTTATGCCCGAGATACATATTCGCCAAACTGAGGTGCTAAAAGTACTCCGCACTCTCGACATCAATAAGGCCAGCGGCCCAGACGGTATACCAGCCATAGTCTTAAAAACCTGTGCTCCCGAATTGTCTCCTGTTTTGACACGATTGTACCGCCTCTCTCTGAAATTCGCTAGAGTCCCAAAAGCTTGGAAGATTGCCAATGTACAACCAGTACCAAAAAAGGGAAGTCGTGCCGACCCGGCCAATTACAGACCTATCGCGATCACCTCCATACTTTGTAAATGTATGGAGCGTGTATTAAACGATAGGCTCCTGGCATACCTCGAGAATAATGACCTCCTGTCTGACCAACAGTACGGTTTTCGCCGAAACCGGTCCACAGGTGATCTGTTAGTGTATGCCACACACTTCTGGGGCGAAGCCATCGACAGGCACGGGGAGGCACTCGCAGTCTCGCTCGATGTCTCGAAGGCTTTCGACCGGGTATGGCATGACAGCCTTTTAAGCAAGCTTCCAGCTTATGGGTTACCCAGCACTTTTTGCGACTGGACATCAGACTTCCTGAGTGGGCGATCATTTCGAGTAGTCTTAGATGGCTCCTCATCTGATCTTATGGCGACTAACGCCGGTGTCCCTCAGGGATCAGTTCTCTCCGCAACGCTATTCCTGCTGCACATTAACGACCTTCTGCAACCCGGTATCTTTGGGTATGCAGATGACAGCACCGTTACGGAGAGATACTTGTCCAGTCCTCGTGCTAGTGGAGGTGAGACTCTTGAGCGTAGAGAGGCTCTAGTTGGAAGCATTAATTTGACCTTGAGTAGGGTGTCCGATTGGGGTGACGCTAATCTTGTCAAATTTAATGCTTCCAAAACGCAATCGTGCCTATTTTCTGCCAAACGGAGTCCATTCCCAATGACTCCGACTTTCCGGAATGTATCTGTACCGATTGCCGACAGTATTGAGCTTCTAGGCATTAACATATCATCCAATCTTAACTTCGGACGATGCATTGAATCCAAGGCAAAAAATGCTGCAAAGAAACTTGGCATCCTCAACAAGGTCAAGCGGTACTTCACGCCGGAACAGCTTCTTACCTTGTACCAAGCTCAAGTTCGATCGTGCATGGAGTACTGCAGCCATTTGTGGGATGGCTCTGCCAAGTACCAGCTTGCTGCATTGGATTCAGTGGATCGTCGTGCCAGAAGACTCATTGGTGACGAAACGCTGGTCAACTCCAGACTTCAAAGCTTGGATCATCGGCGAAAAGTTGCCTGTCTGTCGGTATTCTACAGAATATATTTCGGAGAGTGTGCTCAGGAACTTTTCAACTTGGTTCCGCCGTCACCATTTTACCATCGTAACGCAAGGCACAGAAGAGATCTGCACCCCTACGTAGTTGAAATCCCAAGAACGCGCACTAAGCGATTTGCGTCTTCGTTCCTGTTACGCACCGCTAGGATTTGGAATGCCCTTCCGGCTTCCGTTTTTCCCTCTAACTATAATTTGGTTACCTTCAAATCAAGAGTGAATAGGCATCTTCTAGGCAAGCGCGTTCCATCTTAGGCCGCATCCTCACTTACCATCAGGTGTGATTGCGGCCAAGCGTTAGTCTATATATTTAAAAAAAAAAAAAAAAATAAAGGGAAGTAATTATGATTTTCTATATGTACTTACAGTGATGACTTATGGATCCGGAACATGGTCGCTAACTATGGGCGTCATAAGCTATGCTCGGAGTATCCCTGCCAAATTAAATCAGAAATGAGGAGATCCGTAAGAGAGTACTAAAGTCACTGACATTACCAGTCCCAAGGTGCTGGAGTACCAACCCCACACCGGGAAGCGCAGTGTTGGCAGACCGTCCAGTAGATGGACAGACGACATCAAAGGAATCGCAGGGAGCCGCTAGATGCAGGCAACGCAAGACCGAGACCTGTGGAAGTCCATGCAAGAGACTTATGTCCAGCAGTGGACGTCTATCGGTTGATAAAGAAGAAAAAGGAGATATGTACCTACTTACATCGCAACGTAACCCAATGTCTTATCGCGTTTTATCAGGTTTTAAAATATTGAATCCTTGATTTTTAACAATTCAAAAATGTGATGATGTTATTCTACAGTCAAAAATACGCAGTTTTATTTTAATTGTGTCACTAGTTCAGCTCGTATTAAATTATCGAATTCGCTGTGTTTGTCCACCCAATTTCGGCGCTATTTGCTTAACAATTTCAATGTACCTAGTTGAGATTCACTATATACGAGCATATTGGAGAAATTGTGCTTCGACGAATACCTATAATTAGGGGTATGGGTGGGACACTGCCGTACCCCTTCCAAGTTAGCCCGCTACCATCTTAGACTGCATCCATTACCATCAGGTGAGATCGCAGTGAAGGACTAACTTGTCATCGAATAAATAACGGTAACCTCGCACTGGAAAGTGCAGTTTAGGACACTAGGTCTTAAGTCGATTTTATCAACATCGGATCATTCCCACCTATACCTAGCACAAGCTTAACGTTTAGATGGAGGGGAAAGGGGAATATTAGTCACTTCCGTTAAAAGAAATTAATCTGTTTTAATCATAATAATGCAATTTATAATTAAACTCAACGTACGTAGACACAATTATTGCGTCGTGGTAATTTGTTTGCATGCCGGATGGAACCGCTATTGACAGTCACGGATAAACCAAACAAAGCTGCAATTGAAAATCAAATATTAATGACTTCCGATTTGTCGAATGCGACCTATTAAATAGTAAATATCAATTGGAGTTCTCCATTTTAGTTCGGATTTCATTTTTAATTTTTAAAATTGTTTTTGCGCGCACAAACAAGTCAATTTCTTACCTAAAACACGGCATTCATCAAAAATCATAATTCACACTCACGCACCCCGCTCACTCACATAGTAACGCACGAAACACACGCTCACACGCACTCACGCTCACACGCACACACATAGTAACGCACGAAACACACGCTCACACGCATTCAGTGTTGGTTAAATTAATAGAATAGAATAGGATAGAATAGAATAGCACTTTTGAATCGTCAATGAATCTACCACTGGTTCGGAATACCTTTCCCGCCGAGAAGAGCCAGCAAGAAACTCGGCGGTCGCTCTTTTCAAAAAAAATAAAATTTTTACAATCGTTAATGAAACTATGCTATGTATACAGTGCTTCCACGATGAATTTTCCTAAGTCCAATATAATACAAATACAAATAAATACAATACAAATACAATCCAATACATCTTAAGACAGGCAGGCAAAAGCAGACCCATTCCCCTTGGTGGACCCGTTCACGAGCATGACGCATGATCCAGCCATTGCTTCGCTCAACCATATTTATAACTTTAGCTACTTATTAGGTACATAAGGAATTTTGTATCCCTGGAAAGAGTTATCTTCTGTAACACAGGCTTTCCTGGAGAAGGAGATCGCACTAATACAAGTTTGCCGCGAAAAAATTTGTATCGTATCGACATTGAAATCCATTTAAAAATTCGGTTAAAAGTACTTTAAGTTCAGTTGGTAGGTAAATACTGATACTTACCTTACATCGAAATTAATGTTTAAATGTTTTCGTGTTTTTTAATGGTGAAAGATCGAAAACCAATTTCATTTTTAATTATAAAACATCTCAAGAGGGCTGTCAAAAGCGGGAAAGTAAAGAAATCGGGAGAGTACCCTTACCTTACACCTTAAATGCAAACGATCATTTTCCTTCCAATTTGGATCCGTTTAAATTTACTTAATTAAGTTTAAAGAGTTTTAATTATTCCTTAGAAAATATATAAATTAATTAAAAAAAAATTCAAAGGGCCCAACGGCCCAAAATGAAGACTGAAAACTGAAAATTTCACGGTCCGATTGCCACATGTTGAGCTATTTTATTATCGTAGACACTTACTCCTAACACAAGTTGTATATTATGTTTAGTTGGAGGGGAAAAGGGGATTATTAGTGACTAGACGATGCCGGCGACTTCGTCCGCGTGGATTAAGGTTTTTTAATAGTCGCCAGAACCCTTTAATTTTCCGGTATAGAAAATTAAATTAGCTTAATTAAATTAGCATTAGCTAGCTATGTGTAATCATGGGTATGAGCTATCTGCTTTCCAAATTTCAGTCAAATTGGTGTATTTGTTGTGGCGAGGAGGGGTAACAAACACACACACACACACACACACACACACACACACACACACACACACACACACACACACACACACACACACACACACACACACACACACACACGTACGCACGCACACATAAAAACTTCCGCTTTTATAATATTCCTTACATAGTACATTTCGCATGATCTTTGTGAATTAATATAACTTCCAACATTCGTTTTAATAACGTTGCCTGAGCAGCAAAGTTGAGGTTTCCTGAATAGCACGAAAATAAAAGAGAGCTAAATTTGTGACAGAAATGTCCCACGGGATTATTCCACGGCCCGCTGGTGTCGCGGACTGATATTGTAAAACTTTTCTTCACGTAATCTGCATAAAAAATGAGGTAGTGGTCCGTAGTGACCCGCTAGTAGGTAAAAAGAGAGATTTCGGTACAGTAAATTATGTTTGTATGTCGAGTAAAGTTGTACAATAATATGAGCTAGTTCCAAATTCGTTAGCTGGTATCTATCTATGCAATTATACCGTACACAATACTGACCCATCAAATTGACTGGATGTAACCTGACTTTAAGACTTATCCATCTATCTTATCCAGTAATAAATTGTGTCAGGCCACGCGCGGTGTAGGGTTCCGTAGTTGCCTGTCACAAATTACAATATTATGCGTACATAGAAGAGATACACTGTATAACTACAATAAATTAAAAAAAAATGTCCATAATATGTAATTTCTCATCATAAAATATCTTTTTTACATTTTAAAATAGTGATGTTATTTTAAAATGCAAAAAGACAAGGATAAAAATAACGAGAATGTTGCAGTGGGTGAAATTTGACCCATCGTCTTTTTGATTTTTCAGTCCGCGCCTTGGCAGACCCCTAAGAAGAAGAAGAATAATTGTCTATTAATTTTTCAATCCATCCTCATAATACATACAGTAAGTGATGTTGATATTCCTTTTTTCAATTCAATTCAATTTAATAAAATTATTTATTTCATTTAGGCCACTCGTAGCTCTTATGACACGTCAAGACTCTACCACCGGTTGGCAGATTGTGCTGAGAATTTCTAGTGAATAATTACGTCAACAAACTGATTGTGGTAATCAAATCAAATCAAATCATTGATTGCAAGTAGGTAGGTACATAAGAGGTGTTACATTACGGTACAAAAAGAGAAAAGTTTTTTAAAGTCCTATGTAAACGAAGACTGAAGAGAAAAGAAAATTTCTAACTCAGTGCAGTAACAACATGCATAGCTTTGTTTCAAACGCGTTCCCCCCAAACGGGAGATTGGATTTCATGCACATGCACCACTATTTGATACCCGTTTGCTTTGTCTTGTAACATGTGGCTGTGCTTTATGAAAATGGTGTGGAAAATTGTGTAAAAGTTAGTTACAAAAAATGTTGAGGAACAATTTTATAATATAGTTTTGTGTGGTGTGGACCCGATTATTTAGGCGCGTTTGTATGCTCAATCGATCATCAATAGCCAACTTACTTTTTCAACATGTCTTACTAAATAAAAAAGCTTTTTAATTTTTTTCTAGACTAACTTTTAAAAAAGTTTTTAATCTAGGTAAGCATATTAAAATTAACTTAAATTAATTTTAAAAAAACTTTTTTTTTAATTTAATTCAAAACAACGTTTTTGTAAAAATATGGTTAAAGTTTTGGTGATCATTTACTATTTTAGTGACCATATTTTATTATTAATTGATGTTAATATTAAATACATTTTGATGATAGAACAATAAAGGACGAGTTATAATTATAATTATTAATGTTTCACAAAATTTTAAAGGTGCTGAGTTATAAAATTAGAAGTCAATAATATTACCTTTTTGGTGTCATATATAAATATTTTAGGAGTTTACGGTTTGAACATAATATATGTTACAAATATATAAGCTAAAAAATTACTTCCATGCTGAGTTGTATTTTTAGAAGCTTACATTGAAAATATATAGTGGCTAAAATAGTATTTTTTAGACGCACATTGATTGTGGCTGACTTAATTAAGAGGACAATGTAAATTTTAAGAGGCTAATAGGTAATGCTATTAAATAGAAATCTGTTTAATTACATGCCCTTATTAAATACCTACTCAGTGCTAAGATCTAAAAGCGCTAAAGTGGCCTCACATTCCGTCGTCCCATATCGAGAAGGGAGAACTTCCTTAAGATCAGTTCCATTAAAAGTGGATGTAGTCGCGTTTTCAGCTAGTAAAATATGAAATATTATACAGCCAAATTCGCATCAAAACTAATTAGATAAGTAGCCTGAAGGTAACGAATTACGACTTCTCACTAGAGACGTTGCCTAATTTAGCCTCTCCTTTCCTCAAGGAGTAATATTATCCGAGTCTATTTAAAGTAACATAAATCGTCTGCAGTCTCATCGGAATATCGCGTGACTTATAATACTAATATTAATATTAACAACATCGAACTATAACGTCTAGAACAGAAGTTTCTCACAAAGCTCCGCTCCGAACGTAGACTTAAAAAAAAAGACGTGTGGCACTCGGGGACTGCCGCGGTAAAGCTATTACATAGCATTTTTATCAACGCCATCTAGCGGTGAGATGAGTCCCGTGTCAGGTTATTTTCGTTACGGAATTTTTGGATTCGGTCTCCACGCTCAAGGCCCGCGATAGAAGCTATGCAATAGCTTAAAAACTGAGTTGATAACGTTTTTGATTGTTATGTTTATAATTATGACACCCTTTCAAAGCACAGTACATCATTTTTTAATAATTTTCTGTGAACTCATCGTACTAATGCGATGATACGCAGTATCAGTATTTGGCCTTTAAAGGCTTACTTAAAATGGCTTATCACCGCGTCGACTACGCGCTTCTAAGCGCTACAGTTCGATGCAGAATATTTTTTCTGACAAAAGTAGAAATATTAAACTTTGAAGTTATCAGAGACTTAGTTTTTGCCTACGCTTATATCATGAAGTTACGGGCACTTTACTTATGGTTATTTCGTGTACATATGCACATTCCGTAAGTATGTTTGCCTGTCAGGAGCCTAGGTGGGAGCGGTCAGGCGCAAGGCCCATTTATATAGATAGGACACACTCAACGATGAGCCGCGTACCCTCGTGAATTGAAAGAACTGTAATTAAATGATCACTAAAATTTTTTAGCTTGACAATAATTTTGACACCTATTTTTGCTATCCGTCGGTAAAATCCAGTCGTTCAGAATCCCTCTTGATTTTTTATGTAGATTGCTTAAAGAAAAGTTTCACAATATCAGCTGACGACATCAAAGGGAAGTTCAACATTTCTTTGGGGACTTCTCTATATTAAATTGGGACTTGTTTTTTCTTTGTGCAATTTAAATTCTTACAGCGTAAAAATAAATCTGCAATAAATTAATGTTGTCCTCATTTATTGGGAACCCTTTGTTTATTTATTATTAGGGGGTAAAGTAGCCTTTGTCATTCTCTAGGTTATGAACTATATCCAAGAAGAAAACAACGTTGATTGACGCTAAAGGTGGATTCAAATAAAATCCGACGTAAATCCATTTGAGTCTAGCTTAGTGAAGTAGGTTTTTTTTAAATAATTATTATGAAAAATAAATAATTTGTGTGATGTTTCATAAAGATATACTAGATATAAGACTATTTGGTAAAGTAATGAAAAGAAAGCTTTGAAATGCTTTCATTAATTCGCGGACCACTGTGGGGATTCTACTCATTTTTTATTTTGATTAGGTACAAGCAGAAATGTATTACAATATTGTCGTAACTACATCAAAGGGACGGTGAATATTTCTGTAGGGATTTCTCATACTTATTGAATGACTTAAATTGAAAATAACAAAAAATATTCATTTTAAAAGCTTCGAATGAAATTAATATTAAGATTTGTTTAATTAGTCCTGGATTTTCATATTAATCCTAGAAATATTAAAATACTTGAATAATATCATTGATTTTTGTAATATTTATTTTATTTTATATACAGGATTTTTATGTAAGTATACCTATAATATTTTGAATAATTTATACATGTATTTATATGTAGTGTATATTTTGTAGGTGCCAATTAACTAAATAAATTATATTTATTTTATACTGACCTCAGAGGAAATTTGAAACATTATGTAACTTAGATTGTGTGAAAAAATGTAATACACTATTAGTTTATAACCTCGAAGGGACGTCGAGTATTTCTTTCGGACAATGCCGTAAAAGTACCTATGAGTTTACAGAACTCAATTTAGTTCTATTTTATTATGCCGTTATGGTATTATATCGTATCGTATTTATTTCGATATCTGTTGGGTTACCTCCGTGGTACAACCGGTAGAACCAAGATTTTTTTGCTCGTACTACTCACGTATCTAGTAGTACTTCGGACTATCAGGTCTTACCCGTGGTACTACCAGACCCTCGGTCGAATCAGGACACGATGTAACTTCAGTGGGGTTAGTATAAGATTTAACACGATTGATCCTATTCGTATACTATGAAATTAGCGTCAAAGTAAAATGAACCTTAAAGGCATTGCTTTAAACTCACAAATTCAGTACAACCGAGTTTAGTTTGAAGCATATCCGTACACGTAAAAGTATAAGAAAGCATGCACGAAATTGAGTTCAAATTCAATGTGGTTACGGTTCATTTTACTTTGGCGTTAATGTCATAGTATATGAATACGATCAATCGAATAAATCTTATACTAACCCCGCAGTTGTGTTGGACTGAATTGTATTTACCAAACTAATTTATGGAAACCTAACTACATGAAATTATTTCGTAATTTCACTCAGGTAATAGTAGTTTTAGTTCGTGGCTGTATTAGCGCTTGGATGTATGAATATGAGAGTGAACAGTAGGTGCGGGTGCACATTACTCGTGAAGAGATTTTGTATTTTCATCATATTGTAGTTTCGTCCCCATCTCGTTTGGATGCAAATATAATTTGAAAGTTCACACACTGTTCTGCTCTAAAAATGCATAGATATTCCTGCTGTTATTTAAAGTCAGAACTTCCATTTGAAATAAGATCCTTATATACATTCTTTCAATTATTTTTGTGATATAAAATGCCTCAATTTAGATCATAAATAATAATGAGCTCCTACTATTATAATAATGGATGGACCCTACGAGAGTCTTGTTAATTTTCTGAGATGAAAGTCAGTTCAAATTTTTTTTAATGGAGGACTCCTAATTATTTCTAATATAATAATAATTTTAGTAACTCCTTTCATACTCTTAACCCAATCCTTTAAATTTTTAATCTTAACACTACCTGTGAATATCCCTTCAACATCAGTTCGCCCATTTATTATACCACGAAATTATACTAAGAATGATTTAGCCTAGCCTTCATTTTGTCCAGAAAATGTGAAGCATATCCCTTGGTAAAAAAATAAAATTTAAAGGCAATGTCACGCCAGAATGGCAGCGGCTGGCAGCGGCGCGGCGTGCACTTTCAGTGTGAAATAATTTTAAACTTTACCTACATAATTACTAAAGACCAGGATCGCTGAGAGCAATGTCAGTGACTTTAGTTCTCCTACGGATCTCCTCAGTTCTGATTTGATCTCGCAAGGATACTCCGAGCCATCTCCATCCATAGTTAGCGACCATGTTTTGGATCCGTAAGTCATCAGCGGCAACACGCACTGTTCGAAGACTTTAGTCTTCAGGCACTGAGAAATTTTGGACGAGAAGACATCTTCTCGGAGTTATTAGCAATTATTATATCACTTGCTTCAACGGTGAAGAAAAACATCGCCAGAAAACCATTATTACACATTCCAAAAATAATAGCGTTGAGTTATTTGAGCCTTCGAAGATTTTCATTGTTGCAATATTATTCGTCCCAAGGAAGCGTCTCTCAGAGCAATCAATTACTGGGAGTCACCGAAGGCGACGGAACTGCCTGAATATGTATGGGCTATGAATGAAAAATCGATCTCCACAGATTATTCAACAAGGAGTCTTGTAACTGGAGAAACAGGAAGATAAAACGTTGATCAACAAGAGCTCTGTTTTTTTATTTGATGACAAGATAGTCCTTGGCTGCGATTTCACCTAAGTGAAGTGACAATCTAAGATGGTTGCGGACTAACTTGTAAGGGGTATGGCAGTGTACATTCAACCTACACCCCTAATCTGTTTCTTAACGCCATCGTGCCGGAACGCTAAATCGCTTGGCGGCACGTCTTTGATGGTAGGGTGGTAACTTGCCACGGCCAAAGCATCCCACCAGACCAGACCAGAGACAATTTAGAAACTATTCCTAATTGCCCCCACCGGAAATCGAACCCGAAAGCTCCCAGATATAAGACCACAGCTCGATTATAATAAATTCAAATGATGCAATGAAAATTATTAAATAAATTATTTATTTTCTCCGGAATCCAGTTGAACGAAAGATTAATGAATTTATTTTCTTGTTTTGTAGCTTTTCCGAATTCGTGGTAGAGATAATTTAAAAATATTATTTTTGAGAAATTGTCAGTTTGAATTCGAAAGCTGGGTCTTCTCATAATATATGAGCCAAGCCAAGGATTTTGTATATAACTATCATTATAACATGAATTTATTGGTGGTGAAATGATGATAATAATTCATTAATTCACCATCAAGAGAAAGTACAAATAAAATTGACTTCTTGACAGTTTTTGTATTGGCTATCTATCAAAACGTCAAGTTTATTTATTCATTGTTTAAATTATAAGACAATGGTGAAATAGGCCTCGTTCGTTTGTATTCAACCGATATTTGTTCACCACTAGACATTAGTTCTCTTGTAGGTACTTCGACATTTCGCGTTCTTGCGCCGCTTGCATCCAGCGGTTCTGACTCGTCTAACCCATCTTCATTCAACCGACATTTGACTATCCATGAGTAAATATGTTACATCTAGTGAGAGATCTGCCAACACTTTTTGCATTTTGCCTCCTTTCGAGAAAATCCAGATACGGAAGCCATCTGCGCGGGAAATATTCTAGAGCACAAGTGTGTGCGTGAACTAGTGGTCACTACAGTAAGCAAGCTTTTTTAGAATGTTTTAATTTAAGTGTATGTATTGTAAGTGTCCGTTAGTAGACCAAATCTAAATATATAAAAGGCAAAGGTGACTGACTGACTGACTGACTGACTGACTGACTGACTGACTGACTGACTGATCTATCAACGCACAGCTCTAACCACTGGACCGATCGAGCTGAAATTTGGCATACAGGTAGCTGTTAAGACGTAGACATCCGCTAAGAAAGGATTTTGGAAAATTTCAACCCCAAGAGGGTTAAATAGGGGGTTAAAAAATCGAACCTAACGTGAGCGAAGCCGCGGGTTAAAGCTAGTAAATAAATAAATAAATAAACATAGGTGCAGTCTCTGTTCCCTCCGACACCGGACCATCATCAGAAACGTACGTCGAATGTGTTTTGAAGGAGTCTGTGTGGCGCTACGTGTTGGTGTTATGTTGTTCCTGTGTTTCCTCTGTTCTGGAGAAACGACACTGTGCAGCGCGGGTGGCGCGTGTTGCCAGCAAAATATTACGTTTTCTTGTAGTATTGGTTTTAAATTCCTAAATGATTTTCGCTGTAAGATCGTCGGCAGCAGCCAGCCTGGAGGCCCGCCAGGCGCACGGGACATTGCGGCTTTTTATGTGCGCTACAAATTCACTGTCCAAAAGTGTACTCAATTTTAATTTAGCCATTTTGGCACGTCCCCACGGAACTGCGGATCATTTGTTGTATCAGAAGTACGGGCCGTATGATCCAAGAAACAACGACTGAGTTACGCAACGTACTTAGTAAATTAATTTGGCTACAAATAGTTACTACTACAGTTTTTAGTATAGTTTTTTGTTTTCTGTAACCAAAACACATTTTCCTTAACTCCCATTTTCCCTCCCTTTACATACAGATAGCATTAATTTAAAATGTACTGATTAAATAATGACAATATTGGTATCAATTTAAAGCCTAGGTTTCAAGCTTTTAAATAATTATATATTTTTTTTTTAAAGTCGTACATTTTTCGAAAAATCCATGAATTTATGCGCGCTTATGTGTTGAGTCGATTAGCTTGCTCGCGAGTGTAGTTATTGTCCGCGTGTTCGTCCCGAGTTCTAAAAATCCAACAGAAATTGTTAAAAAGTACTATGCCTCCCAATACTTCACGTTTTTGAGTATATAACCAACCTTCACATATGGTCGCGGTCTAAAAGTGTTTATCAGTTTTCAAAGTAGATTCTATATCACATTGCGTGCAGTAAGGTCTATAACGCCATAGAATATCGAAAGCATATCGACTGTCAGGCATAGACGTGTGCATGTAATTATGAATCTTAAGGTGGTAAACATTTTCAGACCGCGACCGTACATACTCCTACGTAGTGAATTTGAAAAAATAGCACAGCGATCTAAAAATTTTTAATACATATACATATAATATCTTAAAATACACGTGTTACAATTTCGTGAATTTTTCATAGAAAAAAAGAATCAAACAAAATTTCATTTTCAAGAAAATAAAGTTAACTGTTTCAAAGGTTTCTTTACCCGAGGGTCACCGCTAGTACTTCTTTCATTTTAATGCAAATTGCTCGAAAGAATATTTTGAAATAGTAGAGTTAGGAGTTTCACTTGGAAATAGTACAAAAGATCTCGAGTAGTATACGTGAATGAATACCTACAATTAAATAGGCCATTTCTTAGGGTATTTATACTTTAACCTTTAGTAAACCATGAGAAAAGTAGGTATAATTTTGCAATAGCTACATAATGAAAATAATAAAGCTTTTATAACTTTTATCTTAATATTTATACATTATTGTAATTTGCTCTTATTCATTGAGGAGTTTCCTCCTCTAACACCGAAGTTATTCATCAGATCCTTACCAAATTTAAATGGGACTAATCTGACAATTTGACGGAGCCATAGAGTAACATCGCCAAATAAAATACGAGTCCAATTGAGAACCTCCTCTTTTTTTAAGTCAGTTCAAAAGAAATAAGTAAGTACTTAACTTACTTTGTTTCAAGTGAAAGAGAACAAATTCAAAACCTTATTATTACCTACTTCAATTTGTTCTCCCGGTAGAATTTCATTAAATATCACATAATGAAAAGAACCAGTTTCATAGCTATTAATGCGAAAGGACAGTATGCATTACCCGCTACGGAATTTTGCATTTCCATCTTATTGCTGCAGAGCCGTCCTAGTTTTGATGCTAATATATTAATGTTCAAGCTTTAGAGGCGAAGTGAGATTGAAGCATAATATTATTATATCAAATCGATTTATTGAGTGATTGTTTTTGTATTCACTCGCTTTGCTTGGCTATTCTTTTGTCCATTTATTCCGTACCACAACTTAAGCTAAAACATAAACATATATTATAAAGGACGTGCACAAGAACAGCGTATCTCTGGGGAAGATAATTTTATTTACTAACGAAAAATTTAATTATCGTTTATCCTACTTCTATAAGATTGTCTTTTTAGAAAAATTAAGCCTACTTCAATTCAAGAGTTATTGAGTACCAGACGTGCCCACAGCTTCATCCGCGTGGATTAAGGTTTTTTCAATCCCGTGAGAACTCATTAATTTTTCGGGACAAAATGTTGCCTAGGTGTTAATCCTGGGTACGAGCTATCTCCATTTCAAATTTCAGCCAAATCCGTTCATCCATTGTGGCGTGAAGGAGTAATAAACACACACACATACACATACAAACTTTCGCCTTTATAATATTAGTGTGATAAGAAACCACTTAGGTACTTATACATTAGTTACTTTTCCTGCATACCAATGAAATAGACAAACACTTCAGTTGCATGCATAAACGTAATATAACCTAATGGGTACATGTCAGTGAGTATTCAATCTGAAACGGGCTTTATTTTTCAAGCCTGAGTTAGTCGTGCCACAATTCTCATTTAGCCCCTTTCATTTCCTTTAATTTGCATCCGTAGTGTTTTTCTCGGTTTCATTCTGCTTATTCTATTTTAAATTAAATATGCATTAAAACAGCGAATTGCTCCCGGGGCTGATGTTTACAAATAAGTACTTTTTTCCCCACTAAAAGCATTTTGAAGTATAGCTAGCTAGAAAATAGTTTGTTTTAACATGCCTACTGGTTTCGTGGAAAATTGTTCAGACTTGTGGTGTTAATGCTGAAATTAAGCGAATGAGAAATTTGGTTTTATCAACACTTCGAATTCATAGACTCTTGATTTCCAATGCAAAGTAATTTTTAAGTCCTGACTGACTGACTGACTGACTGACTGACTGACTGACTGACTGACTGACTGACTGACTGAGATATCAACGCACAGCCTAAACTACTGAAGTTAGAAACTTGAAATCTTTACAGTTGGTTCCTTTTATGACGTAGGCGCACACTAAGGAAGGATTTTTGAAAATTCCACCCCTAAGGGGGTAAAATAGGGGTTTGAAAAATCGAAATTAACGTGAGGATGTAACATCCGACACAAATTGATTTTGTTCGAACAAAAATTAATGTAGCTTAAGTCAGCCGGACTACAATAACGAATCGAATGATATCTCATTCATCAAAATCGGCTCAATAAATACAAACTGGGTGTCTGGAGTACTTCGACCATGCGTTGTGCTAGGTCTTTTTTTCCACGCACTACGAAACTGTGGAACCAACTTCTTGCGGTAGTGTACCCACTAAATTACAACATGGGGTTATTCCAGGGGTGGACCAACAAATTCCTGAACAACTTGCATTGCATTGGAAGTGCCTCAGGCTCTACCAAAGTTCATGGCGGTAATCACTTAACATCAGGTGAGTCGCCTGCAGGATTGCTCGCTATAAATATATTATATAAATAAAAAGAAACTTGCATACATAAATTGCTGAAATCATTTATATATTTTGACTTAATCGGGTGAAAAATACAATGTAAACATTTCAAAATTAGTATTTCTTGTAATCACTCCGAAGTCAGTTCGTGGCAATCAATTACGAACCGTCACTGAAGTCGACGCAACTGCTTGAATATGTATGGACCGTGAATGAAAAATCGATTTCTGCCGATTATTCACCAGGGAGACTCATTAGAGTACAGATTGGGAAGTGCCAAGAGTAAGACTAAGCTCGAAATTCGACAATCACTCTATAATTTATGCACAGGCTCTGTAGGGTTAGTACAAGATTTAATTCGATTGATCGTATTCGTATACTATGACATTAGCGTCGAAGTAAAATGAACCTTAACTGTATTTATTTAAAGTCACAAATTCAGTACAACCAATTTTAGTTTGAAGTGTATCCGTAAAAGTAAAGGTATAAAAATGCATCCACGAAATTGAACTGTAATTAAATGTAATTATGATTCATTTTACTTTTACGCTGTTGTAAACAAGAATAGAGTCTAGACCATAGACATGTTCACATCTATGGTCTAGCTACAGACTTAAGTGACAGTGACAGTGACAGATGGCAAAAAAGAAACTTCTTTCACATTCAAATTATCCAACGTCACAATAACAATACCAAGAGCAAGCAATAACGTTTTTTCCCAACATTAATATCAAATCATCATTTTTGTACGTTCATCACGAGCCCAAGATATCTTTAGAGAAGTTACCGTGAAGAACACCAGCGCCCAAAATACAGCCAAAAGGGTAAACATACACTAAAGTCGTCGAATACGAATACGATCAATCGAATGAAATCTTATACTAACCCTACCTGGTATCTGTTAGAGTTATTTATGGCTCATTGCAGAGTTGGACCACGGACATGCAGTTTGCGTCCATTACGATACCTATTACATTAATGGGAGGCTCTGTCCTGGATTTAAGAGATTATCTTGAACAACACACAAACGAATTTTATATTCCTACTAGCTTTTGCCCGCTATTTCGCTCACGTTAAGTTCGATTTTTCAAACCCTGATTTTACCTCTTCAGGAATGGAATTTTCAACAATCCTGTCTTAGAGAATGCCTACATAATAATAGTTAATAGGTTTTATTTTCAGCCCGATCCGTCCTGTGGTTGGATCTGTACGTTGATAGATCAGTCGGTTGATCTGTCGATCGGTCAGTCGGTCAGTCAGTCAATCAGTCAACTTTTCCTTTTATAGTATATTTAGATTTGACTGTTGTTTAAACATCAATTTGGGTAGATACTGCATGCAGCTAATTCTGATGAATGCTGACTGGAGCGGTCGGTTTTGTTGGATTCGTATTTTGATAATTACGTTTGTTATACACCAATCAACAAAGCCAGGGTTGCTTGTCCGGAGTTCATAATACCTACTCAGACTTGTATGATTATTTCTTCTTGTGCTATCAACTGATGTAGAATATGATACAACACAGCGGATTTGTTGGATATGTCATATTTATAAAGATATTCCATAAAAACCCTATAAATACATTTTATTTAGGGGAATTTGTCTCGGTCGGTGACGTTAAGTAATAAATTACTGGCAGCAGACGCTCCCTTGCGAAAAGGGAAAAAAGAACAATGAACCCCGGGTGAAATTTTTATTAAATTTTCCGTTCACAACCTAATTTAATAAAGAATCAACATTTCACTCTTTCAATTAATAACAAAAGCGACTTTCCATTAACAAAGAAATAGTGAAATATTATTATAAGTAAAAAAATTACACCTAGTGTTTAAGATGCAACTTTATCAAATTTTTTTTTTAAATTCCGCCTTTTTGGATTTTTCATGACGTCATAAAGCCTATGATATGTGAAAGGCTGAGATAAAACCGAATGACACCTCGTTTACCAAAATCTAGAGTTCAATGAAAATGATGATTGAGTTTGCCCATCCATAGGGGCAATGCCATGCAGCCAGCATTTTGGGTATCAATCAATCCAACATATCTCATAAAAATAGTTGTATACACATTATAGAAAGTAATATCTGGGCCTATAGTTTTTAAAGACAAACTACAAGATTAAATATAATTTAAGTATTCCTCTAATTTTTATTGACTTTTGTTAATATTAAAATAAGAACCAAACTTCGTTTGGATTGGGAGGGACTCAAGGGTGACTTTCCCTAAACTCTTATTTCCTACTCTGGTGAAGTCACAGAAAATTATACCCTAGTAACTAAAACTAAAAGCGGGTTATTGCCATAATATACGAAGAGAGAGCCGTTCAAAATATCCAAGGAATGAAATGCCTTCGCTGGTCTTATCATAAAATAGCAAAATCCTTTAAATTCCAATAGAAAATATTATGTATACAAAATGTAAAAGCTAAAAATATTTACGGTTATACGTTGATAGCTCTACGCTACATCTCTTTGCTGTAAGTAATATTACGCTCACTAGACATGCAGCAGAAGCAAAAATAAAATGAATATACACGGGTTATGAGATGCATGCATTTAAAAGCGTTTTCTGAATGAAGAAACTTTATATTTTAAGCTATTGCATAGCTTCTATCGCGGGCCTTGAGCGTGGAGACCGAATCCAGAAATTCCGTAACGAAAATAACCTGACACGGGACTCCTCTCACCGCTAGATGGCGTTGATAAAAAATGCTATGCAATAGCTTTACCGCGGCAGTCCCCGAGTGCCACACGTCTTTTTTTTATATATATTTGCGAACTAAATTGATCATATCTTTAAACCAGACTTTAATGCTCGTATGCGATCAACAAAGTTATTAAAATACTCGTATTAACAGACAGTCGGCCGTTGTAGGTGTGCTGCTTTTCACAAGCGCCAGCGAGCGCGGCTTGACGTTTCTCGGTAAAGGCGCGTGTAATGGTAAATCTCCAGATGTAGATTGGATTTTGGCAGCAGTAGATCAAGTTTTACCTGTCGAAAAATAAACAGCAAAAATTACACCATATTTCTAAGGGGAAAAAAGAGTTTGACAAAAAAAATCGCGAAGTTAGGTTCAATTTTTAACCAATTTGCATTTATTTTCAACTTCAACAAATTAGCCTACATGAAATAAATAAATTTTGAATTTTAATTTGAATTGATCTCACTATAAAAATACTCACAACTTATTACAAACATTGCAACCAGAACACATTCCCTGGTTGAAAGAAGTTATGATTTGAAAATTCTACACAGATTTCAATTAAAATACTTACCTATGTAAATAATGTTTGGAACTTTTTAAGTGAGTAAATCACACTTTTGCATCCCTCGGGAATGTTAGTAACAAGGTATGTACAAATAGTGGAAGTGCATAATCACGGTACGAGCTATTTACATTGTCTGCTCTCATTACTAAGGAAGATATAAATCTATTTAAACAAAACTGGATTTTAAAATGCAATTGCACTCAAAAGTAAATACTAACGTTTCATCGCATTTTATTGTAATAAAACTCACTATTTTGGCTGGAAATGAAATAAATACGATAATGAAACCTTTATCAACCGATAGATGCCCCTGGCTGGACATAGTCTCTTGCGTAGAGTTCTACATGGCTCGGTCTTGCGCCGCGTGTATTCAGTGTCTCCATGCGACTTGTTTGATCTCTGATGTCCACCTTGTCTGGGGTCTGCCAACACTGCGCTTTCCGGTGCGAGGTCGCCACTTGGGACCCCAACAACTATCTCTTCTACAAACCCTTTATGAACCCTTCTCATGCTGTGGGGGGAACCGTGACCATTAGTGGGCCAGTGTGTTGATCAAGATAAGGCTTGAAAAGCTGAAAAGTCAAGGAGCTAACTGAATTGGAACTATCGTTTCACTATTTCTGATAAAGAGGTCGAGTAATTTGCTCATGCCTGGATGGTGATAGGATCACATTATCTGTACCAACTTCTTATACAAAATGATCTGCAATTCCGTCGCGTACGTGCCAAAATGGCTAAATTAAAACGAAATACACTTTTCGACAGCAAATTTGTCGCGTTCATAGGGAGCCGCAATGTACCGAAGCCCTGGCTAGCCTCCAAAATGGCGGCTTGTCAACGGGGTTCGACTCAATTAATTTTCATTAGGATGTGTTTTTTAGGGAAAAAACTTTACAGGCCCGGCCGTTTATACAATTAATTCCTAACAGCCTCACTCGGTGACATTCATTAAATTATATTTAATGAGTTATTAGCTAATTATGATTGAA
Source organism: Hipparchia sbordonii (assembly GCA_038048805.1). Lineage (NCBI taxonomy): Eukaryota > Metazoa > Arthropoda > Insecta > Lepidoptera > Nymphalidae > Hipparchia > Hipparchia sbordonii. Next base: position 8,630,641 of record CM076109.1, on the reverse strand, counting down.
TCTTTAAATTTAGTTATTATACGAAGCTTAAAACAATAAACAAAAATATAGGTATAATTTCTGAATTGTCTCTGGTCTGGTCTGGTGGGAGGCTTTGGCCGCGACTAGTTATCATATCACTGTCAAAGACGTGCCGCCAAGCGATTTAGCGATCTGGCATGATGGCGTGTAGAAACCATTTGGGGTATGGGTTTAATGCACACTGCCATACCCCTTCTAAGTTAAAGGTCGTAGCCGATTTATACGACTCCGTTCCCACCCAACCAAAGTATGAGCATTCAAATATAAACTTAATATCGTACTCTGAAGATGCATTTTACAGTAACAACACAAAATAGCAAACAGCGCGCGGTGCGTACCACACACTTCAACAGAGCGCGCTGTGAGCACGGCGTCTGTTCGCTTGAAGCGTGCTAACGGTCGGCGTACGTGCGCGGATGGAGAGACGCCGGCCGCCGCCGCCGGAATGATAGATGTAAGCGCGAAAACAGCGCGTAGCCTGTTATAGCAGCTGTAGGTGCGGGTGCAGCGAGTAGCCTGCTAGCTGTAGGCGCGGGGTCAGCGAGTTGTCTGCAGGAGTTGTGTTGCAGCGGTGTCGTGTAAGTGGGCTACGACCTTTACGCGCTACCATCTTATGCTGAGATATAAGTGTGCTCTGACTTAAGATAAAGTTAAAAAAAGAGACACGAATGTGCTCTGACATAAATCTGCCTCGGTTTAACACTATCTTGAGTTTGAGCAGAGTGAAAGTGTGGCCTACAGATTTCAGCCCTAGACTGCATCATCGGGTGAGATCGCAGTCAAGGACTATCTTGTGATCGAATAAAAAAAAAGTGGCCGTCTATTAGTTAACGAATAAGAAGGAGATTATGTTTAAGTGCTTATCGTTATAATAGTGTCTATTCCATCCCGTTATTACGAGTATTATGCTGCACTCGTTTTAAAAGTAAAATAAGCAAACATTACTGCATTCGTTGCAGCTTGGCGCTTGGAACTAGTTAGTATGTTTTTAATATTACACAAACCCACGTTCAAAATAATTTGCTCGTGATATTTTACGTGTTTCGGTGCAGTAATTACAATGCCTGTTATTTATAATACTCGTAGTTTCTAACTAGGATTAAACTTCAATAGCCTGAAATAATATTATTATCAGTGTTAGGTAATCCCGAAACTTGTGTCACGTTTTATCTAGCTTTTACCCACAGTTTCACTCACATAAAGTTCGAATTATCCCCTTAGAGGTGAATTTTTTAAAAATCCTTTCTTTGCGGATGGCTATGTTATAATAGTCATAATAGGTGAATTATGTCACTCCATTCAGGCATTCCGAACCAGTGGTAGATTCAGTGATGATTCAAAAGCACTTGCAAAAGTTTATTTGAATAAAAAAAAAATATTTCTATTCTATTCTACTCCACTGAAATATTCTTCTAGATTTCTGAGTCGTACGTAAAAATTTAAATAATTTTAGAAACTCGTAATGGTACAACGTTACTCGTACAATAAACTGCAGAACAGAAAACGAGATAAAACGCGGCGGCACTTGTTCAAGCTTAGAATATTTGCATACAAACGATGCCACAGTGACATAGAAGCAACATAAGTTGAAAATGCCAAATTCCGTCGACGCTTTGCGTACCGTCCACTGCTGTGTTAATTGGCATCATTCACATATGCCAGCTACATATCACCTACAACTGATATCTCTCTGTTCGCCTCTATACATATTCATCTGTGTATCTCTTTCTCTCTCTGGTCGTATCCCTTATTACTGATGATTGTGACTCGTGACTCCTGTTAATCTCTATTAACACTGCATTTTTGATACTAACCAGTATGGTATTCCTTTTAGACATAATGTTCTTTAACATTTTATACCTTGTTGTGCATAATTTTTGTTTTTAGTTGTTCTATATCTTTAATAGAACATAATATTTGATTAAAGAAAATCTAATTTGCGCACAGGTAAAAATTTCACGCTGAGTTTCTATCAAGTATGATTCAATTCCGTTTCTATGAAGTAGGATTTACAATCGGTATTAATATAATATAATGTACCAGTATAACTTATCTAATCCAGACTAAAAGTAGTTTAATTCAGATAATGTAGTAAAGCGCGTTTATATCAATGCATGTATTGAGATTGCAATCTGTTTTGCCAATATTGATAAACAATTTACAGTTTATCAGTTTTTAGTTTTATCATTTGGATTAAATTTTCAATACAAATATATGTGTTTAAGTGTAAAGTTAAGGGAATTCAGTTAAAAATAATTTTGGTTTAGATAGAGTATTGGTACTAGTCGTAAGAAAACAGGCCTGTCTTGTATTTCCTTACAGCCCGGAAGGTACAATTCCCTGAACGTCCAGTCTGTCCACTAGATCAAATTCCCCAAATGTCCTATTCCCTGAAAATCCAAATGTCTAATTTGCCCTCTCGGTCCAATTTCGTATATAATAATGAAAACTTCTATCCCCCTGTGGTCGTATTTTAAAATATACCTATACCTATCTATAAATTACCTATCTATAAAAAATCATCACCTTATCTACGCATTGTATGAACCCGTTTAATATTATTAAAAAAATTCCATTCAATTTGAATTCTTATAAAATGCTTGGTTTTATTTTATCTTTAATTCTTAGGAGCATTGCAAAGAGGATTCCAAGATGAGCGTTCGTGACCCTGCATTCGATATCTGAATTTAAATTTAATTTTACGCTAGCACTCAGTTTTCTAGAGTCCCATCGGAGCATACTATACTGTTTTTGTTAATATGCTTACGACTTCGTGAGCATTAGGAAGTGCAGGTGTTAAAAATCCCGTGGGAACTCTCTGAATTTTGGGATATTAAGTAGCTTAAATCATTACCATGCTGGCCGAGTACAGATTGGTAGACTTCACATACGTTTGAGAATATTCAGTTTGGAGGAGATCGCTTAACGGGATAAGACCTCCTTTGTGCATTTTATATTCATTTATCAGTTTCAATTGTATTTATTTAAATCATTTTGCGGAGTGAATCTTCTAGGTACTATTAGGTGTTCTGTGACATTGGAGAAAAATAGTACCACATTAAAGGTTGAAGTAATCAGTCGTACAAGTGGGAATCACCCTAAATTTAATATAGACAAACCCTCCAAAGGAACGTTTGACGGCCCACTGGTGTCACCGACCGATATTATGAAACTTTTCTTTACGCAATCTACATAAAAAATGAGTCGAGGGTCCGCACTGAACCCGCCAGTAAATTAAGCTTTTGAAGCTGTTAATTTTATTTGCATACAAAACGAATCTTGTCAAAATATTACATTATTCTTGCTAGATATATTTAATTTTGTGCCCGGCACAGGTATGTTTCTTATTTTTTTTCTAATCAACTAATCAATTTAAGTTTACCCTAGTAACTTTGCTAATGCTTTGTGTGGATTGCATGTGAGGTAGTCGACAAAAGAATATACACGCTACTACTACAGCGCTACGTAACTATATTATGAACCTACTCGTAGAAGTCTTTGGCGCTATTCAGTCTGAACGCCATCAAAAGTACCTCGTATTATTTATATTTTATTCCTGACAAGAAAGCCCTTGACTGCAATGTCACTTGATTCGGTTCCTACCTTCGGTTCCTACACGCCACTTTACGTCTTTCACGGGAGGGTTGTAACATTATGGCCTCCTACTATAAAATTAACTATTAACTTTCATGCTTTATTTGGATTGCCATAAAATATACATGTACATAGAACTGATGTGCTACGTGTGTGCTACGCAATATTACATAGAAGTATATCGCTCATTTGCGACAAGTGTGACATAACATGACGAAACAACACAGCGGCCCTTTAACAGGCATCGGTCTTTCGCCGCCTCTACTCAGCCGCGGTTCCACCTGACTCGTCTGTTGGATTCGGTCCACCAGACGGGAGTGAGTTGTCTGCATGGTCACCACTCTAGCATCTTGAGAATCCAACGACCAGGAGCTCTTTGAACTAAATGCCCCACATGTTTCCACTTCGGATTCGTAATCGGTCAGCTATATCGGTAACTTTAATTCTTCTACGGATCTCCTCATTTCTGGTTTGATTTCGCAGGGATACTCTGAGAATAGCTCTCTCGGAGTGAGTCTCTCCATCACCCGCTGAGTGACTTTGAGACTTCTTTTGAAATCCATAGGTAGTGTGTCGGACCCATAAATTAGGCGACGTTCGTCATGCATCAATCACAAGTATACAATATACGTGCTTCAGGGACCGTGCACCGTACACGATGAGTAATGAGTACTGAACATTTTGCGCTCCAGTTTTATTAGCTGTTTACCGTCGTAACGTAAACAAGGCTTTATCTCAAGAGCGCAGCTCTGAGAGTGGACCTAGCTACAATGTCAATGCTTGTCCTGATTTATAAGCAGGGTTAATCCTTACATGTAAAGGGTCTTTGAAAGGGTTTATGCCCTTTAGTAGGTACTTTTTATCCTGCTTCTTTCCAGAAAACTTTATGAATAAATAATTGTTACGAATCTTAACATTGTTAGTATATTGAGCAATAAAAAATGAAAAGGAAAAAAAACAAAAAATAAATTATACGTATTGTAGGTAACATTTGACTTATCACGTCTAAAATTGAAAAGCTTAAAGGCTACGTTGAAACAAGCATACAAAAATGTTAACATAATATTGTCGGCGACCTCGTTAAATTCGGGTAAGTACCTACTGCGTTAAAAGTTTAAACAGAGTTGGATGTTAGCTTCACTTTTAAGTAGTTTTCTGGTTTATAAAATGTGACCCTAGTTTTCTACCCTTCGGTATAAATACATAATTAGTCCTATTTTCTTAACTACATACATTTTCTTAACTACTCTACATTTTGTTAGGGGTTACGTAACGTAAATCATACGTTTTCTGATCAATCTAAAGCATCCAAAGGCCATAGATATGTCAAAACGTCTTATTCTGATTTATGCCCTAAAACGTGACTTGGTTTAATAGCCCGCTATCTAGGTCACAAAGCGTATAGTGTATTTTTCACATAAATCATTTGTTTTCTATAGTTTCATATCCCAGAGTTTAAATTAAGTAGAGGCGTCAATCTTTTAGTTCATTTTTAGCCTGGGTGAATCACCGCTAGTTGATTTATTTTAACCTTTTCTAGTGCTCTGCTAACTTCCTCGTATTATGAACATAACTACGCCGTTGGTTATATTCTCTACGCCTCATGTCGCGTATTGCGAACGCGTCATTGTACCATTGGTGCTTACAATAGATCTTTTCTACGAAAGTTAACGATGTAACTTATAAAAGTGAGTGTAAAAGTGAGTGAGTGAAATAGAGATCACCTCATTCAAACGAAGTTTGATTCTTTTTCTCAATTCAGATTTCACCGCCTAGAGAAATTCTAAACAAAGCTCTCTTCATCGCACGCTGAGTGAACCTAATCTTTCTATGAGGTCTATAGTTAGCGACTATGTCTCGGAGCTGTATTTCATCTCTAGCAAGTACTGGCACTGTCCGAACACTTTGGTCTTAAGGAAAAATAAAATACAATTAATTCATATAATAATTTATTTACGTATTCCATTTAAGTTCACATTAAATTAAATGAAACAATAATATCGTTAAACTGTACATACAAGTTAAAAGATGATTTCGTGCAAAGAATTGACATTACCTTAGGTGAAACACAGCCATAGATTAACGCTTATATTTTATAACTAATTACTGTGAAGACACATAAGGATTTAAAAGGTTTCGTTTATTTTCCATTACTAAGTTAGGTCTTCTTAAACAAATAAAAAGGGGCTCGCAACGGATACTAATAAAGAACCTGGCTAACAATGTTATTCTTCCAAATAATAATAAATTGTAACTTATTATTATTTAGCTATATCAGCCTAGATAAGGCAAAATAATTATCATGTCAATAGCACTCCATCCCATAAGGTAGTTTAGTGTCTGTTCTTTAAAATAGTCTTTCACCCACCGGGGGTTATCAAGCAGTACAATATATAGATGTATTAAAGTATATAATCCGGTTGGTATATTCATTGGCCAATTTAGATCAACTCTCCATTGAATTAATTATTTTTGTTGACATCAATGTAAAGTACGAATATTTTAATACTAAATAAAGTAGCTCGATTTTATGACAAGGGGAAATAGACGTTTATCTTCTCTTTTTTAGACGTGGAGGCATGTGGCATTAAAATCGATAAGTTTTACTAAAAGCCAAGTTGGAAGTTTCAAGCGGAGTAAAACACTTTCAAAGTCGTTTTCTAGTTTATAAAATGTGACCCCATTTCGCTGGCCTGCAATATGGCATGATAGACTGTTATGACGACAGCTTGTGACAGAATTCAGTAGCGAAATATATGGCAGTGACCTACGGTTGAATATATCACGCCGGATAACCATATTTTATTTATTGGAGCCACATATCCTTTAATTTTTATCGTTTCTAAGTTCTGCGTCCTTTTTACTTGCTAATTTCAATCCAAAAGTTTAAACAAGATCTATATGCGTTCTTCTTATTATGATGCGAGGCATATTTGGGATCATTTTCGTCACACAGTCTTATATTCATTACATATATTATAGACTAGGGCTGCGATTCTTTACGGTTTCATGTATAGGGATTCAAGTAAAAAGCTGCTTGTGATCGATCTATGTCCTCTACATAATATATGCGAAAATTCGTTGCTCCGTTGGAAGAAACAGCCACAATTTTGCATTCAGGTATACGGGTATTACTAGTACAATATGATATTTAATAATGTTAAATTTAAATTGAACAAAATTGTGTCGAATGTAATAAAACGTAACATTTTTTTTTATCTTGTAGGTATTTAAGCACTTACCAAAAACATACCCGTTTTACTAACAAAAAAATCAAAATTAATTTTAATCGTAACTAAATGGATTGGCTCGCGTTCTTAAAGCATCTTTTACCTGAACTTTGGGCTTTATTCTGAAATGTTCTCAAAGGTATGTGAACTTTGGAAATAATCACCTGGGTAGCGGGGTGGACTATACTTCTCTTTTATCTGGAGATCCCATTACAAAATCAAATATATGCCTACTTACTAGAGGACACCCGCGACTTGTCCGCGTGGAATTAGATTTTAGGATGGAATTTTTAAAAACTGTGAGCCACGTACTTCTTTATTTTTAATTGAAGAGCAAAATCCCGATTTTCATAGTTATAACTTGAAAAATGATGGTCTTTCATGCAAATATTTATCCCCTATTTATGCCCTCTGGGGGTGAAATTTTCAAAAACTGTGAATTACGTATTTCTTCATTTTTAATTGAAAGCCTAAATACCAAGTTTCATAAATCTGTCTTGAAAAATGAAGGATATTCATATTGTATAATTGTAGTTAATTTATTTTATATTCATCAAGAAGTTCAACAATTTTTTCAATATTAGCATGCTAAATGAAATAAATATTTTTTCAAACCTTCAGGGCCATTCATTATTTTAACACGAAACCTTTCATCGGAAAAAGTGATGCTTAAAAACTGTAGAAGTTATTAAAATCTGATAATGAACAAATAACATTTATTCTACAATATAATATGATTCAGTTTTATTCATTTATTTATCTAACAAATATATTTTACACAATACATAATTATTAATAATTATTATACACTTCGACGACATTTTAAAAACAACATTTGGGAATGTACAAAAAATAATAACTCCGTATCGCATAATATTATACCTATGGATATCTATAGACTGCTGAATTAAATTCATTTTTATTTGTAGGTTACATACGATCTAACATCGTATATTTAATAGTTACAGCAATAGTCAAAGAGCAAACGAACATTTCACTTTAGGTATCTAGTTATCTGTAATCTTACCATGATTACAAATTTTCCTTTTAAGGTCATTGCTCACTTATACGACACCGTTCCCGTACGGTAAAAGAATAAACTTTACAGAGACAAAACACCACAAACACAATAATATCAATCAGCGCGCAGCAAGCGAGCTTATCGCAATCTAGCTACTCCATGATTAACTTACCACAAGCTGCAAGCGAGCGTAGCGCACGCTTGAAGCTTATAGCTTGCGAATTTGCATGACCGTGTGCAGTAGGAAGCCAAGAGAATGTAATCACTCGTAGGAAGGTGCAGCTCACCCACCACCGCCACACAAATTTTCTTATCAGTCATCACCAACCACGCGTTGATAGTGAGCTACAACTGTAGCAGCTTTCTGTTAGCTATCACTATAGCGATATACCTGGACACTATACCTGGACAGCGAACGGTTTGATTTGACGTGGAGCCGTGTGAATTCTCTGTGGGTACGGTGTCGTGTAAGTGAGTTACGAACTTTAATAACGGTTTATTGATGTTCTTGCATGGTTACACCCATTAATTATAAATTGCTCGCTAGCTCCTTAACAATTTTGTTATTTTTTGAGGCCGATCAGTTTTATCTACACTTATTCTAATATCACTGTGAAAGTACTTCATACCAAGCCTCATAAGCTTATTAACTTCGATATTTCTTTAATAGTCCAGATTAATACTAAGATAATACTACTTTTGTAATCCATTTGTACACCTGTAACAAAAAGTTTAAGTTTAATATCATTAGAATTATCTAAGTAAGTTAGCCCGCTACCATCTTAGACTGCATCGTCACTTACCACCAGGTGAGATCGCAGTCAAGGGCTATCTTGTCATCAAATAAAAATAAAAAAAAGTACTGAATACAATTTTGAATTATTTCCCCATGATCATTGAAACAGATCGTGAGTTGGCACCTATTCAGAGATAATAATATAATAAATACTTTTTAAAAAACCGACTTCAAACCCTACTGCAAAGTATAAAATATAACTATTTTATACTTACTGCAAAGTATAAAATATAACTATTTTATACTTTGCAGTAGCGTTTGAAGAAAGAATTTTCCAAATCGGTTCAGGTGTCTTCGAGTAATCGGGGAACTAAATAAATAAAAAAGATCCTGGCGAATTGTGAACCTCCTCCTTTTTTGAAGTCGGTTAAAAATCCGCATTAAAATGTCAGGAGACAACCGAGTGCAAAAGTAAAAAAAATCCCCATAATCGAATTCTCATCTCACTCACTTATGACCCAATTTAAAAAGTATTGTGAAAAGAGAAGTCTCGCCTAGAATGTTGTAATTTTCATGCGAATAGAATAGAAAATGAGGATTAATTTGATATACAAAATAACATTTTCCTAATTACATGCTCAAAAAATTGCGGTCTGAAATTACAGAACAAAGGTGAATAATAATTGAAGTAAACTCATTTTACTTTATTAATATTATTTTATATTCAACGTTTTTATCGGCCACTAATTTCCCTTGGGCTTGTTAAGCGTTACCAGACCGTGTATTATTAAAAAATTTACTTTAAACAAAATGTAATTATGGTGGCTAAAACAACACTGTGTTAAAAAATACTAGATAATGCCCGCGACTTCGTCCACGTGGATTAACATTTTTTTGACTTTCGCGGAAACTCTAACTTAATTAACTCGGGAATTTTCCGGGATAAAATGCATATGTGTTAAGCCTAGGCATGAGATACCTCCATTCCAAATTTATATCTCAAATCGATAAAAAAATTGAACTCACCTAATTACAAAATCTAAAGTTACTGCCAGTTTTACAACAACAAGAAAACCGAAAAGGTGTCTAATAACATTAAACTCTCAACTTTAACCTGAACATTGACGCTTCAAAATTGTTACAACACAGAGCTACTAATTTCCCTTGGGTAGCTTGTAAAGCATTACCTGATCAATTTTTGGTGTAATGCTTAAGTTTGGTCTATTTAAAAATAATCTGGTGTAGACACTTAGGACCTAAACACACCGTATTGCGGTGCGGCGCTGCAACGCATTTCCCCACTAAGCGTTACGTTGCCTCATACAGTGTGAGAGTGAAGTGACCATTTTTGTGTGATCCCTGAACGTTGCTAGATGTGTCTCTGCCGTGGATTGTAATAAGTGTACCGCTTTCTTGTTATGAAGATGATATTATACCAAAATAAATAGACGACAGAGAAGTTACTGGATAGGTAAATCAAGCGTCGCGTTGCACAATGCTTTCTGCGTTGCGGCAGGCAGCGGCCGCTGATTCCGGTGGTGCGGTTCCGCAACGCGGTTATGTGTTTAGCTCTTCATCGTGGAATCGCATCCATTTTTCTGACGTAACTCGTATAGTATCTCTCGTCGAGATAACTCAACTCGTACTTAGGTTATGTAGGTATAAGAGGTATATGCATATTTTACGTAATAACTGAGTATTTGTCGTTATCTGCATTTCTAATTAGTATGGTAATAATATGTGGCTTATAGACGTGGTTCAGATGACAAGATGAGATTATACCAATGCAAGCGAATGACAAATATACGATACTACTTGGAACTATGCTGTTCGTGTATTTGCATTTCATATTGTTTCAATACTTTCACTGCCATGAATAACAAAAAAAATTAAGTAAGAAAGGAAAGTTAGATGTAAAATCCGTCATATTGATTATATAAAATCTAGTATTATTCACCCGGATCATAATTCAAAATCGTTTGAAAACTGACTCCAAGAAATCGGCTCAGTAGGTACTTGAGGAGCTATGGGAGAACCTACAAACATATAAACATACGTATATAGAATGCTAAAATCATATCCCTTTCCTTTGGGCTTACCGTAGTGGGGTAAAAAAATCTGCCACTTGAAAAACACGGATAAAAATAAGGTAGAATACGGGATACACATATAATAATATAAAATCAAAATGATCTGGAGGGTATTACACAAAAACCCGGGACAATATTAAAATTATGACCCTTCCGTTAATCCCTTTGTTTTGAAATTAAACGGTATCCTTTTTTGTATGAGCGGAAGCCTCATCACAAAACTCACATTCCTAAACATTTAAATTATATTACGTATATCATAATAATATGGAAATCGTACCACAATCATAATATTATATAATATGAATTACATCAACTGCTTAAGCATGATGAGTGCATCACATCCATCCATACATCCATCCTCATAAACTTTCGCATTTATTGAACGAGCGAAGCGAGTTCTCTGAGTCAACTAGGGCGCTTGCCTACTAGACAGAGAAGTGTGTCCGTATAAATGTCTGTCAGAGCCCTATAACTTCTGAATTACTGAATATTAGAACGTGAAACTTGGTTGAAAATTCAGTTATATCCTGTACTTGAACAACAAATACTAAAATTAGATAAATGTTATAAAGAAACGAAATTATTTAATTTTAATGCGCCATCTATTAGCATTATTGTGAAGCTAATAGCTTCACTATAATGCTAATAGATGGCGCTGTGTCAGTAAAACAGTTTTATGTCAACTATTATTTTTTTTATTGCGTCTAATGTTAAAAGTTAATTATTACAATATATAATTAAAACTTTTGGGAATTATGGGATATCGCGAGGTCTCAGTTCGGGGCGAACCACTAGTAATAGTAGGATAGGATTTACAGTGCTTTGCGTAGCATACGCTACGTTCGCGCTACGTTTTCGTAGCATTTATCATGCTACAGTCTAAGAGGCTTTGTGAGCATGATAGGTAAAAGTAGTACAGACCGGTTTAGAATATGCGCAGGACAAGTGACACCTTAAGTCGGTTGTCGCTCTACCATTGACATAACATATAACAATACCAAATTGGTGTAATATACCTATACCAAATAATCTTTAGTGAAGTAATTATACAATTTCAAAGCTGAGCTCACGCCTCACGGACTGTAAATATTAAATCACACTAATATTATAAAGGTAAAAGTTTGTGTGTATGTGTGTGTGTGTGTTTGTTACTTTTTCACGAAAAAACTACTGGACACATTTGACTAAAATTTGGAGATAGCTCATACCCGGGATTAACGCACCAGGCTAAATTTTATCCCGGAAAATGAAAGAGTTCCCGAGAGAATTAAAAAACCATAACCACGCGGACGAAGTCACGGGCATCATCAAGTCATCATCATCATCATCATCATCATCAGCCCACATGCATCCACTGTTGGACATAGACCTCTTTTAAGTAGCGCCGTTACCTATTCTCGGTCTTTCGCATCCCATCGATGCCTGCCACTTTTCGGATGTCATCGCTCTATCTAGCCGGGGGGCACCCTACACTCCGTTTGCCGAGACGCGGTCTCCACTCGAGGACCTTACGACCCCAGTATCATCAAGTATTTGATATAAAAAAAACATTTACCTCTATTGGAGACGTATTTCGACAGCTGCGTACGAGAGTACACAGTGATGATAGTCATAGTGTCTCTGACTACGGGGGGTTCTACGGGAAGGATGGCTTCGCAGCGCACGCGCAGCGCCCCGCTGGCGGTGGGCGGCACGGCTACTCGCAGGATGCGCCAGGAGGCTCGCAGGCCACCCGGCTGGGGCGCGCTAAGCTCTCTGTGCTGCCATGGCTCTGTCTATAAAAGCAAATTATTAATAAACTAGCTGATGCTCGCGACTTCGTTCGCGTGGAATTAAGTAGCCTATGTTTTAAAATATAATCCAAGGTATAGATAATCTATCTTCATTTTAAATTTCAGCCAAATTGGTCCGGTAGTTTTTGAGTTTATTCATTACAAACATACACACAAAAATACAAATCTTTCCTCTGTATAATAGTAGTGTAGATGTACATTAAAAGTAAATAAACTTTTTTTTAAAAACAAGCTTTTATTTAAATGCGCTAAAAAGAATAAAACTTCTTTTAAAACATTTACTATCAACGTATAACGTCATTACACAATTTATATGATATAAAAGCTTATTTCAGCTCAATCGGTTGAAGCTAACTGCTTCAAAATTGAGTTACAAGATTCCATCCGAACAAACATAGTTACATAGTTATATACATACATTGCAAGTTAAATAAAAGCTTTTAAAATAGGAAAAAAATCTCAATCCATGCGAACGAAGTCGCGGGCATCATCTAGTAGGATAAAGAGTAAAAACCCCATCAGTATAGCCAGCATGGGTGGGAGAAATTTTATCCCCGGGGAAAAGATAAAATGTTTATCCCCTCGCTCAGTTTTATCCACCTGTCGAGCTTGAGCAAAACGGTGGAAATAATATCCACTGTGGATATTCTTATAAGAATATGCTGTTCCTTTCCCTTGTCGCCATGCTTTAGCATAGGGAGAAGATAATTTTATCACTTGTCAGTGGATAAGATAGGGGGATAAAACTTTTATCTCCTCCCCATGCTAACCCTGCTGCTTTAAAGAATACTAGATGAAATTTGGCACAGAGATAGATTATAGTCTGGAATAGCACATAGGCTACTCTTTAACCCGGGAAATAAGAGAGTTCCCGCGAGAATTAAAAACCTTGATCCACGCGGACGAAGTAGCGGGCATCATCAAGTAATAATCCTTTCGTGTATTAACAACTAGATGATCCATCCTCACAAACTTTCACGTTTATAATATTAAGTAGGAGTAGGATAGGACTGTCTTGACTGTGGCTTAATTATTCATGAATTAATTACACAATATATTTTTTTTAAATGTCTTATTTTATAGCTCCTGCAATTTCAGTTTCTTAGATTTTTACTTTTTAACCGACTTCCAAAAAAGGAGGAGATTCTTAATTTATCAGAATCTTTTTTTTAATATATGTTCCTTGATTACTCGAAAACTGGACCGATTTGGAAAATTCTTTTTTTGTTTGAAAGGGTATACTTTTCAGGTGGTCCCATTGTCATTAGGTTAGGATCTGGTGATGGGATCATGGAGAAATCGAGGGAACTCTTCTATAATTTTTACGTTAATATAATAAGTAAACTTTACATTCTTTCATTTGTTTCGCAACTTGCTCATAATGTATGCGACTGCATTAAAACTCTACTATGAGTCTACCAAGGTAATTATTACATTATTCATTAGTATGCGCTGAATAAAAGCATTTGAGGATGGTTTAATATGCATGAATTTATGAGCATTTTAAAGTTGAACTGATTACCTACCTGGTTTCATACAGTGAGTATGTTAAAATATTATAAGTGGTTAACTTTTCCATCATATTAAATGAATAGAGAAATCTATAGCTTAGTGATAAGTAATGTTTATGTATTAATTTAATTAGGTTACAGTAACCAGATATCATAATTATAATTTTTTTCTTAGGTACCTACTCGTATACAATCGATATTTTTTGACGATGATACAATAGATAATTTTGAAAGTTTGTGTTTTCTTTTTTATAAAAATTACACCGAGTATCAGAATGAAAATATATTATGTGTGTCAACTTTTCTATTACCAAAATAACGTGAGTATATATTCATTTGTAGGGTTCCGTACTCGAAGGGAAATCAACCCTAGGGGACCCTATTACTAAGCCTCCGCTGTCCATCCGTCCGTCCGTCTATCTGTCTGTCTGTCAGCGGGCTGTATCTCATGATCTGTAATAAGTAGATACTTAAATTTTACACAGAATATGTATATATCTATTGCCGCTATAACAACAAATAATAAAAATAAAGGGCGATACCCATATAAGAAATGTGATTTTTACGGTTTATACGGAACTCTTCATATGCGAGTTCAACTCGCATTTGACTGGCTATTTCATTTGTTACTAGATAGTCTGTGACGACACTAAATAGCAAACAACATAAAAAAGCCTCAAAATAAACAGAGCATTCAAGAGATAGTCTAACGGTAACTAGATTTTACTGTTTGTCCCCTAATGGAATCCTAAATCCAATTGAAGTGGATTGGATCCTATTGATTGAGCTGACAGCAATCGAATTTAACCGAATTATAATCAGCCGATTAATCTACGAATGAAAATGGATATAGCAGGAAGCACGGATAAATATCTCATAGCATTAAATCAGTCTGATTGTGATGTCTCAGAGGACAAGATAAATTGGTTGATGTTCCCGGTAAGTCCTTAACAAGTTCTTTTGAATAATCAACATCGATTTATTGTACACTTATTCGAAAAACTGGCTATTTCGGTAGAGGCCTTGTAGACTTAAAAATAAACTAAGTATACAAATAAAATAAAATTGAAGTAGTGTATTATGTAAGGCATTAATGAGATCCACATCGCGCGTGCGAACCTACAGCTAGCGCCATCTATTTTAACTTGCCACATTACGAGTGGAGATGTCACATTACAATGTCATATACAGCATTGTAAAGTCGACATCTCCTAAGGATGCTCCGGTGTCGGGACGAACGTGCGTCGAGAGTAGTACAAAAGTCTTGTGTGGTGGTGCATGTGAGTGGTGGTGGCATTGCTTGCTTGGGAACTTAGCTTTCTTGCTTGGTTGAGGAGGTAAGCGGTGCTTAGCTTTTAACTGCATGTTTGACCATGCAGACTTTTTCTGTTGGCAGATTATAGCAAAATGATTCTAACCTTTTCTTGCTAATCACGAACTTCCGCAAAGTAACGCCTGATTCTATCCAATAGTATTTATTGTTTTTATTCCTCTTGAACGTTATACCACAGAATACCTATTAAATTATACTCAGCGATGTTAAAATTGGCAGTTAATAAATAGTTGAGATCTTAAAAAAGCCAATTTAAATAGGAATTCCTCCTTACTTGCACATGTAGCCGTTTTACATATATCAGGATTGGGCGTATTATTTACGGGTACGTTTTACACCCGGGGCCCTTTATATGGCCGGGGCGTTTGTTTTGTTTGCCATTACGGAGCTCATTGTTAAGACTTGGTCGAGCCACTTTAAATCTTCACTAACGGCCTTTTAAAATGGTTAATATATCTTTCAAAACGTCCCTTTTCGTTGTAAATTGTATAATATTTCTATTACACTCTGTTTGTGAAATGTCAATATTTTTATATTTACTCATGTAATATTTATAATTATTCATTTTATATAATTATCTTTTTTTAATATTGTTACCCAAGTTAATTAAGGGTTTTTCACTGGAACTCCTTAATATTCCGTGATAAAAAGTATCCTAAGGGATTGTACCTACGTGTATTCTAAGAAAGGACTTCTTTAGAATACACGCTATCTACCAATTGTTTAAATTGGGTCAAAAGCTAACACAAATAGATACAACAGCCAGACAGACAAACCTTGAATTTATAATTTTTTTTTCACCAAACTTTCTTATTTTCGAGAATAAATTCTTCCAGGAATTATTTTACTCACCGCCATTCAGGCTTTTTTTTTTTTTTATTCTCATTTTTAATAAGGGACTTTTGAAGGTGACCTTCATGTCAGCCCCATCGGTACTCACAAAATATTACAATTATAATAATACAATTAATATATACAAAATGAACTACTTATATAACTATATCAATTTGAGAGAATCACTAACAAATCTATATACTTTAACAGCCGAATCCATTCAGGCTTACTTTATAATACAACTCCTATTTTATTTTATTCTATCACTAGCTGATGCCCACAACTTCGTTCGCGTGGAATTAGTTTTCAAAATCTCGCGGGAATTGTAATTTTTCCGGGATAAAAAGTAGCCTATGTTTTAATCCAAGGTATAATCTATCTCAATTATAAATTCAGCCAAATCAGTCCAGTAGTTTTTGCGTGAAAGAGTAACAAACATACACACACAGACACACATATAAAACCTATCGACTTTATAATATTATATAGTAGGATAACATACTCCGGACAGAAAAAATTAAATCGTATAGAACGGGTAGTGGATACAAGCGAAATATATCACCGATCCTCAATAACAGTCTTTGTTCGAATAAATTGGGTGCTATTATACTATGGCCGTGCTATTATGAACTGTGAATTGAAAAGGAAATAATACTCATATGATTTAAGATACGTACATTCTGTCGCAGATTTATAGGCTTCTTTTATTACGTCTAAGCTCTTTTTGCATGAACTCTTTTCATAGTATAGTGTTGTATTGAAAGGTTTCGAGATAACTGATAAGAATTACAGATTATTACAGATAATTATAATTAAGACAAGATTTTAGCAAACGTTCTTGTTCTTGTAAATAACTATACCAGGAATTATTTAGATTATACAAAACTAGCTTTTCCCCGTGGCTTCACTCACGTTAAGTTCGATTTTTCAAACCCCTATTTTATCCCTTTAGGGGTTGAATTTTCAAAAATCCTTTCTTAGCGGACACCTACGTTATAATAGCTATCTACATGCAAAATTTCAGCCTGATCCGTCCAGTGGTTTGAGCTGTGCGTTGATAGATCAGTCAGTCAGTCAGTCATCTTTGCCTTTTATATATTTAGATTCCTGTCAATAGTACTGACTCACTTTCCATCAGGTGTGATATTGATCAAGCGCGTGTCTATAATATAGAAAAAGTAGGTAAACAGTTTATTCTGGGAATAAAACCTCATGTATTCTGAATAAAATTTACCCCTTATTGCCCTTATTGGCCAATTTGGGCCTTACAGAATATCTACGATATTTGTAAGATCGTCTCTTAATAAAGTGCCTAAAGTAAAGAAAGTTATGTATAAAAATAAAAATATTATGAGTCTAATATTATACTGTACGCTTAACTTGTTAGGCGTGCTTCGTTAAATCTGTAATTCACAATTTATACAATACATAGACGTTTAAATATAGTCCAAAGTTGGATACTCAACGAAAATTTTATAACATTTTACTATCAGATATTTCGAAGTCTTTTATCTCCTTTCTCTGAAATTTATAGCTTCAAAACTTTTTATACAGCTCAAGTTTTTTGGGTTTCGTACCGAGCTTACTTAGATAACTTATTAAGGGCTATAATAATATTTCTGAAAAAATTAAGAAAAATTAAAAAATAGAAAGTAAAAGTTTTAAAATGGTAGGTATTTATAAGTTGTTATAGATCACCTATATATATTTTTACTATAAAAAGAACCATAATAAATGTAAAATTTTGGTATAAAAATTTCCATATGTTAAAAACGAAACTTATATTTTAATAACAGCTCCATGCGTAATCGCCTTAATTCGTCGATCCGATTGCCGATTGAGCCCAATCACAATAATTGATAGTTCAGTCAGATCTGATTGGATTGCTGATTCCATTAGAGTAAAAGGCAAACAGCTTAATCCAGTTATTCCCTATCTTTTAAGTGCAGCGCTATTGCATAGCAGCATATCTGAACCGACTTTTGAGTTCAAAGGCTCCCTTAACTTTAGGAAACGTAGTTACTCAAAAAGGTAGGTAACCAATTTTTCTGCGAAGTTTTACTAAACATGTTTTGGAAAATCTACAGAGATATAGGTGTACTTACATTTTGACACTCAACTACTTACATAGAAAAAAAATATACACGTAATCGAGAACAAGTTTCCGTTTTTTGAAGACATAAAAAAAATTACACATTCACCTAACATAATTCCTCAAAGTTTTCTAGTGGTTTTTGGGCCATATTCTCTCACTCTGGTTTACTGAACATCCCTGCTTTATAAGCAATAATCGATAGATAGCTAATTCAATCGGGCTAGTTTCCTGATTCGATAAGAGTTAGAAGCAAACAGCAAAATCGAGTTAGCCTCTCCCTGGAGTGCAACGCCTATCGGCAAAGTGTTGTAGTTTGACCTGCTATTTGTTCATGGGTCGGATTTACGTTTGCAGGAGTAAATTGTTTTATTTCCTACAAGCGACTTCGTCCGCGTGGATTAAGGTTTTTTTTTAATTTCCGCGAGAATTCTTTAATTTTCCGGGAAAAAATTTAGCATATGTTTTAATCTTGGGTAAGAGCTACTCGTATCACCATTCCAAATTTCAGCTAAATCGACTCATTCGTTGTGACGTGAACTCCATTAATCCATCCATCCAAACTTTCAGTCGGTTCTTACAAAGATTTTTTTAATATTAGGGTAAAGATGCCGAATATGAGATACCATTTACATATTCGGCCATAAAAAATAAGTTATTGCCCTAATGACTATGAAAATTATTTATATTCGATAAGTATTTAATGAAGTTTATCCTTGAAAGACCGTTTAGTTCTAGGTATAATAGATTTTTTGTTATATCAGATAATATTAGAAAAGTCAGAAATTACGTCTCAGGGAAATGGTCTCCTATTATGAGATACCAAGGGTTTTTAATATGAGATAGTATAGATTTAGAGAAAAAGAAAAGAAATCAATTCAAAAAACTTTTTATTGGCGATATTTATTAATCTACAACATCGTACTACTAAATAAAAAGGTTTTAGTAATAACTTAATAATATATTATCATGTGCTTGATCATGTGCTTGTGCCAAGTGCTTGATGTTCTTCAGATGTAGATGTAACCCTTTAAATCGTTAGTCCAGCTTTACAATATTTTTCTATTTTTGCTTCTAAATAGTCAGAAAAATCTGGAGGTCTTCCCATGAACCTTGACAAATACTTCTGCATTAGCATCTTTTTTGACATAACGTTCTAGGATACTCTTAGGAACATCGAAAGTTTTGACGCTATTAGGTAACGTATTTGTTTGCTTCGCACTGCACTCACGGCCCATATTATGGCATCGTGGTTCTAGGACTTGTTTGATCTAGAAAAAGAGGTTTTTAAGTAGTCGTATTTCTATACATCCTAATATGAGATATGGGTCGTTCTACTTTTCTACCGACAATGAAACGACGTTTTTCTGTTTTTTTTGGTTTTTGAACTATCTATAATTGTGTTTTATGTGTGGGATTTAAAAAAAACTGCATCTGTGTTTTCATTAGTACTAATTAAAGTTTCCTTCGTAGCTAATATTGATTCTTTTTTAATGTTGGTTTTTGAAAAAATAATGTGACAAAGTGGCCTTTTTCTGTAGAGACAACATTTCAGTTTACCACTCTGTCACGGCATTATACGGAAAACGAACGTATAAAATATGCTGGTTAGAGAACATGAAAAATGACATAATATTAATAGATAAGAAAAATATGGACGTTTATTCGAACCGAATAAAAAACCGTTTATATTAATACTCCAACGAGATGCCATAATAAGAAGAAAGACAGACTATTGTCGGTAGAAAAGTAGAACGACCCATATCTCATTTAAGGAGCCCCCACGTGTCTCATATTAGGAAAACACCCAAATTTAAAAACTAGGCTGCCTATTATTTCTTGACGAAGAAAATACAACTAAACTGCAAATGCATTGTAAAATTAATCATATAACTGATACAATGACTGTAAATTTAATTAAGTCATTTAGTGTGACTATAAAGTTGTAACATACCTCGTTAATATTTGGTGTCAAAAATCGGGTTTTGTGGTTTCGTAAAAATCCGCACGTACACAACCTGACTTCGCCTCGAACTGGGAAGCACCAACACATGTTTCGGTCTGTTGCCACGTGGCTTCTGGTGACAGTATCGCCAAATAGCTGCGGCGATTAGTTTCACCAAAACCTAACTATCTCATATTTGGCAACCATCTCATATTCGGCATCCTTACCCTATTATGTAGGTACATTAAAAAGTTAAAAAACTCAAAATCTTTGCATTGTAAATTCATCCACAAGCCCCCAATTGTTTCGAAAACTTTAAGGCTAACTCTCTCCAATCAACTCTCTCAAATCTGCCAAAAGGCAATATCGAACAATCAAAGTAAAACAAAGCAATTCAAGCTCTCATCCTAATACCAATCTTAGTAACTGATAGCAAGGTGATATGTACCTAATTCAATCAGGGAGCCAATCTGATTGAATTACATAGGAGCAGCAGGCAAACAACGAAATCCGGTTGGGCTATCCCTCGGGTGCATCGTCTACAAAGACATTGTGGGTTGAAATGATGCCCGCTGTCGGTTTGGATAATGGAATTGAATACTTGTACCTACTCATAAAGTAAATTAGATATTATCTTGGGCATCAAAATATAATATTGTAGCACCACAATACTCAAAGTTATATATCCAGTAGAGTACGATAAAACTGAAGGAACATCAACGTATTGATCGAACAAGCAACGAAGATCTCTTATTTTAGCGCCTTTCACGCATCACTATTCACTGGTAGCATCAAAAGGACAGTTCAGATTACGCCCTTAATTTATAGCGCTGGCTAATGCCAGTGCTAGATACAATCGCTTTTAGTATTTAAGAAATCCTCAAGGAATCCAAGGAATCCTTTATTCTTCTTCAGAATGCAAATGATCCCTTGTCAATGTCAGTGGTCTAGTGGTTTAGGCTTTAAAAGCTAAGAAAATATAGACGGATAGAGTTACTTTCGCATTTATTATAATACTAGGTGATTCCCGCGACTTCGTCTGCGTGGAAAAAGTTCAGGCAAAAAAATGAAGGCACTCTCACTTGGCCACATGGTGTTGCTGTTGACCATTTTCTATTCCTTATCTTTAATTTTTTCAATATATATAATACACTATATATAATGTAGTAGGTGTCTTTTATCACGAATATGTACATAACAAAATATTACGTGAAATGTTTACGTGCCTCTTTGAATAAAACGTACATACCATACGTAGTACATGTATTTATGAATATGTAACACTTTTCCCTCTCGTCATTCCCTAATGAGGAGTGACATAAGAAGGTCATACGTATTCGACGTGAGACTCCAATCAGCGGGCCGCAAGGTTACGTATTTTATTTAAAAATAAAAATCTAGATCATTCCACATTTTCATCATGATTTTCTTTTTCAATTTGAATATGTAGTTATACGGCATAGTACATTTATGTCACGAAGTTACGGACGCTTTACTTGTGGATATGTCGTGTACATGCACATTGCGTAAGTGTGTTTGCCTGTCAGGAGCCTAGGTGGTAGCGGTCAGGCGCGAGCAAGCTTGTTGGTTTGTCCTTCAACGGAGCACTTGAATTTTTCGCATGTAGGTAAAATGTGACAAATTCTTATTTTCTGCATAGGCACAAGGTCTAAAGACTTTCCTATTTTCTCCTCAGGCTGATAGAGCTTGGATTTGTAATAGAGTTAAAACGAGATACAATATACTTGGGCGGTGGTAATCACTTAACATCATGTAACTCACCTGCTTGTTTGCCCGCTATTCATATGAAAAAAAAAATACCAATAATATGGCTTCACATAATATTATATCTGTCTCTTTTTACTCTTATATTTACCCCGTTTTACTCTGTTTTGAGTCTGAGCAGAATAAGAGTGCGGTATGGATTTCAACCCCACCTTTCGATGAGTACCTATGATATTATCTGAAATATTATATCCCGTTGAGATATATTTATTCTCCCTGAGTGAATATTAGGTACTACTAATACGAATGCTATATCAACTGCAGTAATCGATTTAGCGGCTGCTCGAAGATTAAACTTGATAATATAATTAGCTACACATTATCTGGGGTTATAGACTTAGTCTAGATTGCATTCAAACGTGCAAGCAGTTTGATTAATAGATGTATAATCGTTAATAGCATTAATAAATTTCTTGAAGCATGTGTACTGTGGAATTAGAGGAGAGAATTATAATATACTCGTATGAGTATTATAGATTTTAGACCTTTCTTTTATTCAATTTCAATTTCAATTCAATTTATTTGCACGAAACATGTGAAATACAGGTTTTAGCAAAAGGTTATAGGTAGGAAGAAATGTTTTGCCTAATAAAATATTACCTAATTCCTCTAAATTCCTCTAATATACAAAAGTCCACGGACACTAGTTCGTCAATAAAGAATTAATATTTACGGCAATTATAACAGCAATCACTTAATTTATATCTCTAAAGGGCATTTCTTATGAGGCTCGGACCTCGGTTAAAGGATGACGTTAGGACCTTAAAAGTGTCTGCCAATACTGTGCTTTTTTACATTATAGTTGCGACTAAATACCTATTTAAGGAGCTTGATTTGTTGCTGTAAAACGCTCCCAAGAAGAAATTATGGTATGTTTCACTATAGAACATAATTCCTACCCAAAGATAAAAGAAATATTCCTATACAAAGTTAGAATACTAGTTAAAAGCTCAAATATACCTTAGCTGGCTCGTTGTCGATGTACCAATTAATGTCGGACGCTGGCAGAGAGTAGTCGGTAGTGCAGTTCAGCAGTATTTGCTCTCCGGGCTTCACTAATTTAGGCGCTCCAATTATTATGGGGTCCTTGTCGGGCATCGCTGTAAAGAAATCTAAGTTTAATATGAATTGTTATGTTAGATCTTAAGACGCCGTGGCGTCCTAATAAGGTATGAATTCATCATTTATATTAAAACTAGCGGACCCGACAGACGTTGTCCTGTCTTAACTATGAATATTGAAACTCCCCTTTTTACCCCCTTGGGGGGAGAATTTTAAAAAAATGTAAAATACGTAATTCTTTATTTTTAATCAAGAGCCAAAATATCAAGTTTCATAAACGTAACTTGAAAAATAACTTGAAGAACGAAGGACTATTATACAAACATTCAACCCCTATTTAACCCCTTAGGGGGTAGAATTTTTAAAAACTGTGAAACACGTACTTTTTT
This sequence comes from Hipparchia sbordonii, assembly GCA_038048805.1. NCBI lineage: Eukaryota > Metazoa > Arthropoda > Insecta > Lepidoptera > Nymphalidae > Hipparchia > Hipparchia sbordonii. Next base: position 8,607,202 of record CM076109.1, on the reverse strand, counting down.
GTTTTCAATTTAAAGCCTAAATGCCGAATTTCATGAGTATAACTCGAAAAATGACGGAGTTTCATACAAACTTTAACCCCCCTTTTTACCCCCTTGGGGGGCGAATTTCGAAAAATCCTTTCTTAGTGCTCGCCTACGTCATAAAAGGAACCTACTGTCAAAATTTCAAGTTTCTAACTTCAGTGGTTTAGGCTGTGCGTTGATCGTCAGTCAGTCAGTCAGTCAGTCAGTCAGTCAGTCAGTCAGTCAGGACAAGCCTTTTTATATAATTATATAGATAGATTACAATTATGACAGCTAACTCTCTTGGCTTCTTCTTAGAACGTAGATAGACGTCAACTACGGGACAAAGGTCTCTTGCATGGACTTCCAAAGGCCTCGATCTTGCACCGCCTTTATCCAGCGGCTCCCTGCGACTTGTTTGATGTCATCGGTCCACCTAGTGGACGCTCTGCCAACACTGCGCTTCCTGAAGCAGGGTCAGCCCAACGACCATCAGATCTTCGAACTATGTGCCCCGCCCATTTCCTATTCAATTTGTAAGCGTATCCACTACGCCACGCAGTGTAGACTCTGGTGCACTGGCGACTTAGTCAGTAAAATAATATACCCATAATCTATAAGATCCAGTCTATGAGTTGGCCCTATATTGGCTCCAAGAAGTGTGAATACATCACGAGTGCTGGCGCGTATTTTCTAAGAAATGGACACAAATTGGCCAACTCCCAACGTTTGTGTGAATATCAGACCGATGCTATTTTGTTTATCCACAGCGTTGAGACGAACATGTGAATTGGGGTCAATTAATACTCTGAATTTTCGGAGCTAAAGTTATATAGTTGCTATAACGGTGAAGGAAAATCGTGAGGAAACCTGAATGCCTGAGTTCTCCATAATGTTTTCAAAAGTATGTGAAGTCGAAGATGAATATAATATACTAGATGATGCCCGCGACTTCGTCGGCGTGGATTAGGGTTTTTTGATTCCCACGGGAACTTCTTAATTTTTCGAGATAAAATGTAGCCTTTGTGCAAATCGGTTCATTCGTTGTGGCGTGAAGGAGTAACAAACATACACACACACCTTTGTATGTGTATATGTCATATACACATACAAAGTTTCGCCTTTATAATATTTTAGCGAGATGTGATAAGTGTGATAAATAAATGGATAAATTTGAAATTTTACAAAACCTACGACTACAATGCGAAAATAAACAAGATTGTTTAGTATGCAACATTGTGTAAGAGCAGGTTTAAGCTCTGATTAGATCTCCGTTTGTAGTCTAAGGTGGAGTATGTTGCCTAAATTAGAGGAAACTTAGCAATTAAGATAATCTCGTGTAAGAAGTTTCGTTACATGAATCGCTTTGTGGGAATCTGAATATATTACTTAAAGTTTTAAGCACAAATTAGCTGGAAGTGGTGATTACTTAGTCCAAAGTTTTGAATTCAAAGAGATTGTTGTCAGTTTTACAAAACTACCTCCTTTTGTATTTAATTGGTGGTTGTAGTTTTTTTTTTGTGGAAGGCTTTGGGCGTGATTAGTTAATAACCTAGGGGAGAGTCTAGCGATTTTTCTAACCAGTGCGATACTTTATTGATGCTGAGATCTATAGATCATGCTCTGACTTAATTCAGACTTTAGATAGAGTAAAAACGAGACACAAATATGCTCTGACATAAATCTGTCTCGATTTAACTCTGTCTTGAGTCTGAGGACAGTGAGAATGCGGTCTATAGATTTCAGCCTCAGACTCATTCTGACAAATATTTCACGAGTAAATGGATATAGACAACATTTTCTCATGGTGCGCATATTAGCCCTAAACAACAAAGAGAATAAATTCAATAAAACCAGAATCAATTTTTCAACATGCATCTGCCGAGAATCAAAACCAAAACCTCACACTTATAAGAAGCCAGAAGATCGTCATAACTAGGTACTAGGGGCCTAAGTTTAATTACGTCGACCCATGTATCTGTAAAGGTCAAGAAATTACTTACCTACAACGGTCATGTGTTTAGTTTGTCTTGCTATTTGAAACTTGGGCCCTTCTGTAGAAATTTCGCAACTGTACGCAGCCCTTGTCGCTATGGGTGGGGGCATGACCCTCACCATACACGAGTCCACTTGACAGTCCCCGCCTTGTACCATGATTCCAGTTATGTTGAAAAGACGAATGGGCGGCTGGGGACAACAGAAAAAATTTAAAATCATCCTTTAAAACTACACTCTGTAGTCAGAATAGCTCATCATTATTCAAGAATCTCTTTTTTACCTATTTTCTTCTTCTTCTTTATCAACTGATAGACGACCACTTTTGAATAAAGGTCTTATTTACATGGACTTCCACAGGCCTCGGTTTGATCCCTGCTATTCGTTTGATGTCCGATGCCCACCAATTAGAGAGTCTGCCAACACTGCGCTTCCCAATGCAGGGTCACCACTCCACCACCCAAGAATTATCAGCTCTTCTAAATATCTACTCCGCGCATTTCCACTTCAATTTATTGACTCTCTGAGCTATGTCAGTTAGTACCTATAGGTTTAGAAAAGTTCACTCTCAGAGCCTGCGGTTGGAATCTATTGGTCGCTACATTATCACCGGGAGCTTTGGGTGAGCATGGCTCTAGCAGACGGGTCGTAGGTAACGTCTTTCGTAACCTGTGAAGCTTAGAACTAAACTTAAGATCTCGTTTGGACGCATAGGTTGATTGGACTTACGTAGACAAGTCCGACAACATCATCAAGCTTGTGGGCAAAACCCAAATGTTCAAATACATAAGAAGGCTTATGTATTTGAACAAAATGAAATGGCTTGCAAAGTTGCAAAGTTCAAAGACTTCTCAAAGAAGTCCTGAGAGTATGATAAAGATGCACGACGAAGTTTGAAATAGGTGATCTCAGTTAAGCAGATCAACGACGTTGCAAATGAAGGAGATTGGTTGAGTTGTGAATTTGTCATTGCTTTATAGCGGCTGATATAAGATGCTGTAGATTTTATGCTGGCACTTTGGGGATAATTACGATACTCATCCATGAACTGAAGAGATAGATAGTTATGGGCACATGCATAATAAATTGTACGCAGCTTGTAACATGATTGCTGCCAATCAATACGAAATCACGGATCAGGATACACAAATTGCATCCGAGCATAGCATTTGTTTTCCCGGAATGTATTTTATCGAATTCGAATTGAACGCAGTGCACACACGCCGTTTCGGCTGAGTGAGTGTTGGAACAAGAATTTTCCCCACTAAATTCTTTTGAACCGCGAAATGTTCCAATTAATGGAAAAATTCACACAATAGTTATTAAAGCGTCCGCAGTACTTAACATGACCTCAAACATGTGAGTCAACAAGTGAAATAGGCCATTGCAAATTATAATTTCAGGTCACGTTTTCAAAAGCCGAAGTTCTCCAAACATGAGGATTACTCACATGGCCTTGGTTGGTTTACGGCCTTTAAACTTATTTCTTTACGTCGAGACCACGTCATATAATGAAGGTTATATTTTGTACTCCACAAATTTTACACCTGCTTTTTAATTAATAAGGTAAAGTGAAGTTTACGCCAAGATTTCGTGGTTTTGCAGTCTAAGTAATGACATTACGTCGCGACACAAAAATATAATATAGTGACAGAATAGTTATAACCTGAGTATGGTAAACCAGAATGTTATAACTAAGGATGTTAAGGATGTGAAACAGCCGTGCTTATTTCTGATTTTTTGATTGATGTTTTTGTTAAAAATAAATAAAATCCATTGTGAAAAGAAGTGCCTCCTAATTTACTTCCAAGCCATTATTTATAGGTATCTTATACATAGTATTCCTTACTACATGACGCACCTTTAGATTATTAAAATGACCTAACTCAAAAAGTGCCATTTGTGGGAAATGAGCAAAAAAGACTTTAAAAAGTATAGTATTGGGTAAATTTAAATGTACTTCTGCAATGTTTTGTTGAAAATGTTGATTTTTTGCAGAATTATATATTGCGTATTTTATGTATGGATTGGTAATGTTATACTAAGATGTATTTATTTAAAGAGAAGTCTAAAGGTTGGATAGGTATTTTACGTAGAAATCCTGTAATTGACTTTACAAAGTGTATCTATAGTTTAAAAGTACCTACCTTCTGTGAAGGGTTGTATCTAAATATCTCATTCATATCCCTGTACCATTTGACCGAGTGGAGTTTCTGATCGTCCATCTGGAAGTGGCAGCTCAGCTCGGCCGCTCGACGCGGATCCGCGTACAGAGGAACCTTGAGCTCTGTGATTTTGTGTGCGGTTGTTATTGCTGAAACAAATTAAGCACTACTTATAAGAATTGTAAACTTATAAGCCTCAATAGCCTAATAGTTACAGGTGCGGACTGAAAACTTAAAGGTTGCAGATTCGATGCCCACCCGTTGTTCTATTGTCATACCCATTCCTAGCACAAGTTTTCACTTATTTGGAGGTCAAGTTCAGCTTGCCTGAGATTCTTTATAAAAAAAAAACCAAAATAGGTTCGTAGCATTTTACTTTAGCCACATAAGAAAATCTTGGGTAACTCAGCGGGTCAGAAAGAGAGCTATGTTCGTAATAGCCTACTTGTTGAAAATAAAAATTAAGAGATACATAGAGGAACCAGTTTCCGACATAGGTAAATATCGAATCTTGAAACTGAAGTGGAAATGGGCGGAAAACGTCATAGCTCGAAGAACTTATGGATGTTGGGGTCCTAAGGCCCCACACTGAGAAACGCAATAATAGTCGCTGGATATAAGTGGCACAAGATCGTATTCTGTGGTAATTCTTGCAAGAGACTTATGCCCAGCAGTGGATTTTTATCGGTTAAGACGGCAACAACAATGACGAAGATATAAATAGTTTACAAATTCACTATATTGAGTACTAAATATAGAGCAAAACCATAAATAAATGTATATTCAATTTACATTAGAAGAATTACCTCAGAAAGTAATAAAGTTATTTAAAAAGTATTTTGAATTCGCGTGACCGAGGAGATTAAATATTAATTTTAAATGTCGCTTCAAAGTCCCGAAGCGTTTTTTAAATGTTAATTAAATTAGGTATTAAATTACACAGGCCTGCGAAATTTAACTTTTTTTTTCCCCTTTCAATAATTATGTTATTTTTTTAAATATCCAGGCATGGTAAACTAAAATACATCTTTGATTTTTTTCTAGCACGTCGAGATTTTTTTTTATTGATGACATCAGATGACATGCATATTTTAGGTTATTTTAACAAACTTCATGAAAAAAACAAAAATTAACGAATTTAAAATTTAAAAAACCGACAGTATTATTTAAAAATAACCCTAAAGAGACTAAATAAATCAAAAAGACTTATTATTTCTTTTTCTACTTCCTTCAAAACTCCTATTTCATCTTTTTCTCTTATGCTTTCTATCAGGTTTATTTCTCTTCAATATCTGGCAGTAGTCTGCCATCATGTTTGGGTTCCACCTTCCTTGGTATCTGCTCTGAATGACCTTAATATCTTAGTAGAAGCTTTCACCTTTTTCTTTACTTACAGCCCCAAGATTCTCAGGAAAGGGGTGAATTTGAAAATGCAGAAAATGTAACTTTATACTCATATTGCAACCCACTTTGTGAAAGTTGCTGAGTAAAATACTCACTATATTGTCATAATTTGGGCTTTTACTGTTTTCTAAAAAAAAAATTACTACATCTTTAAGTAAATTCCAAGCGTTATCTTTGATTTTATTCAAGATTTTTTCAAAGGGAGCGTCTTGCATGAGCTTCCCTATTTCAGACCCAAGTAAAATGCCTTCTTTGATCTTGGAATCCGATAAATGCTTAAAAACACAAAGGTAATTAACACAGGTACCATCTTTAGCTAGTGCGTTTAAAAATGGCTTTATAATACCTAAGTTAATATGAAGTGGAGGTAGCAGAATTAAATCACAAAACTATCGTATCATCCTATTTACCTATGTATGTTTGTAACTCAATCACGTCGCAACGACTGAATCGATTTGGCTGAAATTTGGCACAGAGATAGATAATAGTCTGGAATAATACATAGGCTACTTTTTATTCTGGGAAATAAGAGAGTTCCCGCGGGAATAAAAAACCTTAATCCACGCGAACGAAGTCGCGGGAATCATCTAGTAGTTGATACATATGTATTGTAATATGATTTCAATCACGACAAACAATGACTTATGAGGGTAGGTGAATATTTAAATGTCATCAATTCTACAAGCATGCACTATTATTAAAGAAATTGGAAGTTAACGCTAGTAATGCGCGGTAATACTAAGAAAAATGAAAATTCATTTTCTCAGAAAACTTACGTGATGGAATTTTTTTATTATTTTTTTCGTAGCTTAGTTACTAATACCTACCCAAATTGCTAATTAGTTTTTAAAGGGGAAAACCATCGCAGGCCTGTGTTATTAATGCATACGTTGGTATCTTGTTCCACATTTTTACTGGAAAAATGTTGCTGATATTAATTTAGTATTTACATGTATTTAGGTACAATAATTACTTACTAACGTTATTATTTAACAAATTTTAAAAAATCCCACGGGTACCCTATGTTTATTGCCGGTATAAAAGGTAGCTTACTTATATGTCATCTTCCAACCTTATCTATGCAAAAATCACGTCAATCTTGCTAGCGACATAGTCGTGGTACCAGGTATATCGCTCATTTGCGAGAAGGGTGACATAACTCAAAATTCACCAATTTAGTGTCGAAACTTTATACTTTTTGCTATAAAAACAACATTACGCTAAGCACAAAAAAAATAAGAGCGAGAGAGATTGTGACTTAATGCTCTGTCGCTTTGTTCGCCGCTGTGTTGTTTCGAGACCGCAGCATCCACAAAACATTACTCTCTAACGAGAGAATTCTCTCATCGTCGATTTTGAATTATGTCACTCTTGTGATATGTAACGGCTGAATTAAGATGGTCGCGCGGACCGACCGGTTTGTATATGATACGACCGTGTAGCGGAGGAGCACGGGATCGGTTTATGACGTCAACTAAAATGGCCATCTTGTCAACTTAGTTTGCGTACTATATAAGTTTGTTAAGCTTCACAAAATAAATACGATACAGTCTACTCTCTAATTTGGATGTCCAGATATTCCTAACTTCAAGAGCTGTATGATTGAAGGGCAAATCAACAAACAAACACACTTTTGCATTTACATTACATTTGTGTGCGTGATGCGTGTATGTGTAACTATGTCTGTGTGAGTATATGTTATATAGTTAATTATGTAAATTTACCAATTAAGTAGGTAAGTAGCCGAATGTTAAGTAGTTATTTTATTTCATTCAAACTCCTAAGAAACTGAATATCAAAATTAATATAACTTATTTCATCAAAAGCAGTAAGAAGAGGGATTAATTCGAATTTGGGTCTTTTTAATGCCAAATGGTGCCATGAATTTGTAAAGCTATAAGAAGATTTCGTTTGGAGAGGCACGGAAATATTCGATTCAAATCGATTTTAAAAATACCTTTGTATAGGGTGCTCTCTACATATTATTACATCAAAATAATGTAAGTATAAAATATAACAAATTTACTTTCATAAATAAAATATTCGAATTTTAAAATATATTGAAAATAATTATGTAAACCAGGTCAATTAACGCAGAGTTCTGAAAACTTAAGTGCTTCATTTAAAATTTATCCCGCACTCCGACATTAAAAAACTTCATAAGAAAATACTTATGATTTTTTTTCATTAAAAAAAATACCAGCCGAATATTGAGAACCTCCTCTTTTTTTTGGAAATCGGTAAACAATACCAAAAGTAAAAAGTAACATGGATTTTTATAAAAGACCATCATCAGCCCAAATGCATCCACTATTGGACAAAAGTCTCATTTAGAAAGCGTTAACGTTGCCTATCCTCAACCTTTCGCAACTTATCGATGCCTGTCACTTTCTTTGAGGCATAGTTGAAGAATCACATTACTTTTTAACCGACTTCCAAAAAGGAGGAAATTATCAATTCGTCGGAATCTTTTATTTTTATGTATGTTCCCCGATTACTCGAAGACGCCTGGGCCGATTTGGAAAATTCTTTTTTTGTTTGAAAGGGCATACTTTCCAAGTGATCCCCTTGTCAGTCTCTTCATCCCATCTGATGATGGGATCTTGGAGAAATCGAGGGAACTCTACAAATTTTATATAGGCACAATTGATAAACGTTGTAGTGGCGATTGAAGTCAGGTTTGTACAAATAATTTTTACGTTTAAACGTATTATATACATCAAAATATTTTTTTATAACTCAAAATTCAAATGTGAAACTACAGAGAACAATCGGATGATATTTATTTGAAACAATAATTGCTGTAGCTACTCGTACAAACAGCAACCATTTTACAGTGCGAGTTATCTTAATTGAAAATCTTCAGCGATGCGGCGATCCCGCTCTGACGCATATATTTTACTGTCCCTGGTATGAATGTGATTAATAAAACAAAGAATCATCATTTCAGTTAAATTATATCTTTTGAAATTTTAAAATCTGTCATTCCAATCACATATTATAGTTAGGTATAGTCGCCAGTTAAGGCCCTTAACTTTAAAAAAGTACCAGAAAATCCGAAAGAACTTTTTCCCAGGACGGGCATATTTAAGGGAAAGTGGCTGTGGTTCACTCTCTGAGGCCTACTTATTCCAAAAACTGGCCATACAACGCAATACTGCAAGCTTTATGGACTTTTTTGGCCCGGAGCCAACGAGAAGTGGACTTTTTGACTAAATTTTTGATTTTGGACAAGGGTAAAAATAATAAAAAAATTAAAATTAATATCGTTATGAAAACTGTCTTAATTAAATGAAAATGCGTACTCATAAAATCACAGCAGTGATAGATTTTTGCATAAGACGTTCATTTCTTTTTCAGGAATCCAGGGTTCCATATTACCAGACACACCTCTTTTTATGGAGTTTTATTTTATTTTATTTGTGAAGGAAAATATTGTGAGGAAACCTGTCTGCCAAAGAGTTCTCCAAATAATATTACGTGAAGTCTGCCAAACCGTACGTACCCGTGTAGTGGCTTATGGCCTAAACCCTTATTTTAATAAAATGCAAAACCGAAACCAAGAACGAAACAACTTTACCACGATGCGAAGTTAAAGGATTAATCAGTAAAATAATAAATCAAATTCGAATAGAGCTTGCAATTTTGTACGTACAAAACCGAGGCTTTTCATCAAACGGAATAGAACTAATAAAAGTTTCTTTTCTCCAAAGAAGTCATGCCGTAACGTAGAAGCCGTCAAACGCTCGAGATTAGACCGTTGATATAAATCAATCTACGTCGTTGGGCAAATTGACTGCCCACTTTATTGGACGACTTTGAACTTTTGACCACCGATAACATATATATTTTGTGAATAGAGGAATCATAATAAAAAAAGGATGTAAGATATATATAAAATAAAAGAAAATCGCCTATAAATAATATAAAATTCTCAGTTCAGTAAGTGGCTTAGGGTAAAAATACTTTCTTAGTGGTTACGTCATAATAGCTAGTTAGCTTCTAGTTAGTGATTTGAGCTATGCGTTGATGCGTCATTCACATTTTCCTTTCATATATTCAAAAGAAAGATTATTGCTGATATTACTAGTCACTATTTCAAACCAAACCATTCAGACAGTAGGCGATATTTCGCTGGAACTTGACACGTGCTTAGGAGATTCATATAAAAATAATAATGATTTAAATTCGAATATTTGCCAGCTACAAAGACGTATGAAGCAATAAAGTAAAAATATTACTACGAATAGCCGCGTAGTCTTGATAAGGAAAAGTGTTTACGTGAGAACTACTCCTAAGTTAGCCGCGAACCAATAGTGTTAATCAATCCACGCCAATGGTCGCTGGCAAATTGACTGTTCATCTTGTTGGAACCATGTGATTTATTATCATGAACTTATTTGACCACTGGCTAGTAACAGTATCTACTTGATTTACAAAGATAAAAGAAATTATTACATTCATTGAGAAATAATATCAATGGTTCAAGTAACAAAGTTGCAAACTAGAATCAGTTTGAACATGAACACTTTATGGTTCTATTTATTGATCCTAGCAACTGTCTTGGTCATAATTTTGTTCTCAGTACTTTTAAAGGCCAATACTTAGCAAGCTATTTAGCGTTCCGGTTCGATGGCATGTACATAGAAATCGATTAGGGGTATGGGTTGAAATAACACTGCTATTACCCTTCCAAGTTAGCTCGCTACCATCTTAGACTGCATCGTCACTTACCAGCAGGTGAGATCACAGTTTAAGGCTATTTTGTCATCGAATAAAAAATCTTTTTTTTAGTACAATGAATTTTTTTTGAAGATTCACTTTATTATTTATATTTAGACTAATTGTTACTGGCTTTTAAGTCAAACATTGTTATAAATCGCTGATGATTTCCCATAATAAATAGAATTAATCAATTATTTCCGAGAGTAATTGTTTGAAGAATTCCATGCTGAACTTGACTAATATTCCTCTCTCTTACCCCCTCTAAATAAGCATAAAGCTTGTGTTAGGAGTGGTACGATAATAGTACAATAAGTAGAGTTCGAACCATTAAGCTACAACACGCAATTTTCGAGTCTGGAAGCGCTAGTTTTATAAATAAAACTAATAATACTAACATAGTTATAAGGATTTCGTTACTAACACAGTAACTTAGAAAATACTTTTGTAATACAGACACCAGCTGTGTGAAATAAAAGATTATTTATTTTATTTGACCACTGAGTGTTAGCTACATAACAATAAAATTCCTAAAGATGAAAGAAGTTATCACATCAACAGAGAAATATATGCCAATTGCTCAAATAACTCAGCCGCGTAAAATACACCGTTCATTTTATTATAGCCATTTGATATATGACTAACATTTCCATCAGCCACAAAAGAGTAGATACTTCAGCTAGAAAATAACGTCACAAGAAGCAAAACGTCTTTACTGAGTATTACGTAAAATAATGACTACGGGAGAAATGATTGTTCTCTTTATTACAGCTATTTGATTTATGATCTTGATTATGTTTTTCTTTCACTGAGGAGTTTCACTGAGGAGACTGAAGCCATTATTACTTTTACTATAACCATTTCGGCGCTGACTGCTGACATAGGTATTATTTGAACGCATATAAAGAGAAGAATGAGAAAATTTTTTTTTAGATTCGCATCAAAATAAAAAACGACAGCAAATGAAATACCTAATAAATTATCTCTGAAAACAAGCTGAAAACGCAAGTGCTGTTGACACATTAAAAATTGTGGTATAATAAAAAATGTGAGAACATAGATGATGCCAAAAAGACTTGAAAAAAGAGAATGGAACAAAATTAAAATATAATATTATGTATAAGCAATCATACCCAACAGTGAAAGAAATAATAAATTATTTATTTAAATACAAATGGTAAAGGCCTAAATGCGAAGTTCGATGAACAGGAAAATGGACAAGAAACGATGTTAAGTTCGTCGCTTCGTGATATATTTAAAAATCTATAAGTCCGATTTCATAGTGTTAATTAAAATGATTTTTACTTTTAAATTTCTGTTTATCATCATCAACATCATCATCATCAGCTAGAATGTATTCATTTGTTGGATGCATCCATGTGTTTTAAATTTTCAACTTACACTTGTTTGAATATTTCTTAGTTTTCATAATTTTATTCTTCAACAACTGTAATTTGGCGTGGAGTTTGGTTTTTAGAAATCCCACGGGAACCCTCTCTTTTTCCGGGATTAAATACAAAATTGATGTAGATCTATTGCTTTCACAAACAAACTTTCGCATTCACAATATTAGTGAGGTTTATAATGGAGCTACCATGTACCATGGTATAAAAGCCCCTGAATAACTAAAGCAAAAATCATTTCAACCTATACCTACCTTTCCAATTGGTGTAGGATAATAAGTATACATATATCCTGGTCCAAGCACAATCATAAAGAGTTGATACTTTATATTGGTATCGTCACACTGAACGAGCAACTGCGAAAAATCCGCACGAGGCCTGTCGGTAACGACATTAATTACTTTTCCGGCAATCGATCAAAATTAATGAATAAAAATTCACGCAAAACGCTCTAGCAAATTGGTCTTTCACTTTGATTTATGAATAAGATTTTGATCGTCCGCTAAGTGCGTACTTTACTAAAAAATACTCGTACAACGCTTTTTACGAAGAAGTCATTTAGTCAATGTAAGGAATTGAGTATCACTCAAGATTAAAGCAGTTAAATAAATCACTTGGTGCTGATGATCGCGGGGAATTGACTGTTCACATTTAGGCGCTGATTTATGGTAAGGCTTTTGTAACAGAGTAGGTACCTATGTAATTTGTTTTGGTCCAATGAATAAGAAAAATTTTTTTAAGGTTTTATTTTAATTCTTCGTTTTCGTCTATTTCAGGAGAGATGAACTTCTTTACATAACACTGGACTTGATAGTACCTATAACTTGAATAAGGTCCTTCTACTTGACTTAGCTCCCTACGTGCATCTGATTTCCACCTTCCGTTCTTTGCAACTCTTCTACATTAGTACAAATTTTATTCGTTATTTCACTTTTATAAGAAGAAGAGAATACGAACCGAATCTAGCGAAACCCCATTTATGATTATCCGTTCTCTGGTTCAAGATTAATGCCCGGGAAAATGGTTTCCGATGGTCAATTTTATATACCGTAGGTGTAGGTATGTATTAATAATGTAGAAGATAAACATTTACTATCCGACGCTGCCGCTTTTCGCAGATAGGCTTACGTTTGAATTACAACGAGGTTTATTTTATAAACTGTTTGATTCATTTTTTTGACGACCTCCCTGACGCAGTAGTGAGCGCTGTGATCTTATAACTGGGAGGTCTCGGGTTCGATTCCTAGCGGGGGTAATTTGGGAATTTATAATTTCTGAAGTTGTCTATGGTCTGGTCTGGTGAGAGGCTGTGGCCATTGCTAGTCTATATCCAAACGTCAAAGACGTACCGCCAGAGATTTAGCGTAGCAGATTAGGGTTATGAGTTGAATGTACACTGCCAAACCCCTTCCAAGTTAGTCCGCTACCACAATATAATGCACAAAATCGTGATTTTGATAAAAAATAGAAAGTACAATCTATGTATTTTATAGGTACTACATGGATATTGGAATAGATTACACAAAGAAGTAAATTCTTTGTCACACATTATTTATATTGTAATAAAACCCAGAAATATAGAGGTTGGTTGGACCCAATTTGAAATGTAGGTCACAATAAACCAACAGATACGTGACAGAATAATAGCTATCCGAATAGAGGGAAATCGTTATATACGAGCAGGTGCTCCTAGAAATATCCTAAAGATCGAACAGAATATACTTACCTAATAATAGAGTTGCACGTTTTGTTAAAAAAAAATAGAACTAAAATATTAACTTAAACTAAACTTTACAAAAGTTATGCCATATTTCAAAAAAATTAAGAAGCTCCTTAGCGATATCACATTACTAATGTTGTCACACAAAACCATATCAAAACTTTAAGTATTCATTTAAGTATAACGTACATTATTGTTGACCTGCATGCCTGAGAATTCTCCATCATAATATTCCCAAAGGTGCATGAAGTCTGCCAATCCGTTTTCGGCCAGCTTGGATTATGGCTGTACGTATTCATTTACGAGTATGTTACATTATTGTTGACCTGCATGCCTGAGAGTTCTCCATCATACTCGTAATATGGGAAAGGTATACGAAGTCGGGCAATTGGCCTTTGGCAAGCGTGTATTATGGCTTTACGTATAACCCACATTATTATTGACCTGCATGTCTGAGAATTGCATCATAATATTCCCAAAGGTGTACGAATTCTGCCAATCCGCTTTCGGCCAGCGTGGATAATGGCTTTACGTAGTCATTTACGTATAACCCACATTATTATTGACCTGCATGCCTGAGAATTCTCCATCATAATATTCCCAAAGGTGTACGAAGTCTGCCAATCCGCTTTCGGCCAGCGTGGATTATGACCCTTCTCATTCGAGACCTGTGCCCAGCGGTGGGCTGACAAGAGATTGGGATCAATTACTTGTGGGTTAGCGAATTCGTGCGAACATGAGGGACCGGTAGTACAGTAATGTGACTCAAGAGCATTATCAATCTAAGTAATGCGTCTGGACTTCCTCATTTCGCTTGTCGCGTTGGTGTGTTATTACGTCATTATTCCTGTGCGTAATTCATACATTTTATCTTACATTAGTCTCCGCTCTAGGTCCTCGCATAATGAGAGTGGCGTAAGTGCTGGGTGAAGTGAACAAATGTACACATTTTTCTTTTGTCAAAGCTAGCTGTACTTTGAGTTCCTCTTTATTAAGAGTCCCCTTTCTTTGTAATAAATTTTCATAAAGTTATATGAGAGAAGGGTATGTTACGTAACTGAACTTATCGTTTTAATTCCCGTCCAAAACTATGCATAGAATAGTTGTTTTTCTTGGAAATACTAACGGAAAATACACAAACAGCTGTCTCTATAGTTTTAGCAATATCTAATTTTTACATTTTATCTTCTCGAATATTAAATAATAATTTATTTACAAAGATACGTACTGTTGTTCGTAAGTCCGAAAATCATAAAACAACCATTTTGAAGACCATCAGACCATTATGCATTTTAAAAGGCATATAAATATTTTTAATATTATGTATTTAAAAACTTCAAAGATTGGCTACATCCTTCAAGATTTAAAAACATCTTATCTCTCGACTTTCCAAATGCGATGGTTAACATCATAATTATTCTGAGACTAAATCGTTCACGAAAATAATTCGGTTGACGTAAAATAAATTGTATATTACAGTTAATGGCTGTAGGGAAATCCTTAAAGTTAACAAACGGTTTTTTTAATGGGAAAGTCTAAGCTTCTCTCTTCCTAAAGAGAGGTTCAAGTATCTTTTAATTCCCTTATTTGTCATGTGCCTCTGCATTACTGAAATCAGCAGTCAGTTTTTAAAGCAGTAGGTACAGATTACGCTTAACAAATCTGCTATATTATATAGCAGTATAATAGCATACTGCATACAACACAAATAGCTCTTACTCTTTACAAGTACACTTGTGCAACTGTTAGGATTGCATAACTTAGTATGAAAATGTCCTTACAAATCACTAATGCTGACCGATACTCTTGTGTTTTGCTATATGCTGCCCTACTTAATTTTCCTTTAATTTTCTCTGTTTCTACTTCGATTTAATTAATTCCTCATGTTTTGTACCCAGAACTTCCTTTGATTGGCTGACATCATCCCCTATCATTAGCGTTTGAAGAAGTGCAGTGGTGCGATTTTCTAAAAACGATTGCAATCGCCTGTGATTGGCTGATACTCATTCGCTGTATGGCAGGTGTACAAAAGCATTCATATTTCCATCATAAATCTTTTAATGAAATTAGTAGTTAATATCATGGAATAAGTTATTATTTAGTAAGTATATTTCAAATTATGAAATACTAAAGTAAATTTTAGACTAAAATCTGTCAGGACTCAAAATTAACGATCATCCATAATCAAATACCTCTATAGTAAAGGTAAGTTATCCCACATTATCCATCAAGAAATAGGCTAAATTTCACGCATTATCAGCCTTTATGCTTCAGAGAACATTAAAGGCAATCAATCTCGGTAATCTGAATAATATTATACCTAACTAATTGTAAACACCTCAGGAATTTAATCAATCTAAACACATGTACAGTTAACAGATTACAAAGTGAATGACTAATATGTTTAATTGTAATTGATTGTACCTTTATAGCGTGTACTCGGTAATTGTTTAAAGAAAGACGTAGTAGACAGATCATCAGCAACACATCAGTGGCGTGAGCCATTAGTAGTGATTCTGAGGTCTCCTCTCAGACGAGGGCTATAGGCCATAGACCACTACCCTGGCCCAATACGAATTGGCGGACTTCCTAAAAAGCCGGCAACGCATTGGTGGTGCCTCAGGTGCTACAAATGTTCATGGGCGGCGGTAATCACTTAATATCAGCTGACACGCCTGCTCGTTTGCTCGCTAAAAATTTATATAAAAAAAGAAACAGAATGACGTGATTTTTTTTGAATGAGTGTACTTGAAGAGTGACATAAGCTACCTTTTATCCCGGAAATACATTGTGTTCCCACGGGATTTTTACTTGTAATAGAGGACCTAACTCCACATGGACGAACTTAAATCGCAGTTATTATAGAGGATGTAAGATTTATTCTTATTACATAAATGTGATTTTATATTGTAATCGCATCGCGTAGTAAGTTAAAATAATAACATACTACGCGTTGCGAATACATAAATCCTAAACAGTTTTTTAAAAGTCTCCTATTCAAATTTGAACCAACGGGATTATAATTTTTTTAATTTAAAGTTGACGCAGAGTGGTCCGGCGGCGTTTCAGATTAAATTAAGGTGCAAAGTCGAGTGTTGTGTCAGGAAATTACCTGTTCATTGTGTAAAAAGCGGGCCAACGTGAAACAAAGGACTCTTGGTACCTAGGCTAATAATGAAAGCAAGTAATTGTGCAACAACTAGCTGATGTCCGTGACTCAGTGGATTTAGCTATTTTTTAAAGAAGCCTAGATCATTGTATAATCCTCTACATTCATAAGAAAGTCCTATAAATATCGGTTCAGTCTATCCAACGATTAGACATGACAATAAGATTAACAAATAAAAACTTTAAAACTTTTGGGGTATGCCACCGTTTTAATAAACATAATCGTAATAATACCTACAAGAGGCAGTCATATAGATTTTTTTTTTAAAGAATATTAGCCAAGCTGAAGTTGACTAATATCCTCCTATCCCCTCCAAATAAGCGGAAAGCTTGTGATAGGAGTGGGTACGACAATATTGCAACGGGTGGGATTCGAACCTGCGACCATTCAGTTTTCAGTCCGCATCTTTAACCGTTGGGCTAATGAGGCTAAAATTTTATGTAGGAATTTGTATAGATAATGCATGATAATTATGTATTTTCAAGTATCCATCTATTAGTTTAAGAGATACAGCCCGCTGACAGACAGACAGACAGATAGACGGACGGACAGCGGAGGTTTAGTAAAAGGGTCCCGTTGGTACCCTTTGGGTACGAAATTCTAAGAACTAACAGTCCATGCGTGGTGACATTTGATTTAAAAGCATTGTTTTTATCACGCTAAAGAATAAAGTATGAGTGCACACGTAGAAATCTTCTGTAAAATGTAAATAACTCACCAAACAGCGTACAGTGTAAATACGTTAGCGAGCGAGTACAGTAAAAAATATTTTTTGTATAAAAAAATTCTCCCGCAGCGTTTGCGCTCCAATAGAAATATTTTGTTCAAATTTTCAGAACAATTTTAAAAATTCGAGAATTTTAGGGCCCCGTACCTCATATTTTAAATACAGAACTCTTATAGGATCACTTTGCGTTGCAACCATCTGTTACATAGGCAGTTTAATTATTTTAATATTTACTTCACTACAATACTTCTCATATTCATATTATTTCCAGTGAAAGACTAATTTCATTAGTTCATTTATAAATTACCAACCTTATTATTTTTACTTTATTTAGTCTGCGCAAAGAGTGACAACATAAATTTACAGATACCTTCTACCTTACAACTCCTTTGACAATTCGACCGTTTAGATAGCGATATCAATATAAGTACTTACTTACCGAGTTTATAATTCAAAGAGAATTCAAGCGAAGTAAAATAAAGTTTATATTACAGTAATTTACTGTCGGAAAGTCTTAAAGTTAACTAAAACTCCTGTCGACAACATTAAGCAGGTACAAAATATAATAGAAAAGTTTAAGAAGGAAACTTTACTTCCCCTTCGATGTCAGATTTGTTTTAACGGCCCTGTTTTATTGAACTTTTAGCTTTTGTTCGTGACAAATAGATACTTTTCTTTATGAATTAGTTGTATTCATAGTTATAGTTAGTTGACCCTCCAGTATTTTCAAAGACTTCCTTTATACGCTGTATAATTTTCACATGATCGCAAAAAATATTCGCCTCTATAAACGTGTAAAGCTAGAAATCTTGCAGCCACTCTAGTTTGTTTCTTACAGATTGTCACTTTACTCTAAAATTAAAAGATTGCAAAACCTTATTCTCGGCAATAGTCTCTTATATTTTATAGAATTATTTACAAATATTCAAAGAAAAATTTATTCAAACGAAATTTCCAGTCCATTTAGTCTACTCTAGCGCTTTGCGGAGGGAAAGAAATGCTTTTAATAAAAGTAATTTCAGAACAAATTTACTCGATTTGCCCTGGATAAAGGTTGAATAATAATTATGGAGGGTTGCCAGAGTAATTTGTTTAAGTTGCTTCCTGACGATAAACTGGCACACCCATTATGTATTCAAATATTAAGATATCTACTCTTATTGAATATTCATTGATAAAATTGCTTGCTTTTCCTGTTTGTTATTACTTTGTTGTTTATGAACATTATGCTAAGATTATAATTTATAGTCCAAAGATATACACCACTTTTTGCCAATAGTCGGCTGACTGGTTCTAAAATCAAATTCAATTGAGAAGAAACTCAGTAAAGATTCAATCCCTACTTTCTGAGCATTCCCAGTAGATACAGAAATTGTTATTAATGTGACATCATTAATAATAATAGAGTCAAAGGCTGTCTCACCAAATAAGCTAAATAATTACGGCGAACAGTTCTTACGACTTTTAATTATATTTACCAGTTCATGAAATGATAATTGTATTTCAAGTTCATTGTCAAGCAATTGAGGTAAAATTAAGAAAGACACACTTAATAACGTTTCATAAGAAAGAAAAATGTGTACGTAATTGGATGTTAATTGCAAATGGGATCGCAAAAAGTAATTGCCTTGGCTTGTAAACGCTCCATCACAATTTATGAACTTGTAAAATTTATTTTGTTTCTTACATAAAATATGATGATTTTTTTTCAGCAATTTGGTTACCTACCACGCCTCGATGCGGTGACATCGATGAGTTATTGGATTTATTTTAATTTTAATTTTACAAGTAACTTAATAAACTATTTAATTAGTGTCAAACAAATAACATTAAAGCGTTCTTTTTTTATCTTTTTTTTGTAAATATTAGCCTAGCTGAAGTTGACTAATATCCTCCTATCCTCCAAATAAGCGGAAAGCTTGTGCAAGGAGTGGGTACGACAATAGTGCAACGGGTGGGGTTTGAACCTGTGACCTTTCAGTTTTCAGACCGCACCTTTAACCGTTGAACTATTGTGACTTAATATTTTATTTATGCCTATTACTTTTATTAAACACGCGATTGTAAAAAAAAATATAGCAGTATAAGTATTATCTTGTTGAACAGACGTCTAATAATTGAGATAAGTGAGCTTTAAGTAATTAGGGATTATCTCAAAAAAAATGCTGAAATGTTTCATTCAATTCATTGCTATTCATCTCATAATAATTATTATGCACTCTCTCACTAATTCCATCAGGAAAGTAGGTACTGTAAGATACAATTTTGTATCTTACAGTACCTAATTACCTTACCTTACAGTAATCTGTAGCCTGAGCACGAACATTTTAACCTCCGAATAGTAAAGGTAAAGTTCACGCCAGCAAGAAATTTTGTATGAAAATGACAGGAGCGCTCGTGTCAAGTTCATACATTGGCGTTAACTTCACCTTTACTATTCGAAAGTTTAAATGTTCGTGCTTAGGCTACTGAACAGCGTTTACTAAAAGTAACACCAACTTAGAAATAAATTAATGTTAATAATTAAATTAATATGACAATGCCAACTTATAATTTAAAGTAATGAATGCTCTAACCTAGAACTAATTCCAGTTAGTGCTACAGCAGTGAACTAATTTCATGTGAACGGTAGACACCCTGCACGCACGTTTTACTAAAAAGGTGTGGCCTAACTCCCTTAGGACAAATTGAATGCTTTATTGAACAGCTATTACCCTACGATACATCAGCTGGTTAGCACAATATTTATCTACAGTCGGGTTAGTATAAGATTTAATTCGATTGATCGTATTGGTATTCGATGACATTAGCTTCAAAGTAGATTGAACCTTAACTGTATTGATTTAAAGTCACAAATTCAGTACAACCGACTTTAATTGGGAGCGTATCCGAATACGTAAAACTACGAATGCATACACGATCTATCAGATATCTATCTAATTCTATCCAGTTTCCAGTTCAATTATTTTTGACGCTAATTTCATCGAATACGAATACCATCAATCGAGTTTTTTATATGTACTAACCCTACAGGATTATTTTATTGTGAACTAGGCTCAGCGCACGATTTCGTCCGCGTGGATTAGGTAAGGTTTCTACAAGTCTGCGGAAACCTCTGCTTTTCCAGGATAAAAGGTCAATGTCACTCTCCAGGTAAGTACTCAACTATAACCATAAAAAAATCACGTCGTTATACAAGCTTACTTCCGAATTTTTTTTAGTATAAAATTAGTAAGGATATCATAGCATTCGTTCCCAGAATTTAAAAATGCAATCAGGGCTTATACAATTTCCGTTTTGTTTTGAGATCTTATAATATAACTAGCTTTTGCCCCCGCGACTTCGTCCGCGTGGAATTAGATTTTGGGGTGGAATTTTCAAAAACTGTGACACACGTACTTCTTTATTTTTAACTGAAAGCTCAAATACCAACTTTGATGGAAACAGCTTGAAAAATGACGGAGTTTCATATAAACTTCCATCCCCTATTTAAACCCCTTAGGGGTGGAATTGCCAATAATCCTTTCTTAGTGTGCGCCTACGTCATAAAAGGAACCAACTGTAAAAATTTCAAGTTTCTAACTTCAGTAGTTTAGGCTGTGCGTTGATATCTCAGTCAGTCAATCAGTCAGTCAGGACTTTGAATTTTATATATATAGATGACAATCTAAAAAAAACTTAAAGTAATTATTTTAAGGTTGTCATTGTATGACATAATGAAATAATAAAATTTTGAAATAATACTGCTCTAAGCGTTCGTAGCATAGCCCCAGCTTAAACAAACCTAGACGATTATAACTATGTCGAATAGTTCTAACGTAGGTACCTACCACAGGTATTCCGAATAAGCACCTAATCAATTATTACCGAGATTTGTCATCACGGCTTAACAATCCATTAAGGGCACAATAGTACCAGGTGCTTTAGATTAATCAACCGTCTGAGGTATTTGCAATTTGTTATGTGCTCGAGAATATGACTGATCGTCTAAAATACTCTATGAAGCATAAGCGCTGGCAGATTAATATATTTTGCCTTAACGTCTTCCCGACCGAATCCAGCCACGGCAGCCAAGCTCCACAAAGATTAACCATCCACCTAGAAGATATTATAATGCACTTAAGTCTTTTTTTAAATCCGAAATAGGCTTGCGGCAATCAGTACTGGATAGCACTGATGAGGTCTAGGTTGGAGCGCCTATTCATTCTTGCCTTGAAGGTACTCAAATTATACGTGGCAGGAAGCACAGATGCTGAAAGAGTGTTCCACACCTTAGTGGTTCTTATCAGAAACGTTCGTTCGAGTTCGTACGAGTTCAGACTCGGGCTGAAAAAAGTTATTGAGTTTATGTGTTAGTTGAAAAATTGGAGATTTTATCTGTTTTTGATCCTCTCAGTGCACCTCACAGATGACATCAAGCGAAAGTAGCATTTTGCTCATGTCAAGCTGAACTTGACTAATATTCTCTTCTCCCCTCCAAATAAGCGGAAATCATATGCTAAGAGTGGGTACGAACGTCGAATCGAACCGTCAATCTTTCAGTTTTCAGTCCGCACCTTCAATTTATATAATAGGCGTGAAAGCGTAACAGACAGACTTTACTTTCGAATTATCAATATTAGTAAATAAAAAATAATATTTTTATGGATTGTTTAAATAGCCGCTGAATATGATAATTTAAATCTTGCAAACCACCTCTCTAAGGAAATGAAGAGCATTTACATGCAATGCACGGCTCTATATATTTTGAATGCGGTTCCGTAACATGTGGAACATGCTGTAGTTTGTTAAGTCGTGTCCACACTTATGACACGTACCTACATGGCGGAAATAATATATAGTTTCGAAGCACAAACTTCGTCATTGAGCCTATATTTACGTGAAAACAAATGTAAATTAAAAACTTTAAATCACCCCCGTCATTGAGTCCTCAGGAGGAATTCTTATTTTACCTGACATGCAGGTGAGAGGGTTTGACCGTGGCTAGTGATTATTCTACCGTCAAAGACATACCGCCAAGCGATTTAGTATCCCGATACAGAATACACATAACCACATTACAGGTACAGATGATTCACTCCGTAAAATCATTTAAATAAATAGCGACGACTCTTGATACCACACAATAAATTGCAATTCAGAACGGAAAGACGCCGGGTATTTGTAGCTTTGAACCTAAAATGTGGAATGTGACTGCCCAAGCCTAGCCTGGTACGATGGCGTGTAGAAACTGGTAATATAATAGGAGTATGGGTTTAATTAAAACTGCCTAATGTACTATTAATCTCCGGGCCAGATAGCCGAATTTTGCCTTATCCAGATAAGTTTTTAATAGATATAAAGCATAGTTTACACGGAGCCAACACTGGCTGCCAATAAGACTGGCAGCCAGTGCTGGCTTGGTATTGGCCTTGTGTAAACAGTTTTTTAAGCCAAGCCAGCGCTGGCTGCCAACGCTGGCGAGAATAGAGCGACCGTCTATTTTTCTAGCCAGTGACCTACGCCCGCATACTCTTCGACCCCCGCGCCAGCGTTGCGGACACGTGTAGACGAGTCTCGCCAGTCACTGTCGAACGTCCGTACGGTGTGTGTTCTTTGTTGTTTTATTTGGATATAGATGGTTTAGAAACACGGTAAAAATGACTCAAGAAGTCTTGGCGCTGAATCGAGCTCTGTATAAGCGAAAGCAACTCATCAAAGTTTTCAGCAGTAACCCGCAACGCCAACCTGTACTCAGAAGGATCTTCTAATCTTAGTTGTTTCAGCAACAAGGCAGAAGCTCCAGTTACAGGTCTATCGCTTAACCATTTTCTTATCCAAAGTCGTTTCGCTCCCTTTTTTTGTAATATATCAATCAACTCTTCTCTTAATAGTGCAGAGATATTCCTTAAACATTTCTTTTTCAACAGCCTTTGCCGCGAATTCATTATTTTTTCCAAACGTGTACACACCAGAAGAAAAAATCCGTGAATGATTGGCCGCGTCTAAACAACAAGGGCCAGGCCAACGCTGGCTTGTCTGCAGACTGGCGCCAGCATTACTGGCTTCGTGTAAACTCTACTTTACTGTCATGGGCTATCTTGTCACGAATAAAAAACTAGTTGTCTACAACAACAACTACCAACCAGAGCAAACAACACACAATTTGCATAGTTTGCAGTATTTACTACACACCGTATATTTCTATTGGTATGGACGTGGCTTTATTCACAAAGATTAACGATCCGAAAATATTTCATGTAAAATGGAAATGTATACTTACTTACTTTAATATTACGCAAATTTCAGTTATGAATTGAAAAACAAATTGTTCGACCATAATCTGCTTGGTTAATAATACTCCAAAACCGCAAAAATAAAGTGGAAGCTAATAATAGTACATTATGGTACAAGTGTAAAAGTTGGTGATTACCGCTGAGGCGCTATTGAGACCCGAGCCGTCAGGTGAGGGTCTTAAGGTAGCCGAGGACGGTAATCGTCAATATACACGTGTATCATACGACGTTTTTCAACACACTTGTGAAGAAAATAATACTAAAATAGTACATTATGGTACAAAACAGTGAAAACGAGTTGTGAAAATTTTTTCGCAATGGCGGGAAAAATTAATGTTGTTTTTTTGTTCGCCCTCTTGAGATGCCCTTGAGGGCAGGCAAAGATCGACGACCATACAGCCTATTCAGGTGTTTATTTGATTTAATCAGTTTTTCGGAATGCACGCGCAACTTTAATGGCCATAGACTAAAAGAATGAGGTTTCCCTTTTGTTTGGCTTTTCTCTTATAGCCACGTACAAAATGGAAAATTTCCAGTTTTCTTTATTACAGAAAAAACAAAAGTTATATTTGAGTGACAGTTTTATTTATTAAACACGTACAAGTTGAAATTATCTATTTAAATACGAAGTTGTATGAAATGAGCAAGCAATAGGTATCTTGGCAATTATAGGTAGGATCTTTTTTGTAATAGAAACTTTTTTAAGAACAAAGCAACTCAACCAATAAAATTAAAAAAAAATTATTCTATAACTCACATTGTGAATAATAGTAATAAAAAGTCACAGTTTGAGTTAAAGGTGTCATTGTGTGCCTAATTGCGGTGAACCGGGAGCCACTTTATGAGCAAGTGTGTTGAAAAATATATTATACTGCTTTTTATATTTTATGTTGATTATTATCGCTTAATTTTCGGTATCATTTAGTACATATAGTACATACATTCGAGATCTCTGAATCATTAAATCATGGACTAAGTACTTGTTTAACAATACGTATAAATATACTTCGTTGTATTTTGACGTAAACCATCCTAGCTTAAAATTATCCGAAGAGAAAACTAGCTTTTATCTTGAAAGTGTTTCTTTGGTAGTTTGTTTTTCAAACGCAAAGACAACAAGATTGCCGTGAGTTTTTAAGTAAGTATAGTTAAAGATCTGGAGAAGACTTAGGTTTTTTTAATATTTTATCCCGGAAATACAAAAGTTCCCGTGGGATTTCGCGCTAAAACTTAGGTATACGATATGCGTGTGAAAGCTATTTTTAAAATACGAAGTGAACTTTGCAATTGTTTAATTTCTTCAGCCAACCTACAGATGCATTTATACTCAAGAATTTAATTAGATATACGTTAAATTATATTTAACAATTCGTAAGCATTTAAAGCGCAGAAAAGGCACCGGAAAAACGGATGCTCTTTACGTAATTGAAACCATTAACTTTCGAAATAAACCCTGTAATACAAAAATATTTTCCGACGAGAAGCGTTGTCAACAGCAAAAAGGTGGAATCGGCGCCACTACTGGCAAGAAGCCAACCTCAGTACTTGCCTGCTGTACGTATTTTTCACTTCGCATTGTTAGAACAGTTCTCAAGAATACATGAGAAATATTGATTTGTCGTGAGTATTCACAGTTTTGCTATTTGCTTACCATTCATCTCAACCTATCGTCAGTCCACTACTGTGCACAAATCTTCTCTTGAAGATTTTGATAAGGGTTTAAACGATTTGTCAGACTCCACACACTTTTGTGATCATTACGGAGAACACACAGACTTGCATGTTTGCCTCATGATGTTTTCCTTCCCCTTTAGGAACAACTACGCTCTATCGTTTACGTTTAATTGTAGTTTGATCTTTAACCACCACGCAACACAGCTACGCATCGACTTGATTTTTGAACTACAGTTAGTTGAAAGAAAAAAGAAAGAAAGAAGCGTTTATTTAATGCATTGTGCCACACATCACCCAATATGTATACCTAGATTAGGTTGTCCCGGCGCCTCCACCACTTGAGCATTAAAGATAAAAGACGTCAAGCAGAAGAAGCGCCGGAACAACTAAGTTGTGGACCTGGAGAGCCACATAGGCTACTTTTAACCCGGAAAATCAAAGAGTTCCCGCAGGATTTTTGTAACTTAATCCACGTGGATGAAATCACGAGCATCAAATAGTTTATTACAATATCCCTTTATCATCAACAAAGGTAAATGTATGGTGTACGTGAAGAAAATATCGTACATTTACTGATTTTCTAATGGGTAAAAAATCTTTCACAGAAAAATCACCTTTCGCAAAATATTATGATTTAAATTAGGTTGCATTAAGGACCAAAGTAGTCTTAGATTACAGTCAAAAACAGCTATTTTGCTTTTCAAAATTAAAGCTGCAACCGGCAGCTAGCCGTAAAAAAATAGGCTCAGTTTTGAATCTACCCAAAAGCCGACTAACAATCATTCAAACCTTGACGTGTTGCAAACAAACCGAAAAAGCAACAACCTATCTCAACCTCATTTAAATTCAGAGTGAATAAAAAAATACAACGTATTTTATTTGTGTATATGAAAACTCAATATTATCGGTGCAGTAAAATTTTGTAACGCCAACGTTGATTCCATTTTAATTGTCACACGTCAGAAAAGTGAAGTTTTTGATACAAAAATATCGGGGGTAGAGTTTTTCATTCACGGCCCGGTTTAATACTGAGTAAGCCGGCACGATGGAAAGTACGCGCTAACGCGTATGAACAATATGCACTCATCCATCGTTCCACTTTCGCCGTGGGATATGAAACTGTGCCCTATATGGGTGAAGTTACCTCTTGTTTATCTGTAGCGCATACATGCGTCTACTTTGTAGCAATTTCGTATACGCATAGTTCAAGGATCCTGCAATGGGCGGGGCACAAAGTACAAAGAACCGATAAACATAGAGGTCCCCAGGTACTGGAATTTACACCTCGCGTGACCGGAAACCTTTTTTGGCAGACCCACCACTTTTGACACCACCACCCAAATTTTGCTAATGTACTTATATCTAATATGTAAGTGAAAAAATAGGGCCGCTGGGTATTAGCGATGCAAAAGCATGGACGTCGCTACCAGAGTTCTACGTCACGACCTATAAAACCTGTACGGGATAATGACGACGACGTATTTGATTGTAGCAAGACATAGTAACATAATAGTGTTGAATTCAGCTTTGAGTTTAAATTCCGTGGAGGGAGTTTTGTTTGAATATAATTCCTTTTAGCTCGTTGGTCCAGAAGTAGACTGAAATCTGAAAGTTACTACTCAAATCATACGCGTTGTGTTGCTACTACTGCCGACCTGCCTACGAACCAGTTACCGTTGAACATTAATCCGTAACTTTAAAACGTTACAATCACTGACAGACAACGGATAACCTCAGTAGACCTGTTGATTGTAAAGGATAAAATATTGTTTATACTACACCTGCTCGGAAAGTACGTTCTGATTTGTGTCAAATCGCAAAAGAGCGAGAAAGAAAATACGTCATTACGTGGAAACAAATCTGCGGGCTGTCAAAATGTATGAAATTTCATTACTTACGTGCTTCAGCGGGCTGAAAACTGTATGAAAATCCATTACTAACGTGCTTTTTTTTTTAATTTTTGGTCAAGTCATATCAGTTATAACTTGGAAAACAATGAAATCTATTTCGACCTTTTTCGACAACAAATAGACTTATTATTTTCAAAGTAGTAGGTAAATATCTAATAAATAACGAACTAAAAATATAAAAATAGTAATACTAACTAATTAATAACTAAATAATAATCTATTTAAGTAAATATAATAATTTCATTTCTTTGTTTAGGTCTACTTATCTATGGTCTAAGGTTATTTACACATTCAAATTGTTGTTAAAAAAAACAAATTGTTGCTGGCCACTTGCATTTTCTTTAGTGAGTACATTATTTGAAAAATTAAAAAAAAATCGCGCAATTCGCTTTCTTTTGTTTTATCTAAATTTTCAATTTATAAAATTTAGCGACAGTGAAAATATTTTGATGACGCCGCCAGACTGCCGCCAGAATTAAAACTATTAATTTGCCGAAAAAAATATCACCCTAAGTTTTAATAATTGTATGAATTTCAATATAAATTTCAATTAAATAATGTGTCTATTATTTTCCTCGTAGGTGTAGTATAAAGCACTATGTATCACTCGGGAGAAAGTGCGATTCCTAACTCGGGTGTATCGCGGCCCTCGGCTGCGCCTCGTGCCTCAAATGACACCCTCGTATGTAATCGGCCACTTTCACCCCTTGTAGAACAATGTACTATTGAATATCCTAGAAGTGCGCTTAAGAAGTTATTATTTTTATAAAATTCCATTCCCGATAGAGTTAGGGGTGCTAAAATTTACAAAATTAAATACCTAGTTAGTTAACTTGGACGAAGTTATGGCCATCGTTTTTAACTTATATGTATTATTCTTATCAAAAAATAGAAGGCGAATTTTCAGTGCTTTTCTTCTGGTGTTGCCCCGAAATATTACAAAATTTGCCGTTACGTTATACTCGCATCAAACGGATACATTAATTAATTTTGTATGGTACGGAGGCACTATATTGTTCTTTAATTAACGCTCAACTGTTCCATAATAGAGATTGCAGTACGAAACGCTGTATATGGGTATTTGCGGTACCATTATGGAAAATAGTCGATTTCTATGTGACTATGTGACCTCAATGAACGTACAGACGCTCAAAGATAGTTCGATAGTGTACCTATCAGTGTAAAATGTGTTTAGGTCCTTTTCTACATTCTCCATGATTTCGAAATTGTTGAAATAACATTGTTTAATATTAAAAAAAATTAGGTAAAATCTTTTGGTTATTGTTAACTAGTGGTTCGCCCCGAACTGAGACCTCGCGATATCCCATAATTCCCAAAAGTTTTAATTATATATTGTAATAATTAACTTTTAACATTAGACGCAATAAAAAAAATAATAGTTGACATAAAACTGTTTTACTGACACAGCGCCATCTATAGTGAAGCATTATAGTGAAGCTATTAGCTTCACAATAATGCTAATAGATGGCGCATTAAAATTAAATAATTTCGTTTCTTTATAACATTTATCTAATTTTAGTATTTGTTGTTCAAGTACAGGATATAACTGAATTTTCAACCAAGTTTCACGTTCTAATATTCAGTAATTCTTGACATATGGCTCAAATTAAAATCTCCACTTTGAAACCCCCCCATTTGGTCAATTTTTAGGGAAAAATTTAAAAAAATATATTTTTGTACTCTGTTCAAAGTCGTTTTTAAAAAGATATATCGCAAGTCTATGTAGAGCAACAAACAAGATTTTACTTCAAATACGCTTCTATGAGAGCCCCCCTGAAATAAAGCTTTTTATATTTTTTTATACAATGTTCGGCTGAAGGCCATCAGTTTACATATTATATTTAAATTTGAAGTAATTACGTTCAGTAATTCAGAAGTTATAGGGCTCTGACAGACATTTAGACGAACACACTTCTCTGTCTAGTAGGCAAGCGCCCTAGTTGACTCAGAGAACTTCGCTTCGCTCGTTCAATAACAGGCATTTCCTGAATAACAATTTTTGGTAAAATACTTTAATGTTTAAAATGTAGGATCTTGAAAGTAAAAAGATATTCATTCTATAAGATTATTAACTGGAATTGCAATTTTTGAAAGAAATATCCACAGTATTTGACTACACATTGCTGAAAAGGGTTAAAAATGATAATAGCTTTGCATTACGATTATTAGAATTTCGTAGCGGAAAAAGCCATAAATAAAAGTATAAAACTACGATCACGTTTGGTAATATCATAACTTACAAAACGATGCCCCCAGGCGACTAACCTAATTCATATTAAGGATGATATGTAACATCAATTAGATAATTGTATTCACAAGTAACGTAATACATTTTTCACGTGATAGCATCGTAAAAGTGATTAAAAAAGTACAGAAACCTAATACCTACTTTTTTTTAAAGTTATTGCATAGCTTCTATCGCGGGCCAGCGTGGAGACCGAATCCAGAAATTCCGTAACGAAAATAACCTGACACGGGACTCCTCTACGGTGGGCCACTAGATGGCGTTGATAAAAAATGCTATGCAATAGCTTTACCGCGTCAGTCCCCGAGTGCCACACGTCTTTTTTTATATATTTTTAGCGAGCAAACGAGCAGGCGGGTCACCTGATGTTAAGTGAGAACTGCCGCCCATGAACATTTGTAGCACCTGAGACACCACTAGTGCGTTGCCGGCTTTTCAGGAATTTGTTGGTCCGCCCCTTGAATAACCCCATATTGTAATTTAGTGGGAACACCATCGCAGGAAGTTGGTTTTTTTGCAAACACACGTACCTATTACGTTACGTTACATTTTCAGTTACTCTTACACTGTCACAGTTACGTCCGTTTATAGTAATAAATCGACCACTGATTCGAGTTTTGTCCCCAAAGCAATCAATTAAAGCAGAACGTAGAATGCTGACACAAATTGGCCTATCCATTAGTTTGTTATGTATTTGTACATAAATCTATGCTTAATGTATGTATATATATCCCGGTCTAGGCACTAGAGCTACCTGACCGGGTTGTTATGTCCCATTACGGTGTGGGACGGGTTAATTGGCACTATTAAACCCCGAAATTAATGTGGGTGTCATGTTTTGTTGAAAGTCATAATAAGAGTGAATGTCATTTTAACTTTGAGGGTTAATATGGTTTAGTGTGTTTAAAGCAGCGAAACTCTGGCATAAAGGTTGTTTCGAAGACAAACAGTACAAGTAAGTATAATGAAATTATTAACTGACTTATGCCAACTTTATGTTTGAGTTATTACTTATAAATTATGGCACCCAATATTAGCTTGCTTGTAAGTCTCGTGTCTCGACGTCATTGTATGTTATTTGGGTCGTAGAGATTTTGAGCAATAAATTATTTCGCAAGATGTAATTTGATATGATTTATTATCTAGGTAAAAGAAGACGGGATGTTTTATTATGTTGTCAGTGATAAAGTAGCGTGGATCTTGAATGGCATAATATTATGTAATAACAATTAATTACTCTGACAATTCTTAGAATACATAACATTGTTACTTTGAACGTGTTTCTCTTTCTTTCTGCATGTTTTTTTTTTGTTACGACACGACCACTCAACCTACCTTGATGAAACGCGTTAATGACAACATATGTATAAAATATTAAAAAAAATACTATAAACTTACACGTACAAAATATAACTATATATATATACTTAATCTTATTTTGAATGATAATAATTATTTTACTTTCGGCATACCAGATTGCATTCAATTCGAAACAAACAGAGTTGTCGTTACAGTCGATCTGTGCAGAATAAAATGCTTTCATGTGTACTGAGATGGTGAATTCTGGGGTAGTTTGAATCGTTCAGTGAAAATAATCGGTATAGTAAAGTAGAATCGTCGTCTGGCGGACTGCCAAGCCATGCCATCTCGAACATGGTTGCCTATGCGTTATGGCGCAGTAGAATTTTATCAATTGCGATTGTATCGGTTATCCCCAGTTACCTACAATAAATCGTCATATTATTTGTATTCAAACATTTCGTATAATTATGTAAATATATTTTGTACTAGCTGATTCCCGCGACTTTGTCCGCGTGGAAAAAGTTTAGAGTGACTTGCTACTATACGCGAGAAGTTATGTCCTCTATCTCCGATAATATTTACTAGATCTTCACTGAAATTCGAGAAAATATTTCTAATAGTACATAAATTATAATAAAGAAAGAATTATCAAGTTCGGTTTAGATTTGACGAAGTTATGAAGCAAAATCAACAAAAACTTTCATTCCCTATCCCGGATAAACCTTATTGTTCATCAGGATAAAAAGTATCGTATATGTTGATCCGGAGTATAAGCTGAAGTGGCGGGGCTTATAGTTCAAAGAACTGATGGTTTTCGGGGTCCAAAGCTGGTGGAATAGTGGCTTCACACCGTTGCACAAGGGTATTGTTGGCAGACTCCTACTAGGCGGATAACAGACAAGTTGCAGGGATCCGTTATACATAGGCGATGCAAGACAAATCATGTGGAAGTCTATGTACCTACAGCAATCGGTTGATAAAGAAGAAGAAATTTAAAAAAACCACCAGCAACCTCATGCCAGAATTTGATTGAGTCTAGTTGAAAATAATGTTCGTAAATAAAAACGGTAGGAACAATTTTAAAATACCGAAAAGTGAATACTTGAAACGCGGTTTACATTGGCCTCATTTCCATAATGTACTTTAATACCGCTCTCAAGAGAAATTGCTTTCTTAGTTTGTAGTTGACGGCATATTTATTGAAGGTAAAATAATAATATGAATGAACTAGCTTTTGCCCGTGGCTTCGCTCACGTTAAGTTCGTATTTTCAAACCCCTATTTTACCCCCTTAGGGGTTGAATTTTCAAATATCCTTCCTTAGCGGATGCCTACGTCATAATAGCTACGTATGCCAAATTTCAGCTCGATCTGTTCAGTGATTTGAACTGTGCTCTGATAGATCAGTCAGATGAAATTTGTCTTGTATATATTTAGAAGATTTAGATGAATATACTTTACTGTACACCAATAATAGATGAACATATAATATTATCTTATAAACTTTAAAAAAAAGTTATAAGCATGCGGTCTTCTCACTTAGAAACGATCTCTACCAGGAAACCATGTTGTAGAGGATTATGATAATCCGTAAGATAAGGTTACCGTAAGTTTCCGTGAAAGATTCAAGAGGTACAACTTTGACGACCTCCCTGGCGCAGTGGTGAGCGCTGTGGTCTTATAACTGGGAGGTCTCGGGTTCGATTCCCGGCGGGGGCAATTTAGTAATTTATTATTTTCTAAATTGTCTCTGGTCTGGTCTGGTGGGAGCCTTTGGCCGTGGCTAGTTACCACCCTACCGTCAAAAACGTGCCGCCAAGCGATTTAGCGTTCCGGCACGATGGAGTGTAGAAACCGATTAGGGGTATGGGTTGAATTTACACTGGTATACCTCTTCCAAGTTAGCCCGCTACCATCTTAGACTGCATCGTCACTTACCATCAGGTGAGATCGCAGTCAAGGGCTATCTTGTCATAGAATTAAAAAAAAAAAAACTATCCTAGTAATGGTCGCCCAGTGGTCATTTGACCGTAATATTTTTAAAGCTTCGATGACAAAATGGTCTTTGATGGTGATCTTCACATCTTTGACGGTATGGTAACTAGTCACGGCCACAGCCTCCCACCAGACCAGACGAGAGACAATTCAGAAATTAAAAATTCCCAAATTACTAGACAATACAGCATTGTAAAGTCGATATCTCCTGAAGATGCTCCGGTGTCGGGGCGAAACGTGCGTCGAGAGTAGTATAAAAGTCTTGTGTGGTGGTGCATGTGAGTGGTGGTGGCATTGCTTGCTTGGGAACTTTGCTTTATTGCTTGGTTGGGGAGGTAAGCGGTGCTTAGCTTATAATTGCATGTTTGACCATACAGATTTTTTCTGTTGGCGGATTACAGCAAAATAATTCTAACATTTTTTGTTAATTCCCAAATTGTCTCCGCCGGGAATCGAACCTGAGACATCCCAGTTATAAGACCACAGCGCTCATCACTGCGCCAGGAAGGTCGTCAGGCGTAATGACAGAGTAGAGATCTCTGTTCGATTGCTCAAATTAATGTGTTTGTATTGTATAATAATGTCATAAACAAGAAATGTCGTAATAATTTTAAAATACTGAAGAGTGAATAGTGGAAACTTGGTTTACATTGGCCTCATTTCCGTGATGCACTTTAATAACGCTCTCAAGAGAAATTGCTTTCTTAGTTTGTGTTGACGGCATAATGTATAAAATATGTTATCGAGTATAAAATATTTTGCTGCATTGTCAGAAGTCACTCAGGCAACACATTGTAACTTGGAAGATAAGTTTTAATATTAATTTTATATTTTAGTCGTTCGGAAGATAATATCGCGTCAATTGAAGAGTTCCCTATAAACTTGAATCGTATTCCAATAAATAGGCCTGTGTTAATTTGAGAACTACTCTATATGTCGGAGTTGTAAGTTGTAACAAACCTTTTTTTTATTCTCATTCTGTTATACCGGACTTTTAGAGGTGATCTTTATGTCAGCCCCATCGGTACACGAGAAATATTGCAATTAACTATATAAAAAATCAACTTATAAATAAACGATTCTAGGTCATATAGTCTACCATGCTGGTCCAATGCGAATTGGTAGACTTCACACACCTTTGAGAAAATTATGGACAACTCTTAGGCGTGCAGGTTTCCTCATGACATTTTCCACGACCATGGATATTCCATTGCTTAAAAACTCTGAACCTGCAACCCCGGGCACTATCATCACTGCTTATTTCCTAAAGTCATTCGCTATTAATTGGCGCACCGAAATAAATTGCTGTTGTTTAAACTTTAACAAAATTAAATTACTTGTGTTATTTATTACAATTGGTAAGTTCTAAGATACATTTGAAGTAGAAACTTTTAAGCTTAATAAGTGGATGAAGTTTTACAGGCTTGCTTTATCCCCTTCTTCGTAATATCTGAGTTTCTAACTGTAGATTAACTTTCGTCGGTACCTAGTTTTACTTAAAATAATTTAATGATTTTAAAAGACCTTTCGAACGTTCATTCTATTGTAGGTACTATCCAACCCTACCCTACTAATATGTATAACCCAAACAAAAAGTATTAAAAGTACATAATACTACATTAAATTGAAAATTAACTTTTGCTGTAATCATATTGTAAGTAACAGCTTTTAACTTACGTCGAAGAAAATGAAATAATAAAATGTATTAAAAATTTTAAAATTTGAAGCTAATTTAAAAGTCTTGCTAAACCTTTTACTTATTAACATAGTTCGCTTTACTTTTATGAAAGTTTACTTTGGTGAGACTAATTACTTTGTTTCAGAGTAAAAACTGAATACATTTTTAACACGGGAAATTATTTTTTAACACGAGAAATAAGTATGATATTTTCTTTTAAAACGTGAAGAAATCTCGCAATCCCGTGAGACTTCTTGGAACATCTTCAAATCTTATTCCAGCGACTATTACACTACTCCTGTGTACTCCGATGCTGTTGGTATAGCAAAGAGAAATCATTAGCATTTTTATTGCTCCCGTAAAGAAACGTGCACATATTTTATGTAGTACATCCTGAATATTCATGTAGAATCTCGTGTGTTTTAAATTCCTAGTTTCTAACGTCGCTAACATTTTGTAGCTCAGATCTTGCTTATATTCACATAAATATATAAAATACTAGCTTTTGCCCGAGACTTCAGCCACGTGGAGTCAAGTTTTTAAAAATGCCGCGGGAGCCCTGTTTTTTCCGGGGTTAAAAGTATCCCGTGTCTCTCTTCAGGTCTTCAATTATTATATCCATACAAAAAATCACTTCGATTTATTGACATGAGATTGAAGCAGGGACCATTTTGGTTACCCGTTGAAAGGGTTTTGAAAGGGTTTTTTTAAAGGGTTGCTATTCGGGTTCCTGTATTTTGGGTTACACTTTATGATGGAAAGCTGATTCTATTAGGTAACCTCTTCAAAACCCTTTGTTCTGGTAACCTGTAACCCTTGCGAACGGGTTACCCTATAACTCTTGTAACACGGTAATAGGTTTGTCGATACCAAGCACTGTAAATTGATTTCTTGCGGCTTAGCATAAAGTACAAAACTGAGTGCATTTGATCGGCACGTGTCAAACTCTAGTGACTAGATAAACATGCGACTACAGTTTTAAATTCAGTTGACATAAAGTTCAACAATTAAACTACATAAATATTATAAGGATATCAGACAACTGTTTATACGGTTATGTATATTCCGGTGGATGCAATTTCGTACGAATATTTTGTGTTATATGGAAAATTACTTAGGTCCCGTCTGTTTTAAATCCATATTTAGATGATCACTCTATTTGATCTTTATTGAATGTTCGTCTTGTTTTCATGGCGTTACAGTCTTTACTGATTTCACACATGATTACATATCCATTATTAATAAAGCACTTACCTTCATTCATTTTCAATTTAAGTAGATGTTGATCCCAAAATCGAATGCACTGTACTGTCTAACCTAGTGAAGGACACTAATAAATTCTAAATAATCTTTCTATTTTGAGCTAAATTCCAAGTTCCCCACCCCAACATGTTAAGTTAAAATCATAGGTAACCTTTAAAAACCCTTAAAAACCTAATCAAAAGGGTAACCCCTTCAATCGGGTACCTCAATGAAAGGGTTACACCTCTCACTGATTAACTTTATTGATAGGGTAACCCCTTCAATGGGTTAGAGAAGAGGTTACCCGATTAAGAGGTAACACTATCCAATATGGTAACCAAATAAATCGGAAACACTTACGAATGAATTAACTTAAAAGCGGGGTTGTACGGTCCCTGGATTGAAGGATTAAATAAACAAAAACAAGCACTTTTTTATTTATAATATTAGCAGGTAAGGATCTCGTTGAAATCCATACTTGCGTGTACCATACTTACATAAATGCGTAATCCTACACCTGAATCGATGAAACAAGAAGATACCTACTTAGCTTTTATCCTGAAAGAACAATGAAAGTACCCCATCCCGGTATATCAAGGAATTTCTACGGAATTGTTAAAAACATTTTCCTTCTTTCTTTTTTCAAATATACGCGAAAGAAGTACCTACCGAGCATAAGTGCGTAATAAAGTAGCAAAGCTATCAATTATTTATTAAACATGAAACTAGAACTTCGCCATTTCGCTAGTTTGCTCTTCATTTAATTGTTATAGAAATAAATTACCCAGTCCATCATCATCATCATTAACAATCATTAAGAGAAGGGTTTTAGACCATTAATCCACCATGCTGGCCTAATACAAACTGTAAACCTCAATGGTGCGGACTCAAAACTGAATGGTCACAGGTTCGAATCCCACCCGTTGCACTATTGTCGTACCCACTCCTAGCACACGCTTTCCGCTTATTTGAAGGGGACAGGAGGATAGTGGTCAACTTCAGCTTGGCTAATATTCTTTATTAAAAAAAAAAATATGAAGAACCACAGTCCAAATATTAATTCTTTAATTAGAACAGACAGCCAATTAAAATCATTGGAGCTATCTACTTGTTTAGCATCTCAAAATAATATTCTATGTTTTATAAATGGTATCTCAAATGCTTAAACAGTTTAACCTCTTTTACAGACGCGCAAAAAGAACAGAATTAAGTAAGAAAAAGTTTCAACTCACAGGCAATTAATTAAGCATCTCATTTTATGAAATCAACAGCAAGCATTGCAACCGACAGTTACCCAATTAGCTTTTCCATTTTGCAATCGAAACCGGCTTTTTCTGTTTCAACGTTTTGCATAGAACCGAGGTAAAAATATAATATTTATGTACTTTTATTCTTATACCTGGCCGCCACAAAAATGATGTAAAAAATACCTCTACTTTTCTCCTAAACGTAGCAAAATTAAGTTTTTTATACAAGCCTCGCTTAGTATTGTAATCCAGATGTGCTAAGCTACAAGTTTTTACTCAGAATAATTGCGATCTGACCTCGGTTAGGATGGTTTTTTTTCACCTAGATTGAAGATTAATCAGCTAATGTTAGTGGTTATAAATCGCATTTAGAAATTGTAATAAAAAATTGTGCTATTCTTCGCTGCATTGTTTTCCCTGTGAATTTTTTGGATGATTTTTTTTCATCTAGATTGAAGATTAGTTAATGTTAGTAGTTAAAAATCGCATTTAGAAATTTTATAAATAACAGTGCCACTTTTTCGATATATTGTAGTTCTGTGAATTTTTTGGATGAATCTTAAACTAAGGGCTATTAGCTATTAGAGCTTATGCATATTAACGGTTCGTCCGTTTCTAGTCATCGTTTTTAACCCCAGAATCTGTCAGTTAAACCTTACCTGACGCTGGTGAAAAAGGCCCTAAATCTTATAAAAGAATCTCATGCCTTATTTGTATGCACATCATTGTGTTATAATTGTAAGTGTACGTACCACGGCTGGTAGGTAATTGTTTTATTTGGAATTGTTGATATTTCGATCCAGTGGTATGGACCATGGTCACGACAATACATCCTTACTAATATTATTAAAACGAAACTGTGATGATTTGTTGATTTGTCCTTCAATCACGCAATAACAGAGCAACAAATCAGTGTTATTTGCTGGTGGGCAAAAAGAGGGTCCCGCGGAACCCGCGGGAATCCCACGGAATTATTAAAAAAACTTACTCCACGCGGACCAAGTCGCGAGCAAAGGTTAGCTATTAATAATAATGTTACTGCTTCAAGTTATAAAGCATTATTATTACTAGACAATACAGCATTGTAAAGTCGATATCTCCTGAGGATGCTCCGGTGTCGGGGCGAAACGTGCGTCGAGAGTAGTATTAAAGTCTTGTGTGGTGGTGCATGTGAGTGGTGGTGGCATTGCTTGCTTGGGAACTTTGCTTTATTGCTTGGTTTGGGAGGTAAGCGGTGCTTAGCTTATAACTGCATGTTTGACCATACAGATTTTTTTCTGTTGGCGGATTACAGCAAAATAACTCTAACATTTTTTTGTTATTATTATTATATTTGAAATTACATACAATATTGATAAATAAATAATTTTATGCTTGGCTGAACACGATTCTCTTGTAAAGCGAACGCAATAAATAAAATTCTAATTACAATCATGCCGAATGCTGTCACAGAGTAATAAAATGGAACTCCCAAGCGACTAACGTGTTTTCGTAATAAGCATTTAATATCTACCATAGGCAGCCGAGCCGATATAATACACCTTCAATAATAATAATTAATAAATAATTGGCATCATTAAAAGGCAATATTTATTTAACAGCTGTCGACACAAATTGACTACGTCTTTGGTCTAGACTCTAGTGCATTTCGATGACGAATGTTCCTGCTTCGATTCCCAAAAAATATATCGCTCATTTGCGACAAGGGTGACATAATTCAAAATCGACGATGAGAGAATTCTCTCGTTAGAGAGTGCTGTACTTCTACCAAGTAAACTTCTTGCAAGTTTCCATGCAAGGGACATTTTTGTCGTGGACGTCTAGATAGACGTCCACTGCTGGACAAAGGTGTCTTGCATGGATAACAGATGTTGTAAAGAAGAAGATAGGTACTTATTTATATGCAGTTTTTATGAGTAAATATACGTATACCTAGTATTATGTGGAAAGGTAAAATACCCTAACTATATGAAAAAGGGCATGTTGATTGTTAGCATTAAATGTTCCTTTGTAGAGTATTATAGTTGGGGTTAATTAGCTCTGTTTAAACCCCGAGGTGAATGTAGGTGTCATGCTTTGTTCAAAGTTGTATAGGGACCGGTCGATTCAAACCATTGGCTATATGAATTTACGATTGTTATTTAACAGGTGTTAAGGTTCTATGGAATCTTTTACGGCTGATTTTTTACTTCGCGCGGCTTCGCTCACGTTAGGTTCGATTTTTGAACCCCCTATTTAACCCTCTTGGGGTTGAAATTTTTCAAAATCCTTTCTTAGCGGATGTCTACGTCCTAACAGCTACCTGTATACCAAATTTCAGCTTGATCGGTCCAGTGGTTAAAGCTGTGCGTTGATAGATCAGTCAGTCAGTCAGTCAGTCAGTCAGTCAATCAGTCACCTTTGCCTTTTATATATTTAGATATCAGACAGTTCATAACGTTAATTCATTTTGTGTTTTCTTATATCACCCCTTTCACCTTCAGAAAAACGATCACGGTAAGTAATCAAGTTAGACTTAAGTCTAACAGCTGAAGATGAATCAAACAATTCTTTGTTTTACTAATTGTCTTTTGACGCTATGTTTAAAATTTAAATACCTCTCCTTTAATATGTTTATACAACCGGTCCTAAGTGAACGTTGTCTTAACTTAACCGCTTAATAAATATAAGCTTTATGCGTAAAAGGCCGAAACTCTCATACGAAGGTGGTAAGCATAACTTATTTTATAAGGTAAGTAAATAATAACGAAATTAATAATCGAGTTGAGTCAAATTTATGTTTGAGTTGAAAATTATGGCGCCCAATATTGGCTTTCTTGTAAGTCTCGCTGCCTTATAGAGTCTCCGAAGTAGAGATTTCAGGCAATAAATTACTTACAGGGATACGTAATTTGATATTGAAATTATTATTTTGTATGAACAACATGAAATTTAATAACGCAGATATAAATAATTATTTTTCTATAGACATTTTAACCGACTTTTTCCTTGGTACCTGGCGCGGTCTCCTCTCAGAATGAAAATGATTTAAGCTATAATCAAATTAAATACGAATTGGCAGGCTTTACACAACTTTTTAAGAACCCTGTGGAGAACTCTTAGGCATGTTACTAATCTTCACTTCAAGTTGGCCGTCGTCGACCGTTACAAATTGACGTCATACCATGCCGTTGACAAAAAAACCAAATGCATTTTTTACTGTAACCACGACTGGGACGGATGTTTTCTTTTTTTGGCAATGCTTTTCATGGCAATGACGTCTTGAATGTCGAAGAGCGTAATTTTTAATTTCTTATTTTTCTTCGCTTCAAAGAAAGTCATTAATTAAACTAATAAATATTCAGCGCTATGCAAAACTTTTTGCTTTCTGCTCATCATAGAAAACGTTTAAAAAAAGTTTGAAATAAACACGGTAGTGATAATCGCGAGCGGTACGTTGCTATCGGTACTAAGCGGGTATGACTTGAGGAGCGGTGCGGGAAAACGCGACGCAACGTGGCGGCCAACTTCGAATGAACGTGTAGTAGGTTTCCTTACAATGTTTTCTCTGTCGTTAAATCGAGTGTTATTAAATTGCTTAGGTATTCATAAGATAAGATAAGTGCTTGGATTCGAACATGGAACCGGAAAAAGCTATCATCGCTCCACAAAGTTTAAATCTGAACCGAATTGAATGTTCTTTTAAATACAGGCCATAGTAATTGGAATCTAACTCAGCCAAGATTAAACTTACAGACTATGAGGCGGTACGGCTTGCAGTCTCTTACAAATAAACGATGGTCGTTACAGTCGGTCTTTGCACACGAAAATTCTTTCATGTCTACTCAAACGTTGGATCCGAAAGCATTTTGAACCATTCAGTGAAAATAATCGGTATAGTAAAATACAATCGTCGTCTGGCAGAGTGCCAAGGCTTGGCAGCTCTAACGCGATCCCTATGTCCCTATGTGTTACGGCGCTATGGAATTAACGGTGTAACTTTCGGCGTCTTTAGATGTTACAATGAAAACGGCGAACCGACAGGTATTGTTTAATACTTACAATTGGCTTGGGAACTGAAAGCGTTGTCAAATAGGATATGAAGTACAATTTGTTGTACAGCAAATATCTGTAAATAAACTTCTTTACATCATGCATCGTTATCAACTTGCCTGATAACGTTGCGGTGTTAGCGACACAGTCGCGGTATCGGTTATGTTAAGCGGCCAAATTAAGTCGGTCGCGCGAATCGATGGTTTAGGTTTAGATAACACGGCCGCGTAGCGGAGGACGTCGATTCGCGGTTAAAACTTGATTGTCAACCCGACTAGCGTAAAACTTGCGTACAAACTCTGTTACTCTTACGAAATATAAATTGTTAAGTGGATTCAGTCTATTATTTGGCTACCGAGACATCTCCAACATCAAGAACAGGGACTCGGCGCCTCCATGCGGAGGAAGTGTTTTGAGAGAAAGGTTTGGTAAATGGTGTTCGCAAGTATTTTTATCACTGTACTGGTATGTGTATTCT
Source organism: Hipparchia sbordonii (assembly GCA_038048805.1). Classification (NCBI taxonomy): domain Eukaryota; kingdom Metazoa; phylum Arthropoda; class Insecta; order Lepidoptera; family Nymphalidae; genus Hipparchia; species Hipparchia sbordonii. The sequence goes on along the minus strand of CM076109.1, from coordinate 8,565,796 downwards.
GGCGAGTGAGCTCAGAAACTTTTCAAGTTAGTTCCACCTTCACCGTTCTATCACCTAAACGCAAGGCATTGAATAGGTCTGCACTATTACGTGGTTAATGACATCCCACGGTGGCGCTTTAGTGCTGAGATCTATAAAGCGTGCTTTGTCTCAGCTCAGACTCAAGTCAGAGTTAAAACAATCTTAAAATTAAATTAAAAAAATCGTATCTGGCAAATGTTGGTTAACGACATTGTAGATTGAGGAGAGCAGATTTATGAAAAAAAAAGACGTGTGGCACTCGGGGACTGCTGCGGTAAGGCTATTGCATAGCATTTTTTATCAACGCCATCTAGCGGTGAGAGGAGTCCCGTGTCAGGTTATTTTCGTTACGGAATTTCTGGATGCGATCTCCACGCACAAGGCCCGCGATAGAAGCTATGCAATAGATTAAAATATAGTTTATGAAAAATTCAAAATATATACATATCAACATAGTAATAAGTATATTCCTACACATATTTTAAAAACATACAATAACACAAAACAAATACCTATTTTATTAGTCGTATATTTTTATTGTTAGTGTGCATTGTAGTTCAGTTTTATCCGATGGTAATTGTCATTTTTACTGGCTGGCATTTAGCATTTCTGTGTTGATTGTTTGTATATTTTTTTGCTGTGGTTAATTAACTATTTTTGCATAACAAATCCATAAAATTTTGTAACCCCTTCACTGTGGTTATTAAATTAAAACTGTGGTACCTACTGGAGTCACTCGTATACCACGTTCGGCCGCAAACTTTTGGAATTTAGTATGCCCAGAAAACTTTCTGTTTCATGCATACGGCGAACGTTAGAAGGAGACGTCAGATCTGTCAAAATTTTGATGCTGTGCGGAATCTCGTATAAAAATCCGTCTATTTATATAGTAGTACTTCCGTATATTCAGGCTGAAATCTATAGATCGCACTCTCATTCAGCTGAGACTCAAGACAGAGTTAAAAGAAGACAAATTTATGTCAGATCATATTTGTATCTCGTTTTAACCTCTATCTTGAGTCTGAGCTGAGTCAGAGCACACTCTATAGGTCTCAGAATAAAAGTTTTTGGATGCGACCCTTCGTGTACAAGTCTGACTTCTATTGGCCAGTTTTTTTTAAAGGTTTTTGTACTACAGCTTTATAATTTTTGGCTGGGCCACGTACAAAAATGCAAAGATCTGAGTTAATTAAGATTGCTAAAAAACCACAACCAGAATTTTAGCGAAGCCCGCACTGCGCGCTGGCAGAATTAATATTGCAATAAATGTTCTCTATGTAACAACTAAAATGTGTCCAGATTATGGTTTTACTTCCGCAGTAAAAAAAACTATTGTAGAAAATTATAGTAGCATCAAAGCAATATAAAGAAATGTTTAGATATTTTTCTGAGATACATCTAATAAGAACATACAACAAAATAAAACTTAAATAAATAAGTTAAATAAATTAAAAGTACTACTAGTTATATTTACAAAAAATACACGCCGTCCAAGTGGTCGTTTATGGGCATGGTGCCCAAAACACTAGCGCTATTCCCTCGTTGGATTGCGAGGCTTAGCCATTGGGCTAAATAAGCGCCAGCTCTTTGGTCACCTGATGCGTGGATCAGTCTTTCGGACACGACATTCATAAAATTCTTCGTGTCCAATGACCATGGGCCCAGAGTCTCAAACATTACATTACATCTAATTCATTTTTAAATCTTTTTCCGTAAAAAATATTGATTAAAATTACTCAATAACTTACTAAAGAAAGAATTCTGTGTAAAAACTAATGTAGAGCAGATAAATCATGTCATATCTTTGTAAAATAGAATAAAAAATGTTAGTTAGTACTTTTGTTGAAGTACTACGGATTCACTTTTAAACCTTTTCCCGAAAGGAGTATTTGAAAATACTAAATACGTCGCTTAAGAAAGAATAAATGGAAACATTCAGTATACGCCTGGCTTCGTGCCAAGTTTATGCTGAAGACGGAGCCTTATTCCGTCCCAATTGACGAATTTCGCGAAAATTAATTTAAAGATGTTAACGAACTCTCGACGAATGTTATTTCGAACTCCGGGTTTTGACAGGATTAAACTGGCTGCTTCTCTAATTACATTTACTGTAAACCTCTTGCATAAATACCGTTCAGATGTTTACAACTGTAGCGAAAGTGAATTTGGAATAGGTGTTTGTATACGTTTAGTTGTAACGAAGTGTATAACTAAGGCTGAGCCAGAAACTTTACACTGAAAATTTTGAATAGAATACAATACTACAGAATTTTTATAGTGGAAGCAGAAAATATCTAACACTAGGATTTTAAAAAATTAATCTGAATACCGATCCATTAGTTTCACTGTATTATTTGCAAATTGTTGAATACAATCTGAAACTAGATGGAAAATTTTCAACCAACCCTTTAATATTTCATGTTAGCGTCATTTTATGAAATAGGTACTATATGAAACAAAGATACTGATAAAGTTTTGCAAAATCATCAACCATCTGCAGTGTCCTCCGATGACTTACCATATCTGAGAACCTGCTCTGAGGTAGTAGTTTTATATAAAAAACAAATAGCATCAAAATCGGCTCAGTAGTTTTTATACAATCAAAAATACGACTGTAGTAACATCATGTCCAGTTAATTATGTTTAACGGCTGTAGGGTAAATCAGTTAGTAATCTTCCCCGAAGTACGAAGCAAGCAATGTAAGACACCGCATTAAAATTCAGGAAAAAAGTAACAAAAACATGATTACCGAATGCGTTTATTCAGATAAAGCCAAAGTTCACTGCTACTCAAAATTCAGGACTTGCAATTATTAAATAAAAAAATAAAAACTGGCTTCTTCCACCAACGGGTACAAGGGAAAATCGTATATGGTCAAAGAACTTTAGTATTTAAGTTTACCTTGGCAGATTTTCCTCAGCCTTTAAAAGATACGTCGATTACGTTTTGTAATGACATAATGTGGGTAGGCTTAGCTCTACAACATGGACTTAATCGGTCCTTAATATTTAATGGAATCGGTAACCCTTGTTAAATTTATTTACTTGAAGCAAAAACAGTTTGGCACATTTCGAATCATGAATAATGTATTCAGCTAATGGGAAATAGGTTTTAAGTGACGATCGCCTAGTCGTTAACACTTTTACCTCTTTTTCTTCGAGAGATAGAGGATTCGATCGACAAAGAATATTAGCCAAGCCGAAATCCTCCTGTCCCCTCCAAATAGGCGGAAAACTTGTGCTAGGAGTGGGTACGACAATAGTGCATCGCGCGGAGTTCGAACCTGCGACCTTTCAGTTTTTAGTCCGCACCCTTAACCGTTAGGCTGTCGAGGTTATTTGCGTGTTTAGCATATAATTAAATATGCTTTAACGGTTAAACGTTAACTGTAAGGAAATCGTCGTGAGGAGTTGAGTTAAGAAAACTGGCCTAAGAGTTCTCTATGGAGTTTTCAACACTACCATGTATGAAGTGGTGGACTATTGCCTTAGCCCTTCTAATTCAAGATATTCGATTCTCTAAAAATTATTGCATCAGCGTAGCGATAGCAATGACCTCTGATTGGTACCTTCCCGCTATTAGTTAAAATGCATTGATACAGCAAGAACGCCAAAAATTCAGTCAATCATAAACCATTTCGACCGTTACACTGATGCAATCATTTTTAGGGAATCAACACATTGAACTCAGTAGTGATTGTCATTGCATTAGTTCACACAAACTTATCTTAGAAAATAGATTTCTCAAACAGTTTCTTAATAATTATTGTTCTTTAACCAATTTATATTGCGCAATAAAACTGTTATACAACCCATAATGTTTAAATTACAGTCTAAAAATCTAAATAAATTTCTCTAAATGATAATTTAGAACACATTCCAGTGATATATACCGACAATGTTTACACGTGCAGAATTTTTAATGAGGAAGGCAAATAATTTGTTAGTTGGAATCTTGTAGGAATGTGTCCGGAGTGAACAAGCTTTATGCTTAGTTAGAGGAGAAAGGGAATAGAATTCACGCTGAACATGGCTGATTTTCCTTAAAAAAACTATCTAACAATGTGAACTCACAGTTTTCGGCTCCTTAGGGCTAATTTCATCAACGTAAAATAAGTCTTATACGAGGGTAAAGATATTTTGGCAGGTTCTCAATACAAAAACTGTCAAAAATATCTTTACGCTCGGATAAGACCTATTTTACGTTATTGAAATCGGCCCCAAATGATCCAATAAAAAAGTCAGCCATAAAACTCAAATTTTCTGAAAGCGGCGAAATGAATTCAGCTCATTTAATAAAATCAACAAGAAACTTTCTGGCAAACTGTTACAAAAGTAGTTCTCTTTCCGGTTGGTAATCGAATGCAAGTTAGTCTTTTCTACAGCTTACTCGAGTAAAAACTAAAGGAAAACTTTTCCAGTATTTACTTTTAATAGAGCAAAATTTTTGAATACCATTGAGTGATAATATTTTATAATAAAGAAGCAAGTAGATACGGAGGATATCTGGAATCCTGCTGGATTATAATTCAAACAAATAACCACCAGTCAGCTAGTACAGCTGAGTACTTTCATGAGATATAGCCCGCTGACAGACGGACGGACGGACGGACAGCGGGCTTTGTAATAGGATCCCGTTGGCACACGTACCCAATCCGTTGGTTATCCAAACCCTCTTCTGTGGTATGAAGAAATTCACCTAATAAAATGCTGATATATGTATAAAAGAAGTAACATACCTATCTTTGCACGAAAATCAAATTCTACGCGCTTGGGAAGCCTCAGGCAGTACTCGTTATCTTATAAAGGGCCCTCAGTAACATATTGAAATTTATTTTCTCTTAAAGAGAATAAAATGGTTCATAATGTACTATTTCCTGCTTCATAAAAAGGAATTAAGGGGGATTTTAGGAACACCGTGATTTAAAAATACAAAAGCAGTCCCACTGAGAGCTGATACTTACATTAATATTTTCTCGGGGATTTCCTTTTTTCACTTTTTAAGGAAGGAAAATTGCAAACCATTAATGTAATTACTGTGGTCATTTGCAGCTTTTGCTGTGCTTTGGATATACAAAAAATCGCCGCCCACGTACTATCAGAATTTTCTGACAGATGCAGCCGCAGCTAATAACTTTTTTTTGACTGATTTATTTCTTTCTGTTTTAATTACAAACGTTATTCTTACATATTAACTTTCGATTGTAATGAATGAATATTCTCATTTAACAATAGTCAAATATCCAATTGCTATTGTATGATAGCATCAATACTGTTGGCTATTTTTGTAAAATATTGCAAACAGAAACATACACAATATTATTCGTAGCATTATTCGTAGCAGCCCTACGGATAGCGAAAATATCCTGTTTGCAAAGTTACTGACGCGAATCTTCTGTTACGAATCATTAAACCGCATTATGTTGGGGCTAACATGATAATACCTTAATCAATATTATACTAGTAAACGTTGAATAAGTAGTTATGCTATAGGCACATACAACTCGTTGTTTGTGAGCCGGATCCAGATAATGTTGGAAGTAATCAGTAGTTATTAATTGTGTTGTATTTTTTTACAGTAGGGAATGAAAAACGGTCCATTCTTATTTAAATACGTTTGTTTTGGTATATCTAAACAAAAATGGATAGAGTCCGCGACTTCTTCGCGTGTTGAGGTTTTTAAAAATCGCGCAGAAATCCTTTGATTTTCGGGGATAAAAAGTTAGTTAGCCCGTCCTCAGAATGCAAGCTATCACTGTGCCAAATTTTTCTAAGATCGGTTCAGGCCATACTGCAGGCTGTAGGCTGCATCGTCACTCACCATTAGGTGGGATCATCGCAGTCAATAACTATCTTGTCATCTTGAAATGAATTGGTAAATGAATTAAACCTTTGTACCTATACCAGTTATCAGATGTCAGATGTGCTTTAAATTTACACTAGTCAACCCTGCAAAGTTAGGTACAACCCGATATATGTATGTAACTTGTTATCACTTCACCGCTTCCGTGCCGTAGTTTGTACATCGAAATAACGCTGCAGCGATAACAGTTGACATGTTACATATTGTTGACAGCGCTTTAACAAGCTATTGGCGGAATCGCTACACAAAAAATGGTTGTGCATGTTTCGAATTGATAGCACCAACGCTAGAGTACCTCGCGTGTTTACTGAAAAAGCTGAATTTAAATGAAAATAGTGAATGCAAAACTGCCTGCATACAATGATCCTGCAAATATTACAGGGCAATAGAAGAAGCTTCAATATACTCAGCTTTAGATACTGTAATACAAAACTATCTAAGTTCAAAATGAAATGTTAACTTGCCTAAATGTATCTCATACGTAGCGTAACGTTTATGCACAGCTAAGGTGTGGAATGCCCTTAAGGCGTCCGTGTTACCTGCTACGTATAATTTGAGTAACTTCAAAGCAAGAGTCAATGGGCACCTTCTAGATAAGCGCTCTCTAACCTAGATTTCATCAGTGCTTTCCACCATTGATTATAATAAAGCGCAAGCCTATCTTGTAACAAAAAAAAAAAAAGATTATTAGCCAAGCTGAACTGAACTAATAGTCTCCTCTTCCCTCTAAATAAGCAAAACGCTTGTGCTAGGAGTGGGTACGACAATAGTGCAACGGGAAGGGCTCGAACTTGTGACCTTTTAGTTTTTTCAGTCCACACTTTGACCGTTGGGCTATTGAACCAGCTAAGTAAGTCCATTACAATTACAGAAAGACATTTACATGAAAATATGTTGCAATAACAACATCTTTCATCGTCAAATTACTCGTAACTTATAAAAGGCAAAAAAATCACTTGCTCTATTATAAAAATAAAACACTATCTCTTCAAATTAGGGTACGAAAGTGGACTATGATACTTGCTTTGTAATGGACTCTATCAAAATTTAGCATTTGCTTTATGGTTAATCCAGTGTTACGTAATGTCTCGATGCCGCGCTGAAATTCAATGACGAATAAAGAGAAATGATTCAGTGTTTCACGGTAATGTTGCGGTGAAAGGCGTGCTGCAAAAAGATGAAAAGTTATACCTATACTTTCAACTACCTTACAAGGTTTAGTTAATAATATGGTATAGTTCTTCTATGCTATAGAGGGCTCGTGACTCATGGTTGTGTGTGTGTCTTATCTGTATAAATGTGAGCAAGACCTTGCTCGCGCCTGATCGCTCCCACCTAGGCTCCTACCAGGCACGCACACTTATGCAATGTGCATGTATACGACATAACCACAAGTAAAGCGCCCTTGACTTCATGTGATAAACGTACTGTACCTGTCTTTAAAAAAATTGGAATTCTCATGTTCTCGTTTTGCTCCATGAAGTAGAGTATATTTGTAATTAAAATTTGATGTATATTTTCTTGGTAACAAAATAATATAAAATCTCTTAACTGCTTGTGGTTTTTTCGGCAATATATAAAAAATACTGCACAAATATACAGCTATATAATCAGTTACTGCTAAATAAAACTATTTGAAAACGATAAATTAACGTGAAGCTCATTCATAAAACCACTAAATAAATATGGCCCTATACGAAGTTTTACTCAGACCAAGAAAAACTTTTACTTACATATTGTCGTACTCAATGTTTCCACGTCATTAATTTTCTTTACTTCTGTAAGCGAACATACGGATATTTATACCTACTAAACTGAGGAAAAATTGATTTATCTATCGAAAAACACCGTTGCCAAATCGCTTGCCTCTGAAAATACGTGAAAGCAGGTCCGCCCGAAATTGAGGTTTTTTTTAAACGTGTCGTTGCTGTAAGCTTTTTCTATAATATAAAAGGAAGATGGAAGTTTGATATTTAAATATAAAAGGCCTTTTTCTTTTTAAATGAAAAACGTAATACAAAACGATATTTTGTACGTTTTTCAATTTGCACATCAAAGAGAAAAGGATCTTCCCTAATTTTCACTGTTCATAATAATTTTGTGAGAAACCACTGAAATACCTACCCAATATCTATGTAAATGAATACTTAAAGGGTCACAAAGCATTTTACAGACACAGTAAACTCATGTAGAACTATTTTTATGGATAAAATACTGTAGTAACTTTAATTTAAAAAAAAAATTTGAAATTAAAAAGTCGATACCTACTCGTTCATCTATCTAATGGATGGCTATTGTTTCATGTACTACTTTACTTTTACTTTGGAAAGTTTCATTTTTATCGGTCCAGCGGTTTTTGAGTAAAGTCAATCGCATACAAATAAATATGACAACTTAGTAGAAATAATGAAGAGAGTACGAGAACGTCTGTGAATACTTTAAAGTTCCCTTTAAATCCAACGCTACAGCTTGTTGTAGCCTTGTACTGAGTGGGAACCTTATTTGTTCCTCGTTGAAATGTTTTCCCCATTTTCTACCTGAGAGGTCAAGTTTTGTATTGAGGTTGCTAGTTGCCTCATGTAATTTACACAGCTTTCTTAGCAAGTTTCTAAAATTATCTTTATTTATGGAAGTTATACCATGTTTTGAAGACAAATCAAAAATAAAAATAATATAGATATTTACTAATCCATCCATTCAAATAATTACCTTATTTTTACTTTAAGGGTCGATTCCACCAACATAAAATAAGTATTTTGACAGTTTTTGTCAATATCTTTATATTTTGGCAGATTTTTAATACGCTTGGATAGGATTCATTTTACGTTAGTGAAATCAGCCCTAAGAATAATAAAATTAAGTAAATGAGTTAAACATTTATTTATAGTATACACACAAAAAAGCCCGTGAAAATGGAACAAGCGTTATAAATAAGTATTATTTTCACACGGTTTTCAATTTCATTAATATTTTTTAGCTTCCTACTTTCGAACAGAATTAAGCCAATCCGTTTGCCTTTTCTATACAATATTCGAATTGCTTAAAATTTTTATGCATATAAAAATAGGGTTCTTCCCTTTAAGACGTGATCTTTGATTCTGTGAAGTGCATTGGTGCTAATTCGGTTGCTCATATTTTCTAAACATAATTGGCTGGATAATATGTATCAGTCCTAAAAGATTAATTAATTTAAACACTTAATCTCTAATCAAACTAACAGGGTTTACTCCTTCCATTTGCATATTTCATTAATTACTTACCGCACAACGCTATTAGCGTTAAAATCTTCATTGTTAGGCCTTGGAGCACTTATCTCATTACATAATAGGTATCTATATCTATCGTTCAGAACTTCACAAGCACTTCAGTCAGAAACAGTCACGAATGAAAGAACACAGTCATTCTTTTTCTTATCTTCATCGTTAGTACTGGCACACGATAAAATGAGAATTAAAAAAAGAACACTCAAAGTTTCGAATGGATTTAAAACTTTTAAAATTTGAATTTCGAATGTATACGTCAGTTGATAAGCACGTTGTTTACAAGTCACAACTCACGACTCGTCGAGCGAGTCCAAATTCCATTATGGAAAGACAGACCGGAGCGACCAGCGCGCGTCGAGTTGATTCGCAGAATGTCCTTGGTTTTCCCGCTAGGGCAACGTCATGCGCAGTGCTGGCTGCCGAAAAGGGTCCTTAAGTGGATTAAGTTTTTAAACTTTGACAATTGATAAAGCGAGATCGAGTTTGTAAGGCGGAATCGTTAAGTGAAAAGTTGTAAATGAAGCGATTTTTTTTCAGGCGACATAAATCCTTAACTGAAATTCAAATACTTTCACTCTCGGTTGCATTAAAGCTCGATTAATAAATCATTAATTTAAATGACAAATAGCTGTCATTTTGAACATTGACTGTTATTTCAAAGGCTCTAGTGTTACTTTCAGGGTACCTAACGTAAATTGTGCGTAAATCTTTAATTTAAATTATGGAGTCACATGACGTGTTCTCAAAAGTTTATTGTTATACCTAGGTACTACGAGTAAATATTAGATTTAGCACGATTCATTTTGACTTAAAAAGTAACACTAAATTTTCAATTAATATTAATTTTGAGCGAGTTAAAGTTTAGTGATTACTTAAAGTAGGTAGTACTTGGATGTCAAAAAGCTGAACTAACCCGTATAGTTTTAAAGACGTATATATATGCTTGTTGCCACTCTACACTACGGTGTGAACTCACACAAATGCAATGCTGAGCTTAATATATCTCATGAATAGTAGCTTAATGATCTAATAGGTACAATAAAATAAAAATCCTTGAAATGAAATTGAACATAATTAGTAGCTTATGTAGTGCTTTCTAGGCCTTGACCCGTATATTTGAGATTGATTCATCTTTTGTCTTTGTCTGTCTTAAACTGTATTATGGAAAAAATAGTTATGTTGCAACGTAAATAAAAGACAAGCCAAAAAACAAATACATTTTCGCATTTTTAATATTAGAAAAATAGTAAGACGTACAGAGTGGGAAAAAAGCGGGTCGCGGAAGCGGGTATAATTCAGGTGAAAGACGCAGATTCTTATTTGGCAATGATTTGAGATAAATATAGGTCCTCAATGCCGACCCGCCCTAGAAGTCTGCAACAATGTTACAAACTCGTAGCCTCATGTAAGTGAATGTAGAACATTAATTAGTTTGCCGAGTGGAGGCTGCATCCGGTTGCTGATAAAGCCATCCAGCAAAATAGGCTTCACTTGGGAAGACTGCCTGTGACGGTTTCAGACATTGAGATAATAGACTCTAGAATAGCAGACACAGGTATATCAAAAACGCACTTCCACCAGTTCCATCCAACAACTATAAACATGGAAGCTTCGAACTTATTAACATTGTTTACCGTTTTTGCTCTAACTTTATCTGACTAAAACTGCTTTACTTTTTACACCGTGTAAAGTTGCTTATCTAAATTAAGGCAAAAAAATGTCAGTCTCTAAAAATTAATTAATAGCAATTAATTAATTCTTCGATATGTTTTGTTTATTTTTGTAGAAAATTTGACCATTTATTATGCAACAAACTATTACTGTTGTAGAATTGTTTGATTATGTTTTCGTTACAAAAATAAATTGAACAATAAGATTAAAGACTAAAGGAGATATCGTTTTGGTCTTCTGTAAACTTTTTTGACAAAAGAAGTTAAGCGATAATAACTTTAATAGTGACAAGAGGTTGTAAAGTGTAAATAGTGATTATAATGACAGTAAAGTTAAAACAATTTCAGCGCCAATTCACAGCATCTCAAATACTGCAACTAGCAAACCTAAACCCCAGTCGGAAAAAGATTGGAGCTCTAGCAATATGATAATTCTCTGGTACCAGAAAATACATTATCAACTAGTGATATAAAGTAAACTTGCTAGAAGCAATTTGCATACTGCCTTCACTGTATGCTTTCAACATACAAGCCTTTGTTATTAGGATATCCTTTTTAGGTATTATACTAATAATTTTGTATATTGTGTATTATTGACGACGTCAAACGAGTTTTACCAACTTCAAAGAGCATGAAATACTTTTATCAATTAAATGATTAATGAACTAAAAAAATCAGTGAACTGGTTAAATTCTGGCTTAGCAAAGACATGATTTAACTCTTTATCAGGCCAAGAGATCGAAACCGAAACCTTATCTCCGGTATCAAATTATTGTTTTTTCTTTTGTTCCGGTCACGAAGCCGTGCATACTTCTGCCCTCCTCAAGCTATGACTTCGTTAACCAACATTAGGCCAAATACGATTTTCAATGCTATCTGATTTAGAAAAAAATTCTCTATCGATTCATCTAATCGGTATTCTCCTTACTGCTGTAGTTTTTGATATAGTAACTATCATTCCATGTGCTAATATTGAAAGCCACTGGTATTATTACGCGCCCCAAAAACGATACAATAGTTACACAACCGAGGGTGTTGAACTTTGACAGGGAGACAAACACCGACAAACGAGTAAAAGTAATTTATTCCTCATGCGTCATACTTGCCTACCCTCGTAAACTTTCCCTACGCCAACGCACCCTGTGTATTAACAAAAAGTCGGACGTGCAAAATAAACCATTTGGAAAGTTTACATTTTTTCGCGGCGGGCGTAACATTTTGATCTCTACTACAAACGGTAAAAAAATTTCTTATTTCCGTGACGTAGTGTATCGTGTTTGTTCCCTTGAGTAAAATGTTTTCTTTATGTAGGTCCAGAAGGAATACTAATAGAGAATACTCTATTAATATTAACAGGAGGTGGTTAAACTTCCCAATAATCTTCGCTTATCATAGTCATAAAAATTCAAAATGACAAAAGCCATTTTAAGTACCTATTATATTTATATGAAATTCTAGTACAATGTATTTACCTATTTAATAACTATAAATTGGTCAGAAAAAAGCTAATCATATGAAAAAACTTGGAAAAAAACCTGAATTTAGCATATTTTTTGAATTTTTGCAATTTTTGTCATTTTTTCGATCTTTTATTGAAACAAATGCATTGAATAAGACTTATTTTGCATTGATGAAATCGCCCCTCAGTATATTTTTTTAGCTTATACCGAGCTTAACGAGTCAAGAAGCCGAAATTGTAACGGCACATAGTTAGAGATGCATGTATATTGTATATTTTACAAGTCTATCCATACATTCAATCATAATATTATTTACTCTGTCTCTCTCTCAAAATACATTGCTTTTTTATTGACCATCAAACAGCTCGTACAGAAAACAATCCAATTATATGACACTTTTCGACCGGTCGAAAAGTCGTTATTGTCGCCACGCGATACTATAATTTTCTCGGTTATTATGCGATAAAATGGCGTTTCTCATGAGTAATGATCATGATTCTTAGCAGTGGGACTGGCACTTCGAACTTGGATTTGGTTTTGTAAGAAACGCAGAACCTGTGTTATTTGGAAACAGTATAGACCTACTAGCTGATGCTTGCGACTTCGTCCGCGTGGATTTAGTTTTCTTTTTCACGGAAACTCTTTGATTTGACGGAATAGAAAGTAGTCTATGTGTTATTCCAGACTATAATCTATCTCTGTGCCAAATTTCAACCAAATCGGTTGTCGTTGCGGCGTAACTGAACATCCGTGGTTAAAACTCAAAATCGGCTTGACCGATTTGAATATTTTTTTGTTTTGTTCGCTATAAACTATTTAAAATGATTGTTTTTTTTATTAACACTTACGACCACGCGTTCAAACCCGTGGCTAAGTTATATAAAAGCAAAATAATAATGGCCCAACGATCAAGTAGGTACGATACTGGATATACAAAAGATAAGAGCTATTATGGGTGCCTATTATTATATTCATCATTTTAGCGTGGAACTTTCATACGAGCAATACGCCTTTCTGCGAAGCTTCGCCTTAGCACTTTCGGGGAAAATTAATTTTGGAAAGGTAATACAGGAAATTTTTTTGCGATGCAGATTTTTTTTTGTGGTTCTGTATCGTTAAAAGAACATTTTTCTATTAATAGTTCTATATCTTTTTTTTTTAAATATTTTTTGTATAGTATAGTAAGTATAGTATTTTGTAGTCACCGTTTAATCGTTTTCGTATTCGATCACATTACCGTCAAGTAAACTGAATCATAACATTATTGAACTAGAGCTTAATTTCGTGTATGCATTCTTATACGGTTACGTATACGGATACGCTCCAAATTAAAATTGGTTGTATAGAATTTGTGACTTTAAATCAATACATTTAAGCCTCATATTACTTTGACGCTAACTTCATTGAATATACAAACATACATAGGTACATGTACAAGCATGTATGCTAAAATCATAACCCTTCCATTTTGCTTTGCCATAGTTTTGAAAATGTAAGAAATAATCTACGAAATGGTATAAAACTGTACCTAACCTCTGTAGCGACTGTAAAACTGTAGTAATAAGCCTCTCACTCGAGTTTCAGTGCCAAATAGTAGAAACTTCGAAAGTCGTCAGAACTTTTCCTTGGGTAATATACGCCCATGCTCTAACGTTTACTTATATAGCTCGGAAATGTTAAATATTCCCAGGCGATTATTTTCTCAATAAGAAATATTTACAAAATTAATTACAGTATACCTATTTGTTATTAAACTCTACTACCCCCTTCGATCACAGAAATCTGTGATCGAAGACTACCCCATATAGATCCCTACCAGTAATAATGATAATAATTTAATAATATACGTACTCCTGATCGAACATCAGTCATGACAGCTGATTTCAATAAAAAGTAGCCACTAGACATATATTTGCAGACGGAAGTGCACTCTTTATTCTTTCATTCTCATAGTCATCAAAATAGTAATCCGACACCGCTGTAGAGAGATTAGGCGCAGGCCGATAGATTGGCCGAAGTACGGGGTTTAACTCCGAGTTGCAACTAAGAATTTCTTGACAGAAAATCTAATACCTAGAAAGACAAAATGAAAAAAGAAAATCGCATCAAATTCAGCCCAGTACCTACTTTTTCAGGAAAAGATAAAAGAAATTGAAAAAAATTGCTGTTGCGCCTTCTTGTGGCCCGAAGTCATATTTATGCTTACATATTATCTAAGATCCTGACCAAGAATGATACTAACTGATAAAAAGATGCATTAGGGTACAGAAGGGGAAGTTAGGGGATACAGTTTTTGAGTTACAGGTAAGTAGTAAACACACAACCGCTTATACCAAACAGATAATAAATACAGTCTTCGTTCGATTATGGGTAAAACTGTTAGTGTAGATAAGTCTGTTTTTGTTTCTGCTCCTCAAAATGTAATGAAAACATAGACAAAATACAGTAAAATAAGGTATAACTTCTTCGTTCTACCGTCGTATATGCAGAACTTATTATTTCCCTCAGCAAATGAACAGATGCCTATACACGACAGAAATGGCCCGTACGCTCGTAAACACAAGCGACCATAGCACAAAAATAATGCTCTGGAGAAAACAAACACCCAAGAAAATTGCTCACAACTATACGCCAAGTGGTAATGGTGCTAGTAAATTTACTAGAAGGATAGCCGTTCCTTCAACCTAACATTTTTCTAGAGTTTCGTAAACATTTTAGGCTAGACGTGATTATTTCCATGTTCAAGCACTTTTAGATCCAAGGCTTTGAGTCCCATTTCATAGAAATTAAGATACTCTGTGTGATTTACTTAAATTTTTTGTATCAGTTTATCTAAATATATAAAAGGCAAAGGTGACTGATTGACTGACTGACTGACTGACTGATTGATCTATCAACGCACAGCCCTAACCACTGGACGGATCGGGCTGAAATTTGGCATCCAGACAGCTATTATGACGTAGGCATCCGCTAAGAAAGGATTTTTGAAAATTAAACCCCTAAGGGGGTAAAATAGGGGTTTAAAAAATCGAATTTAACGTGAGCGAAGCCGCGAGCAAAAGCTAGTCTAAAATAATTTTTCTAACCGACTTAAAAAAAGGTTTTCAATTCGGCACGTATATTACATACATATTGGAACTGCAAAATATTCACACAATATGATAATCTATTTGGACTAATATACAAAATTTTAAAGGTGTAAGTACATAGTCCATGTTTGATTATATGTGTGTTCCAAAAATATTAATAGGATTGTGATAATTCTTTTTTTATTTGCTTACATTTACTTTAACTTAGGGAAGAGTAAACATTTCATGCTGTTGGGGCTACCCGCCTAGCTTGCGCAGTATTGCATAAAATTAATTTACGCACGCTTCGGCAAACATCACTGATGCGCTACAGTATCGAGGGAGTTTCAACAACATCCCAAATGCGTTATTATATTGAACTCGATGAGCGTTGAAAGATCTTCGCGTAAAGTCGGTCCACAGGATGCAGGTTTAAAACAAGGTGCAATAGGCTCTGAAAAGTGTAACTTTCACATCCGTAAAAGATCTGCCATCAATATAGTTTAGAGATTATTTTCAACCTAATTATTACGTAAAAATAAAAAAAATCTTTGTAACATCACGATTTCAGTTCTTTCAGTATTAATATATACAATTGAGTTCTGATGGCATTATTTACGCACATTTTATGGAACAATTGCTACAAATGAATTGAGTTAAAATTGGGGTTGAAATTGTTTTACGGTTCAATACCTAATTATTGGGAACTACCTAATTATTGGGAAATGTTTGAGTTAAATTATTTTAAATAGCCGAATAATATTTGCAGCAGAACAATAAAATGTTTAAATCAAAAATGAATGATTTTCACACGGAACTTGTGGAGTCAACTGTAAATAAGTGTCATTAATTGGTATTATTGTAATATTCCGTTCTATTTACACAGAGCAGAAATCCAAAGAATGTTTACAAATTTTTTTACTGTAATTATTTTTATTTATTTATTTATTAAGATATTATGCAATATTATTACATCACGCTGCGATCAATAGGAGCGAAGCATCAGTGAAAAATGTTGCAAAAACGGGGAAAATTATCCATATTTAAAATATATTCTTTTAAAAACTTTTTAATCGCGATCATAATAACAGAAATTGACGCGGACGAAGTCGCAGGCAACAGCTAGTACCTACTTAATATAATACAAAACTAGATTCTAAATTAAAACTTAAACTAAACGCGGCTAGTAATAATTTACATAATTATATTTAAAATGTCACATTGCTGGAAAAAAATAGTTACTAGATAAGAAATTCAAAGTTACACAGACGCAAAGTACTGCACGATAATTTGGTCATATGCCAAGATGTAAGCACTTATTCCATTACTTTTTAAAACGTGATTAAGGTCGAGGGCGTACTTTGTACGTTGGTTTTAAGTTGCTCTGTAATATGATGAAAAACGGTTCATTTTTCATTATACATATTACTGGTATCATTATTTTGCTGTTTTATAACAGTAATAATACGCCATTTGTCGCAAAATATGTTTTGGACATTCTATACCTTATTTGCTTTTCCTTGTTGGTCATGAGAGCATACTTTGGTAATTTGTTAACTGGGTAAGAATAGAAAACTAAAGTGGGTAAATTATACTAAAAAGGGCACTTCTTAGAAAATTTCATGCTTTTTTCCTCATCTCAAATTTTTCACCGTACAAATTCCGTACCAGCGAAAATGTATCATATAGGAGATCGCACATAGCCGCAAGAACCGCAGAAGGTGCAAAAACCGCTAGAGCAGCAAATTAATATTGCTTACTTGCTCAGTTGTGTAATATTAATATACATTGATATTTTCATAATGTTCTCAAATGTATGTGAGGTTGACAATTTGCATTGAACCAGCATGGTGAACAATGGCCTATAATCCCTATCTGAGCAATGTAATGAGATGTTGATAGACTGTTGATGCTGACGATGATTCCAATTTGATCACCCAGTTGATATCACCCATGAACCATCAAGAGAAGATATGAGTATACAGGAGAAGCCGAATCTGTCACACATTTTTTTTTGTTTTTAAAATACTAGCTTTTGCCCGCGACATTGCCCACGTGGAGTTAGGTTTTTAAAAATTCGCGAGAACCCTCTGTTTTTCCAAGATAAAAGGTAGGTATGTCACTCCTATGTCATTCTATAAGTCCTAAACTATACTTATCTATGGAAAAAATTACGTCGATTCGTTGCCGCGTGATTGAATGCCAAACCAACAAACACACTTTCGCATTAATAATATTAGTAAGGACGCATTTCATGCACAAACTTTAAGCTCATGCGCCTCTGGCAGCTCTTGCGCTTCATAAGGCTGATTAATTCTTGGTATGCGATCACCTTTTGGTCCCGCTTTTTTCCTGCCAGTAAAAAATCACGTAGCGACTGTTTACGCTAAAAGTTATAGAGTGGAAATTACGCCGAAAAATATTTGTTAGGACCGACCGACCGCTTGTAATTCACTCGTTACAAACCTGCCTTATTAATATTTCATATTTGGACTTTTTAAGTATGTTCAAATGTTTGCGAAAACGAGCTATTGTATAATTTGCTTTCATCACATAATTAAGTCCTAAATAATAATTAATTTTAATTTTAAACCTGGATAAGATCACTATTAGTGTTAAGGCCACCTTTTATATTACATTCTTTGTTTACTTGTACTATTTCGGGATCATTGCAATACGGCACAGTATAGCGTCGCTTGGAGTTGTCTTCAGTTCTTTCAAACAAAGTCAAACAATCAAATTTTTCAAACAAATTCCTGAAAATCCGGTAACGCATTGGTAGTAATTCAGGTGCTACAAATGTTCATGGGCGGCGGTAATCACTTAACATCAAATAAAAATCAGGTAATTAATTATTATTATCAACCCGTTTTTACTGATATCGATGCGTCATTTCCCAAAATAAACAATTAAAAGGCGTTGGCATGGAAACTCGAGTTCACTCCAGCTACCGGTAGACTCTCAACCAAAGTTCCTATTCTATCAATTTTATTATTGCGTGAATCTTCGGACTGAGAGGAGCTGCTTATCATTTGTTTTGTAAAACACAAACAATCTTGTTCGCGAAAGTTTGACAATTCAGTGCTTTCATTGTTTACGAACAATATTTATGAGAAGTTGCCGGTCCAAAAACAAACACAACTAAAACAAGTTAAACCCTTTGTTAAAACTTGTCTAAGCAGAAAATCCCTACGATTAGATTGAATTTGAATCATTAAACCTCACTGCTTTAAGTGACTTAATATTCAAAGGGTAGAGTTCAGCCTCAGTTTATTTACTAACTACTCCGAGCTTGTCTGATGGAATAAATTATTTAAAGTTTAATTTATTGCAGCTTGACTTTATTAGAGATACATTAATTAATAACTACTCTGAGCTTTTCACTGAATTATATTTTAAAGTTACACGTTTTAATTTAAATATTTAATGAAATCAATGGTATGGTTAAGTTTTATCATCGTTATCCTGAAAAGTATTGCTACTTTAAACATAAATGTTAAAGGGTTTCTGTTTGATGGTTAATTGGTTTGTCCTTCAATAACGTCGCATTTGGTTGATGATTAACTCGCTTTTTGCATAGGTTGAGTTCAGGAAGAGTGACATAGGCATCTTTTTATCCCGGAAATACAAAGGGTTCCCGAGGGATAACACGGCACGCAAACGACGTGGGTAACATAAAAAATATGCTAGTTAGTTCCAAATCTAAGTATGGTTATTACTATAGTTATAAGTATTATAACGATTTTGGCTACCATCTGTCAAATCTCCGCGTTCGGGTTTTGCTATACCTACTTCTTTCGTGGTGGAGGTGTGCTAAGGGGCTCATGCCGTAATCGCGTGGGAAAGAGATAGACACCTACTCAAATATCCACGGTAGAACAGGCCTGACAAATGACCAGGCAGTTTTCTCTTAGTTTCACTTGTCATACAACGGACACTTCATACAAAAGCTTCAGTGGTTTCAGTATATTTCCTCAATAAATTCCTAAAGTGAGTTCAATATTTTAACCTCAATTTATATCCTCCTGAAACCAATAAGTTCCTGAAAAGCCGGCAACGCATTGGTGGTGCCTCTGGTACTACAAGTGTTCATCGGCGGCGGTAATCAGTTAACATCAGGTGAAACCACTGCTCCTTTGCCTGCTATTCTTATAAAAAAAACCCTATCTATAATATAAAAAAGCTTTTAGAAATAAAAGACGACATAAGTACCTAACGAACGAAATTCAGAGACAATTATTCAGAATTTTTAAAAATAATATAATACTAGAAGTGAAGCAAATTCGATGACTTGCACTTTAACGCTCACCTGTTCAAAGTAACAAGTTTCAATAAGTTTCCTAGACATGTCCTCATCTGGCTGGAAAATTTATAATAATCCCCTACAAATTCAATTTTCTACGAAACTCCTAAACGTGATATCGTGTCTTCGAAAAGTCACGTATTATAGTTCGAACACACATACTCGTAAAATAATAATGGCCTCTTAGATTATTTATCAATGTACCTACATACCTTTAATTTTATGAATGTGTAGAAATAAGAAAGTTACTGTAACAGAGAGATTACAACGTTAAAAAACAGACTTAAGGTGGTTTGATCCGGTCAGCGGTCACATCAGCGCCAATAGATGGCGTAGATTTTGTAATTAGAATTATTTAATTTTTTTTATGAATGAAAATGTGAATATTTTTTTATAATAATATGGTTCCCGGTTGTAGCGGTATATTTGTAATATATCCAACTACGTTTCAGATGTATTTTAATTTTCAAAATACTTTCATTTGTACTGATAATCACGCGGTGGTAGCAGCACTGCTGCTCAATATACTTTATTTATATCAGGACAAATGAAAGTATTTTGAAAATTAAAATACATCTGAAACGTAGTTGGATATATTACAAATATACCGCTACAACCGGGAACCATATTATTATAAAAAATATTCACATTTTCATTCATAAAAAAAATAAAATAAGTCTAATTACAAAATCTACGCCATCTATTGGCGCTGATGTGACCGCTGACCGGATCAAACCACCTTAATAGGCTTAGTATACGTATACGTCCTGTTGTCTCTTAAATTAATTAATTCTAAAAAAATTTAATAATTTTGTAATAATAAAATTGGTTAGGGGCGAACTTAACACTGGCCCACCAAGGGTTCCATTTTATTATCTTGATTAAGCGATCGCTTCCCTCCATTAATTTTGGACCGCTTATCTAATATAATAAGCGTCAATAGCCCAAGGGTTAAAAGTGCGGACTGAAAACTGAAAGGTCGCAGGTTCCCCCGTTGCACTATTGTCATACCCACTCGTAGTACAAGCTTTTCGCTTATTTGGAGGAGAGAGGAGAATATAAGTCAATTCAGCTTGGCTAATATTTTATTACAAAAAAAATATATATCTGCAAAGAGATGTTGCTGGTTTCTTCAAACTGTGAAGAACTGAGACATAATTTTATTTTTCCTGTATTCTATATTTGTTTAAATACCTATTCACTATCAAGTTTAATTATTTCAAAATTTTCACTGAGCAAACTTTGGACATAAAGGGAGAACGAAGAAAAATAAATAAATAGAAGAAATTAAAACCTATCTCATTTATGAACTAACGCAATGAAGAAAATATTTGTAACTTCTTTCATAAGCAATAACTCAAATAAGCATACTTTAAAACTAAGTAAAAGCAAAGTCACTCCATAAGGGTTCATCTTTTACTATTTTACTATAGAAACCTGATTTGAAAAGTCCTAGCCTACCTCCTGACATTTCAATTCAATTCATCCAACTTCAGAATCAAGGAATAAAAACTTCAGAAAAAAGGAATAAAATAAGAAATATAAAAATGTAAACTTGTGCTTCTTTAATAGCTAAAGTATGTCAGTAACGTTGCATTACTTGACTATTTCTAAGACTTGAGTACACTTTTCTTTGAAAATGAAGACAAACAGGCACAAGTCAGGCAGCACAAGGAAAAGTCGACTCTCATTACCGTGCTCGGATGGATTTAAAGACTATAAGACTGAACATGGTCCGGTTTCTTTGACTTTGAACAACCTTAAGGAGTTCTTCCTTTTTTATATCCTTCGGTTTACTTTTTCCTATGTGTTGGATATTATTAAAATCAAACTTGCTAGACTTTCTTCTATTTTGTGGTGTAATGTTCGCAGCTCTAATTGCAACAGACGATTTTAAACGAAAGATATAGAACCGATGATACAACTAGTTATACAGTGAAGACAATGAAGACACTGAATGTGATATCGTTGAGTTACTTTTGCAAAATATGATTTGAAACCTTTTGAAACTAATTGCTGTAGGTCCCCATTCCCCGCATCCATACGCTTCGGTAATCCTCGGCCACCTTCGGCTGCCATATTGCATAATTTTAATTAGACTTTACAGCACAAGGGTGGTAAAAAATTCTAAATCGCTCATGTTATCAACTATTAGCAGGCATTACTTGACCCACGCTGGACCACTCGCGCTAATTTAAATCAAAAATACAATAATATATGCGCATATATTATTGTATTTTTGATTTAAGTTACATAAGCGCCTATGTCTCTACTTCTTCTAATATATGTTATCTTGTAATTCCTTATATGTACATAAAAAATAAATATGAATAAAATAATATAAAATAGTGTGTGCTTTTAGCAGTAGGTGCAAAACCGTGCCTGTCATTATTTGATTAGGATCGCATCTTAGTGTGTGACAAACAACAATAATATTATGGCTGCTACATTATTGTTTTTACCATTCTTTAACTAATGTTTAATTCACGGCGCTATTTTAAATCCTCGTCTGCTACGCCTCGACAGTAATTCTCGGTTTGCCGCATATAATTAACAACATATTTAATACGATTCATCATTGTTAATTTTCCAACAAATAATAATCATCTCAGTTCAAAAGATTTAAATGATTCAAATTCATATGAAAGCTAAGTCTCGTATAACTTTTCAGTCTTTTCAGGATGAAGCTTACGTTTTATAAAGACTAACGAACTATTTTTCTTACAACGATCTTCTATTTTTAAGGTCCTTATTTGTAATAAAATGTACTTACAGAATATATTTTATACGTGCCTCATACAAAATTCATTTGACGTGTGCATTATTAAAAGTCATGCATGTGCATGAGCAATGCATACCTATTTATATGTATTATTTAAGAATAATAAGTTATTTCATTAATTAAATAAACAATCAAAACTTATATTAGCTTTCGTCAATATAAGACTACTCGTTATTTGTTTAATTAGTTAATACATTTGATTTCATCTCTCACATTAATGGTGAATGTCTGGCAAAGATAACACAGTTTTACACGCCTAATTTCCCTCTGGTGAGAAATATATCACTCGCCATAAATAACATTTTATCACACAATAACTATCAAAATTATAGTATCAGAGCGTGGCGGGCTTAACGAGTTTTCGTCCAGCCGAAAAGTGTCGTATAATAAGATTGTTGCTATACGAACGCGGAAAAGAAATTGAAAACGAAACTTTACAAAATAAGTTAGAGAATTTGTCTGCGTCAGCAAAGAACGAGTACTCGCTTTATAGGGTAGTGAAATCAAACAAAGCGGCTCCCATACCACAGCAGCATCCTTTAAAACTGGATGACGGCACCTGGGCCAGAAAAGATAATGAACGCGCTAAAGCTTTTGGCAAGTTCCTGAGTGAAGTTTTCACCTCAAACAACGGCGATCTAGACACAGATAGAGATGTTAAAGAGTTTTTAGCTACGGATTTACAACTCAGCTTACCGCTGAAAAGCTGCTCCCCTAAAGAAGTCTATAGGGTTATAAGAGAACTGGACTTGAACAAAGCCCCAGGGTTTTGTTTAATAACAGCTGAGGTCTTACAACAACTACCAAGGAAAGCAATTGTCTTCGTGACGCAACTCTTCAATGGTATCTTAAGAACATCGCACTACCCAGATATCTGGAAGATATCAGAAATAATAATGGTTCCCAAACCCGGCAAACCACCGCATTTGGTATCATCCTACAGGCCAATCAGTCTACTACCAACATTATCTAAAGTATTTGAAAAGATAACTTTGTATAGGCTTAAATCCATACTTAACGAAAAAGACATCATCCCTCA
Organism: Hipparchia sbordonii; assembly: GCA_038048805.1. NCBI lineage: Eukaryota > Metazoa > Arthropoda > Insecta > Lepidoptera > Nymphalidae > Hipparchia > Hipparchia sbordonii. Next base: position 8,542,327 of record CM076109.1, on the reverse strand, counting down.
ACATCAGTTTGGCTTCAGAAGCGGTCATTCAACTATAGAGCAAGTGCACAGAGTAGTTAGAAAAATAAGAAACGCCCTAGAAAATAAAGAATATTGTTCGGCTGTATTCCTGGATGTCCAACAGGCTTTCGACAAAGTCTGGCACAACGGATTGCTCTTCAAGGCAAAGAATCATCTTCCTCATAATCTCTATATGCTTTTGAAATCTTACCTGCAACAGAGAATATTTAGGGTTAGAATTAACGATGCCTACTCAGAATTCCATAATATTGAATCGGGGGTGCCTCAAGGCTCTGTCTTGGGGCCAACACTATACCTCCTTTACACTGCTGACATTCCCACCTCAGAAAATGTACTCACCGCTACCTTTGCAGATGACACTGCAGTATTGTGTAACAACAAAGATCCAACGATAGCATCAGACATATTACAAAATCACCTGAACAAAATAGAGAAATGGATGGCCAAATGGCGTATAAAAGCCAGTTCAAATAAGTCAACACATGTAACTTTTACTCTCCGCAAGGACATCTGTACCCCTGTCAAACTTGGACAAAATATCATACCTCATGGTGAGACAGCGAAATATCTTGGAATGCACTTAGACAAAAAACAAACGTGGAAGCCTCACATAATGAAAAAACGCGATGAACTTAACCAAATTTTCAGAAATCTCAACTGGCTTTTGGGACGGCACTCGCGTTTGTCCTTGAATAATAAGCTACTTATTTATAAAACCATAATAAAACCAGTGTGGACCTATGGCATTGAACTTTGGGGCACAGCCAAGAACTCAAATCTAGAAATACTGCAAAGATTTCAAAACAAAGTCCTTAAAAACATAACAAATGCTCCATGGTTCACTAGGATGTCAGAATTGCATGAGCATCTAAAGATAAAATCTGTTAAAGAAGAAGTTGAACACAGAGCAAAGAGCTACAAACAACGGATCAACACTCACCAAAACAAATTAGCAACAACACTCAGATTCCCAATGGAATTCAGAAGGCTTAAACGCGCTTCCATATGGGACTTTGCAGATTAAGACATAGAAAAACACAAGAGGTAGAGCCGTCATTGGATGGACAGCCTCCCATGCCAACGAATCTTCCAAAGAATCTGCTTATAGCTGTTGAAGCTGATCGCATGATAGGACGAATACAAAACAAAAAAAAAAAAAATACGAACGCGGAATTGATAGCCAATAAAATACTACTGCTGGGATGATAGTGGACGGAGATAATATCACGATTTAAGCAGAGAGTTATCGTGTTACTAGAGCAGATATTTGTGCTGATTCTACTGTACATAATTATTGACAGGTCTAAAAATAGTACCTATTATCCTTTTTACAAGAGCACATATTTTATTGCACCAAACTAAACTAAATTGATAGAGGTCAAAAAATAATGCTATCTTTTCCATAATGGTCCTTATTCAATTGCACACTATCTTTTAACTTTACTAAATTGACTGGTAAAAATATTGCACTAACGTTTAATTTTCACACTGGTACTTATTTTTCTGCACACAATATTACACCCACGTGCAGGGACCTTTATGACCAAATAATTTAATTGAGAAACAACGCTGCCCTACATTTTGGGATACAATTTCGCCATAATTATATTGCTTTCACGATTTAAGCAGGTCTGTAAATTACTTACCATTCAAAAATAGCTCGAAAAAATAACTTATGACGGTAAATTAATAAAAAATTGTAACGGTATTTTCTTATTAACAAATTATTATATTAAACTGAACACTAGTTCCGTATGAAAATAATTTCGCGTTGTATAGTTAACGCTTTACATTATTTTACTTTTAAAAATTATTTTCCGCCATTTAAAATAATAATTTGGCTGAAATATTTCCCGATAATTAGCTACCGAACCGTGAAACTGTTTAAAGCTCAATTTTAAGTTTATCCATTCGCAGTTATTGCGCGCTGATATTCGGTGAATGCGGTGCACGGAGAGGTTTTTATGCACGAAATTACGAAGACGCATTTATTGGATCAAATCCGTGGATACAGACCCGTCCTTGGTCTAAGATAAATCCAAACCAAGTTGGATTTAAACCAAGGACGGCTCTTGAACCCCGGCTAGGCACAGTTTTAAGAAGTATATCCAATAAAATGTTACTAGAAGACGTCATTTTTTCTTATAATACATGTGCCTACAGAATAAAGGCGAGGCATCAATTTTTACTAAATAGTCTGATACTCTCTGGTCTCTATTTTTACTAAATTAAAAGATGTTACTCTCTACTCTAAATTGCAGTAAATCCTCTCGAGTAGTTTTGTTTTCTTTAGGGTGTCGTTTGCGGGCTGGTCGCTTGTCTTTACGACCGTCCGCCTCATTTCGGTTCACTAAAGTGGCATCCGTTAATTTCCGAGGGTATATGTTTACGGCAACTTGTTTAAATAAACCTTTTTTTTTTAATTCAAAGAATATTAGCCAAGCTGAACTTGCCTAATATTATCCTCGCCCCTCCAAATAAGCGGAAAGCTTGTGCTAGGAGTGGGTACGATAATAGTGCAACGTGTGGGGTTCGAACCTGCGACTTTTCACTTTTCAGTCCGCACCTGTAACCGTTGTGCTATTGAGGCTGAATCACCTGTAACTATCACCAAAGTTGTGTAATTAACCCCCGACGCAAGAATGACTGGGTGTTATCGACGTGTCTGTGTGTGTGTCTGTCTGTGGCATCGTAGCTTCCGAACGGATGAACCAATTTTGATTTTTTTTATTGTTTGAAAGATGAATTAGTCGGGAGTGTTCTTAGGTATGTTTAATGAAAATCTGTTCAAGATGGCCGCCGCCACAAAATGGCGGATTATTGAACGAGCGAAGCGAGTTCTCTGAGTCAACTAGGGCGCTTGCCTACTAGACAGAGAAGTGTGTCCGTATAAATGTCTGTCAGAGCCCTATAACTTCTGAATTACTGAATATTAGAACGTGAAACTTGGTTGAAAATTCAGTTATATCCTGTACTTGAACAACAAATACTAAAATTAGATAAATGTTATAAAGAAACGAAATTATTTAATTTTAATGCGCCATCTATTAGCATTATTGTGAAGCTAATAGCTTCACTATAATGCTAATAGATGGCGCTGTGTCAGTAAAACAGTTTTATGTCAACTATTATTTTTTTTATTGCGTCTAATGTTAAAAGTTAATTATTACAATATATAATTAAAACTTTTGGGAATTATGGGATATCGCGAGGTCTCAGTTCGGGGCGAACCACTAGTATATTTTTATTTTAACAATTACTGACTAGCGATTAGGATGTTGTAACATATCGGGGGTGTTTTAAATTTTTAATTTACACTTGTGTTTACCGCGGTTTTAGATACGAATGACTTCTTTCTTCAAAAGTAAAGTAAACAAAGTTCATACACACAAATTCTGACTTAGCATTACTGGATTATGACCTTGAGTAGAATGATTTTCATTTACTATTCCGTATAAAGGACTCAGTGCACGTTGACACGTTATTGGTTCTGCATAATCAGGGAGGCAGCATCAAACTGAACGGGTAAGCGGCGCGTGTCTCTCACATCGAGTGTTACATATTAAATTATTCCGCTTGTCGTTTCAACACGGTTAAAATCACGGTTAAAATAGCCAATCGACAAGATAAGGGTTGGCTTAATTTTTTTCGTAAAAAATCAACTCACTTTTTAGCACAGAGATATAGATAGGTACTCTTGGGACCATCACATTTTTTTTAAGTCATTGACTGCGATCTCACCTGATGGTAAGTGACGATGCAGTCTAATATGGTAGCGGGCTATTTTGGAAATTTTTAACCGATTTTAAAAAAAGGAGGAGGTTCTCAATTCATCGGAATCATTTTTATTTATGTTCCTCGATAACCCAAAGAAGCCTAGACCAATTTTGGAAAATTCTTCTTTTGTTTGAAAGGGTAAACTTCCCACGTGGTCCCATAGTCATCAGGTCAAGATCGAGGGAACTCTTGTAATTTTACTAGATGATGTCCGCGACTTCGTTCACGTCAATTAAGATTTCTTAATTCCTGAGGGAATCTTTTATTTTCCGGGAAAAAAGTAGCCTATGTGTTATTCCAGACTATAATCTATCTCTGTGCTAAATTTCAACCAAATCGGCTCAGTCGTTGCGGCGTGATTGAGCAACACATATTAATAGGATAGGCACACTTGATATACGTTTGTAGTGGCGTTTGAAGTCGGCTTTTTTAAAGAGTTTTTATAGTATGATCATATAAAAAGGCCTTTAGGTATTCTGTCAATCTCGGATACCGCTATACAGCAACCCAATTCTGAAACTCTAATTACGAGTAGGTATACCGCACGCTTTGGGCCCCAGGCACATCAATTACCTCTATCGAAAAGCGCTGAATACGCTCCAAACTTTGAAGCTCCGAAAATCGATTACACCACCCATCGTAGGAACATTAAGGGCATACTTTACTTTATTATTTTCGATGCAATTACGTATTGCGTCGAAATAAAAAATGTTTACCTTAACTTGAAATAAGAGATTTCATCAACGTATTATTTCCTATTAACATTATAAATTCGAAAGTTTGAATGCTTGATGACTCAGTTACGTCGCAACGACTAAACCAATTTGGCTGAAATTTGGCACAGATATAGATTATAGTCTAAAATAATACATAAGCCCGGAAAATAAGAGGGCTCCCGCGGGATTAAAAAAAGACGTGTGGCACTCGGGGACTGCCGCAGTAAAGTTATTGCATAGCATTTTTTATCAATGCCATCTAGCGGTGAGAGGAGTCCCGTGTCAGATTATTTTCATTACGGAATTTCTGGATTCGGTCTCTTTGCTCAAGGCCCGCGATAGAAGCTATGCAATAGCTTAAAAAACTTAATCCACGCGAACGAAGTCGCGAGCATCAACTAGTATTAAATAAATATAGAAAAAAATGTACTCATCTAAAGCTTTTATGGGCTTTCACAAAACGGTTGCTTAATAAGGGATGACACGTTTACGTATTCAAGAGGCTTCGCCAGCCACTAACGAAGCGACGGGATAAGTTTGCAAACGTCCGCGCTGTTTAGATTTTTCGTACACTCAGATTCTTGTTACAATTTCACAAAGGAAACAGAAAACAGTGTAAATGCACCTGTTTATGAGGAAAAGATTTAGTACAAGATGAAATATGTAAACCAAGGACATAAGTAGGTACAAAGTTAAGTGTTCAAAAAAAGCAATTTCCACGTGAATGAAGTCTAGAGGAAAAGAATAGATAACTTTTTTATTCTTCTTCTTCTTTTTTAACTTATAGCAATCCACTGCTGGACATAAGTCTCTTGCATGGACCTCTGGTCTTGTGCCGCCTGAATCCAGGCAGCGGCTCCCTGCGACTCGTTTGATGTCGTCAGTCCTTTACTCACTTACTTGTCGGTACTTTTTTATTCGTTGGTATAAAACATAAAAATAATCTTCTAAATATATAAAAGACAAAGGTGACTGACTGACTGACTGACTGACTGACTGATCTATCAACGCACAGCTCTAACCACTGGGCCGATCGAGCTGAAATTTGGTATACAGGTAGCTGTTAGGACGTAGACATCCGCTAAGAAAGGATTTTGAAAAATTTCAACCCCAAAAGGGTAAAATAGGGGGTTAAAAAATCGAACCTAACGTGAGCGAAGCCGCGGGTTAAAGCTAGTAAATAATAATAAACTAACATACACACTTAAAATCTACTTTAACTAGTGTTATTATTGACTTGTATGCCTATGAAAGGGTCGTAGCTTAGCTAAGTAATGCTGTAAAGTACAAAGCTTGTAAATTATTAAGGAATCACTTAACAGCATTAGGAGACAGAATACAATCCGGCTAAAATTAAGTAGGTAACAGTAATAAGGTTTAACAGTTTTAACAAATTAAAACTGTTAAAACTTATTACTCGTACTTTTATTACTTTTATTACTCGTACTTAGTACTCGTAGTTGGACACAGTGTCCTAGATATTAATCAAACTCGAGCATTTCTGATTTTCTCATCTCGTCCCGTTGATGCAAGATAATCCCACTTCCACTTATCTCGACCGTAGAAAATTAATAATTTATCAGTGAGCTTATTTTACAGATGCAGGAATGACGTCATAAGTTAAAATTAAAAATGTAATCTTACAACGTGTTAGAATTCCATTCCATTTTATACGTATTCATTTGAACCCATCGTCGGCCCACTACTGGGGATAAATAGCCACTCGAATGAGAAGGGTTTAGGCCATAGTCCAACAAGGTAGCCAAGTGTGGATTGGCCTATGGTGAACTCTCAGACATTCAGGTTTCCTCACGATGGTTTCCTTCATCGTTAAAGTAAGTGATATTTAATTGCTTCAAAAGCACTTAACTCTGAAAAGTCAGAGAGGCGTGCCTGTAATCCAATTCCGGATCTCCCGAAAAGACGGCTGAAGTCCTAACCGCTAAGTTATCATTGCTTTCTAATATTATGAATGCGAAAGTGTGTTTGTTTGTCAGTAATAGCTGATACCCGCGACTTCGTTGGCGGGTATCAGCTATTTTCTTATAAGTAAGAATTCCATAACGCAAAGTAAAAATGCGTCCATTTTATATTTGTGTCTTTGTTACCGTCATGCTTTGAAGGAAAATGGAACCCGAATGGCATGGCGTCTCGAAGCTCAAACGCAAGTCTTTTATCAAAATATTACGTGTTTGATATATTCAGTCCGCTACAAATATTTATGTACAAGTACAGTATAAAATGTAAACGAGGCATTCCCTGACGTATAAAAGTTACCGAGCACGATTTACAAAGAAATAAAATAATATATTTGTTTTATTGTGCAATAAAATTGCGTGTACTTCCACCTTCCGCACCTCAACATTGCAGGAACGATTTTTGCCTTAGGATATTCTTATGCCGTCAAGAATTACAGGAAAAAAGTATGTTTAATATAACGTGACAAGTATAATGTCTCCGTAAAAGAATGTTTTTACTATTTTTTACTCGACAAAGAGACACTTTTAATCCTTCCAGAGTTTTTGTGCTTTTGGTTGATAATGTAGTGAATGAATGGGAAAAGAGTAAGATCGGGTTACATTTGTCTCTATTATTTATATCTATCAGAAGAAAGAAGTATATGAAAGTTTTTATAAACTTTGGGGATAAAATTATCGCTATTGAGTTGTAAAGCTAAACTTTTACTATACGTTTGAAGGACAAAGTTGGTTGAGACAATTTTATTTTAAAAAAACAATTTTATCTTCAGTTTTAGTGGGGTGTGTTATAAATTATATTAATTTACCTTTGTAAAATATTATGACGTTAACGATTAATTCACTAATGATAAATTTTTATTTCACATTATCTTTCTCTGCGTTTAATATAAGTTCATCTGAAAATCCCTGAAAGCCCCGAGTACGATATTTTTTCACTCGCAGCGTAGTAAGCTTTAAGTACCTCGGACATTATCACCACAATGTCGGCTCATTAACTCGCTAGTAAACCTTCCTTTTGATAAATTCCCTTTTCAGAAGTTGCTGAGTTTTAAATGGAACTTGCCTAATTTCGTTTTTAATGACTCCAGAGGGAAACGTAGGTATTACTTAATCTTATGCTAATAAGGGTAGGTAATTAAATTAACATTTTACAACGTTTTGGATTATTTCTATATCTACATTACCATTGGCCATCACTGAAATAGACGTACCTATCCAACTATGCAACCAATTTTCTTTAGGGGAAGAAATCTCTCCAGTATGAAATAAGTTGTTCTTTGTGCATGTTAATTATTTGGTACACAAAATAATAGATATATTAACAGTGTTATTTGTACAGGTACAAAAGTTTAGATTGACATACTATAGTTCTTGCAATTCACGAGGGTGCGTAAGCTTTACTTGTGGTTACGTTGCGTACAAGCACATTGCGTAAGTGTGCGTGCCTGTCAGAAGCCTAGCCGGGAACGGGCAGGCGCGAGCAAACTCGCTCACACTTATACAGATACGAAACACACACAACCATGAGCCACGCGCCCTCGTAAATTGCAAGAACTATAAAATCGCGTTAAAATGGCGAAAACGAATTTATTATTCTGAAATTGGCAATATTAGCGATAAATTGTCAAATACTGATTGGCTTTCGCTTAGTAAAAAGAGAAATACAGTGAATGGCGTGATAGAACATCACCGCTGTTTTCGGCCCTCGGGGAGTCTTTTGGTTGTGATCTGATTTGTCCCCTCACGAACGAAAACGGGGGTTGTTATCGATCCTATAATCTTGTCACGACATCCAGGGACCAGGACTCATGAATTTGAAGGGCTAATTAATGTAAGAGGCTATAGGTTCTATATCATATACCTTTAACCTTATAGAGATTATCTGAGGTAAAAAAATTGGTTTGCTGCCAATTTGAATTAAAATTTATTGTATTTTACCAGACTATGTCTAAACCAAAAGGAAGAGCTGTCTATATGGTCTGGTCTGGTGGGAGGCTTTGGCCGTGTCTAGTTACCACCCTAGTTACGTGCCGCCAAGCGATTTAGCGTTCTGGTACGATGGAGTGTTTTTTAGTAGGCTTGTGCTTGACGACAAACAATGAGGGAAAGCATTGATGAGATCTAGGTTGGAGCGCGCATGCCTAGAAAATGCCTATTCACTCTTGTCTTGAATATACTCAGATTATACGTGGCCGGAAATACAGACGCTGGAAGTGCGTTCCATGCCTTAGCCGTTCGTTTCAGAAACTGAACGTTCCATCGATATAGAGGAGAGAATAAAGAAATTCCCAAGCAAACATACGTTCATTACAGCTCAAACCCCATAAAAGCCGTCATAAAAACATCGTGATTCATTACACCCCAGTTATCGCCGCATACTGTGGGCACGGCATACCCTCTCTTACTAAATCACACTAGTGTTGACATTGGGCCTTTGTTTGTACTACGACCCGCTTAGCCGAAATATATCGCTAAATATCTCCAATGTACTCGCTGGTTAGTGGGTTTATCATCTCACTATTGTTTGCAGCCATTTATAGAGCTACCTAAAGTTGGTCGTAAGGGGATCCGAGTAACTTGAGACTCACTCTAGCTTTTGTTTTTAACCCCCGGCGGAAAAAGAGGTTTGTTATAAGTTTGACGTATGTATCTGTGTGTCCGTCTGTTCCCTCGTAGCTCCGTAGGACAGATTTTGATGTCAATTTTTCTGTTTGAAAGCTGTGATAGACATGAATTAACAAGATCAAGAACATGCTTTAAGAAGATCTGCTCAGGCGTTTGAAAATCATCAGCTCATTTCAAGGATTGAAGGAAACTATACGAATTCGTTACTTTACTATAGACCTCTTAGAACCTGAATTCATGAGGATGTAATTGCAGAAGAATGCTGTTTTTTTAATATATAGACTAGTGCTTAAATGCGATCACATCATATGGTCACTAAGGTGGAGCACGCTTGCCTAGACGTTGCCTATTCACTCTTTATATTTTACAGTACTCAAGCTATAGGTACTTGGAAAAACGGAAGCCGAAAGGGCATTCCTGGTATTCAAATAAATCGCAGTTTAGAAATTACAACTTTTTAGATCGTGCAAATGTAAAACGGGCGGTGGGCTTTACGTTACTTTGGAACATAACATCGTTAATTTATGAAAGTCATTAGGGATATCTTTTTGAGAACTGTAGCTATGTGGTGAATTCCGGTCCACCATTACGAGATTCCGCCAGCGGACGCGCAAATTACATGCAATTTGCAAAACTGTTTCCACTCGGCCAAAGTTTCCAAAATTTGATACCGCTACAGCCGTCTCGAATCCACTGCGCTTTCGTATTATCTACATTCTACACAAATAAATATAAGTTTTCGAAATAACTACCACTTACTAAACTCATATTACTATGATTTTTTTTTAAGAATATTAACCAAGCTGAAATTAACTTATATTCTCCTCTCCCCTCCAAATAAGCGAGCTTGTGCGAGGAGTGGGTACGATACTAGTGCAACGGGTGGGAATCGAACCTGCAACCTGTCAGTTTTCAGTCCACACACTTAGCCGTTCGGCTATTGAGGCTATTAATTAATTATTATTAGGCGGAGGCGATTATTTGAACGAAAGAATACTCTAAACTTATTAAAATTTTTTTTGTTTTCAATTGGCCTTTAAAGGCTTACTAAAAATGGCTTATCACCGTATCTATTGTCGCGTTTCTAAGTGTTATAGTTCAATGAAACTATGTAAATAATACAGGTGTTACATAGTTATTAATTTCGTATCGCAAAATAGATTCTTGTCGTGGTAAGTTGAGATGTTTGATGATGAGTCCCTTTGTGGGAACTGAGTTGCCTCAGATAAGGCTTTTCAATTGTATTAAATCCTCGTCCTTTCCTGTAATTGGGTACAAGAAGATAACGCACAGTATTAACCATACTAATAAATCAAGGTATTTAAAGTGGTACGCAATTTATTACGTCACATCTTAAAATCGTTTTTTTTTCGATAATTCGATAACGAGTTAGCTCCATAAAGTCAGCATTCGTTACTATTTTAGGGTTAATTCACACCGAGACGCGACGCCACGCGACGATGCTCTTACTTTTGTCGATAGCGATTTCAATATAGAACCTCTTTACTACACAATAAGGCACAAATTTCAATGAGAGCGCGAAAACGACCTAGATACGTTGACGTCGGTTTGAGCAACCTGGGTCGCTTTTAAAAATACTAAAAATAAATACTAGGTTCCTCTACTTACAGTAGTAAGCAAGGAATGCTAAGATTATGGTTTGCCCTCTACAACCACTTCAAATTATTTCTATCAGATCCGAATAAATTACGAATTCTGAAATTGACACTGCCAGGACTAGAACTTAAATTTTTTCATTTATTTAAGACCACAGTGCCAGGAGAGGCAACAAGATGACCTCTCCTTACGTTATAATAAAAGTTTCAGTAAATCTTCAATTGCCAATTGAATATCACCACTTACATTCTTCTTTGTGTCTTTTTTGTGTATTCTTCTTCCTCTTTTTTCTTTTTTGTGTATGAAGGTCCTAGAGTCCCTTTAACACGTTGACCATCACCGATCTAATGTACTGGCCATTATCTTCTCCACTCATTTACCGGACTGCGTAGTTTTTCCGGAATAAAAAGCATGTTGTAACTCTTCAAGTCCACGACTTTACCCATGCAAAAAAATCAAGTCAATCCGGCAACTCTGTTGCGGCATGATTGAAGGATAAACCAACCAGCGTACACACTTTCGTATTTATTAAGTAGTAGTATAAACAAAATATAATACCAGTAATGTGATAACTGATACGTGTAGATTCTATTTTTTCAAAGTAGGTATTATAAAATGACTGGGCCATTAATATTATTTTATAGTTCCTGTGCTATCACACGCTTAGTGATTAAACTTTTTCAATTCTTCTTTTTAATGGGTAAAATTTTATGTATAATGGGCCATAATTTTGCTTCAGATATTTCTAAGTAATTAATTTAAACTATCATAAGACAACTTAGTTAAAGTATCTTGTATAGACTTTATAATTGAAGCTTTTTTGTGTATTATACTTTTACAACGGATTTTTTATATCGCTGCCATTAATCGGTAACTTTAAGATGCATTTCCACTGAAGCGGAGAGCATAGATATGCTTGATATTGGATCAGTCGAGATTACTGCTTCAAGAACACCCAAAACCACATAGCTTACGCCTCGAAGCAAATAAATTACACATGTCGAAGCACACCGAGCAAGCTGCAAACTTTAACGCGACAGAACTACAAGTATACCAAACACGTCTTGACGCTGCGAACAGAAAGGCTCGCTCGTGTTCGGTTCGCCAAGCGTAGATGCAGCTTTACAAAATTGTATAGTTAAGTCGACAAGCTTTTTGATACCTAATGATTGACATAAGTGTAGTAGTCTACAGTATAAAACACAATGAAGACAACCAAAGACATTTAAATTAAGGCTGTAAAGGATTACACTGTACCGTGCTTGATATTGGATCAAACAGGATTACTGCTGCGAGAGCAACCTATTTCTGAATTCTCTAATTAAACCACACAGTCTGCGCCTCGAGGCATATAAATTACCTTTGTCGAAGCGCGCCGAACAAGTTGCAAACTTTGACGCGGCAAAACCTATAGCGTGCACGAATATATTCCCGCCTTTAGATTTTGTTTCATGAAGGGTTTCTAATGAAATGTTATATTATATTTGCAAAATATTTTGCCTAAATATAAATTATTTTGCAATAAAAATATTACGTAACAATGAAATTTTCTAAAATCAGATCAGACGAACTAGCGATTCGATTAATTACATTATTCTTCTTTTCTTCTTCTTTGTCAACCGATAGACGTTCACTCTGGATACAGAAAAGAAAAACCGGAAAAGTGCGAGTTGAACTCGCACACGAAGGGTTCCGTAACAACAACGCCGAAAAAATCACGTTACTTGTAGAGGTACCCCCCCTTATTTTGTATTTTATATTATTTCTATTATTTCGACCTATACGTAGAATAGAGTTATATATGATTATGGCACAAAAAATTTTTATTGCATTTTTAAGCCTAAAAAGATCTCTAATATTTACTAGTGAAATCAAAATTTTAAAAAGTTATATAGATCCAAAGATACCAGTCGAATAAAGGTATATGTAGTTTATTTCCCCAAAGAAGAAGGGCCCGACAGCACAAGTGCCAGTATTCACTGTCCTGATCAGCGCGAGCGGAGGGTCACATCTGCAGTTGTATTCATGTTCTCCGAAATGATAGTGTGCACACGCTCGCACTTTTATCTGCTATTTTCGTGTTAATTTTGTTATTATTTTTTACTATATGTGCTCAAAATTAAAAATACATGCTCAAAACATATGATCTTCCCTTCGTTAAAGCCAAAAAAAATTGAATATAGTAATACGACAAATGCCGTGGAGATAAAAAAAATGGAAAAATGGATGTTCCAGGTAAGTGAATGGAATTTTCTTTCTTCAGCTTTGTAATTATAATACATAGATTGCTCTTAGATAGTTGTATATAATAATTTTTACATATATATATATTTTTAAAGCTAAATAATTAAGTTAAACGGTTCCACATTCATATAGAACATTATACCTCGGAATGTTAGATTTTACTACAAAAAACAATCAAAAAAAGAAATATCAATTCATTACACTCATTAAACATTAATTCATACATTTTAATGAGTAATCAATAATATTAATTATTTTACCATACTACTTTATTATTCGGAAATCATGTAAAATATATCGGGACAATGTGCACAAGTTACTTTGTTCGAGGGAAATTATTTTGAAATTATGAGGTATATGTGTAAATGTTCTTTTATTCTTGGTTTCAAATTGAGATATATATCCTTATTCAACTGAAAACTACCATAAAAGCCTAAAATTAATAATTTTTTTTATGTTAAATATTTGTAAAAAAATTACATAAAACTATTTAGATCTGTTTTCTGTAGTTAATTGCTTTAACGTTTTAATGATGTTAATTTTTGTTTTCAGAAAATGGCAGTGTCAGTAGTGGAGCTTTTACAATACAGCCCTGGTAGCATGGGTGGGAGAAATTTTATCCCCGGGAAAAGGATAAAACGTTTATCCCCTCGCTTAGCTTTATCCACCCGTCGAGCATGGGCACAGCGGTGGAAATAACACTCAGTGAATTTACTTATAGAAATGTACATCGCCTTCTCCTCTGTCGCCATGCATAGGGAAAACATAATTTTATCCCCTGTCAGTGGATCCCTGTGGTAGTGCTGCACTGGTAGCCCATGCTACCAGTGCAGCACTACCACAGGGAGCTGAATAAATTAGGCAAGAGGTCCCTGATGTATGGGAAGATTGATATATCAGATGGAACTGTAAGAGACAGTCGATTATCTATACTGCAGCCGGCATATAATGATAAATACCAGTTTTTGCTACTGACAAAACTAGCCATAAGGCTGCACCATGTTGCTGAAAATTCTATTAAAGACTAGCGGACGCCCGCGACTTCGTCCGCGTTCTTAAATTGTTGAAATTTTTCCTGAATTTTCTTTGCTATAAACCTCACGTAGCCCGAGACCTTTCCAACGAATGCAAAACCGTGGAAATCGTTTCGTGCGTTCTGGAGTTATAGCGTCAGGCAGGAAAACCCGACTTATTTTTATATAGTAGATAATAAATAATGTCTACCGTCGCCTGCAATTGCAACAACTAGACCTAACACTTTTAACTCGATCCAACTTTGAAAATTCCCCTGCTGTTAGCTTTGGGAATTTGTCTTGAATATCATCACCAAAATGTGTACCGACTCCCATGCCTTCTCCGTTAAATACGCATAAATTGTCGTGATGCCTTTTATTCTAACCACTATGATGATCACTGGACGCAATCATCATCTTGAACTAACTCTTACAGTGCGCCTAACGACTCTAGAGATGATGATGTGCCGCATCTTCTTTACAAATTCATTATTTTGATTGATTTAAAATTTTCATTTTGCGCGGTACCCAGTGGATCTCTGCCACCACAATATTATTTTCTTCGTGATTTAAAATATCTATTCAATTAAAATATTAATAATATAGACATAAATATCTTAGATATGATTGATTTCTTATTGATTGCCAATAATAAATCGCACAGAAAAATTGTGGAAAATAGAGAAAATGTTTTTAAATCTTTTTGTTTGCCAATATTCGGTTGTACTATTTTTAAAACTCCTGAAAGAACTTATATTTTGTCCTTGTAGCAATTTTATTTCGTTGGTTTTATTCGAGTTTTCTATAATAGGATTATTATTAATGCTAAATAATAGTTCCTATTACGTTATTTATGTTTACGTTTTATGTTAGTTGTTTATTAGTTTCATTTTGAGGTTTCTATAGTAGGATTATTAATACATACTACTTACAAATTTACATAATAGTTCCTAAATTTAATTTCCTAAATATATAAAAGGATAAGGTGATTAATTATAGGATAAAGTAATTGACTGACTGACTCATCATCATTACATTGCTCAAAACACTGGATGGATCGGGTTGAAAGACATACAGATAGCTATTATGACGTAGGCATCCGCTAAGAAAGAATTTTTGAAAATTCAACCCCTAAGGGGGTAAAATAGGGGATTGAAAAATCGAACTTAATGTGAGCAAAGTTGCGGGCAATATCTAGTATTACCTATATAAAATACAAAGTACTTTCAGTTATTTTATTACTAGCTGATACCCGCGACTTCGTCCGCGTGGATTAAGGTTTTTTATTCCCGCGGGAACACTCTTATTTCCCGGGATAAAAAGTAGCCTATGTCCTATTCTAGACCATAATCTATCTTTGTGCCAAATTTAAGCCAAATCGGTTCAGTCGTTGCGACGTGACTGAGTAACAAACATACAAATTTTCGCATTTATAATATTATTATTATATTATTATTATTAACAAATTATTGGTGTGCAGCAATTATTTATGCTTTTCCCACGGAAAAAATTTGAGAGATCGGGATTAAAATTAGTAGTAGTAGTAGTTTCTGTCCGCGACTTTGTCTGCGTGGACTCCAGAATTGGGTGTAAAGCTTCGCTCGTTAACAATTTTTAATCTTACCACGGGAACTATTTGAGATCGGTATAGAAAGTACATGTCCTTTTCCATAGCATAGGTGACATGCATACAAAATTTCAAAGCTGTCTGCCCGCGGCTTAGCTCTTAACAATTTTCAATTTTCCCTCGGGAACTACTTGAGGAACCGGGATAAAAGGTAGCCTATGTTCTTTTCCATGTCAAAGGCTATATGCATACCAAATTTTATCCAAATCCGTTCAGCCGTTTTTGCGTGATTGAGTAACAAACATCCAAATATCCAAACATCCAAACATCCACACTTTCACATTTATAATATTAGTAGGATTAATTTTTACATTTTTTTGTAAGACAATTTTATAGTAGGTACATGCTTAGTAATTAAAAAAATTAGTCAAATTATGTTGAATTTTTATTTTTACTATTAATGTGTTATTATGAAATAAGAAACACTGTTTATTTTGTATTTATATTTCATCCTTTACAGCAAATAAGACCGTTTGAAGATTAGTATTTCCATAAAAAAAAGTTATATATAGACATGGTACGAACACTTTTCCCAAGTATAAGGTTACATATACATATAGAACATGGAGACATCCGCAAAAAATCGTCACATATACATATAGAACCTCCTAAATTCCAAATTATGGGTTTTGCATTGAGTTTATTGATAGTAATCAATGCATAATAATGTTCCAAAAGTATACTATGAAAATCAATTCTCTAGAAAATTAACGAAAAAAGTTACAGGCAAGACAAACTTCAAATCGCTCTCCTGTAAAGTAGGGTTTTTGCAGAAGTAACTCTATTCTGCGTATAGGTCGATTTGTTGTTATAGCGGCAATAGATATGTCTACACATTCTGAGAACATTTCAAATATCTATTACGGTACCTGACAGCCCATTGACAGACAGACGGACAGACGGACGGACGAATAGCTGAGGCTTAGCCTGGAAATACACGTCCGATTTTGTTTCCGATTGTCTGATCAGGCTACCGGATCGTATTTACTCGATACACATCCGATTTTTCCGTCAGGCTTTTTCTGAACTCAGTCGTTCCCGAGCTATCATCCCGAGTGCTTGCGTTTGGAGCAAAGCAGAAGAAAAGAAGATGGATGACGAGTTAATAGAAATAGAAATATTTTTTATTCAAATAAACTTTTACAAGTACTTTTGAATCGTCAATGAATCTACCACTGGTTCGGAATGCCGTTCCTGCCGAGAAGAGCCAGCAATAAACTCGGCGGTCGCTCTTTTCAAAAAAATTTTTTTTTACAATAGTTAACAATGCTATGCTATGTATACAGTGTTTCCACAATAAAGTTTCAAAAATGCAAAACATGTTAAGACAGGCAGGCAAAAGCAGACCCATTCCCGTTGGTGGCACCCGTTCACGAGCATGACGCAGGATCCAGCCATTGCTTCGCTCAACCATATTTGAGGGAACGTAACAACCCGAACCACACGACACCACCACAGAAATTTTAAAGAGAGGAAAGAGAAAGAAGAAAAAGAGAAAGAGAAGAAAAACGTCGCTATTGGATTCATCCAATCAATTTGACAAGACTTACTGAGAGTCATTTCTATTTAAAACATCCAAAATAATTCATAATAATAATAATTTTATTATTATGAATTATTTTATAATAATAATAATTTTATTATTATGAATTATTTTATTTTATTATTTTTTTTTTTTCATAATTTTCGCCCATTATTCGAACCACAACGATGCGTCCACACAGTGTCAGCGCTAGATTTTTTGGGCCCTAAAAAATCCCAATAAGCAAAATTCCGCCCTAAATTTGGGGCTAAAAGCCCTAAGTCGGGAACCCTGACTGGCAAAATCGGAAGGAGTAACCGGATGTCTATTTTGTCTCATACAAGAAGTATGTAGACCGCGCCTTCAGACAATCGGACCGACAGTAAAATCGGAAACGCCTCGCGCCCGTTTCCGACTCGGACGTCCGATCCGGCCACCGGATCGGACGTGTATTGACTGTTCATACAAAGTAATGGCTTCAACGCCTTCCGGTAGCCTGATCAGGCTACCGGATCAGACAATCGGATGAAAAAACCTGACGTGTATTGCCTGGCTTAGTAATAGGGTCCCGTTCACTCCCTTTGGGTGCGGAACCCTAAAAACAGACATCAAAATTATGGGTCTCGTTTTTTTTCAATATAAGATGCGTAACCCTCAAATATGATAGAAAGATTAAAACTAGCGACTGTATAATAATATAGTAGTGTAAAGTTTTTATATCGAGTTTTATTTTGCACCCTGCAATAAACATATCCTTTTCAGTACACCTACTGTCTGGAGACGTAAACTATACCAAAGAATGTAAACGTACAACTCTGATATATAAAAGTTCCCAAGCACGATTTACAAAGGAATAAAACGAAAGAGTTGTTTTATTCTGTAATAAAATTGTGTGTACTAAAACGTAAGAAGCGAGCGATATCAGCGGCGAAAATTTCTTGCTCTGTCTAGAATTTTAACAAGATGACGTGACGTGATAAAAAAGTGAGGCTTTAAATCATAAATAAAAAGATGTTTTATTCTACACTAGCCGATGTCTGCCACTTCGTCCGCGTGGATTTAGTTTTAAAAAAAATTCATTGGAACACTTTGGTTTTCCGGAATTAAAAATAGCCTATTTCACCCTCAAGGTCTTAAACTAGAACCATGCAAAAAATCACATCAATGCGTAGCTCTCTTATCGCCATAAGAGAGCTATGCATAAAAATATGCAAATTGGCAGACTTAACACACCATCAGCTGTTCAGAAAATTGATTGAAGAGTCGGCAAGAACTTCGGCATTTGGGTCTTTTAAAAAAGTAATAAAATAGGTATAATAATATTATACAGCTGAAAACAAAGCCTATTGCTTCTATTAATCTATTCTATTCTCCCGATCTAATCACAAAAAACATTATTTTAACCACTATATAACGCTATAAACGCCATAAATGCCAAAATTGGCTCTTTGAACTTAACAATATAGTAATTATTCTAACAATGCTAATGATTACGAATCAAATTCTTGATGCTAAACTGAATTTGATGAGAAAATGGAGAGTAGAATTTAATAGGAAATGTTAAACATTTTCACAGAATTATCTTCCAGAATTCAGAATATCAAGAGACATTAAATTATAGAGGATTGTCTAATCGTTACTACCTACCAGTTTTATAAGTTACATTGACACTACAGGTTAACGCAAAAAAGAGTCTTCAATAATTCTTCACGCCGAATAAAAGCAATTAATTCAGATATTGTTACTTTAAGTTTAAACTTGGAATATCACAAGCAATAGGGTATTTTACTATAGTGAGAGATAATCTAAAAATATATAAATGAGATAAATAATTTACGCAATAAAAAACCGTGATGTGAAAGTTTCAGTTCACAAAATTATAGAATAAATTTTATATTTTATTTCAAAGTTTTCACTTTCTTAGGGAATAGAGAAAGCACCTACGCGCATATACTTGTGCACTGTAATATCTCCCGCGCAAATTCTCTGTGGAATTTGATCGCCGTGTCCGGATTCGGTCGGGAGGGCGTTATTTTATAAAAACCATTTATATTGTTAGTAAGGAGTATTATTTGCTGCGTTTTAATTTAACAAATTGGTAAAGCTTATACGTATAAAGCTCTAACTTAACTTTAAATTAGTTCCTTTAATTACTTACTTGTTCCTCGGGCAAAGAGCACATGCAAATAGATTAACTCGTAGGTAGTTAGAGCCACTTTAAAAGTAGAAAGTGGATCTTGTCTTTGAAGTTTAAAACTTCATTATTTATTTTTGAGAGAAATAAAATTCTTATGCATTTCTTCCAAACGTCATGTAGTTTTAAGTCAAAAACTTAAGTTTATTCTTTAAATTTTATAAATTAGAGATAATGAAATTTCAGTGATATCACGACATGAATTTTGTCATTAACTTGAATTTTTGAACCGGTAAAAGATTAAATGAAAAACTACACGATGATACAAGTATACGTAATGGCCGAACAGTGTCTATAGTCGAAGACTTTGAAGAACATTGAAATAGTTATTTGTGTTTTATGAGGCCAAAGAAAATTTTTGTTCCCTGAGGGCGCTATTTTGAATTCAGAGCGAAGTGAAGGATTCTAAAGTAGAATCCTGAGCGTAGCGAGGAATTCATTATACGCCGCCCGAGAACAAAAAATTTAGCCCCGAGTGACACACACTATTTTTCATTATTACCTATGAGAAAAAGCTAGGAGTATCAACCTTCTATGATCACGTGACTTATCGAAGACAACAGCTGCTCAAACATTTTTGAATTTCGAGTTTTTT
Organism: Hipparchia sbordonii; assembly: GCA_038048805.1. Lineage (NCBI taxonomy): Eukaryota > Metazoa > Arthropoda > Insecta > Lepidoptera > Nymphalidae > Hipparchia > Hipparchia sbordonii. The sequence continues at coordinate 8,522,397 of CM076109.1, read as the reverse complement.
GAATTTCTGCAACGATCGCAGTAGTAATAAACACATACTAAAGCACGCGGACCAATCAGAACAGAGAAATGAAAACTCCCATGGGACTAAAAATTAAATTTTGCTCCCGCTATCCTCTGAAGCCAATATTCGTTTTTCGAATAGGTATGATGAAAAAGGTTTTATACGCTTTGTGTAGCTTTTCTTTTGAGTGGGTAGGTATACATATATATTTCAGTTGCATAAAAAATAGGCACCGAATGGTCTTATCCGGTTAATAATGACATTAAAAAAAGTAGAAAATTAGACACAATTTAATAGAGCCACTTAAAAATCGGTGCAAAAGCAAAAATCTTATAGGATTTGGGTTGTTAAGTATTGTGAAGCTAATTTAGTTCGTTGAAAGTTTGAAACAAGCTAAGAGCGATCGATAGAGGTAATTTATGTGCCCTCGGGTAAAGAGCAAGTGGGATAATTAGAGAATTCATGCGGTTCCTAACCTCAGTCTACAAAATGAGATAGATGAAGAGTACCTACTTCAAATAAAAAAGCGAGTGGTATTGAGTTTTAAGACATTCTATAATGTTTTATTCAAAGTTACACAAGCCCAGAGATTCCAAAGTCTTCTACTTTTTTATCAATCGATAGACGTCCACGGCTGGGCATAGGTTTCTTGCATAGATTTCTACATGGCACTATCTTGTGCCGCTTGTATCCAGCGGCTTCCGGCGACTCATCTGATGTCATCCGACTACCTAGTTGGGGATCTACCAACACTACGCTTCCAAGTTTGAGGTCGCCACTCCAGCACCTCGGGACCCAGCTAATAAATAGCTACATAATATATATACGACTACAAACATTACTTTGTATAGAGTATCTACTTTTTACAAATTGATTAATCTATATCTATACATATAATAAAATTGTAGAAAAGTGGTGTCTGTACAATGGAAATATATAAAAAAAAAGTAGCAGGGGTTGTTATTATATCGATGCCGAACCCGAAATTGTAATTAATTTTTTTTTGTCTGTTTGTCTGTTTGTATGTTTGTCTATGTGTTTGTGCACGCTAATATCAGAAACGGCTTATTCGATTTAGATACGGTTTTCACTAATATATTGTAGTAAGCTTCACTTAACATTTAGTGTTTATTTCATGTCAATCGGTTCATAAATAAAAAAGTTACTTATGTCAATTTAAAGAATCACGGCGAACATTTTTAACGTACAGAGTACGTACTACACGCCTCGCGCCTGAGCGTCGACGGTATATGTACTAATTCAAAATATGCTGCCCGAAAAGTCACTATTCCACGCGAACGAAGTCGCGGGCACAGCTAGTATTAAAATAAGTCTTAAACTTTGTTTATATGGACGCGCTCGGGAGCGTTCGAGGTGGCTTTTGCAATTGTCTTGCAATTTCAAAAACATAATATTTTTACTTCATATTTCATTACAGTAATAAAAACGAAGAAGACTACTCTCAATGATTCTCTTCCTTCCCTCGAGATGAGTCTTGAATATTTTGATATTTGCTCCGAATCATAAAACAATGTTACAATAAAATGAATGTAGCGTTGTCGAATGAAATAAGAATACTAAACAGACAGCGTATATATTTTTTATTGTAACTAAATTTATCTTTTAATAACCTGGACCAGACTTGGCGCACTCCACAGTAAACTGTGGAGCTACAAGTACATGGCATTCCTCTTTTAAGAATCTAATTTTTTTTTTTTCTATGACAAGATAGCCCTTGACTGCGATCTCACCTGATGGTAAGTGACGATGCAGTCTAAGATGGTAGCGGGCTAACTTGGAATATATAATTTAACATAATAATTAAAAAACAAAACTCTAATATTATAATAATTTATTATAGCTTTAAGCATAATACAGAAATAACATGATTTATTCGAATTTGTAGGTACTGTAATGTTTGCTTTGTGTTTTGTTTGATATTTACATTCGGAGCATGTAGCAAACAAACGTTTTCAGTGTTTAATTTGTAAACAATATCAAAATAATAAACACGAATTCACTGAAGAGATTTTAAGGTTATTTTAAGCTCGCTGCATACATAACGTGCACGGGATGGGACGGGACGTGGACGGGACGGGACGTGGAGTTTTGGAAATATCGTTTCATAGAAAATGTATACGACTGTGCATACGTCACGGAGCACGGACGGGACGGGAACGTGCCACGCGCGGAACGGGAAAAATATCGTCGGCGACGATGTTTAGCACGTCCCGTCCCGCACGTGCCCCGTCCCGTACGTGATTCCGCTGCGTATGCACAGTCGCCCCGTTCGCTCCGGAGAGCTAAGTAGTGATGTTTGTGTATTTACCTACGAAGCAAAAATGGACGAATGGAAAAACTAATTGAGTGTGTACGATCATTGAAAGTATTTAGACACCAAATATAAAAATTATCTGTGGCGTAAAATTGCAGTCGAACTATCACTCACTGAAAACGGTCAGATTTATTTTATTAATTTATTGCATTCGTATCTCTACTTATATTTTAATATGTAATAATAATTACAGTTGAACTTTTTATGCTCAAATCAATAGGTATATAGTATCAACCTTTGACGACCTCCCTGGCGCAGTGGTGAGCGCTGTGGTCTTATAACTGAGAGGTCTCGGGTTCGATTCCCGGCGGGGGCAATTTAGGAATTTATAATTTCTAAATTGTCTCTGGTCTGGTCTGGTGGGAGGCTTTGGCCGTGGCTAGTTACCACCCTACCAATGCCAAAGACGTGCCGCCAAGCGATTTAGCGTTTCGACACGATGGCGTGCAGAAACCGATTAGGGGTATGGGTTGTATTTACACTGCTATATCCCTTCCAAGTTAGCTCGCTACAATCTTAGAAAAATCCATCTTTCCTTGTTCACATCACTAGCACGTTAGTTCTGAGTTATTGCCACGTTGCGTATGCATTAAAAATTCCCGTCCGTGTTTACTAACCACGTTCGGGCCCCGTCCCGTCCACGTCCCGTCCCGTCCCGTGCACGTTACTTATGCAGCGGCCTTTAAGGCTGGCTTGTTGCGGAACTTTAGGTATTTGCGGGCTATCATGCCGCTTCAAAATCTCGTGTACGCGTTTTAAATACGCGGCGGGCAGCATCGAACGTAGCGACAGGGCAATGACCCCGTATCAGCACTCCTGGTCACAGTATATGAAACTACAGTGGGTACCTAGTTCAACTTGACAGATATTGTTTAAAATTGTTATAGACCAAATTATACGTATGTAGTATGTACCTACTTACTACTCGGAGCTTTTAACTTTTAGGCATTGAAATTTTTCACTTGTAAATTACTGACTCACGTTGTTCTTGTAAAAATTATATAGTGTAAGCATCTGAAATTCTAACTTTGAGGGCTTTAGAAAGGAAGGAGTAGGAAGGTTTTATTATCAGGTGTGTCCTGGATTTCAAAATAAGCCCTGTTTAGAGATGGGTAAATCAGTAATCACCCAGATTAAACCCACGAATGGGTTTTAACCCGGGTGATTACCCGTCTTGACCGTCATGAAACGGACTTTATAAGGTGTGTTTCTTTTTTTAAAAAAGAATATTAGCCAAGCTGATGTGGACTAATATCCTCCTGTCCTCCCCAAATAAACGGAAAGCTTGTTCTAGGTGTGGGTACAACAATGGCGCAACGGGTGGGGTTTGCACCTGCAACCTTTCAGTTTTCAGTCCGAACCTTTAACCGTTGGGCTATTAAGGCTTATATTTATAGTGTATTCTATTATGAATGAAAATGAATCTTGTAAATTTGGATTTTTACAATAATTAATATACATAGAGCTACTCGTGCTGACTCACTGACTGACTGACTGACTCATTGATCACCTCTCATCAAAATTTCTCTCAAAATTTTTTTTCACTCATGGTTACGTATAGAGGACAAAAATTCATTCGGAGCAAAAACATGAAGAGAGCTGATGATTGAGGATTTTGGAGATGGGTGAGGAGCACGGCCCGGATATTGAAGATAGGTAGGGGTTGTTCAAACAAAAGTCACTCAAAACCTCATCCAACTGGCAGAGAGCTGAAAAAAAACTCCAAGATGGCGGCCATACAAATTTCGTTGGTGTCTATCTCAGAGAGTATAAAACATGGAACAGTGGTTTTCTGGCAAAAGATGATCAGGATTGAAGACCCGAAAGTCTACTTGATGAATAGAAAAAAAAATTCAGGATGGTGGAATTGATTTTTCCATACAAAATATATGCAAAACTTTGATACGGTTCCTTTTTATTTCTGATGGTTTCTATAGAGCACATAAATTTATTCGTAGGAAAAGTATGTAGAGAGCTGATGATTGAGGATTTCGGAGACAGGTGAGGAGCACGGCCAGGGTATTGAAGATAGGTGGGGGGTGTTCAAACAAAAGCCACTCGAAACTTCATCCAATTTGCAGCGAGCTCAAAAAAACTCCAAGATGGCGGATTCAAGATGGCGGCCATACAAATTTCGTCGGTGTCTATCTCAGAGAGTATAAAATATGGAAGAGTGGTTTTCTGGCAAAAGATGATCAGGATTGAGGACCCGAAGGTCTACTTGATGAATAGAAAAAAAATTCAAGATAGTGGAATTGATTTTTCCATACAAAATCTATGCAAAACTTTGATATGGTTCCTTTTTATTGCTGATGGTTTCTATAGAGCACATAAATTCATTCGTATGAAAAATATGTAGAGACCTGAGGATTGAGGATTTTGGAGACATGTGAAGAGCATGGCCAAGGTATTGAAGATAAGTGGAGGGTGTTCAAACAAAAGCCACTCGAAACCTCATCCAATTTGCAGCGAGCTGAAAAAAACTCCAAGATGGCGGATTTAAGATGGTGGCCATACTTTCGTCGGTGTCTATCTCAGAGAGTATAAAAGATGGAAGAGTGGTTTTTTGGCAAAAGATGATTAGGAGTTAAGACCCGAAGGTCTACTTGATGAACTGAAAAAAAGCAAGATGGCGGAATTTATTTTTGCATACAAAATATATGGCGAATAGGGAACTATGAAAGACTTTGATACGGTTCCTTTTCAAAATTTCTGATGGTTTGGGGAAAATATATGAAAAGAGCTGATGATTGAGGATTTCGGAAATGGGTGAGGAGCACGGCCAGGGTATTGAAGATAGGTGGGGGGTGTTCAAACAAAAGCCACACGAAACCTCATCCAATTTGCAGCAAGCTGACAAAAAAAAGATTTTCTGGCAAAAGATGATCACGACCCGAAGGTTTACCTGGTGAGCAGAAAAACCGCGGTCCACTTTAGCGGGCCATGCGGCGTGCACCCACGCACCCTACTAGTTTCCTATATAGGTAATATTAAAAAGAGAGAAAATACACTAACTATTGATTCTTGATAGCAGGCTGTAAATATTTTTTATTAAAATAAGTATCGATATCGTCACATCTCTATTCTCTATAAATGACCGCGGTACATTTCGCAAACCAATCATAGCACTCGAGTACTCGAGTACTCCCCGCCGGTCCCAATTTTTTTCAGAATGCGTTTTCATAGAAAATAAAGCGGGTGCGAGGTCTAGAGTTAGTTGGTCTAAGTTCTAGGCAAACGTTACTCTTTACGGAGTATCCCCACCTATCTTCAATACCCTGGCCGTGCTCCTCACCTGTCTCTGAAATCCTCAATCATCAGCTCTCTACATATTTTTCCTACGAATGAATTTATGTGCTCTAAAGAAACCATCAGATATAAAAAGGAACAGTATCAAAGTTTTGCATATATTTTGTATGGAATAATAAATTCTGCCATTTTCAATTTCTTTTCTATTCATCAAGTAGACTTTCGGGTCTTCAATCCTGATCATCTTTTACCAGAAAACCACTCTTTCATCTTTTATACTCTCTGAGATAGATTCCGTCAGAATTTGTATGGCCGCCATCTTAAATCCGCTATCTTCGAGTTTTTTCCAGCTTACTGCAAATTGGATGAGGTTTCGAGTGGCTTTTGTTTGAACATCGCCCACTTCTTTTCAATACCCTGGCCGTGCTCCTCACCTGTCTCCGAAATCCTCAATCATCAGCTCTCTACCTATTTTTCCTACGAATGAATTTATGTGCTCTATAGAAACCATCAGAAATAAAAAGGAACCGTATCAAAGTTTTGCATATATTTTGTATGGAAAAATCAATTCCGCCATCTTGAATTTTTTTTCTATTCATCAAATAGACGTTCGGGTCCTCAATCCTGATCATCTTTTGCCAGAAAACCACACTTCCATCTTTTATACTCTCTGAGATAGACACCGACGAAATTTGTATGGCCGCCATCTTGAATCCGCCATCTTGGAGTTTTTTTTAGGTCGCTGCCAGTTGGATGAGGTTTCAAGTGACCTTTATTTGAACACTCCCAACCTATCGCCTCACTGTATGTATTTACACTGTGTTCACATTGATACCTACATCTGGAATAATTATTCTTCTTCAACAAAATTTATTCACGCCTTTTGTAAAAATTCTAATCCTAGGTAATCACAGTAATATTATAAAGGCAAAAGTTTGTATGTGTGTGTGTGTGTGTTCCTCTTTCCCGTAAAAAGGAAGGTTTTGGTTGAAAATTGGAGTGGAGATAGATTGCCTAGAACGTATACTTTTTATCCCGGAAAATGATAGAGTTCCCACGGGATTTTTCATAAACCACACGAACGAAGTCGTGGGCATCATCTTATCTATACTTCTATATATATAAAATTCAAACTCCTGACTGACTGACTGACTGAGATATCAACGCAAAGCCTAAACTACTGAAGTTAGATACTTGAAATTTTTACAGTTGGTTCCTTTTATGACGTAGGCGCACACTAAGAAAGGATTATTGGAAATTCCACCCCTAAGGGGTTTAAATAGGGGATGGAAGTTTATATGAAACTCCGTCATTTTTCAAGCTGTTTCCATCAAAGTTGGTATTTGAGCTTTCAGTTAAAAATAAAGAAGTACGTGTGTCACAGTTTTTGAAAATTCCACCCCAAAATCTAATTCTACGCGGACGAAGTCGCGGGGGCAAAAGCTAGTAATATTATAAAGCTGAAGAGTTTGTTTGTTTGTTTTTTTTTTTTAATTTTTTATTGAAGTGTTAACCTACACTTAAAGTTTGTTTGTTTGAACGCGCTAATCTCAGGAATTACTGGTTCGAATTGAAAAATTATTTTTGTGTTCGATAGTCCATTTATCGAGGAAGGCTTTAGGCTATATAACATCACCCTGCGACTAATAGGAGCGAAGCATCAGTGAAAAATGTTGCAAAAACGGGGAAAATTATCCATATTTGAGGGCTTCCGTTGCGTGCGCTGCGTAAACGGTTCAAGTTACCCAAAAAATAACTAAATATTTTCGGAGATAAAGGACATAACTTCTCGTGGATAGTAGCAAGTCACTCTAAACCTTATCCACGCGGACGAAGTCGCGGAATCAGCTAGTATTTAGATAAAGTGAAAGAAACACTTACCATACTTGTTTTCTAATATTCCTTCGCTTCAAAGCTGATATTTTCTTTATTAAATTTCTTTTATCATCAATTATTATTCATAAAAACAAACACTATATTTAATTATTTACTATAACTGTTTACAAGATAAGATAGTAACCTAAGATACTAACTAAAAACTATATAAACACTAAGTAGGGGTACTATGCTAACTAAGATCTAATAAAAAGTTTTAGTGATTTTACAAAATAATATTTTTACAACAAAATTAATGAAATTGAGAATTTAAGCATGGGAGAGCGTGGCCTGCGAAAACTGACGTGCGTCCAACCTCGTTAGAGGCCGGTGGGCTACTGGTACACCCCCGTTAGAGGATGCGCGTGCCCATTTACGTCTAGAAATAAGCTAGAACTAAGCTTAAATTTTTATTTAAAAAACGGTCAATTGAAAAAAATCATAAATGTAATAAGCTTTATTTTCATATATATTTTTTTAAATTTAGTTAAAAATTTTAGACACAAAATTGAAATAAAAGTGAAAATCGCGATTTCTTCATAATTTTTTATGATCGAGCAAAATATAGCTTAACGCGTTTCTGTCAATTAAACTATAATGATAAAATATGTATCTACAACATATATTTTTTTCGATGCAAAAAAAATAGTTCTTCATGAATTAAAACTGGTTTGAAAAGACGCGAAATTGCTAGAAACAGGGAAAAGACCCCGTTAACCAACCCCGCTGACGTCAGTACTCCGGTACAGCAGGATAAGAGGTATTTTAAGTTTTATCGCTTTGTATATCTGTGCATATAGCATGGTAGCGCTTAAACGGATGGACCGATTTTTATCATTTTATTTATTTGAACGCGAATTTGATCGGGACGGTTCTTAGCTATTTAGGTTATGAAATTCTATTCAACTACGATTAAGGATTATCCAGCTGTTTTCCTAACCGGCGTAGGAAAATTCCTAAAAAGATCAATTTGTAGGATTGAAAAAGCACATAAGTCAAAACCGTTCGTTTACGCTTTAGCCTGGAAATACACGTCAGGTTTTTTCATCCGATAGTCTGATCCGGTAGCCTGATCAGGCTACCGGAAGGCATTGAAGCCATTACTTTGTATGAACAGTCAATACACGTCCGATCCGGTGGCCGGATCGGACGTCCGAGTCGGAAACGGGCGCGAGGCGTTTCCGATTTTACTGCCGGTCCGATTGTCTGAAGGCGCGGTCCACATACTTTTAGTATGAGACAAAATAGACATCCGGTTACTCCTTCCGATTTTGCCAGTCAGGGTTCCCAACTTAGGGCTTTTAGCCCCAAATTTAGGGCGGAATTTTGCTTATTGGGATTTTTTAGGGCCCAAAAAATCTAGCGCTGACACTGTGTGGACGCATCGTTGTGGTTCGAATATTATGAAAAAAAATAAAAAAAAAAATAATAAAATAAAATAATTCATAATAATAAAATTATTTTTATTATGAATTATTTTGGATGTTTTAAATAGAAATGACTCTCAGTAAGTCTTGTCAAATTGATTGGATGAATCCAATAGCGACGTTTTTTCTTCTTTCTCTTTCCTGTCTTTAAAATTTCTGTGGTGGAGTCGTGTGGTGCGGGTTGTTACGTTCCCTCAAATATGGTTGAGCGAAGCAATGGCTGGATCCTGCGTCATGTTCGTGAACGGGTGCCACCAACGGGAATGGGTCTGCTTTTGCCTGCCTGTCTTAACATGCATTGGATTGTTTTGCATTTTTGAAACTTTATTGTGGAAACACTGTATACATAGCATAGTTTTGTTACCTATTGTAAAAATTTTTTTTTTTGAAAAGAGTGTCCGCCGAGTTTATTGCTGGCTCTTCTCGGCAGGAACAGCATTCCGAACCAGTGGTAGATTCATAGACGATTCAAAAGTATTTGTAAAAGTTTATTTGAATCACACTAATATTATAAAGCCGAAAGTTTGTATGTGTGTGTGTGTGTGTGTGTGTGTGTGTGTATGTTTGTAAAAAATATTTCTATTTCTATTAACTCGTCATCCATCTTCTTTTCTTCTGCTTTGCTCCAAACGCAAGCACTCGGGATGATAGCTCGGGAACGACTGAGTTCAGAAAAAGCCTGACGGAAAAATCGGATGTGTATCGAGTAAATACGATCCGGTTGCCTGATCAGACAATCGGAAACAAAATCGGACGTCTAACTTAGGTATGTGCTTTAGTTAGATGCTGTATTATAATAAATGAATATTGGTTTAATATAATAATATAAAAAAATATTTTAAAAAAACCGACTTCAAACGCCACTTAAAAGTATAAAATAATTTTAGTTTGTACACGTATGTTGAAGTCGGGCCAGCGTCGCGCATCGGTTTCATCATTTCTATTTAGGCAGGTCCGTCTCACGGGCTAATTCAACAAGTATACCGGCCTAATAGTATTTACGATTTAATAATTTTAGTTTGTACACGTATATTGAAGTCGGACGGGCTTAAAATATAGAAACGATGATACCATTGCGCAACGCTGGCCCGACTTCAACATACGTGTACAAACTAAAATTATTTTATACTTTTAAGTGGCGTTTGAAGTCGGTTTTTTTAAAATATTTTTTTATATTATTATTTTAAGCTTTTTAGTGTAGCTTCATGGGACCAATTCACTAGACCATTTGTTTTGCTCCTTAAAAAAAGTATTGAAATATATTATTCCAAATAGAAATTTAGCATATGTATGTATGCTATGAAGTTTGCATGGTTAAAATCCTACACACACTCTGATCACGAGCGATTTGCTCTTATTCAATGAGGAGTTCCATCCTATATCTCCGAAGATATTCATCAGATCTTCACCAAACTTAAATGGAACCAACCTGACGATATGCCCTTTTAAATAAAAAAAAATTATTGAAATCGGTTCAGATTTGACAGAGTTATAGAGTAACATCGTCAAAAATTCGGTTAGAAAAAAAATTATATTGAAATGCCGAATAGAAAAGCATTATGTATGTATGCTATGAAGAATGCATGGTTAAAATCCTACACATACTCTGATCACGAGCGATTTGCTCTTATTTATTGAGGAGTTCCGTCCTCCATCTCCGAAGATATTCATCAGATCTTCACCAAACTTAAATGGGACCAACCTGACGATATACCCTTTCAAATAAAAAAAAAATTATTAAAATCGGTTCAGATTTGACGGAGTTATGGAGTAACATCGCCAAAAAATAAAAATAAAAAAAATAAAAAAAAAAAAAAAAAACATACGCGTCGAATTGAGAACCTCCTCTTTTTTTTGAAGTCGGTTAAAAAGAAATATGACTTTTTGTGACTTATGTGCTTGACGACCCTCGAAATATGATTTCCATTAATGAAATTGAATGGAAGTTTTTTTTATCTAAGTAAACCAGTAAATCTGTTGACATTGCAAGAAGATGGTAATCCTGATGTTGCAGCTAACAGGTGAAACATCGTGTCTGAATTGGTCTTCTAAATAAAGTCATTTTTGGCATAGACAGTGTCTTGTGATAGAGCAGGAAATCGCTTACAGGATCTCAGCCCCATTGGATTTTTTTCTCGATTTAATATTGTACTCGTTGGATTGATCATGACTTACTTAAACTTTGGTAAACCATGACAAAACAGGATATCTGCTACATTATAGAAGTTTAACTATAAATACATACAATCCGACAAACTCACTTCGCAGCGTTGTCTATCGAACCAAAGTCATTCTTTACGTCCTTTGATGTGCTGTTGAAGGTATGCGTAGAAAGAGCTTTTGTTATTTGTTTTTTTTTTGATTGAGAGACCTAAACTTAACAAATATCTGAAAGCTAAAATCAACAGCTGCGTGTGAGAAGGGAGAAGATTGCGCGAATATACGACAGTATTCAGAATATATGACAACCACAGTCACTGTGGTCAAATAATTTACAAGGCTTTGTATGACATCAAACAACCCTTGTCGAATTCAGGAATTTAGCTGCGGTTAATTACAAGACACATTCTTCCAAAAGATTACAGACATAGATTTTTGCTGAGGCTAGAAGAGACAAAAACATCGCTCATAATCAACCCTTTGATCGAGAGATTTTTAAAATCTCTACTAATATTAATAATGCGAAAGTGTGTTCGTTTTTTAATTTATTTGGTTTATTCTATTTTTCAATCACGCAGCAACGGAACAATGAATTGATGCGATTTTTAACATGGCTCTAAGAACCTGTAAATTTTGTGCATTTTATCCCGGATAAACAAAGTATTCCAGCGGATTGTTTAAAAAGCGTTCTCCATGCGAATGAAGTTGCGAACATTTTGCATAATATCTAAAGTACATATTCTGTACATTCGCTTAAATAACAGTGTGGTTTTCAATTTATAAGGAAGGTTATATAAGTACATATGTAGTTTGGTAGAGATACTTTAATGTACTAAGCAATGGCTTCCTTACCATTATCTTAAATGCGAATGTGTTTGTTGGTTTATCCTTCAATCACGCTCCAACAGAGCTAGGAATCGACGTGATGTTTTACAAGGACCTGTGGAGAATGATAAAGGCTACTTTTTATCCTGAGTTCTTGCAGGATTTCAAAACTAAATCCTCGCAAAGGATGTGAGGTTCAAATAAAATTTAAATGGCTTATAGTTTTTTCATTTCACGAGGGCTCGTGGCTCATGGTTGTGTGTGTGTCGTATCTGTATAAGTGTGAGCGAGAGCTTGCTCGCGCCTGACCACTCCCACCTAGGCTCCTGACAGGCACGCTCACTTACTCAATGTGCATGTACACGACGTAACCACAAGTAAAGCCCGTAACTTTGTGAGATAAACGTACTATTATTAGGAGGTACTAAAACAAAATTTAAGTGCTTACTTATTTATACCGTCCTCTAAAATCAGTAGACTGCTTGTTACGGATGCGTAAAGTTTAGACGTGGGTCTTCTAAGTCCTGATAACAAAAGGTGTAATGAAATATCTAAAAGCTACCCTTATTTTACCGTCCCAGTAGGGCTGGGTCACTTCAACTGATTCTCTTTTCCGATTTTGTACCCATGCATAATGGATGGCGTCCTCGGTACCACACAATATAACCCTTAACAACTTTTAGACGGTCACAATCAATTTATCCCGCCTTTCATAAAACCTAAAAATGCAGATTTCATTATTTTATTCCGACGTAATCAGAGACTTCAAAAGCCCTTTGTGGCTAACTAAATTTTTCCCGTGACTTCGACTGACGCGTGGAGTTAGGTTTTTAAAAATCCCACGGGAACCTTCTGTTTTTTCAGGGTAATATACCTATTACTATATCACTCTCCAGGTGCAAAAAAGACGTGTGACACTCGGGGACTGCCGCGGTAAAGCTATTGCATAGCATTTTTTATCAACGCCATCTAGCGGCTCACCGTAGAGGAGTCCCGTGTCAGGTTATTTTTGTTACGGAATTTTTGGATTCGGTCTCCACGCTGTCCCGCGATAAAAGCTATGCAATAGCTTAAAAATCACGTTGATCCGTTCCGAACAAACACGCCTTTCGCATTTATAATATTAGTACGTAGGTGGATACTGTATCCTTACTATTCATTACTAATATTCCTTACTAATATAATAAATGCGAAAGTGTGTTTGTTTGTTGGTTTGTCCTTCAATCCCGCTGCAACAAAGCTACGGATCAACATAATTTTTTGCATGGGTAGACCTGGAGAGTGACATAGGCTATTTTTTACCCCGGAAAACCAAACAGTTCGCGCGGGATTTTAAAACTAAATCCACACGAACGAAGTCGCGAATCAGATAATTTGACTATAAAAATTCTCAAACATGCTCATATCACATTTTACACACTGTTACCTCCTTATGCATAAATATTAGCAACGACATAAAAAATCTTCAACAGGATATTCGCACAATCTGAGGCACGTTAAAGCAATTTCCCCAAAATTGGCAATACATGTTAAGTATCTGGAAGACACGCTTCGGTGTAATTTGCTAAGTAATAATCATTTCCTCAATAACAATGTAACGTTAGGCAACTTTGTTTTGATAAATACAGTAAAAAATTTGTTTAAATTTCCTTGATGACTTTTTTATTCCATTCTTTTCCTTTAGAGGCTGCTTTTTGTTGTATGGAAAAGTAATAAGTAGCGTCGAGAGATTTATTAACCGACGAAAAAAAAGTAGGTTCTCCATTCTTAGCGTATATTATTTTTTTATAACCAAAAAAGGAAAAGAGTACTCTATCAATTGCTCATCGACTGTTCCGTATGTAGCATTAGCTCAATCCAGGACACCAAGAAAACACCAACGTCACATTATCTTCTTTTATTTCATTACAACTCAGATTAGTGCATTACAATATTTCATTGCTACATTGCCCATCTGGCTTCACCTTCAGCGTCCACTAGACTAATCCTCCTTTACATTTTTCTCATTCCAAAAACACCTCCCCACCCACGTCATCTATATCTGTCAACCCCCATCATTTGTTTTTTGCCATTCCATATTTTAAAAAAATACTCAAATTAAAACCTATTTATTGAATGTTACGGAATTGATGACTAAAATGCAATACTATTTTTAAAAATACAGTTCAAATTACATCACAAATAGCAACGTAACCTTACATTCGACCATCCTGACACCGTGTATGTCCCCATACACGAATCAAGTGATAACCTTACATTAGGCCTACGTACTACATATGTACTTGCTAATAAATCCAAAAATCCTGAATTAAGTACGAACCACTTATTTTAATTTAACCATACAAATTTACAATCGAACTACATTACTAATAAATAGTAGTTTATCAAAAAAAAAAATTTTTTTTTTTTTACCATATTAAACCAATAAATCTCAAAATTATTACAATAGTTCAACTAATCAACTTTCAGTTGCGGTATCTAGTTTCGCTTAATTTGTTGCCTTCAATCAATCATTCTCAAGAATTTTCTATGCTATAACCTATCAATTCTTGGCAGGCTCACTGGCGTTGGCCAGGAGCCTGCGGTTCGTCGTGTCCGTGAGGGCTGCTCCCCCCCGCCGGTGCGCGTCGCCGCCGGTGCGCGTCGCCGCAGGTGTCCGCGGGGCTGCTCCCCCCGCCGGTGCGCGTCGCCGCCCGCCGCAGGTGTCCGCGGGGCTGCTCCCCCCGCCGGTGCGTCACTGCCTGCCCTGGTAGCGCCGCCCTGGTTGCGCTGCCTCGTAGCGCCGCCCTCGTAGCGTCGCCTCGTAGCGCCACCCTGGTTGCGCTGCCTCGTAACTCCCTGGATGCACCGCCCTCGTAGCACTGCCTCGTAGCGCCGTGGTTGCGCCGCCCTCGTAGCGCCCTGCCTGCCCTGGTAACGCCGCCCTGGTTGCGCTGCCTCGTAGCGCCGCCCTCGTAGCGTCGCCTCGTAGCGCCACCCTGGTTGCGCTGCCTCGTAACTCCCTGGATGCACCGCCCTCGTAGCGCCGTGATTGCACCGCCCTCGTAGCGCCCTGGTTGCGCCGCCCTGGTTGCACTGCCTCGTAGCGCCGCCCTCTTAGCGCCGCCTCGTAGCGCCGCCCTCGTAGCGCCGCCCTCGTAGCGCCGCCGACGCCGATATCAATTATGTCAACGACTGTGCCTTGCACCAATCAATTCTCAAGAACTTCTCATAACCACAACTAAACCAATCAATTCTTAGTTGCAGTCCCTATTCTCTAATGCTGATTCCTTGAACCAAACAATTCTCAAAGACTTCCTCTTAATACAATCAAACCAATCAATTCTTGGTTGTACTACCTACTCATTCTAATTGTACTACAACTAAACCAATCAATTCTTAGTTGCAGTCCCTATTCTCTAATGCTGATTCCTTGAACCAAACAATTCTCAAAGACTTCCCTTTAATACAATCAAACCAATCAATTCTTGGTTGTACTACCTATTCATTCTAATTGTACTACAACTAAACCAATCAATTCTTAGTTGTAGTCCCTCTTCTCTCAATGATACTGCCTTGAACCAATCAATTCTCAAGGACTTTAATGTGACAATTCTTGCAATTCTTACGGTCAAGGTGCGAACCAATCAATTCTCGCTCCTGACCTGTAACAAGAGAAAATCACACTGTAGCTTAAAGAGTTACATCCTACCGTGCTGAAATAGTCCATAAACTATGTTAAGAAAGGAAGTAAGAGTTTTCCCCATTTTCCCATATCGGTATTTTAATTCATCATCAATCAGTGTTGCCCGTTTGGTTGCCATGAAATAAAACTATTTCAGGTTAAGATGATCTAAAATTTTAAATACATTAATTAATTATTATAAATTCGACTAAGAAGTCCAGATATTGACTCCATGAAAGAGGTTAACTTATATCAACTGTTTATATAACAATACCCTCTTTTGAAGCCTCATAATAGGCGTAGAGCATACTAGTATAGGACGATTACACTGGTCAACAAAAATGGACGTTTTGTGTGTAACAAGAAAACTGTTAACTAATTATGTCTAGAGCAAGGTTGAGGATGATAGAATTGATATTAAAATGTTTCCAATACGAATAGTTTTGTTGTAATAATTTTTTTAAAATTTTTAGAAAAATACGGTTTTAATAAACTTAATTAACATACATAGGCTATTGTAGTGTCACAAGTACACGTATCTTATGATTTTCTTTTGTATTTTGCTTTAGGAACGTCTCATCGTAAAGTCAAACAATAATCGGCTAACATACGTGGGCTCCACTTTCCCTGGTATCGTTTTTTTATTTTTGAAATGACCTGGTGGAATTTTTCGCTGACGGCGCTCAAATTTTTAGAAAAAAAGTCCAAATGAGAGTGCAAGAAGTGTATTTTTACGGAGATGAGACAACTCAAAGCCTTATAGGTAGTTAAAAGCTCCTCAACAGTACTTTTATAGTCATCAGATCGATAATTTCCGAGAAAATTAGAAGTCATTTTCATGAAAGATTCCCAAGGAGATTTTTCCATTTCAGAGAGTTTTTCTATAAACATTTTATCTTTTATTAATTTTCTAATTTAAGGACCTACAAATACCTCTACAAATACCCTCTTTAATTTTTGCTTCACTGATTTTAGGATTTTTTTTTAAATTCTTATTGAATTGATTCATTACTTTCACGAAGTTTTTCATAAGGCTAAGTTTTATATGAAAAGGTGACAAAAATAGTATCAGTAATCAATATTATCAGATTGTACTAACTATGCATATTTAATTTTTTTTGTCCAGGTTGAAAAATAAAGTTGATATAATTTTTTTACTTATGGCGTCAAGTTTCTCCGTTGAGTTTTAAAAGAAAATTCACCACAAATGTAACAAAACTTGACAGGATCATTTTTACACTTTCTTTCCATAATTTAAGATTCACTTAATTCGGCAAACACAAAATACAAGCACTTTACTAAAACCCATAAGGTCCAGAATTGAACATATAAGATAAAAAAGGTAAAAATTTATTTTTGGGTAGGTAGCTGTAACACAAATACTAGACCTGATCGAAACAAAATAAATACTGTGTTATAATGAGGGTAGGTAGGTATTTCAAAATCGTGAGTCACTTTTCTTGTTACAAAAATTTGTTGACTAGTGTTATTATTATTGTTTTTTTTTTTTCTTAACTTGAAATGTTCATTTTTTTTTTCTTTTGTTTTGTTTGCAAGAGAATTATAAATAAACGTGTCACTTTCGAATAAAATGTTTCTGAAATGTTATTTATTTAAACGGAAACAAATATTTGTAGCCGTCATACCTCACTACCAGATTATATCAGAGGGTTGAACTATTTAAAATTATCAGTAATAGTTAATTTTATTTTTGGTTAAGCTAAATTAATGGTTGCTTACCAATTAACTTAAAAGTTGTGATGCCACTAGAAGTTGAGTAATATTGAATTATCTACTAAGCCATTGTTTTAATAATTTGTCCAACAATTTTTTTCGAATTGTTTCATAGTTTTTAGTTTGTTCACTAGCATTTGGTAAACAAATATCATTGGGATAGTTGGTTATATACTCAAAGTTGGGATATATCTGTGTCAGTTGTCAATGTGTAAAAGTAAAGAAAGTAAAGGGGTAGAAACTGTTCTAAAATATAGCATATATGTAATTTTTGGTCTGTTATTCCAACTCTCTCCCAAGCTCTGTTACATTATTTTTAAAAGAAAACACGGTCTGTGGCAATCCAAACTATAGATTAGGTATTATTCCAATTCTGTCACACTACTTTAAAAGAGAACACAGACCAATCAATCTAAGCTAACTAATAGATTATAATATAAATCATTAACACTGAATGAGTTAAGTTTGAAAGATTTTTACAACAATATCAAAACATTTTTCCCGATCATACCTAATACGATTACTTAAACCGAAAAAACTCACTGAAAAACTAAATGTGCTTACCCCGAATAGAGCTAAAATTATACTCCAAGAGTGCGTATTGCATGGCGATCGAATTATTTATTAAATTGCCTGATAGTTTAAAAGAAAAACTATGCCCATATATTTTAGAAATAGATTTTTATTATAGACTAACTAAAAATTATTATGACATAAACGATTATTTATCAGGCCACAGCTTTTCCACATTAATAACTTTTATTCCCCCTTTTTTTTCCCCTTGATGATAAGTACTGTCTATTAAATAAATAATATTATTTCGTTAAATGTTTCGATAAGGCTTAATTTTCTGAGTAAGTATAATTATTATTTACTAATTTTTTTTTTTTTTTTTATTTTTATTAATATGACATTTAAAATTATTAACTTTATGTATAAGGCTCGATTTTCCATATTACATCACCTTGTACCTGCATTTTGTTGAATGAATAATCTATTTATCTATCTATCTATAAAATGAGCAGGTTATCAGTAATATTTTCTTTTTTTGTTAATCGGGTTATTATTGATAGGTTCGTCCCACCAAAACATTCTTTTTTCCTTTACTTCGTCAAGTATTTAAATTAGACCAGGAACTTTATTAAATACTATTTTCAATTATTCAATCCTCATTTCATCAGAACTTATTTCCGATATACCCTTCGTTTTTCTCTACTGTAGTATTCAACAAAAATTACTTACTAAAATGTTTATAAATTAATATTTTAAAAGTGCCATTCGCTTCAGACTTGTAGATTACTTTATCACGATATAATTTTGTGTCTAATAAGATTACAGGAAAAATATATTTAAGTCCAAGTTAATTCACATGCATAATATTTTCTATTGCCAACGAGCGTCTTTAGGCTGAGCCTAAGGCGCCTCCTTATCTTAACGGCCTACACAATACCTAAGAAGTTTTAGTCATGTATTGAAACTATATTTGATATTTTCCTTCATTTATGTAAAGTTTTTTTTTTTGTTATTACATACTTATAAAAAAGGGCATCCCGAATTCTATTGAACTCTGTATCTTTTAATTAAAACGTCAATAGTTTTACCACCAAAATCCTGATATTCCGATGGATATTTAAATACTATACTCACAACCTTATTACCCTTCTGAACTTGACAACGCGTTGACGAGAAATACGTATATCGCATCTCATGCCATGTCCCCAACGTTGGCCATAGTTTTGTTCACAAGAAAACCTTATCTTACTACTCTACGTTAGAGCCAAGATCATTACTTACACCGTATATTATATAAACTACCTTCTACCCATACAAATTTACCATTAATGAGGTTTTAAACAAAACTACTTAACTGATTTTGGTTGACACATGCTACTATTCTGTAAGAGTTCCTTGCGATAAATGGTTTAATGTAATTAATATATTTTTTTGATATGATATATATACTGATATATTTACATAAAAGGTTTAATTTTTATCACTAAAAATAGTGTAGTGTAATAATTAATTTTATGGCCTAACATGAACCTAAATGTACCTTTATAATGTAAGCTGTAATGTTTTATGTAAATAGAGTGAATCTAAATCTGAAAATTTTGACGAATATTCATATTATGTATATTTTAGTCAGCGTATTTTCGCAGTAATGATTGAGGTTCAAGATAGTCTTTTATAGATTTAATAAAAGGAGGGAGTACATGACCTGACGCGTGATGTGCGATGTCCACGGTCGATTCTTCCTCGTCCATCTCCGTTCGGCGTCTCTCCGACTGCCGTGTAGCTTGCCCGCCGCCTCTCGGACGACGTCCACCTTGAGCTTTCCTTTTCGTTGCTGAAGAATTTCTCGTTCCCATCGATATAGCTCTCCAGCCCAGTTCAATTCGAAACCATTGTGGCTGCGGGTGCGCGACGGCGTCCCTGTTCTGCGCCTGTCACTCCCCCTCATTCATATTCGGGAAATCGCAAAAGAAAACATGGTATTAGTTTATGTATAGGAATAAATAAATTCATCAGTCAATAACTAAAATATAAGAGATTTAAGTATGTGGAAACTTCCTGTGAGTACAAATAAGACAACAAGAAGAATTAATAAACCTACTTTAAATGATATAGTTAAACCATAAACCACGTGAAAATATTAGATTACGCAGCTTTATTATAGTTTATTGGATGATTATGTAATCACAATCTGATATACCTTCTAAATTGCCTGTAGGTAGTTCAAACATATCAACCGATAAAATCAATATCTACTAAGATCTACCCGCTATTTTTTCTGAACGGGCAAAGCGAGTTCTCTGAGTCTACTTGAGTGAATTTGCACTTATCCGTCCAGTGTCCGTCCGTCTGTCAGAGCCTTATAACTTCTGAATTACTGAACGTAATTACTTCAAATTTAAATATAATATGTAAACTGATGGCCTTCAGTCGAATATTGCATAAAAAAAATATAAAAAACTTTATTTCAGGGGGGCTCTCTAAACTTGCGATATATCTTTTTAAATATATCGCAATTATATAATAGTTATAAATTCACTTATATCCTGTACTTGAACAACAAATACTAAAATTAAATAAATATTATAAAGAAACAAAATTATTTAATTTTTAATTCTATAGCTTCACAATAATGCTAATAGATGGCGCTGTATCGCTAAAATCATGGTAAAACAGTCTTGCGTCAACTATTATTATTTTTTTATTGCGTCTAATGGTAAAAGTTAATAATAATTACAATATATAATTAAAACCATCGTTCGGGAACTATGGGACACTGCGAGGCCCCAGTTCGGGGCGAACCACTAGTTTTATTAAGTCTTGAATAATTTATCGCAAACAAATATAGAAATATGCATAAATGTAACAGCAAATTAACCTAACATTTTAAACCAACATGACTATCTAGCAATTCACTTTATCAAAAATCTAACGGCATAATAAATTCAAAAATAACCAGGATGCATTTACTTACGTAGGACAATCCCACTTCTGAAATGTAGCATTAGCTCAATCCAGGACACCAAGAAAACACCAACGTCACATTATCTTCTTTTATTTCATTACAACTCAGATTAGTGCATTACAATATTTCATTGCTACATTGCCCATCTGGCTTCACCTTCAGCGTCCACTAGACTAATCCTCCTTTACATTTTTCTCATTCCAAAAACACCTCCCCACCCACGTCATCTATATCTGTCAACCCCCATCATTTGTTTTTTGCCATTCCATATTTTAAAAAAATACTCAAATTAAAACCTATTTATTGAATGTTACGGAATTGATGACTAAAATGCAATACTATTTTTAAAAATACAGTTCAAATTACATCACAAATAGCAACGTAACCTTACACGTAGAACAAAGTCACATCTGCTAAATTCACAACTTGAAATTTGAACCTTAAAACTAAAATTTCTAAGGCTCAAATCTCAAGTTATGAATTTAGCAGATGAGAATTTGTTCTACGGAACAGTCGTCTTGTTTTTTAATGGCAAAGGAAAACATCGTAAGGAAACTCGCGTGCCTGAATTATCCATAACGTTCTCAAAGGTATATCTTCTTCTTCTTCATCATCGACCGATCGTCGTCCACTGCTGGACATAGGTCTCTTGCATGGACCTCCACAGGCCTCGGTCTTGCGCCGCCTTAATGGTATATGAGGTCTGCCAATCCGTATACTTGACCGTAGTATAGTGGACTATGGTTTTAACATTTATCTAATTAGAGAAAAACTATGCCCAATAGTGGGATGAGTTGAGATGGAGTCGAATGAATGGATGACCAATATATTTATCCTTTTTTTGCCTGCGCAAAAAGCATGATAAAAAAAGATCTGTAATCTTCCTAATTCATGACAAAAACCTGTCAATGCAAAGAAGATCAACGTGAATATTTTTCATAGCACGCAAATGGCAATCGCTTCATCATCTCGCTCCATCTTCATTCCTCATGCTAACATTTATTTCATTCCATTGTTTTGTTGTTATTTTACGGGAGAGCGAATTCATGTTTGTATTGTATTTTAGCGAGCGTGCTTCTTTCCCCTCGAGCAGGGAATAGGTACTTATTGTTCGCGGAAAAAGATTATTATGAGAACAATACGCTGGTAGGAATGTACAATGGGTTTTATGAGACAGATAACCTTGGTTAAAACCATTTCTTATATTGTCTGTATACATTGCTCATTGAATAAAATTACTCGTGTATTAGGTACTTCCAATGTCTAATGTATGAAAAATTACTTTCATATTTCTTGAATTAGGTATAATCAGCTAATTTATTACTTTTTTATTAAAGACGCTGAAATAAAACCGAGAGAGAATTCAAGAAGAATACGAAAGAATACAAATCTAAATGTAAAATACAATTTCAATATGTAGGGACAAACTTACACTGGTTTCTTACTATTTTCCCTTCTGAACCATTTAAGCTTCAAAGTCATTCCAGATATAGCCAATTAATTAAAATCTGTGGAATAGGTATGCAATAGTGAATGGAATGGGGTTTGAACTTTGAACGTATATTTCAATCCGCCTAAACACATTGACATCGGATAATTCTCAATAGATGTTGACTCTACAATGCAAATTATTTTGGAGACAAATCTTAATTTTCTTTTCCCTTATGTTTTTTTTATTGTTACATAAGTCACACTCGTACACTAAGGCTGAAGCTCAGACTCAAGACTGAGTTAGCACGAGACAGATTTATGTCAGAGCATATTCGTGTCTCGTTTTAACTTTATCTTAAGTCCGAGCTGAGTCAAAGCACGCTCTATCGATCTCAGCATAAAACTCGTCAACAAGGTGTTCTATGCCTTACGCCCATGAACGGTAAAGATGATTATGATTTTCCCCTATGTACATCCGCGATGTTTGTATTTACATAATCACATTCACTGTAGCGTAAAAACGTGAATTTCGCGCTACGCTCGGCACGGATTACGAGATCAAGTAAACAAGATCAATGGAAATATTTTTCATGCGAGAGACGCAAATGGCAGTCACTCCATCATTTCGCTTCACCTACATCATATTCAATTGTTGTAAGTTATATTATTTGTTTGCTTTCACATTTCTAAAATAGTCGTTTATTATAGGACGGTATGCGTTGATCTTTAGTCTTTTAAGCACACAGTTAATGGAGGCATCTATGAAGAAGAATAAATAATTGTTTATCTATATTTTCTGGCAGATCCCCTGTCGCTATACCTACAGGATTACTAAATTTTACTAAATTGACAAGATAACATTATTATTTTCATCTTCTTCTTTATCAATCGATAGACGCTACAGCTGGGCTCCTTAGCAACTCCAACGACAATCAGTTTTACGAACCATGTGACCCATTCAGCTTCGCGACTCGCTGAGCTATGTATTAATGAATATTTAATTATCACGATTTTTTTAAATCTTGTTATATTATAAATCTCATATTTTATATATTTTCTGCAATAAAAAATCATTGCTTTTGTCCCCGACTTTGTTCGCGTTCCACACGCGAGAGACACACATCCATGCGAGAGACCTTTGTCCACCCGTGGACGTCTTTCGGTAGATGAAGAAGTAAGGTTATTAATCTTAATATAATAGCAGAACTTTTAACCGTTCCATTTAATATAATTTTTTTACTGTTACCAAGTTAGTATTATTTAATGCATACACGAAAATAATATAGCGCGCGTCCGAGGAAATACAGATTCTAATTTACTACTTCCAGCCCAAACCGCAGAGGACATAAATATTAAACTTTCAGAGACATCCGCATCCCCGTTGTTGTTCGCTTTACTAATTTGAACCTTTCGTAATGTACATTCAAGCGCAAATGTCGCGTTAGTAACATTATTCAATTGTTTATCTACGGAATCCTTGTTAATGTAGCATGTGCTGTGTTTTTGTTTGTTAGTTCTTTCAATTCACGAAGGTGCGTGGCTCATGGTTGTGTGTGTGTGTGTGTCGTATCTGTATGAGTGTGAGCGAGAGCTTGCTCGCGCCTGACTGCTCCCTGTGCTCTCCTAGGCTCCTGATAGGCACACACACTTACGCAATGTGCATGTACACGACGTAACCACAAGTAAAGCTCTCGCGCCCTCGTAAAATGCAAGAACTACTCGTATATTTGTATTGAAGTTAATCGATCATCATCATAAAGCCGCCTTTGCGCAACTTATGTTACACTAGCTGATATTTGCAACTTCGTACACGTGGATTTCCTCGATCTCCTTTAAAATCCCGTGAGAATTCTTTCCGGGATTAAATGTAGCTTTTGTCACAGACTGTGTGACTGTCCAGGTTTTCAACTATACCCATGAAAAAAATCACGTTGATCCGTAACAAAAAGAAAACCAATATTTTCTAATTTATAATATTAGTAAGGATTACGAGCTCAGCGAGTTGCGAAACTGAAGTGAAAATGGGCGGGGCACATAGTTCGAAGAGCTGATGGTCGATTGGGTCCCAAAGTGCGGGAGTAGCGACCCCGCACCGGGAAGCGCAGTATTGGCTGACCCGGCACTTGGTGGATCGACGACATCAAATGAGTCGCAGGGAGCCGCTAAATTCAAGCGGCACAAGACCAGGGCCTGTGGAGGCAAGTGTGCCATGCAAGTGACCAATGTCCAGCAGTGGATGACTAGGGGTTGATTAAGAAGAAGAAAAAGAAGAATTAGTAAAGATTTGCTTTGAATTACCCCATTAAAGCATCATAAATAATATATTCACTGTATAATAAACGATTAATACAGAAACCTAACTGATCTGCTAATAGAAGCTAAAGTAACCAGTACAATTCAGTCAAAGATATTACTTAGATATTCTGTGGGTACTCTATACAGTAGAACCACAACTTGAATATGTAATATTGGCCGAGTATGGCTCTGCGGAACTCGAATTACGCGCTTAAGTGATAACCTCATGCAATCATGCCTTTGGATCGAGGTAGACATATGGAAATGTTCATTCATAGCCCTTGTAAATGGACTTAGTAAAGTAAATGGACATAAATGTAGTAGACTTTACGTGTGGCGTTAGTTGGCTGTTGAAGGTAATCTTGTGGGTAATACAGGAAATTGCAACTACCTGGAGCACGCAATGTATTAAGATTTCACTGTGACTAGGTAGCTTTGCGTGTATTGTTTCGCTAAGCCTTTATATAAGAGGTTATTGACAGAAATGAGATTGGGCAAATTGGTATGGCAGTATGACCCATCACGGCCACTGATGAAACTTAGTGTTTTAGTCTCGTCTTGAACGCTATAACCAACAGGTAAAATCTTATCCTTGTGAAACATTTTTTTATTTTGTATTAAAAATGTGTATATATGTGTATAATGGAGATACACTTCAAATTTCAGCCAAATCCGTTCATTCGTTGTGGCGTGAAGGAGTAACAAACACACACACACACACACATACACATACAAACTTTGGGCTTTATAATATTAGTGTGATAATAATAAGTGTATTACAATTAATCAAATTGAATATATTTCGTTGATGGCCGCAAAAACATCGTGACCGGGTCATTTTTGCCCAATCTCCTTTAACTAGATTTACGCACGTTCTTCTTCTTCTTTGATTGCTTCTGCGACCAGCGGAGTGCTGAGTACTCCTGCTTGTGGTGCACTTGATTTCAGTCTATTTCTGGATGTTCCGAAGCCAGGACCTTTTTCTGCTATCAACGCCTCTTTTACCACCTGCAAAAACTGAAACTGCAAAAATTGTTTATTTTGCATATTTCCATAGTATTATGTCATACGGAATCTTACTATGGGGTAAGGCAGCCGATATTGGAAAAATTTTTGTTTTGCAGAAGAGGGCAATCCGCGCAATCTATAATTTGAGGCCGCGGGATTCCCTTCGAGAAAGATTTAAAGAGATAGGCATTCTTACAGTAGCTTCACAATATATTTATAACAACATAATATTTGTCAGACAAAACATTTTGAGTTACAAAAAAAAGAGTGATTTGTCCGATAGACCAAGTAGAAATCCAAATAGGCTCATGTTTCCTGGGCTGCGCCTCAATAGGGTCCAAAAGACATTTGTGAGAATGGGCGTGACGTTTTACAATAAAATTCCACAGTCAATCTTAGACTTGCCTCTACACAAGTTTAAGAAATCAATTAAATCTGCTCTCATGAAAAAAGCATATTATACAATTGAAGACTATGTAAATGATAAAAAAGCGTGGATATAATTCGCTCCAGTGATTCATAAGACAGTAATAACTATCCTGTGTAACATGATTTTATTGTATTCTGTTCCACGGTGTTTCCACTTTATTTGTCTCAGTCATGTCTTAAAATGAGTAGTTTAATATTAGTATTCAATTCGATGCCTTAGCATGGGTAGCCTAAGTATGTCATGCTCTCTTTAAAGTTTCTGTGGTGGTGTCGTGTGGTGCGGGTTGTTACGTTCCCTCAAATATGGTTGAGCGAAGCAATGGCTGGATCATGCGTCATGCTCGTGAACGGGTGCCACCAATGGGAATGGGTCTGCTTTTGCCTGCCTGTGTTAACATGTATTGAATTGTATTTATTTGTATTTGTATTGTATTTATTTTTACTTGTATTGTACTCAGGAAAATTCATCGTGGAAGCACTGAATACATAGCATAGTTTCAATAACAATTGTAAAATTTTGATTTTTTTGAAAAGAGCAACCGCCGAGTTTCTTGCTGGCTCTTCTCGGCAGGAAAGGCATTCCGAACCAGTGGTAGATTCATTGACGATTCAAAAATGCTTGTAAAAGTTTATTTGAATAAAAAATATTTCTATTTCTATTTCTATTTCCACCATGCATGAGCTCAAACCTCTCGTAACTGAGCACACGCCTTGTATTATTGTAATCATGACAGTCTGCAAAATTTCGCAAACTTCCTCATTCTTCTTAATTTCGCTGGAATGGCTGCCATGGCAACCTTCAGCGGCTTTCATAGTGTCTTTAGCATAGTGTTTATCTCAATAGATTTTGTGAATAAGAGTTAAATGTTAAAAATGCGAAAATGTGTTTGTTTATTTGTTGGTATGTCCTTGAATCAAACTGAAACTGTGCTTCTGATAGACGTTGTTTTCTACGTGGGTATATTTAAGGAACTGCACAATGATATAGGCTACTTTTTATCTGGGAAAATAAAAGATTTCCCACGGGATTTTTAAAACTAAACCCACGCAGACGAAATCGCAAACATCAGCTAGTATAGGTTGCTGATAAAGGCAGATAGGTATAAACCTTCTTCACATTATTTTAAATTACTTTCAAGATCAAAGCTTCAAAAACAAAATGTAAATTGATAAAATCATATCAAATCGCCGGATAATTCGTTATTGTAACAATAATTCTTACGCCACGAACGATTGAAATATTCTCAAACGGAGATAAATGTTTTACATCATAATTCATTCGAGCTATAAAAAGCGTAGACAAGTCTTTGAATGATTTCTTTCGCTCCCCCAGGAGAAGCCTTGAAAGATATTTACATTATGAGAATTCTCATTTTTACCTCTATGCCTCCACCTTCTGTAGCTTGTAAATATAAGGATTATTATGATATAACATTTTATTGAATAAGGCATTGAGTTGTTACTTGACAAACATGTACTTACTTATAAAAAGTTTGTCGCACGAAGTTACGGGCACTTTACTTGTGGTTAGGTCGTGGACAATGGACATGCAGATTGCGTAAGTGTACATGCCTGTCAGGAGCCTAAATGGGAGCAGTCAGGCGCGAGCAAGCTCTCGCTCACACTTATAGAGATACGACACACACACAACCATGAGCCACGAGCCCTCGTGAAATGAAAGACCTGTACCTAATGGCGACAAACAAAAATACAATATGCTCAAAAATAATATAATTAAAAATGGGTCCCACTTGCTGTGGAGTGAGACCCAAGCAGCCAGTAGTCAGGGCTCCAGAGTGAGGAACCTCCTCCCAATGCATGCTGTGTCAAGGAGTACCGCCTTCTGTATCCTGCATTCCTGCCCTTGATCCAAGTTGTACAATTTAATATTACACTCCTTTATGTTGAGCCCTTCTTACAAACATGAGCTAGGCTAAGATCTATAAAACCAGAGCACCAGTAAAAAAAAAATAGATTACTGACTCTTTGTTTAAGAATCAAATTAAATGGAATGTTAGAAAAGATTAGAGAAGCAGAAATCTGCCCGTCGAAGTACTCGAAGCGCACATACCGCAATAGATGGTCGTCATTAGCCCGCAAACATCGCCTCCGACCGCGACAAGAATTTACAACCTCGATTACTTCCAACGTTACATACGAGTATCGATACTGAATACATTATATTACATACAATCTACTCGGACGAAACGCTTTAGTTTAACGTTTCTGATAAGAACCGCTAAGGTTTGGAACATCCTACCAGTATCCGTGTTTCCTGGCATCTATAATAATTTGAGTTCCTTTAAGGCAAGAGTGAATAGGCATCTTCTAGGCAAGCGCGCTCCAACCTAGACCTCATCAGTGCTATCCAGTATTGATTGTCATCAAGCGCAAGCCTATTTTGAATTAAAAAAATATGGGACATTCGCTTGACTTGAATGATTTTCACATCCTAATACATCGATATGATGTCATGTCGCTAAATAAGGATATTAAATTTTTCTCGTAATCCTCTCTGTTGGCTGAACTTAAAATGGATCGTTGCCTAGGCTCAGCATAAAAGACGAAAGATAACTCCTTGAGGCGCCGCCTGGTGGCGCCTCTCTCGCGATCGAACCACTCACGTGTCGTCCATCTTTTTCAATGTCAGTCAACAATTAATGTTATTTTACTAATACTTTTATAATAAAACTAGCTGTCCCCTCGCGACTTCGTCCGCGTGGAATTAGGTTCTTTGAAAATCCCGTGCGGACTCCTGATTTTGTCCGAATAAAAGTAACCTATAACACACTGTCTGCAACCATACCCATCAAAGAATCACGTAGATCCGTTGCTCGATATTAACTTGAAAAATTATGGATTTTCATACAAACATTCAACCCCCATTCAACCCCTTAGGGGGTAGAATTTTTTAAAAGTGTGAAACACTTACTTTTTTGTTTTCAATTTAAAGCCTAAATACCGAATTTTATGGGTATAGCTTGAAAAATGACGGAGTTTCATACAAACTTTAACCCCCCTTTTTACCCCCTTGGGGGGAGAATTTAAAAAAAATGTAAAATACGTAATTCTTTATTTTTAATCAAGAGCCAAAATATCAAGTTTCATAAACGTAACTTGAAAAATAACTTGAAGAACGAAGGACTATTATACAAACATTCAACCCCTATTTAACCCCTTAGGGGGTAGAATTTTTAAAAACTGTGAAACACGTACTTTTTTGTTTTCAATTTAAAGCCTAAATACCGAATTTCATGAGTATAACTCGAAAAATGACGGAGTTTCATACAAACTTTAACCCCCCTTTTTACCCCCTTGGGGGGCGAATTTCGAAAAATCCTTTCTTAGTGCTCGCCTACGTCATAAAAGGAACCTACTGTCAAAATTTCAAGTTTCTAACTTCAGTGGTTTAGGCTGTGCGTTGATCGTCAGTCAGTCAGTCAGTCAGTCAGGACAAGCCTTTTTATATAATTATAGATTATAGATAATAGAACAAATTATTCCGCACTCTACTATACTTCGAATAAATCTCCATGCTAACCACTCGTTCTTATACAAAATAATAAATATTTTATTGTGTGGCCACTACAATAGAAAATAAAAAAATACTTAAATCCTGCTCAAATCACAATATTATCGGAAAAATGTGGTCATAAAAGCAAAGAACAATAAAACGACGGCTAATGGACGAGTGTGATAATACCATTGGGACTACCGAGATATAACAGCGCCGACGAAATAATGGATTGGGTGGTATATAAAAATTCTTTTCAAAAAACCGACTTCAAACGCCACTACAAAGTATAAAAATAATTTTATTTTGTACACGTTTGTTGAAGTCGGGCGGCTTAAATAGAAACGATGAAACCGATACGCGATGCTCGCCCGATTTCAATAAACGTGTCTCTTATATGTCACCATAAGGTAAGCGTCGCAAATCGATTTCATCGTTTCTAGTTAAGCCCGCCCGACTTCAACAAACGTGTACAAAATAAAATTATTTTTATACTTTGTAGTGGCGTTTGAAGTCGGTTTTTTGAAAAGAATTTTTATTTTAAGCTTTTTAGTGTAGCTTGTTCCTGCTCTCTTTCTCCCCTTCCTCCAACGCTATGGCACTTATGTAGTTCTACACTTGGTACCTACAGTACTTATTAACAATACACAAGAGCTAGGACTAGGAGCTCCATGATGTAGTCCATGTTTGGTACCAACAATATTATTTCGAAAGCGTCAGTTCGCAATTCCTCCAACTCTGCAGCATCAGGATTGAGGAGCTAGAACCTTGAGCATTATGATGAAGTATATGCTCGGTACCAACAATATCAATTCGTAAACGACAGCTCCAAAATCCTCATAGTTTAGGTAGGCAGTACCCCTGCAGCATCAGTATTGAAGAGCTAGGACCTTGAGTTCCACGATGTAGAATATGCTTGATACTAACAATATCAATCCGCAAGCAAAAGTTCCTAAATCCTCATAGTTTAAGTGGGCAGTACCCTGCAGCATCAGGATTCAGGAGCTAGAACATAGACCTCGATGATGTAGTATATGCTTATTACATACAATAACAATTCATGATTAGCAATTCCTAAATCCCTATAATTTAAGTGGGCAGTACCCTACAGCATCAGGATTGAGGAGTAGGACCTGGAGATCTATGATCTAGTATATGCTTAGGCTAAGCATACCAATTCGTAAACGACGGTTCCTAAGGTCCCATAATTTAGGAGGGAAATACCCCTGCAGCATCAGGCTTGAGGAGTTGAAGGTAAAGATTTTTATGGGACCATTTCGCGAGCTTACTCTGTCGATTAAAAAAAAAATCTCGTGAATCGGTCCAGAAACCTCGGAGTAATCGGCGGGCATACATAGAAAAAAAAAAAAAAAAAAAAAAAGATACCGGCCGAATTGATAACCTCCTCCTTTTTGGAAGTCGGTTAAAAACTGTACTGGTTAATAGAAACAGCTAGAATTATTTGTAACTGGATAATTGAGTACTACAATAATTCAAATTCAAAATTATTTATTTCATGCAGGCCAACTTGTAGCTCTTATGACAAGTTGAAAATCTACCACCGGTTACAATACAATATGTAGCTTATCTATCTTGTGGACAGCTGAAGCAAAGCAGTTTGGTTCCAAGCAATTTTTGGACGACCTCCCTGGCAATGGTGAGCGCTGTGGTCTTATAACTGGGAGGTCTCGGGTTCGATTCCCGGTGTTTGGGAATTTATCATTTCTTAATTGTCTCTGGTCTGGTCTGGTGGGAGGCTTTGGCAGTGGCTAGTTACCACCCTACTGTAAAAGACATGCCGCCACGCGATTTAGCGTTCCGGCACTATGGCGTATAGAAACCGATTAGGGGTATGGGTTGAATATACACTGCCATACCCCTATCAAGTTAGCCCGCTACCATCTTAGACTGCATCGTCACTTACCATCAGGTGAAATCCCAGTCTAGGACTTTCTTGTTAGCGAATTAAAAAAAACTGCACAATTGAGCATAGGCTCAATTGCGGGTGACGGGGTCCCGGGTTCGATTCCTGGGTCGGGAATCGTTTTATGTTTTTCTGTCGAGAAATTCTCAATACTGTCTAGTCCGGAAAGTTAAAAAGTTAGCGCTGTGCCAGTCTTTGCCTCGAAGAGCCCAGGTAGAATTATCAAAACCGGACGACTCTACAAAAAGTTATGCGTAACATAAAAAAAAATACGCGATGAATTTGAGAACCTCCTCCTTTTTTCGTCGGTTAAAAATGAAAGAAAAGGTCAACAAGTAGCAGACATTTTTTTAATAAGATTTTTTAAGATTATTTTCGTCGCCAGCTCTCTATCTATGGAAATAACAGTGTACATAGGTAGAGCGTATTCCTTCAATTTTATTTATTGTTTTCTCTTGTTAATTTATGTTCAAACAATCATTAATTGCAGTAAATACGAGTATTAATTGCAAGTAATGTTTTTCTTTACCACCAATTAAAACCGTGTTAATTGCAATTAATTAACAGAACCTTCATAGGTTTCCCTTATTTTACCAGTTACTCAGTAGAAATTTTGCGGCAATTTGATTTTCAAGTTCACGTTCATAAAGCCGAATTTACACTGCGAAATTAGTGGCATGAAATTAGTTCCATGACATTCATTTCATCAACAATTTCGCGTGTTTTACTTCTAATTTCATGCGTGAAATTAATGCATGCATCATGAAAATAGAACTTTACACGTGGAATTGTTGATGAAATTAATGTCATGAAACTAATTTTATGCCACAAATTTCGCAGTGTAAATTCGGTTTAACAGAACTCGAGAAGATTTCGCTCGCACGATTTTTCCTATACTCGTATTTTTCATTCGTGAAGTATTACAGTACATCAGCCAAATTAGATCGGCATCCGGAAAGATCACTGGGGGCTTAAAACCACTGGCAGTACACTATAGAGTCCATTACGCTTATTTCACTTTCTATTCAGTTTGAAAAAGCCGTACTGAAGAAATTTTTAATACCACTAACAGATAAGTTTTTCAAGGAAGAAATAAAGAGATATTGTTAACGAATGAAGCATCGTGAAGTCAATCTTTTAACCAAAGCCTGTATAATTGCTTTCTATAATTTTCCATAGACTTTTTTGCTCTATCAGAAGAGCTCTATCAGTTCTGGTTGTCTTCATGCAGATCTCCTACTATATAACTGTTACTAGAGACATAATATTAATAATTTATCACTACACGCATAGTGCATTACATCATAATATCACACTAATAGACGAAAGTTTGTATGTGTGTGTTCACACCACAACGAATGAAGCGATTTTGCTGAAAGGTACAGGGATAGATTATAATATTCTGGAATAACACATAGGCTACTTTTTATCCCGGAAAATAAGAGAGTTCCCGCGGGAATCAAAAAACCTCAGTCGAACGAAGTTACGAGCATCATGATTCATGCCCTGTGTCAAATTGATAACCTCTTTTTTTTGAAGTCGGTTAACAAAATACATAGGTACATGATCGAGTTTTTTCTAAACTACCATAATAAACTGTAATAAATGTTAAGTGCGGAGGCCGTGCTGATAAGGGTCTTAGTTGACCTGATATATTTCCGCCGAGGATTAGCCCTTACAATATGAGCACAATTTCACAGGCGCCAAGGGTCCGCGGTGACAAATACCATAGTTAATGTCACGCAATTTATACGCGGCAACTCGTTTCTTGCTAAAGCGAAAAAGGTGGGTAGGTTTGTTGAATTAATATCTTTGTACCTATAAGCCTTTCGTTTACCTAGCATTTACCTTTGAACAAGAAAAAAAGACGTGTGGCACTCGGGGACTGCCGCGGTAAAGCTATTGCATAGCATTTTTTATCAACGCCATCTAGCGGCTCACCGTAGAGGAGTCCCGTGTCAGGTTATTATCGTTACGGAATTTCTGGATTCGGTCTCCACGCTGGCCCGCGATAGAAGCTATGCAATAGCTTAAAAATTTGTAGTGCCATTAATTACCTGTAAAAGACGTAATTGTGATTATATAATACGACGAGTACCTATGTACCACGGTAACTGTTTTAGTACTCGTAGATATTATATCCGGGTTCTTCAACTATACCCATGCAAAAAATCACGTTGCTCTATTGCAGCGTTGCTGAAGGACAAACCAACAAACAAACACACTTTCGCATAGTGAAGATTGTGTACTTGGGAACACGATAATTTCGTACTGCACACAATAATATCCTCTATTCGGGCTCTATTAAGTATATTTTCTAATATAAATGGTAATGTGGTGATTTTTAAGGACACACTCTGACTGTAAGTAGCTTGGAAAGACGTAATTTGAACTCAAATAAAAATATCTTTATGGAGCAGTCTGAATAATATTATGTTTATTTACTTTTCCCATGTTTGGCTAACGACTTAACTATTGCAATGAAAATGTACATTTCTTGCTACTTATGTTATTAAAACAATCATTTGCTTCTTTATTTTGTTAGATAACTGTTTTTTTTTTTGTTATTATTATAATTTACGAGTATGTACTAATACGATATGCCCGTGTCACACACACACATACTTAGGTTCCCTTAGGTTCCTCCGGTTTGATTAAAGATTGGAGATGTTTTACTGCTTGTGGACTAAATAGCTCTTTCTAAAATATTTTGATACTTTAATGGAACGGCTCAAAGTAAACTTCATTCACGATACTGTGCATTATTAATGCCAGTAATATTATTGTGCATTATTAATGTAATGTAAGTGAGAAAATAATATTTATTTACAACTTAAAAGTGAAGCTACGGATGGATAAGGAAATACGTGCTTTATAACCGATTTCGTTGATACGTAGGTATTAAACATTGTTAAACATTTAAACAGTCTGTTCATTCTTTGTTTTAATGATTAAATCATTCGTTTTCTGGTTAGAGTGTCCTGATTTTAATACGTGGTACCTGGAGGGACGTGAGGCGACACCCACGTCAAAAGTAGTACAATGTACATATTAATTAAATATTGTGCTGTGGTATAGGTCTTGCAATTCACAAGGGCGCGCGGCTCATGGCTGTGTGTGTAGTATCTGTATAAGTGTGAGTACGCAATGTGCATGTACACGACGTTACCACAAATAAAACTCACGCGCCCTCGTGAATTGAAAGAACTATAACTTAATTTCACATTGTATGACATGTCAGACCAATATTGAAATAAAATACTATACTAGATGATACCCGCGACTTCGTCCGCGTGGATTACGGTTTTTTGAATCCCGCGGGAACTCCGAGATAAAATCTAGCCTGTTTTAATCCTGGGTGTGAGTTATCTCCATTCCAAATTTGTGGTAAATCGGTCCATTCGTTGTGGCGTGAAGGAGTAACAAACATACACACACACACATACATACATACACATACAAACTTTCGCCTTTATAATATTAGTGTGATACAAAGCTTTTTGCCTGTGTATTTTCGAAAATGATTGCTCGGCTGTATATTAAACATTCGGAAAAAACAATCATAGTCCATTGACAATCTGGATGGTTGCACACTTGGTATACAGGACGACATCTTGTACGTTAAAGACGTTTCCCATTAAACCCCATTTTTCACCTCGTAAACTCACTAACGTACGCTTTAAGAGACAGTATTATCGCGGGCGCTGATAAGGGCGATCGTAAAAAAACCGCTTAATCGACCCATGTGCCTCGGTTAGAGGTTGAAGCTCGAGTTAAGGACTTAAGCAGATTGGGTTAGTTGGGATAATACGAGTATTATATTCTAATATTATGTCGAAAGCACTTTGTTAAAGTTTATTTGAATAAAATATTATTCTATTCTGTTCTATTCTATTCTACGCCATTGTATTCCATTCCATTCTATTCTATTCTATTGAAACCCTCATTAGTCTAGTGGCTTGCTTGTGTCAATGTGGATAAATGTTCCTGGATTCGAGTCTCGGGTCGTGTAAAAAAGTAAAGGTTTTTCCATCGAACTACAACGCTTAGAAGCGCAATAGTCTACAGGGTAATAAGCCATTTTTAGGCTTTAAAGGACGACAACGCAGTATCGTTGCGTAAGTATGACGAGCTCATAGAAAGTTATCAAAAAATAACGTAACTACTGTGCTGTGGAATGGTGTCATAATTCATCACAGCTAACCATCAAAAACGTAATTGTCAGAACCAGTAAATAAACTAATCACATGGCACCCACATATTAATTGGTGTGGAATAACAAACTTCCGTTCTAAGCGTTATAGGTCAATGGGCTTTTCTAAATAATGGTAAGAAAAATACTTTTTTATTTGCAATATTAAAGTAAACGCTCCAGCATTGTTATATCTTCTCTTACTTCCTTGTCCAGTGCTAGAAAAAGGTCTTTTGGGAAGACTTCCACAACTTTTGTTCTTGCGCCGCTGGAGTCCAGCAAATGCCAGTGACTTGTTTTATGCTGTTCACCTAGTCCTAGAGGGTTGAGTTTTATCATTTTATCAATAGCAGTAATAAATTTATTCAAGTCGTAGTGAAATGCTACGAAACTTTCCAGAATGGCGATGAAGGATTTATTTTGTAGCTAGACTATCCAGAACTATAGTTAGGTTCGAAATGACGCATCGAAAATCCCTTTCGAGTAATATTAAGAATATCTCTTAAGCTTAAGGTGAAGCCCATTCGAGGGTACGGGTACAAGAAAGGGGACGATCTCGCTGACCATTAGATATCCACTATTCATTGTACCCACTAGAGCAAGAATGCAATATCAGCGGATCGCCAAGTCAAATGCCCTTTGATAATGTTCGTAGTCTGACTCTGAAGTTTAATATCGGACGCGAAAGTATAGACTGCTCTGATGAAAAAGAGATTTTTATAGTGTAAAAATGTTCCGACTTTAAAATTTACCGATTGAAATTTCTTTCTGATGTACCTAAGTAATATTTTTATGTTTCAATATACTCGTATAGCTCTTGCAATTCACGAGGGCACGTGAGTTATACTTGTGGTTACGTCGTGTACATGCACATATTGCGTAAGTGTACGTGCCTGTCAGCAAGCTCTCGCTTCCACTTACATATATAGATACAACACACACACAACCATGAGCCACGCGCCCTCGTGAATTACAAGAACTATAACAACTTAATTTCTTGACACAGAATTAAGTCAAGTACTTTTTTTTTGACAAGATAACTCTAGAATCCGATCTCCTCTGATGGCAAGTGAAGATGGTTCGTGAAAAAATACTTAATCGCTTGGTGGCAACGTCTTTGACGTTAGAGTTGTAACTAGCCAAGCCTTTAGCCATTGAATTCATTGCAGATTATGTACTATCACTGTTTTAAAAAGAACTATTTGTGAGTAGGTACATATACATATTTTTTTTTGTACCAAACTAGTTCCATGAAGATCGTAACTACGTTTTAATGGAAGTTGTTAAAACTAAATCGTAAAATATCTTACATTCGCCTTTCAACAATGTATACGTATGAATACTTCATCAGCGTTCTTCAATTTAGGGAACCATAAGTTCGTTCAAAATATGGACATAGTTTCAAAACTCACTGCTAACTAAATCAAAGTTTTTAAAAACAGTATTTACAACAAATGAGTCATTATTTTTTCCGTTCCGTCCCTACACGAGTAGTATAGTACACGGTAAAATCTGGATATCTTAATCTGGGGAACGAGAGTAAATATG
The DNA here is from genome assembly GCA_038048805.1 of Hipparchia sbordonii. Lineage (NCBI taxonomy): Eukaryota > Metazoa > Arthropoda > Insecta > Lepidoptera > Nymphalidae > Hipparchia > Hipparchia sbordonii. Next base: position 8,485,306 of record CM076109.1, on the reverse strand, counting down.
CGTTTCATTTTAGACCACATCATCACTTTCCACCAGGTGTGATCGTGTCCAAGAAGCAGAGAAAAAAGTGTCTGTGTTTAAAGTAAATCTGATTGAGAGAATTCTTCCATTAACACCATACTTCTATTTAATATCTCAAATAATTTTTCATATTTAATATTTCAACTCAAATGGGAATAAGTCCAAAAAGCACCTGAGATTTGGGTGCTCTAGTCAGGTAACTAGATGCTCTGCAGTGACGAATTCATGTCCATTTATTAGTCTAGCACATTGAACCCAGAGCTGCTTAAAAACAAGATGAATCATTTTAATTCTAAGCTACGCCATTACTTGTTTTTGTATGATGCTCGGATTTATCTCGATTGAAACAATTTATACACACAGACAGTAATACTTGTACCTGTATACAACATGATATTTTAAAAAGAGCACCCACCCAGTTTTTTGCCGGTTCTTCTTCGGAACTTCTTCTTCGCTTCTTCTTAGTCGGAACGACATTCCAAACCAGCGGTAGATTCACTTGACGATTATAGAAGTTTATTTGAATAAAAAAATATTGTCTATTCCATAGCGGAATGGTTTCGTGGACTCCATTATACTTGGTTTTATAAGAGTTTTATTAGTAAATATTTGAATAGACAGTTTTAAAGCACGTCATGTCTTAGTTTGTTCATTATTCTTCTTCGTTTCGCTCTTAACAGAGCGGTCGTGGTCATCGTCTAAGTATTGTGGCATGCTTTACTGCTCCCTAACAGCTGCTTTCATCACCGCAGCCCTCACTTGGTCTGTTCATCTCATGGGCGGATCTGCCACGTGCTCTTGCGCCCTCTACTCTGCCTTGGGCCACTAGACGTTCGATCGAGACATCATCATGTCTTGATACGTGACCAAAGAGAGATTGCGACCCTAAATAATGGACGATAGAAGCTGCGTGATACCAAATTCGGTAATGGACTTCGAGATGGATTTTGTTCATGGGCGGTGGTAATTACTTAACAGCAGGTGACCGAACTCACCTGTTTTATTTGCTCACTATCCGTTTTAAAAAAACGTGTGACTTTTCTACACGAAGACAGTATCAGCCTTCCAACCGTCCAACGAATTTTTCACTGGAGCACAGTTTGCAGTGAAAAATTGCAAATTTCTGGCGCGGTGTCGAGAGCAGCGACACGAAGATTTACGCGATAGCCGATAAAACACTCATTACACGGAAGGAAAGTTATTGCCTTATTTATCTGAAGCCCGCTCGTTAAACTGTAAATCGCTGTATTATACAGTCTAGTTCCTTACATAAGTTACATATAGTGATGCGAAATATTTTATTAAAACTATGCTTGAGATTGAAAGAGCTATGCTCGGAGTATCCGTGCGAGATCTAATCAGATATGAAATGCTTTTCCGGAATAAAAAGTAGCCTTTGACATTCTCCAGGTCCTTAATTATACCCATGAAAAAAAACCATGACGTCGATCCGTTGATTCGTTGTTGCGTGATTGAAATATAACAAACGCACTTTTATATTTATGGTATTAGTAGGGATTTAATCAAACTTAAACAAAGAATCAACTTTAGGGTTACGATCTTTCAACGCGATTTTTAACTCCGGATCCATTTTAGTAATTTGATACTCAGAAACCCTCCTCTCTTCATCAGTTAAGTCCGCGTACTGATTCGGGCGAACTTTCTGTGATCCCGGCTGGGAATTAATCTCGTTTATGGTCCGTAAAGTTTTCATAAAGTTATTATAATGATCGCGATAATCCTCTTGTCCTTTGTAAGTTTTATTGAACTTTTTTAAGTATTTGCTGAACAATTCTGGCCCGTCTCGGAGATTGTACACTAGAGCGTTGAAATCGTTCGATTCTCCGTTTGTATTCATGCAGCAAAATACGGCTACAAAAAATATTTTTATCATCTTCATATTTTCTTCGAACTCAATGAATGGATTCGTAAATAGAAATGACAAAAGAAAAGAAATCATCTTTCCTTATCTATATACCGTGAACGATCGATTACTGATAGAAAATTAATTTCTGAACTGTCCAGAAAAATTAAATCTGTTAAATGCGAGACAAATTCGTGGTACCTTGAAATTAAACAAATACATACAATATACGTATGTAGTTTTTATTTGAACGTAACTGTATAACTAAGTTTGTTTGTTAAATAACGTCGTGTTACACTGAAAGAACATATTACATATACTAATATTTTGCTGTAATCCGCCATACTGAAAAAATCTGCATGACAACAAGCGCCGCCCGCGCTGTCGCGCTGTGCACTATCGTTTCTCCAGAATAGAAGAAACACAGAACAACACAACGCCAATACGTATCGCCACACAAACTCCTTCAAAACACACTCGACGTACCTTTCGCTCCGATACCGGTGCATCATTAAGAGATGCAGACTTCACATTGTACAACTGCAAGATGTCGTGTTATTTTTTCTGCCAAAACGTACCTTCTCTATCAACTCTAGTTATTTCAGATTTTAGATATTTTGCAAACCTCGGAAAACAGTGTATGGTATTTTTAAGAGATTTTCATGAAAAATAAAAACTTAAAAGAAATTGATACTTACCTATTTTAAAGTAAATAAAGTACTTTTATATAATTAATGAATAAAATTTAACCTTGTAACTAGCTTGTAACTATAATTTTGAACTTGATTTTCATTGTATTTTTTTCATTTTGATTTTCATATTATTACATAATTTGACAAGCGTTATTTATAATTATTACAAATTTCCATTCGGTCTAGCAAAGGTAGTTACCGAATTTGTGACAGTCAGACGGACTACCTAACCATTTTGGGACGCAATCGTATTATTTTTTTAAGTGCCTACGCCTTACCTACGCGTATTGTTTACTAAATCATTCAATTAAAAAGTAATAAAAATTAAAACAATATCTCTCACAAGAAACTGCTCATAGTTAGGGTACATCCAATCCAATACGTAAATGGATAGGAAAAAAAATCACGACATATTCGAATGGCTTTTCCACAAAATGGGTCAAAATACACCAAAAAGGCTGAGATAGCGTTTACCTAATGGTCAGCGATTCCGGCCTCTTTCTTGGCTGAGAGGCCTTGAATAGAGGATACCCAACCGGACGCATTTAAGTGTCATCCTAACATGCTCTGTTAGAGATCTTTGGAAGTAAAGTGCCTACAAAGAATTTACGATCCGAATAGACCCGAATACAACCTTCTAATAATATTTTAACACGTGCTAAGTCTAATCAATATGTTAGGTTAAAAAATACATTGCAACTCCCACCAATACATAGCCTGATTCTGCTAACACAAACACTCACACGCAAACACACACACACGCACACGCACGAACACACACACACTCACAAGCACGCACACACACTTTTGGCTTTGTATTGTAGATAGACGATCGTCCACCGCTGACCATAGGTTTCTTGTAAAGACATTTACATGCCTCGGTCTTAGGCCGCTTGTACCTAGCGCCTCTGCGAATTTCCGTCGCTTTCCAGTTGTCATTTCAGAAACGCTATTATACAACAGTATAATACCGTGTTTTATAGCCACAACTTTTATTTAACCATTCAATTTCATCCCAAGAGATTTCGCTAAGTTCGCACCTCACCGAAAGAGATAAACTAGTTTAAAACTTCATGTTTGTATTGAGAAGTTATCATAAATATCGCGCGCCTTTACCCGCACTGTAGAAATAACTTTCCGTACTTTTATTCGACTGTGCCGCACAAAGGAGGGTTTATCAGTCTATGTATGTATATATGTGATGCTCTAGAGGTCAAACGTGTGAGCTCATTTTGATGATTTTTACGTCAATAGATTTGAGTCAATCTTGGGAGTGTAACTAAAGATATGACAATCATTAAAATTCAATATGGCGACCATTAAAATTCAATAAGACAATCATTAAAATTCAATATGGCGACCATTAGACGGTATATTGTGAAAAATAAAAAAATTTAAGTTGACAAACTATGTTAACTGGGGTATCATTGAATAGTATTTGAAAATTATTGTTAGGTTTCTCTTATTTATGGATTTTACTTTTAACTTTGTAGGTCTACCTTTGGTTATTCATTACTAGAGACCGGATTATATGCAACATAAAAAGCTTGTTATATGCATGCAAATATACATGAAAAATGCTTGAAATATGCACGAAAACTGGCAGAATATGCAAAATTAAATGATAAATTTTAGGAATCCCTAAAAAATAGAAAAGTAAGTATTCATTTTTTTATTTCAAAATCAGCATACAATTAGTAAATTATTTTTTGATAGGCGATAATAGGTACAGTAAGTAACATTATATGATATTAAAATGATTTAGAATTTGTGTAAACGTAAGCAATCAAATATTTTTCTAAATTTTCAGTGATAAGATTGTGTTTACGATCATTTAGAATATTTTTGTAAGTAGAAAAGGTTTGCTCCATATCCATTGAGGTAACAATGTATATGGAAAGGTGGGCAGAATTTGAACTTGGGTGCTATGGCACTTATAGTTTCCGGCAAAATTTCTGCCGTCCCATTAATGAAACTATCAATTTGACACAAGCTTTGAAAACCTGGGTTATTGCTCAATATGTTTTCAAACTTTTCTTTAAGTTTATGGGGCAATGCGGCGGCGGCGGAACGCAGAGTGAGTGAAAAATATTGTAAATGTTCCGATAATATGCATCATAACTAGATCTTAGGTAAAATATGCTATTACCGCTGAGAATGGCGAAAATATGCAAATGCATATGCGAATATGCAAATGCATATAATCCGGTCTCTATAATCATTACACTCTATTGGCAAATTACGCCCGCCCAATGATTTGGCGTGAAACAATGTTTCTTTCTCGTGACAAGTCTCATTGTATTACGTAGGTACAATGGCTATGCAAGATATAACCTCAAATATGTAAAAGGAAAAGATGACTGACTGACTGATTTATCGACGCACAGCTCAAATCACTGGACGGATATGGCTTTTTGGCATACAGATAATTAGGTACTATGACATAGGCATCCACTAATAAAGGATTTTTGAAAATTCAATCCCTGAGGAGGTGAAATAGGGGTTTGAAATATCGAACTTAAGGCGCGAAGCTGCGTGCAAAAGCTTAAAAAAGCATTTCTTTATAAAATAATAGGTACTCATGATTATTGGGATGTTGCCTATGTTAAAAATAAATTATTTCTTACTAATTATTTATTATTGAACAAAAGGCTCAGTTCAATATCCTTTCTCAGTGCTTTATATCATTAATTACTAAATCAGTCCAGAACATTCACATGTGGACACACAAGTGGAAATCCAAATATCCTATACTTATGTCTAAAAGGACAGAAAAATTGTGAAAAGTTTATTATGTTCGTTATCCCCACTAACCCTTTTTTCCGTGATGTTTAAAAATTATGATCACAGAGGAATACTCTTCGGGATCCCTGAGGCTTTGCATACAGTATTAGAACTTTGAGTCCAATAGTGTAGAGAAAGTTTATTCCGTTGACACCTCTCTAACGAGACTCTCAAGGGAATCCTATGCTTCCGTACTCCTTTATTTCGGGATATTGGGTATTCAGAAATTTATAATATTCTATTGCAAAATATATTTAAACTAGCCCTTGCTCGCGGCTTCGCTCACGTTAAGTTCGATTTTTCAAACTCCTATTTTCCCCCTTTAGGAGTTTAATCTTCAAAAATGCTTTCTTACAGAATGCCTACGTCATAATATTCTGTTTGCCCAATTTCAGCCCGATCCATCCTGTGGTTTGAGCTGTGCGTTGATAGATCAATCAGACAGTCACCTTTTCCTTTTATATTTATAGATATCATATTATAATAAGAAATTCAGTAAGTATTTATAATTTCTAATTTTCACGAGTTAAATATAACCATTATAATAATTATAATATGTCGTGCTTTCCAAAAGTATGGGCTGGCAGGATTATATTATTAAATATCTAAAAAATAGAGGACCTTTTTTAAAAATTCCGTGGGAATTGTTTGTAATACCGGATAAAAGTATCATATTGAAAGACAAAGGGTTCTTGCTGGGTTTTTAAAAACCTAACAGAACGCAGATAAAACCTCAAAGCTGGTCATTAATAACACTAACTTAGGTGATAGCTATAAATTTTGATATAATTGATTATTTATTTATTTAATAATTTATCGGACTAACGTTCCTGTGAACATGCACCTAAGCTTAACTTAATAAGTTAATACGGTAATGGATGTCAATGACTTATTAGATTAACCCTCAAATTCCAGCAAAATTGCGGCAGTTTCAGACTTCGCCAAGCCTTTTCTTTGGGTGATAAACGCTGTCGCAAATTGCTCACATTTATTTGACTCTGTAGGCGACCGGCACTAATGTGGTCCGAGAGAAATTACTCTTTGTGAATCCATACCTTTTATATCTTTTATGATAGTATTAAAGCCTGCCACCCTTATCTGTGAAGCGTACATATCGAAAGAGATGATTTGACAAATTACATTGGCAAAGGTTGGCCCAACAATAGTTATTTATATTCTAATGGAAGTTTTTGTTGTTTGTTTTGTACTCAAAGTACAGAAGAAGTTCTTTATTGTACAGAAAAAAGAAACAAAGGATACAACAACAACAATGTTAAAAATAAACATCAGATATAAGTACATTATATATGTACAAAGATGGATTAATCATAATAAAAGAGATCTCTTTTTACGGTCGGTTTTAATAAGCTAAGTAACGTATCCAGAATATTTAATACAAATAAATGTAGTAAAGCCATTTTAAACATAGTATATTATGTAGTTACTTTCGTAAGAGCACGTAAAGCTTTCAACTTATTTTAACAAGATTTTACCAAATTTTATTAATAAAAACTTTAAAGTTTGCTAAATACATAATTTTATTTGGATTAAATATCAAATTTTCAGTTAACATCATCTTTATTAGATTTTGGATTACCTAGATACATTATTAAAATTGGGTTTTGCTTAACTAAGAAACTGAATAGGGAGACATCTAAAGTAAAGTCTAGTTCGCGTGATAATAATCTTATAGATGAATCTTACGACCTATGAAGAGGGATCATGAGGTAAAATTAATATCTTTGAATGGTTTTTGACAATAAGAATGTCTTTCGGTATTTTACGCCTCCTCAGACGAAAATCGAATTAGAAAATACTAATTTTGGTAGCAAAATACAAACAAAAATTTCACGAAATACATAGGTAGGGGAGACCGGGGATGGTAGGCTATAGGGGTAGGTAGACTAACTGCCAAAAACTCGTCGACAGTGTACGAATTGAATCATCCGAATACAGCCGAGTATTACACTCTGCGTCCCGCTCAGGTGTCTGGAGCGCCGCAACGCAGTCGTGCGCCGTTTTCGAGCAGTGATAGGTTTTTAATTTTTTAACCACGTAAGTAATATTTTGATTTATTACACTTTTTGATCTGGTGCCTACAAGTTTTATGTGAACCATTTTTATGTTAGTCCCAACGTTTGATGGGTGCATATTTATCATATTTCGTATCTTATTTTTCAAGTCACTGTTAGTGTTTAGGCTAGCCATGCGATCAAACTAAAAAATAGCAGTTGGGGCTGGTAGACTAATATTTTCCGGGGCTGGTTGACTAATCAGCCAACCAATCAAAACTGGTTGTTTTGGTGGTTTTAGTTAACCTTTTATTGGACTTTTAAATATTTATAGCAATTTTGTTGTTGCAGAACAATAGAACCTATAAAAAAATTGCTGAACGACATAGATAAATTATATGTATAACTGAACGAGCGATAGATGTTTTAGAAAGAGCTTGACATACTGTAATTTTTGACGAAAAAAGCATTAATGCCACATTAAAACAGTGCAACACTCCTGATAAATAAAAATATAACATCGTTACGTGATCAAATCAAAAGAAAAATCAAAACGTCACCAAAATTAACCCTGGACACAGTTGCATATATTATGAAATAGGCAAATTTTTACTAATATAGGAAGAGGAAACCTAGAAGAAGAAGCTTTAGCCAATTATATAAAGAAGGCAGCTGATATTTATTAGGGATTGACGCCATTTGATACTCGAAAATTAGCATATGAGTTCGCAAAAAAAACAAAGCTATGCCTGATTCTTGGAGGACAATTGTTAGTTGGTGAAGATTGGTTGGACTCCTTTTTGAAACGTCATCCTTCTCTATCAATCCGACCTCAGCAACGAGCCTGTTGAGAGCTACGTTACAAACTACGTTAGTTTATATTTGATAGAACAAGTAGAACTACATTGTTATTAAGTTCCGACAAAAACCTGTAATTTTTTGTTATAGAAATTATGTCTGACTAGGAATTACAATAGGTATTAAACGAAGAGTTAAATTAAAAAATGTTAAAAATAAGATTATTTTTTGGTAATTTTTTTAAAGACATTCTAAGAAATGGATGATCAGCTGACTTAAGTTTTTTGTTAATAAAAGGCTCAATTATATTAAAAAAATGTTTAATTATTTGCTCCTTCCCATGATTCGACTCTTATTGATACATAAGTCAACCTACCCCTGGTGTATGGTCTACCTACCCCAGACCAGGGGTAGGTTGACTAAGATTTCGTGTTTTGGAAAATGCATTAAATTATCACTATTTTACTAAATTAGGAACTAGATATTACTTATTTTTATTAGGTTAATAGATTTCCTATCAATTAACATGGTTTTCTTTTCTGTAAATATTAAAACAAAAAATATATGTACCATTTAGTAAAAACCTAGTCAACCATCCCCGGTCTCCCCTACTTACAAATCATGTCGTTTTTGCTCGTAACCAACGACATTTTATACTAATATCATTGCTCGTAACATTTAATAAGATGCTAGGAGAATTTAATAAAAGTTAGGTAGTGAAAATGTATCCATTTGATTCGAATAATAAATAAAAATTGATTCCACGAAAACGTTGGTCCGCTAGCAATAATGAAATGAAGCGAAATAAGTATTATGTTCGGCATTTGCAGGGATGTTTAATCTTTGTATCGGTAGAGTATCCTTGCAAATACATATTATAAATGCGAAATTGTGTTTGTCTGTATATTTGTTGGTTTGCCCATCAATCAAGCAGCAACGAAAGAACCGGATTGTGATTTCTTGCAGTTGAGGACTTGGAGAGTGACCATAGACTATTTTTGATCCCTCGGGGTTTTTAAAACCACGTGAATGAAAACGCGGGCAGAAGCTAGTTGACTATAAGGCATAGGTATAGTTGAGGAATTTGAGAGTGACGTATAGGCTCCCTTTTATCCCGAAAAAACAGGAATCCGCGGAAATTTTAAAAACCTAACTCCACGGGGACTAAAACTAAATATTACTGACTTTGAATAAGGACCTAACACTTCAAATTCAAATTCAAAATCCATTTATTTCATGTAGGCCAACTTGTAGCTCTTATGACACATCATAAATCTACCACCGGTTCGGAATGGAGATTCTACTGAGAAGAGCCGGTAAGAAACTCAGCAGTTGCTCTTTTCAAAACAATTTTTTTTTACAATAGGTAACAAAACTATGCTATGTATACACGTACAGTTCTTCCACAATGAAGTTTCAAAAATGCATACGTAGGTACACACAATCCAACGCATGTCAAACGCAGACAAAGTCATACTACACAGTTGCGACAGGCAGGTCGTGGAAGGTCGTGTCGTGGCATAATATGGCGACATCTTTACGAAGTGTCATTTTATGGACCATCAAAGTGTTCGTACAGACGCAATCCAATTATACGAGACGTGTCGAGTCCGGACACAAACTTAGACACATCTCTATTTGCAGATAATCGTATTGTGATAGTTATAGTGCTGTTAAATGTTTATTTATTCTCGATAACATTATTCTGTTTTCTTGTTAGATGTAGATAAACACAACTGTGCCAATAAAGATACCAATCTTAATGGCGGCTAGTAATGACAGTGAAATATCGGAAGATCAACAACATACAATAAACGGGCAAGCTAGTGTCGAGCCACGCACAGTACAGGGTTCCGTAGTTGCCCGTCACAATATGCGTACTTAGAAGGGATTACAGTATTTTTCATCATAAAATTATTATTTTTTACATTGTACAATAACGTTAAATAGTTCAGTTTTAACTTAATAGCCAAAACGCCATGTAAGTAATTTGCTATAGAATTATTACGAAATTGTTACTTTTAGTTGACTATTACTCGTTAACTTGGAATTGGAAAGCCTACTTAGTCGTGATAGTTTCAAACTCAAATTCAAAATTATTTATTTTATGCAGGCTAACCTGTAGCTCTTATGACACGTCATGACTCTACCACCGGTTCGGAATGCAGACTTTTAACTTTGCTTATATACTAATATGGGAATACTTTCTACATATTTAAAAAACAATGGATTAGTTTGTAGACGTGATTCGAACAAAAATTACCATTTTAATGTTCAAATTTTCGCAAACGGATACCTATCTAAATAAAAAAAATGTTCATGTACCTTATTCCCTCAGTGTTTTTGAAATACCTGGATACAATGACACCCCACATATTAACATAGACGAAAATATATCATTGCCGCTTTCGAATCAAACGGGCAAAGTGGCGAGCAGAAGCTAGTCTATTATAATTTTTTATGAAATACTAGTTGATGCCCACGGCTTCGCTCGCGTGGATTTAGTTTTAAAATCCCGCGGGAACTCTTTGATTTTCCGGGATAAAAAGCTTGTCACTCTCCCTGTCCTCAACTATAGCCATGTATACCACGTCGATCCGTTGTTTAGTTGCGGCGTGATTGAAGGACAAACCAACAAACAAACATACTTTCACATTTATAATATTAGTAAAGATTGAAAATATGAGCCTCCCCCTTTTTGATGATATAAGTAAAGAGTTTTCCCAGTAAGCTATCCAATAACCGACCCTACCGTATAATGAGAAAGTATCGGTTATCGATTTATCTTCCTATCACTGCACAACGCAATAGCTCACTCCAGCATCCAACGTAGCTGTGATTAGGTATTTTTATTCGAACATCATAAATTTTAGTTGAAAATCCTACTCTATGTTTCAATTTGAGTTTGAGTTACCGTTTGCCGCCAAGCGATATAGCGTTCCGGCACGATGGCGTGTAGAAACCGATTTGGGGTATGGGTTGCATCTACACTGCCATTCCTCATCCAAGTTAGCCCGCTACCATGGCAGATCGCAACGTCACTCACCATCAGGTGAGATTGCAGTCAAGGACTATCTTGACATCGAATAAAAAATAAATTGAAATTAGAAGTCAGTTTTATATCGCCTTTTAGCCCTTTCATCGCTTGAATTTCGTATAATTCCACATTCCTCGTTCATGGTTTATGACGGACCCGTGTTACCAAGTATTTTGGCAAAAATAATGAATATAATTTCACGGCCTAATCGCTGAACCAATCTTGATGAATACAGAGATCCCAGAGTGATTTCATTCCAGAAACACACATCCTACTATCCTACTATATAATAAATTATAAATGCGAAAGAAGATGTATGAATGTTTGTTACTCAAACACGCTGCGACGACTGAACCGATTTGGTTGTAGTTTAGCAAAGAAATAGAGTGTGATCTGGAATAAACATAAGCTATTTTTAATCACGAAAAATAAACGAGTTCCTTCGGGAATTAAAAACCTCAATCCACGCGAACGAGGTCGCAGGCATCAGCTAGTAGTTAGGTACATACATTTGTTGTTCTCTTCGCTATAAGATGTACAATAGAACATAACTTACATAATATATATACTAAAACCTAATTCAAAATCTTTCAGTCGTTTTTTTATCGCAGGAAATCAAAGAATTCCCACGGGATTTTTAAAACCTTTAATCCACACGAACGAGTCGTGGGTGTCATTAATCTTCATATCTCTTATCATCCATTCTTATATTTATTAATAATATCACAATAAATAATCGATATTTTGTGGGCACTTGAAATACAAGAGAAAGACTAGTCGAGTTTACCTAATGTACAAGCAGATAAATCCTAATGGCTATCCGAGATATGGCGCTGATAAATAATGGCTCGACAGATTTTGTCCCAATCGAGATACGAAGCTAAACTTCAGTATTATCGCTTTCCAGCTTATCAGGGAGTTTCATCTTATTTTTCAGCTTATTATGGTGTCATACGAAACCTCTTTCTCAGTTTGTGTGTACGGCAAAAGAAATTTGTATGTTGTCAGCGAGAACTTGTGGTATCTTTATGCCGAGAACTAGTAGAAATTGAGATGTTTTCAAATAAAATAGGACCTTATCGCTTTAAATTATCAGCTGATATTTAATTATTATTAATTATTGCATTATAATTATAATAGTGTTAAAAAGTATACCTATATAATAAAGTGCATGGTATTCTAATAAGCTAGCTAAAATAATACATAAGGCACTCGTATCGGTGTAAATGACGTCATGCTATAAGAATATAATCGACTATTTAATTACTTTTATATCGGAGATACGAAACCAGACAACTAGCTAGCTCATCGTAGCAAGTTGCGAAGAACTTAAAGAAGCTCAAAGAACCTAAAGACGTCAGGGTCAAAATGAGATATAAATATTTTAATCTCACGCGTGCGGTAAAAGTCTGCATATTACGAAAAAATGTATTTGAAAATTACTTACTTAAAGCTGTACCTTTGAATGTATGGCTGTGCCTGATTTGAATTAAAATGTGTTTATTCAAAGCAGGTAATGCCATATCTGACAATATAATGATTTATAACCAAAATATCGTTCAAGATACGCATCGAATCGCGGATAGCACGAACGCAATTCGCACAAAAAAATCTGTCACGTAACGACAGTTACATAAATCATTGAATATTAATCGCACGCATGACAAACTGAAAATAAGTGTAGCCGTTTGCAATAAATGGGTCCAACGTTCACGCGGGGCTTTTTATGGGGTGAGCCTAATCGCTTGCATACAAAAGTTTCAACACAAAGGGATAAACTGCCTCATTGGTTTAGTGGCTAGCTTTTTAGCTAATGATCATGACTCATGAAGCAAGTCCTTCCAGGTTCAAGTCCTAGGCAGAAATAACCTGAAGTTGGAAAGTTGGCCACGCCATCATGCCGCAACGCAATCGTTTGGCGGCACGTCTTTGACGGTAGGGTGGTAACTAGCCACGGCCAAAGCCAACCACCAGACCAGACCAGAGATAATTTAGAAATTATAAATTGCCAAATTGTCCCGCCGTGAATCGATTCCTAGACCTCCCAAATGTAAGATCACAGCGCTCACCACTGCGCCAGAGAGTTCGTCAAAATGATCGCTTAAAATGATCGAAAAATCAGCTACCAATTCGACGTGAAAGTAAGTTTAAGTAATATGTAAAAGGCATGTGAGTGTCTTCTACTTATTCTACGCACGTTATAAGCCGAAATACGTGGGTAATGTTCTTAGAATTTATTTGGCAAAATACCGATCTACTCGTTTTGCACGTTTTTAGCTTGAAGCTTATGTGTTAAATATAAAAACTTCCAAGAAAATAAAGAGTCCATTATACTTTACAATATGTATATTTTCATATAAGTACATACTATTTTATTTACTTAATACTTGTACAGACTGTCAAGGCAGAAATCGAATGAAATGTAAACAAATCATACCCCAAATCCTGCCCCACTCCCTATTCCGACTTTGTCATTATTTTTTATATTTTTTAAATAAACGATTAAGAGCTGATTTCGCGCAGGTAAAATGTATCCGAGCGTTTTGATATTTTGACAGTTTTTATTAAATTGAAAATCTGCCAAAATATTTAAATGTGCAACTTAAAGGAGGGTTATGTGTTTATCAGTCTACATATGTATGTAGTATTTATGTATGTATGTTCGTATGTACGTATGTATGTATGTCTGTCTGTATGTATGTGGCGCTTTGAAAAGGGATTCTTACGTCAATCGATTTGTGTTAATCTTGAAAGTGTCACTAAAGACATGACAATAATCAAAATTCAATACGGCGACTACCAAACGCCATATTGTGAAAAAGAAAAAAATTAAAGTCGATGAACTATGTTAAGTGGGGTATTAAGTATAAATAGATTACTGGACATGTTTTTTCCTTTTCAGTTTGTATTTTCTTCGGCTTTAAGTAATAATTTTTTTAACCTGAAATTTTTCCGATTTTTCCGTTCGGTAAGTAAGTATTATTGGATCTCGGAATGCTTTTAAAAGTCTACATGCGACCGTGTTCAGTCGCACATACTTGAAAAACTATTTGCGATGGAAATGGGACTTGACATAGCCCGCACATGTTCGATAAAAACAGAACCTCTTTGAGAAACATTTATTATAGATAGTATTAGAACAAGATTTAAACTCCACATACGCTCCAACCGTAGATTAAATTTGTTTTCACTGCCATTTTTCATAAAAAAATACACACGCAAATGTTACGTTTCTCGAGATCTTTGTATACGAGATTAAAAAAAGATGAATTTTCTGATGGAGACTTATATGTATACTTTACTATCTAGTTACTGCTCAATGCTCTTATAACTTTCATAAATTATGTACTTTTTCGGCAATTTTTTGTCTATTATATTATATATATCTACTTAAGTTTGTTATTATATGTTATAAGTAGTTTCTGTGTACTAATGGCTTTTTGTGCCAAAATAAATAAATAAAAGACCGAAATTATTCGTTAACTTCGTTTAAAACACTTCAGAGCCAAGAGTTTAAAAAAATTGAAGTTAGAACTTAGTAAGTTAAAACGTAATAGCTATATTATCTAAAGATTTTCCCGTCCATAATACATGCCAGATAATGAAGCATTATGAAAATCAAAATTTCAAAAAAAATATTCGTTCGGTTCCTTTAATACGTCAGCAGTTTCATCCAAGGGTGTATTCTTAATACCTTGATGAATATTTTTATTTTTCTCCACAAGAGTTTTCACAAATCTATAAAAGTGAATCGTATAATTGAACTTTTTCTTGTGTTTCTCTTTATTGTACTTCGACATGTAACTCTCGTAAAGTTGAGCAGCATTGTCCAAGTCATACAGTTTTGAAGTATTCAGTTCTTTATCCATTTGTTTTCCTAAATATTCAGCTTCTTGGTTGTTACTGACATTGTAATCTTAAAAGGTGCAAACAAAATGACACTTGTATAATGTATAATATTATGAGTGGACATTAATAGTTTTACTAAAAAAAAAAGACATTGAAAGACAAAAGACAAGAATATCTAGCACTCAAATAAATAATTAAGCAGATGGCCGTTACTCAATAATTAAATATTTAAAACAAACACAAGTAGAAATGTGAATGGCGTGACGAATCGAAGCAGAATAACTATCTACTGCCGATATTCGTTGGGTTTAATAGAATCATCGTATAGCGAGCCACAACTAAAAATTTCAATTCTATTATCCCCTAATAATATATTATTTATCAGAATAGACACTAAAATGAATAATTTAAGCCAGATACAAACATTTCACATCATTTTCGTGGTTATAAATTAACCACGAAACGATCGTCCTAATAATTACGGAAATTATTTTGATAATCCGAATTTGAAGTACATAAAATTTGATCATTATCAATAGGTAATCATTCATTAGGTAAATTGATGTAGAATAAAAGAAATTAAGATGTAAGTACGCTAATCAGACTTAGTGCCAGTTTCACCGAGGAATGACGTTTTGATAGATAAACACAAGTAAGAACGAGCTTATTTTGCTATAATAAGCAAATATCTGGTTTTTTCTTCTATTTATTCTGGAACAAAAATTACACATTCCGTGTTATAAATTTTAACTTACAAGGTTTAACATTAACAGCATAATGTTCCTCAATTTCTCTCGGATCTAAATCTGCATACTGGTTTAATATAAAGAACTTTTTGCGGTCCTTTGTGACCTCATTAAGCTCGTCGACAATATTTAAATTTTTAACAAAAGCTTTTAGACGAGTTTTTTCTTCTGCTGCACTTTTATACAGTTTATTATACTTTTCTTTGAAAACATCAAATACGTCCGTAGCGTTTTCGACTGTATAATAAGTAACATGAACGGTTTTGAATATAAAGCACCATATTAGAGATATTAATGTAAACATTGCACTTCGGTACATTTCTCGTTTCTCTTTTTCTTTTCCGGAATTTGCATCATCGTGAAAAACTCGTGATTAACTATTTATTGACCGAGTAATCAATTACTTCACATAGTAAGCAAAGTAAATTGGTACTGTCAGGTTCATTATTTATTGTTAAAATCTCTCCCAAACGATTATATTGTATTATTGAGTAGGTATTATTATTGAGTTTTAGTGATAACCGTTCAATTTCTATACTTCGATGTTATTATCGCAGCAAAATATCGCATCTGTTCTAATATAAAACAAACTAATAAACAGATTTCGTAATATCGTAGGACGTAAGAAAGCACCTATTCCATTTTCTACTAACGTAATAGCGTATACATCACAATAGCACATACGCTATATTTTATCCCGCGAGGATGAAGTCGCAGGCATCAGCTAGTAAAATAATATCTTAAAACACCTTATAAAAAATTGTTGATTTTATGTTTTATAGATCAAATAAATTGAACAAATAAAAATAATAAGCATACGAATTATTCAATAATATGTTACTCCCCTCATTTTGGAAGTCATTTAAAACTGTAACGTTTTGCATTGAAGATGAAAAGAATTTTATCATCTATCAAGTGCATCCACTCCCTACTCGAAGCAACAACTTATCTCGACAGTGTCGTTGAATTTTGCAATTTTTCCAGCGCAAATTCCGCTCTAGAAAAATGCGGCCGTTACTGTCTTCGCCTGCGAAAGTCACGTACTAAAGACATAGACGATAAAAAACGTTAGGTTTACTGCTACTCTGATGTCACATTTTCTGGGAGAGTAATTTGTTTTCGACTTATTAATAACTAGTTGATGCCCGCGGCTTCGCTCGCGTAGATTTAGTTTATTGAAAATCCTGCGACTTCTCATTGATTTTCCGGGATAAAAAGTGGCCTATGTCACTCTCCCGGTCCTCAACTATACCCATGCAAAAATCAGGTCAATATGTTGCTTTGTTGCCGCAAGATTGAAGGACAAGCCAACAAACAAACACACTTTCGCATTTTTAATATTATGACAAGACAACTACCAGTTCGGAAAGAAGATTTTGCTGAGAAAAGTCGGAAGAAACTTCAAAAAACAAAAATATTGTTTCATAATAATACTATGTAGCATAATACTATGCCTCATGTAGGCTCCAGTCAGATATGGAGTTATAGTATTATGATAGATTATAATGTTATACTCTGGTGTAAGATAGATGACATTATTCACTTTATTGTAAACTTCGAAAATTGGCAAATTGAATTCACTTTTACAAACTATTCGTCAAAATAGTAACATGCCAAGCAGATGTTTATAATTGTTCACTTAATGGTCCGAGAATTGAGTGCTCTAACTTGAGCATCAACAGAACAGTTTGATATAGTTGGTTGTTTGTTAAGCTGATAGTTCAAGTTAGCTAAGCAGTATTACCAATGTTTACCTATAATTTACTTCATACAATAACACTAACAATAACTCAAAGTTAAGGTAAGCCTTTGTGGATATTATTTTGAAGTTTGATAGCATTGAAGCACAAAGTTACAGAGTTTAATTTATGCTCATTAAAACTTTAAATTTGGAAATCTAGTAATCTTATTTTATCCTGTATCATATTCTCTTTCAAGATAATATTGATAATATTGTTAACGCGTATTTTAACCTAAAGTTAAAAACTCTCTTTTTATTAAAATGTTACAACCTTATTATTATGTGTTTTGCTAAAGCTAGTGTTCAGCCTTTCGCATCTTAGACCACCTATTAAAATTCTAGATTTCGCATCCAACCAATTTTGCAATATTGCATAGAAAAGAATAGCATTAGTACTATTAGAGTTTGTTAAGTCCGGTTCTATTTTCGTCTATTTTTTCTTACTGGCGATTAATATGGCATCGATGGTCAGGTAGCGTCAGAATGACCATATTTAATATTATGTCGAATCTATTGACATTAATTTCTACAAACCTTATCGTCTCAATATACCATCAAATGAAATCGTAGTCTAAAGGCCGCTGCATACGTAACGTGCACGGGACGGGACGGGACGTGGACGGGACGGGGACCGAACGTGGTTAGTAAACACGGACGGGGATTTTTAATGCATACGCAACGTGGCAATAACTCAGAACTAACGTGCTAGTGATGTGAACAAGGAAAGATGGATTTTTCATTTGAAGAATTGGCTTTAATTGCTAAACATCGTCGCCGACGATATTTTTCCCGTTCCGCGCGTGGCACGTTCCCGTCCCGTCCGTGCTCCGTGACGTATGCACAGTTGCTTACATTTTCTATGAAACGATATTTCGAAAACTTCACGTCCCGTCCCGTCCCGTCCCGTGCACGTTACGTATGCAGCGAGCTTAACGCGAATATGTTATCGAAAAAAAAACATAGTTCAAAAGAGATAAAAATATATTAAGTATCTCATGCCATGCTAAAGTTTCAAACGATTACTACCGTATATGGACGTAACTTTTGTTTCCACCAACAATTCCGCTAAAACTACTTCGTGACTTTTATGACAGTTTTTACCTTGTTTCTTGAAGTTTCTCTAACGATTTGACATTAAATATAATTATCTTAGAAACACTTTTATTTCTTTAAAGTATTTATAAGTTGTATGTATGTATAAGTTGTTTTTAAAGGGTGGTAAATTTTAAGGCTTTTTTCTCTGTGCCTTAGAAAGCACGCTTAGCTTTTGACTTGGCTAATAGACTTGGCTAATAGATCTTGGGGTCAGGATTATTTCAAATTCCGATGGAACTCTTTGTTTTGTCGGAGTAAAATTTCACGTAACGTAAATAAGTTTTGTCCGAGCTAAGTTCTTAATTACTATAACCTTGCAAAAAATCAAGTCAATCCGCTACTCTGTTGCGGTTTGAAGAACAAAACAACAAACATACTTTCACATTTATAATATTACTAGCTTTTGCCCCCGCGACTTCGTCCGCGTGGAATTAGATTTTGGGGTGGAATTTTCAAAAACTGTGACACACGTACTTTTTTATTTTTAACTGAAAGCTCAAATACCAACTTTGATGGAAACAGCTTGAAAAATGACGGAGTTTCATATAAACTTCCATCCCCTATTTAAACCCCTTAGGGGTGGAATTTTCAATAATCCTTTCTTAGTGTGCGCCTGCCTAAGAGGAACCAACTGTAAAAATTTCAAGTTTCTAACTTCAGTAGTTTAGGCTGTGCGTTGATATCTCAGTCAGTCAGTCAGTCAGTCAGTCAGTCAGTCAGTCAGTCAGTCAGTCAGGACTTTGAATTTTATATATATTGATAAAGATTTGATAAAAGTGTTCCGTTCCGGCACGATGGCGTGTAGAAACCGATTAGGGGTATGGGTTGAATGTACACTGCCATACCCCTTCCAAGACTGCATCATCATTTACCATCAGATAGGATCGCAGTCAAGGGCTATTTTATCATCAAATAAAGAAGTAAAAACCTATAAGCGAGTTAAAATCACGATGAAATTTGATGAAAAAATAATTTCCCAATATTTAATAAAGCGGTTGTGGTAGGGAGTTGTATTGAATTTGTGGAAAATATGATGATTATTTCCGAGCGACAAGACGTATTTACGTTAATTTTACGAGACACGTTTCCCCAAGACTTTAAATGAAATGCTCGCTCAAACGTGCCCAAAATTATTTCTGTTTACGTATTTCCTCTTCTCACATTAACAAAATATTCATATTTCGAAATTCTACTTTTTCTATTTTATAACAATGATACTTGATGCTCACATTAAAAGTGAAATAATGGAATACATAAATACCTTTGTATTTTAGATATGTAAATACAGTAAATATAAGTCTGTCCTTTTCCAAGCAGTTTTTATGAGAGCGTCTACACGATGGCCGTGCAAGCCATACTTCGCATACAGCATGCTTTCAACGTAGTGAGCACCCTCATGCTCACAGCTTACTTGTTCCCGGAGCAAAGTGTTGTAGAAGGTATAGTAACCAAAATTTTTAATAAACATTGAGCGGGAATCAGCCCGCGAAATTTGTCTGTGTGGGTTTAGTTTTTAAAAATCTTTTAGCCTATGTCAATCTCCTCAACTATATCCATGCAAAAAATGACGTCGATCCGTAGCTTTGTTGTGACGTGATTGAAGTGACGTGACGTGACCTACAAATAAATATTCTTTCGAACTATCGGTTGTTAAAGAAGAAGAAGACGGATGGTCGAAGTGCTCCAGGCACCCAAGTGGCGAGGGTGAAATTGTATACCGTGGCAAGCGGTGCGCTTGTAGAAGAAAGAGGGTGGCTTAAAAGAAAAGCTTGTCCAGCGTATTGGACCTTTAAAGTAACTCATAAAGCTACCCACTGCGGGTCAACTTTGCCTAACTGGCAAAACTGACTTTGGCTTGAAAGGCCAACTGAACATTTAGTACCTCACAGTAGAGTATTGTATAGATATATTATTTCTGTTGGCAGATATGGAAAAATTCGACTTCATAGTGGTGGGCGCGGGGACAACTGGAAGCGTGATCGCTGACAGGCTGTCCGAGAGTCCAGATAACAGCGTCCTTGTCATTGATGCTGGCGACGACCCACCCATTGAGTCAATAGTGAGTGCTTGTGAATTATTTCGATTTTTATGAAATTTTGTTCAACTTTGTACCTGTTGAATTATTTTTCAGTTGCCAGCGCTATATCCCTACTTGTCTCATACAAAATATGATTGGAACTTCACCTCTGTGGATGATAACTACTCGGCGCAGGCTCACAAGATCAAGGCGTTGAACCTGACGATCGGTCGAGTCCTCGGCGGTGGCAGCAGCCTAAACTACATGCAATACGTGCGCGGCTGTGCTGGTGACTACGACTCGTGGGCCCAAATAGTTCAAGACGACACGTGGAGCTACCGGAACATCCTCCCTTACTTCATAAAAAGCGAAAAACTTGAAGATGCAGCTTTACTGAACTCCTCCGATGCCACGTTTCATGGCATTAACGGCTTTTTAGGGGTTACAAGAGGAATCAGTAAGGAGACCGCCAAGTATTTAGCGGCTTACAGGGAGGCGGGTAATAACATTAATTTCGACGTGAACGGTGAAAACAGCTTAGGTTACACTTTACCACTCTATACCATTGCGAACGGAATGAGACAAACGACTGCGTACACGAACCTTGGAGTGAACAAAGATAGAACAAATCTGCATGTTTTAAAAAATACATTTGTCAGTGAAATTCTGTTTGATGGGAACAATAATGCTATTGGAGTTCAGGTGGTAACTGCTGATAATAGAGTACTAAATCTTTTGGCTAGAAAAGAAGTCATCGTATCAGCTGGAGCCTTTAATACTCCCAAGCTTCTGATGCTGTCAGGTATTGGCCCTAAAGACCATCTGAAGTCCTTAGACATTAACGTGCGGAGTGATCTCCCCGTCGGTATGAATTTGCAAGATCATCCTGTAGTCCCTGTGCCCTTCAAAATGGAGAAATCGAGCGCACAACCACAACCGCTGAATCCCCACATATTTCCCATTCCCATCATAGTTGGCTATGCAGCACTTAACAAGTATAGCTCCTGCGCAGAATACCAAGTTTTCAACTTTATATTTCCCCACGACTCGGAAGCATTATACCAGGCATGGTCATTTAACTATGGATATGAGGAATACTTATGTCGTAATCTATACGAAGCTGGCAAAGGTAGAAATACGATGGTTGGATATATAAATAATCTTCATCCCAAATCTAGAGGACGGGTTACCTTACGTAGCAAAAATCCATACGACCCACCTATTATAGATTTAGGAACATTTTCTGACGATAGTGATTTAGAAAATTTTGCGAGTTACCTGCAAGACTTTGCGCGAGTTGTTAATACAACGTATTTCAGAAGTGTTGGATCAGAGATAGTGAATTTAAATTTAAGAGAATGCAAGGGTTTGCAGTTTGCCAGTAGGGAGTACTGGCGCTGTTATGCGCTGAATATGGTAACCACCATGTACCATTATGCCGGCACGTGTGCCATGGGCTCCGTGGTTGACAGTCGCCTACGAGTATTCAATGTGCAGCGACTGCGGGTAGCAGACGCAAGTATAATGCCCACACTGATCAGCGGTAACATTAACGCCCCTACTATTATGATCGGCGAAAAGGTTTCCGATATGATAAAGCAAGATCACCAATTGGTATCCAAACCATACAGAACTCTATCGCGTGGATAAAATATTTTTGTTGTTTAATGTCCATTCATGAATACAACACACAATACATGAAGTGCCAATTTTATCAACGCTGAGTTACGTTTAACGGAAGAGTTTTGATATTCTGACAGTTTTAATATTGAAAATCAGTCAAAACGTCAAATTTATTCGTCAGCATACGTTACCTAGCACGATGAAATTTGCACCACATTAACCGTAACATTTGAAGTATGTATCAATTAGGTGAAGGTATAGGTATTTACTATACTAATAATTAAATATTTCCACATCCGTATAATGTGAAAGTATAAATATAATGACGGCATTAAAATAATTAACTTTAAACATTTTCCAATAATTATACGTTGAGCCGTTAAACGTAATTAATGCACATTTTCATCAATATCATAAAGAATATCGCTATATAATTCAAATGGATTGTGTCAAGGCCTTTCAGTATGGTTTCTAATCACGACAAAACATTGCATTTGTAATAATTACAATTAATTAAATTATCAACTTTACCCCTTTTGCTAACTAGCTTTTACCCGTAGCTTTGCTCACGTTAGGTTCGATTTTTCAAATTCTTTTGTTTTTACCCCCTTAGCCCTTAAGGATTGAATTTTCAAAACTCCTTTCTTAGCGATGTGAAAAAAAATTCGTTTATTTCAGACAATTACAAATAAAAGCTCCGAAATTCTGCTTAATGGCCATCTTAAGGTAGCCTAAATTAATAGGATAAAGTAGGCCCATTAGATAGGACTACTTCACTAAGTTTTTGCTTTAATATCTCATTTACCTAATTATGTATTAAGTACTACTACAAAATGCTCTAACATATTATTATTACGATACAGAGCAAGGTCCTTATGTCTCATAATACAGAATTATAGCTTATGGGACTTTTATGTCGTTTTTATATTGAAGCCCATAATTTGCGTACTTTGGTGCGTTTATTAAAATATGTATTGCTACTCGAATTTGTAAACTACACTCATCAGTACATACTGAAATGATTTACGTAACTTGAAGCCATGTGTTTTCTTATGCTGATGATACTGCGATAGTTTTCTCAAGTACGTCATGGAACTGGGTTTTTTATACATTATAGGCACACGCCTATTTTTATTTTATATAGTAAGGAAATTTTTATTTATTTCAATATAATATATTGAATGTTATGGAAGAGCGGGACTGTATGCTACAAGTATTAGTAGCAATACTAAATTTACTGGTATGGTTTCATTTACTATATATTTATTTAACATTGGTACTGAAATAAATATTTTTGAATTTTTGTTTTTTTTTTTTTTTTATATACTAATATCATTATTATCCAGGCTAATGTAACAATGTCTGTAAATTACCTTTTGAGTACTCTGTTACTGAATGGATCGTGACGAAATTTGGCACGAAGATAGCTTTCATCATTGAGAATAACATAGGCTACTTTTAAAGTATCCCTTTTTTTGAAAAATACATTCATTGCATGAATATGAAATACTTTCGCATTAACTTCACATAAATGTCACTTCAAATTAATTTGGAAATCATATTTTCATCTAGATTGGACACTTGAAAGATACTGTAATACCTGTAATACAATATGCATTGATAAAAGTAGAAAATATCAATTGTAATAAAGCGTTAGATCGTTTTTTTAGGACTTTTATATCAAAATATCCCTAATTCATACATTTATTCAACAATATTAGTCAGTAAAAGTCACATAAAAGAAATAAAATATAGTAACCGAATTCTATCCACTTACGTCAGTATTTGAGACGATTATATTGAAGTTCAGCAGTTTCAGATAAGTTTACCCCTCAATACATTATTCGGCGTCGCCATATCTCGATATATGGCGGAATTCTATAGAATTGGCCTACTCAACTATTACGTGCCTATTATTTATTTTCTTTTGTTTTAATTGATGACAAAATGATCCTTGACTGCTACTCACATTATGGAAAGCGAAGATGAAGAATAAGATGATACCGAGCTTGGATTTCGGTGTGGTATGGTAGTAGTTAAACACGTAGTTCAGTGCGGTAAAGCGATTTCAATGTAAAATTAAAATAAGTTGTCAGTACTTGTTGTATTGTAAAATAACAAAGAAAAGAATAATGACAATTCGAAGGCCAATTTCCATTGGACCAGTACGTGGTGGACTATGGTCTGTATTATAACTCTTCTTTGAGAAAAGATCTGTGCGCAGTAGTGAGCCGTTAATAAGTTTATGATAGTAAAATTACCCCTAATCGGTTTCTACACGCCTTCGTACCGAAACACCAAATTGGTCACTTTTTACTAGAGTAGGTATTAGAGGTAGACCTCTACGATATCATTTGTTTCTAATCTACACTCCACATCTATAAGCCAAGCAACCATATGAAATGAAAAGGACGAACACAAACCACCAAAATATTTTAACGTGAATCGTTTAGATTACTTGGAACAATATAATGGACGTTGTAAATACTTGCCGTGGCTCGCAGAGAGACAATTTGCGGACAAATGACAAGGCGTCCATTGCGGTTACAAGATGGATTCAGAATTGCTTTTGGTACCACTACCCTTTCCACTCCTTTGGGACTGCTTTCATTACTGTTTATATCACCGCATTAATAGAATTTGTTCATTATGAAGATGAAGAACTTCAACTAGATATTGATTGTTAGGAACGAAAAGAAAAATTCCTGCGTTACGACAGATCTCGTTATGGTTAGCTGCTATCTGCAGTAGGTGTATACCTACACTATGGAAGTTTCGTGATTACTAATGGTGATTATGGAACTTAACGCAAGATAATACAATAAATAACAAGGTAAGAACATTTTTCTCTTTTTTTTTTTTTTAAAGAATATTAGGCAACCTGAAGTTGACTAATATCCTACTATCCCGTCCAAATAAGTGGAAAGCTTGTGTTAGGAGTGGGTACGACAATAGTGCAACGGGTGGGATTCGAACCAGCAACCTTACAGTTTTCAGTCCGCACCTTTAACCGTTGGCCTATTGAGGCTATTTTTGTCTGCGTTTCATTTTACTTTTTTCAAACACTGCTCCGAAATCTTGATTTCTTAGTTTTATTTGGAATTTGTATATTTTTTATTACTCATGTAGATAACGACAATTAGACAAAATCATCATGAATTTGTTGAAAAGTGAAAATCAGGTAGGTACGTTGTAACCTTTTCTAAAATTACAGATGAATTTAATTGAATTGAAGAGATATAGTCAGACAAGAAACCACAAGAAGCCAGTCCAACATCAGTCCAGTACAGTCTCTAGCTATTTTTCGAACGATACGGTCAAGTAAATTACATTACACCCAACTGTAACGTTATTGAGATATCGTTCAGTACATTCGCAAGTAATTTAATAGATCCCAACTCTCGTGCCTTAACTGCCAATGAAACACTTAATCCCAACGTAAATGAACAAATTAAATATATCTACAGCTCAGCTTTTCTTTTTTTTTATAATTGACGCAACTTAGAAGTCGCAGCGGTAAAATTGTAAAAAAGGTCGCATCCGATCTGACTTCACATGTGCATTAGTGTACACTGTAATTGAAAATGATTAGCGTTTATTAAATTTTGAATTCCGTAAGACCTTCCATCTTCTTTTCTATAATTGTTGAAAAGTGAGATCGTCCATCCAGCTAGTGGGAGTCTACCAACGTTGCACCTCCCAGTGCGGGGTCGCCATTTCTGCACCTTGGGACCCCAACGCCTATTGGTACAATTTACACCAATTAATTATTATTTTCTTTTATTAAACCTTTGTTCTGTGAGAGTATGAAAAATAAAATATCTTCAAGGTTAATGTTTTCTAAGTTTAATCTCACTTTCCTTACCAACATCGTCGTAAGATATTCAGTGACTTTATTTAGGCTGGCAGGTGGTTAATAAAATGAATTCCCTGTTTCGTTAGTGTCAGCTTTTATATTATGAAAATAATTTAATTCAAAGAACGACGTTTTCATTTACATAAACGGCTCGCTTAAATATAGATAATATAGATTATCTTTATTACTTTCCTTAACAGCCAATGTAACCGCCATTAAAGAAAGTGTTAAGGGAGTGATCGACGTCAGTAAAATTATGTAAGAATTCCTTTAGAAATTGGATCCGTTATTCCCAAATTACATGAGAAAAGTATGAAAGTCAAGTTTTACATCCATTAAAAAATTTGTTAAATTTTGTTTTATACATTTTTTGAATTTTTAATTATAAACCATTAAGGTAGGTATTGTTTTTAATTTCATTAAAATGTAGAGCACACCTAACGTAACGTATTTATTAAACGTGCTAAACTTTAAGCTTGTTAAAATGGCGAGAGAGAAGTTTTGAAACTTTAAAATTTATGCTTTCTGTGGTACAATGTAAATTATACTTGTAAAATACTATTTTATAAAGTATGTGCAAAGAAACGCAGGAGTTCATACGATATTAATTTTGGTATCGTAAAAAAGTAGACCGAGTGCCTAAGCTCGATTTAATTGAATAATTCTATTGTTGCAGACATCGAAATAGAATTCATTAATTCCTCATTCAGCTCAATTAATTGTGGGCTCACTACTAGGTACTAGGTTCCTCTAGATTGCGAAGAGTTTAGACCATAGTCCGACTTGAAAAATAATATTTTAGCTAAAAGAAACTAGCTGGTGCGAGCTAGTGCTAGTGAAAATGGCATCCAAGAACCATTTCAAAGATGTAAGCTACTCGTAGCTCAGTGCCAAGTTTCGAACATAATATTAAAACACGAACAGACAAACAAAACTAACTTGTACAACCGCACCGCATGCACCGAACGCAATTTCACCCTCACCACCTGGGTGCCCGAAGCACTTCGACCATCCGTTGCTTCAGATCCTTCTTATTCCTTACTACCAAATTGTGGAATCATCCCCCTTCGACGGTGTTCCCACTTAATTACAATATTAATTAAGGGATTATATCAAAGCGCGAACCAGTAAATTCCTGGAAAGCCGGCAACGCATTGGTGGTGTCTCTGGTACTATAACTGTTAATGGGTGGCGGTAATCACTTAACATCAGGTGAAAAAAAAAAGAAAATTTTAATGTATCTGTAGTGGTAAGTAATTTGCGCTCGAAAATGCGAAAGTTTCAAGAGCTTAGCCAGAACTTCAATAAACCGTTACTTTAAGACAGTTCTGATTCTGTGGTTCTATTTTCCGCAAGCTGCATTCTACATGACGTCTTCACTGTACAGTTTAGTGGGAAGGAGGAAACTTTTCGAAGTAACGAGTTGCTCTTCTAGCTTTGAACGTAGAGAGATGCGCTTTATTGCTGTTCCTAAGTACAATTGGACATATAAAAAATAATACCTGTGTTTTTCTGTCCTTAATGTTACTTTACTGGTGTGTGATATTATTTGTGGTATAACAATAATATTTTAGCAATGATGGGCTAGTGGTTTGAGCTGGAGGTAGCAGGTTCGATTCCGCGCACATACCTCTGACTTTTTGGAGTTATGTGCGTTTATAAATATGATAAAACATCGTGAGGAAACCCCCATTCTCAATAATGTTCTCAATGGTCAATGGGTTACTCCTGATGATGTTTTAAGAAACTTTGTTTATGCCATGTATATTCATTGTACATTTTTGCTCGCTATATAATAAAAGTTGAACGGTTACCAACTTTATTTGCTGCTGTGGTATAATTTTAATCGAAATCCTTGGAGAGTTTTATCCTTTTCACCCCGATGTATTGCGACATTCATTCCAGACAGCGAGTTCGCTGGCTCAATGCATAAAGCCGCAGTGTGAGGACACAATAAGCTCAATGCCCGCGAGTAAATAATACAGTGAGTGACAAACGCCTTCTCTTTATTCCGGGTCACCCTTGAACCGAATAAATTGCAAGCAATTTTCGGGCTCGTTTGCCACGCTCCGGGACGCTCGGGACGCCAATGATACGCTTCTCAAACTTGTGTGCTTCATCTCAATTTGGAGACGTGTCGTAAAAACCGTTGCTCGCCAAAGTGTATTGACATTTCGGCGATATATGCGATGGGTGAACGTCTCCAATTGTATAAGAATACTATTAGCACATTTTCGCTAGGGGCGACTGCGTTGTCTGCTCATCTCGATCTAGGTAATGTAGATGACACAGGCTCGGCACGCACTTTAATTACACCCATCCACTCTCGCCCTCACTAGGCTCTCGTGTTCTGACGTGGTGGATTCGAGACAATGAATTGTATTTACTGTAATGTCAATGAATGTTGATATAATATTTAGTGATATATTAGTAAATATCACACACCATAAACATATATTACGATATATCCAGAAACACTACAGCGACCAGAATAAAACTAGCTTTCAAGGCCGAAGCAACTTACAGAGCTTTCAAAAAAGATCATAGAGTCTATCCTTCTATGCTACGCTGCGGTGACACCGAAGAGGTATTAGATTTATTTCATCCATTCATCTTGGTTAAAATATACAGGGTTCAAACATTAATAATGTAATAATGTCCTCCCCACTGATTCAGGTCATGGCGGCCAGTCTCTACACACATATTATTGTGTAGATGTACAGACACATGTGCACTCTCTCTAATTTCTCACTCTCATAGTCCGATGGAACAGAAATCCGTCACGTCCGTTGAGAATTCAGGCACAGGACCGACGGCTTTACGTGCTCTCACAAGGGACGGGAATAGTATTATCGATAAAGAACGAGCATTTCTTAATAAAAACTTAACGCTGCTGAATCGCATGTACCTATTCAGCCTAGACACAATGCAATAAGCCGGCAATCGGGGCTCATAAACCTTCTTCTTTATCAACCGATAAACAACCCATAGAAAGGCCTCGGTCTTGCGCCACCTCGGGTCCCTGCGACTCGTTTGATGTCGACGGCACACCAAGTAGATGAGTCTGTCAATACTGCGCTTCCCGGTACGGGGTCGCCACTCTCGCCCTTGGGACTCCAACGACCGCTCTTCGAACTATCGTACTTCCTACTAAAATTCTTAATGCGAAAGTTTGGATGTATGAATGGATGGATGGATGTTTGTTACTCAATCACGCCGCAACAACTGAAACGATTTGGCCGGCCACAGAGATAGATTATGGTCTGAAATAATATATAGGTTTTTATGGCGGAAAATAAAAAACCTCAATCCACGCGTATGAATTCGCGAGTTGATAGCTAATGGGGTTATAATTTATTATGATTACCTACAAATAGCTAAATACCTTATCTGTACAAGAACGAGCGTAACTAATTTGTCTTTAATTTACTCGATTACATTCAGCTACAGAAATGACGGCTGTAGGGACACGAGTTTTTGCTAGAAACTAGTTAGGAGCAAATTGGAGTTTTTCTTTATACGACTTCTCCTTTGCTGCCATAGAAATATTTTTATAACTTTTTTGCTACGCAATTAGGACAGATATAATTATGTGTTTTACAAAAATTATATAAGTAAACAGGATTTATAGGAAGAATGTTTTAAAATTATTGTAGATTTAGATCTAAGATACAAAGAAGAAGCCAAATACAATCTGTTTGAAGACAAGTAATGTTTTGCAAACTATTCGTAAGTTATGATTAATTTTAACCCAGTTGAAAATAGGTATACATCAATAAGGAAGTAATTTATTTAATTTATTAAGTTATATTAAAAAAGTTACAATAAAACTCAGGTATATCTTACTTACTTACCTACTTTACCTAATCTTTGCCTAAATAATGCAAATAGTGCTTGTTGACGATTGTATATCCACGCTGAACAGCCAGGCTGATTCTTTGCGAAAAAACTTTTAGTGCCTGGGTTCGAACCGCGGACTGGCGGAAAAGAAGGATGAAGTCTGAATGCTATCAACGTTTACTTACTTTACTTAATTTAAATTTTTTTGTAAAAAGAATACCTATTAGCCAAGCGTAATTTGACTTATATTCTCGTCTCCCCTCCAAATAATAAAGAAAAGCTTGTGCTAGGAATGGGTACGATAATATAGTGCAACGGGTGGTGCTCGAACCTGCGTCCTTTCAGTTTTCAGTCCGCACCTTTAACCGTTGGACTATTGAGGCTTTACTTATTTCAATTTCACTCATTGTACCTTCATTATCTACAGGAAGAATTTCTAACATGTTAATTTGGGACCCGAGATAATCAAAGCGGGGTCGCAGTCTTCAGGATTCAAGGCAACGACGGCGTTCGTAAACTTATCTCGCGTTCTCGTTAGCGGCGCACGAGCCTCCTGAATACGTAAAACGTGTCATTCATGATCAGCCAACCTTTCGGTACGTGACTGTTGACAAAACATCGGTATTGAGGCAAAAGTTGTGTTGGAATTACGCAACGTGACTCAATAACGGGATAGTGTGTTGTTCCTTCCTAATTATAAACGGGAAAGTGCGTTTGTTTGTCGTTCAATCACGCGGTGACGTAGCAACGGATCGACGTGATTTTGTGCATGCATATAGTTGAGGAATGAGTGAGTGAGTTGGAATGTGAAATAGGTCACCTATCCTGGAAAAACTCACTAAAACTAACTCCACGCGGTTGACGCGACGTTTCAGGAAAAGCAAAGCTAGGAACTTTTAAATAAAAAGGCTTTATTTGGTACTCAATGCTTCATATTTGCAATATGTATTTCATATCGCACAAACAGGGTCTATACCTACTCCACTACAAACGCTTAAAGCAGCAATATTTCAATTTTCTTTTGAGATGTCATATGATAACCTTAATATAATCACTTCAAGGATGACATTGTATAACATCTATCCTTCGAGTATAAATAAAATTGAAGTGCCTAGAACAAAGTCGTTCGATATAGCAACGTATTATGTAAGATATCAACGATACACAATTACACACATCGCGATTGATTATGAATAGTTATTGTAGGTGCCTGCAATAACTATTAATAAATAATCAACAATTAGTACCAAAGTAGACTACATCGTTAAATTCCAGGACCCAATTCCTCAATCCTGATGCTGCAGGGGTTCTGCCCACTTAAACTGTTGTTTAAGAACCGTGAATTAAAGAAGCAGACGAAGTCGCGGGCGTCCGCAAGTCTCAAAATAAAATTGAAAACATAATACCTGCAGCTTCAAGCGTTGGTAGTATAGGCCCAGATCAATGAAAAGCTAATCTCACCCCGTTCGCAGCTAAAACATCGACTCTTGACTGTGCAAAGTTCCCGGGAGCGGTGGGTAGGTGGAGTGCAGTTGGCGGAAAATAAATCCGTGTCAAACGACTTTCAGCCGAGCGCTAGTTGTAAACGCCGGAGGCACTCAAACTCGACCGAGTTATGGTATCCTTTTTGCTTCCACTTTACGCCATCTGTGTTTGTATCTTTTTTTTTTCATTGCGAGATAGATAGACTTGCGTTTGACGACGGTCAGTGGTGGAAACCACTGATGAAGTCTAGGTTGGAGCGCGCTTTCCTAGAATATGGCTATATAGAAGGTATTGACTACCTTTAAGACAAGGGTGAATAGCCATTATGCGTAGCAGGAAACACGGACACCGCAAAGGCGTTTCAAACCCTAATGGTTCATTTCAGAAACGTTGAATTAGAGTTTTATGTGAGTGGGTTTGATTTCGATCGCGTAAGCATGCCAATGCTCAAAATTTCTGGCAATTCCGTGGTAAAACGGTGAAGGATGCACATTTCACAATGCACAAGGTTGTAAAGCTCCTGAGTGCACTTACCACGACGATCTGCTGAGTTTAATACAACGAGTTACTCTTGGCAGAGCCAACCCAGAGGTGGTAGTTGACTCCATGGCTGAGCGAATGTGAGCCTGGTAGAGAATTGGTAGAGAGTATCTATGTAACTATGGTCTGTGTAATTTAACATTCTAGTACTAAAATTTTTACTAAACTTAAAACTTAGGTACTATACATATACGCTACCACAAGATCTAGGAAAAAATGTCCATTCAATGGAACTCATTCAAATTGCTAAAGCTACTTATTTTGATAAATCAGACATAGCCTCCTACCTACATTTGTCCTACACAAAGAACATAACATTTTAAAAAATCTATTGCCGGTTTCTTAAACAGTATCCCCAAAACATTTTTCTAGTTACATCTTTCGACTATCTAGGCTTGTAAATAAAAAATAAAAGTATCAATTCTCCTTGTCAATTTTCTAAAAATGGCGACGGAAGGCAGACAAGTGGAGGTGTGCTCGCACAGGGGTAAGTTAATCGAATGAAATCTTATTCAAATCATCGAAATGATTAGATTTATCATAATTAGTAAGTAATTAAAACTATGAAATGTTGATATACAGTTTTATCTTCGCATAATAATAAATAGAATTTTCACAAGCTTGTTGTCATTTTCTATGTCCTATGCAGAGGACAAAAGTAGGTAATAAAGTTTTGATAATTAAACTACCTTTGTACTTTGTATAGTACATTGTAAGTTTTTGTCAATTATTTATCTATTTTCTAGCTTTTATAGATAATGATATATTACTAGAAGCATTAGAAGACTCAGTGTTTGACTTTTCGGGCGAAAATTCAGATCGTAATCTAGAGTTTATCCCTTCAGAGCCTAGTCGAAGATCCAATGACCACTAGACTAGAGATTCAGACAGCATTTCAAACCAAGATGATCTCCAGTAATTTGGAATTAGCATCTTCATCATTGTTTCGCTCAAGCGGATGTGGAAGAAGTGTTTTGCGTGGACGTGGACGTGGGCATGATCGTAGACATGGTTCTGGTCTTGGCAAGCAACTTCAATGAACGCAATCTTTGTCCTAATTTACTCGATAGATTGCAAACAGGAATCGCCAAAACAACGGCTACTTTCAAGATACATGGACGAAAGATACCTGAAATTAATGATTTGACGCAGCCAGAATAATTGTTAGGTATATTTTACGCCTAACAGGAATTATTAATCCAATTTTCATCAATATTTATAGTAATTTTAATTAATAGCAATCTATGTGTTACCTATCGATAAATTCTTAAAAACGATATTATTTGTCAGAAACTGTCATGTTTCTTTTCTGACAAACACAAACTTGGCTAAGTAACTTATCGACAGGTTACAGAAACAGTAGAGGGCAATCTTTTCTAAATCATCAATGTAAATGTACTATTCTAAACTTATTGATCTCCAAAATTACTGACTGAACACTACATAATGTTTATTATATGCTCAATTTTGTTTTGTTATTACAAGAAATATATTATTACACGACTACAGCAAAGGCAAAAAGAAGGAGTATGATTTTAGCAGTCTATTTATGTATGTTTATATGTATAATCGTATGTATGTATGTGGTATATTTACGTATGCTACGGTGTAGCGCCTAACTTACTGAGCCTATTTGGATAAATCAGGGGTCAATCGATTCTTTCTTATATTCGGGATGATATTAGTCACATATTATTCAATATGACGGATTTTATATCCAATTTTCCATAGTCTGGTTACAGTTTTTGAACATTTTTCTTATCTTGATAATTTTGTTTGGAGCAACGTTTTATTTTTGTATTTTTTTCTGAAAATTTAATATGTATATAACATAAGGCAATAAATGTTTGTTATATTTTGATTCTTATCCAATTATAATTGCATTTAATTTCCTGAAACTATTCTATGTCCTATACAAATCACATAGTAATATCGTACTTTTGTCCTACGTATAGGACATAGTGAAAAACAGATTTTCCTAATGTAGGATTTTTTTTACTATTTTTCCAGTATATCGTAATCTATTAGCAATATTATACTAAAGTTTCAAAAACATATTCTAAAAAAAGTGTCTCTGGTAGGCAGGAGGATAGAGAATAACATAGAATACCTTTTATACCGGGAAAATAAAGGGTACTCGTGGGATTTAAAAGACCTAACTCTACGCGGACGAGGCGAAATTGCGGGCAAAAGCTAGTGTTAAATAATAAGAAAAAAAAATGTAGCTATCAAAATAGAGAAAAAAATTCCCACGAATGACATTGTTGAAATTATGACAGATTACACCCAAAGCTTACTTTACGGTGAAGAAAACCGCGTCCTCACAAATTACTGCGTCCTGATAAATGTCCAAGTTGATGATACGCCATTTATTTGGCTTTATTTAATGCGAGGTCCTGTAGTAGCGGTGTAGCTGAAAACGCGACCAAACGCCTTGAGAGACGGCAAATATTTGTATGAGTAATGACTTGAGGCACTGTTTTTACCCGCAGGAGAAGTGAGATGTTACTAACCGTCCGACAACTAAAGATGAAATGTGGAACCCCGCCACTCTACTACCTCTTTCGTACCGTCTTTAGTACCGTTCACAGCATCGATGCGCCGGCATATCGCTCATTTGCGACAAGAGTGACATAATTCAAAATCGACGATGAGAGAATTCTCTCGTTAGAGAGTAATGTTTTATGGATGCTGCGGTCTCGAAACAACACAGTGGCCAACAAAGCGACAGAGCATTAAGTCACAGTCTCTCTCGCTCTCATTTTTTTGAGCTTAGCGTAATGTTGTTTTTATAGCAAAAATTATAAATGTTCGACTCTAAAATTGGTGAATTTTGAGTTATGTCACCTTTGTCGCAAATGAGCGATATGTTACGCAATTATTTTTAGCCGACTACTAAAAAAGGAGGAGGTTCTCAATTCATCGGAATCTTTTTTTATGTATGTTCCCCGATTACTCGAAGACGCCTGGAACGATTTGGAAAATTCTTTTTTTGTTTGAAAGGGTATACTTCCCAGGTGGTTCCATTGTCATCAGATCAGGATCTGATGATGGGATACTGGAGAAATAAAGGGAGGGAACTCTTCTATATGCACAATTGATATACTTTGAAGAGGCGTTTGAAGTCGATTTTGTAAATATTAGCTCTTGACTATGATCACCTGATGATAAGGTGAAGAGGTAGTACCTATAAGATACAGCGACTTGCCTACAAGATGCCTATTCACTCTTGAATTATTTCTACATTTCCTTATTGTTTAATATTTTGTGTTCTTGTTTTTTAATTTATAGTGTTAAATACTTAGTTGTTTATATTTTGTGCATTAACGCTTTCCTTCTAGATCGATGATTATAATTTAGTGACTTTAACCTCAAGAAATATGCCCTAAATTGAATCTAAAACTCAGCGAAATCACAGACAACCGCCAATCCTTATGAGCTACTATGGATATATGTTATAACCGAAATTAATTTCCTCTGCCCTTTTATCGAGTATACCACGTCCTCAGAACCATCAGTTTTAATAACGCCAACGTTATTGCTTGTTTATTAATATTATTTAAGCCAAGCCTATTAAAAGCGTCTCCCGGCATTAAACGATTTTCATATTAATGTCGACATTTACATAGAAAATTCCTTTGTAACAGACGAAACTGTAAATGCTTTTCGACTTAACATCTCCTTATCAGCTTTAACTAGCGTCTTGCTCTTTACCGCGAACTCATTTAGGTACAATAGAAGTTTATCTTAATGCGTGTTCGTCATCGTCAACAGCTCTTATTGTTTCTATGCGTTTTATTCCTCATTACTGAGAATACGACTCCTTGTACCAAATACCTTCCTGACACTGGTTAATTAATCTTGTGAATCGGCCGAGTAATCTTTGGACTTGAACATTTTCAAAACGAGTTGTGGTAAGGACGATTCGTCAACAACAGATTAGTTTAATAATTTAATGCCAAAGCAATTTGATTTAATCATAGATTTGATATTTGTATCAAAATTTTACAATAATTAATTAATTATTATTAGCACTTCATAATTTATTATATTTATTCTTTAATTTCAATAACAAATCAACAATTGAACAAATTGTTGTTCTACATTCAGCAACGCAAGCGTTGAATTAATTATTATTAATATAAAATAATTTCTAGTATTTAGTATTTGTGTTACAACTGTTCTGATTTATAACTTGATAATAAAATCTAGTTTAGTACGATTCAATCTTAGTAATGGTAGTGTTTATTCTTATCAAATCTTTGAAAAAGCTCTAGTTACTTATCAATTTATCGTATCGCGAGAACTGTATATTTCCTCTCTAATAATATTATTGTCATTCCACAAATCCTGCGGAGAAAAGATAGTTTGACAATGTTATTGAAGATGTACGAAAATACGGGTAACAAACAAAGAAAGAATAAAGTTCCGAGCACAATTTTCGCATTCGCATTTTATTGATAACTAGTTGAAAAGGTCTGTGTACCTTTTCAGACAGTTTTGTTTAGTTGAAAGAGCTTTATGACAAAATAAAATTAGTACAGTACAAAAGGTTCATTCGAACAAATTTTATTAAATTTTCTATCAATCCTCTTTATTCGTAATTCAATTCAGGACAATCTTTGATTCAAAGAAATCAAAGAAAACTTTGATTTTTTTTTAGAATTATTTAACCCCTAGTTTTCTTTTATCTATATGTATATATAAAATTTAAAGTCCTGACTGACTGACTGACTGACTGACTGAGATATCAACGCACAGCCTAAACTACTGAAATTAGAAACTTGAAATTTTTACAGTTGGTTCCTTTTATGACGTAGGCGCACACTAAGAAAGGATTATTGGAAATTCCACCCCTAAGGGGTTTAAATAGGGGATGGAAGTTTATATGAAACTCCGTCATTTTTCAAGCTGTTTCCATCAAAGTTGGTATTTGAGCTTTCAGCTAAAAATAAAGAAGTACGTGTGTCACAGTTTTTGAAAATTCCACCCCAATACCTAATTCCACGCGGACGAAGTCGCGGGGGCAAAAGCTAGTTAATCATAAATTTGTTTTCATAACGAACACAATGACGATAACAGTGGTTTTGAAATAACGGTACCGCGCGCAGCTCCAAAGATTAGAGAGGTATTGCAGAGAATTTTCACACATTAATTCAAACTAGGGAAAAGTTAATTTAATGAGCAGTTAATGGAGCTCTTTGCATGTTGCAATTTCAAACGCTGAAAGAGTAATTAAAAAACTTAACTAAAACTATTGTGGGGTATAAGTGTACCTACCCAACAACAACTAGCTTTTTAAATTATTTTGGATGTAACAATCCTATATATGCACCTCAGGCAATTAATGCTGCTTTTGTAATATTACCTTCATAATTAAGGCTGAGGAGGAGCCAGACTTTCATAATACCTAATCCAAAGCGGCTTTTATTTAGTGGTCCAATATTAGCAGAAACTTTACTTTTATCACCTGACGAGCAACTAGCTTATGATAATAATAATTATTATTAGTAAAATCTTTAATTTTATTGAAGTGTTAACCTACACTTAAAGGAAATAACCTAATAGATTTATAAATACATATCAAAAATTCCGAGGCCGGCGGGATTCGAACCCACATCTCTCTGGGAATCGCGCCCGAGTGTGTTAACCCGTTACACCACGGCGAACCACACGTCAGCTACGAAATTAGTGATATGCATCTACTTTTTCAATCAGTTTTATAGCAACTGTTAGCGACATCTAGTAGCGACACATTACAGTTGTCGATCTACTTTTTTCCAAGACACCATATTACAATGGAGCTCTTAAGAAATTATAGATGCCACATTGCTTGTTACAATTTTTAATTTTATTGAAGTGTTAACCTACACTTAAAGGAAATAACCTAATAGATTTATAAATACATATCAAAAATTCCGAGGCCGGCGGGATTCGAACCCACATCTCTCTGGGAATCGCTAATTTCGTAGCTGACGTGTGGTTCGCCGTGGTGTAACGGGTTAACACACTCGGGCGCGATTCCCAGAGAGATGTGGGTTCGAATCCCGCCGGCCTCGGAATTTTTGATATGTATTTATAAATCTATTAGTAAAATCGTTTTACTTCAGCCATTGTTCGTAAAACTATTTCAAATAAATCTTAACAATGTATTTATTTTTCTATGGCTATGGTAGTCTATTATTTCTATGGCTAAGGTGGTCTTTTGAACCGATGAAAAAAGGAGGTTATCAATTCGTGGCAATATATATTTTTTTATGTTTTCTACCTCCACGCGGCAAAATCTAGTCTACAATAAAGGGATTACATACAGCGTCTAAAAGTTCAATTCCCCGATGACGCAGAGATGAGGACGGCACAAACAACTATCCACCAGTGCATTAGCGAAGAATACACGATACTCAAGGCAAGTGGATTATTCCGAGATTGCAATTCGAACACTGACGACGTGGAGTCTTAGATATGTGGTTGCACGTTACAAACCTTTTCGGGGATTCGGGGGTTTGAATCTTTGGTTTGAACCCATTGACATAATAATGAACCTCTAACTTTTTGGTTCGTTAAAATTTTTGGTTTAACGGTAAAGTAAAACATTGCGAGGATTTCCTCGCAATGTTTTACTTTCTGGCATGCAGATTTCTGTATGTCAGAGATTTTTCCTTAAATATATTCTCAAAGTTTCAGGTCGGCTAATACAATCTTTACCTTTTTTAAATGAATGCTATAAAGATTGGCAACTACTTGCTTTTATAAAGCAGACACAAAGGCTTGGTTGGTATAATACAACGTTGTTTTTGCTGTCACGCCACATTCACAATGTAAGCACAATATGTTTATGACAGCAAATAAAGATAACAATATATGTTGTAAACGTTGATTTGAGACGAATTAGAATTAAGTATACTCGTAAGTCAATTTTTAATAAAAAAGTTTAATTTATGTAGAGATTTGAATGAAAAGCTAACTCTTAGTTGAATATGGGTACAATCGAACACAAGAAAAACGTAACAACATATCCTTAATAGTAACGGATTCCTTACAAGAAAACTTCTCAGGGACGAGGCTCCATTATACCCTTTCTATGTTATGTAAATATCTAAGTCTCACTCAACTTTTCCAACAAACAAAAGTGGGCCCATTAGAAAATGAAAGTCTTGGTTGGCGGAAAACAAGTAGGTACCTACTACCTAGTATCTTATACAGGACTCTTCTAATATTTAAGACGCAGGAATTTATTTGGACAAGAAGCTATAAAAATGCTCGAGAACGTATACAGGTACTGCTCAATTACTTAACTTTTGCAAAATATTATGCGTTGATAATGCGCTTGGTGAGGCCAAAGCGTGAGCAAAAGCTATATGATAATAAATAATTAACAAACACAAACAATCATGATGATTATAATAATTATACTTGTTTAAATAGATCAAAAAAGTCATACCACAATTAATTACAGTTATAAGTATAAATTTCTATTGAATAGAATAGAATAATTTTTTATTCAAATAAGCTTTAACACAGTGCTTTCGTATCGTCAAATGAATCGACCACTAATCGGAATGCGGTTCCAACCGAGAAGAACCAGGAAGAAATCGGTTGCTCTTTTTCTTGAAATATATGGAATACTAAAATATATTATGCTTCAAAATTGTTTGTTATGAGAGGTTTCATCATAATATTAGGTATATTTCTAAAGATAATATTCCGAACACATTCTTTATAAGGGCCCGCACGAGTGGATGATTTTCGACCCCTCTGGGTCTTTTGTCCTTTAGTTCATTCTCCATCGCTTGATTAAGGCCTTTGTGGTTGGACGTACTATCATCCAAAGACGTCAGAAACAATGAATGATCTTGTATGTGGACGCACATATGCAATAAAGAGTCAACCCACACAACTTATCAATTGAAAAGTTTACTTTATTCCTTTACATTATGTATGTATTTAATTTGACAAAGGCTTGTGGGTTGAAACGTTATTGCTTATGTGCGTCCGTATATGTTCCGAGATCAACAATACGACTAGATACGTCTATAATTTAGGTTATTAATGTACATTTTTTAGAAATCCAAAGCATAAAATGATAGTTAATAATTAATTTGTAATTAAAATTATATTTTATTTATTTATTTATTTACTTTGTACCACAACTTAAACATATATAAAGAACGTGCACCATTGACAGCTTATAATATATCTAAGGAAGAGCCAAACTCCCAATCTGCCAAACTGATTGCTCCCCCGCACCTTTGTCATCTAAATATATAAAAGGCAAGCGTGACTGACTGACTGACTGACTGATCTATCAACGCGCAGCTCAAACCACTGGACGGATCAGGCTGAAATTTGGCATGTAGATAGCTATTATAACGTAGGTGTC
The DNA here is from genome assembly GCA_038048805.1 of Hipparchia sbordonii. Taxonomy (NCBI): domain Eukaryota; kingdom Metazoa; phylum Arthropoda; class Insecta; order Lepidoptera; family Nymphalidae; genus Hipparchia; species Hipparchia sbordonii. Next base: position 8,444,926 of record CM076109.1, on the reverse strand, counting down.
TGCTAAGAAAGGATTTTTCAAAATTCAACCCCTAAAGGGATAAAATAGGGGTTTGAAAAATCGAACTTTACGTGAGCGAAGTCGCGGGAAAAAGCTAGTCAATCTAGAAATTCATTAATAATAGTGTCATGCATTTTAACCTAGACTTCTCGATTTTCGTATGAAAAGCTTAAAAATCTATATCAAATCCATGAATTCTGAAACTGAAACATTTACAAGATAAACCCTTAGATCAAAATTCACGTACTGTAAATATTTCCCGGTGATCCCCAGCGTGCCGAGAAAATCATTTCGAGATGTTCGTGTCTTAGCTCGCCCTTTTTATAGCCGAAGTAAATTATGACGTAAAATATTTATCGCCTTTTGGGGATATGTAACGCTTCTGGCCTTTTTAGATGGTAATATAGAATATTTCCTTTTTATAAGTCAGTAAAATGAAATGACAATTCTATGGTGCGTGCTATGTATGCTACACAGCTGATAAAGGATCTTTTATTTAGTTAGGCATACAAAAATATACGGAGTTGCTGGAAATTTATATTGTTTTTAGTGGTTAAATGAAATAGAAAATCCGATGGTTATAAGTTAACGAGCCTAACGATTTGTAGAATTATGCCAACCAGGAAAGCGTCAAAATTAAATAGTGTTTTTGTTAGGTATTGACTTATATAATTTGTGATAAAGATCATGAAGGTGTGTGTAGATAGATTCTGCTCGTGACAGCCTGCCCGTGTCAACCCGACGTTCACGATCAATGTAATTGGGTCGAGATAACAACATTTCCCATAAGGATATTTTATCGTGGTATGTACCCGTTATTATACATTATAATATGTACTCGTAATTTAATATACTATTCAATCTTTGTAATACCATTTCAATAACAAAATCTCTCTCATGGGTTTTTTATTATTTTTTAAGCTATTGCATAGCTTCTATCGCGGGCCAGCGTGGAGACCGAATCCAGAAATTCCGTGACGAAAATAACCTGACACGGGACTCCTCTACGGTGAGCCGCTAGATGGCGTTGATAAAAAATGCTATGCAATAGCTTTACCGCGGCAGTCCCCGAGTGCCACACGTCTTTTTTTTACTGTCCTCTCACCTGCAAAAAAGCCTGCAACTAAGCGGAAAGCTTGTTTTAGGTGTGGGTACGACAATAGTGCAGTGTATGGGGATCGAATCGTTGACCTTTCAGTTTTGAGCCCGCACCCTTAACTATTCGGTCGCGTGGACATTATTATTATTTTTCCAAAACTTGTAGAGTGGATTATTAAACAGGTTCCGAACATTAAATAAAGGCAAACAAATCACCGGTCATCATCCCCACCATTTGTCACGGACGCAGTAATTTCGAGCGAGCGAGGTTTTCTTCACATCGCGCGACATAATCTTGGAACGTTATTTGTCATAATTTCAACAATATCATAAAATATTTCAGCGTTTCTTTTCCCTGCCTGCTTTCAGTTTTCTCACGTTTACTTTTGAACTAAAACAAGATTTATTTCTTGACTTGAGGTTTTGCTCGCGACTTCGCTTCGTCCGTCGTGGAGTTAGGTTTTTAAAAGTCTGGAACTACTACGAGTGTTATGATTATAATATGCTGATATACTTATATCTAATGAATATTAACTTGAAATGATACACTCAAGGCTATGTGTGCTTTAATGTGTCATTTAGTATGGATATGATAAATAACAAAGTCCTACTTCTATGCGAATTAACAGATTTACGCACAAGTCTCAGGGTTAAGGTTAATTATTATAAAGTCAATCCTTACTAATATTATAAATGCGAAAGTGTGTTTGTTTGTTGGGTTGTCCTTCAACAACGCTGCAACAGAGCGACGGTACGACTTGTATTTTTGCATGGGTATACTTGGGGATCTGGAGAGTGACATAGGCCACTTTTTATCCCGGAAAATCAAAGCGGGGGTTTAAAAACTAAATCCACACGGACGAAGTCGCGGGCATCAACTAGTTAAAAATAAATTAGTTCTACAGCACTTAACCGATATATAGCAGCACCGAAATCGTGTGGAAAATGACTCATAGTAAAATCTCTGCGTTAGAACAAGCAATTTCGCATGTTGTACATTCCGACATCCGTAGATGTCCGTAGAACGTAACGAAGGTTGAGTAGGGAAAACTGAATAGAATGAAAGGACCACGATGTGAGTTTTCTGGCGTAGACAATTTAGAAAACTTGACATCTTCTACTGCCGCGTTCAAAACCACAAATCTTTACTTAAGAATCTCCTTAGTACAGATTTCAAAAGTTTTCTCTCAGAGTTAACTAAACACGTCATTGGTACATTACCTATGGAAGAATGACGTGTTATATGTATAAATAGCAAATCATTAAGAGATTAATATGTGTAGTTAATTATAAAAGCTCATTAAATACAATTTAATGAATGTCTCTGACTGCGGCATCAGTGTAAGTAAACAATATTATATTGGCAATAAGTATCTATTTTTAGAATTCATTTAAAGTATTTGTTTTTTAACTTACTTTTATTTTGTTTTATTTTTATAGCACAAAATAAAAATGATAATAGTTACATTTATAAAATGCTCACACTTTATTAACTTAAATATGGGATTCTTATATGGATTTTGAATTTTTCGGTAATTCTGGTAAGCGTACAAGCTAAAAACTTAGATAAACAAACGAAGAAGAATTTCCCATCACAGAGTCCATGTCAAAATATTTCCACTATAACATGAATTGCGCGTTAAGTTTTTAAAGTAACTGATGAAAGCGAAGTTCGTACCTACAGCTACTTGGTAGTTTATTATGCCAGCTAAACTTTAAACTGTTAAAGTAGCAAACAACGAGCGATGCTGAAGATACGGAAACTTTAATATTAATGTTCTCCTCGATAGTGGTTGGATGTAGAAGCTATAACAACTCGATTTACACAGACCAAGAGTATTAAGAAAATCACTTCTTAAATGTGACTATTATAGAGACAAAGTTTGAATAGCTTGTTGTTGTGACAATTCATAGTGTCTTGTGTGCGTAAATGCGGCAGTGGGGCGCGTCATTTCAGTTTAGACAAGCTCTACCTAAGTGTATTTTGAAGTTCGTAAGAGAAGCAAGTTATCAACATCAGCCATCGAGTCACCAAACAGCAATATAGGAATGGGCGGTGCGTATACTTCAAAGAATCGAAAGATCAATGGCGACATGCTCAAAGACCCTGCAAAAACTAGTGGGAAACGCAGCGTTAGAAGACTCCCACTATGTTGACAGGGATGTTGACGGATGATGTGAAACGCGTCCTCAATGGGCGCCGCTTAATAAAATCGGTACAAGATCGTGTTGAGCGGCGTTCCGTACACCTATGTCCAGCTGTGGACGCATTGCGGGTAAGACAACGATGAGGAAGTGCTTCTTGGTAAGATAGCTCTTTTATACATATATTAATAGCGAGCAAACGAGCAGACGGCAATCATTTAAGTCCACCCATGTCCACCCTTTTTTTTGTAAGTATTAAGAATTTAAGTTCGACCGCTTCTAAACATTTGGAGCACCAGAGACACCAGTACCTACCACCAATGTTGCAGGTATATCAGCAATTTTTTGTTGTTCCATTCCTTGATAAGCCCATGTTGTAATTAAGTGGGTAAACGTCGCAGGAAATTGGTTCCACAGTTTGGTAGTGCGTGGAAAAAAATATCTGGCACAGCGGGTGGTCGAAGTGCTCCAGGCACCCAGGTGGTAGCGTGAAATTGCCTTGCGTACGAGTATTACGGGAACATTTACAGGAATCGTTGTCTCTAAAATAGCCTAGCTATACTTAAATACATTATAAGAAAATATGACTCAGCGAACCGAAATTGATAGTGCTTGAAATTTTTGCGAGAAATGAGGTGACTGATACGTTATTGATCGACAAATCCTTTTCGAAACCCGGATTCTCGAGAAGAATAATTCAGGGACACGCGAATTCTTGGCCCCTTCATTGTTAAGGAAATATTTATGTTTAGTTAAATTTTTCAACAAAAATCCCCTCAGAGACGATACATTAGAAAATGAAAATAGGTTCTGGTTCAATCGAGCCCTGAGCTCACTATCTTACTCCCCACGCCCTTCGAATATTTATTACGTGCCTATTCAACGAACTGTTTGCGCAGTGAGGGTTAAATATCGGCCATTATGGGTTTGATGATTCATTAATTGCTGTGCCTTATTGTTTACTTAAGATTTTTTTTTCATTGATTTTAGAAGGGAATTCCAACCCTTGCTTTTTGACACAATTATGATGTATCGAGTATATACCACGAAAAATATTTTAGTTGGAACTGTCGATATTTCGACCCAGTTGCATGGACCGTGGTCATGACGGGACTGCGGTGTTGCGAGACGACAAGTTGAACTTGAAGCTGTCATGGGTAGCGAGATTCTAAGTTTAATATGTGACCTCTTAACGGATGAATTATGGGGCAAATAGTACCTAATGATCTGAAAAGTGGAAACTCTTACGAAACGGTTAAAAATAAGTACTTACCTACCATTATTGCAACAAACAAAGGCTTTTACTAAGAATTTATGAAAATATTATCTTATCTATACTTCTATCTTATACTTTATTTATACTTCTGCAACCTGGCCCTCATATCTGCATTTCATCGTAGATATTTGCCTAATTTTTTTTTAATTCTGGTCTTGTAGACAAACCTACTTACTTAAATTCTAAAGGAAAATACGCGCTAAATTCCACAAATTTTTAGAGCTTTTGCCCTAACTTTTCAGGAAAATTTCGGCATTTTGCACTGATGGAGGCTTGTTAAAATAAGGTAATCCTTGTTTGGCCTACTTATCTCGAATTAACAAGAATAACTGATTATATTCAAGCGGCTTCGCGTTATATTTTTACAGACTTAAATACCGTGACTTCGTTAGCGAACACAGACTTTACATAATCAGTAAAGATGAGTCAACAATTTTTTCTAAGTAGATTAAATAATTTTTTTGTTCTTAGGAGTTGCGAGTGATTTTAGGTGTGTCGATGATGCAAAAACCATGGGGTGTTATAAGTTTGACGTGTCTTTTTGTGTGTGTGTGTGTGTGTGTGTGTGTGTGTGTGTGCGTGTGTGTGTGTATGTATGTGGCATCATAGCTCCTGAACCGATTATGATTTTATTATATATTTATATATACACTTGTTAGCTGTTATAAGTTAATCAGAATGTTATTCAGACATATTCACTCTACTGTCCCAAGAAAGCGATAAAAGTGAAATATATTTTTAGTTTCAGTGAACTAAATTATTAATGTTGATGTTAAAGTACTTAAGGTACAAGTTGTAAAAAACTACTACGTGAAGGTAGTACCTACTTAACGATATAACTTTTCTAAATCCTCAAATGTCTAAAGATGAAAGTGAGTTTGTTAGTTGTGTGGTCTGGTGGGAGGCTTTGGCGGTGCCTAGTTACCACCCTACGTCAAAGACGTGCCACCAAGCGATTAAGCGTTGCGGCACGATGGCGTGTAGAAACTGATTAGGGGTATGGGTTGAATCTTCACTGTCATTCCTCTTCCAAGTTAGCCCGCTTACATCTTGGACTGCATTGTCACTTGCCATCAGGTAAGGTCTTGTCATCGAATAAAAAAAAATGCAACATGATCGCTAATTATGGGCCTCAAAAGAAGGCTCAGAGTGGCTCACTGAACCCGATGTTCATTCGGTCTCAAAGCAGGTGCTGCAGGTGCAGAAAAACGTTATGCAGATTTTGTCGAGTCATAGGATGCAAACTCACACACAGTAAAGTTACTTGATAAAACAATAGTAGGTAAATCAGCGGATACAGGTGGTTCCGAAAAAAGCTCTGTCAAAACATTCACAGCAATGGCGCAGATATGCGCGCAGGCGCAATTTCTTATCGCTCCCCTGAAAGGGCATCTAAATTCTCACGCCTTGTTACCAGATACCTTTCCTTGCGTAGGTACCCATTTCAGGTATCGTGTTGACAGATAAGCTCGAGCCAAGTCGAGCTCTGCAGTGTTGAACGGCTTTGCGCAGTGCCTACGTGCCTCCAGATAAACCTTTTGTTGTTTTCTTATCTGTCGCCACTGGGCCTTCTCAGCTTTGAATCACCGAAATTAAAAAAGTAATCCTTTTGTAATTCAAAATACGCCACCCTATATAACGGTGTCAAATCAAGATAAAATTTAAGGAAAGAAGTACCTACAGTTATTTTTGTATTTTTTGAATATTTTTACGATATTATTTGAACTTAAGAACTTAAGTAATAATACTAGGACGCCGAAACAAAAATTAACAATTATTATTATAAACTTTTACTCTTATAAACTAAAGTAATATTTTGTATGATAGGTAGGTAGGTATTTATGGCACTGCGTGACCTAAGCCCGTCATTCAAACATAGAATCGCTTATGTTATTTTTCACCGTACAAATATTAGTCTAGTACAAGTATTAGTTTTTATCGGAGATACAAAATAAGTTAATAACTTTGAATAATTTAATAAAGAACTTTCTTTTTAATTTTGATAAATTAAAAAGGTTCAGGTCGGACTGGTTAACGCATTTCTCATGTAGAAAGCCAAACCGATTTGGCTGAAATTTTGCACAGAGATAGATTATAGTCTAGATCTAGAATAACACCTCAATGCGTGAACGAAGTCGCGGGCATCAGCTAGTCTAATTATGAACTTTTACTTCTTTGACGAATGTAGCTACCTAAGCTAAGTATAAGTGATTTCAATACTTTCAACATAAACCTGCGGAAGAATCAAGATATTATACAGCTATGTCGCCGTAATAACAATATTATATAGATTGGAAGTAGACAAATATAAATCATTCATTTTAATAGCAACACATTAGCATGACCCGGTTGATCCTTCACATTTGAGGCACAAAAACGCGGATAATACTTAATTGGAAACTGACATCCTAACAAATAAAACTTGTCTAACAAATAATAAAAGTGTCTGTCTGTAATCTAGAAATAACTGACTCTTATTTAAAGACATATCTTATATTATTATGATTAGGTAGGTATTATAGAAAGATATTATAATACAAACAGGTGATTTTCCCGGGTAGAGAGATCAAGATTGAAAATTCAAGACGTAGTTTTAAATGAGGCGGTTTTTCATCCTGGAAATATTGTAAAGGGCCCTTGCGAAAACAAAATAAAAACTATGTAATAACAAATGGGTGTATTAATTAAAAATTAAATAAATCTACTTCTTAACTTAAAATTTTACCACTAAGTTATAAGTTAATACATTTTCACGGCCTAACCACTAGACCGACCTTGATATTTGGAACAGAGAACAAGCTTGAATTTCGGAGACGGATATATAAGTTATGTATTACCTATCCCGAAAATCAAAATTTTTACAAATATTTTAAAAAAAACAAATCCATGCGGATGGAGTCGCAACCATCAGTTAACTTAATAAAATAAAATGAACTTTGTTCCGCAAGAAACAAGTTTCTCGAGGCCGTACGATGTAATAAATAAATTAATCAGACCCATCCAAATCCCGGGCGAATCGTGTCGTGTGTTATATAAAATGAATCGTTTAATCGTACTAGCTGCTTTATGTGTCCTCATCAGTACAGTGCAATGTGTTTCATACGAAAGCGATTATGATTACAGCGAAGAGAAGGAAGAAAGATCACTTGAAGAGAAAGCCCCCATATACGACCTAAAAGATGCGCCGAAGTTGTTCGAGAAATTCATCAAAGAATACAACAAGGAGTACAAAGATAAAGCAGACTACAACATACATTTAAAGAACTTCATTACCAATTTGAAGTACATAAATGAAGTGAACAGCGAAAGCGCATCGTCATCGTCGGATATCAACTTGTTTTCGGATTTAGGGGACGAAGAACTTAGCATACTTGGATAAAGGCTGATACGGATTGAAGGTAAGATAATGTTATGTGATCAAATGAACTTCTTCAGTCAAGTTCGATCAATGTTATATGAGTGGCTTCATTCTTCAGATTAACCAGGCTGTTACTATTATACATATATCTGAAGAATGAAGTTACGAAATATGTGATCAAATGAAATTCTCAAGTGTCGTTCGATCGATATTATATGAATTTCTTAATACGAATATTAAAGTAACAACCTACCGTGGTATTGTCTTAAAAATATTGTTGAATATCGCAATCACCTCTGGGGGCTGATTCTGTAACTCAGTGCCTATCAACGACGATAAGCATTTTTTATCCATTGAAGGTTTGAAGAGAAATATCATTTACTATTTCATAGTGAACCTTCAATGGATAAAAAATATATGTCAGTGGCTTTCATTTATTGATAGGCACTGAGTTACAGGGGCTGGTTGGCTGTCACTATATCGCTATTTTAAGGCATTGTTGTAGCAAGAGCGCCATAAATACAGCCAATGACCAATATTTATACTGTAGGAATAATTAATGCAGCTTTTCCGCAATCGATCAGCCGGTTAATATAAAATACATTCTAAAAATGAATTCTCGAAATATAATCCTTCTTATTAATAATTGCGAAAGTGTTTGTTGGTTTGTTGGTTTGTCCATCAATAACGCTACAACAGAGCTACGTGATTTTTTCATGGGTATAGTTGAGGACCTGGAGAGTGACATTTTATCTCGTTTCAGTTTCTGCGGGATTTTTAAAACTAAACCCACGCGGAGGAAGTCACGAGCTAGTTCACGATATTTTTAAAATCAAAGAGAGATCGAGATGGTTTTTTCATAGAAGCACAAAAAATGCATACCTTGGTACTTTGTATTCAAGAAGCTCTTAAGCACTAGAAAACTTTTCAGTATTCGGCCCGACAGATTACACGGAAAAGTGCAGACATTTTCTACTCAATAAAATTCTATCCAGCCCTAAACTATTCTGTTAGAGTGCTTTCTTGTATTCGTGAATTCGTGATAGACTTTTAACATTTACCTTTTGTGTTAGATATCCTGTAATCCATATAATGTCAATTTTACCATCACCAGTGTCCGTTTTTTTTGAAAGCTTTCCCTTAAAAAAAGAAGAACATGATAAAAACCACAGAAAAAAAATGTCTTTTCAACTTAGAACAAGTTTGGATCGCACTTAAGAGAAGTCACCTTTGAGTGTACTCGTACCTACCTCATTTTATGTTATAATAATATTATTTATTATATAAACCTAGTTACTAATTAATATTTATTTCTGTTTTTTGTTAGAAATCCGTAAACTTTAAAAATTTCCATTTTTAAAGATTAAAAAAAAAATTTAAAGCTTTAGAGATTAGTAGGTATATGTATAATTATGTAGGATGTATGTAGGTGACATCTTTGCTCATAATGTAGCAAGATAGGGTGAAGCTTCTCCTGACTTCAAATTTTAGTGTCCGGCACAAAATACAAAATTCAACATCAACAATGTTTTCATCTCAAAAATTCCAATTTTTCCAAAGTTTTACTGTGTCTAAAAATTTCAAATGGGATCAAATTTAAGCTTTTGAAAATTTTATGGTAGTCTTCTGTGAGTTTCTTTTTTCACGTAATGTAATTTTTATAAAGCTATTTTTTTTACAATACCTTTTACGACTTTTATTATGATGTTTATTTTATTTATTGTTGCAAATGAGGGATACCTAATACTACAATCTTTTAAAAATTTATTACGTAGGTATAAAGTATCGTGCATTGTACAAGTACATTTATTGAAGTAGTATTACAATGAGTATATTCATTGTGCTCTCCGCTTTTTTACTGTTACTCTTGAAGAGAGTACATCTTGACATAATAATGGAAAAGCTTTCCGCCCGTCCGTTAGCATGCATAAACATCAATAACGTCTGCTATAAATGGACCAATTTGAACGCCTCCCACTTCAGTTATGGCTCATTCCATTTACATTTTGGATGTTTTGCTTATATTAAGTGTATTAGGAGCGATTTTGAAAAGTAGATAAAATTTTATGTCTAGACTTTACTGTGTAGACTAGAGCTATATTGCGCTGGCAGATGGTGAGCATGCTCAGACTGGTTTTATCCATAACGAGTTCGGAATGCAGTTCCATTATTAAACTTTAGAATGTTATCAAACCGTTTTTTTTTAATTAAAATATTAGAATATACCTAGTTCTTGCAATTCACAACAGCGCCTAGTTCATGGTTGTGTGTGTGTCGTATCTATATAAGTGTGAGCGAGAGCTTGCTCGCGCCTGACCGCTTCCACCTAGGCTCCTGACAAGCACGAACACTTACGCAATGTGCATGTACCTACATGACGTAACCACAAGTAAAGCGCCTGTAACTTCGTGAGATAAACGTACTATAAAACAGTTATCTATAAGTACCTACGAGGGTGCTAGAATAAGATTTAGTACCAATATCCCTAAAATACTTGGAAGTGCAAGTTATTATTTATAATACGAATAAAATTACAGTTAGTCAACAAAAACTAAAAACAACCTCATCGACAATTCTTGGTCTGACTCCTATCAGATTTTACAACTGAACTGAATCGTAAAAATCCATCCAATCTGAATTCAGTCTCCTTAAATCAAAGTACCTATTACACAACAAAAATATTCAAGCCCGTTCTCTCTCGCAAAGTTTTTTATTCCTTACATAACTCCTAACTTCATTCCATTATTCAACATTGAATTCCTTGAGCCTCAGTTATTTATTTTCTTTGATTTCCTATGACAATAAGCTATAGGAAACAGTGAAACTCCTTCCCTTTCTTAACGTATTTGACCCGAATAAGAAATCACGAACGAAATGATAAGAATAAATAAAACATAAAGTTTTAAGGTTCCGCTCAGAAAATTAATTCACATAATATTTCCGTTACTCAGCCAAGTTCAGCCTCTATTTTATATTTCAGTTCATGTACCTACATTCGCTTATACTTTACACTTCATGGTAGATTTCAATGTGAAAACGGAAAACCATCACGTAGAACCAGAACACTTTGAAAGGCAGGCTCACATGTTTAATTGAGTCTATACTCTATAGAGATAGTCAACCTGTGCGAAGCTGGGGCGAGTTCGCTAGTTTTTCTTTCTATATTTCTAGTTTTATAGTTTTTCTATTAGAGCTCAAATTGCGACTAATAGACACAGGCTTAATAAAAGGGTAAAGAAGCCTAAAGAGACTCTGCCTAAATCTTTGATAAATAAAATCAAAACTTACCGGTTTTCCATACGCACGTATTTGATTTTTTACTTATTCTTAGCTTCGCTTCATAAAATTGCGAGACAAAGGTCAGTTTTAAAAAACATACCAATAAAATAAGATAAACATTTTCCCTCATATTCTACGCTGGTTTGGAATAAAATAAACAATTTTCTTACCTTAAACTTCTTTCTCTTTTGAAAACCAAGTCCAATGAAAACAAAAGGTTTAGAAGCATTCTCATTACTTACCCTTTTATTCTACTTACATAATAGTCTGGGTGGCGAATAATTAACTTGTTATATTTAAATGAAGAAGCTAATAAGCGAAAAACATTAGAAAATGGACGACAGCTTTTTAACCTTCCACATAGGCCTAGAGACCGATGCAAAATTTCAGATGGTATAATTTATATTGAGTATGTTCTTGTTTTTCTTAGACGTCGTGTTCTTGAACATAGGTCGCTTGTATAGACTTCCACCTGCCTCGGTCTTGTGCCACCTGTATTCAGCGGTTCCATATAAATGTAATCCATCTAATGTTGTCGGCCCATCTAGTGGAAGATATGTCAAAACTTCGCTTTTCGATTCGTATCGATACCAGCTCCTTTGGATCACATAAAAATCGGTTCATGGAACTATGCTCTAGCTGGTAGCTCTGGTTCTTGTAAGGATCTACTCATTTTTAATTTGATATTGCAGGCATATTCGTTTTAAATCTCGGGAACAATTTCAATAACAATTGCTAAAAAAAACCCCTTCAAAGTTAGCCCGCTACCATCTTAGACTTCATTTCACATACCATTAGGTGAGATCGCAGCCGAGGACTATATCTTGTTATTGAATAAAAAAACCGTCTCTTAGCCTAATATTAATATGCGCAGTTAGATTTTTGCATAGGATCGTTTACGCTTTGTAGGAAAGGGTCGACAAGGCAGGCGTAATGAATTAATTTAGGTCCTACTGATAACCTCCCGCAATCTCGAAACTTGGGTTTTAGGCTCAGAAGCTTAGTATTCATTGAAAAGGAAAATAATATTATGAGCCCTTTCAGTTAATAATTTGATTTTAAACATCTAAGTTGGAGCAACATATTGTTGGATTCAGGTATTAGGATTTCAGGGACGGTGTTGACATTCCAATTGATAATTTACTTGAAGGATATAGAAGATAATTTGTCTACAACAGCTGTAGGTAGGTCATAAACCTACGATACTGGCATACGTATTACGTAATACCGCTTACCTAGGGTTACTTAGGTCAGATTATATTGAATCAACCCGAGAGTGATGACATAGGTACGGCTCTGATTCTCGGTTCAAACTTTCTACGGGTCTCATATTAAGAAAGCTCAGTGTCACTCATGCTGAGATCTATAGAGCGTGCTCTAACTCAGCTCAGACTCAAGATAGAGGTTAAAACAAAACACAAATAATATGCTCTAACATAATCTGTCTCTTTTAACTCTGTCTTGAGTCTGAGCTGATCACTCAGCTCACGAGACTATAGATTTCAGCTTTAGTGATCAAGAAAGCTGTGTTTCTCTACACGATCAAATCAGAAATGAGGAGATTCAGGAAAGAACCTGAGTCACCCACATAGCTCACATAGCCAAACTAAAACAGGTAATGAATATGATAATTCAAAATTAGAAGAAATTTTAGCGCTTCTTTGTCATTTAGATCTTAAGGTGTTGGAATGGTAAAATACGCAATTATGAAATTTGGCAGACCCCCACAATGATAAGGACGTCGTAAAACGAACTGGGTATAAGCGGCACAAGACTGCGACGTGTGGAAGCCTTATAAGAGACCTACGTCCAGCATGCCATCAATATTGCCGTCTATAGGCGGACGATGACGAAGACTGACGTTGTTTGCAGCTTGCTTGTAGCTTGCTTGCAGCGTAAAAATCGTGAATTCGTGAATCTCGTGTACATCGGATTATGTTGCACTAATAGCAAGAGAACAAGAGCATATAGTTAGTAAAACACTAATCTTATATTCTAAAAGCTATTTCCTTTTATTACGGACTAAAATTGCTCTAACATCTCACAGGTAGGTACGTTGCGACGTCGGACACTAACTTTACGACCTTTTCTTACAATTTATTCAGGAATCAGGAGTAGCAAGAAAAGCGTTTTTAAGGAACAAGCTGCGGCGTGTAAAAGACAATCTTATCTTTTTCTCACCCTAGTTACCTCAAGAATGGAATATGCTTTATTATAAGACCAAAAATAAAAACTACAAAAGGTTAGAAATATAAAGTCTTATAAAGTAGCAGGTAATGTCACCTTTTAGACTTGTCACCCTCTTACTCAAACCAAATAAACCGTTCCCTCTTATTATTTTATTTTTCCTGTTGTGTTAACATGTATTTTTAGATAACGCAGGTAGCTATTTTCCACTTTTATTCGTAGGTATGGTGATATTCTCGAATGATTACAACGTCTGTCATAAAGTGATGTTTCACAAGATCGCAACGTTAGTTCCAACTTTGGCTACGTGCCAAATAGTTATTTGTGTTACAAGGGGCCAAAGTGATATTTTGTTCTTCGAGTGTTTTATTTTGAATCCCATCCCAATTTATTTGAGGGAAGCGAAAGGTTCTAAAGTAGAAGCCTAGGCGTAGTGAGGAATTCAATATACGCCGCCCGAGACCAAAATGTTTTGGCCCCACAAGGGGCCAAAATATTTTGTTCTCAAAAAAAAAAAATAGTGTGTGTCACAAGACACACTATTTTTCATCAATACCTATGAGAAAAAAAAAAACTAGAAAATTTCTGAGAAGAAAAAAAGGTGAATGCACACTGCACATGAGTTTTGTTTCAGGGCGCATTACCGCCAAAATATAATGGACCAATAGCAATAAACATATTAAAGCAAGAACGCGGACCAATCAAAAGAGAGAAAGCTCAAACTCTCATAAGAACAAAATTGAGTTTTCATTTTTCGAATGACTAGATATGATGAAAAGATATTTGAATGTACTATACCTATATACTTACCTTGATTTGAATTCTTGCTTTAGGTACATAAAAATTACCTTTGACTTCGTTTTATCTACTTATAATACTGTTGGAAACAATGTAGCTGTAGTGTTGAAGTTAGGTACACATCTCGTAGACTAAACCCTGACAGCAAGACGTTGCATAATTAACTCGCATTATGCACGACATCATCCATGCTATTTTAAAACTAACTTGAAACTTCCTGTACAGACATTATGGTACAACTCCATAGTAAAGGACCCAAGCTTTGAACAATGACCACCTCAGGACATTAGGCCTCAATAGCCCAACGGTCAAGGTGCGGACTGAAAACTGAAAGGTCGCAGGTTCAAGCCCCACCCGTTGCACTATTGTCGTACCTACTCCTAGCACAAGCTTACCGCTTATTTGGAGTGGAGAGCAGAATATAAGTCAAGTTCAGCTTGGCTAATATTCTTTAAAAAAAAAGCTCTGAACAATGACCACCTCAAAACATTAGTAGGTACCAAAGTCAAAGTCTCTGAAGTCTGGGCAAAGTCCTGCTCTCTTTATAACGCACTATTTCTTTTTTCTTGTTGAAATATTTCTCCCAAATTTGGGGTAGGTACCTACATTAAATTTAAAATAAATATTTCGTACGTATATAATATAATACAAAGGAAAGTCATTATAAGTCCTGCATCAAATACAAGTACGTTTGTATGTCTACTTAAAACGAAATATTTCTCTCAAATGTACGGCATACAAAAGAAAAAAAAAAAAAATTTTTTTTATGACAGAACGATATCGAGTTTTTAGAACGTGTCCATAAAATTTCTATTCAAAATAAGCGTTTATGCGCAGTGAAACACAAATAATCGATTAGTATTATTTAATTTAATACAAGACATTTTAACAAAAGACGCCATATTTTTGCAAGCTAACACCGGAAGAAAGAACATAGATATTACATGTATTACAGGTACCCAATACTTCTAATTGACACTGACAGCTAATGTCAACTTGCCACAGATAATTTGTGTGGACTATCACATTTCCAATAATTTCAATTTCAAATAGGACATTTAAAATTCGTTGGTGTGGTGAGGGTCAAGAGAGAGTTAAAACTTACCATCTGTTGAATTTGTGTCATTCTACATCTAACCTTCGCTCTTAGAATTAGCGGATTTACTGCATACCTTAGCTTTGTTGCCAATTCTAGTGTACATAGAGCTGTGGAAGGATACAAGCCCTTGCCAATGTCAAGTGGTCCGAAGAGTTATGCGCACAACGCGTGCTCTTTGATTTATCTCCATTAAGATTCTGACCCCATAAATATATGTACGGTTGGTCACATACATTTAACTACCTACCGGTTTTAGACATTTTTCTTTTTTTTATGAAAAGTTAATGCTTGGCTGTTATCTTATCTGAATCTGGTGGCTTCTTTACTATCTAAGATGGCAATAAAGCGATTCACCCTATCGATTGTTATACCTACTCGTAATTGTGTGGCACGTCGCCACTCGCCATTTTTTTTTTAAATGCTCACCTTAAAAGCTGCCCTGTTCTATACAAGTCAACCTTAACCTGGAAGAGTTATGTTTGGCATTTCGTTAAAACCCACGTCATTACCTTTGTTCCATCGTACCGGAACGCTACGTCGTAGCATGCTAGAGGCACGGCAGCGTTTTTGGTAACAACTAAAAATTAACTTTATCTACTTTGGCATACGGTATAAAAAAACAAAACACGAAAAAGTTAGTTTTCATTATACCAATTTTAAGCGTAAACTTTAATTTCAACCGTAAACTTCAATTTCAACCATAAACTTCAATATCAACCGTAAACTTGGGCAATAAAGCAGATTATTATCTACTACTTACTTATTTTATTATCAAAAAGACCAACGAATCCCCATTTGTGTAGCCGCTCCAGTGCACGCTAAATCTTATATTAAGTGGGAAGTCTTAAGTTGGATTCTTGGCAGGAGCAATTTGGGTATTTATAAATAATTTTATTCTGGTCTTGTTCGATGGGAAGCTTGGGTCATGGTTATTTGCCACCCTTCAGGCACAGACAGCGCACCCTGAAGTCCATGAGGTATGGTGTCGAGTAGAAACTATGGTATTCTCTAAAAATGATTGCATCAGTGTAATCACCGCAAGGACGTTTGATTGGCTGAATTTACGGTGTTCTTGCTGCGTCAGTACATTTTAAACAATAGCGGGAAAGTACCCGCCAATCAGATGTCTTTTATTTTTAAAAAATATATTAGCTAAGCTGAACTTGACTTATATTCTTCTCTCCTCTCCAAATAAGCGAAAAACTTGTGCTAGGAATTGGTACGACAGTAGTGCAATGGGTGGGGCTCGAACCTGCGACCTTTCAGTTTTCAATCCGCACCTTTAATCATTGGGCTATTGAGGTTTCCATCATTACATTGATGCAATCAAATTTAGAGAATACCTATAGCTATACCACTATAGAAAACTATGGTCGTACGAAATGGGTTTAATTAAACTGCCATACCCCATCCAAATAAGCCCGCTTCCATTTAGATGACAGATATTAGACCTCTATACCTACAATGTGTATCAACTAAACAATAATTTAAGCATAAAGTAAACATAATATGGAATCGAACCCGGAAATTATCCATGTGTGATAACATCGCTAACGGACAGACGTCACACCATGAAATGTTATTTGCTGACGATTTGTACAAACATATTTCTATGTATTGTTTCAGGACCACAAGTACAGAAGAAACTTGGTCTACCGAAGTGATAAAATGGACACAGAAAAAAGAAATAAATATAATAATTTTCTATAGTTATGTATTTTCATTTTTAATTCGTCCTTACATTCAAAAGAAATTTTACATGAGTTTATTGAGTAGGTTATATTAATATGCATTATTATTAATAATAATTCATTATTATTTAAAAAAATATACTATGTTATAAAATAATAATGCATATTAATAATGTAATAATGTATTTCATACTAAATCAAAGTTAAAATGTAATAGTAGATATGTGCCGTTAAAAGGTCAATCAGTGCAAAGGCTAACAATGAACTTTTCGAAAAACTTTTATCGAGATAAAATCTAAAATCAACATAGATAAGCATTAACATAATACTAACTAGTGAAAAGATGCGTTGAATACATTCCATTAAAATTAGAAAAAGGCCCTTCGAAAAGGTACATCATGTACCTACTTGTAGCTCCGCAATTTACTGCGGAGTGCGCCAGGCCTGATGATGAGTACAGAGGTTGGATTGCCTAAAAGTTATTACATCAGTGTAACGATCGCAATCACCTGTCACTGGCAGATGGTATTCCCGCTAATGGTTCAATTGCATTGATACAGCCAGAACGCCATAAATTCAGCCAATTATTTTTTAATTCAGCTATGTACCTAATTTTTGTTTTAGTAACGTCGACAAAACTAGTCTCATACGCTACCGTCTACAATAAACTGAGATAATAATTTTGCAGAGAGCAATCCAGTCGCGACACACGCTGACATCCTCTGACATCCATCTTAACACTACAGAGAGCATTTGTGTCATGCTATGTCCTAGTTAATTAACTCTAGGTACAGTATTTGCAACTCGCTACGAAGTAATTATCAAGCTATGAGTTCTTACCACGTCTTATTTTATATTGCTGTTCACTTAAAATGCTGTGGTGTAAATAAAACTTACCATGGCTTTTATTTATTCCACACCACCTAGATGAAGAAAAACATTGTATATAAAGGTGAAAGCCTTCGAACAGTGTTTGCTGCCAGGGATGACTTTTGGATCCGAAACATAAATGTTATTTATAGACCTTATAAGATGGTTTAGTTTAGTGAGCAATGAAGAGAGCGCTGCTAGGAGTATCGGTGCAGGATGAAATTAGAATTGAGAATATCTGCAGGAAAACCAGCCGCTTGATTGTCTTTTGCTTAGTGTGTTAACATTTCTAAGTTTTTCCAGGATAGCTTAAGAGTGGTTTCAGACTAGCATATTTTTTGCGCGTATAAACTAGTATCAGCTTACGCGCTTACACGCGCACCACTAATCTGAAACCGCCGTTAGCAAATATATCTTAGCAAATTCCTTCACAATCGGTAAAGCCGTTATTACTTCCGAAGGTTAGGCTGGATAAACAGACAGTTATCCTATTGTTCAAATAGTCATAATAATATATGAGCTTAGTAAAAGGTATGTGTACCTAATGTGAGGTAGTTTTGGAAATCTAAGAAAGAATCTAGGAAATACAGAAAAATGAGGCTGTACTATATTATATTCTGTACTACAACGTACATACAATATACATATTATTAGAATAGGTATCTAAAGCTATTGCGTAGGTGGAATAAATCACGAATATACCTACATATATACTACGAAATAGGTTGAAACAAGTATTAACTCCGTTTCAGTTTACGGCCAACGCAAACTGGTGAAGTCGGCTCAATACAAACAAAATAAAGCTTGGACCACAATGAATCCGGCAAGGAATAGTAAGTAAATAGAACCGTGTTTGGCCCGAGTCTCGTGGACCGTGAATTGGTCGGACTGGTTCAGCCGATTGCTTCAGAAGAACTCTTCAAAGGCACGATCATGCGTGAACATATCGATATTGCCCAAACAAAATACGTCCACGTAGGTAAATTCATATCTGAAAGGTGACCACTGACCGGATTAGAACAAAGAGAAAAATCGGTGGATTACTTGAAAGTAATCAACCGTTTTCTCCGTGTATTCGGAATGAAATTTCCTCCTATTCTTTTACTTTCAATTTCCAACGGTTGTTCCTACCAAATTGCTTTATTTGAGTAGGTGGATAGGTAAGTTTTTATAGCTGATATCTAAAATAGGGGTACTTAAACAGAAGAAGCGACCCGCCCCACTTTCGAACAGACAGACAGACGCGAGGTGTAAGTACATAATACCTACAGTAGGTACCTGTGATAATAGGTACTTACGGTACCTACACCGTAAATCTGAAGAAAGAATTTTCTTTAAAATATTGGTAAGACCGTTCGTGTGGGTGTGTGTGTCTGTGGCATCGTATGTGTGGATGAACCGATTTTGCCTAGATACCCGTATGTATTTTCTCTTTTTATCTATGCCGTACCTACATACCGTAAGCTAGGCATTTAACATATTATATATTCTCAATTTTACGCAATAAAGAGTTAAACATGCTAAAGGAAAGACACTTTCTATCAAAGGATGTCCTAAAAAGTAGTTAGGTGTCTCAGTAAAATCGTTTCCTATCTAAATTTCCGCTGCAGTATGTAAGTACACTCCTTTAGGTGAAAACGTGAGAGGCGTTTCAATTTTCGACTCATAGTAGCTAGTAGATAGTAATATGTAAGCGCGTTGGAAGAAAGATACGGAGACGTGAGTATTAATATTACCTACAAGGTATCTAGGTACAAAATGTCGGGATATTAGCAGTGGCGTAACTACAGCGTTTGAGGCCCGTGGCAAATTCATCGTATGGGGCCCTCACTCCCCCAATATAAAGAAGCTCAACCAATGAGATACCTGACCGGGGGCCCCTTCAGGCTGGGGCCCGTGGCATTTTGCCGTCTTGCCACCCTATAGTTACGCCCCTGGATATTAGGTACACTACTTGCCAATGTGCCAACCTACATTCTATAGAAAGTTTAAAAACTAACCCAATAACGGAAAATTCGCTGTATCATCCGTCATATTGATTTCGTTAGTTTAAAATCTAGCCTATGTTACCATAATAACGAATCGATTGACACCTCATTCATCAAAATCGGTTCATATAATTTATTCGCTGAGATGGAACATTGGTAAATAACTTGAAGGTAAATAATCACATACCTATGTATTACAACCTAACTACTACTACCTTTAGGTAAAGCTACACATATTATACATAGGTACTTAAATCGACTACTTAGATAGAATTAAATAGCATATTATGTATGGAAAAAAAACACATTAAGACATATAAAAAATGAATCATCACTACAATATAACGCTAACTCGGAAAATTCCATAGGTATTTAAAAAATTGGTCTAGGTTCGTGGCTGGTATCTACCTAAAGTAACGCACCTGTGTGGGGAAGACCTCAAAAATCAGTAGCGCGAATAAAGCATTGCAGTTGTTTTGCATGCAGCGAGCTACAATATGAGCATTTCTAAACAAGCGGCAATAGGTCAGCCAACTAGCTGGCTAGCTACTCGAGAATGAATAGGTATCCAAGGAATATCCATTCTCATGCAAAGTAGTTTTAGTGCCGTTGGCTGCACGTAGAACGAATGAATGGAAAATGAATTTATAAATAAATGAATAGGTAATTTGATTTGTTTACTGTTTTATTTAATTTTTCAGGATAACGACAGGATGTTCTTCCAATAAGGAGTAAGGCAGATTTTTATTAGATGAATATTGATAACACATTTTGCATATTTTTAATGGTAAGTAAGTAGAAACCTATTTAAAAGCCGCAACATCTCAAAAATCGCAGGCTATCCCAAAAAGTATAAAATTGCCCTTTGATTCGGCCAATTATTATTAAATACTAAATGTCAAAAAGTAGGTATAGTTAGTCGTTATGTTAGTTGAACAGCACGCATCAGAATCTAAAGATTTTTTTAGTTGGAGGTACCTAAAAAAGCTAGGCTTAAAGCAAGGAGGAATCAAAAAATTTTTGGCCATAGTTGTAATTTTCAAAGTGAGGCAGGTACTTAATATTATGCGACAAAATTACACGTGTAGTTTGACAATCGACACGCAGGAATATAATATTTTATATTTGACAGTTCAAAAGACGAATAGTGTCATTTGAACGGTGAACCACATTTGAACTTATTGACCGTTAATAATCGATTAAACACAAAGTACGGCGATGTTTTGTTTTACTTACACTTACAATATGTGGTAGTAATAAACTTAATTATTATAGTAAATTGGATAAAATATATGTGTACTTAAAATATAGTTGTATTTAAAGTCGCTCAGCGAACTATGGAGAGGGCTATGTTAGGAGTTTCTCTGAAGGGTAAAATTCGCAATGAAGAGATCCGTAGGAGAACCAGGGTCACTGACATAGCCCAAACCATCAATAAGCTGAAGTGGCAGTGGGCAGGCCATGCTTGTCGCATGAGCGATGGCCGCTGGAGCCGGCAAGTTCTAGAATGGAGACCGCGAACAAGTAAGCGTAGTGTGGGGCGTCGTCCAGCAAGATGGACCGACGACACAAAGAGAGTGGCGGGACGTGGGTGGATGAGAAGGGCTGAGGACCGGGTGTGGTGGCGCTGTTTGGGAAAGGCCTATGTTCAGCAGTGGACGTCCGCAGGTTGAACCTGAATTAAACTTACCCGATTTAGAACCGATAATCTGTCCATGGAATTAGAAAGTACCTGCGCGTAAAACAACAAGGTTTCTCCTATTTTACGTCTACTGAATTGTCTATGTCATTTTGGTTTATATATCTGTGGCAGAACATTTGACATTGACACAAAATGTGTTGTCAACTGTCCTTGTGACAGCAAAAATTTTGACGTGCACAATAGCAAAACGAAGTTTGAATTCGTTCGTCAATTTGATCGATGTTTTGAAAGCTTTTTACAGTTTAACTATGTATCTGTGCAGTTTATTTTAATATTTATGTACGGTTAAACGTGAGGAAAAAGTGAAAACCTTTTCGGTTAATTATAGACTTTATCCTTTTAGATTATGTAGTGGATTAAGTATACAAAAATAAACAAATCGAAAATAACTTTCGTTGGTGAATAAAATATGATAAAATACTCGGCCTGGTAAGTTAAATATAAGATTACAAGATTACTTAACTTTTATTAAATCTTTTTAACTATATTATGATGAATGAATACAGATAAATTTCTAAATAAGATGTTGCTGCTTACATTTTTATTTCGGTCTTTTGGTAATATCCACAAACATATTGTAGTAGGTTCTTGATCTATAAATCGAAGTTAAAAACCTAAATATTTAAATAACCTTTAACAAATCTATTGAATTTCATAGCATTTTAATAAATAACAAACTTAGTTCATAAGTATTTAATTCATTAAGGAAGTTACTGTGAGTAGGAGAATATTATTGTATTATAAAAGGTATCTTACTGACTTAAATATTTTTAAAGATTTATAAATAAGTAATATACTTAGTATGATAAAAAAGTGTGGATGTAACTAAAAAAAAAAAATAACTAAAAAGTTAAAAACAGTACGGTTACCACTGCTGCTACGTAACGATACCAGTCATTACACAGTCCTTACCTTTGGAATCTTATTCACCTTTTTAAATTATATTTTTTTGTGAATTATTCTCTGGATATTGAACGTGTTATACAATTTAGAATTTACTCATCATTTTCTAGATGCTGTTTATATATACTTAATCATACTTTTGAATTATTTTTTTCAACTTTAGTCTTTAATGCGGGACCATAGTCACTCGATCAATTCTTTTTTAATTTTTCTAGCCTATGTAACACGAAATAAGCTAAGGATTCTAACGATACCTCATTCAACAAAATCGGGTCAGGCGTATAGAAGTTATGGTGGAATATACAAACTCACATACATACATAAATACACACATGAACAAAGAAAACAATTAATACTCCTGTTTTAGGCAGTCATATAAAAAGAGCAGACTCTAAGTTTTTGCTAGTCTTACAATGGCATTCTGAACAAGTGGTAGATTCACTTGATGATTAAAGCACTCTGCATGTAAGTATTTACATATAAATAAAAACTTATCTTCCTGAGACTGCTTCCAAACTTAATAGCTTTAGATATTAGAGGTCATTAAAAGTGTCCATTAGTGAAATTTTTGACATTTTCTGTGCCTTAAGTACTGTATACACGGACAGAAGTTTATTAGTTTTTCCTTTGATCACTCTGTAACAACTACAGATTGATGTGATTTTTTGCATGGGTGTAATGATTCAGGCCCTAGAGACTGACATAAATTAATTTTCATTCTGGAATAATAAACCATTTCTGCAGAATTTTTAAAACTTAACTCTAGAAAAAACAAAGCTGCAGGTATAAGCTAGTAATTCAGTAAATAATAATTAGTGTGAAACCCTAAGAAACATAAAAAGGAAACTTAAAACATGTTAAGTAATATTTGAATTGTTATTACATGCTCCAATAACTATACAGGTCTCACTACTTTAAAGATTACATCATGACTATTCAATTTCACAAATATAAGATGCAAAGTGTTGACAGAAATATATTTGCTAGAAAGTTTATTTATTACTAGCTGATGCCTGCGACTTCGTACATGTGGATTTAGTTTTCAAAATACTGTGGGAACTCTTTGATTTTCCGGGATAAGCCTATGTCACTCTCCAGGTCCTCAACTATACCCATGCAAAAAATTACATCGACCTGTAGCTCTGTTGCAGCGTTATTGAAGGACAAACCAACAAACAAATACACTTTATATATTAGTAAGGATTAGAAGGAAAGAAAATCCTAAATGTAGAGAGCTTTTTATGTGAATACATTAAAGAGATCCCAGGTGCTTTTACAACCTTAATCCGTATAGAAACAGATAAACAGTACAATTTAGTTGCATGTCTTGTTACTGCAGTTTTTCAATGTAGCATGATACGGATGACAGGTCAACCATAATATGTAACTTATTTAGTACCA
The DNA here is from genome assembly GCA_038048805.1 of Hipparchia sbordonii. Taxonomy (NCBI): domain Eukaryota; kingdom Metazoa; phylum Arthropoda; class Insecta; order Lepidoptera; family Nymphalidae; genus Hipparchia; species Hipparchia sbordonii. Next base: position 8,421,131 of record CM076109.1, on the reverse strand, counting down.
TATTTTTACAAGTATAAGATTTATTAACAGTATGGGGTTTGATAAATAATAATTTCCTTTGTGACTATTTCGGCGTCGCCTTAGCTAACTTTTGTTTGTATTAATTATAATATGATTAATTGATTATTGTTACTTGGGGCCAGAGTTTCTATATTCCTGACCTGCACCAGCAGACCTTTTGTAAAACTCGACGAGAGTACACGCTTTGTGAAATTACATCCAGTTAAAGTGAAATACAAAGTAAATTATGAAACAGATTTTCTGAAAAAGAATGATCTTATTAGATTTTAATGGTGTGAATTTGAACCTTACGATTGCAACAATGTGGTACAAAATAAATTATGTTCTAAGACCTATAGTCGGCACCATGCAACAATGAAAAAATTGTAATAATCGCCATTCCTGTCTAACTTAATATAAATAATAGATGAGGATCTTGAACAGTTTGGAAGGTTAATTAGTTCTGAAATTTAGTTCAGTTAAGTAACATTTGTTTGATCTCGCATAGATGTTCCTACCTTCTTGGTCCACGACTTTGTTTGATTGTGTGGAACATGTGTGGAGTTACGTTTTTAAAAATCCTACAGGAATCCTATAGCCTATGTCAGTCTCTAAATCTGTCTATGGAAAAATCATGTTGATTCGATGGTCCATTGCATGATTGAGGGACAATCAATCACACTTTAGAACTTAAAATATTAGCTTCGGAAAGCAGGTTAAGACGAAGACGACAATACTCGTTTGTTAACCCACGACAATACTCACTTTTTAACCGCCGACAAAAAAGAGGGCTCGTTATAAGTTTGACGTGTGTATCTATTAGTCTGTGTGTCTGTCGGTTAACACGTAACTCCCTAACGAGTGGACCATTTTTTCTGTTTGAAAGCTTACTTGATCAAGATGGATCTTTAATTTGTGAAGACATCTTCAGGCGTTTGCAGGTCATGAGTTCAGTTCCAATTTGATAAAAAGGTCTTGTAAACTTTCACAGTTGCGATTGATTTGAAATATTTCGGATTATTTCCAAGGCATGGTAACATTGAGCTGATGCTGCAGCATCAAGTAATCTGCAGGAAACCCAACTCCTCGGCAGCTTAAAGCAGCTATAGTGACGTGTTTGGACTCACTAGAAGGCTTCCTCATGTCTGGTTTGATCCCTCAGTCATATTCCGAGCGTAGCTTTCTCCGCCGCAGAGGGACCCTGTGCTTTCTTCTGAAGTTTAAGAAGGAGGATCTAATAATGGCGCACCAAACTGGGTAACAGGATGTCGGGAAATCAATATCATACATAATCTAGCCATAGATTCACATGTTGGGGGTGATTTAAATTTTGAATTTACTCTTGTATACTTTAGCCTCATAAAAGCATGTGACTTGCAACAATTGCCTGTATCCACAGCGAAGTAACTATATTGTTATGAGCGTAATTTGCTGCGAATGCCGAGATAAGATGCCCTGACGGCTTATGCAGCAGTTATTCGCTAATTAATTCCCGCCCTGCGGAGTAATATGGGATACCTAAGCACTAATCTTGGCTTACCGTATTACTTCACTGGCTCAAAGCCAGCGGCTGTCATAGTCAGTCACGAACGTTAATTTGCAATGAGATTGAATAACTATGGCACTAAAGGCTGATTCACGTTATACCGTGCCGGGACTGGTGAAACATTTTTGTATGGACTTACCCTGGCAAAGGCACGGGTTCGTCCGGTTGACCGTGAATTAGTTCATATAAATCGTGGCCCATCCGTTAAGGGCCCGGTTCTGAAACAACGTAATATGAATTACAGACAACCTGCTTCCATCCGAGTTACAAAGCTCAACTGGCTAAAACACACACATAATGTTTCAAAGAACTCATGGACATTGGGATCCCAAGATGCTCGAATGGCGACCTCGCATCGGGAATTACAGCATTGAAAGACAAGGATAACGAACGATCTCTATCGAGTTTCTGACAGCGCTACAGACGGCACAAGATCATGTTCTGTGGCGATGTTGTGTAAAATGTATAATTGGAATTTTAATAGAAAACAGTAGTCTAATAGACACAATATTTTATTTATTGACAACTAAAAGACTGTTAACCTCATAGACTTATTATATTACTGCGTACTAACCTTCATATTATAATATTGCAGTACTCTTACGAGTATCATACATAGTTTATGATAACCTGCCATTGTTAATATTATGGACAGCCAGTAGCTGTATAACCTCATGAAACATATTATTTAGCTGTGGACGCCTAACTGTCCTAACAGTAGTAGAAACTCAAGTAGGTAAGTTCGGCCAAAAAACTAATATCACCGAATAACTAACATTGATTACGTTTATAATAGTTCAGTCCCTACTCCCTATTCTTAATTTTAAACTAAGTCTGATGATCGCTTATTCTTCCAAAAGTATCATTTTCGCTTTTAAAATGTTACTGTTGATGCTTAATAATGATTGTGATTTATCTTGATCGGCCCTTGAAATTAATTTTGTTGTTCGCTTAATGCCCGGCGCTGGGTTGCGATAACGTTGACGGATCGGGGATCGGACGGTTCGAATTGATGAGCGTAGTACGTGCTGTGCCACTCGACGCCCGTTTGATGTATCGATGACTTGTAATAGGCGGACTTACACGGGCACCGTAAAGACTAAAACACATTGGTGTCTTGTCGTCCGTTAAAAAGTTGCTGAACCTATACCTCGTTGCTGACTATACCTTGCTGAACTGGAACTGAGGAACTGAGTTTTTAAAATGGATTGATGGAACAGAAACAGAAATGCTTTTACATGATTTTATGCTGACAAAGAAGGAAGTGTTGGAGCAATGGTCTCCTTTAAACCTGTAGGTTAAGAAATGTTTCTAGATCGTAATTATTCCACTTGTAAATGAAGAGGCCAATGTAACGGTGATTGATGTGTGCACAAGGTGCGATCTGTGGAAAAACAACAACGGAATCCCTAGCGTGGAAGTTTTCTTCGGAATTTAATCCGCATAGATTAGCCCAATGGTTGAAGCTGCGGGCTGAAAACTGAAAGGTCGAAGGTTTAACCCTACCCGTTGCACTGTCATACCCACTCCAAACACAAGATTTCCGCTGATTTGGAGGGAGAGGAGTCAACTTCAGCTTGGCTGATACTCTTAAAAATATATATATATGGCGCGTCCCTTATATTTCAATACGAGAATTTTGCATTGCAACGAATTTCCTTTGGCGTTTTCCCGGCCCTATAATTTAAGGGTCACGAGTGTTGTAAGCATGCTAAGCGACATGTCGCCAGTGTGGTCAATACGCTAACACGGCCAACACTGTAATTTGTAAAAGAAAAAGTCAGGCTCGACCCTTGCAGATTTGCAGTATCATCGGCTCCGACAGAGTCAATCTCGCATAGGCCGGCGGGAGAGCAAATTCTCATTCCCTCCAAATTAGTCTCCTGATATTCATATAAATTGTTTCGTGACTGGAAGTGGCCGTAATACTTTACTGATGCTGTGTAAGATAAAGAAGAGAAAGTAAGAAGTTCCGGAATTTTATGTTTCTTACGCAATATTATGTTACATATTTTGTACACGCGCTAGCTTATACGGAAAAATAGTAGTTTGGCTTGCCAAAAATTCTCCGGCTAAAATCACCCAACCTCAGCTTATTTAGGGCTGATATTTCAAACGCTCAATAATAAAATAATCTTTAATCAATGAATAAATTTGACGCTTTTTTTTCTAGTTTTTGTAAAGGAAATCTATCTTTAATTTTATTGCTTATTTTAATGCTTATGTTTATTTTAATGCTAAATAGGTACCTACCTAAGATAGATGAGCGGAAATTCAACCTTTAGAAAAGATATTTTTTAAATTGAGACTTTGGCATTGAAAATTGAAACCTTGATTTTTATGAAAATTGAAACCTTGATTTTTATATAATGGCTTACATTTATCAGTTAATTACCTATGTTAAATAAATTATTCGTTTTGAATTGATAGGAAATGTTGAACGACGTTTACACAGCTGCTATTTCGAATATCCAATAATTTATCCATGAATAGGTATAAAGTAAGGAAATTTTTGCTGCAGTGGCATTTAATGAGTCCTTGTTATTACTTACATGATTAAAAGTACTCAAATACGTACAAGTAGTACGTTAAAATACAAAGAATAGTTCAATAATAACCTTATAATGAGTAATAAGGTGTCGAACTCACATTTCATGTAAGAAATTGATGCTGTGTAAGACTTGGAGCATATAACTGTGTACGATGTAATCGACGCGCCGCGCCTCGTAGGTACCTACCAAGCAATTTGTTCTTGCTGAAATATTTTTTGTTCGCTACTGAGGCTTATTAGTAGTGACATTAATAATACTTTTACTGGAATATTCCTAGAAGTAGAAGGTAGGTACCTAACTGAATAATCACATTCTTTGTTATATATTTGAGTCTTTTCATATTCTGTCATTATATTTAGGATTCTGTCAGTAAATTCCTATATATCTTATTTAATTAACCGACGAAAAAAACAAGAGGAGGTTCTCAATTCGTCGCGTATATATTTTTTTTTATGAATGACCACGCATACCTTTTTTTTTTTTATTCGATGACAAGATAGCCCTTGACTGCGATCTCACCTATACCATCTTAGACGATGCAGTCTAAGATGGTAGCGGCCTAACTTGGAAGGGGTATAGCAGTGTAAATTCAACCCATACCCCTAATCAGTTTCTACACGCCATCGTGCCGGAACGCTAAATCGCTTGGCGGCACGTCTTTGACGATAGGGTGGTAACTAGCCACGGCCAAAGCCCACCAGACAAACCTTTTCGCAGAGACGTCCGATTTTGATGATTCTTTTTTTAATGGATAGTTAACCAGCCGTTATCTGAAGCTATCGTTCAGAAGAAGCAGTTATTTCAAAATGATAGAGGCAAACAATTTTTTCTAATACATAACTAATACTTCTATTAGTAAAGATTTCATTCACTGCTGGCTAACGTAAGGCCCTCGATCAACAGTAAAAAGGATACTCATTTTTTACTTTTTGACAGTTTTTATATTGGCAATCTGTCAAAACGTCTGTATTCGTTAGTTAAAATCGCCGCTAAATGACCATTAATTTTTTTACCATTTTCTCTGAATTTACTTCATTTTTAAGAAAACCTCATCTGCATCATTTTTAACATCATCCAAAATGCAGTTTTAGTTGATTTCCTATTGTGTTACCTATTGTGTTTATGAATGTCTGAACGACCTTCTTGTTTCGAAACAAAAACCATTATTGAAATTGACTTCAGAATTTATAATTCATAAATAATTATTATTGATTATGTTTTAAACTGTTTTATGTTCTTTAGTTGTAATAAGTTAAGTTTCGATCAAGCCTGTAAACGCATAAAACGCAAGAATAATTTATCTATCTCTATAAATAATTACTAGGATAATAATCGATTCGTGACCATTTATCGGAATTCTAGTCTGCAATTCAATAGTTACCGTAAACTATTAGTTCTTTTTAGTGCAGTATCACGATTTTTATTGGTACATACAACAATTTTTTGATGATCTTAAACTAATTACTACTACCACTACTTACTTACTACTACTACTTCATTTTTTCGTTTGTTAGCAAAATAAATGAACCTTTCAATAGCGTTCAAGAAACTCGTTTTATCGTATTGTATATCTACAATATGTATGCGTGATATTATTTCTGCTTTGTGTTGTGCCGCTTTTTAGTCATGATTTAATACCCCAATAACGTAAACATTTCGTTGTTTTATAGATAAAAGATACAATATAAATAATCACGGTTTTGTGATAAATGTAATCAAATAAAATTAAATATCGTAGTTATATTTGTTTATCAAGGTCTGTTATTTTAATTGCTGTTATATTTTCAATTTTAACTGCTTGCTATTTAATAACCTTCCTTAGTTGAGGTATTAGTCTCCCCTCGGTAGGAGTTTTGGGACATCCTATAATATCTTTATATATGTACGAATATTTTATATATTCCAAATTTAATTTAAAACATTTCTCTCACTTAATTAAGGCAATTGCTAAAGGCGATGTATTGTAGCTAATCAAACACTTCATAAAAGAAAATTTAGCATAAATAAATATACCTACGTTGCTCAATTTGCCTTATCAACATCCATTAACCAGCTTCAATATGACATTTAACAACGTGCATATCATCGTCAATTGCCGACTATTCGGTTCACGTACCTCCAGTTATTTCACTTTAGTTATTCCCAGTATGCTATTCCATGTTTTTGTAGCAGTAGCTATCAAGTTTTCGTAATAAATTAACTTGCATAAGAGATTAGAGAAGAGCTTCCACATAATATGTCGAACATAAAGTGGCTCTTGCTGGATGTTTTCTTAACCTACTGAATTACTGATAGGTTACCATTCGATAAGTTCCTACTTCCGAATATACCTATATTCGGATACCTATGTTCCGGATGGTTCCGGATGTACCCACTCTATCCCTAGAATATTCCCAAAATCTAATGAACTATTCAATCATATCTTCTATTAATTCATAAGGCGTTGTCTTCCAGTAGGACAGTTTTATAGATGCTTATCTATCTTCTATATTCTATATTATATGTATTGCTTAATGTTACCAGAACTCAAAAATGACTTGACCAATATGGATATTTTTTTGTTTTGTTCGACTTAATAATATCACGGTTTTGTTAAAAACAAAAAAAATTGAGAAAATCTAAAAAAGAACAGCTAATAATCTAGAAAAAATCAAAATTGGTAATTTGGTATAGGAATCACCAATTCGATCACTTAACAGATGGCGAGCGAAGCCGCGGGTGGAAGCTAGTAGAAAATAGTCTCCAACACCAGATGGCGATAGAGTCAATATTTCTGATTTGGTGATATTATCAGTTGGGCCATCACTCATTTTGTCAATAATGTGACATCAAGTGTTTATATAATAAGTACTCGTAGATATAACCGATAAGATGTATTTTAATTATGAATTAACAATTGCTGTACAATAGATCCTTATCTTAAATTCAATACCATAAAAAACCTTAGCTATATAACCTTGATGACTAATGTACCTACAATCCATTAGAATGAAATGGTTTGATATTATGATGTTTAATAGGTAAATACCTACTTCCCGCTCCGTTCCGCAACCCATAATATTGTATGCAGTCTCATTTGCCGGTTTGTAATTGCCACATTAACTACACAACAATTGCCTATATTTCTGTGTTGTGGACTTTAACTGTCAATTCTGCAAACGCAGAGTTAATGAAAATCCTCAGTCCAATGGCCCATAATTGACCCAGCAACCTACCTGGGCAGAGAGATGTTATATGTCTAGAGGAGCGGAGGCTGCTCCTCCTCCATACATAAGCGTACAGTAACAACAAATGGAAATTAAAAATTTAAAACGCCACCGATTCTATACCCAGACTATGTATGACATACCTATCCGACATTCTGTTTCGATCATCATCTATCTAACACTAATTTGGTGTCATGAATTTTTAAATGAAAAAAGCTGTAGCAATGAAGTATTACATACCCATTAAAAAAATTCTGTTTTGAAATAGTAAACAAATAACAATCATTAATTAAGTGTCCAAATATGCCAAAGAGTCAAGTTTGGACTTTTCGCAAATCCGTCACTGTTCATCATCATGTGTCATCATGACGAAACAGTCTCTAACAAGGATCGCCACACGACACGGTCTTGTGCGTACACGGCTGGACTGCATCATTTGTTGTGAGAAATCGGTAGAGAAGGATATTAAAATTGGCCACGAACCTTTGGTACAGTCATCGATATAAAATAGTACTATTTATATCGATGGGTACAGTCAAAGATTTCATTATCTCGGATCCCTCATTACATCAGACAAATAAAAAGCTATTTCGTTGAAAATACAAAGAAGAATTACCTCGACAGTTAAATTTTAATTTGGTATGCCCTGCTAACTTCGATCGAAGATCCTGGCAAGACATCTCAAAGTACTATTATAAAAACCGAATTTAGGCCAATACATATCTACTTATGGCCCTGAAATAGAAGTGATAAAAACAGCCTTGTAATTTACGAACGACGTATTGTGTTGAGACGGATATTCGGTGCTGTTCTAGAAAATGGTTTTTACGTGTACAATAACAAGCGATAGAATTCTTATAGGTCAAACAAAACCTAGATGCATGTGTATAATCAAAGCCTAGATGCCCGTGGATAGATTGATTGGAAAAGGACTTGAGGGTTTTGGGGGTTGGAGTTGGAAATAAGTTGCTGACCACCTCCGTTGGAGAAGTTTGCTTTACCAAGCCAAGGAACACCCAGGGATATAGAGCTTTAATGATTATTTGATTAAATCGAGTCGCAATAGCTCAACGAGCCAGAAGACTGAAATTAGAGATTTGGACGGGTCAAATCTCACCCGTTGCATTATTGTGCCCGCTCCTGACACAAGCTTTAAATGCCTGTGGGGAAAGTAAAATGATGCACCCTCTAGTTATATAGCATGTCTCTGGCGTAAAGTAACAAAGAGCTGGAACGACATTGTCTGGCATGGGTTTATTAGCTCGCAGTGGACTATCACGAGCTAACAGCGCCCTGCTATCGAGTTCATCAGTTCTGTTTTCAACACTACATCGATTCGCCCAACTTTGTTCGCAAGGTGAATCCACAGTAATTGATTCACAGTCAGCCAATGCGCACTCAGCCAGCGTGGTGCACTATGGCCTGTAATCTATGCCTAATAAATAGGTAGAGGGGAAGCGGTAGAGGGGATTAAGTAGGTATATTAATTATGCTCAGCATGGCTAATATTCTTTGAAAAAAATTTGTTTAACGGTCACAAGAAATTTTTAGGTTTAAAAGACTCCCACCTAACTCCAGATTTGACTGCTTTATTGCGCCAATAATATTATGATTTAAAAATTATATCTCTGATGAGCATAGAGCCATTAAAAAACGATGAATCGTGAATCATTTTCATGTTGCCCAGTATATACCTGCCTGCCACCATACCTGCTCCCTAAATAAAGTTCATGCTATTTAAATATTCCCAGTCAAGCTGAAGCCTTTAGCAATAAAACAACTTTCCAATCACCCGCGCATATGACGCAGTAATCATATGATTACCTCGGTGATTTACAGAATAGACTATTCGTATTTTATGCATAAAAGGGAAATGAAAGATATTATCGTCCACGCAACCCTTTGAACCCTTTCATTTATTATTCCCTTCACATTCGCAAATAGAGTAGGTACTTTACGCACGGCAACGCCGAGTGTTACACAAACAATAATACTCGTACGTATAAGATCTTCACTTGTATTATCCCTATTACGTAAGAACTACTTTCGACCCTTTGTTTTTCGTTGGCGGAGCTTGACGTTCGTAGCATTTATCAGGAAATGGGAAGTGTATGACACAAAGGGTCTTAAATTAAATTAACCGCCCCAATATTCCCTTCAGAGGGGTATTATCTTTTATCAAGGGAAAGGCTTTACATCCGTCGTCGACGCCATTTTAGGCCCATATTGGTCTAAAACAGATTGTAATTGTATAGACGTTACTGTTACCACATCTAATGTGTCCGGTTCTGTCTCTGTGTATACCTACTTTATACAGACATATATACACGTAACAAGTAAGCTACAAAACTACTGTTATACCTGTTATAGTCAATGACCAGATAATAAAGTCTATATGAAACCAATTCACGTCAAACTTTCGACTGTGCACCCAAACCACATTTTGTTTTCTTCGCTTTAGTTTTAAACACTGTTATCTCATCGTATACAGATGTGAACACATAAGTACAGTAGAAATGGGGGGCATGAATAGATTTCCAGGTACCCCATTTGCACTATTAGTTTCATTCATTAATCAATGGATTCAATTCCGACTGAAAACAGTATTTATATTTTAAGGAATATTTCACGTATTTGAAATGTAATTCTTAGTTTCCATCGGATACTTTTGAATGTGATTGAAGTTATGAATGAAACTAACAACGTTTCTAACTAGCTCGATCTTTTTGTTTTTTAATTCCTGACTTACCTACTATCAACTACTATTTCAAATTAACTGTAAAGGCATTCCGAACTAGTGTTAGATACACTAGATAATTCAAAAGCTTTCTGCTTTTCTGAACCTATTAGCTGAAAACCGCGATTAAGTTTTTTTTTAATTTCAGTGGGAATTCTCTTATTTTCCGGGATGAAAAGTGACAAAAAGCCAAATTGGTTCCGTCTTTGTGGCGTGATTGAGTAACAAACATCCATCCATACATCCAAACTTAAACATTTATAATATTAGTGGGATTCAAATAGAAATATGGGACTGGGTACTCGATTTCGTTCCCCTATTTCTACATTACTTACCTCTATAGCATCCTCAATTCCAAGAATCATAACAAATTATGATTTAGTTTAGTTCCGGCCGTCGTTTTCATTCCCAAAGTTTCATCCTGATGTTGTGTTTATTGTATAAATTAACAGTAGTTAGTTTCGCAACTTATTTCCAACAAGCTCGTTCGTTTCAGAATAAAAGTTCGCCAAACTAAACCATAAATAAGTTATGTATAGCGAATGAACGTGAACAATGTTTTGAACTTTGTCGTGTTCGTGTAATTTAATATTTATTCTGATAATTTATTACTGCGTCCTCTTGTTTATTGGAATCTGGCTTCTGTTTTTCCAGCTAACTATAACTTATGCACCTATAAGAATTTTTCTAGGCAAGTGCATACATTATAGCTTTCTTCTTCGCCTACTATCAAGTGCTATCATGGTTTAGGTTTTGTCACTGTCATATACCGAGAAAAAAAAGGCTGCGAAGTGATTAACAAATAATAAATTAAAAAAAATTAAACTATGTGTAATAAAAATTAAAAAAAAAACTGTAATTTCCGAAGTTGTAGCTTTTTATCATTAAAACTATTGCTTAAAATAATTTTCTAGTTCGTAACGAATTTAGATTAAAACATCTTATTGTTTTTAAATGTGTCATTGTTTCATTTCATTCCTATGTTTTACCAAAATGTGTTTTTGAAAATAGTAAATTATAGCAAAATAGGCAAGCTTCATGCTTCTGATTAAAATTAATATTTACTCATAATACATATTTTTCCCACAGGTAAACAACCATGTCTACGCCGTCCAAGAAACGTTACAAGAAACAAACATGGTGCATGCGATTTATGTACAAGAGATTGCCGATCATAAAAACGTTGCCCGAATACAATTCGGAAAAGGCTTTGGCGGATTTTATAGCAGGAATTACAGTAGGACTTACGGTCATACCACAAGCGCTGGCTTACGCGACTCTAGCCGGATTGCACCCACAGGTAGAGTATAGAGGTGATCCTTAATTATTATCTAGGCTTACGATAGGAAATTATGCAATCTGAATGTACATTTTCGATTGTATTAAGTTAAAACCCCTGTTTTACTATCTTGTGTAAAGTATGATTCTGCCTGTTATCTACTAGTTTTGATAGTGTGCTTTAGATTTGGTTTTGGGTAACTTCTTTTTGTTGCTTTTTAGTATTCCGTACGCAAAGGGTGCCAACGGGGCCCTATTACCTATTAAGCCTCTGCTGTAAGTCCGTTTGTCCGTCAGCGGGCTGTATCTCATGATCCGCAATAGCTAGCTAGGTAGACAGTTTAAATTTTCACAGAATGTATATTTCTGTTGACGCTAGAACAACAAATAATAAAAATAAATTAAAAATTAAAGTTAGCGCCCACTAGAAAACGTGTTATTTTCGGTGTTTTTTAGTACGGGACCCTTCGTATGCGAGTCGAACTCGCATTTGGCCGGTTTTTTTATATTCTCTCTCTCCTCCAAATAAACGGAAAGCTTGTGTTAGGAGTGGGTACGACTAAAGTGCAACCGAACTGTCTACCTTTCCGTTATCAGTTCGTACCTTTAACCGTTGGACAATTTAGGCATCTAAATCCATACTTCCGTACCTACTGTACCTACTAATATTATAAATGTGATAGTAAATCTGTCAGTTTCTATACTAGCTGATGCTCGCGACTTCGTCGGGGTTTAGATCCCCGCGCGAACTCTATAATTTTCTGGGATAATATGTTCTGAGCTATCTCTTTTCCAAATTTCAGTCAAATCATTCGTTGTGGCGTGAAGCTGTAACAAACACATTCACATACAAACTTTATAATATTAGTGTGTAATATTGTACACGACTTCCTTAAATATTCGCATAAATACCATTTAATGTCCGATTAAAATTCATGGGATTAACAGTTAGTGTCACGTAATGATGTAATAAAAGAAGTTGAAATGCTATCAAACAAGTTTCAACCGTTGTCGCCAAACACACACATTCAAAAAAATATAATCATAGTAGTAGCAGTCTAAATATATAAAAGGCAAAAGTGACTGACTGACTGAATGACTGACTGAACTATTACATACATAGCTAGAATGACAGATAACATTTAGTATTTGCAACACAAAAACAGTCTATTTGATAGATTGCCTAATAAGAAATCTGAAAAGTCAATAACCTAAGATATCATGTGTTTGGTAAGTAATCTATTTTGCGGATTTACTGCCAATTTTTTAACTTATTTATTCGACCAGAAAAAAAAAACTTACACTGCTGGATTTTAGAAGTCACGTCATAAGGTGCAAACGCCTGTGCGCAGAAATGTGTATCTACTATACGTTTACGCACCTCCAACAAAATATGACACGACATCTTGCGTCTAACAGAGTAACTTTTTAAAAAAAAAAATTTTTAGTATATATTTCAATTTCATTTTCCGTGTTATATCATCCTGAGTGGATATCATAATATAAACCACATCTCGGAAGCAAAGGAAATGACTTGATTTCAATAAACCGTAAACATAGTAAAGGGGAATTTTGTTTTACTATGGAGGATTTCCGACCTTGTGTGCCAAGTCGTAAAAGTGGAACCTTTAATCCACTTCGTTCGTCCCACAGCTTTCTTTTCCCTAGAGTTTACAACCTATCAGGATGAAATTTCGCAGACAGATGTGCCTTGAAAATCGAAAACAGCAGTAAGTAAAAAATATTTACTGCCACCCATCAAACAGATAAAAAAGGATTTCCCATCGGAAAAATTATTACCCAAAGATCGGATAGATGCGAACAGCAATAAAATATAAAGAAATATAGACATAAATAAGAGAATCAAATAAGTACTGATGTCCATAAAATTTAAAAAGACTTTTTGATAATGAATTCTGTAATTAAAAAAAGTAGAAAAGAAAGATAGTAGGTAAATTTTTAGTTTTTAATAGAAGTAACTCTCGACTGCTCCCTATACAAATGAAATATGTTTCTTATTTTAATATTAACGAAACCAAGTCTCTCGCGGCAAGTTATCTGCAAGTTTTAGCTAGGCTAGGATAATGATTTCTGCAAGAAATTGTGCAAAAATAATTGATAAGAATGACGGCTACGAATATTGTAATATCCACACATGTTCAAACAGTTCGAGAAGTACGATTGTATTTAAATGGCCTCCACATGCAGCTGTTCTGAACATAAACAGAGAAAATTACAAAAAGCTAATATTACATGTACAGAAAATTTAAATATTATATAATTGCGATTTGTGTTCCAAATTTTGTTTTAAGATAGAGCCAAGTTAATACATATAATATATAATATAGAGAATATTATTGATAAGTATAGTTGCAAAACATCTTATGTAATACTAGATGGTGACCGCAACTTCGTCTTCAAAATCGCTTGTTGATGACTAATGATTTCCCGGAATAAAAATTCCCGTCTCTGCAATTTTGCCAAGACGTTTCAAGTTAGACTTAGAGACAACATAAATAATTTTATTATCTCTTATCACAAGTTTTATTTTCTAGGTATGTAACCTAAAATGTAACCTAACTAGTAGGTAATTATGTTGTATAAACCTAGAGGTAAAGATTTTTACTACCAAGAGTCAAGAGTTCAAATCCAACGCACACCTCTAACTTTTCAGTTATGTGCGTTTAGCACAGATAAAGCATCGAATAGAAATAGAAATATTTTTTATTCAAATAAACTTTTACAAGTACTTTTGAATCGTCAATGAATCTACCACTATCTATGCTTTATTAATCTAATATTGTTACAGTATGGCCTATACTCTTCATTTATGGGATGTTTTGTCTATGCAATATTTGGTTCATGCAAAGAGATCACATTGGGACCCACTGCGCTCTTGGCCCTCATGACGTATGAGCAAATACAGGGACGAAACTTCGACTACGCCGTACTTCTGTGTTTCCTAACCGGAGTAGTTCAGCTGGCTATGGGAATATTGCACTTGGGTAAGTTTGCCTTTACTTGCATGTACAAAGTATACCTATGTGTCTATGTGAAGTTACTCTGTACAACTTGTAGCTAGGAATTTAATATTTGATCATATTTATATAACGTCTGTCTAGTAGTAAATTACCCTACTAATTAATCCTTACTAATTTTATAAATGCAATAGTATGGTTGTTCGTTGGTTTGTCCTATAATCACGCGGCAACGAATCAAGCTCTAACTCAGTTGATTTTTAGAACCTGGAGAGTGACTTTATTATTCCAAAACAAAGGTTTACACTATATCTACATCCGCGGGTTTCTTAAAACCTAATTCCATGTGAGAGAAATCGCTGGCAAAAGCTAGTGGTAAATTATTGTTTTGACATTTTCAGACAATTCGCTGGCTGCAGTATGACTCTTTAGTGTTACTTCCATGGTATGCCTACTTCTGAAATGTTGGCAACGCATCGTTGCATTCTCGATTTTATAAAAATCGTGCTTGCTTTCCCAGACTATGTTGTTTCTATACGTTTGCCTTATAGTTGAATCGTTGTTAGTAATGGCTACATAACTGAGTAAATATCATTCGGATCACCAGAAGTTTCACCCTATGCTACAGATAGGTGCTACTAGTGAAGTCGCCCACGGTGACTTTTTGCAGTGATTCAGCAGCGATACAATCGCAAAAAGAACGTGATACGGTCGCAGGTCGTAAACCTTCGCCCACGTAACATCCTACATCGCTACTATCGCGTTACAACATCGATACAGACGCGATGCACCATCGATAGAGTCGTGCGCTGTAGTGAGTACCAACCTGTGAATACCTGTGGCCCCCGCTCTTTACCCGATGTCATCTGAAACAGTCGCGAGTTTGCAACGATGCTGAATCGATACTATGCGATTATATCGCTACTAAATCGCTTCTGTCGCGTGTTGCAAATACGACGAAACGCTAAAAGTTATGAGGCAGACGCGCGTTAATGAATCGCTGGAAAAAGTAGCCGTGGGCGATCTCCCTTACATGTCAATTTTCCTTTCAACAGGCGTTCTCATAGATTTCATATCTGTACCAGTAACAGTTGGTTTCACGTCAGCCACGTCCGTTATAATAGCAGTGTCTCAACTCAAATCATTATTGGGACTGCAATTTAGATCATCTGGGTTTCTGGACAATGTTAAAAAGGTAATTCTTACGACTTCAATCTGTCTTTAGGATTAGTATAAGACTTAATTCGATTGATCGTATTCGTATTCGATGACGTTAGTGTCAAAGAAAAATGAACCTTAACAGTATTGATTCAGTACAACCGATCTTTGGAGCGTATCCGTACACATAAACGTATACAAATTTACGGAAATTGAGCTCTAATTCAATGGGGTTATGGTTCATTTTACTTTGACACTAATGTCATCGAATACAAATACGATCAATCGAATTAAATCTTATAACTAACCTAACCCCACTGATTATTGATTAATTGATTTTATTATACAGTACAGAGCAGACAAGACTGTGGAATATGGGTGTCTTTTTTTTAATTCGATGACAAGATTGTCCTTGACTGTGATCTCACCTGATGATAAGTGACGATACAGTCTAAGTCTGGTAGGGGACTAACTTCGTACATTTCGTTTTAGCGTTATATTCTACTTACTTTAAACTAAATTCAAATCTATGCAGTTACAAGTCTATAGGGAGACGCGATTGAATATTTGCTATTGTTCCAGGTATTTGTGAACATTCCCAACGCCAATATAGCAGATAGTGTTTTGGGTATTTCGTGTATAATTATACTGCTTATAATGAGGGTGAGTATTTTTAAGTTAAAAGTCTTAAAAAATATGTACCTATGTACATCTACCAAATTTGGTAGATGTAGGTACATATCTTTTTCAAACTGGTTTGGCTGAAATTTGGCACAGAGATATTTTATAGTCTGGAATAGCGAATAGACTATTTTTTATCCCGCAAAATAAGAGAGTTCCCGCGGGAATCAAAATCCACGCGAACGAAGTCGCGCGAATCATGTAGTTTGAATAAAAACTAAAATCATAACAAGAATCGTAATTTCATTAGTCATGCTGGTCCCAGATAATGAATTTATACCATAGAGTAGAGATTATTCGAAAAAAATGATGATAATAGATAACAAAATTATTAAGTAAGTAAGTATATGAAAAAAATGCGGTATGCTACTGCCCTTCGGAACGTTGTATACTCTAGGTCTAGTGGTTGTATATTAGTAATATACGCAAGTTATTTATTAATTAATCGCCGGATCGCGTGCATTGCGTGATCCTGTGCCGAGATAGTGTATTTTATTAATACGTTTTTGGGTTCTTAAATCTATATTGCAGAGTGTAATAAACTTGATGATATTGAACAATTAATTACTTACGATTTTTTTTTTTAGAGAATATTAGCCAACCTGAAGTTGAGTATTATTCTCCTGTCCCCTCCAAATAAGCAGAAAGCTTGTGTTAGGAGTGGGTACGACAATAGTGCAACGGGTGGGATTCGAACCTGCGACCATACAGTTTTCAGTTCACACCTTTAACCGTTGGGCTATTGAGGCTTCAATTTTATACAGTTGTTGTTTGTTACAGTTGATGCCCGCGACTTTGCACGCGTTCTTTCGTACGAACTCTCTTATTTTCCGTATAAAAAGTAGCCTATGTGTTATTCCAGACTATAATCTATCTCTGTGCCAAATTTCAGCCAAATCGGTTCAGGCGTTGCGGCGTGATTGAGTAAAAAACATCCATCCATATTGACTCGACTTTTTCTTTCAGAAAATAAAAGACGTCAACTTGTCGCAAAGCCAGAAAGCGTTAAAGAAAACCTTGTGGTTATTGTCGACTTCACGCAATGCCACCATCGTGGTACTGTGCTCGCTTATAGCATACTCGTGGGATTCTTATACAAAATCGCCCTTCAAGCTCACTGGCACTGTAAAGTAAGTTGGTCTAACTTTTTCCTTTGATAGCTCATATCCTACACTTGGTCTATGTGAATTTAGTTTTTGAAAAGTTCCATGGGATTTTAGTTTTTGAAAAGTCCCGTGGGAACTCTAATGTTCCGGTATATAATATAAACGGAAAAATTCTTTCATTCCGACGAATTGCGAACCTCCACCTTGTTTGGAAATCGGTTAAAAATCATTACCGACCGACCTATTTAATTAAGCATTATGAGTTTATTTACAGTGTTGGGTTTTAAGAGGTAAGAGATACTGGTAAGGCAGTTTTCAACACCGTCGGAACATAATGGCTTATAATTTTTTTTGGTTGCGTTTCCGATGAAATTAGTTGTCCACGCGTGGACTGCTGATGAAATGGGTTACCGCGATCGGTTGCGTTGGCGTTAAAATTAGTATAACTTTGGTCGTCCCGTTAGAGAATATGATCTAAGGAACCTTCCGGAGAGTAATCTCATGGGTCATGATTTCAGTGCCCGCATTTTCATACAAAAACATTAATAAATTTAATATATGAGTTGGGATTTGCAGGTATAAAAATTGCTCGAATGCTGACTTCCTAAATGTCCGAAACCTTTTCGTGCACTTAAAAGTATTAGAGCCATTTTAGAATTTACTTCAGCTATTACAGATATCGTGGAATTTCAAAAGTTAATAAATCAGATGTCTCTAGTTTTCTATCTGAAAATAAGGTTACCCAAGTTTAAATATCTTTTAATATTGTAAATTTAAAGAAATATCCGTTTTCTTAAATTCCGATGGGTTTCGATACAACCAATAGGGGATTTTACTTATAAATGGTTCAATCAAAATTGGTTCAGTTCGTACACTTTTGAATCTTGAATATCAATTTTAACAATAAAAAAGTGCTTTGATTTAAACGAAATTTTTTAATTTATTAGAATAGAATGATTTTTTATTCAAATAAACTTTTAGATTGTGCTTTCGAATCGTCAAATGAATTTACCACTGGTTCGGAATGCCATTCCAAACCAAACCAAGTAAGTTAGACTTTAAAACTAAAGCTTTCTAACAAACGAGGGTTTCTAACGAACGCTGAAGAAGAGAAGAGTCCACAGAAAACTTAGCCGGGTAATATATCTAAGGATCTATCTATAGATTGAAAAGAGACCGATTTATGTGAGCACATATTTGTGTCTCGTTTTAACTCTGTCTCAAGTCCAAGCCGAGTCAGAGCACACTATAGATCTCAGCCAAAGTATTAGAACTATTTGATTAGACCATCAGAGCCATTAGAACATTGGTTCCAATAGATATTGAATAGGCATTGCATGCAATCGCGAATGCCGTCGTTCGGATAAAAACGCAAGCCGTTTCGTAAAAAATCGATTACTTACTTTACAGTAGTTATTTTCAGTTCCATTCGCTTAGGAATTTGCATAAAAACGCACGTCAATATTTTATCATTATTTTATAACTTTCAATAAGAATATAATCAACCTCGTTTTACAGTCCATTGACAAAGGTTAAACATTTAAGTAATTAAAATAACATAGTTGAAGCATAGTTGTGTTACTAAGTACAAAACTAAGTTTAGTAGTAAGTAGTACTAGTAGTATTTCATTTTAACTTTTATTCTAGTTTTTGACAGTTCACTACGATCAAATCATAATTTGTATAATTTTAATTCAGTTGTAAGCATAAATTAAATGATTGTTATAAAGAAGAACAAAAGTTTATAAACAAACGGAATCGACACCAATTGTTAGTCAATTCCATAACTGCAATGAGATCCAAATATAACAGTAAAAAAAGACGTGTGGCACTCGGGGACTGCCGCGGTAAAGCTATTGCATAGCATTTTTTATCAACACCATCTAGCGGCTCACCGTAGAGGAGTCCCGTGTCAGGTTATTTTCGTTACGGAATTTCTGGATTCGGTCTCCACGCTGGCCCGCGATAGAAGCTATGCTTAAAAAACCCTGTCTGTGTTAAAAATTCTACCTATGTATTTTTGCACTTTTGACTTCGACCATTTCATTTCATTTTTCCATACCTAAATCTTAGTTTCATAAATCCAAGGTTCGGAACCCTCGGTGCTCGAGTCTGACTCGCACTCGCACCGGTTTTTATTAATTATTTTTCATTTCAATTGCATCGAACGAAAAAAATGGTTTTCTTTCTTTCTTTATTTTAGGGAAGGCCTCCCGTCTTGGTCGCTGCCGCCGTTCGGCACGCAGCTAGGCGATAGAAATGTGACATTTGTCGAGATGTGCTCCGACTTGGGCTCCTCGATAGTTCTGGTGCCAATCATCGGAGTACTGGGCAATGTTGCCATCGCTAAGGCTTTTGGTACGTATGACATTTTCTTGTACTTCTTTTTCAACCGATAATTGTCCACTGCTGGACAAAGGTCTCCTGCCTTCCACAGTCTACGTTCTTGCCTTCCTGTATCCATCGGCTCATTCCGTCTCGTCTGAAGTCGTTGGTCTACCTAGTGGGAGGTCTGCCAACACTGCGCTTACCGGTGCGGGGTCGCCACTCGAACACCTTGGGACCCCAACGACCAACAATAATACTACATAGTGTACTGCAGGGTTAGAATGTTTATCCCCCGATTTTATCCACTGACAAGGGATAAAATTATCTTCTCCCTATGCTAAAGCATGGCGACAGGGGAAAGGAAAAGTATATTCTTATAAGAATATCCACTGTGGATATTATTTCCACCGTTTTGCTCATGCTCGACAGATGGATAAAACTGAGCGAGGGGATAAACATCTTATCCTTTCCCCGGGGATAAAATTTCTCCCGTCCATGCTAGCTATGCTGATAGTGATAGTCTAGTGGTTAATACTTCTCCTCCTTTTCGGTAAATTCCGAGTTCTACTCTAGGCACACATCTCTAACTTTTCGCTCAGAAGTAAACCTTTGATGGATTGCTGACGATGATGATGCTGAAAGAGTTGAAATTAATGAATTATTAGTATTTAGAGAGTTTAACTACCTCCCTCAGTAAGTTAAAAAAGCTGCATTTTTATTTCAGCTAGTGGTGAGTCCGTAGATGCTACCCAGGAGCTGATAACGCTCTCGTTGGCAAACATTCTGGGATCGTTCGTCAGCGCCATGCCAATAACGGGCTCGTTTTCACGCAGCGCCGTCAATCACGCGAGCGGCGTCGCCACACAGCTGGGGAGCATTTTTACGGGTAAATCCATAGTAATAAGATTTTTCAAAAATCAGGAGGAAAAAAAGAAGGAGGTTCTCAATTTGACTTGACGATGTGACTGTTAAATCTGGACCGATTTCAATATTAGAAAGAAAAAAAATATTTAAATCAGTGTATCGTCAGGTTGGTCTTATTCTTTGAAGATCTGATGAATATCTTTGGAGATGGAGGACGGAGCTCCTTAATGAATAAGAGCAATATGTATGATTTGGTGTGATTTTAATGACGTTTCACGTCAAAAACAAATTTTCTTTCTTCTTTCCAGGTGTTTTGGTCCTGTTAGCTTTGAGTCTCCTCACGCCATACTTCTACTACATTCCGAAGGCGTCGCTGGCTGCTGTCGTCATCTGCGCAGTCATATTCATGATAGAGTACGAGGTGAGTAAATATAAGTTGCCTACAGTTGCGTTTATTTCATTACTAGTTGGTGCCCGCCGCTTCGCTCGTGGTGTAAGGTTTTTTATTCTTGCGGTACTCTTATTTCCGGGGTTAAAAAGTAGTCTATATGTTATACCAGATTATAATCTATCTCTGGGCCAAATTGGTTCAAAGTTTGGATGTATGTTTGTTACTCAATCACGCCGCAACTACAAAACCGATTTGACTGAAATTTGGCACAAAGATAGATCATAGTCCGGAACAGAACATAGGCTACCTTTTATCCCAGGAAATAAGAGAGTTCCCGCGGGAATAAAAACCTCAATCCATGCGAAGGAAGTCGCGGGAATCATCTAGTCTATCTAGTCTAGTCTAGTATTATAAATGCGAAAGTTTGGATGTATGTTTGTTACTCAATCACGCCGCAAATACTGAACCGATTTGACTGAAATTTGGCACAGAGATAGATTATAGACTGGAGTAGCACATAGGCTACTTTTTAATACGTGAAATAAGAGAGTTCCCGGGGAATAAAAAACCTTAATCCACGCGAATGAAGTCGCGGGAATCAACTAGTATTATTATATTTTTATTTTTTTTAGTAAGTTTTCTTTTATTTAATTGAAATTTTCCAGGTTGTAAAACCGATGTGGCGGTCTCGCCGCGCGGACCTGTTGCCGGCGTTTGCCACGTTCGCCCTTTGCCTTATTGTAGGCGTTGAACTGGGCATAGTGGCGGGCGTGCTGCTCAACATTCTATTGCTGCTGTATCCCAGTGCAAGGCCGCAAATGGAAGCCGAAATTATTACGGTAATTTTTTAAAAGTTTTTATTTAACTTTCAATGTACATATGTGGATGAATGAATGAATGAATGAATATACTTTTATTGTACACCACACATAATACAAAAATAGACACAATGAGCTTGGTTGGGTTCGAATCTCGCAAGTCGAATTGGAAAACTAAACTCAGAATCATATTGTATTGAATCCCTCCTAGGCAGTTGTCCCTGGTTTCAGTTTTCATTAGGCTGTCCCTTAAGTACACCATGTGTGCGTGCGTGCGTGCATGCGTGCGTGCGTGCGTTCGTGCGTGCGCTTGGCTGTTTGATGAAAAACGGTCCAAGATGGCCGCCGCCACAAAATGACGGATTAGATATTTTTCAACACACTTGCTCATAAAGTGGCTCCCGGTTCACCGCAATTAGGCACACAATGACACCTTTAACTCAAACTGTGACTTTTGATTACTATTATTCACAATGTGAGTTATAGAATTATTTTTTTTAATTTTATTGATTGAGTTGCTTTGTTCTTAAAAAAGTTTCTATTACAAAAAAGGATCCTACCTATTGCCAAGATACCTATTGCTTGCTCATTTCATACAACTTCGTATTTAAATAGATTATTTCAACTTGTACGTGTTTAATAAATAAAACTGTCACTCAAATATAACTTTTGTTTTTTCTGTAATAAAGAAAACTGGAAATTCCCCATTTTGTACGTGGCTATAAGAGAAAAGCCAAAAAAAAAAAAGAAACCTCATTCTTTTAGTCTATGGCCATTAAAGGTGCGCGCGCATTCCGGAAAACTAATTAAATCAAATAAACACCTGAATAGGCTGTGTGGTCGTCGATCTTTGCCTGCCCTCGAGAGCATCTCAAGAGGGCGAACAAAAAAACAACATTAGGTAATTTTTCCCGCCATTGCGAAAAAATTTTCACAACTCGTTTTCACTGTTTTGTACCATAATGTACTATTTTAGTATTATTTTCTTCACAAGTGTGTTGAAAAACGTCGTATGATACACGTGTATATTGATGATTACCGTCCTCGGCTACGTTAAGACCCTCACCTAACGGCTCGGGTCTCAATAGCGCCTCAGCGGTAATCACCAACTTTGACACTTGTACCATAATGTACTATTTCCACAACTCTCTCAATAAGGGTATCAAATGAAAGGGCTTGACTAGTGGAATACACTATGATAAATTTCAAATCCAAGATGGCCGCCACCACAAAATGGCGAATTACATTTTTTTTTTAATTCACCTGTCAGGGGTGTTTTAAATTTGCAATTTACACTTGTTACAGAACAATACGGGGTTCAGTTACCTGTTGATAACCGTGGGCAACAGTCTGTACTTCCCCGGTGTGGAGTACATAAGGCAGTACGTGACCCGCGCTGCCAAAAAACAAGGCGGCTGCAGCATGCCTGTGGTGATAGACTGTAGATATGTGCTCGGTAAGTTGTTTTTTTTTTTTTGTTGTAATTCAATTAGTCATCGTCGTCATTATCATCAGCAACCAATCAACGGGTCTCTACAGAACGCAGTAGGACTAAGGGCCTTTCCACACCACGTTTTTTAAACGCGCCGTTGACGCGCGTTTGTAGCGATACAGTCGCGATACGCACGCGAGTCTTACGCATCCTGTAGACCCTTGCACACCTGTATAAATTCTAACACGCGTTTGAATCGATTCAGACGCGCGTGTTTAGCGATACAGACGCGATTCTCCGCGTCGAAAGTCTCCATTTTTTTGTTTCAAAGACGTGCGGTGCACCAAATTGCTCGATTGCAACTAGAGTAGATTCACACCTACCTAGTTGCGGGGGAAATTCCGCCTGTAGGGAAGGCACGCGCGCTGGTGACGCGCGTTTGAATCGATACAAACAATATGCTAACGCGCGTGTGTATCGATACAAACGACAACAAACTGCTCTGTAGGATAAAAGCGCGCCGTCGACGCACGTTTCTAAAACGCGCGTCAACGGCGCGTTTAAAAAACGTGGTGTGCAAAGGCCCTAAGATGTGTGCCACGAGAAAACACGGGTTCGTTTCCCAGGTCTGTAAAGAAATTCTCACTAGTAGCCCGGAGCTAGGAAGTACGGTGAGTCATCCGATGAGTGATTTCTTCGGTCAATTTGGATTTCCGTCCCATCAGACTATGAGAGTGAGGGAATAGAGAACACACCCGTGTTTGCGCGCACTTGTGCACTACAATAACCTCCCGCTCGGGAGGATGAATAAATACACTTTATTGTACACCACATTAGACAGAAACATAAAAGATAAAATTAACTTAAAATAAATTATAAAAATGAGAGCACAAAACTTCTTAGCGGCCTTATCGCTAAGCAATCTCTTCCAGGCAACCATGATGCACGGTGGCTATTATGATAAGAATGAAACTGAGGGTGCACACATTATTCATATAGAGAAAAATAATAATAATTTAACATATCATGTCTATATCATGTGTATATGAGGATATTATATCATGTCTTGATTAATAAATGTTTTTGTGTAATAGGTGCTGATTTCACCGCAGCCAAAGGCATTTGTGCGTTATCCAATACACTGTCGTCGCGCGGCCAACCGCTCGTGCTGCTGTCGCCGCGGACCAACGTAGCGTCCGTGTTCTCTGGAGCTGGCTCCAGCGTTGTTGTGGTCTTGAATGCCGCGGAGTTGGACTCCACCTTACAAGGTATAACTGAATACTACCGTTGATTACCTCTTTTACCTTTGTTCGCCACCAAATTCAGGATTCTAGCGTTGCAAATATAGCTGAAACATGGCGTCTTCAAATACCAATCCGGCGCGAAGGACCAATTTGTTTGAGATAAATTGTTACTAATATGGCTGCAATGCGGCGTCTTCAAATACCAATCCAGCTCGAAGGACCAATTTTTTCTTTTCTTTTTTTTCATTTTATTTTTAAAAATTTGTTTGAGATAAATGAATAGTTGCTAATCTGGCTGCAATATGGCATCTTCAAATACTTATCCGGATCGTAGGATCAATTTATGTTGGAAATAAATAAATAGTTGCAAATATGCTTGCAATATACCTACCCAAATACCTATCCGGTTTGAAGGACCAATTTTATAAAACATATTTTCACCTTTATAAAATCAATGAACCCTATACTGTAATATAACTTTTTTTTAAGAATATTCTCCTTTCCTCTCTCAATAAGCGGAACGCTTGTGTTAGGAGTGGGTATGACAATAATGCAATGGGTGGGATTCGAACCGTCATTCTTTCAGTTCTCAGTCCGCACTAATAACCGTTGAACAATAGAGATTTAACTAAATATTTCTGCCTTTTCAGAACTTACGGGCCAAATAGCATTACCAGTGATAAATAGAGAAGGAAAGCGTACAACGCCTCCGCCACCTTACAAATCCATCAATGACGTGAACGATGACGTCATAGAAGTTGTCATATCCGACGATACAAACAGTACACCTTTGCTAAAGACTCCGACTGGCCGCCGAAAGAGTCTGACGAGGGAAGTGAATGACACGTGACGTCATTGAACACAGGTTAGATGTATTGTAATAAAATATTTTGTACTGCCAGTCGATGCTAAATCACCTACTGTAATATGAAAAAAAAGAGTCCAGATATGTATCATTTTGTCCGATCCGATCACCGTATCAATACTTATCACCCACAGGTTTCACGAAAGCATATTTTATGTGAACATGGTTTTGTCGGGTACCGCCAATCGATTTAGCGTTCCGGTACAATAGCGTGTAGAATCCTTTTAGAGATTAATTAACACTGCCATGCCCATTCCAAGTTAGCCCACTTCCATCTTAGACTTAGGTGAGATCGCAGTCAAGAGCTATATTGTCATCAATTAAAAAAACTTTGTCTCTTTACGCCACTCTTGTCTCTTACAATACGCGATACGACCCGTTCCATTTCGACTCTGTTTTTGATCAATCATCCCAAGGGATACAGATGAATATACGATACGGAGATAACCGAGGCGTCCTCAAATATGAGTGGGTAATACGAAGATATGAATGATACAGTGATTGGTTTGAACAAGTGATACATATGATGTGAACGCGGCTTTAGACGCGGGTCTTACGTAAGTGGTAAAATACATTTCATAGTATTTTACGTTACATCCAAAAAGGGTATCTACCTATTTTATATTTTTATAGTTCCTTTAAAAGTACCAATAAACCAAATATTGGCACTTTTACAGACATAATTCAAGCTCAGTGATTCCTCGTAATATTGTGTGCATTATTTATTATTGATTATATTGAAATTATGTTTAATATTGTATTAGGGAATGAATTTAATATTGATTTATTTACACACAAAACTTAATTAACGTTGGCATAAATGAATTTAATTTAATCTGTATTTTTTACAAGAAACACTATTATTTTAAGTTTCATGTCGACTTAAATAATATACGAGTAAGTTAACTATTTAAATATTTACACATATTTATAAAATACATATATCATATCTACTAATTGATGCCCGCGACTTTATAGGCGTGGATTAAAGTTTTTTAATTCCCATGAATTAAACTCTCTTATTTTCCGGCATAAAAAGTAGCCTATGTATTATTCCAGACTATAATCTATCTTTGTGCCAAATTTCAGCTAAATCGGTTTAGTTGTTGTGGCGTGATTGAGTAACAAACATCCATCCGTCCATCCATCTATCCATACATCCAAGTTTTCACTTTTATAATATTAATAGGATTAAAATGCTCTCTTGCTTTCACAGAAATGCTCAGTGTCAATGGGTTTTATTTTATTTTATCATTTTTTTAAAGTTTATATTGCTGAAACTTTCTTAGATATCTTTATTGCTTTAAGTTTTCTTATTAAGTATAGTATATTTTTAAGTCAAGCTAAGCTCTGTCCCTGGTATTGTTATTAATGGCACTTTATCAATTAAGATAAAAATGTATTAAGTACTTAGAACTTGTTTAAAAATTTAACTTTAATATGAAAAGTTGTGCTATCTTTATTTTGACTCGAATATAATTAAAATCGGCCAATAGTGTATTAAAATTATTATGGTTAATAGGGTGCCAAGATTTGAGGCTTTTTTGCACAATATAAATAATATTCGAAATCAAAAGTTATTGTGTTTATATATTTTAACAGCACACTAAACTTGCCAATATTATAAGTTATCAAGTTACCGCTTAGAAATGAATAATAGTTACCTAGTATAGCTATTGCAATTCACGAGGGCGCGTGAGCTTTACTTGTGGTTACCTCGTGTACATGAACATTGCGTAAATGTGCGCGCCCGTCAGGAGCCTAGGTGGGCGCGGTCAGGCGCGAGCAAGCTCTCGTTCATACTTATACAGATACGACACACACACAACTATGAGCCACGTGCCCTCGTGAATTGAGAGAACTATCGTTATTTATAAAAGTGACAAATGATTTGCCAAAATGCAATTCGATGACTGGATATGTTTCGAGATGTCACTTTAATGCTGAAAGAGTCTGTCTCACAATCACCGAAAAAAAAACCTAATAAAAAATATGACGTTTTAACGATTTTTGTATTGGTAATCTATCAAAATGCCAACATTCGCTGCTTGTGAAATAGCCCCTAATTCTTTTTAAGTCCAATATATGCTTTTTCAGTGCAATAATTAAGCGCCACTGAGTGTCTATACAACAAAATTTGTTGTATACAGACTCAGTGGTACTAACTAGGCAATTTAATGGCTTAACACACTTAGCGTTTGAGAGCTGATAAGTGTTAAGATACGTTTTAGTATTTGTAAACCGCGCGACGTTTAAACTGCATCTAGCGTCTGAACATGCGGCGAACAAAATTAAATGGGCCTAGGAACCTTGAATAAGTATGCTTAAAGCACGTCCCTAAACCCGTCCACGCCGCTACGTGAACTTTGTGTCAAATTATTTTTTTTTTGTCTGGTGGGAGTATTTCGTCGTGGCTAGTTACCACCCTACCGTCAAAGACGTGCCGCCAAGCGATTTAGCGTTCCGGCACGATGGCGTGTAGAAACCGATTAGTGGTTTGGGTTGAATGTACACTGCCATACCCCTTCCAAGTTAGCCCGCTACTATTTTAGACTGCATCGTCACTTACCATCAGGTGAGATCGCAGTCAAAGACTAACTTGTCGTCGAATTAAAAAAAATCACTGTTCAATTTTGTTCGTCGCATCCTCTATTCGGTTTGGTTAGCCAAATGTAAGCACAGCCAATTTTATAAAGTCTTCCTATAGCTATAATGCCAATTATGTATTCTATTCAATATTTTTATAATTTGTGCAATAAATCATGATTTTATTTTAAAAAGGAATAAATCTCTTTTATGAAACATAATATTTCTTTCATTCACCGCCGAAATTACTATATCTTATCTAATCCAAATTCTACAGATTGAAGGTATGTATTTATGAACTCCTATAAAGCCTTAAGTTAGTATTGATGCCCTTGTAAATCTGTTATGGCAGTCAAGGATGTAAAATATGCTGTAATCAACGCCAAGGGCCCTGCTGACTACTTTATTCTGCGTTTAATATCATGAGTAGGTTTAGTATAAGATTTAATTCGATTGATCGTATTCGTATTCGATGTTGTTAGCGTCACAGTAAAATGAACCATAGCAGCATTGAATTAGAGCTCAATTTCGTACATGCATTCTTATACGTTCACGTATACGGATACGCTCCAAATTAAAATCAGTTGTACTGAATTTGTGACTTTAAATCAATAGGTTTAAGGTTCATTTTACTTTGATGCTAATGTGTTGTTTATAGGAACTTGAGAAGTTTACAATAAAAACAATGGCTCTTTTTAGATTTTTATTATTAACTTAATCATAATGTCGTTTAATAAATAGCACCAATAAGTTACAATAGTAAATGCACTTTCTGACTATATCATGACTCCTGAGTAAGTATACAATGACAAACTCTTATAAAATCGCACCTTTAATATTACTTAAGAACTAAACCTGAACCAATTTTTTTTTGTCGATTTGTCTATAACAGTTTAAATTCGGTCTTTTAAATAATAAAAAAATAATAAAATGATATAAACAAATCAACATCTTAACCAATCAATATTTTCCAGGAAAAGATTTTTTTTCTAATATAAAAACTTTTTTTTAACTGTATTTATAAATATTTAAGTTATTGCATTGACACATAGCGGAACAATAAAATTAGTCTTAACATAAAATGAACTTCTCAAGCGAAATTCGATCGATATTATATGAGCCGCTTCATTCGAAGACATAATTTAGTATATAAAGTCAAGTTATTATTAAGTTTACTTGACTTTATGTACATTTTTTAATTATTGAATTAAATGAGCTGTATGTTTTTTTTTTTCTTTTTTTGTGTTTTTTTTTTTTAGTTTTATTGCCTGACTACAGGTTGATGGAGGAACATTGGTTTGGACGCAGACCTAAGTTTCTCAGATACAACGTGGGCGATGCGTGCACTACGTTGCCAGACCAACTCACGTGTTCGCTCGTGGTTGCTGTCCACACGCACCTAGAACCAACACACAACTTTATATATACTAGGTATGTACCAAGTAGCTGACATCCATAGGAAGTACCAAGTTTTATATGATATATTGGTGGTTCGCCCTGAACTAATTCTAAGTATCTGACAGTAAAATCTTATCTTTTCTTATATTCTATAACAACTATTAACACCCGCAATAATTATGGCAAAATAAATTCTATTATGACTAAAAGCTCTACGGAGTTATCGTAGTCTCTAAATATTAACATTATTTTATAACTTAGTATAAATCTCACTTATCACTAACTTACTAGGTAGGTACTAAAATAATTGAACTTTATGAAAACTAAATTAATAATTGAACTTTATGAGAACTCTGAGGTACGCAATATTATTTCCTTACTACTTCTGTTTTTCATAATTATCTTAACGCACTAAAAGAAAAGTTAATTACGAAAGAAACGCCATTCAAGTGACAGAGTCTACACGTAAGCGATGTTGATATTACTGACCTGTTTAGGCTGTAACACTTTAATGGAATGCAAAGTTGCAACTCCCTGATTGTTAACACGTAGCGTAAGCTTTCCCATCATTTCCGCAGTTGTAGCTGTTGCTGATTTGATTTCTTTCTTTCGACCAACCTGCACATTTAAAATCGTCACTACACAAAATATCAAAACATTTTACTTAAAGTCATCATGACTCATAAAAATATAGAAAGCTGATTTTAGTGTACGCAACTTTTGAAATCATCTAAAACTTTTACATTCAAAACAACTTAATGATCATATTTGATTTGCTTACCTCCTTTTCTACTCTCAAGATAAGAGGGCCGACAGCAAAATTGCTCTTCACAGTTGTGTGATCAGACATAATATTTACTGCAACATCACCACTTCTTCTCAAAGATGACAGCCCATAGAGAGTGCCTTTGGCTCTTGGCTTGCTTTTCTCTGTAGTCTTTACTTTATTTTTATTGGCGGGTTTCTTTGTGGTTGTTTTCGTTGGCGGTTTTGGTTTTGGCTTAGTGGTGGCTTTAGCTGGTTTTGGCTTTGCAGTTGTTGATTTCGCTTTAGTGCTTGCTTTCTCTTTCAACGCTCTAGATTCACTTGGATTTTCAACGACTTGTTCTGTAGTGATTTTATTCATTTCTTCAACCTTAATCTCTTCTTTCACTTTATTCTCATCAATTTTTTCTGGAATAGTTTCGTTTTCCTTCTTCTTCTCGGTGACTCCTCCGCGAGCGGAATTCTTTTTTTTATTTGACGTTTTCCTAAAATAAAGTTGTATCTCATCAATCGTAAATCAAAAGAATGCATTACGAAAATATTTGTTCCCCTTAATTATTATTTATTAGTAATATTTTTTTATTACATTACACTTTATGATTATTACGCTATTAGGATTAAATTTATTTCGTACCTTTTGTTTGACTTCTTCTGATTTTTCTTTGGCTTTGTAGTCTTTTTATTTGCATCGATAGGCTGCAGTTTAACATTGACAGGGTCGTAAGATCGTTTCAAGATATCGTTCATTTTTTCGAGAATATTGTCCACAAATCTGTTATATTTGACTATGTAGATCGCAGGGACCGGAGGTTTCTTCACTGGTTCCTCAGTCAGAGCACCTGTATTAATAAAGATTAACCCTAATTCCAAGTTTTGCATTACGTCAGCTATTTAAGTGAACTATCTACTGATCTAAATGAAGAAAAATAAATAATATTTTTTATGAATCTTAGTTAAGATTTATAATTCCAGGTCATAAAAAAAACCTGTGGATGGATGATGAATAAATGTTCTATAATCTCAGTCATATAGTACCTACCTCGAGTCTTTTTATATCTGACCCTATTTTCATAATCTGGTATATTTTTATAGTAGGTATATCTTATTTCTAATGTTGTCAAATCTATTGTTATATAATTTAATCTTACACACTGACTTTTATCTGTGCACGGATCATTTCTTCGTTTAGTGGATAAACCACTACATCAGACATTTGCATAATAACTTTCAAACTCGATCCTTTTTACTTTTACTTAAATTTCTTTTTTTGATTGCTTTTCTATAAGCAATTATTGATAGTGACTAGCAACCCGTTTCTTGAAATATGAATTACCTATTTATAAAATGTGAAACTGTTTAATTAATTAATTATATTATTATTAAAATTATTTAGTAAAACAATGCTAATCAATTCAATCTAATACTGATAGAATGTCTAGCATGCACAGCGAAACCTAATTAGTAAGCAATAAATTCTTTAAAATGTTTCGTCCAAACAAATTATTTGCAACATCCATCATGATTGTATCACGCATGTACTTATCATTAGATATGTGCCGGAGTAATAATTCATACACATCAAATTCAATTCACGTAAAGTGGGCACGCCAACGGTTAACTGTTTCTGGATCTGCAAGCCGGTTGAATTCTAATAGACGATGCCAATTAATAGGACCAGTCAACGGTGGATTTTCTATTTTCTACACGTAAAAGAAACTGCGTTCCGAGTCGTGTACATTGGAAGAAATCTAATTGTGGTATACACGTATTGCTATTCCAACAATTTATACCTTAACCTATCCCTAATCGCATAAATTCAAATTTAGTGACCGTTCGTTTGATTTTACAGAATTAGAGTATCGTTAGCCCTTAATTGACACAAGTGCGATACAGCTAATAAGGTATGTCAATTTCTTCCCCATGAAAGCAAATTGAGATCGAACTACTAATGACTTGGCGTTACCGGTAACAAACAAGTTTCATTCAGGTCGAATATGACTCCTCACGACTCTCCCAGAATTTCTCGACGACAAACACGTAAAAATTTCTCTTTTCGCATCTCATTATCTCGTTTTCACTTGGCCGGACGTTATCACGCAAATTTTGCCGAGATTTCGTCACAGTGAGAGTAAACATTTAGATTCGATTTACTTTCTACGGGCTGCCGAATCGGTTGTGGGTTCTGTCAAGGTCGGTTTCCTGTGTTCGGGACGAGCAAGGTTAAAGAAAGTGTCAAGGTTGGAGAAGAAATCGGATGGGTTCATTGAACTAGCTCCGGATGGGAAAGTAAGCGGACGGCAGAAGCGATCCCCGACCCCTTAACATACATCTTTAAAACTAGTTCCTCCTTAACAGTCTTTAGAGCGCAGTGCTCGTTTCTAATCGATGTATACAGGATTTCTAGATCGGTATCGGCCGACACTCGGCAATATCGTCAAACGAATCTTGACCACCTCCCATATTTAAACTTATATAGGTGTTTTGACGAGACATTATGTAAGGCAGGATGTAGGACGTGGGATCAGTTATGATTGTGCGTTAAAATATACATTACATAAATCGGTCAAAAAGCTAATTACATAGTTTTAAATTCAATATTCTTGGTACTACTGGTAGATTACGAAATAATTTAGTATAGAGTTAAAGGCTGAATATGATATTGTTAAAATATAATATAGATAGATGGTTATATCAGTATAAGGTTTGAAGAGGGAGCTTGCATAAATATAAGATTTTTGACTAGTATACGTTTATTGTTTTCACATCATTTAAAATTAAATTAAGTACTAGATAATGTCACTGTTACCTGACAAAATGAACTAGATTTCTGACCGATAACTACAATCAAAATGTATTTCCTAGAATAATTGTTTTAATTTATACGCACAAATCATAACATAGGTCATGTGAAAGTATGTACGAGTATAATAAATTTTACACAAAAATTAGAACAAACAGGTTTATTTCAAAAATTGCCACTGATCTGGTGTGACATGATCTAGACATTAATTTAATTTCAACTTACTAATTTCATACTTACTCATTCATTCATCGGGCACACTTCACTTAATAAATAAAATAAATAGAATAAATAAATAGTCAATAAATAGCTAAGCTAAAGGAGGGGACCGCGGGGTCTCTCAGGTGGATGTGGGGCGCGGCTCGCCCGGCGTCCGGGAACTTGTGACTATCTGAACTTTTTGTGTTCGGCTGCTGGGGGCGCAACGAACGTCGCTTTGGTTTTCTTTACTTTGATGTGGCTAACTTTTTTTCCGCTCTTTTTCGCGTAAGCCGCCTTTAACTTTCTGGACTCACGTGCTTGTTTATTTCTGCCGAGAGCGTCGGAGAGATCGTCGTCGTCATCATCGTCGTCATCCTCCTCCTCTTCGTCGTCATCGTCGTCCTCGGGGTCTAGTGCGTCCGTGATGTCGTCTTCTTCCTCTTCGTCGTCCTCACTCTCAGCAGCGGCGGCGACTTCCGCGCTAGCGGCCGCGGGGGCCTCTATTTCAGCGCTTGAGGGCTCCTTTTGCCCAGCTTCAGGCTCTTCGCCTTCTGCGGCGGCTTCTCCTTCTACTGCCTCTACTTCTTCTGAAGCTGCGGCAACCTCTTCCACAGCAGCGACAGGCGCGGGTGCCGGTGCAGCGGCAACTGTATCGGGTGAAGCCACGACTTGTTGTACGCCAGTAGATTCATCATCTTCGTCGTCATCATCATCGCCTGCACAAAGAATATAACAGCATTAATGAATTAACCAAATAATTTAATGAAGACTTAGGTTGGACTATATACCAATTAAGTGTATTAATTGCGACTTCTTACCTCCTAAGATATCGTCGAAGAATCTGTCTAAATAATCATCATCTTCATCATCCGCTTCTTCTTCATCTTCCTCGTCATCTTCGTCTTCGTCATCGTCATCTGAAACATCGAAAATAGATTAGATTTAGCTACCAAAATAAAACGGAGATACCATAAAGATTTTACGGTAATGGTTATTGCTATCACCTAACAAATGACGAAATCTACGCCATATCTAAGTACTATCAGGCAGTAGAACTTTATATCTTTAGCGCAATATTGGAATAGTTAATCGCATATCGAGCTGTGGTGCGTGACGTCTTTCGACTGTAGAAAGCACGGTGGCTTGAATTTCTCAAGATTGAGTATTTCTGTTTGAATTAATTAGCAAATGAGAGCACCTGTCACGCTGCGTTCACATTCCGTTGGTGCGCGTCCTGATTCAATGGAATTTTAATCGATGACTTGTAACACTTAGGTATTGTATTCAAATATTTATTCGCAACCGAAAGTTGAAGCAAATTTTTTGTTTCCACTTTCAACAATCCTTATATTTGATTCAGATTTTAAAAGTTCGTTGACTTCGATAATAATAGAAGAAAGTTCATTTTAATTATTCTTTTCTTCTATCGCTTATCATTATAATACGTATTAAAAGTTTACGAATGTTAAATGAACTTGGAATGGACTTGATCCGCAATTGCTATTGTTTTCCTCTTCCTTAAACTCTCGTATTGGGGTTACTATAAAAGAATTCTGAATAGAGAATTTGATTTTGTCTCTCATGACGAACTTTATTGAAATCGGAACTTGAACGACAAATCTTAAGTTAATATTAGATATGATTAAAGCTACTCAGAAGAAAGGTTAAGGATATTACGAGACAAAGTAATAATTAAATTAATGAAACATTTTATAATAACTATGTACCTTTGTACTTTATAGTTTTTAATCATCTAAGATCAACAATTATTATAAGTAAATCTCTTTCATCATTTTCTTTTTTTCCGAGCCGCTATTCAAAAGCCTAAAAAAATTAATATAAATCTGCATTCCGAACCGGTGGTAGAGTCATAAGAGCTACAAGTTGGCCTACATGCAATAAATAATTTGGAATTTTGAATATCATGGCTTCTCATAGATAATATAATAAGATAACCGAAGTGCCATATGAAATATAAATAAAATCAAATCAAAAGTATTGCAAAATGTTCAAAAGATTTATAACTCAATCCAAACTTTTATGATCATCATCAATCAATGGTCGTAATGGGGTTCTATTTGTGTCCGAAGGACCCAGGTGTTTATAAAACGTTTTCAGTTAATACTCCACCAAACTACTTCACTACTTACGGTGTTTATAAATAGACAGAAATACTTTTGATTAAAGCACTCCGCTGTATAAAAAAGTTATATTGATTCTACCGTTATAATATTATGTTTTGCTTATAGAAACGGTATTTATTAACAAGTTCCAAAGCAATTTATAATTA
Organism: Hipparchia sbordonii; assembly: GCA_038048805.1. Classification (NCBI taxonomy): domain Eukaryota; kingdom Metazoa; phylum Arthropoda; class Insecta; order Lepidoptera; family Nymphalidae; genus Hipparchia; species Hipparchia sbordonii. Next base: position 8,385,907 of record CM076109.1, on the reverse strand, counting down.
ACTCGGAACCTAAATTAAGGGTAACAACCTATGGTTGTTGTTGTAAGTATGAAATAGAAATAAAATTTAATTGCCAAAATCTATATTAACGAACGACTGCAGTTAAGCCATTCAATATTATTAGGTTTATGTTAAACATTTAAATTATGTGCCACAGATCATCCTATTATAATATTTATAAAAGATGCGAAAGAACCGATTCAACTGAAATTTGGAATGGAGATAGCTCATACACAAAATTAACACATAGGCTTAAGCTATTTTAATCTGAAAAATTATAGAGCTCTCGCGGAAGTTAAAAAAACCTTAATCCACGCGGACGTCGCAATTTATATTTGACCACTACCTGTCATGTAAGTTCTTAAGTTGACTGCGATAACACCTCTGCTTACAAAATGTACGTGTCTATGATATATCTAATCACAACCCTTAGATCATCGTCTACCTGATAATGGGTCGAGATCGACGTCGTCGTCGTCATCGTCGTCCTCATCGTCGTCGTCGTCGGAAGAGGCGGCGGGCGCGGCGGGTGCGGCCGCAGCGGCTTGCCTTCCTACCTCCTTCGCCTCAGGTTCCTCCGGCCGCGAGATCGGGCTCGCGTAAGCCGACAACACTAAGCAGCACACTGCTGCTAACAACAATAACGACCTCATCCCGTATCTGAAACAAATAGAGGCCTTTAATCAACGCCGTCAGTACCACCGCGATGGCGACAGTGCCGCCCGTCCAGCCGCTACCGCACTGTTGCTATCACGACAACACAGCACTGACACTGACACTGCACTTAATTCACTTCACCTTGTTTTCACTGTCGAGTCCTTAGGGCTCTTGCGGAAAAGGTTCCGCCCGCGTCCTTCTGTTTCGGTGTTTGGGACGCTATCACCGAGGCAGGCGATCGGAAACGGTATAGCAGCGGCGTCTTCAGCACACTCTCTTTTATAGCATTACGTCACACGCGGGGAAGGAAAGTAGTGATGGTAGCCTCACTGGCCATAGATCAGCGACTGCGTAGACTTTCACCGTCCATTAATCACAGAGCTTTAACGCGGTAATATCGACGTATGTAACAAAAATTTACTTGGAATCATTAGCTTTATTTCTATACCAACTTCTCTCTAATAAGATTTTTCTAAACTTAATTTTGGACAGTTAATGAATAAATCTGTTGAAAACGTAGAGTATTGATAAAGGCAGTAGCACTTCTGTACATAAGATATTTTAATCTTTGAGATTCGAAGAGGGGTAGATAAAGTTCGTTTGACTAATTTATTCAATTTATTTGCCGACTGGGCATGTCTAGTTGGAGAAAAGTGCGATGGCGTGTGGTTTCGGAATCTTTAAACGATTTTATCATTAGTATGTGGGGGCAAGCCCCATACTTTCACTTAAGGTTATGTATATAAACGCGTTTAAAGTGTAATTGATAACGTGACGTAAAATCGAAGGCAATCGATTGGTAAATATCGCCGCTTTTACTTCAAGCCCAATACTGGAATTTAATGCAAATTTTATCTAAATGGTAATGCTAGAACATCTTACTAACGAACGTACCTATACTTTTTTCTTGTAAAACTTCAATAAGTTTGAACATTAAGTTTGACTCACACTCTGTGGTTTTACTTTCACTTTTCTTTAAAACCGCAAAAAGATCTATGAATTTTATATAAAATCGGGAAATAAGTTCCTAAATATATACATGAGGTCTAAATTCGAAAGAGGGTTTTTAACACCCGACAAAAAAGAGGGATGTTATATAAGTTTGATGTGTGTATCTGGGTGTGAGTGACTGTTCCCTCATAGTCCCCTAACAATTGGACCGATTTTGATGCTGTTGTCTCTGTTTGAAAGCTGACATAATCGAATTGGATCTTAGCTATAATTTATGAAGATCTGCTCAAGCGTTTGAAGATCAACACTCATGTCCTCAGCGATTAAACATTCACTGGTGCGATTGATTTGAAATTTGGTGTACTGTTACATCAGGTTATTTCCAAGACATGGTTGAGGTGATGCTGTTGCACCAAGTCTGCAGGATACCCAATTCCTTAACAACTTATAGTGTTTTTAGGCTCATTAGAATAATAGTGAGTTAATAATATTAATTTACTATTTTACCATAATAAAAACCATACAGCCTTCAAGCTACATAATTATAACGCTTTCACGCAATAGCGATAAACCATTTTTAGGTAGGTTTTTATAAGCTGACTATACCTATATGCAGTGTCGGCATATGCAGTTATAACGGCGAGCTCGCAAAAATTCACAATATAGATTGTTTTAATAGCTAATGCCTTCGTACGCGTGGATTAAGGGTTTTAGATTCCCGCGGGAACGATAATAATTTTCCGGGTTAAAATGTAGCCTATGTGTTAATCCTGGATATAAGCTATCTCCATTCCAAACAGCCCAATTGGTTCATTCGTTTTGGCGTGAAGGAGTAACAAACATCCATCCATCCATTTATCCATCCCTATATCTAATTAGGATCATTCCGCTGTAGGTAGTCTGTCAATGTGGAGTAGGTAGGTACTTACTGCAGTTGCTTGAAATATAAGATGCATCGAATATACTTATATTACTTAATCAGTGCAGACACCACGGCGCCATCAATACTAGGTAAGTACATATTGTGTCTGTATATCTCTTCTAATGACATACTTACTAGCTTTAATTTGCCAAATGGTCATAACAAATTTGTACAGGTTAATGTCACTACAGCACCCAAAGCAAGAAATGTGTAAAACCGTTTTTGGAATTGGAGGCGGCTTCAAATATTTGTATGCGGCTTGTGAATGGACCTCCATGACTTTCTCTTGCACCGACTTTGTCTAACACTCACACTTATACACAATGCTGTGAGAATTATGTTGCAGCAAAATTATAAATTATGCCAATTTTTAACCTTATTACCTTATTATATTAACTTAAGTAACATATTATAGATATATATAACCATAAATTCCTCAAATTACGAAAACAGATTTTTTGAAAATAGTCTCAATAGATTTTTAATGATGTGAATTTGAACCTTATCATTGCAAAAATACGGTATAAAATAAGTTATTGTATTTATATATTGTAATTACCTTAATATTGTAATATTTTGTTATGAAAAGAGAAACTGCTGAGTTTTTGGCCGGCTCTTATCAGCAGAATCTGCATTCCAAACCGGTGGTAGAGTCTTGACGTGTCATAAGAGCTACAACTTTGCCTATATGAAATAAATAATTTTGAATTTGAATCAAGAATTATTCCTTTAGTGTTTCTGGTGGGAAGTTTTGGCCGTCGCTAGTTACCACCCTACCGTCAAAGACGTGCCGACAAGCGATTTAGCGTTCCGGCACGATGGCGCATAGAAACCGATGAGGGGTATGGGTTTAATGTACACTGCCGTACCCCTTCCAAGTTGGCCCGCTACCATCTTAGACTGCATCGTTTCTTCCCATCAGGTGATAATTCCCATAAAATAAAAAAATAGTGACTTTTTAATGATTACCACAAAATTCCCTTGTTTCCCTGTAACTTGAGTACAATTTCATATGACACAGCCATACTACGGCTATATTCGTAGGGTTAACGTATTCGCAATGTGGAACACTCGCTCCAAATGTTTGCGTTACTCATTATCACCTTGAGTACTTTGACATTTTTCTTTTGTTTGTTAAAAAAATATTAGGATGGTAGCCATGGCCAAAGCCTCCCACCAGACGATAATGCTATTTCTAAGTTTATTTTTATACCGTTGGGATTTTCTAAAATAATGTCCATTTATAACCTAACCTAAGCCAGTTTTCTAAAAGTAAATACACTACATTAAAAGCTGTTTCTAAGAAAGAAAGCTGCTGATGTAGTTTTCTTGCGTAACCCAAGAATTTGCTCGAAGTCAAAATTCATAATTTTACTCATTTCTTTCTAAATACGGATATCAAGTTTAATGAAAGTTGTTGCGTTACCAGCGCTTTTGATACTTTGTTTGCACACCAGTTTTGACATTTTAAACTTGGGTTTCTCCATTAGATGAGTCTATAGAATCTAGATGGTATCCGTTTTGTCCAAAAGTGTTTTGGTTATGAGTCTTTAGTTCTGTACTTGAAGAGGGTTTATTACGTTCATACTGAAGTTCAGGGCTGGTAAATAAGTAGGCACGTCAGTTTTTATTATTCGATGACAATTTAGTCCTCGATCTCACCTGATGGTAAGTGACGATGCAGTCTAAGATGGTAGCGGGCTAACATATAAGGGGTACGGCAGTGTCCATTCAACCTCTAATCGGTTTCTACACGCCATCGTGCCTGAACGCTAAATCCCTTGGCGGCACGTATTTTGACGGTAGGGTGGTAACTAGCCACGGCCAAAGCCTCCCACCATTATGTTCCTCATCATCATCAGCAAGCCATGAACAACTCACTACTGAGTCCACCACGCTCAGCGATTACAGAAGATTCTGTAATCGCTGGCCCGGTATCGAGCCTGTGACCCCCCGAGAGACAACACTCCTGTGTCTAGACTATCACTGTTTGCATTATGTACCTCCTTGTATCTAACTACTTGTAGTTGTAAATAAATGGTTCAATATACACCGCTACTCGGTTAATAGTAATTGTTTCCACACCAGTTCACGTTAGGTTTATTTTATTTTCAAATAGTATAAAGGCAAGCATCCACAACAACGCTGAAAGCTGCAATAAATTTTAAACGCAATTGCTGATCAACGTTCCGAAAAGGAAACCGTTTGTAGTTTTACGAGAAGGTAACTTATGCAAATCCTTATAATCCACTTGGATATGTTGATATTTGTTTGTTGGTTTTTGATTTGTCCTTCAATCATACAGCAATGGAGCAATAGATCGAAGTGATTCTGCATGAGTATCGTTGAAGATTTGGAGAGTGACATAGTGGACATAGGCTACCTTTATCCCCGAAAAGCAGAGGGTTCCCGCTAGATTTTCAATAACCTAATTCCATTACACACGGACGGTCGCGGGCATTATCTATGTGCACGTCAGATATAGTATAATATGTTATGTCAACGTCACATCATATACCATCGGCGAATTTGTGCCATACAAGTGTGGTCACACTAAACGTAACTGTCTGTAGCTAACGAAAACTGCAGCGTCATTGTGAACTTTTTTGATTTTTGTCGAAAGCGGTTTGATCTTTGGTTTGACGCACAAGAATACCGAATAATATATCCGCTGGTTGCTTGCCTTTAAAAGCATTATCTTTGTACAGGTGACTATACAAAGATAATACTTTACGTGATAATGCTTTACGTGCTTTACGTGTAGTGTAATGTGTTATGTCAATGTCACGTCACGTATCATCGGCAAATGTGCCACATAATTGTGTTCATCGTGAACTTTTTTGGCGAAAGCCGTTTGATCTTTGATTTTACGCATGGGCCTAACGAATAATAGAGCATCCGCTGGATGCTTGCCTTTAAAAGCATTATCTTTGTACAGTTACACGTGAGATGTTATGTCAACGTCACGTCATGTATCATCGGCGAATGTACCACACAATTGTGGTCACATTAACTGTAACTCTCTGAAGCTATACGAAACTATTATCTTATAATATTTAAACTTTACCTATTCTATTAAATTTTCTATACGGAGATTTTCTGATTATGTTTATATTTTATGATTTAAAACCATAGTGGTTATGTAATTGAAGAAATATTTACTTACGTTCAAAACCCGATTATTAATAAAAATAAATAAAATACAACGCGGCTTCATTTATTTCACCTCAACCTACTTCTGGCTCTCAATCATTGTCATTGTAAGCCTTCAAAAAGAAAAAAAACCGCATCAAAATCGGTCCATTCATTAGAGAGCTACGAGGGATCAGATACAAAGATATTTGGTCCGGATAATTGCGAATCCATAACTGAGATCCAATTAATTGAGCCTCCAATGTACCACGAAAACACATTTTTTTAATTCTTCGAACATTGAGTTCGAGGTTTGAGGAAAAAGTTACCCAGAAATTACGCTAATTTTGCAACTTTTTAGCCATAATTCTGACTAAAGTTTTACAATCCTCGAATTACTAAATTAGCATAATATCAAACAAATTTCGAAAGTTGGAATCAAGGCGCTGTTATTGACATCATATAAGCACCGTTTTCGTTTCATACGTCATACTTTGATAAGAGGATTAATTCTGTTGTACCTATTCAATTTATAACACACACATACACTCACACTAACTTTTTGGTTATTTAAATGTAATTGTAAAGTTGATTATTTTAATAATATTAAGTTAATTATATAGATTTTCTACAGAAGAGCGGGACATCCTTGCACAGGTATAATACTTAAAAGGATGTCCCAGCGACGGATTAATGTTTTGGAGAACTTCTTATTTATAAATCATTTTTCATTTTTTCATCTACAAAACTATCTAACTAGGTACATGTACCTATGGTTGAAGTGTAAAATAGTCCACAATTTCCGGCTAGTAAAATATGTAAGTATATCAATAGTTGGTACAGGTTGTTAGACTGATTTTTTTGTGCTGTGGTATGGACCTGCCACTGGCCCACTAAGGACCGGTCGTGAGTACTTTCTTTCGCCTTCTCACTTCCGCCTGCGGGCCTCCACGCGCAAGGACAAAACACACACATGATATAAGTTGGTCTATTTGTGGCCAATATTGGACCCAGTTTCCAAATATTTTTTTATTTTTTTTTATTTGTATGTTCCGCTGATAATCCTCCGACATGGTTATCGGAGACTTTATATAGCTTAACACGGCCTTCTTTTTTTTTTTTTTTGAGACAATTTCCAAATATTAAAAAATTACATTTTATTAATAACAGTTTTTGTACTACCCATATCTTTGTTAACTTTGGCAAACTACCTTCATAGTAGGTACTTACCTCCTTATGTTAAAAAATATTATACGATTAATTTTATTTTTATCTTATGTTTGGCACTGCAACAGGTACTTTTTAAATTATTTAAAATTAACTTTAGTAGTTACTTAAATACTTAATGTAAAATGGTCCTTCGAGCCGGATGTTTAAGAAATATTCTAGTTTAAAAATATAGAAAGTGTAAATAGTATATCATCGAAGGGAGTTCTTTGAACTTACTTATTTAAAATATAATAAATTGAAAATTACAAACATACTTTTCCAACAGTTTTCTCCAAGGCCAATATTTGAACCAATGTTTGCAATATATATTGGTATTGCAATGGTACTTAATATTAATTAAGAGGTTACTAGGTTTTTATGACAATGAAATAATATGAGCTCTGTTCCATGACCAAGTGTGGGAACAAACAAACACACTTCCTTTTGTTACTTTAAAACAATATAATATTATTTCTCACTTGCTCGAATAACAACCTACTTAGTATAACAAGGCATGCTATAGACAAAAATATTATATACAGGGTGTCCCTGGATAAAGTGCAACCCCGAAAGGGGGTGAAACTAGACCATAAATTATCGACAAAAAAAAAATAGAAAAAAAATTCAAAAAAAATTATTTTACTTTTTATTAGCGAATTAAAAAAAAGTAGCATCATGACATAAACTTTGCTTTTTATGAAAAAGAAACCCTTTTTTATGACTATTTTTTTCAATGATCTCTAAATTTCTCAGAAAAATGCCCCCAATACCAGAAGATTTTACGATTTAAGAGTATTCTCTATCATATTACCTTTCAAATAAAAAAAAAATCTTTGTTGTAACCCAAGAAATGAGCTTTTAATTAATTTTAATTTTTTGTAAAGACTATTATGATACTTTTTATCCTGGAAAAACAAAGGATTCAAGCGAATCGAAGAGTTCCCGCGGGAATTTTAAAAAACTAAATCGGATATAGTCATGGCCATCAGCTAGTATTTTATATGTTAACAGCTATTTGCCACCCGCAACTTGGTTTGTGTGTGTGGATCTAGTTTTGAAAAACATATTAAGGGGACTATGATTTATTCGGGATAAAAAGTATTTTATGATCTTCTCCAAGATGTTAGGTATCTATAAGCCACCAAAAAAATTGAGCCATGTTAAATAAATAGACAGACATACACATTCTCGCATTAATAATACATAGGTGATTATTAGATTGAAAAGGTACTAAAAGTTAATACATACTTATAAAGGTTCTGTAACAGATTTAAAGATCGAGAGAGGAATCATTTTAGCCACCTTTCGTAACATGCCCAAACTACTTGAAAGTCAAGGCTACGGAAAATATCGGTACTCCATTCGATGTTAGCTAGCATTTCCATTCTAGTATCGAGCATTTGAAATAGATGGCGCTTTACGGAAAATCTTCAATAACTAACCTTCGAAACTTTTTCCGCATAATGTTTTGTATTGGTATTAGTTTAGTCAGAGATAATAGAAGAAATCTTATTCTGTTGTCTCTGAAATTAGTAATATCACAGAGTAATATTTTTAAAACACCACGATGAACATGCCATAGTCACAGAATACAATATAATACTCATAAATTATTCAGGCTTTCATAGACGTTCTGCTAACTGACTTAAGTTCAAGTTGACTCAGAACTCTACTTGAACTTAAGTCAGAGTTAAAACTAGACGCAAGTATGCTCTGACATAAATGTGTCTCGATTTAACTCTGTCTTGATTTTGAGTAGAATGAGAGTTCCGTCTTCAGATCTTAGCCTCACTGACTGCTTTAAAAAAATATAAAGGAGATATTTCTAGAGAAAATAGGCCCCTTAGTACCTATCTAATATCATAGTAATCTGTGCTATCTAATGTCCTTCGATCATGGATCATCGACGTCAGACGTGATATCATTTGTATGGGTATAATTGAGGACTTGGAGAGTGATATTATAGGCTACTTTTTTCCCGAAAAACCAGAGGGTTGCGGCGTTAATTCGTAAAAATCAAACTTCACGCGAATAAAGTCACGGCAAAAGCTAGTAGCTCTATAATACATTACTCATCACAGAACAATGACACCTCTCGTAATAACAAGGATGTGTGTTAATCTCGCATCGGGTAATAGGAATGCGGCGGCCGTTCGGTGTAATCGGAACAACGTACAATATTGGTTAAGCGACGCGAAGTTGGCATGTTCTGTATAGATTTATTCGGATCCTTAAAAGCCTCAATAGCGCATCGATCAGGGCGGCAGATTGAAAACCGAAAAGTTCAAAACTCAACCGTTAACTGTTGTCGTACCTAGCTCAAGCTTTACGCTTTTTGGTAGATGAAAGAATATAAAAGCCTTGCTAGAAGCTATTATTATATTAAAAAAAAATTCAGATAGAGGAAATTTTAAGAACTAGTGATTATAAATAATTGATTTTGTAGGTACCAAGTTTAGACTACGTAATTGAACTCCAGATCCTAACTTTTCGATCATGTAGGAAACTGCGCACCTAAACTATGAGGATTTGGGAGTTGTGGCTTAAATAAAACGACGAAACCGACGTGCAACGAGTTCCACATACGTATACAAACAAAAATTTTTTTTATAGAGTTTGAAGGAGGTATTTTGAAAATAATTATTTTACATTAAACTAAATTAACGCGGACAAAGTCGCGGGCAACAGCTATAATAAAATGTATGAAGTATACTATTTTTATGATTAGATAAAACAAAAGAGAAGCGCTCAAATGGAACCAAACGGAGCAAACCTTCCACTCATGTGACTTGGTCATGTGACGGCGAGACAATGACAGCCTTGACATTTTCAAAGACGTTTCGAGCTTTAAAATGTAGAGATGTATACGTGATTCTTACGCCTATCCTTATAGAGACTATATTACAATATACTAACCCCTAATATCATATTTTATGCAGTGGCAAATAAGGTTTTTATAGCAAAAAATATTCGGGTTCCCTACATCCGTCCACTTTTTATAAATTAAGATCTTCGATCAATTATGTACAAAATATGGAGTCCCAAACTACACAGAAACAAAGTTTATACTTCTGCGGGATCATCGCTCTCATTCGTTTATAAATGACTTTATATAAATGGTTTTATGGTATATGTATAAAAAGAGATGGATATGTTACAAGCGTGCGGTAAATGAAGCGCGTAATGGCAGATATTTGTCGTAATTTGTCATGTCATTTAACAATGAAGTACTATTATACTTTTCGTCGTTCGGAACAAGATTTTGCTTGTTTTGTGGTTATATAGTTATATTTCTCATCGTAAGTGTGAAATTTTGTTTGTTTGTTTGTTTGAAATGTTGATTAGTTCTTCAATCAAATACCTTTTAAAAACTAGAAAGTGATATTTTTATAAAAATAGTTGCTATTTAAAGTTTAACTCCAGACGGACGAAGTCACTGGAAAATACTAGTAACGGATAAGTAATTTTTATTATATCTATTATCTTATTATCTATAATGCAATAATAATAATTTTTTTATCTGTAGGTATGCATAAAGTATAATATTAAATGTATTTATTTACATATCAAATAGCGGTTGATTTGCATTATAGATTTTTTCGTTCATAACAACATTAATGTGGTAGGCAATAATATAATAGGTTAAATATAATATAAATTTTGATTTTTTTTTTATTTTAATAAGTTAAGTCATGTGTTGTTAATGTCGTGGATATCTTGCACGTGCAAAGTACACTGTATCAATCCTATAATATTAGTACCTACAGTCAATGAGAATAGGTGTATATTGTATAAGGTTTTTCTAAACCGACTAGCTACATGTTAGTCGGTTTTCGGCAAGCTTCTGTTTAAAAATTAATTTATAACCTATCGTTTTTTGTTTTCTCTTTCTGCAACACCCAATTGTTCCGTTGTCGGATAGTAATATAATTTATAAGTGCAAAGTATCTTTTGAAACAATTTAGGTTTAAGCATTATAAATCTGTTTTTAGCTTTAATACAATTAAAATACTGTATGTTTCCATAAAAATTAATAAATATATAAATAAATTTTTATTAAATTACCTACTAATGAATGCTAGATCTACAGATCTTTTTAAATGAATTCAAATTCAATATTATTTATTTCATGTAGGCTTACTTGCAGCTTTTATGACAAGTCATGACTCTACCACCGGTTCGGAATGCAGATTCAGAAAGTAAATAAAGTATGATTTTACTATGTTGCGTTTAGTATTATAAAAATCTGCAATTAATCTGTTAATCTATGCGTTTGAGCGCTATGATGACATACAGACAGACATACATACAAAATAGTTAAACTTGTAGTAATAGTCCTCTTTTTGAGTCGGGGGTAAAATGCCTGCTTATAATACCTCAAGTCTGGTTTGCACCAAAGCAAATACATTATTTGTGACATGCTGTAAACACTGACTGTAAATAAATAAGTAAATAAATAAACACTGCATGCATGGAAATACTGTCCTTTTACATAATTTGAAACAATTTTCCCTTAGTGTACCAAGTAAATATACTGTAATATACAATTGATATTAAATAACAGATATATGTAGGTAATAAAATTAATGAATAAATTTTAAGAGTGACAAATCGGTAGTGATAATTTTCACATTTATTCGGTTACTTTTAAAAAAATTCATCTTTATAACATGAGGCGCGTTGAACTCTTTTACTCGTTCCATTTCTTCAGCACGCGTTGAAATCTTAGACACTATAATATTTTAGTATCGAATAAATGTTTATTATTAGAATTTATTATTTTGACTCAATATTCTAATAAAATATTTCTTCATTTTAGAGAAAAACACAGTTCGTTTCCAGTTATAAGGTCCAACTTTCAAAAATTGCTTTTTAAACGAAACATTGATTATTCTTTTGATCAGTGTTAACGTGTATAAAATAAGGTCAATAAAAACTATTGTGATGTTGTAAGCTTTGTTGTAAGCGATGCGGGTATAGCACCCTCATCGCTAGTTAGTAGTTGTTAAAAAACAGCTCAGTGGGTGCAGAGGCGTAACTATAACGTTTGAGGCCCGTGGCAAATTCATCGGATGGGGCCCTCCCTCCCTCCCCAAAAAATGATCGCTCGGCACTAGCCGTAGTCACAGGAATGGCTATAAATGTTGGAATACTCTTGTGCTTTCAGCCCTCTCTGACTGGGGGCCCCTTCCTGCTAGAGGCCCGTGGCATTTTGCCGTCTTGCCACCCTATAGTTACGCCACTGAGTGGGTGATTACGTACGTATAGAGAGTTAGCCCAAAATAACATGTTCAACCTACTTAAATTAGGCAAAACCTTTGTCGATCTGTGTGCTTTAGACCTAAGCACACCAATTTCTTTTTAATTAATTCTTAAAACTTTGTCTGCGTGGAGTTAGATTTTCCTATATTCCCTTTGTTTTTCAGTAAAAACCTATTTGTTTAACTATATCCATGCAAAAAATTAAGTAGATCCATTTATACTGGGAATCGAACCCGAGACCTCCTAGTTATAAGACCATAGCACTCACCACTACGTCAGGGAGGTCGTCAAAATGAATTAGCGCAATCGAGTCTTGAGGTAAAAATCGAATTGGCATCGGAAATTATATACACCATAAACGGTTACTCAACTAGGCATGCCCTATTATTGGGAAATCTAATAAAATCCAGATACGCGTCTAAACTATCTTATTTCACATGAATGTAAACACGTTAATTAGTATTGTGAAATCGTTTTCTATGTCAATAAAGCACATGTTAGACATACAAAATGCCACGTAACATGAACGTAACGTTACCCCAGTTTACATACATTTAGTTTTCGCAATCGGGCACCCTAAGTCGTAATGTACGATATATATTTACACGGGATTATAACCTCTCTAGATCTTGTATTAGGTGGGAAATCCCTCTGCGTAATTAATGTAGTTTTTAGCGTTGTGCAGAGTGTATGCGTAGCATTGTTTGACTGCTCTAGAGTTAGCAACTTTTGTACAAATAATAAAGTATATCAAAGACGGCGAAGGAAATATTAGGCGTTTAAAAAAATATAAGTTAAAACAAGCCATTTTATTCAAGACTCTTATCCACTCAGGCAGACGTTTTAAATAGAGGAAAAAAAGGTTTTATGCGAGGTGACCTAGGTATATTGCCAATATTCAGGCCCTAATGCATGCGCTTAAATAGAGTTTACTAACATGAGTCACCATGGTGCATGTACCATGAACGTTTAGTTTAACCGACGCGTTTTATTTATACGTTATATTTATAGCTCTGAAGTCTATTCACAAATGATAATGAAGACAGGCAGGCAATTCTGTAAAAATCACATGATGAATACTTAAGGATTTATCCTAAAGACGATAGATGCAACTAATACTCAGTCGACCCGCAGTTTTTTGAACACTTTAATTTTATTTAATAATATTAATTTAATTTAATGCTATTTTTAACAGTATGGTTGCCAACCCTGAGCTGCCCGTAGCCACATGAGCGAAGTCACATGCTCCCGCGTTGGTTGCATTTACGGAAGCCACTTTCTCCTACCATTATACATATTTGTACGCCCCCCTCTTTTTGTAAAGGGCAGATGTGGATACGTCTATAATTTGCGATACTTAAGTGATTATAACTTATGACTATACTATGTATATTACTAGATGGTAGATGAGAATGGAAGATTTTTATTTTCCGGGATAAAAAGAATCCCGAATGCAATGCAATGTATCTCGGTGCCTAATTTAAATAACTTCCTTAACAAAGTTTTTTTTATGAAGGGATGAATAATAACGTCTTATAGTATAGATACAGAAGATAATGCTGGAAAAAATATCTACTTGGGTATGTATCATAAATTTTTAAAGAAAAATTATTAATAAAAAGTCTACAGGTCATAATAAGAGCATATTCACTGTGTGTAATTATCGAGTGCTTGGTTGTACGACCTACGATGTTTAATTCAAGTAAATTATATCGGAACTTAACAGTGGAAGGTTACTTACTGCAGTATCTGTCGATCGTATCTAAAGCTCAATGAGGCTAATTTAAAAATTACTGTGTAATAAATATTGCTCCTTCCGTAATTTAGTTTCATATATTTTTGAAAGAAGACTGGTTATTATTTTAATAATTCCAAAATTATTCTTTTATTCTTCTCTACCATGTTATTTAAGGTAACAATTAGCAGGTTTGATTTGCGCTTAAAAATACATTAAAGGGTCATTTTAGTAGTTTATCATGTTCCGGTTTGTGTATTACTAAAATATTGTATGAAAACCAGCTATTCTTAAACAAAGTAAAAAAAGAGTCCAAATTACTTTATTAACAGACATCTTATTTCTAAGTAAATGATGAGATGGGTCTCAGTCAGAGGAAATCCCATTGGAAATATCGTGAGCGTAAAGGTAAGCAAAATAACTGATGTATCATTTCCAATGTGCTCCCAGAATTAAAAATGACGATGTTTTCCGCGAACAAATTGTTATGCTAATACCGGAATTAGGCACGTGTTCACTAGAATGGAAGGAAATATTACCTATCTTCTTCTTGCTAGGTTGATATTCTTTACACATAAAAAAGAATATTACCCATAACTTGCACAAAATTCACGACTCCGCTCCATCCAGCTTTGGAGGACATGGCTTCAGTAAAGAGAAGATTAATTTGATACGTAGTACGGTACTAGTAATTACGTTGCCCAGCTCTGCGCATATACCAAGTTTCAACCCTGTAATATACGCAGAGTTTCGGAGATGAAAGACAAAACTCCTCTGCATATACGAGAAATATTTTCATGAGTCTATAGACGGTCACTCAGCGGGCGATGGAGAGAACTATGCCCAAAATATCTCTACGAGATCAAATCAGATATGATAAGGTTCGTAGAAGAACTGAAGTTACCGACAAAGCTCAGCTGAAGTGGAAATGAGCGGGGCAGATAGTTCAAAAATCTGTTGGTCGTTGGGCTCCCTAAGTGCTGGAGTAGCGACCCAACACCAGAAAGCACAGTCCATGGTAAAAGTCCATGCAAAATAACTTTGTTCAGCACGTCGGTCGTTTGATAAGAAAAAAAGATAGATGGACTTTTTTACAATTTTTAATGAAGCTGAAGTGAAGATACAAGTATACCTTATGGCTCTGACAACCTGACAAATTGCAGATTTACCCAAGAAGGCTCTAGAGACTACGCATCGCTCGGTCAATTAATTCCAGAAATGCAATCCTCATAAACATAGGCCACAGCAATAATTTATTCAAATTAATAATAATAAACCTAGTTGCCCACTCGAACGCATCTTTTAATTGGTGTCTTGGTTAGCCCATCCGTTTTATCACCTATTAGCATAGTCATGTGACTTGTACATCCATTGAAGTTCTGTAAACCTTTTGGGTGTAATTGCGTAATACACAGGGACAGTTGAACACCAAGCAAAATTATTATAATATATTACGTTAAAGTTAGATTATTATTATCGTTAAAGTTAAAAAACTCACTTTTCGCCGGTTGTACATTAAGCGGTTAGAGTAAAGTTATATACCACTAAAGTAAAGCTTGTTAAATAAGGTGGGTTGCATAAGAGAGTATTCATACTTCATTGGCTTAAGCTATGGTCCAAATTTTAACTTGACTCGTACCACCCATAGTGGATTTGTTAGTGAATAGTTAGTGAGTTGGATGTGAAACTGATAACTTTTGATGACTGATGACCTTTAACATCAAATCCTGGAGATAGATACGAATACACGAATACTGACTAGTAGCAAATAGGCTTTGTTGTTGTTTTTCTTTTAGGCACATAATAATATAACTTAATAGTAACTTGACTCTAGCCGGCTGTCGTGTATCTGGCCTTTTATCAAATTATATTGGCACTTAGAAACCGGTAAAGTTAGGATTTGCTTACATACCAGTCAAACTTGTACCTACGAGATACGAGTATTGTTAGATAAATAAATTCTAAGAATTGAAATTTTTAATACCTACTGATTAAAAATAAGATAAGTCTGCCAATCAAAAAAAAAAACGAAAAAAAGAATTATAATAAAATTAATATCTTATTTGTTTGTAAAAAAAAACAAATAACTACGGTAAGTATAAAAAAAATCTCATGTTTATGATATAGGGGCCTATTTTCGACAAAAGTAAATTAAGTGGGTGTAGACCTATACCTATATTTCATTGTAACTATTGAAATTCTATTCAATCAGCTGTTCCATTGCATCTACCTATTGTCACTTTTTCGCAAACACCAATCTCATTTAACACTTGGGTGGGTTTTGGTACTTTTTTCAAACTATGCTGTTCAAACAAACGAAATCACCAAGACTTCGTTTCTTGGGAGAGACAGTAGTTACATTGGTAATTGACTAACTTTTAAACGACTTTTGGGTTTTAAATCACATGAGTCGCTAATATTATGTTTGCAGTAGATGAAATTATTCTAAACTTTAGGAATTTCCGCATCATTAATTTTAATATCGTCTTCTTTCGATTATAAAGTGTCTGTAAACGTTAAGAAGTTGGAACCCAAAAATTTAATAAATGACTGGTACTTGATTTTTAAGCAAAGTTTTCAAAAATTGTTTCAATAGAAAATCTGTCGAAAATTTTTAATCAATGCCTTTTGCCCATGGCTTTATCAGATAGTTAAAAATTTCGTCGGGGTCCCTTTTTCCCGGGTCTCTATAGGTTTTTAATTAATACAATAAATCAAGCCTATCTTCCTAGTTATTCTATTGTTGCACAAATGAAGGACTAAGCAACACCTATTCGCATCTATATAATACTAATACTAAGTATAATTATATAGTTGCGAAAGCAGAGCCAAATATAACTGTTTAGGATTTATAAAATAATTAAAACAGAAGAAAAATATTCCGTTACCACAGATAAAGTTATATAAATGAAATTTTACCATACATAGAAAAACTTATTATGTAAATGACTTGTCACGTGATATCATCTATGTTAGATTGTTGAGATTGTTGGCATACTTGACATATTTTGTCGTTTTTTTCTTATCCGTAGCCGTGGCGTTTAGTAATATGAAGAGCGTGGGTGGCATTTATAATAGCCTCATAAAAATAATAATTTAATATTGATGCTAGTTTCGGTTTAATTGTTTATGGACGAGAAATAAGTTTCGATTATTTCAATGTTCCGTGTGTGAACCTACTTGTGTGTCATCGTGTGTATGCCTGTCAGGAGCCTAGGTGGGAGCATAATATAAAACCGAAAGTGTGTCTGTTTTTTGTTCCTTATGCTAAACCAATAGGGTGGACATGGAACTTTTGTCTAAAAAAATAAGCATTTTGCAAAATTAATTCCACGCTTAGGAAGTTGTAGGTTAAAGTTTGGCATTAACAAAAAACACTGGAATGATTTCATAAAATTCGGAACGTTCTTTTCCAAGAACATTTCTACCTGTGCGAAAAAATACATACCTTTATTTGGCCGGCAAGATATTATCTCACTAGGAATTTGTATATCTAAGAAAACCACGGGGTTTTTGGTAACAGTAAACAAAAAACAAGAAGCTAGATCTAAAGGACGAAAACGATCCGGGTTGATGAACCCGGAAAGATGGCAAGTGAATGCCTTGGTAAGATTGACGACATAGTATAGAATGAAAGGACAAACAAAAAAGGTGATGACAAGGCTGCCCACCTAAATTATTCGCATTTACATTTTGTATGAATATCTGCTGCCCTAGCCATATTAAAAACGTGTCGTTTCTATTTTCTTTCCTTCTTTCCATGATCGCTAACACTGTAGAGCAGGGAAAAGCTTTGGGAACCCCTGTACTCTACAACGGCGTGATTTGACTGAGTTATGGAGTAAAATGGACAAAAACTTTTATCCCGGAGGGACGTTATTGTTTCTAAGGATAAAAACTATCCTTTATATTAACCCTGAGTATCAGCTACCACTGTACGAAATTGCATTTAAATCTGTTCAGTAATTTTCACGTGATGTGCGCACAGACAGAGACAGACAAAAAATTCAAAAAAATTGTTTTGGGTTTAGATCAATAACAAAGCATCCTCCAATTAAATTTTTTAAAATATATTTAATGTACAGAAATAGTCCAGTTACAGTTTTATTATAAGTAGATAGATATTGAGTAAGGCAACTTTTTGGTAAAACCAATAAAAAGATAGAGCCATCTTCTCTATTAGGCTCAAGGTTCATGACCGAGATCCTGATAGTTACAGCGCGCATTAAAAACATTGTAGTTCCTTTTGATAATTACCAGTAAATCTTATCTTATACTGCAAGGTTAAATAGCTCATAACAAAGCTATGATAGGTTAAACCACAAACCCTTATTGCCTTATATCGGTAAATCATTTAGGAGCCATGATGCGGTCACGAGCTTCACGAATATCCTTGGCTCTATTGCCCTTCTATCGACTCTGAGATATTATTATTTAACTCAAATAAAAACTCGAAAAATTCAAAAGCCCCTTTTGAATGCTAAAAGACATTAAATGTGCCAACTTTGGCGTGAGGTCGTTAGCCTTTCAAAATTTAATTTTGGTTCGGTGACTGTCACCGCTCGGTCGCTAAGCAAGATGAAGAGGGCCATTCACTATGTTATGTTAAAATTGCCTCGTAGGTCAAGTGGTTAGCAAGTTCGACTGTGGATGACAAGGTTCGATTCCTGGGTTCTGGCCAAAAATGTATTGGGTTTTTCTGATAAGAAATTCTCAGTGCTAGCTTGGAGTTAGGAAGTTGGTGGTTAGTCACCCCCGTGCCTCGGAGAGCACTTTAAGCCGTCGTTCTTTCGCCTAATCTCTCTCCAGTCGTTTTTCCGTCCCATCGGACTATAAGAGTGAGGGAATACAGAGTGCACCTGTGTCTGCGCATACACTTGTGCACTATAATATCTCCCGCGCAGATGGCTAATCCCTGTGGAGATTGGCCACCGTGGCCTGATTCGGTCGGGAGGACATTATTTATTTTATTTTTATGTTAAAATGTTGTGCCCAAAAACCGAATTCGCTTGAGCGAAAAATCTACTCACACCATGTATTCCTCAATCACAATGTGTTACGTCACTTACGCCTTTTGCCACTCTACTCCACCTCTTAGGTTCACTACATTCAGGATCACCTTCTGGCTTCGCGCTTTACAGAAATATTCTAGGGATAGGATAGAAAAGACTACGTGGTCGTACTGGTAGAGTCCATGATGAATTCGAACACTCGCCAGAACGGTTTACTAACGCGTTTCGGAAATCTTACGTGTTTGAGTTCTTAATGATAGATTTACACAGTGACCTGTGTATAAATCTATTATTAAGTATCGATGTGAAAACGATGGAGTTTTTCCATCCCTTATTCATTGATATTAATAACTTATAGACAGCTAACATAAGCTTCAAATGTTACACTAAGGCATATGCTAATAATAATAAAAATAAATTACTAATAGTATACTAGACCTATCTGAAAAGTAATAATGTATCTCACAGTTATAGTAGTGCCTACTACTACATGAACCATGACTTCTTTTGTTACAAAAAATAATACATAACCTTCTCATATTATCTAAACAATTTGGTGATAACTTAAATATTTGAAAGGTACACAAGAAGTGTTCATATGAACAGCAGCCTACGGCTAACTTGTGAAGGATATAACATTTGTGAAAATCATAAAAATAAACAATTCTTGTTTACTTTTAATATTTGGTCTTCTTTGCCTTCAGTATAATTTTAAATAATAAATAAACGGCCAATTGCGAGACAAATACGCACCAAGGGTTTCATACCTGGTAATTCAACCACCTCAGGAACTAATACCAATCCTTACTAATTTTATAAATGCGAAAGGGTGTATAAATGTTGGTTGGGTTGTCCTTCAATCACGGAGCTACGCTACGTGCGGCTTAGAGCTACGGGTAACGTGATTTTTTGCTTGGGCATAGTTGAAAATAATAATTACTCGTAGTTTAAAATTGAAACTATTTTTAATTTAACTAAGTAACTTACAGAAACAGATGTACGGGATCTAAGCTACAAAATTCGTGGTTTTCCCGTTTCTTACCCTGGTTGCCAGGTAGTCATATACCCAAGCATAGCATCGTTTCGTATTATGACTGAAGGAAATGTGAATTTAACATTGCTTTATCAGCCCTCCATACGAAAGCGTAACTAATTTTGAAATATGCAGTCATATTTCGAAACAAATTAAGTACAGTCGAAAGTGAAATTTCCGTAAATATTTGACTTGTACAAAAACACGTAGTTTCTGCATTTCAATTTTCAAACCTATGTTTAAATCATAAGAATCGAACTCGGACATTTTGCTACAGAAACATCTTTAGGGTTATCTATTTTTGTTTTGTTTTTTACAATACATTACCGTTAGATAGGCAAGAGACCCAGAAATCCCTATGAACCCTAACCTAGCCCTTTGTCCTACTAGAACTGTCCGTTAAGACGTAGAAAATAGTCGTAGCTTACGAGTACGTACATTTTAAATAGGCTATATTACTTATGCATTATAAAATGTACATACAACATTCGATTATAAGTTATTACCATGGTATACTATGTTTATGGCTAATACATATAGGCCTTATGGTATGAAAGTCAAAGGTTAGGTATCAAAATTATCACTATTTTAACACAACATACATATTTTAATAAATTTATTAAAAAACATGTTAGTATTTTATTTTAAGTAGAAATCTATGCTAATGGATTTATAAAATAATATATTGTTTACTCTAGATTGGTATGCAGAATGTTTAGAAGGAAATAATAAAATGAGAATATAAATTAATTCATAAATTATTATTGTCTTTTTTTATTTTAATCGCTCTATTTCTCTTGTTTTGCTTATAATATGATTACATAAAAACATGACAAAATAATACAGTCAATATAATATAAACTTAAAAATTCTTTTTACAGAACTGACTTCAAACGCCACTACAAAGTATATCGTTTGTGCCTACAAAATTTGAAAAGTTCCCTTGATTTATCCAGTATCCCATCATCAGATCCTGACCTAATAACAATGGGATCACCTGGGAAGTATACTCTTTCAAACAAATAGAATTATCCAAATCGGTCTAGGCGCCTTCGAGTAATCGGAGAACATACATAAAAAAAAAGATTCCAATGAATTGAGAACCTCGTCTTTTTTCAAAGTCGGTTAATAACAACATAAAATAACTGTCTGTCTGCAGGTTTCTCCGTCTGACTATCTATTTGTACGAGATAATCCTCTAAAGAACTAAACTAATTTTAACAGCACTATCACATACATATATACAGGGCGTCCCACGGCTATGCCACATGGAGGGGAAGTACCTTAAATATTGTAGATGGAACATTTTACTGAAAGAAGACTTCATTTTAATTTAAAAAACAATTTAAACTGCATTCATAGATTTTTAAATAATTGCTTGGTTGAACCGGGACTCGAACCCGCTATACGAGAAAAAAAATTAACCTGTATCTTTATCATACCGATCGGAAGGCTTCATCATAAGGATTATTTTTTGTTAAATAACATAGCATGAGAAATAAAAGGAAGACCATGAATTTTAGCCTTTGATGTAAAGTTTTGTTCAGAAAAATGAAAAGCTGACATTGGCGTATCGACGTACAACTGACATGAACTACCCACTTGAGAAGTACAGCGAATGAATATGATATTACCTATAAATTCGAAAGTGTGTTTGTTTGTTGATTTATTGGTTTGTCCTTCAATCCCACTGCAATAGAGCTACGAATTGCATACTCATTAGTAATAGTAGCCAATGTCAGCTTTTCATTTTTCTGAACAAAATTTTACATCAAAGGCTAAAATTCATGGTCTTTCTTTTATTTCTCATGCTATGTTATTTAACAAAAAATAATCCTTATGATGAAGCCTTCCGATCGGTATGATAAAGATACAGGTTAATTTTTTTTCTCATATAGCGGGTTCGAGTCCCGGTTCAACCAGGCAATTATTTAAAAATCTATGAATGCAGTTTAAATTGTTTTTTAAATTAAAATGAAGTCTTCTTTCAGTAAAATGTTCCATCTACAATATTTAAGGTACTTCCCCTCCATGTGGCATAGCCGTGGGACACCCTGTATATGTGTATAGGTATATGTGAGTTATACGATACGTGATCTAAGCTAGTTTTTTTATATTTATTGACACGAAAATATTAGCGAAAATTCAAGGCCATCTAATGAGTATTGATAAAAAAGCGTCTAATTAGTGATTTTGACCTATCATATATCCACGGATAAACATATTAAGTGATTTTATTACAACTGAATATCCTGTTTTTCAATGATAAAATACAGGTACTTGTATGAGTAGGTACTGCTAAGAATGCCACAGCTCTGCTGGGACCAAAAAGTTTAAAAATGTCAACTTAATACTCAAAGGCCTTTTTCGAATCAGGAAGGAAGAGATAATTCATACAGCTATTCATGTATAAAAAAGATTTGTTTTTAATTTGGTGTCTTTAAAAAAGTGTAGGTCTGTTCATTTCATCCATATGTATAAAAATTACAAACGTCGTTAAAGCACGTGATAATTTTATGTGAGATCACCCATGTGTGTGTGTAAAGCACGTGATTATTTTATTTGAGATCACCCATGTGTTTGTATTTCCGGGTTCAAATCTCAAATACTCATTTCAAACTTATCGGAATTGTGTGTGCAATTAAATATATTTAATTTTAAATCTTACTTTGATATATTTTTTTGCTCACATAGCTCCTATAAGCTGGAAGTTTTTATTTAATTTTATTGTTCAATAGCCTCATGAAATTAAATACATAAAAAATGAAACCTTAAATTTTTTTTTAAAGAATATTAGCCAAGCTGAAGTCGACTAATATTCTCCTCTCCCCTCCAAATAAGCGAAAAGCTTGTGCTAGGAGTGGGTACGACAATAGTGCAACGGATGGGGTGCAACCTGCGACCTTTCAGTTTCCAGTCCACACCTTTAACCGTTGGGCTATTGAGGCTTAACTAACCACAAAGCCAAATATCCACGAGTAAGAAGCATTTCTTAGAAAATACAGCCAATCAGCGAGCGTCTGAGATTCGAACCCCGAATTACAAACACATGTCATCTGCACATGGATGACCTCAAATAAAACTGGTATGGTTATAAACTTAAATATAAATTCGTTCCCACTTCCCAAGTGATTGTTTTTGTATTGCATAAGCTGGTTGAGATGACACGGAGGACAGGTTTGGAGGTGAGTCTACTTTCACTTGATGCTCATGTCATCTGGATACTTGCTCTTGCTCGTCTCGACAATCTCATTACGTCGCTTACACAATGGATTAATGATATTAATGAATGGATTAATTTTCAATCAAGTGAATCTAGACGCGGTTTATTTACGTTATTATTTGTTAAAGAAAAGCCGATAGACATGATACAAATTATTTTCATGCGTAGAATGTATTTTATAATGGACAATAATTTACCTACATATTGCGTACATAATAGGTATATTAGTTATTGTACCCTTTACGTCAACAGTACCTACGAACATTCTGCAAGATATCTACATTACAGGTGTATGTGGGATGTTTATTACTCGAATAAAGCCGCGGGTATCAACTAGTTCATAAGAATAAATAATCGGAAAATTTTAAAAAGTATAAAGTTAAATTTTTTTTGAAAGTACTGACGTTTTGAGACGTACCTAAGTAATAGTTCTTTCCGGGATGGAATTCAAAAATCCTTCCTTAGGGAACGTTATTTGCTTCAAATTCTAAATCTCTGGGTACGCTTTGTAAATTAGTCAGTCAGCCGTGACTGATATTACGTATACAGTATAGTATATTCCTACTACATAATATTATCATACATATTCACGGTAGTGTAAGATACATATACATAGATTTCTTTCGTAAACATTTAAACGTACTGATAATGCCCATGTTTCCATGCATGTTCGCCATACAGTTTTAACTTATCACCCGCGAAAGTGAAAGCTGGCCGCTCACAATCGAATAATATTTAACCCACGTATTACGCAATGGGTGATCAACTTAATAGCCGGTCTTTCTCCGGCCAATGTTTCTGAGTCGTAAAAGATAAGGTCTATAATTTGTATCTTAATTTTAATTGATATCTTTAAAGATGATCCTCAGAATGTAAATTACTTACGCCTACGGCACGTAGTTATAAATAATCCGGGATAGGCCTCCAATCTCTATATCTATCTGCGCTAGCTGTACCTATAGCTCTTTGTATTATACATATTAGTAAGGATGATCTAATCATCGATGGCATAATTTATCCTTGTAATTAAAAATTGTCACAGAACCTTATTTACTAAAATAAAGCTTAGAAGTAGAGTCTATTTTGTCACGGCTTCACCAGCTCACGACTCCTTGAGCCACAAGTAGGTACTCCATCTGCCGCACTTAGCGTTATATTATACCTACCTGTCATATATATATAAAACATTTTATAGGTACAAGGATTTGAAAGTCCTAAGATGAATAAATCGGGCTTACGTGCTCCACCGCACGATGACATTTTGCTTCACAATATTACGTGCAAAACTATAATCCTATTGTTAATCAGGTATAGTAAACTTACACGAGCTAATGTTATTTTGTTGAAGACACGATAAACGATACTTCTAAACCACCGTACCATCAAAGACGTAGCGCCAAGCGATTTAGCGTTCCGGCACGATGGCGTATAGAAACCGATTAGGGGGTATGGGGTTGAATCTACACTGCCATACCCATTCCAAGTTAGCCCCTATTGCATCGTCACTTACCATCAGGCGAGATGAATATGAATAAAAAAGTAGGTTTTGGTATATCCTACAATCTATAGATCTTAATCGCACTGAGTGGGTTATTCGTGTCGATCCTTTTGTAGCAACACTTTATTTTTCTTGAGAAACTTGCAACCCAAGAAATGTCAGTTTGATGTACCTACCTATTTCGTCGGATTCAAATTACGACTGTAGTAACAAGCATTAAATCTAAAAATAAATAAATCAGTTGCTTATTTTCCGATCATTATTTTACAACAATACTATTTTGTACTGTACTTGTACTGTGTTAAAAATACCCATTTCAAGGTTCAAGTGGATATAAGAGACAAATAGACTACTTACTTTTATCCTTATACCACAATTTGAATAGATCAAACAAGTCACTAGATCTACCATATCACTACTCTACTTCTTACACTACACTAGTATATACATATATACTTCTTCTTCTTTATCAACCGATAGATGTCCACAGCTGGATAAAGGTCTCTTGCATGGACTTCCACAGGTCTCGATTTTGCGCCGCCTGAATCCAAAGGGTCCCTGTAACTCGTTTGATGTCGTTGGTCCACCTAGTGACAGGTCTGGCGCACTCCATATTAAACTCCGGAGCTTCAAGTACATGGCGAACCTCTTCGAAGGACCTTAATTCAGACAATACGAAGAGATAAGAGTTACGTGATAGAAAGAGGGAAAAGTCTGGGTGAATAAGACGGTATTGTGTGTTAACAAGAATCGCTATTTATTTAAATCATTTTACGGAATGAATCTTGTGGAACTTTAGGTACTATTAGGTATTATGTGCTAGTGATTATATATATAGGCAGGTAGATGTAAAATATTTACGCTCCCATCCGAATCCCCCAATTAGAAACTTAAATATAAAGTTTCGAAGGAACGTACCCACTTAAATATGCAGATACTTAAAACACATAAAATGTGTAGGATTGCACGATTAAAATACAAAGATATACCTACTCGCTTAGTAGCCAGTGTAGCCTTTTAACAAGGTAGAATATACAATTAGAAGTCATACCTACCTACCTTTTTTCCTCATTAATTAATAATTTACCTAGAGGTACAATAAACTAAATCCCAAGATCAAAATTGATTTGCACATTATATAGTTTTTTTTAATATTGAATATGAATAAAATGTATCTTTTGCTAAGGTAGGCTTATATTAATTTATGCGTAGGTCCTACTTCCAATAAAAATAGTGACCGAAAGAACCTGGCACTACTAATGTATCCAAACTCGACTATCCATTTTGAAACACGCAGTTTTCCGGGTGATTTTATATTTCAACGTCCGAAAAGTCAGAGATGGAATGAATGAATAAAATATTCTATAATGTATACTTTAAAAAAAACATATTATATATAACACAAAAAGTAAACAAAATAGAGTACAATAGGCGGACTTATCTCTAAAAAGCGATCTCTTCCAGGCAACCCATGGTAAGAGAAGAAAATTTAAACAACAGGTAAGACTAAGGGTATACACTAAATTGCAAATAATAGAATACAATATATGTAAAATAAATACATAATATTATAATACATTCTAAAATAGAGATATACCCATTGGTACAATTAAGTTAGGATTAAGGATGCATAAAGTGTTTTTAGGCACCATGCTATCACAGGCTGATCAAGAACTTGAATTTGGTCAAATAAATATTAAGGTTTCATTTATAAACAAAGCTAGCTTGTAGATACAGTACCAAATAACACTAAGAAGCATCCAAAGTAGGACTCAACTGCGGTCCGTTCACCATGTCAGTAGCGCGTCAAACTTGGGGACGCGAAAACTTTTGTCATTGAATACGCAATCGGGGAAGATAGCGTCATCGCCGAACGTAACCGCCAAGTTTGATAACTGCTAACTTTCTCTTGGCAGTAGGCGAAGGAAGCCCTGCATCCAGCCTCACTCGGCGTCAGTCAGCGAGCCAACACGATCGCGAGGAACGGCGCGCTCGCGATCGAACGCGTAATCCTAAATTAAACCGTCGATACCAAAAGTGATATTTCCTGGACAGACGTGTTTTTAGTTTTTCTATGATTTTTTTTGAGTGATAACTGTTTTTGTTTTTGGTGACACCATGGGATCTATTAAAACGTAAGCTACCTACCCTACCTACTCATCATTATTAATAAAAAATACATCTAAGTTAGATTTAAGTTATAAGCGCATTAATAGCAATAGTTTATGGATTATAAAACTATGGTTTAATATCATAAAATACAAAGCCAAAATTCCTCACGATTACAAAGTAGGACAATGCCAGCGGTAAGTTCAACTCTATTAAGCTTTAAGGCACATATTTATATTCTAATTAGACACATTACGAAACTTAAAAATGCACGATTTAAACACCCATTTAACAATTGAATTTAAGCAGTCGCGGAAAGCAATCGACCTCGAGCTTGTAACCTTCTAGACAAATATTCATTTTATTTTAGACACAGTAGGTAAGAGTTGAAAAGTTTTATTCAAATCATACCTAATTGGTCCTTGCCGAAATGAATTGACAAATACATTTTTAAAATGAGAATAAAAAAAAAAAAAAAAAAAAACATTTAGACGCTAGAAATTCATGCTTTTATCCATGCAATGAGTTTTAAACACTAGTTGATGCTCAAGACTTCATCCGCATGGCTTGAAGTTTAAAAAAGAAAAATTCGATCACCTCTTTATCTAAAGAGCTTCAATCCCTTAGGGTACCTACTCAAGAAATATTTCTTCCTAATTTCAAATGTCTAGATCTACCGGTAAAGGCTGCTTTGTCTATTAATCATGGTACAAAGCAGATAGATTATAATAAGTACGTATGTCACATTATTAGTTCAAACTTATGTTATAGGAACTATAACTTATGTTATAGGAAGGATAAAACACATAAGTTTAACATAATATTTAGTCATTTATATTATTATTTAGCCGGTTTTGTCTTTAAACTAAAAAGTAAATTTATGTATATTTTCAATTTTAAAGTAATGTAAACATCAAACTGCAACAGAGATCTAGGTAGAGTCGATTGTTGATCGCCCTAGTTATCTGAGAACAATGACGAAACACTTTAATAAAGAAGCGTGCGAATAAAATTGACCTATTTTCATTATAATTTTTCTATATAGAATTCAATAATGATTATACGAGTATTTATACTACATTTCCAAGGGGCTTTTATTACTCCAAGGGAAATCGGTATTTTTATCTCAAAAACCTAAGTATAAATACCTAATGATAGATACAATGATGAAGGATATTAGTAGGTACCGTAAAGTTAAATTCAAATTTTAAATTATTTATTTCACGTCAACCTTTGGCTGTCTGACAAGTCAAGACTCAACCACCGGTTCGGAAAGCACATTCTGTTGAGAAAAACTGGCAAGCAACTCAACAGTTGTTCTTTTCAAAAGAAAATATGACAGTATTATTATGTAGCTACATATTTCACATTTAAATGCATTAATATTAATTTAAAATTCATATTCTTTATTTCATATTATCCTTTATTTGTAATTTCGATATCAAATGTTTACAACTTTATTAAAACAGAACGTTGAAATACTAGTTTTTTTTCTCAGATTATGTAAAGACATTACAGCATAATAGTAATTCAACATAACAGATGCTAAAGAGCGATTATATCATCAAACCGGACATTTGTGGCTCACAGTGACAACCTTTGGTGCTAAAACATACAAGAAACATAATATAACATATCAACTAGCTTTTGCGCGCGAATTTGCTCGCGTGGAGCTAGACCTAATAAATAATAATTAATAATTCTTTATTTGTAGCAACTGAAGCTCATTTTGTTAGTAAACAATCTTGTACTTATAACTAATGTTAGTAACTTAAACTAGAGTATACACAAAAAATAGGATTAAAAATATCACAAATTAACATGGGGCCTCAGCCTCACCATTACTTGAATCATGTGTTCAAGCATTGGCGAGTCCATCTTCCTCGCAAACATGTTCAAGAAATCTCATGAAAATTCTTACAATATATTCTCGACATTAAAAGTATTCTAAGTCACTCTCTAAATATTTACCTATATCCATACCAAAAAATCGTGTTGAACGTTGATACACAGCATCAGAAAATTGTTGCTGTGTAGTCAAAGAACAACCTAATATACATACCAAACACACACATACTTTGGCATTTATAATATTAGTTGATATGTATGTACCTACAATTTACTTACTCAGTCATAGGTAAGTATATTGTGTGCTTGTTAAAGTAAAATCTATATGTACTTATTTACTACTATCTACCCAAGTGAAGTGGTTACAATATAATAGGTAGGTTTATGAAGTCTAGTATTAAGTTAGTATTTGTTAGGTATTTGAACGGGTACAGTTTCTTATATAATATTATTAAAACATCTAGGTGCTTGTTTATACATAATATTAACCCTAAACAAACCTAAGGTTAACCTAAGGTTATCTGTGGATATTTAATTTAATTGCTGTTAGTTGGTCATTTGACCGCCATTTTACCTTATTATACGACTGTCTGAAAAAAGGAGTAGGTATATTGTTTTTTTGATGCTGTTTTTCTGTATTGAATTCTTTAGCCATGTTTTGAAACTCAAAAGTTGTTGAACCTACATAATGTTTAAAACATTGTACTATTTGTCCAAACTCATACATTAATTTTAGAAAAAAATATTTCCCAAGTTACATTTTGTTATGAAAAGAGCAACTGCTGAGTTTATTGCAGGCTCTTCTCAGCAGAATTTGCATTCCGAACCGGTGGTAGAGTCATGACGTGTCATAAGAGCTACAAGTTGGCCTACATAAAATAAATAATTTTGAATTTGAATTCATAAATTGTCTCAACTGGGAGTCGAACGAGGCGACTAGGTGCACCGTCCATCCAAGGAGGTCGTGAAAACTAGTTTCATATGGAATTCATATTCAAAATACATGTTAACGAATGTCACCTTAGATTATAATTGGCACTTCTTATTTACAAAACTAGGTAGATTGTCAACGTTAAACATAATTTAAATAAATGCCTCTATGAAGTATGTACTCTTTTTGGGTCGAGGTTAAATGCTATATTTCAAAATACCCCTTTTAAGTAATGACAAGGGTCATTATCTTGTACAATGTAAAAAAATAATGTTATCGGAATAAAGTCGTTTATTTAGTTGCATCTAAAACGTGCTTAACAAATAATACTTATATATAATATAATAATATAATATACATATAATATAATAATACTAATAATAAAAAATACCTACTACGGCTACAAAAGTTTATTGATAAATATTATGTACCTAAACATTTAATCCTACGGCACCCCTATGGCACAAAATATTCGAGTATCTACTTACTTTGTTTAGGCTATTTAAATTAAATGAGAGTGTTAGTGAATCTTTGAGCTGCCGTTAGGTTATGTTCTAATTTTACAATCTCATTTCCCATATTATGGTTATGACTTTTGAGCTTACTAGCTGAAGCACATAGCATCCACGTGGATTTAGAGTTTTTTGAATACCAGTGGGAAATCGTTAACTTTCCGCGATGAAAATTATATAGCCTTATAATCTCAGGATACGAGCTGTATTTTTGCCAAATTTTGTTATAATCGGTTCAGAGATAGAACCTCGGAAAAGTAAAAAACAGACCGATAGGCGTATAAACTTTACATTTATAGTAATACATAATACCATAGATAGGTACATGACGTCATACGAAAAATTATTTTTCCAATATGAATAATTAACGAAGGAATTTTCATGTTTGTAATATTTCTACAACATAAGGATAAGTTTGTGATGGAAAATCCGCTTAGAAGAATAAACCGGAGGAAACCCCAAAGGCATCAAATTTTTGATTTATATCTGCTTAACACGAATATGAGGTCATATTTTATAAGAAATTCAAATCACAATCGTGCATGATAGTGATTTCCCATATAAGTATTGTAATTGTTTATCAGAAAAGCGGTTATGAATGAAAACATCATCCTTTGAAACATGTTCTTAGAATTTGTTCGTGGCATTGACATTTAAAGCCGTTTTTCTGTTTCATATATTATATATTATATTAAAATAGCCTGTAATATTGTTTAGCTATAATATCCTCTATCTATCAGTGCTCAAAAAAAAAGAGGGCAATTAACCTTAAAATGGAAATGATTACTCCAATATAGATATTAATTTAATATTATTTTTATAGGGCAGGTACCTACGAGTATACATCTTCACTAGTTTATTCTGTACATTTGAATAAACTGTGATTACATTAGGTATGCAGGTTAATAATGCAGTGTGCACATCGTCTTCCTTATCGCTGGATGTTGCATAACAAACCAGTTCAAGATATAGGCATTTAAGCAATAAGTGATCTCAACATGTACAGGGTGGAAATATATGTGATCACCGGTTCGGAAAGCAAATTCTGCTCACAAGAGCCGTAAAGGAACTCAGCAGTTGCTCTTTTCAAAACAAAATGTTACAATACCCTCTAATATGACTAGACGTATCGTAATTTGGAATGCCGTTTTTCCCTATAACTACAATTTAGGTACCTTCAAATCAAGAATGAATAGGCATTTTTTAGGCAAGCGCGTAAAAAAAGTCGATGCCAGCGACTTCGTCCATGTGTGTCCATAAATGTTTTTTTAATTTCCGCGAGAACTTCTTAATTTTCCGGTAATTTTCCAGTACAAAATGTAGCCTGTATAATCCAGGGTATGAGCTTTTCCAAATTTCACACACACACACACACACACACACACACACACACACACACACACACACACACACACACACAAACTTTCACCTTTATAATATTAGTGTAATTTATCACACTATGTTTCGTATAGCTTGTGGATACAAAGCAGATTGCGAAAATAAGCGAAAATAAAGAAGCAAGTAATACACGATTTTTGGAATTTGTACCCCCGAGCAGTTTAAATAGGGGATGAATATTTGTATCAAAGTCATCTTTTCAAGTTATATCTATAAAAGTAGTATAGTAGCTTCATTAAACGGCATCATATGGGAGTACCTACACGTATAAGTTATAAAAGGTTAAAGTATGAATGCTGCCAGAGTAGATTTTTTGTCACTATGTCTATTACGGCATTTAGCATTAATACATTACTAATCATTACTAGAAATACACATCCGTAATACACGGTAGCAGGATGTATACTCGTATTATACTAATTGAGTAGAACAACATCACACGTATTACATACTGTTTAATAAAATAATATTAAATTACTGGTATTAAATGCACGTGATCTTGGAATTCTGATCAATAATTATTGTAGAATATTTCCTATCTATATAAAAAAAATTTTAGTGTCTGTCTATGATTTTGAAATAAGTGCCTCGTATTAAGTTCACTAAATTATAATTAAGTTGCCTGTAACAATCTGTTAAATATGAGGATTATTTGAACGATAAAGATGTCGTTTAAATATTCCTCATATTTAATAAGAATTACAAATAGATTGTTTTAAATTTTTTTGTGTTTTTGAACAGTCTAATCTTCAGAATGGATTGGTTTTAACAAGATTTCAGAGGCAGTTAAAGCATTATACGAAAAATAGCTGAATACTTTTACATGCTTACATAATTTTGACGGTTTGCCAAAAAAACCTGTTAATATTTGGTTGTAGGCGATGGTGAAACTTAAATTTTAAAATTGGGTCAACACAATCAATTTTCTTTACATTTCTTATTAATGTAAAGCGTAGCAATAACGAATTACAAAAGTACCAAATCCAACTGCAACCTTGGTACAGATCCGCGTTTTTTCCGCTCCGCTTTCAGTTAGAAATGTTTAAAAAAAACAAAGGCCAACTACAAAGCACATTAAAAAAAGTCTTGTAGAGGGAAAACTCAGCGGACTCGAAGTCATTCGCTAGATACATGAACTAAATTAGGTATAGATAACAAAGTTTTTTAAATTACTCTTCCATATGTTAATTTCCATCCATGTGCTATTTTTGCACAATTGACATGCATTTAAATCATTAAAAACTAGACGCCCAAGCAAAGTTAATCAGCCGCTCTAGTTAATAAACAATTTTAAAAAAATGTGAATACTTTTCTTGTGAATATTTTTATGGATTTAAATAAAAAAAATATAAGAAAGACAAAACAACAATAGTAAAACATTTAAGGTCCATTTTCCCATACGTGACATAATAACCTCCGCGCTAAAATTTAATAAATAGATATAGTTCTTTCAATTCACGAGGGTACGCGGCTCATGGTTGTGTGTGTGTCGTATCTATATAAGTGGGAGCGAGAGCTTGGCCCTCCCACCTAGGCTCCTGACAGGCACGCATACTTACGTAATGTGTATGTACAGGACGTAACCACAAGCAAAGTGCCCGTAACTTCGTGAGATAAAAGTACTATACGTTTATCTCACGAAGTTACGGGCACTTTACTTTATCATGAACTTGCTTTGTTTCCCATAATAAGGCCCATATAACAGTAGGCCTAGCATGCTCGCCACGGTAAAATTAAGTTTATTCATTTACTCGTGAATCTTTAAGAGATATCACAGGAAAATGAGCAGACAACATTTTCTCGTAACCTAGTTGCCCTAGTAACAAATAACAGACAAACCTGACGCAATGACACTTTGTAATGCAGGTCGCCATTGAAACCACAGGCACGCACTGAAACCATCTTCGATTCGCCAAATAGTTTGTTGCGTAACCAAAGCCGACACTGAATGGACTTTGCGTGACTCTATTTTTAACCGATTTCCAAAGAGGAGGAGATTATGACTTTCCACGTTGGCAATTGGCATGGAACCAAACTGCGATCTTGAATCTTAATTCGGTGGTACGATTCTGTAAAAAATATTGTTACAGAGTGACGATTGCTACTGGCTAAAATACATTTTTATTTTTAAAGAATATTAGCCAAGCTGAAGTTGACTAATATCCTCCTGTCCCCTTCAAATAAGTGGAAATCTTGTGCTAGGAGTGGGTATGACAATAGTGCAACGAGTGGGATTCGAACCCAAAACATGACGTAACCACCAGTAAAGCTCACGCACCCTTGTGAATTGCAAGAACTATACCAAGGGTACTGAAGTAGGTACCGCTTACCATTTTTGAATTCAGAAAAGTAATAAAAATCAAATTTTATTGCAGGGCCGATTTCAACAACGTAAAATAAGTTTTATCCGAGCGTAAATTTGATATTTTGGCAGATCTTCAATACAAAAACTGTCGGAACGCCCAATTTATTCCTCAACTAGAAGCCCGCGCCGACTTCGTCCGGGTTGAAAATTTAAAGATTTGTTTTTACGGGACTGATCGCACAGAGCTTCTAAGAAGAACAATTCACCCATACATCGTTTTCATCCAATAACAATATATGACCCAGCGCACGCCTTGAAAACGTTTGAGAGTCAAAAATTTTTCCGACTTCTTTAACAAATTAGCACATAATATCTAGCCATAATACATTTATGTGCATAATATATAGCCTATAACCATCTGGAATAATGTACCTTTGAAATGGTGAAAGAATTTTTGAAATAGGTGCGGTGGTTCCAAAGTTTGCTCCGGACATACATACAAACTCACAAAATTCGCGCTCTCTCTTTATTATAATAGTATAGATTAAACTT
The DNA here is from genome assembly GCA_038048805.1 of Hipparchia sbordonii. Taxonomy (NCBI): domain Eukaryota; kingdom Metazoa; phylum Arthropoda; class Insecta; order Lepidoptera; family Nymphalidae; genus Hipparchia; species Hipparchia sbordonii. Next base: position 8,351,618 of record CM076109.1, on the reverse strand, counting down.
CACTCGAAGTTGCTGAAATCGGCACTTAATAATTTTTGTTACATACAGTTGCGTTACTTTTAAAAAAGTTTAATTCTTAGAATGCATTTTCAAAATACTTGTGACTAGGAATTAGTCTTTTTATTATTTCCATTTTTTGTTTTTGCATATGAGTGTAATTTTATATTAATTTTAGTCTAAGTTCTCTGTAAGTGAGCAAACTGTTCTTTGGAGAATACATTATTTAAACCTAAACCTAATTCGTTGACTAAAGAATCCCTATCGGCCGCTACCATTTCCTGCAAGTTTCTTATTTTCTGCAAACTTCAAAATTGGGAAAATTTTCGATCAGTTGGAAACAAAGCTGAGGAATATTGTGAAGCAAATGCAACGGAGTACTATCGCGATGGCAGATGAGAATAAATCTTTCGAAATTAACGAATAAACTATTCATTTAAAAATATCATCAATCATCTAAACAAAAAAGTTTTTGTATTCGAGAATGATTGCACTTGACCAGTATAATTTTTGTTTACGGAATTGCAATTATCTCTTTCATCGCTTTACTTCCACTTCAATTAATTTTGCAACCGAAATTTTACTTACCTAACTTTATAGCTCGTCGAATTAAATCTAGATGATGATGAAGTGATTAATTATTTTTTACTCTTTTGTAGAATGAAAACTAGGTATAATATTATACAGAAAAAAATTAAACTTGTTTCTTGCTTATTCTAGTTTCTACTTAAATAAAAAGGCCTCTGTATTAGCTTTATAAATTTTATTATCAATATTGCGTAAATATTTAAATAATACCATCTAATATTATACATACATTCGTCAAAAGTGTGTTTGTTTGTCCTTCAATCATGTAGCACTGGAGCAACTGATCGACTTGATCTTTTGCCTGGATATAGTTTACTATATTCAGGCAAATCCGTGACATAAGCCACCTAATTTATATCCTGGAAAAACCGAGGGTTCTTACGGGAGTTTTAGAAACCTCTTTAATTTTTAGCGACATGAGATATACACATTCTGTGAAAATTTCAAGTACCTATTTATTACATTTCACGAGATACAGCTCGCTGACAGACAAACGGACGAATGGTTGGACGAACAGCGGACGCTTAGTAACAGGGTCCCGTTGGCACCATTGGGGTACGAAAACCTAAAAAAGAAAAAAAGACGTGGGGCACTCGGGGACTGCCGCGGTAAAGCTATTGCATAGCATTTTTTATCAACGCCATCTAGCGGCTCACCGTAGAGGAGTCCCGTGTCAGGTTATTTTCGTTACGGAATTTCTGGATTCGGTCTCACGCCGGCCCGCGATAGAAGCTATGCAATAGCTTAAAAACAGAAAATAAGTAGGTACTTAAGTAAGTTAAACACCCACATGACAATGACAAACTCCTGAGCAACACATTACACAACACGGGACCTTTGCTTTCCGCTTGCATAATGTGTTTTCGATTTCATTTACGACCGAGTAACTGCTATCGCCCGAACCGGAGTCGCTTTCGTTGATGACACCTGCAAATAAGCCTCAATAGCCTAACGGTTACGGGTGCTGACTGAAAACTGAAAGGTCGCAGGTTCGAACCCCACCCGTTGCACTATTGTCGTACCCACTCCTAGCGCAAGCTTTCCGCTTATTTGGCGAGGACAGGAGAATTTAAGTCAACTTCAGCTTGGCTAATATTCTTTTCAACCTTCATAAAGATATATCGTTACTAATATTATCAGATTATTATATACAGATTATTAGTTCTAGTGGGAGGCTTTGACCGTGGCTAGTTACCACCGTCAAAGACGTGCCGCCAAGCGATTTAGCGTTCCGGTGCGATGGCGTGTAGAATCAGATTAGGGGTATGGGTTGAATGTACACTGCGATACCCCTTCCAAGTTAGCCCGCTACCATCTTAGACTGCAGCACGAAGATCCCGAAGAATTGAAAACCTCCTCCTTTTTTGAAGTCATAATAATTGATAATAACTGTCTCAAGTCCATCTGACTTTATTGCGATTTCAATATAGGTAATTTAAAGCGGAGCTGTTACCATTTGCACAAAAGCCGGTTATAATAAGTCATAGATTATGAGCTTATGAGGAACTCGGCCAAATGTCAAAAATAATGAATTAAATACACCCGATAAGGAACGCTCAGAGCTCTATACATACTTAAAAGGATGTTTAGGAATCAACTGAGCGTGCAGAGAATGACTACATATTTACGGAATTTTTGTTACTAATCTGATATCGTCTGATATAAATTGCAAACGTATGTAAATAATGAATTATTAAATCAAAAGTTTTGAATATTTTGTGGACTTAAAGCCATAAATAACAAGATGTTCTATAAAAAGGAGTCAGAGAATACAGGTAGTCTAGAAAACGACGTATGCAACAGCCAACAATTACTTGTAAAAGTATTCACAACTACTAAACATAGAATACTTTACCTTTTAGATGGTTGCTATACATTACATATGATTTATAAAACCGCCCACAAAGATCTCAACATTGCTCCCTATGAATCACCTTACCCTAAAGACAATTTTTGATGACTTTTTGTATTCAAGAAACATATTATTTAATGTAACACTATAAATTGAAATTTTCATCAAATATCATCCCAGATAAAGCTGCTTTTGAATAAAAAAACGGATTCAAATTTGCCCACCCACAGATAGATAAGGCAGTCAAACTTAGATACCCTTTTTCCGTCAGGAGTTAGAACTTATGGTCAAAATCATTTGATTTTACGTAAGACACTAGACTATGAATTGTTATTCATGGTTTAGTAAGATAGTCTTTCAATTTCGTTGTAGTAAAATTAATTTTATAAATAATCTGATCAGAAAATGCATTGGATGAATAATAAAATAATTAATCGTAGGTACAAAAAATTCAAAAATCCATTTATGGCTATCTGTCCGATGCATACGATGCGGAGCTGTGGATGCTTGCTTTTAAGGGCTATGCTATCTTTCCATTCATGCAGGCTACAGACAAGTATGTGAATGCATAATACATACGAGTATAATACAAATAGAGTGAGTATTGACCGCGACCATTACGGTATGAACCGGGTTAGGTAAGACCGCGTGATTCATTACCGCATAACTGTGTAAAATATATTCTTCCTTCCTGTCATATTACACAATATCGCACGCTATTTCGATTGATTTAATTAGAGGTAAGTAATGAAATTCCAAACATGTCTTCTGGAGAAATGAAAGTGCTACCTTCATATATATTTTTCTGGTGGGCCATGGCTTGGCCGTGGCTAGTTACCACCCTGCCATCAAAATCGATTTAGCGTTCCGGCATGATGGCCTGTAGAAACCGATTAGGTGTCGGGATCTAAAACCAACTCTGGGCTGGTATTGTGATATTCAATTGACAGAAAAATCCAGTAGCTTTAGTTTCTGGCTCGATGGGTTGAATGTTGTACACTGCCATACCCCTTCCAAGTTAGCCGCTACCATCATAGACTGCATCGTGACTTACCAGGCGAGATCGCAGTCAAGGACTATCTTATCATGAAATAAAAATAAAAATAAAATATACTCTTTTGATTCGTTTGCTTGCAATTAAATATCAGAAAAATATCATCGTGAAGAAATCTATTCTCCATAACATTCTCAAATGTGTGTGAAGTCTGCCAATTCGCAGGTGGACCATGGACAATAACCCTCCTTCTCTGAAAGTAGACCTGCGTCCAGTAGTGACCCGTTGACGAGCAAACTTTATCAAAGTTTGGTTAAAAAAATCACCCATCACTAAAAACCTCAAAAATACGTTCTAGTAGCAGTATTTTAATTGTTTGCTTCCTACTAGCAGGTGTGAATCTATGAGCTGATAATACCTGAGTGATGATGTCTGATAATAATTATACACATAAATGTGTATATTAGTGTCTAAAATGTTGGCAAATATGTACATAAAATCGTCGTGAAATATAGTGTTTTTAAATGTGCATGTGTTCAAATAATTCCTCACGGTTAGGGCGTTTTTGACGTCATTATAAAAAAATTAAAAGCAATAACTTAGTGAATCAACAAACAGCTTAAAATAAAATAAAATAAAAAATAAAATAGCCATTTATTCTACTACCAATTAAATAATTCAGTATTTTACAATTGTTATTAACATAATTACCTACATAAAATTTTTAAAATTGAGAAATTAAATTATTATTATAATACAATGTTTGAGATGTCAATTATTTGAATTTTTTTTTTATATATATGTATGTACCTAGTTTGTATGTCAGTATCATGTGTTTGTATGTCAGTATTATGTGTTGGTAGAAGTCGCCTGTTTGGCGTAGGCCCCCAGCTCTCTCCAAGTCCGTCTATCTCGTGCGTTCCTCATCCACAGTGGTCCATTGATCCGTGCAAACACATCTGCCCAGCGTCTCCTGGGTCTTCCTCTTTTTCTCTTAGCATTGCGTGGTAACCACTCTGTCAAGATTTTTGTCCATTTAGTGTTACACGCTCGGCTAATATGGCCAGCCCATTTCCATTTTAATAGCCTTATCTGCCTAGTGACGTCGCTAACTCTTGTTTTATTACGAATAGCTTGGTTGCTGATTCTATCTGATAGTTTTATGCCCAGCATGCTTCTTTCCATTTTTCGCTGGCACACCGCGATTCTTTCCTCATCTACCATCCTGAGTGCCCACGTTTGGCAGCCATAGATTAAACATGGGAGTATTGCGACGTTAAATAATTTCGTCTTTATCTTTATATGTATACTCTTGTTTTTCATTATTTATTTTAGACTCCAATATTTCTTCCAGGCTAAAGCGATTCGTCTTTGCACCTCTTTCTCCATATGGTCTTCGAATGATACTAGCTGTCCCAGGTAGACATATTCGTTGACAATTTCTATTTCGTCTCCATCAACTATTATCTGCGGTGTATTTTCACTGTTTGTCATTACTTTTGTTTTAGTTTTATTAAGTGCTAAACCTACTTTCTGACTTTCTCGTGCTAATTCAGATATCATGTCATTAAGGGTTTTTGGAGACTCAGAGAAAATCACGATATCATCCGCGAATCGCAAGTGACTTAAATATTCCCCGTTTATTTTAATTCCTTTGTTCGACCAATCTATTTTCCTAAATACTGTTTCCATTACCGCAGAGAATAATTTTGGCGATAAAGGATCTCCTTGCCTTACACCTTTTTTGATATAAAATTCCGGTCCTGTTTTTTCTAGCTTTAGTTTTGCCGAACTTCTGCTATATATGCTGTGAATTACATCAATGTATTCTTTGTCGACGCCTTGTTGTTTAAGTGACTTCCATATTTCTGAGTGTCGTATAGTATCAAATGCTTTAGTAAAATCTATGAAGCAAATATATAAAGTGATACCGTATTCCTTGACCTTCTCTATTACTTGAGACACCACTTGAATGTGATCGGTAGTAGCCCAACCTTTGCGAAAACCCGCTCGCTCTCGAGGTTGGTTTTCTTCCAAAGGTTTCGTGATGCGATTTAGTACAAGTTTTGCAAACACTTTGTACAAGTTCGACATTAAGCTGATTGGTCTGTAATTTGATAAATCCGTCTTATCTCCTTTCTTATGTGTAAGGATCGTCGTGGATTTCGACCATTGTTCTGGGGTCTCTCCTTTTTTTAAGATATTATCATACAGTATCTTAAGTGCCGGCTTCAACGGTTCACAGAGAGATTTCAGTAGCTCATTCGATATACCGTCTTCACCTGGTGTTTTGTCCTTCTTTTGGGTGCTTATAGCGTACTCTATTTCCGATAGTAATATATCGCATATGTCATTGATGTCACTTTTATCATTTTTCTCTTGTTGTTCAGAGTGTTCTGTACAGGGAGTGTTACTTTCTTCTGATGAATATAATTGTTCATAGAAATCCGTAGCTTCTTTTAGAATGTCTGGACGTCTTATTAATTGTTTCCCTGTTTTACTTTTTATGGTCGCTGCCCATTCTCTTGTGCTTCTTAGATCTTTATATAGCTTTTTTAATAGCTCCTGATTTTTCTATATATTTTTCAAATGTCTTTGTCCTGTGCAATTTTTTGTCCATACTTATGCTTTTGGTTATTTCCTTGCTTATACGTGTTATTTTATTTTTTATTTCGCGTGTTCTTTTTAATTGATATAAAGCTTTCCTTTTTTTGAGGAGTTCTTGTGTGTGTGCACTTAATTGAGATGATTGTTCACGTTTTTTGTTAGTACAATCTTTAACAGCGGCATCTATTTCCCCTACTAGATTGTTATATTGCGTTTGAATGTCTTTGGTCTCATTTACTGCATTTAAAAATAGTTCTTTTAAGTGTTTCCCGTCCTCTTTGGTCAGTATTGGTAAGGATTTTAAAAGTTTATTATTATTTGTTATTTGTCTTCTCGTTCTTTTCATGGTGCCAAGGCAAATTTTACATCGTATCATTCTGTGGTCAGTATCAAAGAGAATGTAATCACTCCGTTTTAAGAGGCGGAACTTCAAAGAAAAAAATTTCGAGACTTTGTTTTTATTTTAGCCAACTTCATAAAAGAAAAACAATACTACCAACCCATGTAATGAAGAAAGAATTGTCAAAGCTAAGGATGTAATGTATCGATAGATTTGTCTTATCGATAATTAGATTTTATCGATAACGACAAAAACAGGGATGTGCTACCAAATCTATTGTTCTAAGATCAAGTTCAAAAGTTGCGTAAATAAAAGAAGGATCAATATGAGTCTAGTATTTATTCATTTTTATTCACAATATTACAACTAGTTGAAACAAAATTAGTTACTTTAAATTGAATTCTTTCTTTCTTTCTAGAAGTTTTTTCAATGCAATAGCATCTTTTTATCTGCTAAGCAAAGCAAAGTATCACTGCAGTCTTCTTTTTATCCCATTCGATAGAATAGCAGATAAAAATAATCGTAGGTAGCACAGGTAGGTAGGCACTTTACCAGTTTGATACTTCGATCATAGAAAAATAAGGTTTGATACCATTGGAAAAAGCAAGAACTTCTCAGAACTTTTAACATTCATGCTGCAAACTTCACATTTTCTATAATCTTCCAAGATGGTTCACAAATTGAATTGAAGAATTAACAAATAAACAATTCCCGCTAGAATAATTATTTATAGAATTAATATTTATTTAAAACGTTTGACAAATATTTTTCTCTTATTTATTATACTGACAACTGACTGAAAAATGACAACAATTTTTTTCTTTCTTTGGATTAATGACTTTTCATAATGCGAAGCCAGTCGAACCAAGAATTAACTCTTTTTAGAAAACTCCTTTTTGACATAAATTATGTTGGCAATATGACGTCACTCGTTAGTTTCGGCATGTTGCTGAACCCAAAGAAATTAAATGTTCTTGTAAGAGAGTTTCTAGAGGCTGGTCAGTATTGAAATTTAAATTATTAATAATGTCAAAGTTTTTAATATTAATAGGCTTATTGGTTAGGATGTAGTCGATTTCATTAAAATATCTATCTCCAGGTGATTTCCAAGTCCATTTTTTGTAAGGTTTTCTCTTAAATTCACTGTTTACAAACCTTAAGTCATGTTCCATGGCAAATTCAACCAGCCTATACCCTTGTTTACTCCTTTTACCATACGAAAAATTCCCAAACACTCTGTCTTCCCCCAACTGAGCTTTTCCAATTTGCGCATTAAAGTCTCCCATGACTACTATATTTTGTTTGTTCATTAATTGCAAAGCCATTTCTAGGGTAGCGTAGAACGCGGCTAAATCTTCGTCTTTGTAACTTTCGGTGGGAGCATATACTTGTATAATCGTCCACACACTACCGTTCGGAAACTTTAACTCGAGGGAAGCCAATCTATCTGAGTGACCTTTGAAACTAATAATGTTATTTCGAAGATATTTCTTAACTAAGAAGCCTACACCATTTCTTCCATCAGTACACGCAACAAACAGCTTACTACGATACAAATCAGGAAATGTTTTGGCCATACTTCTTAGAGCATTTAACCAACTTCAATGCCCTTAAATGTTCCCAAAAGTGTGTGAACTCTGCCAACGTGGTGGACTCGGACTTAAACCCTTATCTGAGGTAAGACTTTATCTGAGATAAGACCTCATCTCAGATAAAGGTGAGTCAGTTCACTTCAGTGATCTGCTCAAAGTAACACTCATACCAAATGCATTTGATTTCCGAAACCCCATCGCAAACAGTACTGTTACCCACCTATATCATTTACAAAAAAAAGACGTGTGGCACTCGGGGACTGCCGCGGTAAAGCATAGTATTTTTTATCAACGCCATCTAGCGGCTCACCGTAGAGGAGTCCCGTGTCAGTTTATTTTCGTTACGGAATTTCTGGATTCGGTCTCCACGCTGGCCCGCGATAGAAGCTATGCAATAGCTTAAAAATTGAATTATGCAATCGGTATTACTTAAAAGCATTATTCAAACATGTATTGTAACTAAAATATGTATTCAAATTATGAACGCAGCATCATCATGCGTTGAAATTATCAACGCAACATCATCCCAATCATTCATCACGTCAGTGTTTCTTTATCATCTTAAGTGTTGGCTAATGTACGGCTATTGCCATTTTGATGTTAATTTACTTTGATACCTTTGACCTCATAGAACTACTGTGAAGGCTGAACAGGCGATTAGCCTAAAACTTGAAATCTAACAAATAACCTCAAACATTCTTTAGCTTATGCAATGTTACGTAATATATAATATAAACGTAAAAAATCTTTTTACAAAAACGACTTCAAATGTCACTAAAAAGTATATCAAATGTGCCTATAAAATATTAAGAGTTCCCTCGGTTTCTCCAGGATCCCATCATCAGATGCTGACCTGATGACAATGGGACCACCTAGGAACTCTGCTCCGCTATCTCTGTTTTAAATTTCAGCCAAATCGTCCATCCATCCTCACAAACTTTTGCATTTATTTATAGTAGGATTATTTTATTAGTTGATTCCCACCCATTTCCAAAACCCATTAGAATCCTTGATATACAATCAGGAATGTTACACATTAAAACCAAAAGTGAATTTTCATAATGCAACATCAACATCTTAATAAGTGCCTATGACTAGTAAAAATTAATATCCTTAAAATAATTATACGTAATATATTGCAGAGATATTATGATATGAATACGGAAGACAATTCGCTTGTTCAAGGAAGTAAACGGATCAAACTGAAATTACAATCTTAAAGCAGCCTGGTATTTTATTTTGAAGGCCGGGTATGTCAGCGGTTTAGTTAATACTCATAAATACCATACACACGATCATTAGAATGTCCCCAATTGTGCATAGGAAGAAATGGATGTCATTGTCAACCAAAAAAATCCACTGTAGCATTGGTCTCTTGTAGAGACTGAATACGTATTTTCTAGGCAAGTTCCCTAGAGGGAAAATAGATCTTATGCTGAGATCTATAAAGCGTGCTATGACTTAGCTCTGACTTAAGATAGAGTAAAAACGAGACACAAATATGTGACATATGACATATATTTGTGTCTCGTCATATATATGTCGTCTCGTCATATATATGTCGTCGACATATATATGGTCTGACATAAATCAGTCTCGTTTTAACTCTGTCTTGAGTCTGAGCAGAGCGAGAGTGCGGTCTATAGATTTCATCCTTAGGCTCACTTGCATCAGGTGTGATCAGAGTTATTAAAAAAATCCAGTACTTTCTCACGCGTAGATAGATTGAAAATTATTTAGCTACATTTAGAAGAAATTCAACACAGACGACTTTGCTGCAATGCAACTACTAGTAATCCCTACTAATATTATAGATGCGAAAGTGTGTTTGTTTATTCGTTTGTCCTTCAATCGCGCCGCAACATAGCTACGGATTGACGTGGTTTTTTACATGGGTACAGTAAAAGCTCCTTATTCGCGCTTCCTTTATTCGCGTTTTCACTATTCGCGGGTTAAAAAAATGCGACCCAATTCCTATATTCGCGGCTAGATTTCTCTATTCGCGGATCTAATCAGTCCATCGGTACATACATAAAAAGGATTCCAATAGGTATCAAGCCCAATATCCTTTGTAAACGCGTCGTCAAATGGACTAATATTTGAAAAATCTCAGTGAAGGTTTAAGAATGGCATATGAGCATTGTTATTTTTTTATGAATACTGATCTGTCTATAGAACAAAGCCTTATTTTTAAGAGGCAAATTGCTAATGCCACTGCTGAATATCAGTCTGAATTGAAGGAGCTTTTAATAAAAAGCGTCAAGCAAGAAAAAATTACAAAATTCTTAAAACCATTGCCTAAACCTGAAAATAATAATTAATCAAATATGGTCAAAAACTAAAATTAAATTGTTTTTTTTTTTATATATTTGTTTTTTATTTTGTCACCTAGGAACGTATCCCCTATAATCCCATACAAATTACCATTCCATATTCACGGTTTCTGTATTCGCGGCATATTTACGGAACGTATCCCCCGCGAATAAAGAGCTTTTACTGTGTAGTAGACCTGGAGAGTGACATAGGCTATTTTTTAACCCGAAAAATCAAAGTACCCTAAGGATTTTATTTTCAAAACTACATCCACGTGAATGAAGTCACGGGCATCAGCTTGTAACAATATTAAATATAATTCCAAGTTCAAGGGTTCAAGTTCTTTACACATAGTCATATGTAGGAGTCGTGAACAGATGGTAGATGCAGTATGTAAAATAACAACACGCTCATAAATATGTAGTGTTTCAAGAGGCTGCATTATAGACATATTATCGTGTACTTATTATAAGTAATTTCAATAATTAATATAAAGTCGGTATTTCTTACATAACTCATATAAATTAATTATTATAATTATTGAAACACTAACTTTTGCCTGCGACTTTGTCACTCTCTAAGTTCTCAACTATATCCATGCAAAAATCGCGTCGATACGTTGTTCCATTGCTGCGTGATTGAAGGACAAACCGGCAAGCAAACACGCTTTCGCATTCATTATATTAGTATTAATGTATCCAACTAAATCACCAATTATACAAAAAAGTTATACTGGAGAGTTGCTTGATAAAATTAACATGGGATGAAAAAAAGTAACCGCCAGACTAATGAGGCAGACTTAAATGATTACAAACCACATTAAAAAGAAACCACAGGAAATAGCACGAGGGCAATCAACCCATCTAAGGTATTGACAAGTTAATTGAATCAACGGATAAAAACTTATGGAAACAATAACAAAAGAACGGAAATTACCTTGAAGACGTACACTTTCTGCCAGACATCATACAAATAGTCACGTTTTAAGATAATCTTAATGGAATTAAAATCTCACGGAAAGTCAAAGAACAAGAGAATATTGTTGAAGTTACGGACTTGTTTTACCGGGCAGTATAAATATGGACTGATCATTATGAATAATGACCAAGAGCGTCTGGTAAATTGATAATTTTATTACTTTGACCGACCCATATCAATAATACCCGACGGCCTGTGGTCCATTTAATGGCCATCGGGTATTATTAATATGCTAGGGCGTACTAATAAAATTTGACAGACGCTCTTTCTCATTATTAATACCTAATGGTTGGTCCACATTAATACTGTCCGGTTAATCAAGTTGCCTGTAACATTGCTACAAGAATTAAGTGTGTTGTCGGCTATTGAAGCAATTGAGACAACTACTCTGTATGTAAAGGTTTACATTGTGCTGTCTTTAAAAAAATTGCCTGTTAAAAGTGATTCTAAAATACTAGCTCAGGTTGGACTTGATTAGACAAGTTAATGCTGAAGAATGAAACCAATACGCTGAGCTGGCGGTCACATGAAATGATAGCTGACTCTGGTGTCGATTCAAGGCGCTGTATAGGTCCTCTAAAGAGCAGCGCTTTAAGTAGGTTTAAATGAATTTTCCATATACAATTTATTAGTACAATCTTCGTTAGTTCTGCTACAGACACTCTTACTTCTGATAATAAATCAGCCTTAATGGCAATATTCGAGTTGCCATATTTTGACGTCATTTGGTACTCATAAGTGATGACAGATATCTTAGAGTTCAGTGATCTATGCCTTTAAAATAACCTACCGCGAATCGCCTAAACCGGCGGAACTAATGGCTTTAAATTATAAGGAAATATTTCTCGAGAGGTGCATTCAAGGATGATTTGGAATTCCATCCCTGATGAAGATTTACTAAATCTACGCAAAGTTGCAAATGTCAGTTAGTAGAACAATAAAGCGCTCCTAAATGGATATGCTGACTCATGGAAAACGATGAATAAAGTACCTAACTAGAATTTCTTGTTCTCTGTACTACCATTTAAATATATGCCGCTATACCCAATAAACTTGAAATAACCACTAACAACACCTTTGTTTAAAACCGGCATCGCATAGGTATTGTATTAGGTAACGTTTTTCTCCGCACCGGTAGGTTTTCGCAAGATCTGACGTTGCCTCATCTAGACCCGCCACATTAATCTCCCTGGCCGAGAGTACCCGCATTGTATATTCACGCATTTGTTCGTAACATTCAATTTGATGCGGTAGGGTTATACCGTAGCTTGACTCCGCTAAGACCGTAAATGGGCAGGCCAATCAACCATGACAGATCAATAATTATCGCCAGGTTCCGTGGAGAACATTTTCAACGGCATTGTATTCGAATACTTTGTATGAGAAAAAAGCTAAATGGTATTCCCATAATATAAACAAAAAACTTACATTAGTGCACGTGTAAACAATAAGAAAAGGGTAACACTAAATCGTAAATCTGATTGATCCTTGCACCTATCTATTTAACAAAAATTCTCTTGATAATGCCACTCAGCATCAAAATGTGTACTACAGCAGTAATTTCAAGAAGATCGCACAGTTTTTTTTTAAATTGAATATACACGCAATGTGCCCCTTTCAAAATTGCATGTCAAAATTGTCCAACCACCAGGTCTATGATTTTTAGCAGATTCGCCTATACTTCTTATAGTCCAATTTCTTCTAAAAAGATTATAACATACCGTTTTAATGCATGTTCATTATACATATTAATCCAAATTGTCCAAGAACCTGATCTATAATTGTTAGCATAATCGCTTTTACGAGAACATCCTCGTGTCTAACTCCTTTATTATAAATTGAAATCATAAAATACCTTCTTAAATGCATGTTATTAGTCCAAATTGTCTAGAATCGCTTTTATATCCTTCTTGAATTTAAATAAAAATAATAAAACACCTTTTTTATTATTTTAAGAAGTGTTGAAAAATCATTTAGTTTTTGCGTAAAATTTTTCTTATTCTTCAATCTTCATTGTCAGATTAGAGTCCCAATTCACATAGGTACATACCCGCTGCTAGGTACATCATCACAAAGAAGCACTAATTGACAACTGTGATAAGTGTGAGAATAAAACAAACCCTAATCATTACCTATTCATTCCAGAAAATAATATCTATGAGCGCAGGTTGTTCTTGCATTATTAATACCTATAGTATCTATCATAATGAATCTTTACTATGACAACAATTAATTAGTAGTACATATTATTATCAATATAATTATTTTAATATCTTCAAGCTTTACTTGGAAGTTCGTTTGTTCACATACGTGACATGCTCTATGTTAATATTTTGATATGATATTTTATTTATTAAATACGAATTTCATACTTAGATTTCAGCTATTAGATACATACCTACTAGATACTGCCAATATCAAGCGTTTGCTTGCGAGATTGCTTCTAAATGATGATACTTTAATGTTAATTTTACTGTTTTAATTAAACTGAGAAGGCACGTTACGTTCTAATACCTGAATGCCATTTCCCAATAAATACTTGGTATATACGAATAATTGTAAATGTATATACGTCCTCAGTAGGTAGGTATAATATTATGATCGTACCTAGAAAATACAAAAGTAAAATTTTTTCACTCTTTCAAATTCCCTTTGCTCTAAAAATAAGGTTTTCATTTTAAATTATAATTGCCTTCTACTTCTAATTTTGAAAGCATGTAAGTGGCTTCATCTTTAGGTTGTGAAAGTTGCAACTTGAGGGAATATATACCTACCTCCTCAAACTTGGAAGTAAAAGTAGACTGGAGAATGTACAACTATGGCATGTTATTACAATCACTTATATGGCATGTTCTAGTATAATTTCATATCTGAAGACACCTACTGACTTTTATTAATATTATTATATAATATTTTTTCCGGGATAAAAAGTAGCAATATCACTCCAGATCCTCAGTTATACCTGTGCCAAAAAAAGGCGATCCGTCAATTCGTTAGCTTGGAAAGGGTAGGGTGGTTTAGCTAAAAACCCATACCATATTGGTACCTATCTCTTATCGGTTTCTATTCGGCATCGTACCAGAATGCCTTATTGAATTACGATACCTACGTCATTGACGATCACGTCACGATTCCCAGACCAGGCCTGAAGCAAATTGAAATCATAAATCCCCAAATTGCCCCTCCTGGAACCTTAGACCTTCCATTTACAATACCTCCACTCGCCATTGCGTCAAGGATTTCCTTGACACCAGGCAATATTAATCTGAGATTCCTAAATGTAGGTATTTATTTAAACTAAATTAAAACTAGGTATTCCATCTCGGAGGTCGTATGATGTCCGGCTTGTGAGGTCATCCTCACGTGACTTCCACTTGTTTTCAACGATCGACGCACATTTAGATCGGATTTTGAATAAATAATCAGTGAATTTATAATTTTAATCCAACTATCTTTGCTGCCACCTGCGTAGCACAACATAACCTACACACTGCAAACCCTCTGCGCTGTTCAGCCTATTGGCGAGTAGCTACCCAAACGCTCTACCTTGCGTTGCTTTTCAAACAAATATAAGTAAACCCGATAATATTGATAATAATAATAAATTAATGGTAGGTGTCAGATAGCTAGATAGATCATAGCCCATATTATGTCCACAGCACCCCAATAGCCCAATTAAGTACTTAGTTTAGTATTCATTCCTTAAAATAATCCTGCAGCCACCGAGAAACTTCATTTATTCAGTGCAACTTATTGAAGAATGGAAGGATAAAATCCTGCGATCTCACCTGAGGGTAAGTGACGATGCAGTCTAATATTGTAGCGGGCTAACTTGGAAGGGGTAAGGCAGTGTATTCGTACCCCTCATCGGTTTCTACACGCCATCGTGCCGGAACGCTAGGCCACGGCCAAAGCCAGACCCCGACCAGAGACAATTCAGAAATTATTTTCCAAATTGCCCCCGCCGGGAATCGAACCCAGACCTCCCAGTTATAAGACCACAGCGCTCACAAAAATCCGGATGATATAACCCAATTTAGATAAACTTTCTCGTGAAGTCTCTACGTCTTGGACCTATGTATGTTTCCGCGCTTGCTTAAGATTCGGACTTTGTCCCGTGAGAGTATTCAAACTATGACACAGTACTTATTATAACAGGTCATAATACGATCATTAGGTTAAAAATGTCGTGAAAACCTGGTTTAAGCATCTGGATTCTCAACAAGTCACGAGGGATCTTTTAAACATTCATCAGGCATCACACTGCCAAAATAATTTGCAATCACATCACGAGGAAATCTGCATACCTGTTAGCTCAAAACGATTTTAATAAGAATATAACTTTGAAAAAGAGGTAGGCACATTCTTATACAAGGTCATTGGATAAGGGGGTCAATATACTCATACGATAGTGACAGGATCAGAAGGTTTTATTATCTTTTGTAATTTGGTACCGTAATAAAAAATTTATAAATAAGTATAGGGTTAGATACCCCTTGCTAACTGACCTCAAATTCAAACTCAAAGTTATTTGTTTCATACAGGCCAACCTATCAACCACTAGATCATTAGATCTAAGAGTTGATGGATCGTAAACACCAATAAAATTAATACTACATAGGTAGTTAATGAAAGATGTAGCATAGAAAATTTTTGTAAAATGGACCTTTGAAATTATCCAATAATGAGTTAGTACTTACTCGTATTTACACAGTATTTACACGACTTCGTGCAAGACTCATGGTAAAATATACCTAATAATAATAGAGTAACAATTAAAAAGACGGGATGGTAATAAATTGAAGGAGGCAAACAGCGGTAACCGTCGACGATTTTATTTATAACCACTGATTACAATGTAGCGTTTATATCCGCTTTTGAAGTGGGCGGCGAACTTTGGTATTTCTTTTTACTGCAATGAATCAATACGAATCGAAGTGTAGGATTACCTGTTTTTGATTTGGTTACATTTAACTAGTTTGAAGCCTCAATAGCCCAACGGATAAAGGTGTGAACTGAAAACTGTAAGGTCGCAGGTTCGAAACCCACCCGTTGCACTATTGTCGTACCCACTCCTAAAACAAGCTTTCCGCTTATTTGGAGGGGACAGGAGAATATTAGTTTTTTTTTTTCAGTTAACTTCAGGTTGGCTAATATTCTTTTAAAAAAAAAGTTTATACGTGCATTTTGTGTAACTTAGTGCGAATTGACTCGACAGTTTTCGTAACTTCGAGCAAACAATGGGCAGTTTCAAACATCTTAGATTCCATTTGACTCCGACCTAGAAAACATTAGCAAAATACCGCTGCATAACTAGTTAATAATATGCATAATTGGATGTGACCAAAATAAGTAAAGCTGTAAAACTGTTATCGTACGTTTATCTCACGAAGTTACGGGCGCTTTACTTGTGGTTACGTCGTGTACATGCACATTGCGTAAGTGTGCGTGCCTGTCAGGAGCCTAGGTGGGAGCGGTCAGGCGCGAGTAAGCTCTCGCTCACACTTATACAGATAAGATACACACACAACCATAAGCCATGCGCCGTCGTGAATTGCAAAAATTATCCTAATTCACTTTAGTCTATGACTGAAATATAGTAGGTAGCTAGGTAAGTACATACATCGATGTAGGTAGATAGGACAAAACTATCCTGCGCCTGTGACATTGCCTTTAAAGCAATTACTAATGATCATACTCTTAAAAGTCACGTGTAATATAGCGAGACTGGTCTTACGAGATTATCAAGATAATTTATCGAAGCTAGAGCTTTTATATTGCGTTTTTGACATTCGCACTACAATTTGAAACGATTCAGGTCAATGCCGTTCGTGATAGGAGCAAATAAAACTCTTAATGGTTATATCTGCAACTAAAAGTGTATCAAAGTCATTGAACTTAGTACATGTGCCCATAAATAATAAAGGCATGTAATTAAACGAGCTTCTATTTAATACCATTACTGGCTTCTAAATTACTAAGTCAGCTTCAACTAGTGAGCCTCTAAAAAATATAATTTTAGCATCTATATTTATAACTTAGCTTCAAACCGTGAACTCCTAAAATACTTAAATATTAGCATCAAATAATACACCAAATCTTCAACCACATTTTTTTTTTTTTTTTGTGAGAAAAATGAAATAAAAAAATGTTTCTAACTAAATAAAAAAACTTTTTTTTTTGATAAAATGAAATTAAAAAAATGATTGTTTTTAAATTTAACTCAAGATAAATACCTACATATAACATTATATGTAACATTTTTGAAAAAAAAATCAATTTTTTTTTCAATTTTTTTTTAGTTTTAGGTAGGTTTACGATCCCAACAGAACCTAAGTGCCCGGCCTTCGGCCGGGCACCTGAATATTCATGTATAACCCTAACCTAACCTAACTTTAGTTTAAAGAAAAAATTATACAAAAATAATTGCAATATTAACACACTAACAACAGAACAACAAAAAAAACAAATGCATGTTTTGAATGGCGCTCTCTGATCGGTGCAAATAGCTATAACCAACGAGATCGTGCAAATTGCCAGTCGCATCCGTCTCACTCACACCAACGAAATCGTGCAAATGGCCAGTCGTATCCATCTCACTCGCACCAAATCGTGCAGTGGCAATGGACAATAATAAAAATAGTGGCTCTTTATTTGATGCTTTCTTTGGAATATTTTGTGGCCATTGTGAAGAAGCCGAGTTAGTATATTAGAAGCTTCATCATTTTCCCGTTGCTGAGTTATTAAATTAGAAGCTAGGTTTTGATGCCAAAAAATAAATTTTGTTGGTCGACTTATTATATCCCAATAATAAATGACTTAGGTATAATCATCTTATCGTAGCAAGCTTCAACTTGTCAGCGGCTTAGAGCGATGCCACACGGCACATTGCGGCGACGCATCCAGTTGTTTTCTGGGCAAGTGTAGGTTCTATTGCTATGCAGCCATGATACACCAATTTCACTCCGCACCCCGTGATTTCTTTTCATTAAAAATATTGGGACACGTTCTTCTGAATTGAACCAACAAAGTATAGCTGTAACGTACTACGGATTTTTCTGTAACGGATGCTACACAGCGACATTGCAATGCGTCGCAGTGTTGCAGCGTACCGTGTGGATTAGTTATTTTATTTACCACATATATATACCACGAATACTTAATATACCCCAATTGTTCATTTTAAGACACCAGTGTAGCAGTACAAAAAGAAAGAAAGCGACGCCGCTGCAACGTGCCGCGCCGTGTGGCACCGCTCTAAACTTTTTCTAATGCCAAGCGGCGACCGTGTTTGAAGAGTAATAAAATAACCGTGTTAATAATAGTTATGTAATTAGATTTATACCTACTCTTTTATTTGTATGATCTCATTAAGAGCCAAAGAGCATGTCTCTGTAACCAGTTTTAAGTTTTAATAACGGCCGATTTATAAGTGAGAGACTGGTGAGAGATCTCGTATTTTTTTGAACTCGGCATTATTTCCGGGATAATTTAGTTTCAATGTCTAGTTTTTTATTATTATGTATGGTTTTAGCTGTAGTTGCTCGTATTCTATACTATATTGTGTATGAGATGACAGTTATCAAATAAAAAATATTGCCTCATTATTTAATATCGGATAGCAACAGTGGTTCAAAATAGTAATTTGTTTGTTTTTAACATTTATTTTTAACATGATTGCATGAAAGTTGTAGCTTGACATTGCGAATGTCGAGGCTTACAAGTTATAATACAAGCGATCTACGAGTTTTCAAGGCCATTTATATTAATATAAAGCTCATTAAAAAAAGCTTTTCTTTCAATACTTACTTTTCCTTTTAGTATGTATTTTTTTTTTGTTATTTTTTGTAGACCGTAAGACATTGAGAAAATCAATAAGAAGACTTCGTTATTCCCAAAAAAATTTAACCGACTTAAAAAAGGAGGTTATCAAATTGACACGTATATGTATGTAATGTTATTGGAACCGCAAATATTCACTTATGGTAATCTATTAGGGCTTCCAATATACAAAACTTTATATTTATGTAGCCATGTAGCATTTGGATACAGAACCCCAATCCCAAAAGTATGCTTTATACAAGGTGTTTGTTAATTAGGGCGTAAGCATTGAGTTTCTCCATACGCCCATTGAATAATTGTTATGTATTAACGAAAGAGGGAAAAGTAAATAGGTTACACTGAGTGTGAAATCTGTAGAACGCACTCTCACTCAGCTCAAACTCAAGACAGAGTTAAAACGGGACAGGTTTATGTCAGAGCATATATTTTGTGTCTCGTTTTAACTCTATCTTAAGTCTTCTAGGCAAGCGCGCACCATCTTAAGCTGCATCTTCACTTACCATTAGGTGTGATCACAGTCAAGCGTTAGTCTATCTATATATTTATAAAAAAGAGTCAGAACTCAGAGCACGCTCTATAGATCTCAGCATTAATGCCTGTAACGAAATTACAAATGCCACTTATGTCGGATATACAATATACCTGAATACACTATAGGTACGTCACAATTAGCGTTGCCAGACGTCCCGTATTTCCCGGGACATCCCGTATTTTAGGCATAGTTTAAAGTCCCGGTGGGACTGACTCTGTCCCGTATTTGAACCGTACTTCGTTTTTCATTATGAAATCGGTCCAAGTATTCACACACGCAACGTTCGTAAAAAAGCGAGTTGATCACCGTTTTTAATTACGATTATAATTACCTATTGTATTGATTTTAACAGATATGTTAAAACGAATAGAAATATGTTAAAACTGACTTGATCCTCGAAAAATTATCAAAAAAAAAAATGACACTAAATAATTTTGTTTTTTTATTTGTCCCGGGTAAAATCCCGTATTTTTTGCCTATTTAATCATTTGTCCCTTATAGGCTGAAAAAAAATCTGGCAACCCTAGTCACAATATGCTTACTCAACTCATAATAGTTTTGACTGCGTCCGTGACATGGAAGAAAAGTTAAGTAGATTTCTAAACGACTTGCTTGTTAGAACTAATTGTTGTGCAAATTAGACATCTTCCCATACACGATTGTTTTTTTACTTTCTACGACGTGTCTTAATTAGGAGACTCGTAGTTTCGACAGTGTGTATTTGAGGTTTACCTAGTGTAAAGAGATTTTGAGAGAGAAGACCTCAAAGTGTCAATTTCTCCAATGCTGAATAACGTTTAAACGAGAAATATCTACCTAACTTCGACTATCTTCAGTTTTTATATTGAAAATCTGCTAAAACATCAATTTTAATCCCTCAACTAGTTGATGCCCGCGGCTTCCCTCGCGTGGAATTAGTTTCGAAATTCCGCGGGAACTCTTTGATTTTCCGGGATAAAAAGTATGCACTCTCCCAGTCCTCAACTATAGGTAGGTACTCATGCAAAAAATTACGTCGATCCATTTCTTTGTTGTGGCGTGATTGAAAGACAAACCAACAAACAAACACACTTTCGCTGTTATATATTAGTAAGGAGTAAGGAAAGGGTAAGGAAGTAAGGATAAGGATTAAGGATTATACGGCGTTGGTGAAATCGGCCCTAATGTAAAAATTAGATAGATACCATACATTCCGTACCTTATACCGTATATAGTATATAGTAGCAGAATAGTATACTGTACATAGTAGGTACATGTAAACAATGTAATATTTTTTAATTCTTTTGAAAAAAAAATAACGATTTTAACAAATAAAATTGCAGCATATAAAAAAACGCAAGCTAAACATTTTGGCATATTTGTAGGCTTGGAGTGGGCGGGGCAGCGGTCAACAAAACCAGTATTTACTTAATCACTTCCTGGCCCAAAACCGGTCACTCAATAAAGGGTGATTAATCAGTCTGTCTGCAATGTGATTATGTACCTACAATATGTACAATGACATAAATGGTAGCGTATCCTGCTGAATACCTAAGTCCTTTCTTTACATTATAAAAAGGAAATGATTACAGATCGCAAAAAACTTACTCTTTGAATTAATCTTATATTGTTGACGAAGTTTAAAATTGACAAAGTGGCATTCCTGCAAAATTAATTTTCTGTTACAGTACGTATATAAAATAGGTATCGTGTATTTATTTGTCACGTCTTTATCACGGTTGCACTTCTGATCCAATCGTGGTGAGATTTGAATAACTTACTTCCTGAACACGGATAAGCACGTTACCTATAGACTACTTTTATCCCGAAAAATGACATACATAAATCTATACAGACGAAAGCGCAGGCAACTTGATTTAAATTCAAGCTTAAAGCATATTATGTTTAAATTAACTGCAGAGTGCGAACTTTTGTGCCGAAGTGATAATGGTGACAATTTATTTCTTCTCAATATCCTACAGTATCGTGCTAGCTAGGTTTCAGTTCAATATTTTATTCTCATATTCTTATATAGTATTTTTTTTATAAATTCTTACCCACGTAATATCCTAGTTACATTTTTCTATATGAAGGCTTTAAACCAGTCGGCGCGCGGTGCTGAACTAGGAAACTCCACGCTAAGGTTCCGCGGTCGTAGTATACCTACTTTTCAATCTCACAGGTCATTCATCTATCACGTAACCTTTTATAGCGCTATATTTACATTAAATTACCACTGGAAACATATTTATAAGTATGCAAGTTGTGTGAATAACTAAAACTAAAAACTAACACTAAGGTATTAAAGAAATCATTTACTTGCCGTTTTTGTTTACCTTTAAAGTGAATTCATATAAACATAATTTTAATTTTTTGCTTTACTTTGTCTATCTTAACATAATTTATATGCTATCAAGACTATATAATCTCTTGATCGTTTAGGTGTTTCTGTACCATTATCTTTTTTTTCCTTTTTTATTAGCATTGTCCATTGTTTGTTATGTTTTAAGTAGCTTTAAAACACTCCGCATTTGGTGACAAAATATTTCCGACTTTGCTTTGTTTTAGGTAGGTTTCTGATAAGAACCACTAAGGTGTGGAGCACTCTTCCAGCATTTGTGTTTCCTGCCACCTATAATTTAAGTATCTTCAAGGCAAGGCAAGAGTAAATAGGCATCTTCTAGGCAAGCGCGCTCCAACCTAGATCTCATCAGTGCTATCTAGTACTGTTTGTCGTCGAGCACAAGCCTATTTTGGATTAAAAAAAAAACACAAAAAAGCTATTATTAACGAACATTTTTTTTGTTACAGAATAAGTCGAAGTCTATGGCTTTTGGCGATTGTGTCACTGCAGACACAGGCGCAGAGAAACAAAATCGAAGAAAGTAACATACAAACCGTTCCTAGTGACTTAAGAAGAGCAGTTAGCGAGGCGTTGGCCGCCGAGAGAAGGTTCCTGCTGGGCGCTAAAGATGTGTAAGAAAATGTTTTATAACTCTCACCAACTCACTAACTAACTCAGGCGTTTGAAGATCATCAGCTCTTTTCCTACTTTATTAAAGGGTCTTACAAACTTTCACTGGTGCGATTGATTTGAAAGGAATACTGTTACTTCGAATCATTTGCAAGACTTGGTTAAACTTAACCTTGAGCTGATGCTGTAGCATCAGTAGTCAGCGGGATATCCAACTTCTCAGCAATTAACAGCAGATATAGTGTATTTGGGCTCATTAGAATGGTCTCAATGAAGTGTCAGATTTTTTTTTAAAGAAAAATCTCCTCTCCCCTCCAAATAAGCGAAAAGCTAGTGCTCGGAGTGGGTACCACAATAGTGCCACGGGTGAACCTGCGACCTTTCAGTTTTCAGTCCGCATCTTTAACCGTTGGGTTATTGAGGCTTACAGATAAATAATGATCGAGGATTAAGAAGGAGGATCTGATTATGGAGATAAAAAAAGGTCTTAGAGGATGTCAAGTATATTTCACAATATGTCGGGGGTGTTTTTAATTAACACTTGTTATAAGGCCATGTTTCAGAATTCAGATCTATAAGTCATCACTTAGTTATTTTTCTTTTCTTCGAAACCAATTATTATAGACGTCCACTACTTGACATTGGTCTCTTGTATAGACTTCCATATACTTTTTTTTATTCGATGACAACATAGTCCTTGACTGCGATCTCAGCTGATGGTAAGTGATCATGCAGTCTAAGATGGTAGCGGGCTAACTTGGAAGGGGTTACCCCTAATCGGTTTCTACTCGCCATCGTGCCGGAACGCTAAATCGCTAAGGTAGAGTGATACCTCGGTTTTGCGCTGCATTTATTTATAAACGCATTTTTTATTCACAGATATAATTGTACTTCTGAGGAGGACGACATAAGTAACACGCCGTGTCCTCCCAGCAAGTATCGAAGTGCGAGCGGCGAATGCAACAATGTCAGGCATAGGCCGTGGGGAAGAAGAGGCGACGTGCTCACAAGACTTCTGCCTCCTAATTACGCTGATGGTAAGCTTTTGAAACTTAGTTCTGCCACCTAATTACGCTGATGGTAAGCTTTTGAAACTTAGTTCTGCCACCTAATTACGCCGATGGTAAGCTTTTGAAAATTAGATAAGAACAACGCAGATATAACTGAATATCCTAAGTACAAAATACAAACTCATAATTCGAGGTTTGGCTCTCTACTATTTCCTCTTCCAATATAATAATATATAATTTAAAAGATATTCGATAAACTGAATAAGAAAGATTATATACAGGGTGTCCCACGGCGATGCCACATGGAGGGGAAGTACCTTAAATATTGGAGATGGAACATTTTACTGAAAGAAGACTTCATTTTAATTTAAAAAACAATTTAAACTGCATTCATAGATTTTTAAATAATTGCCTGGTTGAACCGGGACTCGAACCCGCTATACGAGAAAAAAAATTAACCTGTATCTTTATCATACCGATCGGAAGGTTTCATCATAAGGATTATTTTTTGTTAAATAACATAGCATGAGAAATAAAAGGAAGACCATGAATTTTAGCCTTTGATGTAAAATTTTGTTCAGAAAAATGAAAAGCTGACATTGGCGTATTAACATTCAACATACAACTGACATGAACTATTACTAATGAGTACCCACTTGAGAAGTACGCATCATTTCCCGATCCTTACTATCCTTACTAATCCTTACTTATATTACCTATAAATGCGAAAGTGTGTTTGTTTGTTGATTTATTGGTTTGTCCTTCAATCCCGCTGCAATTCGTAGCTCTGTTGCAGCGGGATTTCTGAACAAAATTTTACATCAAAGGCTAAACTTCATGGTCTTCCTTTTATTTCTCATGCTATGTTATTTAACAAAAAATAATCCTTATGATGAAACCTTCCGATCGGTATGATAAAGATACAGGTTAATTTTTTTTCTCGGATAGCGGGTTCGAGTCCCGGTTCAACCAGGCAATTATTTAAAAATCTATGAATGCAGTTTAAATTGTTTTTTAAATTAAAATGAAGTCTTCTTTCAGTAAAATGTTCCATCTCCAATATTTAAGGTACTTCCCCTCCATGTGGCATCGCCGTGGGACACCCTGTATACTGTGCCCCTATGTTTTTCTTTTTTCATTAATAGACCGCTGTCTCTACACGGTGAAATGTTATTCCCCATAAACCCTGAAGGAGGTGAATGTGCTCATGAAACTGAACAACTTTCCCCAAGGAACATAGCTCGAAATTTGAAAAAAAATTTTGGACCTCCCATAGTAAATAAATCAGCTAATAGACAATTTTGTTAAGGGTTCTATAGGGCTTAAAAAAATAATGTATCATCAAAAAGGAAAACATATGGACATAAAGGAAAACATATTTAAATGTAAAAAATGTCCTCTTCCTATAAAATTACCTCTATAATGCTTTAGCTCTAACCATTTTATACTCTCCATGGTAGAGCCAGATACAAGTAACCTATGACCTTCGGTTATTCAACGAATTTTTGATTTATTACTTTCATTATAAGTTCATCGATCTCTTATCAGAATTTTATGTAAATCTCAATGATATATTATAACGTATTATTATTAATGTTATAGCTTGACGCTTAACATATTATTAAACTAATGATTAATTGGTTTAATGAAGATACATATTTATAATTCGGTGTGTTTTTATAATACAAACTAAAATTAAAGATATTATATCTAACTAGTTGATGCTGGCGACGTCATTCCCCGAGGAACTTCTTTTCTGGGATCAAAAATGTCCATTCAAAGTTCAGGGTTGTCAGCTCAATGGAATAAATGATGCGCAAATGCATAGATGAGCAGCTGTCTCTCTGAATCCTATTTCTCATTGCTTTACATTATTGATATAATGGTAGAAGTTTTCTTGGGAGAATAACCTGCTCTAATAGATATACCTAAATACACTGGTGCGCTTCCAACTTGATTTTCTAAGCGTAGTGACCGACACACATACTCTAATCAAATTCTTGTTTCACCTATATTATTTTTAATGTTTATTGGACTTCAAAATATATAATAAGGAGGTTTTGAATATTTTTTCTTCAGATTGACTACCATTAAACGAATTAGTAGGTATATAAAGTGGATCAAATTCCCGACATAAAGGTGTAACTACACTTTCAACTTGCGGACTTATCGTAACTTCCTTTACAGCTGAAAATCAGATAACCTGATTTTTTACCGATACATGATTCCTTATTATGTACCTAGATCTATTTATAATTTTTTTGGAATTATGTTAGACCCATAATATTTAATTCCCAATATCGTTAAGTATATCATGATAAAGGATGTACCTATACGTGGGAAAAGTCTATCTACCTACTCTTTTAAACTTATATATAAAAGGGACATAATTTTCATTGGATTTTTAACTTATGATTTTTACAATTTTATTTTTTAGGCAAATTAAACGATTAAAAAGCTTTTGCATCCTTTATATAGTGAAACATTGATAAAAATAAAAAATTGTGTCTATTGATTTAAATACATTTGAAGTCGATAAAATAGTAATAAACAAGTAACGCCAGAATTTCGGGTGAGTTTGCGAATTGAATAATAAACGACTTTATAAAAAGATTCCATAACAGATTGATCTTATCTCTTAATAAATTGAAAACATATTTAAATTAGTAACACAAGTTACATTCTTTGTAGTGAGTCGAAAAGAGAGGGTAGAGCAAGAAAATACATAATGCCGGTCACAGATTGGAAAAAGGATATAAAAAAATGCATATAATATTAATAACTATAAATAGTAAAATACGGGAGCCCTAAGCACTTCTTTAGATTTCTAAGCATGTACCAAAGAATTTCGGTTTTTTACCCGATTACGACAAAGCCAAAAGGAAGGATTATTATTTTAAAAGTCTATGCATGTATGTAACTTTTTACGAATGTCACTGTAGCGCCTAAAATACTGAGCCATGAATGATGAATAATGAGGTATCAATAATTTATTCGTTTATAGTCCAAGTGCATAATCTATATTTTATATGAATAAAATCAATATGGCGGATGTCACATTTAAAAAAGTGGGAAACTCTTGATGTTTTTAGTTTTGCTATCTTATCAAGTGAGATGTCAAATGAAAGAGGAGAAAACTCTGAGTTCATAAATATAAAACAATATTAAAATAAATCAAGCAACAGATAAACTACTCGTATTTTAGTAATTTTTATATTATTTCACCTTCTACTAGCGCTATCTATCGCCAGTTCCCGCCTCATTTTCGTGAAAATCTCAGCTGCGTATAGTCGGAGACATAAGGATAATATTCACTTCAGATTATTTTTATGTAAAGATATTGTATATTTTAATGTTTATTTTCAATATCAAAGCAAAGCAGGTACAATTCATTTAATTTTTTTTACTTTTGACTCCATTCGCACAAAAAAGGCGCTGCGAGGTTACACTGGTGGGCTATCACCCTAACTCCATGACGTATGCGTATAGCGGCACAGGGTGTTTGCACATCCGAGTATTTATATACTAGAAAAAAAAAACATAACTATGTTATTATTATTATTGTATGAGGTGTATGTATTTTTTTAAAAGATAGGGTTGCGTTTGACGACAATAATTAATTAATGATGGAAAGCATTAAAGAGGTTGGAGCGCGCTTGCCTAGCACTTGTCTCTTGCATTGAAGGTACTCAAATTAAGTGGAAGTATTATAATATTTCGCACTTCAGTGATTCGTTTCAGAAATGTTGAACTGAAGAGTTTCGTGCTAAGTATGCGAATGTAGGCAAGTAACTGCCTCTCTGCCTGTACATAACTAGTATGTAGACGAATGACCAAATAGTTTCGAGTTTAAAGATAAAATAGAAATCTTTGTAAACACATTCCTGTGGCTTCTGCATACCATAGTATTTGGCTATGCAGTGAATTTAAAAAAAAAATATTATGAAAATCAAGTTATTTCAATAATCTCTGGTAGGTACTCATTATACGAAAGTGTGTAAACGTTACGTTATTACCGTAAAAAGTTTTTATAACGATACCCCACAAGTCTACTCGTATTTATAAAGAAGATTTTTTGGCCTCCCATTTACTATGGACAGCAAAAGCCCTGACTTCTGCAATCCAAGTTGCACTTAAAGTTTCGGTGTTCAAAAACTTGCGGTTGGCACACATTAACCGCCTTATGGACAACAGGCCGTACTTCTCTACCAATCGATAATCATCCTCTGCAGGACAAAGGTCTCTTGCAAGGACTTTCACAGTTCTCAGTCTTGCGCCGCCTGTATCCAGCTGAGATCATACCTCACCGAGTCAGAAAGTTAAAATGGAATGGGTGAGGCACATAGTTCGAGGGACTGATTGTCATTGGGGTCCCAAAGTGCTGGAGGGGCGATACCGTACCGGAAAGTGCAGTGTTGGTAATTGGCACACTCTCCACTAGGTGGACTGACGACATCATCATCATAGGTGATCATAGGCCGTACATGAAAGTTCAATCTATTACTTACCGTAATAATCACTCCAGTTCCGATCATTTTCATCGACGAAACTTATAAATATGACATTCTCTGTGTGGTAATCAATATCTGATATGACGTTCAAAACGTGGGACCAGGGAACTGCTTCCGATGCCCCCAGGGATGTTGAAACTAGAAATTTGGCTAGTCGCCCCCCCTCTGTTTTACAGGCGTCGTTCGCTGTATCCCAAGGTCGGGGATCTTGATGTAATTTGTAGCACTTGTTGTACAAGCTGACGTATTTGTAACCTGAAATAACATACGAAAATTAATTATTTTCATCTTTCTTCATTTCACTAACGTAAAACAATTCATTTGTATCATCTAGCTGTAACATAGCTCAGCGAGTCGCCAGGCTAAAGTGGAAATTGGCAGGGTATCGGGCACATGGTTCGAAGAAATAATGGTTGTTGCGGACCATCAAGGTGCTGCATAGGCGACCCCGCCCTGGAAAGCGCAGTGTTGGCAGACTCCCTACTGGTGGACCGACGATGTCAGACCGAGGCCTGTGGAAGTTCTTGTCCTTTGTCTAGCTGTAGATATCTATCGTTTGTGGAAAAAGAAGAAGAGGAGAAGAGGATTCATGCAATTAGTAGTAACCCTGAGAGTTTACCTTCAGGACAATCATCCTTGTTCTGGAATTCAATGTTCCTGTAACACACAAAGGGCAGCAGCTCGGAACAACTCAGGTCTGCTATTCTGCCGTTCGCATACGCGATGCAGTTCTCGTGATTTCCTTCGTTGTCGGGCTGACCCGGCGTCCACTGCACCGGCATTGTATCCAGAGGCATGCCTGAGTCATAAAAGCATAATTATAGTCACAGACGGCGCTGATGCTGCCCCCTGTAAAAAAATATAAAGTAATAATCTAAGTAAATAAGCTTAGCAAATAAATCTTTGCAATTAGCATTGTAATGTGTCTCCGGATATCTACTCCAATTTCGAGAGTGTATTTCTGAGGACTCAATAAAATGCCTTGTGGTCAGTATGTTTGATTGCGAAGTCCCGAGTTTGATTCTCGGGTAAGACCAATAAAATGTATTTGGTTTTTCTGTCTGTTTTCACAGACACACACACACTGTCGGAGTTACCTCCGAGCTAGTAATGCTCGATCCTAGCTAATCCGAGCTAATGAGAATTTCTTAGGACGATTCGAATGACTGACCTTCGATAGAGTAGAAATATTCACGTATGAGTTTGGTCACCCCGATGTAGACGCCGCGCACAGCTATAATGTTGCTTATTTCCGCATCCATAGCTTGCTTCATGGTCTCGTTGCTGGGTGAGGCCAGCACCGCTCCTGATGGTCATAATTATAAGAATCGAATCACTGAGTAAATCTCTTTCAAATCAATCTTTACGCCTATTTATACGTGTTTTTTGGACCTTAGCAAGTCGTTTGACCTGGTAAGTTATGATATCCTATGGCAGAAATTGAAAAATACCGGGCTACCCGAAGAAATTACTAGGATCTTCAAATATTGGTATAGCAACCAGGTCAATGTCGTGCAATGGTCCGAAACTTATTCGTAGCCATATAGGTTGAAATGCGGGGTACGACAGGGGGGTTTAACATCTCCTAAGCTCTTTAATTTGTATGTCACTGCACTGATAGAGGCACTCAGCAACACTCATGCCGGTTGTCATATTGACGGTGTCTGCCTCAATAACATTAGGTAGTTACGCAGATGACGTGGTGTTGCTGAGTGCGTGTGTTTGTGGCTTAGCGAAACTGTTTACCGTATGTGAAAACTACGCTAAAAGTCACGGAATGACGTACAATGTCAAAAAGAGCAAATGCATGGTTTTTCAGGCCAAACAAAAACCCTTGCCTTCATCTGTACCACCCATTAAGTTATACGGTACCCCGTTGAAGAGGGTGTATCCAGAATGAAATATGATGTCATTAACGCTCTTTTTGTAGGTAGTTAAATCTGAGTTTAATCGACAATTTAAAATGGTAACAGCAGACGTGATTTATTTTTTACATAGACAACAACCCAATTGTATGACGATACAACTGATAACGGATACGGATCTCCTCATTCCTGATTTCATCATGCAGGGATACTCTAAATGTAGTTCTCGCCATTGTTCGCTGAGTGAATTGGAGCCATTGTTAGGGTCCCAATGGTGCTGGAGTGGCGATCTCATATAGGAAAGGTTGGCGGATCCCGCACTTGATAGACCGACGAGGTCAAACAAGTGGCGGGGAGCCATACAGGTGGTGAATGTCCGAGACATGATAAATTCTATGCAAGAGAATATATTCCAATTGGATCATCACTTACCAGTTGGTATGATAAAAGCTGAATAAAGAAGATATAAATAAAAGTTTGGCAGACACAAGGTTCGATATAATTATGTGGATCAATGTTTTTTCTGCCAATGAAATCAATTTATAGCATCAAGTAATCGTGTAGAAACCTGCATGCCTGATATTTCTCTATAATGTTCTCAAAGGTGTATGAAGTCTGCCAAGTGCTAATTTGCAATGGGCCACAGCATGGTGCAAACCCTTCCCTGAGAGGAAACCTGCGCTCAGTAGCGAATCGTTGATGGATTGCTGATGATGATGATGATGATGATGATAATGATGATGATGTGTGGCAGTAAAAAAACACCAACTACCTTCCTTAGCGCATATCTCCTGTGCGTCGCTCCACGTTGCAGGGTAATAGTGGAATTTTAACTCTCCATCAATACTTTCATAAGAGTTGTACTCGAAACGATACAGGTTGCATTCTATGAATGAAGGAAAATAAATATGTAAAATATCTTAAACCTAGAATTAAATTATCTCCATACTAGTGTAGGATTTTTGTATAATAAGAAGATATTATATACTTTACTAATAATATTGTTAATTTTATCATAATACGTAATCTTCTATCTAAATATATAAAAGCCAAGGTGACTGACTGCTTGATCGTTAAACGCACAGCTCTAACCGCTGGACAGATTGGGCTGTTCGTATGTTCCACCGTATCACCTAAACTACTGTACCGATTTTGATGGATGAAGTCTCAATCGATTCGTTATTATAGTCCGGGTGACATAGGCTACATTTCATACGAACAAAATCAATATTATGACGGATTTCATATCCAATTAACTTTTCTTGTTTTATAAAAGTCTCACTGATTAATAGAAAATTTCAATTTTTGTATCATAGTCCAGTTATAACTTAATATTTATAAAAAAAAGCTTACCAATCGTCGTTAAACATAGTAAACTTAAAAATAGTTTATTATAATATAAAAAAGACATGTTTTCTTATGGCTGGTTACTGATAAAATGATGAAGTTGATAAATTAGAACTACAGAGTATACAGAGTGTTAATTTAAAATTTATAAACAGCAAGCTTGGAAACAAAATGAAATAATAGTTAATATCTAAAATTAAGTTTCATAGTAAAAATAATCCTAGATGTTTATTTTTATTTTAATAGCTAGGTTTCTTTACACTACAATATTCTATCAATTACCTTATTTTTTTTAAAATGCAATGGTTTTTTAAACCAAGTTCTTAAAATAGTATGTTTAGATTCGTAGTATATTTATATTTTTTGTATATTATTCGTACTTATATTTCCGATTCACAGACTGCTCACAAAATAACACACTGTATTTTTAACGTATATTTATTTATTATTAGGTATTTTTTTTTTACTTAGGTTCGTGATAAGATAAGAGCATTTTGACTTCAAAGTAAGAAAAACATAATTGTAACGGTCAACAGTAATTAATTTAATTAGTTTTAGAGGCCGATAAAATAACAAGGGCATAATTTACTTGCAGATCAAGAAATTACATAGATTAACGTCCATAGCATATCTATGGATCGGAGTTATTTCTAACAGATTGGATTTAATTAGACTAATTAGTAAAGCTTTTAAAATTAATAAATAACAGTTGAAAGTAGTTGCCAGTAGTAGATCTACATGAATAATATTTGCATATTATAGGCACGTACCCGCTTAGAAATATGTAGGGCACTTGTAATTCTTGAACTTATTGGGTGTTTTGTAACAACCAAGAATGATTAATATTTAATATGGAATACCTTATGTCAATTGTCAATAGCTGGGTCCCCACCAGACGATCCATCGCGCTCCGATCGCACGCGGCAGGAGCGCGATCCAAATGTGCAGGCGGTGTGGACGTGCCGCGCGCGATCCATGCGCTCGTATTGGAGCGCGCGCTCCCTGCTGCGCCCGATCCGTTCGTTCCGGATCGCAGTTTAAACAAACTGGATCGGCCTAGTACGATCCACGCTCCACGTTCACGATTTTGGATCGCGGATCGCGGGATCGCCGATCCATTTTGGATCGTCTGGTGGGGACCCAGCTATTTTTCAAGTCGGTGCAGCCTAGTTACATTTTTTATTGATGTCATTTGCCCTTGGATGCAATCTTTTGTGTATTCAGCCGGCGACTTAGGCCACGCTTCGAACTTTATTCAGAATCAGAAAAATCTTTATTGACAGCTATAAACACACAAAATGCAAAATAAATCAAAATTTAAAAACACAGCTATGATAGGTATTAGATATCGTTACTCTGTACAGCAGTGTAAAGCTACCAAAAGGTTGTCACTCAGCTTGACTTCTACGGGGCTACTAGCCCCACAGACTTAAAATTGGCGATGCCACCAAGTTTCGCACGGTGGATGCCAGGTACCCCAACGCTGATTTTCAGTAAATGTCAGTGGTCTTTATAATAATCGTTTTCTGCCAAAAGCATAATATTTACCAATCTAAACGCTAGATATAGAATGATGTAGTGTTTGGATTAGTTTTTTTTTTGAATGCTGTGCTGGGTGTAGCTTACCAGAAAAAAGCTAAGCTCACGACTTCATCCACATGGAGTTAAGTTTTAAAAATCCCTCAGGAACCTTCCGTTTTACAGTATAAACCTATACCTATTCCTAGCCTATTCTCGACTTCATGCTCCATTGCTGTGTGATTGAAAGACAAACCAACTAAAAACGGATTTTCACATTTATAATTTTGATATATTATTATTATTAAAAAGCTCACTCGGAAGTGCTCAAGGGATACTTCTACGAAATTACCTTGTGATCTTTTAATTGAACCTTTTATTTCATATTTAATAGTAATAAGGATGTACTTATTATAGATTCAGTATATTTTGAAGCCTCAATAGCCCCATGGTTAGAGGTGCAAACTGAAAACTGATGGTCGCAGGTTCGAACCCCACCCGTTGCTCTATTGTGGTACCCACTCCTAGCACAGTGCACACTTTCCATTTATTTTGAAGGGGAAAAATAGATTAAGTACAATTTTATACTGGACTAGCTTTTGCCCCCGCGACTTCGTCCGCGTGGAATTAGATTTTGGGGTGGAATTTTCAAAAACTGTGACACATGTACTTCTTTATTTTTAACTGAAAGCTCAAATACCAACTTTGATGGAAACAGCTTGAAAAATGACGGAGTTTCATATAAACTTCCATCCCCTATTTAAACCCCTTAGGGGTGGAATTTCCAATAATTCTTTCTTAATGTGCACCTACGTCATAAAAGGAACCAACTGTAAAAATTTCAAGTTTCTCACTTCAGTAGTTTAGGCTGTGCGTTGATATCTCAGTCAGTCAGTCAGTCAGGACTTTGAATTTTATATATATAGATGAAATAATTTAACTCATTCCATATTGTTACTAGGTGTGTCACAGCCAATGTCACCGCCGCGTCTGCCGGAGCCAGCGCTGGCGATCCAGGCGGTGGCTCAGTTGGCACAACCCGCAGAACACGACTACGTCACCAGCATGCTGGCTGCCTGGGGACAGTTTGTGATGGACGACCTCATTGCCACCGCTAACGGGAATAAGGTAATCTTTATTCACACATCTCACAGTAGTCGCCGTCTCAAACGATAGATGTCCACAGCTGGACAAAATTTCTTGCAAGGCTTGCTACAAGACTCGATCTTACGTCGTTGTTATCCAACGGTCACCAGAGGCTCGGTTGAAATCGCCCATCTTTATTGGCACTTTCCAGCGAGCCACTGCTGTTTCAAGCATTCTTTAAACGCTGCGTTATTAGTGCGGTCACTTTTGACCATTTTTAACCAACTTCCAAAAAAGGAGGAGCTGTTCTTAATTCTACGAAATCATTTTTTTATGTATGTTCCCCGATTACTCGAAGACGCCTGGACCGATTTGGATTTTTTTTATTTTATTTGAAAGGGTCTCTTCCCAGGTGGTCTCATTGTCATCAGGTCAGGATCTGATGATGGGATCCTGGAAAAATCGAGGAAACTCGTCAAATTTTATAGGCACTTAAGCGGGTAACAAATCTCATAATACCGGATAATTCTACCATCAACTGAGGGTCAGCAACGTTGATTCAATTTGGTAGCTGGATTTTTAACCACCAGAACGTTTACCGCATAAAGCACACAACTTAAACCTAAGTTATTTCGCGTGAGGTAATAAGAAAAATTGTTTATAATATTTTTGTATGTTGATAATTAAGAAACTTAAAAACAGCAAAAAAATTCAAGAAAAAGCAAAACAAAACACCATCGATGCAAAAAACTAATTGGAATAATCAGGGAACCCACCGCATTTTTTGATTAATGGAAACAGCTCTAATATAAAATGGGGAACAAATAAATTACAAAAGGGCAAACCAATTTCTTACCGACGATGTGGTAATTTGTAACCATAAAAAATAAAAAGACCTATTCTAACCAAATATTCCTAAGCTATCCCTTTGTACGTTTCCCTTGGAATTAAAATATTTCCCACCTACTCAAAAAACGATAACAGCGCTTATTAATATTTAACAAACATCCATCCATAAATCCATTTCTAATATTAGTAGGGAAAATATATTAAAATTGAAATATCGCCCATCTACACAATATATAATTTTATGTGTCAGGTATGAATTTCGGATTCTTCCAAAGTTCACGGATAGGTCACGCGATGTCAAGAACTCCGGCACTTAGTTGGTAGTCGTTTAAGTACAGTTACCAATTTTAAGTTCTGTATTATTAAGTCGTGACAATCAATTACATGTCGCGTAGGAACGTTTCACACGTTGTGCGCAGCGGTGCGAAGGCCGACGGATGTAGTTTTTTGTTAAAATATGGCTTCCATATTAAATCTTTATGTTTTAGGACACATTTTAAGATTTTCTCATATTTACTACAATATAATAAATGCGAAAATTTGGATGTATGGTTGGATGGATGGATGATTGTTATTCACGCCGCAACGACTGAACCGATTTGGCTGATATTTATCGCAGAGATAGATTACAGTCTGGAATAACATATAGGGTACTTTTTATTCCAGAAAATAATAGAGTTCCTGTGCGAATTAAAAAACCTTAATGTACGCGAATGAAGTCGCGGGCATCAAGTATCAACTCGACGGCCCAACCGAATAAAGGCGTAATCGAACAAAGTTAATTTTACAGGAGGGCAAAAAAACCGTAAAAATTATCTATCTTATTTGCTATTTACACTTGATTAATCTTGTTTGTATTATACACAGACAACAACAATTACATATAAAACTAGGGATTTAGTACACGATATTGAGCGACTCAGATCCTGTACATATTCCCTGGTTTCACTTTTCAATAACATGTACCTACTTTACACCCTGTATAGCGCTTGACTGTGATCACTTCTGAAGATAAGGGAAGAAAAGGGGAAGATGCAGTCTTAAGATATAGACGCAGTAATAGAATGCACTTACCTACAAAATATTATTACTATTCCCTAAGTATACACTATGTACCTAATAACTATTATTTTGCTAATCCTCACATTATACATACTGGCAAAAAGACATACCTATCTTTGTCTGGTAAGAGGCTTTGGCCGTGGCTAGTTACCACCCTACCGTCAAAGACGTGCCGCCAAGCGATTTAGCGTTCCGGCACGATGGCGTGTAGAAACCGATTAGGGGTATGGGTTGAATTTACACTGCTATACCTTCCTTCCCTTCCAAGTTAGCCCGCTACCACCTTAGACTGCATCGTCACTTACCATCAGGTGAGATCGCAATCAAGGGCTATCTTGTCATCCAATAAAAAACCTACCTATCCTGAAATCATGCGAACATACTCATGGTAACACTATACCAAAAGGCAAAATAAATGGAAGACGGTCGGTGTTGTAACGCATCGTAGATATACGTCGAGTCTAATGATGCGAAGACTTTGATTTTTAAGCTTGAACTTGGCCGAGATGTTAGAGTCAATTACATATTATTAAACATATTGTTAAAGACTGACCTTTGCCTAACTCTAGACTAATCCAAGGTAAAAGATTTATTAAGTATTTTAGCTCTATATTTTTTACCTGGAGCCCTCAACGATTTATTGCCCTAATTTTATTGTCCTATCTACTTTGCGGAACTCCTTGATGCTCATGGAAATAAAAATTCTCTTGATCTATTCCGCCATACAGGAAAAATTTGTATGGTACAACTTGCCTCTCGCGCTGTAGGTACACTACCACTCTTCCAGTAGTAGAATAAATACAGGAACAACACTATACTAACACATAACTCCACACAAACTCTATGAAATACACCAATTACAAAGAATTGTGTATTGTAGAGTAGGTCAAAAAATTTTGGGTCGTAACATCTGGGAGTAGGCGGGAATGACTGAGGAGCTAGCTGAACTCTTTCGCCTCGTGTAGAACAAGCAGGAACATTCAAAGAGTCACGTCTCGAAGAAGAAGATAAAAATGAAGCAGAAAATCTTCTGGATATTGATATCTATCTTCCAATATGGATAGCCCGGTACGAAAAACTGCGATGGTACGGTATAGATAAATCAAAACACAGCTTCAAAGAAGCGTAGAAACAATTGAACTCACTTTCACATACCTACCTCACAAATGAATGGTAAAGAAAAACGTAAGCGTCTTTTGTTATGTCATTGTGTAACATTTGTACGAGCTTTGTCAAAATATACGTATTTAGCTGTTCAATGAGGTACTTTTATCATCTACTGAGTAGTAAATTATAACTTGTTGATGTCCGCGACTTCGTTCGCGTGGATTAAGGTGTTTTAGTTCCCGCGAGAACTCTCTTATTTTCCGAATTAAAAAGTAACCTATGTGTTATTCCAGACTATAAATAATTTATCTCCGTGTCAAACAGTCAAATCGGTTCAGTCGTTGCGGCGTGATTGAGTAACAAATATCCATCCATCCATACATCCAAACTTTTGCATTTATAATATTAATAGGATTAAATTAATTAATAGGATAACAATAAATAATTAATACGGTGCTTCATACTGATAATCCGATGATGAATCGTCTCATTCCGGAATAAGAGGTTGATATTTCAATCGCATTCGAATCATCGTGAAACTTAATACTTCCTGTGAATTAGAGGTATTAGATGTCAATCAAATGATCGTGATTATGACATACACGTAGGTGTATGATGTCCGGAACTCACTAATTTTGGGGAAGTAATAAGACATAACATAACAATCACATTTCCTAAGAAAGTGTCCGTCATCCGCTTACAATATGAAACTTATAATAAATCTCGATAGGCCAATGGACAAACAGCAGACTAATATATAAAAGGTTGATGATCCAAATCACTCTATTTATATTTTCGTCATTCCAACTCCTAACACAAGCTATACCCTTAAAACGAAAAATGGGAAAAATAGCCATGTAAAAGCAGATATTGGATCGGAGGAATTAGATAACAGTGACTAGTTAGCTGCTTAGACATGGAGACTGGAGAGATGTTGCAGCAGGAACTAACGTCAACCCTATTATTTACGTGCAACTAACAATAATTAATTTATGCAGTAAAAAACAATGTTAAAAATAGCGTTTATCAAATAAAAATAAAAGAGTTTCAATGAAATTACCTATATCTATTCAATAAGGGAATAAAGGATTTTTTTCAAATTCAAAATTCAATTCAATTTATTGCAGATTTTCTGCGTTTTTTATGTGGGTGGCAAATATGGGTACCCATATCATAAGAATTATTGGAATTCAGACAACATGCTGTTTTATATCAAAAAGCGTGTCGCGAGATTGCCAGACATAATAAGTAATCATTGTGTTGCAAGTAATTAATTAAGTACCAGCTTTGAACAAAATTTTTGGATAGTAAAATTAATGTTAACTTAAATAAAAGTAATAAGTTTTTTTTTCGGAATCTTCAATTTTTGTCTTTTTAATACCCTTTAACATAAGTTATGTATAACATTTAATGGCAGTTGCGTGGAAGAAATAACTGAAACCTATAATTAGACTAGATACGGTTTACCTACAGTGTAGAAATCATATTTCCTATATTGGATCGGAAGTATTAGATGTCAGCAAGCTGATTATGACATGGGAGGGGTGTGGAATCAGGAACTTACGATTGCGTCACAGCTTTCACCAGCCATAAGCGTAACCTTTCTTCATATTGTGACCCGCGAACTATCACGAACTGCGCGACGACTTAAGAAATTACCTACCTGTTTTTCTTGAAAATCTTTTAACTCGAGTTCATAAAGGTTATGCCTAATTTTAGTATACCAGTTGCGCGTCTTTGTGTTTTTAAGTTCATCAATTGTTCCTTATCATTCAAGCTATACCTACCACTGACCTCTACATTTAATTTATACCACACCATGCATAAACTCTCCAAAGTACATATAGAGTGTACTTTGGAGAGAAATACAGGAACAACGAAACTCCAACACGCAACTCCAGGTACATTGAAGAGTTTATGCATGGTGTGGCATACTCTATGTACTTTGGAGAGTTTATGCATGGTGTGGCATACTCTATGTACTTTGGAGAGTTTATGTGGTATTGTACGTTGGAGTTTCGTTGTTCTTGTCTTTTATAACTAGAAGAGCGGCAGTGTACAACGTGAGCGGAACTTTGTATCTACCATACAAATTTTGATACCATAGATTTATGAGTTTTGCGGTTTAAGGCAAAATAATTTTATTTTTTCGGAATTCCGCAAATTAGCGCTATCCGATAAACATCATGTAAGACGGCTACTCCACGAAGTGAGACTTTGCGACAATAACAACATCTGTCAAACTTTTTTGCTAAAAAACTTATGCTGGTATCTAGTTCACTTACTTTGTGTCCAAATAAAAATCGTTATAATAAAGAATTGTGCCGTTGTGTCATTCTATCATTTATCGTTTCAAATATTACCTAAATTACCTTTTGCCATTTACAGTAAATCACAATAGGTTTTGTTGCAAAATTTCGTTTTGCTTTCATAAATTATTGTTGCCTAAGAACTTATCAAGAAGAAACACGTGATCATATTTAATTTGAATTAACTTTTGCCCTCGCATTAGGTTTTTTACAAATCCCGCGGAGGCATTTTGTTATTCCGGGATAAAAACTTAAGTATTTTTCTTAAGTTAAGTTTTCTTAAGTTACTTCAGAAAAGTAACTCAAGTACCTAATGTCTTATTAATTGAACCTTTTATTTCAGAATTGTGGGGGATCAATTTGCGAGTATATGCGTTCGGCGCCAACAAGAAACATCGACAACTGCGTTTTTGGTAAATTTTTCATTATCTTAGAGTCATCATATTGATCCATGCGTACGAAGTCACGGGCTTAGTAAAAGGGCATTTATTTCAAAGTCATATACAGACACTCTTTAATTATTACTTTTACATTCGACCATTTAGCCAGGACTTGGCAAGCGCACGCATTCCCCTCTGCCGAAGTACATGTACAAACGTACGTGTCAGCTTGTAAGTGTGACAGCTTTTGAGTTAGTGTGCGTTCATAGAGACATTAAGTTTTTTACAAGAGTGTGCGGAAGTGAGTAAATGTGTGCTGTACGTAGGCTGTACGTGATTACCTCACCTCCAGCAGAAAGTGGCAGAATATATTCAGTACTAAATCTGCGTAAAGGCTCGTCCCGGCTAAATGGTCGAAGACTTTTACCTAGTTATTTCTATAGATATTTGTTAGTTTGTTGCTGTAGGAAGTAGGTAAATTCTCATAGGTAGGTACAATCAGAAATCCATCCATGTTAGGTACGTGCTCGTAGGATTATTTTAATTAAGAATCTCCATTTCCGTTTTTCATGTACTTATAAAGTGCCTGTGAATAGTATGGAATAACCTTAGATTGCGTTATCTATGCGCATATATTAAAATCGTTTACCGGGAACTGCGGAACTAATGAACACGGAATGACCATGATTGGAATAACTGGGTAATAGAGGCAAGAATCAAGACTCACCCGAAAGCCCTAAAGGGCTATTTTCCATCTTAGCGGTTATCAAAAGTTGCTAACGAACAAAACCCACATAATATATACGAGAAGTTGTATAACGAAATGTGTGTTTAGCCACTGGAACTGGCAAAAAAAATAGGGCAGTTGAACTTTTGAGTGCGTCTTGATTCTCAACTACGTAGGAGATATTATAGTGCACCAGGGTATGCGCAATCACAAATGAAATCTGCTGTGATATTCTCTAAACTTAATTGCATCCGTATAACAATCGCAATAATAAATTTTGTCTGGTGGGAGGCTTTGGCCGTGGCTAGTTACCACCCTGACGTCAAAGACGTGCCGCCAAGCTATTAAATGTTCCGGCACGATGATGTGTACAAACAGATGGGTTAAACACTGCCATGCCCCTTCCAAGTTAGTCCACTAACATCTTAGACTGCATCCATCAGGTGAGATCGCCGTAAAGAACTGTCTTGTCACTGAATAAAATAAAATAAAAAACTTCTGATTGGCTGGTGCTCTCCCGCTATTCGTTAAAATGCATTGATGCGGGAAGCACACCGTAAATTCAGCCAGAGGTTTCGAAGATCATAGCGATCGTTACACTCATGCAATCAATCTTAGAGAATGTCAGCTGTGTTCCCAAGCTCTCACAGTCCAAGGGCGTTTAGACACGACAGGTCCACTGTTGGTCCTGTCGTGTAGGGAACTAAAACCAACTCTGGACTGGTATTGTAATTTTATTGCCAGAAAAATCCAATAACTTTTCTTTTCTGGCTTGAGTTAGGACTTGGAACTTCGTGATCCGCAGCTGTACAAGCTGTCCATTAGACTAATAAAATAATATCAGAATTTTTTTTTTGTAAACTAAGGTTATTTATATGTAGGTATATAAATATAACAAACTGAGCTTTTGCCTGAACTTTCGATTTATTATTTGTGTATCTACAGTTATACCAATCAACTTCATTTACAGTTATGTAGTTCTTGATATTTAAACGATTTTAATTAATAACATGTTTTCTACTCGTAAAACAAATGATTTTTGAGTAGGTAACTATCAGTTTTAGCAATAAATAATTTATTTATATAGATATAACGGTATAATGGAATGAGCAACCTTTTCTTAGATTTCTCATGCCGTAATTTACCGAAATTATCGTGAAGGAAATATACCGGTTGAAATTTTAATGGTTGTACTCCCGGAAAGAGGTGAATGTGCTCATGAAACTGAACAACTTTCCCCAGGGAACATAGGTCAAAATATGAAAAAAAAAATTGGACCCTCCATACAAACTTGACGATCAGCTGATTGATTTACTATGGGAGGTCCAAATATTTTTTTCATATTTCGACCTATGTTCCTTGGGGAAAGTTGTTCAATTTCATGAGCACATTCACCTCTTTCAGAGAGTACAACCAATGAAATTTCACCGTGTAGAGAGTAAAATGATTCTTGAGAATAAAAAGTTAAACAAGAGAAGTCTTGAGAATAATATATAATATTTATACAAGACTGAAATATACTACAAATAAAAACTTTCTTAGCAAATAAACTTTTACAAAGTGTTTTCCAATAATTGCCATATGAATCTGGTCCGGAATGCCGTCCCAACCGAGAAGAACCAGCAAGAAACTTAGCGGACAGATACGATACACACACAACCACGAACATGGTATAAGTGTGAGTGAGAACTTACTCGCGCCTGACCGCTCCAACCTATGCTCCTATGCAATGTGCATGTACAGCTGTTGTACACGACGTAAGCACAAATAAAGCTCACGCGCCCTCGTGAATTGAAAGAACTATAGGAATTAGGTACCTTCACCTAATTAACGTTAGTATCTCTCCACAGAGCACCGGGAGCAGATGAACATGGCAACGTCCGTTTTAGACGGGTCTGCCCTCTACGGGAGTTCGGAGAAGGAGCTTCGCTCGATGCGATTGTATGACGCTGGGAAAATGGATGTGACTTCTTGTCGGAAGTAAGTGCTTTGATTTTTACCATAAATGTGCCATATTTTCCACGGCTATATATATTTTTGAATCTTTAGATTTACTTACTTTGTAAGCATATTTTTGTACATGTTTCGCGGAAAAATAAAATTTTTTATATATCTAAATTATGCTGAAATCAAATGAAATTTTATTTCCTCAAACATGACTGGTAACAACATAGTAAAGTTATATGTACAAAAGTTCAAGATAATATGTTTTGCCTCAATTTAGGCATACAAAATATTTTTTATGATAGTCAGGACGGGTCATCCCATACGTTTAAACAAACGAAGGATCTTCGGTAGATGACATTAAAATTTAAACAATGTTTTGTTTTTGTTTTATGGTAATAACGTAATTAGTGCGTTGAATAGGTATATAAAGTTTATTGCCGCAGTATCCATTAGTGAAAATTGAGTGAAAATCACTTCACTAGTGCAGAGACAAGCGTGTACAGATAGACATAGTTATTCGGTGGCAGGACTTTGTTTTATATTATGTACTTAGTGGCTTTAAAAACGAGTGAATACTTTGGAATGTATTAAGTATGTTGTATATTTCGTCAGTAGCATTTGTAGATAATATAATTTACTCTTTGTTTGCACGGCAGTGAACTATAGGCTCATCAACTCGAGAAATCATGGCAAACAATGATATTTATATATCTATATACATTATACCTACAATAATACATTTGTAGATATATGATAATGACTGACTTCAAAAATTAGGAGGATATCTTAACCGCAGAAATCCTCCGTAATGCACTCCACGATTGTTACATGGAAAAAAAATTCTGTCAGCCACACTGGTGTGACTATCTGGGGCCCAAGTCTGCTATTGCAATT
Source organism: Hipparchia sbordonii (assembly GCA_038048805.1). Lineage (NCBI taxonomy): Eukaryota > Metazoa > Arthropoda > Insecta > Lepidoptera > Nymphalidae > Hipparchia > Hipparchia sbordonii. The sequence continues at coordinate 8,308,418 of CM076109.1, read as the reverse complement.
GTAGTTCAATTGTCCATCAATGACATCCCAATTGCTACTTTTAGCAATTTTGGTAGTCTACTAATTCAATGGCGTCACAATTGTTTTCCGATGGTTTGGCACTGACACTTTTAAGTCGGTTAAAAACATAAAATGAAAGCGTATAACGTTTTTGATAACGATAAACTCTTTTTTAGCTAATGGCAATACCGAGGATCATTAAATTACAATCCAATTACAAGAACTTCGAACGACTTCGAACTTGGTTCGGCGGATGGAATTCCGCAAAGTAGCGCCAGCTTTATTTATTCAATTACATATTATACATAATACATATATCGTACATAGGAATTTAGGAATTCAAAATACCTATGTACAAACATAATATCTGGAAGTCTATTCAAATAGTGATCTTGTAATAATTCCTACGTGAGAATTTTCACAGCATGTTGTTAACTTTAATTTAGATGTGTGGTAAGTAGGCTAGTAGGTAATCCATGATAAAGCTAAATAGTGATATACTCTTACTACTAATTATTGTAAATAAGTATATAGTAGAAAAAATCTCATCCTCATCATGCCTATTGTTCTTCCACTGCCAATCATTCCTGGTCATATAGATATGGCGAAGTAGACTTCGCACATGCAACCAATCCCCACATGTACGTTTCCCTCAAAATTTGAAGGGTTATTCAATGGGTGGATATCAATGAAGCTCCTCGAGGAGCTCGGGTAAACTGGTTTTGAAATTGGTTCTCGTAGTGAAAAATAAAACAAGTAGGAGTCGAGTCTCTCTCTTTATAGAATTTAGAATAAGGAACCTCAAAAAAATGAAAATTGGCTCTATTTTCTTTTCCGTTATTTTTTTATGACAACAAAAATCCATTTCAAACTTTGATACCTAACTACGCTTATCCCATTATATTTTGCTTAGTTTGATATCTATTCGACATAATATTGCAGTTTCTATATTACAGTAAAACTAAGGGCGCGAACACTTCAAAGATGCCTCGCGGTCGCGGTCGCTGCTCGATACCTCGATGTCGATATCTGGATGTTTTACATAGATGTCGGTGCGAACATGCCGGTTCAGTCGCACCTGGATGCTTAGTTCAAATGCGCACTAAACGCTTAAGTAATATTGTTCCATTCCTTGGCTAAAATATATATATTTTTTATTCGATTACAAGATAGCCCTTGACTGCGATCTCTCTTGATGGTAAGTGACGATGCAGTCTAAGATGGTAGCGAGCTAACTTGGAAGGGGTATAGCAGTGTAAATTAAACCCTAATCGGTTTCTATATCGCTAAATCGCTTGGCGGCACGTCTTTGACGTTAGGGTGGTAACTAGCCACGGCCAAAGCCTCCCACCAGGCCAGACCAGAGACAATTTAGATTTAATAAATTCCTAAATTGCCCCCGCCGGGACTCGAACTCGAGCCCTCCCAGTTATAAGACCACAGCGCTCACCACTGCGCCAGGGAGGTCGTATATCTGTTGTGGTGGTTTTTGTGCCGCTTATCCCACAGGGTAATAATATTAAAAATTAAATCTATTAGCGCCTCCTTTTCCATTATTTAATTAAAATAAAAAATGAACTATAATGAATAATAATATTATAATAATATGTACCAATTTTACGAGTAGTTTAGTTATAAAAAAGTTGTGCAAATATAATATAATATTTATTTTAATGAACAATTTTCTAAACAAGTACCTAAGTCTATTATAAAAATTCTTATTCTAAGTTTTTTGGCACAAGTCTTATAGAGCTTTGAAAACCATAATTTATAAAAAATTCATAAAATAATACGTCATATAATTAATATTTGAAACGCTATACCTACATTGTATTTATTTTATTAAATTAAAATGTATTCGAGGCCTAAAGTAAACGACGGCGGGAGTCCTTGAGATTCGACCAATCACAAGCCAGAGCACATCGATGCTTGCAGTCGACCGCGATGTAAAAACAAAATATTTTGTTTTCGCGTAGGCATCGAGGTAAACATCGATCTGAACCGCGATGTATCGCAGTGAGGTATCCTTCGGCATGTTCGCGCTTGTCTGTTTGCATACATTTGTTTTACATGGAGGTGGCATCGAGGTAGCGAGCTAAACCGCGACCGCGAGGTATCGCAGTGAGGCATCCTTGACTTGTTCGCGCCCTAAGTTTGTAAGGAATTTCGAACATCCTATTCATACCTAACTTCACTTCACTTAAGATTGGAATGGTTGGGTTGCAATTGTGATTTGGGTCTTAAATCGGTTGATCAAGTTGAGCAGGATTTATATCGAGTCTCTTTCTTGAATGGACCTCTCTTGAACCTGACCAAATGTACAATTACATAACACTAAACATATTCGTTAAATCACCTTGTCAGTAGAATTTTAAATGAATACATCCACAAAGCCAATGTTTCTTAAAGCTTATTCAATAGAGTGAATACCAGAGTGTCACATAAATGGATTGTATGCAAAACAAAGACAATACAACCTTCACATGACTAGCATTGCGTTATAAATTACGATCTGAATCAATGATAGGATATCGTGCCAATAGAATGGATAAAGTCACGATTGATGGCTCCTTAGCGGATTCTAGTTACGTATAATATATATATATATAGGTACTCCAAAGTTGTTTATAAGTTTAAATTCCGCTAAAAAAATCTGCCGGAAGATTAACTAGATTTTTTTTTGATAATGTCATATCAAAAAATTGAATAAAACTGGGACTAAACTTCCTTACATTTATTCTACAAGTGAAACAACGAGAATCTTTTTATTCTAAAGTTCATGTTTACTTCAACTGAAGGTGAAGATCTAATACAAATGTTTCCTTTAAAACAGATGTAACGACGGGTCTCCAACAGCTCCTCTATACAGAACTCTGGTGGCAGAACACAACCGTATAGCAGGACAACTATACTCAATGAATCCCTTTTGGGAAGACAACGCTCTGTTCTTGGAGGCGCGCCGAGCAATGGCAGCGATCATTCAGCATATAACTTATAATGAATTCCTGCCAGTTTTATTGGGAGAGGTAAGTCTGTTTAACAATCTTCTGATTTTATAAATGGCTTTTTTTTAATATATAGACTAGCGCTTGACTGCGATCTCACCTGATGATAAGTGAAGATACAGCATAAGATGGTGCGCGCTGGCCTAGAAGATGCCTACTCTTGATTTAAAGACCAAATTTTTGCAGTGCGTATTAGGAACGAGGAAGCAAAGCGCTTAGTGCTCGTAGAATTTCGACCACGTAGCGTTGCAGATTCGTACAATGCCTTGTGGTACGGTGGTAGAAAGGTGTTGGTGGAACTAAATTGAATAGTTCTATAATATAATATATAGTATAATAGCATTTATGTACATCCAATTTTATAAGCAAGAGGTACTTTTTTTTTCTTCTACAACCCTTGACTGCGATTTTACTGAAAGGGGCATGGCAGCTTCCATGAATCCCATCTCTCTTGGTTTCTATACAGAAGAGCTGAACTCTTAAAAGCTTGGTGTAACTGCTTTCTTACGGCGATAGGCTTGGTATCTAGCCCACCAGACCTGACGACGGATAATTTAGAACTTAGTAATTTGGACCTGGGACATTCCATTAAATCGACTATACAGCGTTCACCACCATGCCAGTTAGAACATAAAAAAGTCGTCGTGAAGTGTGTATGTACCTTAGTTGGATTACGTCATGGCATGGCATGGGGCTCCTCTCAAGCAGAGAAAGGGTTTAGGCCATAGTGCGCCACGCTCGCCAACTGCAGATTGGCAGTCTTCACGCGCGTTTGTGAACGTAATGGAGAATTCCCAAGCAAATCTTTACCACTAATCTGTCACTGCTGTTACATGACTAAGTACTAGGTATATATCACTTAATAGGTATTTATTCTAGGTAGGAATGGCCAAGGCGGAACTAAAACTGACGTCGCTGGGATTCTGGCGCGGATATTCTAGCTCCAACCGTGCTGGTGCGTACGCCGAATTGGTCTCAGTTGCTCCGATATTTAACGCTATGATGAACGAGAAATTGGTAAGAGAAACGATTTTTAGTCACTAACACGCAACCTAATACCTACAGCCTGTCTCAAGAAACGGCAGCAAGTGATGGAACTACCTATCCTTTTTTATACTCACATAATATTAAACTTGGAAACGGCTAAGACAGAAGTATGTAACAAAAGTGTGTCCAACGCGGCTTTATTAGAAGTAATACATGGAATATAATGGAGTTGATGCCATCGCGTTCTGAGATAATATTGTACCTTGTCTATAATGCAAGATTGTCTAAAAATTATTGCTACAATATCAGGATCGCAATCATCTGTGATTGGCTGACAGTCTTTTACAATTGGCTACAATGGATTGTGGTAGCAATTTGCAGCAAGAAGACCATAAATTCAGCCAATCATTAACGATATAGCAATGATTGCTGCTACTTTTGCGCAGACGATTCACTGATCCTTTTATCCCATCAAGAGACCCAAGCTCGCGAAGTCATGCACTTAAAAGTACTTTTCTTAGAAAATAAAATATAATACTCAATTTCAGCTTAACACAACAGTTACTCTTCAAGACCTGGTCAAAACGAATTCCCACCAAGTCTCCAGGTTCTCCTCATCAGCCCAATGGGATCTCAACAGAGCTCGCGATCATGGAGTGCCGTCTTATCTGAAGGTACTACGAATGTGCGACCCGATGGCAAACGTCAAGTCCTACGCTGATCTGGATAAGCTTGGTTTTGATAGAACCCACCAAGAAATGATGGCTGATATGTACAGGTAAATTTCGTCCTTTTGTTGATAAAACTATGATAACTTTAATTTCACGATCAAAAAATTATTATATAAGCAGTCCTCTACAGCAAGCTTTTAAAATTGGATGTTACAGTAAAATGCCTAAATAGATATTTGGAACAATTTAATAATAGCTAATACAGGCACAAAATATTATCTAGCCAAATGTATCCTAATAGGTTTTTCAAACAAGATAAACTTGTTCTTGACTACGATATCATAATCACCTGATGGATGCCACTTATCAGACCTTGTTGGAAAGAATACGTAGAGAAAATGCAAATTTTTGAAATTTTGAAGGTAGTATAAAAGTATACGTGGCAGAGATCCCGTATGCCTGAAGATATCCACACTCTAAATTAATCATTTCATACTTACTTATTATATTTCAGAAATGCTGAAGACATTGAACTGATGATCGCTGGGGCAATCGAGAAACCCGCTTCTGGTGCAGTTATCGGATCTACCTTAGCATGTGTCATGGCACTTCAGTTCGCCAACTTGAAGAAGAGTGATAGGTGAGTCATTCTGAAATATTTATGCAATTGTCTAAATAAAATCTTTAAGATTCTTGGGTATTTGATTCTTCTACCAATGAGCTATTGAAGATTTAAAATAATCTAAAATTAAAGTACGAAATTATCATGACTAATAGATACTGTACTTACTTGCTTCGGAGTCTACGTAGAACAACTCCTACTTACAGAAAAAAATAGTCAAGTTTTCTTGTTTACATTGTGCGACTGTGCATGTCCTCATACGGGCTTGACCAGTTATAAAGAATAGATTCCTCATGTTCTAGGTTCTGGTATGAAAACGACCTTCCCCCGTCGTCCTTTGCTCCCGAACAACTTGCAGCTATCAGAAAAGTATCGCTCGCTGGTCTGCTATGTGCCGCTGATGACACTCTTGACCGAATCCAACCCAAAGCTTTCGTTAAGGAGGATCCTTACTTGTAAGTATTTTTATGGAAAAAGCCGAAATTTTTGCTTTTAGATATCCTATAATCTTAGGAACTTTACTTTCAACTTAATAGTTAAGGTCTAATGACCTACTTACCTACTAGCATGATCGTGATCCAATGCACACAACATAGCACGACAGTCAATATAGGTATTGTGATTGCACAACACTATTGACTGTTTTAAACATGTAGATACACATATTGAAAAACAGACCACCGTTTATCCACTTCTGCTAACTAACAATAAGATCACCGACGCCGATCGCTGAAGTTCCAGCCAAAAGCTAGTAAATACATCTACATACTCAACCTGCCTGCTGAACTCCATGATGTGACGTCATTACTAATCGTGATGATCTCTTCTCCCTCGAGGAACGCAGCTCAACAGTGCTCGCAGCACAGCACGCTGGAGCTGTCCGCGTGGCGCGACGATTCCGGCGCCAGGGCCGCCGAACGCCTCTCGCAGGACATGCTCGCCGCCGCCATGCAGAAAGCCAAGCAGGAGATGGCCGACAGGAAGAAGCTAGAGTACATGCTGTGGGAAGCGCGTAAGAATACTCTCTCTATCTCTCTCTCAAACTCTCTTTCTCTCACTCTCTCACTTTCTCTCTCTTTCTCTGTAATAATTATTGCTGAGGGTCATTTGATACTAAATTATTCCTAGGTTATATAAAGGGCGCCCAATGATTCGAGTCTATTTTAACGATTATTATTAGTAATGTTGATAATAACAACCTGGAGCAACGCCCTCATATGCAGAAAATTGAAAACTAAATTCTGTCCTCCAAATTCGATTAACCATCTTGTGAATCATTCAGGGTTGACAGCGCTTGTCCAACACATTTACCTAAGTCATATTTCTAAACTAGGCCATATACTCGTAAATATCTGGAATCGTTGACTACGTCTAAAGAATACAAAAGAATAAGAATTTAAAGAACATATAAAACAGCCTTAAAAATTTAATATGTATGGTTTTCAGATGGAGGAGCTGATCCCAAGTCACCAGTTGGAACTGCTGCCTCATTCTCGAAGGCTAACAAATATGCATTGAAGCTCGCCAACACTTCATTGTTCTTTGAATTCGCCACCAACGAACTTCTCAATTCTGTCAATGGGTAAGACACTTCAAATGTCCACAAAATGGGAATTTTACCTCTTGCTTAGACATTCAGTGAAGATGGAACAGAATCCTTGTCTCACCCTTTAACATGTACTGAAGCGACAAAGATATTGCCATTATCTTGGTTGAAGCCAAGATACTCACTGGATTATTGCACCAGCGCTGCCATTTTGATAGACGTCGAGACTCGAGAGTCTATCAAAACGGCATTAGAAATAAAGCGTACTCAAAAGCACACGTTCCAAAAAATCCCGACTAATTTCAAACCAGGAGAAAACTGGATCTCACTTTCCTCCTGGTTTGAAATTAGTCGGGACTATAATGACTATAAAGACTATAAAGATGGGCTCGTGAAGATTTACCCCAGACAAGTTCAAAATTCATTTATAATAATAATTGAATTCTCCAATTCCAGCCATCGTCGCAAGCGTCAAATCTTCGGCGATTCCCTCGGTTTCGGTTCAGCAAACGACTTCGTAGACTCCTTGCAATCTGTCGACGTCAGCAGCTTCCTCGGTCAGGACCAACTGGGGCCGGTCATTGAACCCCAGTGTGACGACAGCGGCAGCTGCGATCCTGACAATCCATTCAGAACATACACTGGCCATTGTAATAACTTGAGGAATCCTAACTTGGGGAAGAGTTTGACTACTTTTGCAAGATTACTGCCGCCTGTTTATGAAGACGGTGAGTTGAGCAAACTCCTTTAAAGAAATACTTCGCCGTATAGGCCGCAAAAAGTTGAAAAATATTTCATATGCTGATCTTTGTTCTCAGGTGTAAGCCGCCCACGAAGCAACTCTGTGACAGGAACGCCTCTGCCATCGCCTCGTATAGTGTCCACGGTGATCCATCCGGACATCTCCAATCTGCACACTCGCTACACTTTGATGGTGATGCAGTTCGCGCAATTTCTTGATCACGAACTCACTATGACTCCAATTCATAAAGGTGGGCAAAATAATCTTTGTTACCTTTTCTAACTTAGAAATAGAATAGGTATCCCTTTCAACCTTGGAGATGTTCCAGAAGTCTCTATGGAGTAATACCAAAGCCATACGGCACCTTGTGACACCGCAACGTGACATTTTGACATCGCTTTTCCACGTCAGATGCTGCTTTAAATCAGATTTAATTTCTAAGTCTCCATAGTCAATATCATCTATCAATATTCCAGGAGATGAACTGAAATCGGAGAGATTATAGATTTAATCGTCCTTTCTTCTAGCACAATCTTAACAATTAGTTGGAGCGAAGAAAAGGTTAAATTAACTTAAATCCTTAACAATTTGATGTTTTAATAACATCATCTGAATAGCCCGTTAACTGGTTACATTCATTCTTTGCATTTTCTTAGGTTTCCACGAATCTATTCCCGACTGTCGATCATGTGACTCACCGAGAACTGTTCACCCTGAGTGCAATCCATTCCCTGTACCTCGCGGAGACCACTATTACCCTGAAGTTAACATCACATCGGGTGAACGACTATGCTTCCCCTTTATGAGAAGTTTACCTGGACAACAGCAATTAGGTAAGAAGTCAAATTTTTATTTATTGAAGTATCGATAACTACTCAATTGGCAATGTTAATTCCGAGTCTCATTTTCACTTTAACAGATTCCCCTCAACATGATCTGGAGGCCTATCACTGAAGATTGATAGCATCTGTGGCGATCGTAATCGTCTGTGTTAAACCACTCTATCACTATTGAGTAAAATACACTCTTGTAGCTTATTTAGGTTAGAGAATACTCTTTATAGACAGCCATTCAAAGTTTGCAAAATACCAAAGCGTTCACGTATCTTTTTCAATAATGCGACACTAGTAAATCAATTCGTGCTACATGGGAATTAAATTGAACCTCATGAAACGATGCAAACCAAACCAATTATTATACTCGTACCTACCCATAATCCATGTCAATGATTTAATCACTTTCATTCCAGGACCTCGTGAGCAGGTGAACCAAAACACGGCTTTCATCGACGCATCAGTGATCTACGGAGAGAACCCCTGCATCGTCCGCAAGTTGCGCGGCTTCAACGGGCGTCTCAACGCCACCGCCAACCCGCACAACGGCAGAGACTTGTTGCCGCGCTCCGACAGTCATCCTGAGTGCAAAGCTGCCAGCGGATTCTGTTTCATTGCTGGTAGATAACTCTCTATATCTATTAACTTCAGAAAAATCATGAAAATTTTAGAAGAATTTCGATATCTCATTAGAGTTAACGCTTTATGCTAAGCCTAATAATTATGATTTACCTAAAAATTCCTTCAACTTATTTGATGGCTAGCGTCTTTATCGGTACGAACTAAATTCTAAATTCAAATTCTGGCAACTCGGTAGTTTTTCTCTACCAATTTGCCAGTGGGTAAACACACCAAGCATAACATTGCTACCTGTCTGCAGTTTCGTTGCAGTTTTTCGCAATGTTGAAAAGCCGGTAGTTTCGTGGAATTATTTCTATTAAAGTTCTTATTGTTTACAGGTGACGGCAGAGCTTCTGAACAGCCTGGTTTAACAGCTATACACACAATCTTCCTCCGCGAGCACAACCGCGTGGTAGAAGGCTTGCGAGGTGTCAATCCCCACTGGGACGCGGACCTTCTGTTCGAACACGCTCGGCGCATCATCGCAGGACAGTTGTCCCATGTTATCTACAATGAGTTCCTGCCAAGATTGCTTTCCTGGAACGCTGTCAACCTCTACGGACTCAAGTTGCTGCCTTCCGGTAAGTTTTAAACTGACAAATACTTTGGGTTACATATCATGAACCCTCGTCCTTGAGGAAATGATGGCCGGACTTTCGTGGCCCTTAAGTTGCTTAAGGAATAGGTATTCCTCTCCAATCTTCTATTGTACTCCAGCTGAATCCAATGACCAATACATGGGCTTGAACTTGCACGTGCATTTATAAGAATTCTCTGAAGTACCCTCAATATTAGATGGTGATAATAAAAATAATACTCGGTTGAGTTTGTTGTAGGCTTTTCCCAAATTACGAAATATATCTATCTACGGTTTAGAAAATATACAAATCTGAAGTCTAACTACTTACAACCTACTTCACCCCCCAGATGTTACAAAAATTATATCTACTTGATTGATTATATTTATTGCTTATTTATCCTAACTATATTCTATTTTAACTATTTCTTTTAGGTTACTACAAAGAATACTCACCTACCTGCAACCCAGCCATCGTGACCGAATTTGCAGCTGCTGCGTTTAGATTTGGCCACTCGCTGCTCAGGCCGCACTTACCGCGTCTGTCACCGAACTACCAACCTGTCGACCCACCTATTCTACTGAGAGACGGATTTTTCAGACCTGACATGTTCATGAACGTGAGTACATATTTATATTCAGTTTTCATATCCCTCATAATCTCTTCTATGTCTAATTCGCGTTAATGACAAGTTCCTGAGATGTAGACCGAACCTATTAAAAGAAACACCAAGGAAACAGTGATAAACATAATTGCATAAAGTTGTGCAGAACAGAATTAGCTCCAAATTCTGTTCTGCATAATCTTACTTAACTCATACTGAAAACTGAACTTAATTGCTCAAAATCTGAATATATAAGAGGAAAAGGTGACTAACTGACTGACTGACTATTAACGCACAGCTCACTTCACTGGACGATATCCGATGAAGTCAGAAGAAGTAGAAGATGAAAGATAGTTTTATTATAATGATCATTTCACTCTTGCTTCTAACACTACACGCAAAAGCATTTTTAACAGTGACAAAAAGGTAAGGCGAAATTTAATATTTATCTACTGTTATTGCAGCATCCACCAATGGTAGACGAACTAACCCGAGGCCTCTCATCCACCCCCATGGAGACCCTCGACCAATTCATCACGGGCGAGGTCACCAACCACCTGTTCGAAGACCGCAAAATCCCCTTCTCCGGCGTCGACTTGGTAGCTCTCAACGTGCAAAGAGCGAGAGATCACGGCGTACCGAGTTATAACAACTACAGGGCGCTATGCAACCTCAAGAGGGCCACTAACTTCGAAGACTTGGCTAGGGAGATACCTGATGAAGTCATTGCCAGGTACTATTTACTTATATATATCTATAGATCGACGGCTCCAATCCAACCCACTATTGTCATGCCCACTCCTAACACAAGCTTTACGATTAATTTGGAAGAGAAAGGGAAATTAAATTTTGTTTAACATGAATTTATAAAATGTTTCAGATTCAAGAGGATATACGCAACGGTGGACGACATTGACCTGTTCCCGGGCGGCATGAGCGAGAGGCCGCTGCAGGGCGGGCTGGTGGGGCCCACCTTTGCCTGCATCATCGCCATACAGTTCCGACAGCTCAGGAAGTGTGATCGCTACTGGTAATTACGTCTTTGTATCTGAACTAGAGGATATACAATACAATTGATGACATCGACCTGTTTCCAGACGGTATGAGCGAGTGGCTGCTTTAGAGTTGACAATTGTAAAGACTTCTCGTCCAAAAACCTTCAATGTCTGAAGACCAAAGTTTTCGAACAGTCCTTGTCAGTGATAATGCCCCGAGACTAATCGGTTACTATAGATCTGATATATTTAAATGAAAAGTCACCGAGCGGGCAGTGGAGGGAACTATTTAGGAGCTATTTAGTATGTATTAGTAATGACGATGACATAAATAACATTAAAAAATATATATCTATTATTTTTCGCAAAATTGAGTTATTTTTATGAGGCTCTACTTACCAACCAATATTTTGATAGGGTTATCTAAATTTTTCCAGGTATGAGAATGATAACAGAGCGGCTCGCTTCACGGAGCAGCAGCTGGCGGAGATCCGCAAGACGACTTTATCGAAGATTCTGTGCGACAACTTCGACGTGGCGAGCGACATCCAGCGCGCTGCCTTCGACCTGCCCAGCAATTTCCTGTAAGTACAACACAACCACAACCATAAACAGCAACAACAAACGATGCTAAGTTTAAACTGTACTTATAACTTTTTTCTGGGCCCATAACCTGATCTAGTTTATAGGCCAGTATTAAAATTATTTACTAAAATACTAAAAAAGATAGAGATACTATAATAACAAACCTACCCTAATTCATTAAATAGCTTACTTACTTAGGTAGTTGTTTTCTGTAAGCTCAGCTAAATCGTGCTATTAATCATGAGTTTGGTCGATGGTTTACAGGAATCCCCGCGTACCGTGCTCGTCTCTGCCCAAGATCGACCTGTCCGCGTGGCGCGAGAGCTCCACGCAAGGGTGTCTCATCGCTGCTCGGAACGTACCACTCGGAGACTCGGCGTTCCCGTCGCCTTGTACTTCTTGCATCTGTACTGTTGAAGGGGTAAGTCCTTTGGAATACAAGCAAGCAAGTCAATTTCAGTTTCCCCTTGTCCAATCCGTGAGATCCACAAGAGTAAAAAATATTTTTTTAAAACATGTGTGGTTTTAAAAAATTCTCACTAAAATGTTGTTGGCAACCATTTAGGCTTTGATTACTGCAGCTCTAAAACCTGAAGCCCATGTTGAACCACTGGCAAAAGCTGCCAGGATATTCTTCTTCGACCAGGCGTTAGTTACTATTTTGCCTTTTGTGCCCTCCGAGGCAAAGGGGTGACACGCCACACCGCCTAATTCCTTCTACTTCATAGCTAAATTCTGACTATTATCACCCACAGGCCCAATGCGCGTCTCTCCGCATAACAGACTGCGCGCAGCTGTGGCGCGAGTGGCCGCGGGAGGCCGTGCTGCGCGACGACGTGTGCACGGCGCAGTGCGGCGCCGCGCCCGCCCAGCCGCGCGCGCCGCGCCGACAGAATCTCAACTTTAAGTTCCCCGACCTGACGCCTTTCATCGCTAAGTGAGCCCGTGAACGGGGTGTAGAACTGTTAAACAAAAGTGGAGTGATAAATAGACTATTAATGCCCGTTGACATCGACAATTCTCAAATTTTACGGAACACCCAAGGTCCCAAGCCGATTCTGTTCCAGTTTTCACTAAAGTTAATGATGTCTATAAAAGTTAGTGAAGTCAGTCTTTACTGAGGGATTTTTTTTCGGAAGGATTGGTGAAAACGGGTATAAGGCTCCCATTGTACACGGACCGATTTATTTTTTTCGATATGTAACGTAATTGAGTCCGAACTCGGAACCGAAACAATCAATTGTTAGTGTATTGTAAAATCGTTTAGAGTCGGTACAAAAAGAGAACCATCGTGGCCAAACAGTGAACTAACACTATTTATTGTACTATTTTATGGTGTTCGTATTGTGCGCTAAACAAAATATGCAATTAACCCTTAATAACCTAGAGTTTCAATTTTGATACCAATCTTTTAAACCGAATGTTCACATTACTATTAGTTTTTTTTTATAGGTTGGCTGTACGTATTTTACTGTTGTATAATATTCTTTCCAACGAAATTAAAAAAAAAAATCAAATGTCATTATTGTTCTATTTTATCTATGACATATTACTTGCGCGGCAAAGTGAACAAGTAAACACATTTTACTAAAAGTTTTGTTGAATACAAATTTGATATATTTTCTTTTTCTGAAGAATATAAATACTTTTGAGGTAAGTGAATATATTATTTTCGCTATGATATAATTATTTTTTGCGAGTGCATGTTTTACTTGAAGAAACTAGTGCTATTTTTGTGAGTATCAATTTTGATACTTCAGGCATTCCGCCCTACATAAAACCTACCTACTAATTCTTTAGCTATAAAAACTTTTTGAACTTCCGATTCATTATTTTTTTGCATAGCTTGGTGTTGGGATTACTTTTATTTTTATTTTATTATAGAATATCAAAAATGCGACCAGAAGAGATTGAGAGCATATTGAAGCAGTTAGAAAATGGTGAAATTTCGGAAGACGATTCCACCGACAATGAAGATGACATAGACTATTATTCGAGCCAAAGAGATCGTCTGATGGAGCTAGAAGATGAAGAGGATGTAGGTAATTTTCCCACTGACCCAAACTTGGATGCAGATCCACCTGCAGCAAACGTAGATACCGACATGCAACATAATTTAGAGACTGTTGAACGAAGCCCAACTCCTACAACCAGCAGCCAGAACAACCTGCAAACTGCACCTTTCAACTCTAGAAACTTAGTGTGGAGAGTAAAGAATATGGACATAGTCCAAAATGCTTTCCAGTTTGCTGGAAACACTGAGTATTCACAAGAAATTATGAACTTAGACACTCCTTTTCAGTTTTTTTCTTATTTTTTCGGTGAAGAAATTTTGAGATTTCTAGTGGACGAGTCAAATAAATATGCCTTCCAAAAGAATCCCAACTTTACAGAACCTGTAACTGTCTCAGAATTACGTAAATTTATTGGAATTCTTATTTTTACTAGTGTATATCATTATCCTAGTGTCAGGTCATACTGGTCAAACATTACAAAGTTTGAACCCATAGCACAAACAATGAATCGCAACAGATTTGATAAAATTCGACAAATTTTTCACATGAATGACGACTCTAAACATTTGCCCATTGATCATCCCCAGCACGACCGACTGCATAAAGTAAGACCAGTGATAGACTATTTGAACAAGAAGTTTATTACTGTACCATTTGAGCATCGTCTATCACTAGACGAGCAAATGTGTTCAACTAAAATTAAACATTTTATGAAACAATACTTACCCAACAAGCCCCATAAGTGGGGATTCAAATTATACGTTTTATGCTCTCTGTCTGGGTATGCCTACAGTTTTGAGATTTACTCAGGAGCTAAGGACATAGACCGTTTACCTGGCGAACCAGACCTCGGAGCTGTATCGAATACAGTTATTCGATTGTTACGACCAGTACCAAGGCACGTCAATCATATAACTTATTTTGACAATTTTTATACGAATATTCCTCTGCTACATTACTTGACCAACGAAGGTATTTATTGTCTTGGAACAGTACAGAGAAACAGGCTTGGAAAGTCGTGCAAGTTGCCGGAGAAACGGGAAATTATGAAGTCTAACGTACCCAGAGGAACATATCACGAAAATGTGGCCTCTTACGAATGCCACGAATTTTCGGCCACAAGTTGGAAAGACAACAAACAAGTACTATTACTTTCCACGTATGTTGGCGCTGAACCAGCGGATACTATAACCCGCTACGAAAAAAAACTAAAGGCCAATGTTCAAGTATCATGCCCTCGGGTCATAAAAGAGTATAATGCACACATGGGCGGCGTTGACTTGATGGATAGCTTCATTGGTCGATATCGCATCCGCATAAAGTCGAGAAAGTGGACAACGAGGCTCTTCTACCACTTGTTAGACATGACTGTCATCAATGCTTGGGTACTATACAAAAAGGTAAACACAATGAAAGGAAAACTTCAGAAGAATATTATGAAGTTAGCAGATTTTAGAACTGAGCTTGCCGATACTTTATGTAGATATCAAAGTCACTCGAAAAATAAAAGGGGAAGACCCAGTACCAACAGTCAACAAGACACTACAGTACCTTCTAAAAGACCCCGGGCAGGTGTACAAGTACTACCCTCTACTGACGTGCGTTGCGATTGTATTGGTCATGAAAAAATATTTATGGATTCTAGAAATAAGTGTAAATTTAATAATTGTAGGAAACTTACCTCCTGGTTCTGTAAAAAGTGTAAAGTGTCGTTATGCGATAATAAAAACAATCAATGTTTCGCATTATTTCATGCATAGGTATATCTGATTTCTTTATGACATTAATGCCTGAAGTATCAAAATTGATACCTGTTTTTTTTTCTAAATAAATATGTAAAATAAATATTGTGATTTTTTTAGCTATTTTTCCCTTCATCTAGACCCTCAAGCAAACACAGTAATATTAAAAATAAATCACTTTCGTAAATCAGGCTACTAAGGGTTAAGGTGGTTTGATCCGGTCAGCGGTCACATCAGCGCCAATAGATGGCGTAGATTTTGTAATTAGACTTATTTTTTTTTTTTATGAATGAAAATGTGAATATTTTTTTATAATAATATGGTTCCCGGTTGTAGCGGTATATTTGTAATATATCCAACTACGTTTCAGATGTATTTTAATTTTCAAAATACTTTCATTTGTACTGATAATCACGCGGTGGTAGCAGCACTGCTGCTCAATGTACTTTATTTATATCAGGACAAATGAAAGTATTTTGAAAATTAAAATACATCTGAAACGTAGTTGGATATATTATAAATATACCGCTACAACCGGGAACCATATTATTATAAAAAAATATTCACATTTTCATTCATAAAAAAAAAAATAAGTCTTATTACAAAATCTACGCCATCTATTGGCGCTGATGTGACCGCTGACCGGATCAAACCACCTTAAGCACAGCAGCGCCCTCCAATCCCACGACGGTTCTCTTTTGGAACAGAGACTAGTACACTACGATACTTTCGTCCAAACCTTTGACAGTCTGAAACTACGGTTGGTGAAGACAAACCGTTCCACATGAGGGAACCATTCACGTCGGAAACTACCGTCGAATCAATCAAGAGAGACAAACTATTAGCTAGCTACTGCTTAGTTCAGAAACAGTCATACAAAGGATAAATCGACCGAAATTCTCCCTTAAGGTGATCGCTTACGTTATTTGAACCGACGTTTTTTATAAATGGAAATGGGTGCATAAAAAAAAAGTGATAAACGATTCAGGGGCTGCAAGAACACAACCGCGCGTAACACATTTTTCATTGGACGTGTTGAAATATTGTAGGTACTATTTGTGGAAAAATTAATAGATTTTATTAAGTATTTAATTAAAGAAAAATTTGATAAAATAAAGAACAAAAAAGAAGAATACTTCCTAACAATAATAATAATTAATTGAGATTTAGTAGATACCCATATAGTACCCTAACTACAGCTACAGGATTTGTACAGGATATTAATTTAAGAGTATTATGTGAACGATTAGTGAAGTGCCAAGATATTATCGATGTCTACACTAAAACTACAATAAAAATAAAATATTAACTGATAGGTTTGTCCCGCTTGATTGACTCTAACAAGTGAATGATGGATATAAATTTTGACCATACGTCTAGTGATGTGATTACAGACCCAGTGTCTAGGAATTTCTTTAGCAGAAGATATAAAAATTACAAAGTCCCCAAACTCGATGATATTGGGGTCTTTATAGCGTAATTCTATATATCTAATGTTAATGGTGCTAATAGAAAATGTTGAAACTTAATTGTTACTAGTAGTTTATGAAACTGATGCATATCCAGGGGTTATTAAAACAGATTGTTAGTTAAAAAAACGTACTCTAGAGAAGGTTATTAATTGTGTCGCTAGATTTTTTAATAGGTACCTTAACTATGTGCAATTTCATAGACTACTTTTTCTACACTCATAACTCAAACCAAAAAAACACGGGCGAACCTCATGGTAAAATATTAAAAAAACAATTATTACATAAACATATTTGAGATATAGGTAAATGAAATGTATCGTTATTCATTTTTTTTAATCCATTATCACCAGTTTAAGATATGAGTGTAGATAAATGATTTTTATTTATTAATTTCTAACAAAAATGTATTTTTTTAATGAAACAAAAGAAACATATAACTTTTATAAAAGTTAATTTAAAATAGTCTAAAAATGACTAAATCAAACGATTAGGAAACTAGTATTAAAATTTTAATTTTACAATTAAATCGCAAGCAAACGGTTAACTGTGTTTTATATATTTTGCTATGAGTATATTATACTTTAAAAAATCTGAGCGTTAAAAATTAATTCCAAATGAAAGTGCGAAGCCTCTAATTGAAAGGCAGCCAAAGTCAAAGTATTAAATCAAGGAAAATATCGACTCTTATTTTCATTTATTTATCAACATATTCATACAGATTTGCACAATAAACTCTCTCACAAAATGCGCATTTATGGCCATCTTAAGCTTTAATTGAAGGAGATACAAAATAATATTTTAAGAGTACAATAATTAAATCTCATTTATAACTTAGAGACCTACATTTTTATTTTTATATATTACTTACCGAATTTTACCATTCAATGTTACCATTAAACGTGCAACCAGAATAAAGATCAATGTATTTTTATCATAAGTAGTTTTTCATCGATAGTTAAATAAAATTTCACTGCCTAGTTAGGTGCGTCCCTAGCTACAATAATTTTGTAAATTATTTTGTAAAATATTGACATAGTAAATAATTTTAATTAGGTAGATTTAATTTTGACTAACAAATAATTAAGTTATTTTAAAGAATAAAATCCCACGAATAGTCAGTCATTCGAGTTTTATTTTCATCTTTCATCCTTGGGTAAAAAATCGTATTCGTTTGACAGTTTAAAAGGCTGAGTTTCACTAGTTAATATTAAAGTGGCTTTCGTAACGTGATAAAGGATCATAGACAAGGAAATTCCGAAATCTGTAACCTTATTCCTTTTTTAATATTAACAGTAGTAATATTTTCAAATAAATAAAAATGCTTATTCTTAATATATTTACAAATTATTTTATTTCATAAAATTATCAAGTCTATTCAGTTTCTTTTTACAATAAATACATTAGATTTTATTTGTTTTGAGTATAAAAAAAGTGTTGCGGTAAAAAATAAACAACTAAAACATATCACATAATGTAAAAAGTCTCGATATTAATTCGTCCCGCACATAACAACGTGTTGTGAACATCAAACGACTTGGTAACTGCTATCTTCACGACGACTCGTGGTATCACCACCAAGCGAACGATTTTGATTGCACATCATCTACTCCTCATCACTCTGAAACAATGAAAAATTGAAAATTTAAATAAACCTCAATATCTCCGATAGAGTCAGTTCAAAAAGAGTTAGCTAACCGCCCGTATTGCCCGCTATAAAAAAGGTAAAGCACAGCTGCACCGTCTAATTTCACGACGGTTCTCTTTTTGAACAGACTAAATCATTATCAACCCACGCAAAGGTGGGGAGGGAGGGGTTACGGAGTACGGGCCTGCTCTTAGTATGAAAACCAAAGGAGTTTTTTTTTCTTTCAAAAAGATGATAAGAGATAAAAACTAACTTGCCGTGTGTTGCCCAAACGCAGCGAGTTGTTCCTTCGACCTAATTGTGACTCTAGAGGATGATATATCTGCGATACGTTGCGCCACCCATGGTGATTGGTGGCTAAGCGTCCGCGTGTTATCATCGCGAAGGTCAGCGCGACCTAAGAGGCGGTGCTGGTCGGGTGTCGGGTGTCGGGTTGACAAGTGAGCGACGACCTTTAGGCTACTCACGGGTAGGTCACGAGCGGGTCAGTTGACGGCGGCCTCCTTGAAACTTCTTTGCTGCGTCCCGACAGTCCATACAACCGCCCTTACATTACCAAGCCGCCACCAAGCACTAAAAACACCATCTCCCGCCGATATCTAGTTCAGTTACTCACGGGTAGGTCACGAGCGGGTCAGTTGGCGGCTACCTCCTTGAAGCCGGTGGCGATGGGCTGGACCTCGTTGCTGCGTCGCCACAGTCCGTACACCCGCCCTTACATTACCAAGCCGCCACCAAGCACTAAAAACACCATCTCCCGCCGCTATCTCGTTCAGTTACTCACGGGTAGGTCACGAGCGGGTCAGTTGGCGGCTACCTCCTTGAAGCCTTTGGCGATGGGCTGGACCTCGTTGCTGCGTCGCCACAGTCCATACACCCGCCCTAACATTACCAAGCCGCCACCAAGCACTAAAAACACCATCTCCTGCCGCTATCTCGTTCAGTTACTCACGGGTAGGTCACGAGCGGGTCAGTTGGCGGCTACCTCCTTGAAGCCGTTGGCGATGGGCTGGGCCTCGTTGCTGCGTCGCCACAGTCCATACACCCGCCCTAACATTACCAAGCCGCCACCAAGCACTAAAAACACCGTCTCCCGCCGCTATCTCGTTCAGTTACTCACGGGTAGGTCACGAGCGGGTCAGTTGGCGGCTACCTCCTTGAAGCCGTTGGCGATGGGCTGGACCTCGTTGCTGCGTCGCCACAGTCCGTACACCCGCCCTAACATTACCAAGCCGCCACCAAGCACTAAAAACACCATCTCCCGCCGCTATCTCGTTCAGTTACTCACGGGTAGGTCACGAGCGGGTCAGTTGGCGGCTACCTCCTTGAAGCCGTTGGCGATGGGCTGGACCTCGTTGCTGCGTCGCCACAGTCCGTACACCCGCCCTAACATTACCAAGCCGCCACCAAGCACTAAAAACACCATCTCCCGCCGCTATCTCGTTCAGTTACTCACGGGTAGGTCACGAGCGGGTCAGTTGGCGGCTACCTCCTTGAAGCCGTTGGCGATGGGCTGGACCTCGTTGCTGCGTCGCCACAGTCCGTACACCCGCCCTTACATTACCAAGCCGCCACCAAGCACTAAAAACACCATCTCCCGCCGCTATCTCGTTCAGTTACTCACGGGTAGGTCACGAGCGGGTCAGTTGGCGGCTACCTCCTTGAAGCCTTTGGCGATGGGCTGGACCTCGTTGCTGCGTCGCCACAGTCCATACACCCGCCCTAACATTACCAAGCCGCCACCAAGCACTAAAAACACCATCTCCTGCCGCTATCTCGTTCAGTTACTCACGGGTAGGTCACGAGCGGGTCAGTTGGCGGCTACCTCCTTGAAGCCGTTGGCGATGGGCTGGGCCTCGTTGCTGCGTCGCCACAGTCCATACACCCGCCCTAACATTACCAAGCCGCCACCAAGCACTAAAAACACCGTCTCCCGCCGCTATCTCGTTCAGTTACTCACGGGTAGGTCACGAGCGGGTCAGTTGGCGGCTACCTCCTTGAAGCCGTTGGCGATGGGCTGGACCTCGTTGCTGCGTCGCCACAGTCCGTACACCCGCCCTAACATTACCAAGCCGCCACCAAGCACTAAAAACACCATCTCCCGCCGCTATCTCGTTCAGTTACTCACGGGTAGGTCACGAGCGGGTCAGTTGGCGGCTACCTCCTTGAAGCCGTTGGCGATGGGCTGGACCTCGTTGCTGCGTCGCCACAGTCCGTACACCCGCCCTAACATTACCAAGCCGCCACCAAGCACTAAAAACACCATCTCCCGCCGCTATCTCGTTCAGTTACTCACGGGTAGGTCACGAGCGGGTCAGTTGGCGGCTACCTCCTTGAAGCCGTTGGCGATGGGCTGGACCTCGTTGCTGCGTCGCCACAGTCCGTACACCCGCCCTAACATTACCAAGCCGCCACCAAGCACTAAAAACACCATCTCCCGCCGCTATCTCGTTCAGTTACTCACGGGTAGGTCACGAGCGGGTCAGTTGGCGGCTACCTCCTTGAAGCCGTTGGCGATGGGCTGGACCTCGTTGCTGCGTCGCCACAGTCCGTACACCCGCCCCGGCACCGCCTGCCAGAGCCTCACGGTCCCGTCTTCTGACCCGGTCGCGTATAGTTCACCATCGGGCGACCATCGGACGCAGTGTACGGGCCCGAAATGACCTTTATTCGATTCTGAAAATGTAACACATAATAAATTGTATTATTTTGCTCATTTTTTTTTTATTTTAACGATGTGGTTGTCGTGTATAGGTAAGATAGTTAAGAACCAGTGTACCCCTTGCATTCCTCTCTCTCTCGCACATTCTAATATTTTCAATGATTGTAACAATCTTATTATATTTTCGACTAGTGTTTCATTACTATACTTGACAAAAAAATTACGGTTATTTTATACATATTTTCAATGTCTTAGGCCTAGTTTATATTTAAATTTATTTTTCCCCACCCGTTTCACTATTGTCGTACCCACACAAGTTCCCACTCATTTGGCGGGGAGAGGAGAACATCAGTTAACCCAGTAATGCCCAGTGTGTCCATATGGACACGCTTATAGTAGTAAAATTATTTGCCCATTATGACAACATTTTGTATATATAAAAGAGAGAATTAATGACCTTCGGGTAGCCTAAGGTATAACCTTTTATAATATGTAAAAATTGGGGCAAAAAGTGGGAGTGACCTTAAAGAAAATTGCGTTTGTTTTTTCACAAGTTGTGAATTTGCAAAAAAAGTGGATTCGAGAAGAGAAAGAGTAAAATTGATCCATATTTATGTATTCTGGAAGGAATTTTTGTAAACTATTTAGTTATTATTTACCTATGTTTTTATAGAGTAAAGCAATGGATAAATCTTTATTTTGATTACTTTTTATCACAATGAAGTTAGCGTGTCCATATGGACACGCTGGGCACTTGCAGTAGCTTTATACGCATAAATTACATCTGACCAAATTATTTGATATCAACCAGTTAAGAGGCAACTGGACACTAAATGAATTCTAAGATATTTTGTATGTTGATCAGGAAGGTCAGAAAGCCGTTCATCACCTGAATATAGAAGCTAAGACGTAGATTCATGGGGAACTGGAGCTATTTCCATACTAAAAATCCTATTTTCTACAACCTAGGAATGCAATCTAAAATTTTACAATGAACAAAATAAATATAGCACTAAAATAATCAGCACTGGTCACTTATAACATGGATGCTGGATATTCATTGTGCCTGGGAAATAAAAAAAATATCTGGAGTGGTAAAATTCCAGCTTGATTTCTACTTGGAAATTATTCTGCCTTATTTAAGTCCAAGATACACCAAAAAGAGATTCAGGAAGACAGAGGTACCGCCTCTTCACTACCGATGCATGGAATTTTGACTGAGTTCATAACTTTACTGAAAAGTCGGAAAAATAAGAAACGATACTTGGCTCCTTACTGAAAAGCCAAACATTCAGCTGGTAAAATAGGACTTATGAAGTGTAATTTGAGATTAAATATTGCATGCTTCGAAGCATAGCATACAAAGAAGTATTACAATGTCATTATGCCTAATTTCTTGTCTAAAATCAAGTTTAGTACTCATTAGATTTTCACCTAGTTGTTGTATTTTCTGATACTGTAACTGCCCAGCGTGTCCATATGGACACGCGTTATTTTTCATACTTCAAATATATTTTTAAAATATTTTATTGTTTTTATCATTTTCGGATCCACTTCCAAGTAGTTTTAGAGAAAAAAAAGCTATGAAATTGAAAAAAAAAAATTCGGGCATTCCTGGGTTAAGTTCAGCTTGGCTGATATTCTTTTAAAAAAAGTTCTTTTTTTTTCGTCTCACCGAGTTCCGTGCCCGTGTTGTAGTCGAACTTGTACACTTTAAGGTCCTCGCCGCCGCACACGAAGGTGGCGCGGCTCGGCGCCAGCGACGCGGAGTAGCACTTGGTGGGCACGGGGAACTCGCGCATCTTGCGCATCGTGTCCGACGAATAGAACGACACGTTCGTACCTGCAAAACACGTCACACTTCAAACTAAACTCAAACACTTCACACTAACTCAAACACTTCACACTAAACTCAAACTCAAACACTTCACACTAAACTCAAACTCAAAATTATTTATTTTATGTAGGCCAACTTGTAGCTCTTATGCCCCTGCTCCACCTGCGCGTAAATTAACACGATAATAAAGGCATTACGCAGACGGGGCCAATATTCCTTTAATTGACTGCGTTAAATGTGTTACAAACAAATTTTTTTACACACTGTTTAAATTTATGTAATGTTAAATCTATCAATTCTTTCAGAGTCAAGTAATAAAGCGTACTAATAATATTATAAAGGCGAAAGTTTGTATGTGTGCAGGTAAGTAAGTAAATGCATGCGTGCGGGCGTGTGTCTTTGTATGTTGGAATATAATAATACTAAATGTTAAATGTTTTTGAGCTTTATATTTTTTTTTTTAAGTTTTCTCTTTTTTATACGATTTTAATAATAGTTTATAACTTACCATGGGCTACGGTTAATACGGCTCCATCCCTAGATAGTTCTAAACTATTTGGGATTGTTGGAAATTCCACTTTTTGGACTTCCTGAAATCAATTAACAAAATAAATTAATAGAGTCCATAAATTAAGTTTCAAAAGTAGCAGTTCAACATCTCTATTTTTATATAAATTAATAATCTTAAAAATTTATTATTGATATTATTGATATGATAGTGTGATTATATTATACTTTTACAAATAATGACGTCACCTGGCCACTGGAGCGGTCCCAAACGCGCATAGTGAGGTCGTCGCTGACGCTCACGATGCGCGAGTTGTGGAGGAACACGGCGTGCCTTATGCTGTTGGTGTGCGCGGCGAATTTGTCCACAGCTGACAACAAATTATTGATTGTTTACAATCATAATATAGAGGAGGACATATATAATTTATGTAAATTAGTTATCGTTATATGTATCATATTATATTTATCTTAATTTGATATTTATTGCTAGATATATGTATACTCGTTTTATGATTTATTTATTAAGAAATTTTATTTGTATAAATATTTTATTATTTTTCTGATTTTTTGTCTGGGCTAAACTGATTTTTAAAGCAGTACACTGACTTTTGACTTTCACAAGAAAAGCACAGAGAGACCTTGCAACTTGAAGACAAAAGGTACTTCCCAGAAAATCAACAAGGCTTAAAAATCTAAATCTACATGCACGAAAGCGTGGATTCGGCTATAAATAAAACCCGTGCATCGTAAATTATTCCCAAAAAGTCAAGTTTCGTAGAAACACTTACGTCCCGCGTCCGTTTTGTTCAAATCAAAGACTCGTATAATTTTCTCGTTGCTAGCCGTGAGCAGCAACGCATCATCAGAATTGAAGTTGACGCTTTTTACTATGTGTTCATGGTCGAACGTATGTAATACTTCGCCATATCGTGCGTCCCACAGTTTAGCTGAAAATAGAAAACATGGGTAGACTTACTACGGGAGTTTGTTAAGCTAAACATTCTGCCAACAGGTAAAAATTTTTGCAAAATGATCAGATGATCAACAACTCATTGAAAAATATAAGGAAAACTACCATTTATTACTACTACTACTTTAACTTACTCTACTTTGTGTCTGTGTTGTGACATAGTGTATTTTTTGTGGGAAGATATTGGACTCACAGATTAAAAAAAATGTTATGTAGCAGGATTATGATTAAACTTTTTTGAATTAGTGGTATGAATTTCAGCCTAAGTCTAACCTGTGAAATCCGCTGCTCCACTAGCAGCCAAGTTTGCGTTTTGTGTTAAAGCTACTCCCCACACAGCACCTTTGTGACCTTCAAAAGTTCCAATCCAGTCCCCAGTTTCGCCTTGTCGCAACATGGGTTTACCATCTATAAACAAAAAAAACGCTCATCAAAATCGGACCACTCAACACTCTGTAAAAAAGGTCGTTGTCAAAGGTGCTTGCTCATTTGCATGGGTATAGTTGAGGACCTGGAGAGTGACATAAGCTACTTTTTATCCCTGAAAATTAAAGAGTTCCTGTGGGATTTTAAAAACTAAATCCACACGGACGAGTTTGTGGGCATCAGCCAGTAATTAATATGTTATAATATGTCAAAATCTTTTTTGTTATGTTTGGTGAAACTGTAGTTGCGACTAGTTATCTCCCTACCGCCAAGTGATTTAGCATTCCAACAAGCATGTAGAAACCGAGTAGGAGTATTGCTTTGCATTCATACCAATGTTTCAAGTTAGCCGTCTACCACTTTAAACTGCATCGTCATTTACCATAGGGTGAGATCTCTCAGCCAAAGACTATCTTGTCACCCAATAAAATGTAACTAATACCGCTCTTAGTACAAGTAACATGATAATATTATTCATTAAATCATTATGTATAGGCAGTGACTTTGACATAGTGAAGGCAATTGGTTACTTGGCAAGGTTATCATGAATAATGGGAACAACACATATCAGTGTTGATTCAACACATTGTAATCTATGGATTATATTAATGTGTATTTATGTATTAACATTATTTATGACATATTTTATAAGGCAGTGATTCTTCTTCTTATAGTGGTGTCGCCTATCTGAGATTGGCCAACCATTAGGGCTAAGCCTCTGTACTTTGGATGATGCTGCAAGGAATAATGATACTTTTCCTGTACCATTGGTACGAATTTTTGAGCCAAGATGTTCTCTAACCAGCCAGTCTTTCGCTGGCTATTTCCTTGGATTAGGAGATGCAGGAGATTACATTTGCTATTCTTAAGGAGATAGTCAAAGAAGCTTTTGTAAATTATAATGATCATTAGGGTTTCAAGATTGTTTGATGTTATTGATTTTGAAATAGCTGATATTCACAACTTCAAAAATATCTTATGTCAATCTCCAGCATCACATCTACTATGGCAAGTTTCGGCTCAATCAGATGAACTATGTGTGAACAAATAAACAAAAGAGGTGGAAGTGAAAACGACAAATGCACCAACAGAACTTTATTCATCTGTTAAACTTTAAATAAATTCAAATTTCCGAAAATAAATTAAAGCTCAAAGAAATTAATTTGGTAAAAATTTTACTAAATTTTAGTTCTATATATTTCATATATATTACAATAAATTACTATGATTGGCTTTGCATTAATAGAAGGCCTTGACTGTTAAACCACGGTTCATTAAGTTCAGTTCAATCAGGTCAATCAACCTAAGTAATTGGATGTAGATAATTTGAATTCTTATGATGAGATCTGTAGAGTGTGCTCTGGCTTAACTCAGATTCAAGATAGAGTTAAAAAAAGACACAAATGTACTCTGACAAAAATCTGTCTTGTTTTAACTCTGACTTGAGTCTGAGCTGAGTGAGATTGTGGTCTATAGATTTCAACCTTAAACTTTACATTTATTTTCGAGTACTCACCTTCATCAG
The DNA here is from genome assembly GCA_038048805.1 of Hipparchia sbordonii. Lineage (NCBI taxonomy): Eukaryota > Metazoa > Arthropoda > Insecta > Lepidoptera > Nymphalidae > Hipparchia > Hipparchia sbordonii. Next base: position 8,281,825 of record CM076109.1, on the reverse strand, counting down.
TGGGAATTTATGTTTTTAAAATCCCATAGAAACCCCATAGTATTTTAGCATAAAAAGTATTATATAATTTGTGTTTAGAATTCACATGTAGGAAATAAATTAGGAAGGCAAACAAGTGTGGTGAGACAATGAAACTATAATTACACTGTTACAAAAATGTTAAAAGGTTTTCCTTGTAAGTCACAATGAAAGTAACCAATGTTTACAATCAATGAGGTAAACATAATGTCAAGTACCTACTCCTACCTTGAGGTACCACAAGGTGACCCAGACTATGTCAGTGAAATGTCAACAAGGTTTACAGGAAAGAATTATACATGATCCTAGAACAATTCAGCATTCAATTCACAATGTAACTTGTAACTAAAGAAATAAGACAAATGCATAAACTGTCCACCAAGGTGAGCAGGCGCGAGGAAGTACATGAACGGAACTTCAAGGCACTTCCTACATGTCCGCTAAGAGAAGGTCATCAAAGCCTTTACCGTAACACTGACCGAGCTGAACGATTTACTAAAATAAGAAAAGTGAAGGCCTTTCGAATATTTCTTGTCACCTAACATCTGCCTTCTGAAACCCAAACAGTTACCCCCGATTACACTTGCGAGACTTCCACCTACATGTAGGCCAAGGCGAAAGGGCACTCCACTGAGGACTGAAGAATAATCACTAAAACTTACCTTTGCAGGCCGAAATCAAAAAGTATCCATCCTTTGTAACGTCACTAAAGTCCAAGTGCACTACTGGTCTAGTATGGCCACCACATGTTAAAGGAACTTGTTTGAAGGTTGTCATTTTATAATATAATAATTTAAAATTTGTTGTACTTTACAAAAAAACAAAACTTGTTTCTTTTAAAAATTAACCTAATGAGTCTGATCGTTCTGAATGTTGACAATCGACTGACGGAAAATGCATTTAAGTGTTGCTAGAAAGAAATCCTCAAAATGTATTTTTAGTTATTTCAAAAGTTATTGCTTCGAGTTCGATCAATTTAAGCTTTATTTTAAGGCATTTTAGCTTATAATTATATTAAGTTTTTGATTGACGGCCATACAGTGAACAAAGTTATTTTCATGTCGGTGCATTCTGGTCGGAAGCAGTGCACAAGTGTCCTGGTGTTTTTTTTTTACCTATATTATTTTTCTTATATTGGTAGATAGTTTCTTATTTATACAAAGTACTCTGTGGTAGATAGGTAGATATCGTGGAGAGTTGACGTGTCTTTCAAATTGACAGCTTGTCATTTACATATTTACTGTCAAATTAATAATTTTGAACATATTAAAAAATAAGTGTTTTTGAATTAAAATAACTTACCCTTTAATAATTATGGATTTCTTCACGTCCATTCCTACGCACATTGACTACGTTGGACAGGCAAAAGCAGAGAAATTGTATAGAGCAATAATCACATTATTTAGCATCGTCGGTTTCATTTGGGGCTACATCGTACAGCAGTTTTCCCAATCGGTTTACATTTTGGGAGCTGGGTTTATACTGGCCGCTATCTTAACTCTACCACCTTGGCCTATGTATCGCAGAAATCCCTTGAACTGGCAAAACCCAAGGAATCCAGAAGAGAAGTCTTCTGGCAAAAAGAAGAAATAGATTTGTGCATTTATGACGTGGCGTCTCATTTACTTCTAATGGTGTAAGATAAATAAATTAAAAATAAATAAAATAACAAAATATAAATAAATAAAGGTAAAATTGTTTTATTTTGTAAATTATTTATTATAAACAACCATTTTTAAAATACTGCCAAGTATTACAGTTGTATAATATCCTCTTGATATAATTGTTACAAAAATAAGACTGCTGACAAAACTACATGAAATTTTCTATTCTTTAAAATATCTATCAATTTCTATTGAATAATATGAGTCATTCGAGAAATTCTTATAACATAATATCCCTAAACATATAGGTGCATGAAAGTGTGACTAGCTAAGTAAAATAAAATCTCATTGGAAATTGACAAATTAAATATTAGTTGTAAAAGTGATAATAAAATAAGAATTATTTTACATTTTGCTACGTGAAAGAATGGTAAGATTTCTGATGTCTAACATCTACTTATTCTAGTTTGATATGTCCTCTCTTTGAATTGAATCGCCAAAACTTAGTTTTTGTCTGAGATTTCTGAATATATTGTATATTCTATTTTCATTGCACACATCACATTCATTAGTCGCACCCTCATTAACTTCTTCATTAGGTGCACTTTCACTATTCTGTTCATTTTCACTTTCAGAAGTGATATTTTCTTTAGATCCACTAGCTTTCACTTCTTCATCACTGGGAGGAGTATTGCTACTTGTTTCATCTTCACTATTGAGAACTGGTTCATTTGTAACATTTACTTGAGCAGAATCCTCACGATCATATAATTGTTGTATTGTGATAATTATAAACATAAATGTAATGCCATAGTTGACAATGGACAAGGAAAATGGTCCCAAGGCTAGTATGAACACAGCCATTGTGAAAAGTAATGCTGAGACTGTTTCATAATGTCGCCTGAAAAAATACATTGACATTTTGTTAAAAACCTGAACAAATTAAAAAACTTCATATGCGCAAAATTGTGGCTTTTATGACACGTCAATATCAATGATTAGGAACCAGACTGCTGAGAAACATTTACAAGAAACTCAGCAGTTGCTTTTTTAAAATTTTAAAATATGTATCTTTACCAATATAACTTATTAATGAATTCCTGAATTCAAAGCTGACTGTTTCTACGTAACTTAGTTTATGAAATTCATTAAATGTGTACTTATAATGTTGTGTAATAACTTATAATCTAACTCCAACAATTTACTTACAAATTCCGTCTTGGACCATTCATTTGCCAGATAACTGCTGAACAAGCAGACATAACAAATCCAGTGTGGTAGGATGTATCAGGTTTTAAAACCATACTGTACCTTTAAAAAAAATAAAGGAACTTGACTATAATTATAATACAATACAATGTTATGATAACATCCTTGCTTTATTATGCTAATATAAAATATAAATGTGAAAGTATATTTGTTTGTTGGTTTATTTGACCAATCACAGAGGAAAAGGCTGATGTAATTTTTTGCATAGCCATAGTTGCGGACCATAGGCTATTTTCCATCCTGGAAAAACAAAGATTTCTTTCAAGATTTTTAGAAACTTAACTCCACGCACACAAGTTTGCAGGCAAAAGCTTTTATAAAAGGAAATTGCTTTGTTGATCTAGTTTGTGGTACATATGTTCAAAAAAACAAAAAACTAGCCTGGAGGCTGGAAGATGTCAGTGTCTCGCTTTAGCCAGTTAATTTAGGTTTGTGTAATTGCTTTCTTGAATGTACCAGGAACTTATATGATTTTGAATGGTTTAATCATCTTCTCTTCAGAACTAGTAAACTATACTGAACTAGTACAATGAAGAACAGTTTTTAACTGGTTATTCCAGAAAATTGAAATGTGATTTCAAATCTTGTAAATACACTAAACACTTACTTGAAATTACGCGCCCATGTGAGTAAAGTAGGTATATTGACAATCGCCACAGCCATCCACATGAAGAACAACATTAAATGAAAGTTTATATTATTCAAGTCCTCGTCGATATTATTTTTAATTTTGTCGTTGTCACATTTATCATTAATTTCATCTGGTACTTTGGATATTAGAGCTTTTGTAGTGTCAGATCTTTCAGTTGAGTCATTTGTATCAATCTTGTCTGGTAACGGCAATCCTTCTTGTTTCTCTAAAAAATAAATTATTTATTAGTATTCGTTCAGTTATTTAAATGAAGTAGTAATGGGCCGAACAAAGTTTGAAAAATGATTTATATCTGAACCTAGTCACACCTATAAACATAGTTATGGTCAGTGGTCACAGCATGCTCTATTAATCTCGGCTTTCGTGGGTACCTTTATGTCCAATTTCACCAATCATACCTACATCATCTCCTAAGTGTAGAAGTTTGAAGCCTCAATAGCCTAACGGTTAAGGGTGCCGACTGAAAACTGAAAGGTCGCAGGTTCGAACCCCACCCGTTGCACTATTGTCGTACCCACTCCTAGCACAAGCTTCCCGCTTATTTGGAGGGGGTAGAAGGATATTAGTCAACTTCAGCTTGGTTAATATTTTTTTTTTAAAGTCTTTACATCGGTAGCCCCGAAATATTTTTTTTTTTTTTTTTTATTCAATGACAAGATATAAATATAATCCCTTAACCAATGTCATTTGTTCATGAAAATGAAATTGACAATATGTCACCTAACTTAGCTTTGCCCGATAGTTAGGGAACGTTGGTGAAAATAGATGTTAAAGTGTGTTAGCATTAACTTACCTTTTTTACTATCGTCTGTCGGAATAATATTATCATTGAGCCTTTCTGAGGTAGTTTCTGTGGATGTTGCGTCCTTTGCAAGACCAGGTTTAGAAATTTCTTTTTTCGGTTTAAACATACGACACATTTTGCTGGCCAGTTTCGCCATCAATCTGTATACGTAATCTTCAAGATACTCTTCGTACATTTTAGAAAGCTGCAAAGTTTCAAGGAACATTATCATGATGGGGCTTTTAAAGCTGCCTTTGCTCAAATACGGGAGACGCCGCGTGGGTTAACCCCGCCTACGCTAAACTAAATTATAAAACAAATCTATTAATATGATATGAAGCAATCCTATTAGTGTATTTTCACATACAAGGGACGCTACACTTTCTAGCACATACTTTGTGAAAAGAGCGTTCCGGCACGACGGCGTGTAGAAACTGATTAGGGGTATGGGTTGATTTTACACTGCTATACCCCTTCCAAGTTAGCCCGCTACCATCTTAGACTGCATCGTCACTTACCATCAGGTGAGACTGCGGGCTATCTTGTCATCAAATAAAAAAAAATTAAAAAAGAGCCATTTAATATATGAAGCAATCTTATTACTGTGTTTTCAGATACAAGGGATGCTATACTGTCTAACACATACTTTTTGGAAAGGTCCATAATATATGAAGCAATTATATTAGTGGTTTCACAGCATCCCTCAAATAGATAGAAAACGCATCATCCTTGGTGGAAAGGCCTTTAAGATACGAAGCAGTCCTTTTGGAAGCTTACCAGAAAAGCGTAGAAAGCTGCACCAGCGGCCAAAGAAGCCGCGCCGCAGGATAAAGGCACCGCGCACACCAGCGCCGCGCTCACAACCATAGGAACTTTTTGCAGACCCGATGCCATCTTCTCAGCCAAGCCCGTACCGCCGCGCCATACTATCCTAATGTAAACAATTTAATATAATAATAATAATAGTTCATTTATTGCATGATTGTGAGTTACAATTAAGATGTTGCAGATATGTCCTCTAGGTACATGTCACAATCTGCCATTATTGGCGTGCAATGTTAACAACAATAAAATTTCGTCAAAACAAATTATGATAAGTAAATGATTAAATTAGGAATAAAATAATAAACTAAATGTTACAGAAAAAGAATTTAAATGTCAATAAAAAATAAAATGAATAAAACGAAAAATAAAATGTTTCGCATACGCCTTTTACGTAGATACGTTTTTGATGTTAAACTGATACACGTTTGCAAAATATAAAAATTTAAACAAAAAATTAATTAACCTGAAAAATGATGAATGATAATAAACTCAAGTAGTGTAATTATTATATTTTACCTAAACAATAGCCGATGTGCCAACTGCGACGAAAACACCATCACAACGAGCACAGCCGCGCCGACAATATTCAGGATGCCCAACGCCGTCATATAAGCCGGCAACACTAACAACGAGCGCATAAAGTATTGTAGTTCTTGATTCTGCCAGCTTGCGTTCTCAAAGAGGAAGGAAAAGAATGGGATAGACCTGCAAACAAATTAAAATATTATTTAAGAATTGACTCGAAAAAACGAATGTAGTGGACAAAGAAATATACTTATTACTGGCTAATGCCCGCGACTTCGTTAGCGTGGATTGAGATTTTGTGATTCCCGCAGGAACTCTGTTATTTTCCAGGATAAAAAGTAAAAAGTCTATGTGTTATTCCAGACTATAACCTATCTCTGTGCCAAATTTCAGCCAATCGGTTCAGTCGTTGCGACGTAATTGAGTAACAAACATCCAAACATCCACACTTTCACATTTATAATATTAATATTAGTAGGATTATGCCGAAATATATTATGCCGATTCTTGTTTATATATTTATTGAAACTCATATCATACATTTCATTTCGAGAAGAAAGGGACAGCATCAATTTAAAATGAACATTAAACGGATTATGGCGTCGTGCAAGACGCGGTTAATGGTTATATTATATCGTACCCTTATTGCAAAAACCGATTATCTGCATTTTTGTACCAAAATTAGGTTAAATATATCAATCGACTCCTCAACTCACGGCGAAGCTGTAGGTCAAACCCATTATCTGCTACGACGCTTTTTTACGGAGATAGCTAGAGTTAAAAGCAACTACCTACAGGTATGATTTAATTACCTTCTTAAAAAAAGAACTAAACTCATTTAAATAATTTAGATTTATAAATCTATACCACAAAAACAATGTATTGTATTATAATACTTTTCAGATGTAGTTGCTTGATTTATCATTATGTCAATATTATTCTGTTAATACATGTTAACCTGCGTTAACAGGTTTCAGCTTTTATTAATATACTAGAAATTGCTGATGTATCTAAAAAGAAAAACGAACTAAACAACATTAGTTGCTTTTTGCAGAATAATGAACTCAATATTTTGTTAAAATTATTTCAGGTAAAAGAACTTAAGTTCACTTTTACTGTATAACTGGGCTACGAGGGTTTTTGAACATCTTCACAAATCAAAAGTTTTTTGATTTGTTAAGCTCACAATATAACTCTATCTTTAAGGTGATAGAGAAAAGACTGTCTAAAGATCTTAAGTTTAGTAACTGGCCAACTGCCGGAATCTATAAAAGTAGAAATAAGCTGCTTGACTTATATGCAGAAAAAAATATAATTATTCCCCCGCGTTTATTGAATATGTAAGAAACTATTCTAAATTGTTTGAAAATGTGTGCGTACAAGCAAAGTCACTTCACATAAAACAAAAAATTGCCAATTCTGATAATAAAATTAAAACAGCATGGGACATCATCGGCGATGAAATGAGTAAACATAAGGTACATAATAATAATAAATTGGAGCTTAAAAGTGATAATCATGTAATTAACTCCGATACAGTAATTGTAAATACATTTGAGAACTTTTTCAAAAATATTCCAATTACTACAACCAGTTCTCTGAATTCCTCGCCAGCAGAAGTCTATCGTCTTCTAAGGAGCAATGTCTCTGAGTGCAATAAGTTATTTAGGTTTGAACACGTTACCCCATATGACATAGTCAAAACATTTAAATCTTTACAAAATAAGAAAACAGCAGATCTATGGGGGATATCAGTTAAAATAATTCATAACATAATTGATATTATTGCGCCATATCTTGCTTTAATTTTTAATAAATCAGCAGATTCTGGATCTTTTCCAGACCTTATGAAATGTAGTAAGCTAATACCGCTTTTTAAATCGGGAAGCAAAAGTGACCCGAATAACTACAGGCCAATTTCAATTTTGCCAACTCTCAGCAAGATATTCGGAAAAATAATGCTCAACCAACTGCTTTTACACTTTAATTTAAATAAAATCCTACACACTGAGCAGTATGGTTTTACAAAGGGTCGATCAACAACAGATGCAGCCGCAAGGCTGTTACAACACATATTCGATGCATGGGAGAACTCACAGAGTGCCATTGGTATTTTCTGTGATTTGACGTCAAAGGCATTCGAATGCGTTGATCACGAGACACTTTTGCTTAAACTGAGCCACTATGGCATTAAAGATTTTGCACTTAGTCTCATTGCGTCTTATCTCAGTGAACGAGTCCAAAGAGTATGTGTCAATGATGTAAAATCATCCGGATCAGCCTCAGTAATGGGTGTACCCCAGGGTTCTATTCTAGGTCCATTCATGTTTTTGGTCTACATAAATGATTTACCACATTTTGTCCACAATACTTGCGATATTGTACTATTTGCTGATGATACGTCTTTGAATTTTAAAGTCGATAGGATAAAAGACAATTTTGACGATGTAAATAATGCATTATCTCAAGTTTCTGAATGGTTTACGGCAAATAATCTACTTTTAAATACTAAAAAAACAAAGTGTGTTGAGTTTTTATTACCTAACCCGAGAACTGTCAGTAAAAATTTAAAGATAAATAATGAACTTTTGAAAACTGAGGACTCCAAAGTGTTCTTGGGATTAACCCTGGATTCAAAGCTACAATGGGGCACCCATATAGCAACGCTTGCGGGCAAACTTAGCTCTGCTGTATATGTTATCTTTACATAGTATAAAACAAAATCGATTCCCGCTGTCTGGCCCTCTTTATGTACGCGTAGATCTTTTAAACTACGCAACGGATTTTAATTCAGTTTTCATCAGTAGATAGAGGGATTCGAGAGGAAAGTTTACAGTTATAGTGTTTCCCTAAATTCCTACGGGAACGGGACAAATGTAGGTGAAACCGCAAGGCACAGCTAGTTATTCTAATATAATAAAACGAAATAGTTTTTTTATTTAAATGAGCTAATCTCTAGAACGGCTGGACCGATTTCAACGAAACTTTCTTTTAAAGATAGCTGAGATTATAAGAAATAATGTAGGCTTGCCCATTTCCCACGGGAACGGGAACTCCTCGGGTAAAACCATAGGGCGCTGCAGTTAGTACGTACAAAGTTAAATGAAATCTACTTTACCTTCAGCCAAAAGCGACTAAAGATATTTATTTTACACCTGTACTGGCTAAAGTTGAACTAAAACGATTTTTGTCTTGATGATTATTACTATTCAAAACAAGTGATTAAATAAAAAATGCCATTAGAGCTACCAGAACGGTAAATTTGAAAATTTGGTAGTTTTTCTACATTCAGGAAAAACTAACTAAGTGAGCTCCTTACCGGTTATTTTCTTCTTTTTGTTGAAAAAATAGTAAGTTTTTTTCAATTATTAACCTACTTAACATTTCTTGAATAGTTTCTTGTTTATAAAAATTATTATTGTTTAAAAATGGGCATCATTATAACTAATTTTTAAGTCGTTAAAGTTTCAAATGCTTATAACTCAAAAACTTTTCGCTCAAATTTTGGTGCAGATAATCGGTTTTTGCAATAAGGGTACGATATTATACAATTTGAAGCCTCAATAGCCCAATTGTTAAAGGTGCGGACTAAAAAGGTCGTAGGTTAGAGCCCCACTTGTTGCACTATTGTCGTACCCACTCCAAGCACAAGCCTTTAGGTTATTTGGAGGGGAGAGGAAAATACGAGTCAAGTTCACGGCTGCCCGATTTCAAAACCTAGTAAGTGTGATTGACAAAATTTTACAGGAGACCAAAAAAAACATGTTTTGTGGTAGATGTATTAGCGAAGTAATAAATTTACAAATAAAAGCTTTCAAAGTAGTTTACTTACAAAACATTAATTCATCAACAGATACTGAAGAGTTCAAGAAGGGCTACCACAAAAATGTTTTTTTTTGGTCTCCTGTAAAATTTTGTCAATCACACTTACTAGGTTTTGAAATGGGGCAGTCGTTCAGCTTAGCTAATATTCTTTAAAAAAAACCACTCACATTAACGCCATACTTCCCAACCTTCCAAAAACCAACGCATAATAAGGTTTAACCCCCTCACTCATCAGGGCGCCATGTATCGACACACAAGTGCCGTGTTCCTTCAAATGCAACATATTACTCCGAGCAGCCAGCAGAATGATAGCCGCTACGTAAGGCACTAACACTGGAGTGAAGTTACGCGACAGTTGACCTAGGCGATAATACCAGGAAGTTGATATACTGTTGAAAAGAAAGTCAATTAAAATTAATCAATCATCAACACCGACGCAATGTCCTTCAAAACCTTGGATTATAAAGCTATAAAAATAAATTTAAAAAATATATTAATATCCTTACCTAATACTAAATGAGCATTTTGGATCCAATAAGAGTGTAATCTTCGCCTTTTCTGTCGGCTCCAAGCCTAAAGTAACATTTGGATTAGTCTTGAATAAGCGTAATTTCATTGGTGATTTTTTTAAATGCCTGCGAACGATAAAAAAAATTATAAAAAAAATAAATAATATAATATTGAGTAATATACAATTAAAATACAGATCGACACTCAATAACTCAAAATACACCAGTGCAAACAATTTTGAAATCTGTTAATAGACATGACAGAGATGCCAGATAAAATCAACATTGAAAATTTCAGCGTGGAACAAGGCGTTTTCAGTCCACCGAGCGTCGCCGTCGTAAGATAATATTGTTTTTTATTTAAGTAAATTATACATTACTGTAGCGGCCAGCAAAAGAGGCATTGATGGACGAACGTATAAGTCCACCAATGCCTAGCTGTGGCCAAGGCTTGTATAGTACTTTTCTCAAATAATGGGCGGAAATTAAAATACAATTTACTTTTCAAAATCAATGGCGAACAACGAACAACAATAATTTTTCCCGCGTTAAAGTGTTCATTTGTTTTTTTTTTTTTAATAAATAGCTTTCTATTTGCAAACCAGGTCGTTTAAATAAAACCTTTGATAAGTTACCTCCTTGGTTGCCATGTTTCAGAGTTAAATATCGTTCCATTTTTAAATTACACGACAGATATGAGTTTACTATGTAATTTATTTGGCCGTTAAACCACGACCGATATGGATTTTCATACTTTTGCCGGCCGCTGATCGCATGTATTTGGCCAGTACAGCAATTTCGATTTATCTCGAAGAAGGTTGTCAAAATAATGGTCAAACCAAGCATGTTTGAGAAAAATAATTAATATTACATTAACTCGTGATATACTCACGTAAAATAATAATAGTATTCGTGATTCTTAGCCCAGGGGACGTGTAACTCCGCGGATACGTGATACGCGGCCGCTTGACAACTGCTTGTAGGCTCCACATACAGCAAATACGCTTGATGAATCACATTCAGATCTGATAAAATTAGCTCGTAGTACAAACTGCCAGCTTCAGTTTCAGATTTTACTATCTGTTTTCCGAACGAGAAATCCGAGGGTAGTTGCACATGTATTTCTCGTGAGGCGTGATCGTTTATATCTACGTTTAACGTAACCTAAAATGACATTTTTGTGATGTTATTAAAAAAATACTAAATGATGCCCGCGACTTCGTCCACATGTATAAAGAATTTTCAATTTTCGAGGGAACTTTTTAATTTTCCGGGATAAAATGTAGCCTATGTGTTAATCCTGGGTGTGAGCTATCATCGGTTCATTCGTTGTGGCATGAAGGAGTAACAAACAAACACACACAAAACACACACACACACACTCATACACATACAAACGTGCACACACACATACAAACGTGCGTTCAAGATTTGAAAATATATTTTAGATTGACATCATAATTATGTCTTGCTCAGTATTAAACATGCGAAAAAGACAGAAATAGAAAAATGGCAGTTTTAAATTATTAATTAATTCCCAGGATTTATATTTTTGTCGCATATTTATAACTCCAAAAAACTATATTCCGACATATAGCTAGGAAATCTGCAAAAATATCGTACCGGTTTTTTCGTCGGCGATACTTTAATAATAACATGCGTCCATTCAGGCTGTACTTCAATCAATTTATGAAGATTAACAGTGGCTAGCTTTCTCTTGCCAAACTCTGGCACTGAACCCGACCAGCGGCTGAGCTCACTTAGCGATGTCGCTTCTTTGCTACAACATAAAAAAATATTATTGGTTTTTCCAGTTAAGGTTAATAAAAGTAAAAACTCAATTTTTCCCATAAAAATTCCTAATGACAAATACCCATAGAGTTAACGTCAATTCGAACGTTACACTCGAAAAAGTCCTTGTTGAAAAGGGCGAGATTTTTTCACCCCATTTTATAATAATTATTTTGATTTTTTACTGAAAGGTTTTATTTTTTTTAATATAGGTAAAGTAGCCAACTTAGTTTTATTGAAAAATAAAAACAAATTGTTGCTTAGTAAATTAAGATTTGTTCATTTCTCAATGTAAGAAACATGTAAAATGGTTCAGTGCATATCATGGAAAAGTTTGCCAAATTAAGGCTTTTTTGCCATGAAAAAGATATTTATCTTTTTATATTATAATTGGAATGTTACCGCAGCCTGTAGATGCTACTTACTTAATTTGGCATGTTTTTTTAAGAAAATACTTTCTTAATTACCAATATCTATAGGAATGATAGACATTTTTCGCGTTACATCCAAAAATCCAGTCTTTATCTTGAACGTTTGTAGTTTCAACGGCGACAAATCTATTTTGTGGAAAGCTGACTAGCCTTATCATTAGATGAGTTGTTCTGGAATAAAACTTATCATAAGTTACAACTATAAGAGACTCATGCCTTCTCGCTTATAATAGCTGAAGCCACAATGACGCATAAGGGACGATTAACAGTGGATGAAAATGTTAAAGCGACTATAGTTCTTTCAATTCACGAGGGCGCGTGGCTCATGGTTGTGTGCGTGTCGTATCACAAGTGACTTATACATAAGTGTGAGCGAGAGCTTGCTCGCGCCTGCCCGCTCCCACCTAGGTTCCTGACAAGCACGCACACTTACGCAATGTGCATGTACACGACGTAACCACAAGTAAATTCGATGACAAGATAGTCCTTGACTGCGATCACACCTGCTGGTAAGTGACGATGCAGGCTAAGATGGCGGCACGTCTTTGACATAGGGTGGTAACGAGCCACGGCCAAATGCCTCCCACCAGACGAAGATGAACGTGACGAAGGAGAGATATGGTTTATTTATGTCGATTGTGAATTTAAGTGCATAACGAATGAAATCCGCGCTGGCATTTCTCCAGGCACATACCTTACCTAGTTACCATTAATTATATTTTATTATTGTTGTTGCGTCATTCATATCTTTAATCATAGACCTATTTCGGATTTCAAGTGCTTTTCAATGTCATCGCTTCAAATAAGCATCACTTATCATGTTGAGGAAATTAACAAAATACTCGAGAGGAAGTATTCCGCCAAAACTGATAAGCCCAGATGAATAGCCAGATAGCCGACGGGCGAAATTTTAAAAACTTGTATTGAGTTTATGATATTATTCAAATAATATACAATCATAATAACAGCTATGTAGCACAAGGAAGAGGAAAGATTTCGTCAAAATCGGTTTGGTAGTTTTCGAAATATAGAAATTATATATAAAAAAAAAATTCCCTTTCCAGATATTCTTTATTTCGGTATCTATATTAAAGTCGGTTTATTATTTTTTCTAAAATTATGACTGGTTTTGAATTCACTGATCGTCTCTATTTCATTTCAATGAGAAAGTTATTTTGACATCACAAATAAAGACACTTCAGGTTCATTTATCTGTAAGTATCACACTAATATTATAAAGGCGAAAGTTTGTATGTGTATGTTTGTATGTGTGTGTGTGTGTTTGAGTGTTGTGTGTTTGACTATGTGTGCGTGCGTGCGTGCGTGTGTGCTTACGTTCGTGCGTGCGTGCGTTTGTGTGCGTGTGCGTGCGTGTCCTTAATAGTAGGTACTACTACAGTAGATTAACACATAAAGTCAAAGATTTAAAGCTACAAGAAGACCAGACGTCACTCACTTGTCAATCTCCGGTCGAGAAATCTGATAAATACGTCTGTTATCTTCATACCAAAACGCGTCTGCTTGCATCGTCACGTTGTTACGTTTTATAACTTGGTTTAAGACCATTGATCGATTTGCCTGAAATATTAGGGATGAGTATTTTTTTAATCGACTTTCAAACAAGAAAAATAATTTTAAAAAATTAAACGGACTAGTTCAAAAAAAAAATATTTTTCCCTTTGACACGATACTCGTAGCTCGTATTAATAAGCCGTATTATTAGTCCATATTATAAAAAACGGCTACTGAACCGATTTTGATGAAACCTTTACTCTTCCCTAAGTTGAAGTAAATGTATGCTTCTTTTTTTATTTTATTTTCACCCTTCTCATTCGAGGGGACACTTGTGCTCAGTAATGGCCCATCTCATTAGAGGGGAGATTTCTGACCAGTAATGGGCCGGCGACGAGTTGAGATGAATTAATGAAAAAAATGTTGATTCATTAATTCTTTTTTCGCTGCATCTGAGCTATAAACTAAGATAGCGTACCTGAAAATGTTTTTCCGCTTTCGCCATTATTATTAATCTGTCATCGGTTACTTGTTCAATTGAAGCGTCGATTATGTCAAAGAGGAATCTATTGACAACCATGACCAGCTGCTTGCACCACACCATGCTGACGTGGTCAGGTGTCACCCATACTCCTGGTATAGATGTGGCCTGTATAAAACTATGCATGAGAGATGTGCCCTAGCAATGAAAAACAAGATTTACACAAATACAGGAACAAGACAACAAATACAGAAATAACGCAACACCGCATTGTGTATTTCAGAGGATTTGTGTTGTGTTGCGTTTTCCTGTACTCGTTCTACTACTGGAAGAGTGGCAGTGTATATGAAAAGTGGCACGTTGTACCATACAGATTTTTTCTGGTTTGGCGGATTATAACAAAAGATTTTTTTTTTTCAATGTATGTGGGTTTTTCTATCAAAAAATGCACAGTATAGCAGCCTAGAGTTGGAATGCTACGATAATCTCTCAACGGTCCTATCAAATTGTTATCCCATAGGTATAAGCGATCGAGGGAACAGAAGTTTCACCTGTGTTTGAGAACACACTTACGCACTACAATATCTCCTGCGTAGCTAACTATGTAAAAACCAACATCAAGCATGCAATACTACAAAATCGACAAAGTTTAGCCAACTAAACTTCGTCGAATTTTGCCACAGTGGCTGAAATACACCAGAAGAAGTCCAGTGGCGTGCACAGGATGTACTACAGGGCAGGCAGATGATACAAAATGGAAAAAATCTTCAGTGCGAATTAAAAAAAACTTAAGGGTAGGCATTGTACAAATTGTAAAAAGCCTACCCTTAAGTTTTTATAACTCGTACTGGCGTTTTTCTCCATTTTATATCATTTTTCCGCATTATGCCTACCCTGTGTGCACGCCACTGAGAAGAACACTATATTGTAGAACGATAAGATAGATATCTATCTATCTATTTATCTTTAGAAAGATAAGATTGTATAAGTTAAGGTAAAAGATTAACATGTATGTAATTATATAATTACCAAAGCACTTATGTGCGTGTCGTTAGATGAAGTAAGACCAGCGGGTATCAAAACATCCCGAGGCCCACTGCCAATGCTGATCAGAAACTTCTTACGTTTCATTTCCTCATCTCTATTTATATACGCTTCCCATTCTAAGTTGATTAGCATGTAATAATCATTCATAACTGGATCAAAGTTTACGACTGGTGCTGCTAAAGGTGTTGCTAGAGTTATTGCTATGTTGGTGATATTAATTGTACTAGGATAAGCTAATAGGCGTTTTGCGATAAGGCCTCCCTGAAAGGAAATTATATAGTAAGCATAACATCATACTGAACGCAGATACGCAATAACGATTCAACCCATAAACCTTGGTCAAATTAAATACATACATAATATAAAAGAATAAAGTTAACTTTTCAATTGATAATGTGTGTGGGTTGACTCATTATTGTCAAAAAGCATTTTACTTATAAAAGGATAGAAAATACAAATACAGTTAAATCCATTCTGTGAACAGGAAAAGTTTAAAATGACAATGAATAAAAAATGAAACGATATCTTAGTATTCATTACATACCATGGAGTGTCCAATGAGTATAACAGAAGTAGGTACTGATTTGGTATATTTGTTATGCTTGTAGAGGCTTAGAATTCTTGAAATACAAGCCGATGCAAATTGTGTTTGACTTTGAAGCACGCCTCCATACAATCCTGATAGCTCTTCATTATAGCTAACTGAAAAATAGGTGTGTATTATACCTTAGAAATAGCATATACCATACGGGAACAGGAATTTAAGATCTATATATTTTTTGTAAAATCCTTTAAGGATACATATTATCAAAATAAATAGAGGTCTACAGAAAAGGAAGCCTTAAAAATATTACTATCCCTGGTTTGGTACACACAATGGAAAGAAATCTTGCAAGTATAATGCGATTCAAATGACAATAGGAATGAGAAGCTACCATTTTCTGTTTCTATCTCACTCAGTGTAAAACTCATATGAGCAGGACAGAAATATAAAATGGCTGTTTGACAATCCTATTCTCATTTGAATTGCATTGTACTTAATCATAAATGATTAATGGAGGAATGATCCTGCATTCATGATTAACGCTGAAATCTATAGAGCCTGCTCCGACTTAAGATAGAGTTAAAACAAGATACAAATATGCTCTGCCATAAATCTGTCTTGTTTTAACTCTGTTTTGAGTCTGAGCAGAGCAGTCTATAGATTTCAGCCTTAATGCTTGCAAGATTTCAATTCAATCCAGCAATCCAGATATTCTGCAATTGTATCCATCCTGATGGTAGCGTGTGGTTTTTACTCAAAATTGCACCACATATTCTCAGTGGCGTGCATACAGGGTAGGCATTATGTGGCCAGTTTTCATAACTTGTACTGGAGATTTTTTCCATTTTATACATTCCCTGTTGTACATTCTGTACACGCCACTGCATATTCTGACTTTTGTTTAGAAGATTTTGAGTCATTGACCCATCATACACCAGGTGGTATTTGCATGCAGTCTTCAATAAAAGTAACTTACTCGTAAAGTAGTCAAAGTGGTAGTCATATTCCTGGGATAAAGCTTTCCTCAAGGCAACAGAAGCTATGGACCTAACTTGCATATGACTGCCTGAGTTTCCAGGCAGAAACAGCACTGGTATGCCATCAAACCTAAACAATAAAGGACAAAAATGGAAAATTCAATAAAATTCTTAATTTTGTAATTTAAATAAATAAAACTGAAATATCCATCTGAGATTTTCAAATAATTTTGAGTCTTATAGTAAACCTTATAAATATGCAGGCGACAAGTCACTAGCTACAGAAGGTATTTCATAGAAATACATTGAAACCAGTAGTGTCGCGGCGACACATCGTCTGCAGTTGCTATCTGGGGTCGGCTATGAACTCATACATTTATAGTAAAAGAAATGCATGGTCTAATCATAGTTATCAAAATTTTTAAAAGACCACAAGATATTTAAATTGAATACTTACACAAACATAAATTATTATTAATTTTCAAATTGATATTTCCAATTTATTTTATTTGAAACTTCATCTTGTCAAAATTGGTTTAACTTTTGATTTCCAAATCAAAAGCCAAATCATTTAACATACAGACAATGTGTGTGTGTAACCGAAAATCGTGCAGGGACTTAATGATAATTTTGGATATTATATATTATTTGGATTGTATTTTGGAAAAATACTCTGTGCTGTCAGTTTGCAAGCTGTATTCTTTACCAAATAGTGGCCAAATTAAGTGAGCATATTTTATTATCTTACCACATTTTTCTAGCCCTTTCTGTAAATCGCCCCTCACTGTAGGCATACAGTCCATACTGAGGATATATTTTATTCTCTTCGAGAGATATTCGCTGAAATTAGTTCCGGTTAATTAAAGTTCAAAAAAACTAATAACTATAAGCATGAATCTATAAAGACAAGACTATAAGTAGGTAATAAATATATGAATGAGAGATGTCCTCTTATATAGTATATATGCAAGTTATTCTGTGGATGTCCTCAAGAATGTTGACTTACCACGAATTGGGGATATTCAAACATATATGTCATTACGCAATAATTATTTTTGTCACTAAAGTAATTGTTTAATATCCCTAAGAAATATCCAACGACAAAAAAACATGAAAATAATTGGAAAGCGCTTAGACCAATAATATTCAAAAACTTCATATTTGCTAAGTCTCGTATTTGGGTTAGTACTAGTATATTTGTTTCCGCCTAGGCTTCCTCTTAGTATTTAATTACATATTTTATTTAATTGGTTTTACACAAATTTTGCCAACTTCATTCATTTTTTTATATTTAGAATTAGGAAATTGTATTATGATTAATTTGCAAATTGCAAAAATAATAACGACGATGATATCACCCACAGATTACAAATTACAATAGATATCTGTGTTTGACAGTTGACACATGGACCATAGATAGTAGGTAGGAAATTGGGAAATAGGTATAATATGGAGATGCCCTAACGTGGCCCTACCTACAGAAAATGGTGTACCTATACCTACAGAATACTGTCGCATAAAATGGCCGCCTTTTAGGGGTGTGCTTTTAAACCAGCCCGGTACAACTGGAGGGTCTCGGAGATGTAGCAGTCTATCTCAACTTTTATAAATGAATAGTCGGGGCTATCTCGCTCCACTCACATATAATCAATTTTTAACACGCACACATATGTAAAAAAAGTGTGTAGTACAGACCTATTGTTATTACAATAGAGCGACATCGTAGGGCTGCCAACCTTACTTATTTTCTAACTTTAGGAAACTGTTTTAACACTATTAATTTAACCTATAGCACCTGATATCTGTAAACTAGCCGGCGGCCCAAGCTAACAAGTACCTTTAAAGTACATACTAATACTATACTCAATCGAACACTGTAAGTTAGGTTTGATGAAGTCGGGTGGCTTAAATAGATACGATGAAACCAATACGCGATGCTCACCCGATTTCAATAAACGTGTCTATCATGTGTCACCAAAAGGTGAGCGTTTCACGGAGTGAGTAGTGTTTCACGGAGATAAGTTGTACCACATATTGTACGATATGCCATATTTTTCAAAATATTTTCATAACAATTTCCAGAAGGACTTGCTGATTGGAACTCAACATACACATTGGGGCTTCCTCAAAAAGCTGTATGTTTCAGATGGTACAAAACATGACGCGAGAGCCACGAAACTGACATACAAAAATGTTAATTTCAAACACTTTAACAAGATAAAGGCAAGTAAATATTTGTTTGAATAAATATCCTTACTATCCTTAATAATATTTTTAAAGCGATAGTGTGTTTGTTTGTTGGTTTGTCCTTCAAATACGACGCAAAAAAAACGGATCGACGAGATTTTTTGCATGGATTATGGGTAAAGTTGAGGACTGGGAGAGTGACATAGGCTACTTTTTATCCTGGAAAATCAAAGAGTTTCTGCTGGATTTTAAAAACTAAACCTACGCGAGCGAAGTCGCTGCGCAGGCATTACCTAGTATTGTATTTTTTCCTGTTTAAAACATACATACTAGCATTCACCCATGGTTTTGCTTCCGCATGTATCAAAAGTGATCCAAAATGGTGATTTCAATACAAAATTACACTATTTTATTTTTTAGATAGATTGATTTTATGTTATGTTTTTTTTTTCAATTTTAAACCACCCCTGTATTACAACCCCTGTAGTACAAACAAATCAAAAAATACATTCAAATTGGTTTAGCCATTTTTGAGTTTTAGCCAGACTAACAAACAGCAATTGAGTTTTATCTATACTTATAAAAAGATGTCCTGATTGACTGACTGCCTGACTGACTGACTGATGTATCAACATACAAGCCATGCTTTAAATTTTTAATGTGTCTGTTGGTGTATTTGCAGGCTAATTTTAATAAGAAGGGCTAAACCGTTTAATTAAATGCTAGTGGAGCATTATAAGGAGTGATGATGCAAGTTTGCAAGTAGGACACACATCCGTTATATAATGCATAATATTCAAAAACTGTACTCAGTGTGATTAATTTTCAATTTCAGGTCAAATACGCTGCTCAAGTTATCAACAAAACATGTCCTCATCCAGTGATGAACAAGATGACAACATATTATTAACATCTATAAACATTGATAATAGCTTTTTCACTGCAAAGATGATCTTATTAACAATTTGATTGACAGTCTGAATTGCACTGGTCTTCATGGTTATCATCAGTAAACTATCTAACGCTTTGTCTTTAAACTCAACACATTTAGAGTTGATTCATTGAAAAAGCTACAATCAATAAAAGATGCTACAGACTCAAAGAATTCTAAAAAAATTTGTTCTTGTTATAAAAACGGTAAATCACCTGTCAGATTTATCAAAAATTGAAGGTGTAAAGTTCTTGAGCCTCAAGCGTCTAAACCAGGATCCTCTAGATTTTATTTCTCTCAAATAAGAGGTAATTTTTAATCAATAATATGACCCCTGCATAATATTTGTATACTGGTTGCACTACCGATACCGTATGCTTGGTACTCTCAGTAGTTTAATTTAATAGACCGAAATTAGACATTCAGTTTAATGACTTCAGTTCTGATGTTGAAAATTTAAATTTCATTGAAAATTGTATACCTTCAGATTTTTTTTTAGCAATGCCGTATATGTTGGTGCAAGTTGCAGATATTTATTTCCATAACTCGATTGTGATAAATGTCAAAATTGTAAAAATGCACATTTGTCCAATGAAATTGTCAAAAATATATTAAAAATATATTATATAGAAAAAATTAATACATCTTGTATAAAAAATCATCATCAAATCATCTGCATGATTTCTTGAAAGCGTTATGGCTATTTAATTTTTTCAAATGCAAACAATTGTGCATTAACTTCAACAGAAGAATCCACAATGTATATGCTAGCAAAAAGGGAAAAATCAAGAGTCATTAATGTTTTAGTAAAGTCAATTAACTTTTTGTAGCATAATTTTAATTATTTGAATGCCATATACATAGCTGTTTCCGATGCGCTTCAATCTAGCGGGCCTCCCTAGAATAGATTGATGGGGGCCCGCTAGATTGAAGTACATACATCTGTTTCTGTTCTCAATAGTTTAAGAAACGTGATTCTTTATCAAAATTAGTAAGAGAAATATAGATTGCCAATATCAGACATGAACAAAACTTGCGTGCTTGCGTAAATCTAGAATAATAAATAACTTTCAGATGTTATGCCATCTACCGTAATTAAATAGAACTGCGCGAAGAAATTTAAAACACTAAGAACTTGCTATTTTTAAATGATTTTATGAAAATTTTCTATTTTTCTCACAAAAATATGAAACTAACGAAACAACTATGTAATCCAGTTCAATTTATAAACGAAAGAACTATGTAATCCAGTTCAATTTAATTAGATATTTTGTCGCTGTAAATAAAAAAATTAAATAATTATGATCATTTTATATGGAGAGCTTGGCAATCTATCCTTCTTAAACTTTATCCGATTATCCGTTAGGCCGATCGCACTTTGGACACGTTTTGGATGAATTTTACTCGAATACGTACGAACACATGCATGAACACGCATATATTAGTATAGTCCTGATCTGTATCAGCGAAATTGACATTTTTTATGCAAAACATTTAAGTTTAATTTTTGATTGTGCACATTATTTTAAATATTTGAAAACTTCGTTCTTTATTTGCCTCATTTTTAACTGAGCTCCAAAAAAGATTTTTTTTTTTTGGAGATTAATTTATTTTATATTGTTTGGTTGATTCCGATTTTGTACTGAGTTTCCTAATAAGCTTACAGTGTTTTTATGTCCCATGTGACATGATTGTACAGAGATACTTATAATATGTATGTTATGTATGTTTGTAGTAGTTAATTGTACATCATTGATTCACAACCTCGGGGAGTCGCGTTTTTTATTAAAGGGGGTTACAATCATTGGAAATCTGGGGGAGCTTTGAAACTTTAATCATATAAGTAAACTATTGATATAATTTTATGTAAAATGAAGGTGTTGCAAGGATTTTTACTTTACTTTTTGGCTTTTTCGTGGGTCGCGATATAAAAATGGTTGAGAATCAATGTTGTACACAGTTTGCATTTGAGAAATAAATTAATATTAATCATATTAATAATAGTTTAGAGTAAAGGCAAAAAACCGCAAAAAAGCAAGACAAATTCTGAATTGAAGACGCGACCGAAGTCGCGGGCAATCGCTAGTAGTAAATATAATGCGTATACCTGAGCAACAGTGTTATATGTGTCCCTAAATATATAATTATTACCACCTATTTACCGTGTTCATTGGCATCTTTCAATGCATTCTTGGACAATGCTCAATGGGATCCACACGATACGCGGAGAGCATTGAATGAACCTGTTTTATTAATTATTCTGTAATGTTTCTTTTTTGTTTTATCTAGTTAGTTTAAGTGGCACTTACTGTAATAAAAAAAATAATTAAAGTATTTTTTATATTGTATTTTGTTTTTATTTTCCTATTAAACAAATTTTAGGCAAAGCTTGAAAAACCGGTAATTTATCGAAAACCGATATCGGAACGAAAAAATCGATGAATCTAGCACAGCACTATTTGCGATTATATTTACGATTCAGCCCATCTCTAATTTTACTACGTTACCGCCTACTACCACTGCTATATATACCTAGTGTAAGAAAGAGATGGCCCCGGGGATTCATTCATTAAATCCATTGTTCAAACAAAAAAGGTGAGACAAAACATAAATTTAATGAATGTCATAGATATATACATCATTCTCCTCCCGCCACCCGTTTTTAGTAAGCTATTTTTAGTCTATGGAGATTGTCGTCTGTATCTTTTCTGGTCTGTGTTTTAAACTATTGACATCGATAAGAAGTGAAACAGTAATCAATGGATGGTTGTATATTTGTAACTCAATCACGCCGCAATAACTTAACCGATTTGGCACAGAGATAGTTTATAGTCTGGAATAACACATAGGCTACTTTTTATCTCGGAAAATAAGAGTTCCTGCGGAAATTAAAAAACTTTAATCCACGCGAACGAAGTCGTGGGCATAAGTCAGTGTATTTATAAATGCTTAATTACTGTTTCACTTCTTATCGATGTCGATAGTTTTGAAGCACACTCCCTAAAGCGATCATTTTATGCGACAGTACTCTGTAGGCATGCACCTTATTTTCGTGGGAGCTGATTCTGTAACTCAGTGCCTATCAAAAAATTAAAGCCACTGACATATATTTTTTATCCATGGAAGATTTGAATTTTGAAGACGTAGAGAGAGAAGACATAGAGCCAGTGACGATTTCTTTCTCACTCACACTAAAAAGAGAGCAGAAATAAAGTTATTAATGTGATAAACAGAGACGCAGCTACCCAATTTTTTGTCCCTCATCGTGTAACCAGTTTTTTTCAAGGTCGACACACTTTTGTGCGAAACAAACTGACAGTTAATAAGAAAATTTAGTATCTATGTGTGTTGCCAGCTTTAGGTACCTATACAATGTCCCGATTTTCCCTATCCTACTTATATTATAAATGTGAAAGTTTGAATGTATGTAGGGCCATCCATACATACATCCAAATTTCAGCCATATCGGTTTAGTGTGGCGTGATTGAGTAACAAACATATGGATGTTTGTTACTCAATACGCCACACTAAACCGATATGGCTGAAATTTGGCACGGAGATAGGTTTTTTTTAGTAATGTCCTCTGACATACCGTAACGGCGGGTTACTTTGGCTACTTTTTTTTTTTTTTTTTAATTTTTGTTGAAACAAAATAAAGTCGTGATGGAAGAAATGAATATTATGAGAAAAGAAAAGAAAGATGATGGATACTAGAATATAATATATGTCGGCGATGATTAAAGTGTATTCAGTTAGATAGTGTCGGTTACTGTTCTGAATCATCCTGAAGTTTCGTTCGAATGTCCAACAACCAGTCGAGAACTGTTGGCGATCTTAAGAATTATTTTATTTACAAAGTTCTTAATTTTTAAAGCCATTTTTAAATAGCTAGAGGCAGACTTTTAATGTTTTTTTTAAATAATTATTAACTTAAACTATGAAGAGTTGCAGTTTTATACGACTGCCTGAAAAAAGGAATATACTGTTAATTTCATTAATGATGATTTTGATGACTAAATATACAATTTTTGTTGCTTTTAATTCAATAGCATTACTCGATCGAAGGAAAATTTTAACTGTTCATTACAAATTATTTTGTGTAACATTCTTACTAGTAACGAAAAAAAATTTTCCTTTGTGTTACATACATCTTTTTTCAAAGTGACTCACATATGCTAAATTTCTATTCGGCATTTCAATATTTTTTTTAAGGAGCAAATAATTATCTAGTGAATTGGTCCTATGAAAGTACATTAAAAAACTTTAGTATAAAAAAAAATATTTTTAAAAAACCGACTTACGTGTACAAACTAAAATTATTTTATACTTTTAAGTGGTGGTTGAAGTTAATATTGTGTGCAATAAAGAATAATAAATTCTTTATTGCACACAATATTAAGATATATGTAAAAAATAGAAGCTTACCCTAATAGGTATGTCTCTCCCAGACAACCTTATATGTGTAGGTATGTTATTTAAAAAATAAAACAGTTCAGCATCTGTTTTGTCGTTTTATTTAAAAATCCTGGGAAGAATTTTCCCATCTAATTTGGGGTAACAGGGGAGTGCAGTTATTGTGGCAACATTAAACTCGAACTTGTCATGTGACGTCATCGTTACGTCATGTTATCTCTATTTCAGTCGCGGTTACACAGTACCTTGGTCTATTGCCTTCTCTGTCTACGTTTGAAGAGAAATGTCATTTACTATATTTCATAGTAAACCTTCAATGGATAAAAGATATTTTTTCATTTTTTTATAGGCACTGAGTTACAGAATCAGCCCTCTATTCGTAGTTTGTGTTTGTGTCCACAGATAATAACTTACCCTACCTATCAAAATACTATTTTATTGTTGTTTGCATAGGTTGTTTGTGTTTATAGGTTTATAGGGACATAACCTATCTAAATTATTAATTTTTTTGTACCTTTTTTATCTAATTATAACCGTAGTACCATTAAAAAAGTTTTTTGTAAAATGTTGGGCATGTTAGAATTTACTTTATTACTTAGTGCACTAATCATTGTGGCCGTAATAGTCAGAGCGATTTACCTTATTTACATCATATTTAGTAGAAATTGTGAACTGAACAGTGAAAACAATAGTTTGAAAACTATCTACTGCATTGGATCAGGGGGGCACACAACAGAATTGTTAAGGGTTACGTCTCATTTAGACGCAGAAAAGTATCGACCACGATTATACATCATGGCAGTGAATGATGCCAGTAGTAAAGTAAAAATACTTGAGCAAGAACGCGAATCAAATGATTATGAAATCTATAGAATCCCCAGAAGTCGAAACGTGAAGCAATCGTATTTGTCTTCCGTGTTTACTACGTTATATGCAGCAATTTATACTGCACCAATAATTTGTAAATACAAGCCAGACGTAATTTTTTGTAATGGACCTGGTACTTGCATTCCTATTTGTTTGGTTGCATTCCTGCTAAGATGCATTTTTATACTGGATTGTAGAATAGTTTTCATTGAAAGCTTTTGCCGAGTGAGAACATTATCATTATCTGGTAAAATATTACAATGGTTTGCAGACATATTTGTAATACAATGGCCTCAATTAACAAATGTATGTTTCAGGGGTAAATACTTTGGAAGGTTAACCTAAAATGGGAATAAAATAAAAATAAAATTTTGAAAGTAATTATATGTTTTATTTCAGGGTATTTATTGGGAGACTGTGAAATAGTAACTGACCCATGTTTGTATCTTCAAAATAGACTAAGCAATATAACAGAAATTTAATAAACAGTAAAATTAATTTTTCACAGTTAGTGGTTACACTAATCACAATATTCAAAACATTACCAATCGTTCTACAAAAAATTTAAATAGGTGTTATATTTGAACCATCCTATAATTTTTAAACATATGTGTGAGGGGAGGCTTTACTGAAACAAACTTGTAAACTTTTCTCAGGAAGATGTGACTTTAGATACTTACACCCCAATATTTTGAAAGTTAATACAAATTATAAAACCTTCATATTAATA
The DNA here is from genome assembly GCA_038048805.1 of Hipparchia sbordonii. NCBI lineage: Eukaryota > Metazoa > Arthropoda > Insecta > Lepidoptera > Nymphalidae > Hipparchia > Hipparchia sbordonii. Next base: position 8,255,903 of record CM076109.1, on the reverse strand, counting down.
TAATTCATAATAAATATACATATTGGTCATGAATTAACTTAGAAATACCAATTTAACCCTTAGTAGCCTGATTTACGAAAGTGATTTATTTTTAATATTACTGTGTTTGCTTGAGGGTCTAGATGAAGGGAAAAATAGCTAAAAAAATCACAATATTTATTTTACATATTTATTTAGAAAAAAAAACAGGTATCAATTTTGATACTTCAGGCATTAATGTCATAAAGAAATCAGATATACCTATGCATGAAATAATGCGAAACATTGATTGTTTTTATTATCGCATAACGACACTTTACACTTTTTACAGAACCAGGAGGTAAGTTTCCTACAATTATTAAATTTACACTTATTTCTAGAATCCATAAATATTTTTTCATGACCAATACAATCGCAACGCACGTCAGTAGAGGGTAGTACTTGTACACCTGCCCGGGGTCTTTTAGAAGGTACTGTAGTGTCTTGTTGACTGTTGGTACTGGGTCTTCCCCTTTTATTTTTCGAGTGACTTTGATATCTACATAAAGTATCGGCAAGCTCAGTTCTAAAATCTGCTAACTTCATAATATTCTTCTGAAGTTTTCCTTTCATTGTGTTTACCTTTTTGTATAGTACCCAAGCATTGATGACAGTCATGTCTAACAAGTGGTAGAAGAGCCTCGTTGTCCACTTTCTCGACTTTATGCGGATGCGATATCGACCAATGAAGCTATCCATCAAGTCAACGCCGCCCATGTGTGCATTATACTCTTTTATGACCCGAGGGCATGATACTTGAACATTGGCCTTTAGTTTTTTTTCGTAGCGGGTTATAGTATCCGCTGGTTCAGCGCCAACATACGTGGAAAGTAATAGTACTTGTTTGTTGTCTTTCCAACTTGTGGCCGAAAATTCGTGGCATTCGTAAGAGGCCACATTTTCGTGATATGTTCCTCTGGGTACGTTAGACTTCATAATTTCCCGTTTCTCCGGCAACTTGCACGACTTTCCAAGCCTGTTTCTCTGTACTGTTCCAAGACAATAAATACCTTCGTTGGTCAAGTAATGTAGCAGAGGAATATTCGTATAAAAATTGTCAAAATAAGTTATATGATTGACGTGCCTTGGTACTGGTCGTAACAATCGAATAACTGTATTCGATACAGCTCCGAGGTCTGGTTCGCCAGGTAAACGGTCTATGTCCTTAGCTCCTGAGTAAATCTCAAAACTGTAGGCATACCCAGACAGAGAGCATAAAACGTATAATTTGAATCCCCACTTATGGGGCTTGTTGGGTAAGTATTGTTTCATAAAATGTTTAATTTTAGTTGAACACATTTGCTCGTCTAGTGATAGACGATGCTCAAATGGTACAGTAATAAACTTCTTGTTCAAATAGTCTATCACTGGTCTTACTTTATGCAGTCGGTCGTGCTGGGGATGATCAATGGGCAAATGTTTAGAGTCGTCATTCATGTGAAAAATTTGTCGAATTTTATCAAATCTGTTGCGATTCATTGTTTGTGCTATGGGTTCAAACTTTGTAATGTTTGACCAGTATGACCTGACACTAGGATAATGATATACACTAGTAAAAATAAGAATTCCAATAAATTTACGTAATTCTGAGACAGTTACAGGTTCTGTAAAGTTGGGATTCTTTTGGAAGGCATATTTATTTGACTCGTCCACTAGAAATCTCAAAATTTCTTCACCGAAAAAATAAGAAAAAACTGAAAAGGAGTGTCTAAGTTCATAATTTCTTGTGAATACTCAGTGTTTCCAGCAAACTGGAAAGCATTTTGGACTATGTCCATATTCTTTACTCTCCACACTAAGTTTCTAGAGTTGAAAGGTGCAGTTTGCAGGTTGTTCTGGCTGCTGGTTGTAGGAGTTGGGCTTCGTTCAACAGTCTCTAAATTATGTTGCATGTCGGTATCTACGTTTGCTGCAGGTGGATCTGCATCCAAGTTTGGGTCAGTGGGAAAATTACCTACATCCTCTTCATCTTCTAGCTCCATCAGACGATCTCTTTGGCTCGAATAATAGTCTATGTCATCTTCATTGTCGGTGGAATCGTCTTCCGAAATTTCACCATTTTCTAACTGCTTCAATATGCTCTCAATCTCTTCTGGTCGCATTTTTGATATTCTATAATAAAATAAAAATAAAAGTAATCCCAACACCAAGCTATGCAAAAAAATAATGAATCGGAAGTTCAAAAAGTTTTTATAGCTAAAGAATTAGTAGGTAGGTTTTATGTAGGGCGGAATGCCTGAAGTATCAAAATTGATACTCACAAAAATAGCACTAGTTTCTTCAAGTAAAACATGCACTCGCAAAAAATAATTATATCATAGCGAAAATAATATATTCACTTACCTCAAAAGTATTTATATTCTTCAGAAAAAGAAAATATATCAAATTTGTATTCAACAAAACTTTTAGTAAAATGTGTTTACTTGTTCACTTTGCCGCGCAAGTAATATGTCATAGATAAAATAGAACAATAATGACATTTGATTTTTTTTTTTAATTTCGTTGGAAAGAATATTATACAACAGTAAAATACGTACAGCCAACCTATAAAAAAAAACTAATAGTAATGTGAACATTCGGTTTAAAAGATTGGTATCAAAATTGAAACTCTAGGTTATTAAGGGTTAAAAAATATGGTCACAGTTGAATGTTGCCAAAAAAAGTGTAACTGATCTAAATATCTTCATAGCAGTTATCATCCCCTCACATTGTATAAACGAAAATGAAAAAGATCTTTAATATAAAACTATTCTATGTGGATTCTATAAAAAGAAATCACAAATGGAAATAATTTCTTTATAAATATAATATAGTTATAATCATCTATATCCTCCAAAGTAATATCCCAACTCAGATCAACATTATATCATACAATAAATGTAATGTTTCCATAATTATAAATTGCCAACAATGTAAAGTGTAAATGCTTCAGTCTTTACAATATTTAAGTGCATATTCTGATCACCATTATGTTACTAAAGTGGTAGGTACTTGTACCTAATTCCATCAAAAAATGTTTAAAATATGCATTCTTAAGATAGCAAAAGCTTAGAATATGATCAAAATTTTTACATTCACATTTTTTATTTAACTTAACTCTGTGGTATTCTCTAAAATTTATTGCATCAGTGTAACAATCACAACAACCTGATTGGTGTTCTTACTGCATCAAAACATTTTTTTCCTGTGATCAAAATTTTTATCCAATAGTGGGAGAGCAGGAGCATCAGCCAATCAAAAACCGTTGTGATTGTTACACTGATGCAATCAATTTTAGAGAATACCACAGCTAAATAATATGGGTTTGAATTTCTGTAAATCCTTTTGTTAGTGGAGGTCTGTTATATAGGAAACCTACATAAAAACCTCACATTCGAGATGAAGCTGTTTGAGCTGTATGTCAATAAAATGGTCAGTCATAAAATAAGAATACTCAGCTATTGCTATCTCAGAGCAACAATAAGTACATATAGGTGGACTTGATCTAATGACCTAATTAATTAAGCCCAAGCTTAGTTTTGCATTTATGGATGCACACTGTATAGAGTGAGAAACAGCATGAGATGCCACTAGTATGTGGCATGGCTCTTACTGGTTTATACTGCTTTTCAGTGGGATTGTCTTAAAATTATTGTATTAATGTGACAATAGCAATTACCTCAGACTGGCTAAATTTATGGCGTTTGCTGCTGCATCAATGCATTTTAACCAAGAGCAAGAGTGTATCAGGCAATCTGAGGCGTGGTACGATCTTCACACTGTTTAGATAATCCCACAGATAGCTTGTACATTTGGCGATCACTCGCACAAATGCAAAGCTAGAATCACGCCTCACAGACTATCAAGATTATTTTGCATGCTTAAAAACCTATATCTAAGTATATAATTAAAGTTTATAATGTTGTTTAAAAGATGTTAAAAAAATAACTGTTTACAAATGCAAATTACCTTCAGCTGAAATTACACAAATGGAATAATACATCCATTGTCGTCAACACTACGGCTACTTGTAGCTAATAAAATGCATCTAAGACTGTTTTCATTATGTACATTATTTAAAACAAATATTGGAGTTATACTGATATTTTACACTGGATATATTATATAACTTAGATAAAATGAAAGTCAATATTTTTAAACGAATTGACGCAAAAGGCACTGATATTCTAAAACTTCTAAAATTTAGGAATTAAATTAAGTATCTTTTGTTAAATAGTTATTTTAGTTTTATGCTATACAATGGTGTTAGGTAATTAAGATTGTATACAATCTCTATCTTTTAACAAATTACGGCAATAAGAATTGTATATCGACCGTAGCAATTAACATAGTCGCATGTGAAAAACCACTACTCCAGGGCACGGCCGCTCAAAGCTTCAAATATGTGAAAAGTGAAAAACAGTCAACATATCCAACCCTTGCACTTGCAAAAACCAAAGATGGTTGGTTGATTCCAAAAGTTTCACAATTGGTGGGGGCATTGCTATCCCCATTCTAAGACCCTTAATGCAACAAAACGAAAATCGCCAAAATGTAGATCCGACACTGTTAATTGCTACGGTCGATATGTACAAGTGTTGTCAATTTAGGGAGTCAGCACACATATCAACTCAGAAAGGGATCGTCACCGTATCGCCTTTCGCCTCGCCGTTAACCAGGCGTTAATCTAATGTAACAGCGAATCAGCTGCTCCGGTACGTCGACTTGGCTACGTCTAGGCGACGCCGCGCTTACAGCTCTCCGAACGCAGATTGATGGCTAAGCGGCACCAGTTCAATCAAGAGATCGTGCTCGAGTTTGGAGAGGCGATTACGATACGATTCCGATTAGTGTATGTTGCAGTAGGAGTTTCATACAAAGAATACTGGACGGCTTGAGTTGATACAATCCCTATCTGAGTTGATGTGTGTAGCTGTCAACTTGAAGTTTAGAGATTGCTTACAACAGAATTAACACCATTACATTACCAATGTGTTGCTATATATAGTATGTAAGTATGCATAATATTCCATATTGCAATAATATGCATAGGCTAGTTAAATATTAATCTGTAGCTACTAGCTACTTTTTATGAGATAATTTATTCAAAAGTAAGCTTTAAAGGAGACTTAATTACATCTTATTTCTTAACTTAATGCATATAAAACAAAATAGACTAACATGTTGCCCTAAGTAAGAGAAATCAATGCAAATGTAAGGTGCAGCCTTCTATTGAGGTTATTATATTAAGTTATAAATAATGTCCGAAACAAAAAAAAAAAACCCAAAATAATTGGTATTCATTTACAATTACTAGGCATATTAAAACAAAATCACATTTATACAGGTTGTTCAGTAAAACGCCAGATCCCATAGAGAAGTGTTAGAAGAAATCAAGTGCTATCAAATGACACCCTGTATGAATGAAATACACGATTTTTTGCCGCTTCAATGTTAAGAAAATTTTTACCTTGGTCTCATTTTTTATCTCTTGTTGGGCTACTAATTTCCAACTTAATGTAAATTATTATAACTTATTGGATAGCTCAGAAGATGTAGAAGTTTTTAAAATGACCTGCAGGCCAAAAAGTCCTGTCTTTCTTAGAAAAAAAGTATTTTGGTCTACACACTAGAATAGAAATTTTTAAATTGATAGAGTTTCAGATTCCTAATTGGAAAATCTTTGAAATTTGTTTTAATTTTACTTTTGATTATTAAGTGTTGGAATGTTGACTAAGTATTCATAATTCATAAATAAAAAATTAAGTTGGTAAAAAATTAAAGGTTTTTAAAATTCATTTTTATAGTTATGAATGCAGATTCACAACTTTATAACTTCAAAACGGTTTTCATCCTTAGGTATTAGGGAATCATTTGATAGCACTTGACTCCTCTACAACGTCTCAATGGGATCATGACGACTTACCAATCACCCTGTATAAAACTTTACTTAACAATAAATTATGCTTATTACATGTAAAATAAAATTTCTACTTAGTGTTGCCATCATTTTTAGTTTCTCTGCAGTTCATACAAAATGTAATTTTGCAGTTAAGATGCAGTCTTTATAAACCCTAATAAGCATGCTACATTTTATTCACCTTGAGTTCACATAATTATGTAGGATTTTTCCATATGAGACTGATTGACAAAAGACAGTCAAAATGAAGTGTTAAATCACAAGTATAACTTAACCTAATATTACCTTAAGATTTTTAAATTAAGACACAATTAACAATATTGCCAACAAGTCAAAAGTTTAGGCACATCTGAGAATACTTACAATGCTGACTATGCATACAGAATATATAAGTACAAAGGGAAGAATTAGGTTTTCACTTGCACAGCTAAAGCCATAGTTAAATAAGTTCATAGTTTTCATGGTTTACTTACATCATTGCTAGAACTCGTTTGTTCACTAGTTTCCTCTTTAGCGCTATTAGTACCCTTATTTTCTAAACCATATTTTCCATCGTCAATGAGGTACATTGCTTCGTCGTATGTAGGGGGTGGAGGCTCTGAACTGGACGGTTGTGGTTTTGCAGAAGTACTTGAAATAAGTGCTTCATAGGAAGGTGGTAATGTAGCACTGGATGCTGACCGCGGTACTTGTCCACTGTATGCTTGTTCAGCTTGAACACTTGCCATATCCTGTAAACAAAGTTTTTATTATGATACCTACTAACAAAAATAAATTTTGTAGAAATAAACATTTTTTTTTAAAGAATATTAGCCAAGCTGAAGTTGACTAAGTAGGAGGATTCCTATCCCCTCCAAATAAGCAGAAAGCTTGTGCTAGGAGTGGGTATGACATTAGTGCAACGGGTGGGGTTCGAACCAGCGACCTTTCAGTTTTCCAGTCTGCATCTTGTAACTGTTGGGCTATTGAGGCTTTAATATTATATCACACTGAGCTAATTTCTACATTCAATCATTTTTTGCTTAGTGTAAACATAAATCATTAAAACACATTATCCTCCTTTGCGTGCCGCAGTCGGTTATTTGCTTGCTTTTTTTGCAAAATTAAAATGATCATTTAAATGCCTATTTTGGTCATTTTGCTTCTAATACCTACTATAACTGTCATAGTATACAGGAAAGGAAACCAGTTATTATAACTGTATTAGCCATAAATAGTGTCATTCACTCATTAGCAAGTCCATTTTACAAAACTATTTTAAATATGTAGGTATATAAATATACTGTAATAATATGTATAAGTATTTCAACTGGTACTTTACATCTACTTATGTGTAATCTTCAAGGTCTTGACACAGGAACTATCTAAGCCTATGAATAAACTTACTATGTTTGATTTAAATGAACATGAATAATAATATTGTGTAACAACTATTAGTACCTACTTTCCTTTTATAATAATAAATTGTTTATTAAAAAATACTTAACGTATTAATGCAAGATTAGAGTAAAACTTTTAAAAGTTATTTTGGCAAAACTTATAATTATTTATTACATACATTCAGTTTACTAAATAACAACTTCCCTACCTACTTAACTTTCTAATTTGTTATAATAAATATGAATTATTGAAGTAATTATTATGAGTTACTCATAAATCTAAATAATCCATGTAAAGGGGATTTTTAACCAACATTTGCTGTTACGGGAGACAATATTTGAGAGAAATTGCTCAGTGAAAGTAGGTAGCAGTTTCGCTGCTTCAAACATTGAACATGATGAGTTGATGACTTTATTAAGTAAACATTAGCTGTTATTTGCATGAATTATATTGAAGTTTGATAATGTGAATTTATATTTGGGTTAAGGTTATTAACCATTATATTCATAGTGGTATCTTGAAAATAAACATGTGTGAAACATTGAAATGAAGAACTTAGTGAAATTCGCTTTTGAGTGTTTTTTTCATTACTTACCCTTATAATAGCTCGCTGGTGAAGAAGCATCTGTATAACACTTTTCCTTCGCAAATATAACATACTTTTTACGGCTACCATCATTCCAGAACAAATAAATATAGGGCCCACGAGCCACATGTGGCCCAAGTTACTCAAAATATACCCATCAGCGTCACCCAGTGCTAAAACTGTTATAACAGTTCCCACAGAAAATAAGACCATGGAAAGTACAAAATACGAATAGCTCGTGCAATCACATCGGCCAAATCTTTGGTCTTCATCCAAGTCGAAATCACGATGTCGCAGACGATGCAAACGTTGTCGAATGAAAGGACTATCGAAAACGGTAGCCATTTTTTGATCAAAAATATATAATAGGAACAACTAAGTACTTCAATTTCACAATGTATGCAACATAGTTAGGAAGGAAGTAATTAAATTTTTTGTAATTATGATAAAAACTACAACATAAGCACAAGTGATAAAACAACAAAAACAACTTTTTGCTTTTTCTTGAAATTTTTTCCAATAGAACCACAGATTACAGAGAACATAGAGCCATAGAATAAACCACAGATGACAAGAATGAACAATAAACTATTTTATAAACACTGGCAACCAGTGCTGCCAGATGTTCTCGGCGAGTTCCCCTACACTAATTCGGTTTCTCCCTAGAAATCTCTTAGCCCCTCACCAAGCGGATGGTAGCATACGGCAATTTTTGAAAGAGGTGGTCATGTTGAAAAATGAAAGGCATAACTAAAAGTGTCTATAATAGAAAATAGGTTGACAGGACAGTGAAGTAATTTAAAGATGGTAAGAAAAACATCAATACAAATATAATATGGCAAAAACTGTATTTGGCGTGTTTTTTTTAACTTCCGCTAAAAATCCCTCAAATATTTTTCCTTCTATTCTGTCCCTAACCTGGTCAAAACCCCTAAGTCTAGGGGTAAAATCTCTGATCTGGCAACACTGCTAGAAACCATAGAGTAGGATGTATTTTTTTGATAGAGTCTGATTTATTTACCTGTGATAACAGGCAATGTATATAATAATAATCTGTATTCAAACCACTTTCAAAGTACCGACATAGGTACCTACCTACTTGACATTCATTTACTTTAGTAGGTCATTATTTTTAAAATAAGGTACCAACCCAACTGTTAAATTGGTGAAAATCTCACCTTGAGGGGAATTTGTGAGTTTTTTTCAGGGTTTTTTCTAATGTAAAGTTGTCATTTAGTCATTGCTCTTTTGTATTGTACCTATTTCTCTGTCAATAGGTGTCAGTGTCAACCACAGAACACTAGGTAGGTACCTAGGCCGTAGGTAGGTAGGTACCTATTACTTGTCAACTGTCAATTTTCAAATGGAGTCAATTTGTCAAATGTCAAATGATAATCATAAAGTGGTCGTAAAACGTTCGTAAAAGTAAAAATGATGACGCAAAATGTTGCGCTGATAATTTGTTAAAATTTATTTATACACTGATTGCATATTTACACTGGTGTATCAGTAATATAAACAATTAATAAATTCTTGTGAACATATAGTGGTGTTTAAAATTTTAAAGGTTTGGCAGTGGCACATAAGAAGACTCATGGCTCAATTATTACTACAGCTTTGTTTGATATTTATTTTTGATAAAGGTAAGATGCTCCAGTGTATAATTTAAGTGTGAAAAGTTTTTATATGTCCTCAATTGTCTTATTTTAATTGCTTGAAGGAAATTCGATCGATCGGTTTTGAAGCAGTAATTATTATAATAGGTATTTTGTTAATCACAGAATACACAACATTGATTCTTTATTGGCTCTACTATTCTAAATGCTAAACTTTTTATTCAGAGTATATCTAATATCTATACACAAGGCTAATCCCTGTTTTCCTTTCAATCAAATTTACAGCTTCTGTTAGGAGTAGGCACAGCCCTAAAGCAGTAGGGGTTGTCTGGCCTAAGGTTAAGGCACTAGCAGATTTATTACATTCCGTATGCTAATTTACAGAGCCTAGAGATTTGGTGCTGGGGTTGCAATCTGCTGCCTGGCATGTTTGTAATTTGAAGAAGTGTTTATTTGTGTTTTTTTATTTAGCTGTCTCTGGTCTAAAATTAACGCTCACAAACAATGGTCCAGCTGTGAGAGGGTCCAATGTAACATTTACAGCAACAGTTGCTGGTTACAGTGAAGAGAGCTTGAAGTTTGTGTATTGGGACGATGCTCAACCACAACACACTGCTGAGGTAATCTGTTTATTATTATTGTCATAGAGGACGTTTTAATGTATTTTTATTTGTGTCATAGTTGAATTATTAGTTCGTTGTAAGAATATATAGTCTAAATGCCGAACATAATGAGTTGCTTAAGTGTTTCTGTGATTGATTTATTTAAATTTATAATACACAAGGTTGGGTAAAAACCGGCTATCCTATTTATTTATCTTACCAGTTAGTACAAGTAGTAGGATAAGTATAAATTGATTGTGTGTATTAAAATGAGCTTTGCAAAGTGAAAGTTGAAGTAAGTGAAAGTTTCATAGAGCTATTTAAGTAACAAATATCAAATCTCAATGAACTAAGTGATTTTAGGAATAAAGGAAATGTACGCAATCTTATTAATCACTTATTGACCTACTTATATTGTTTGTATTTATGTGTACATTAATTTCTGAACAATTTTATTTTCTGCCTATTTATCAAGTTTTTGCGCACTCAAGTTCTATCTACTTCCTAATGTTTTTTTTAAGCGGAAAGCTTGTGCTAGGAGTGGGTACGACAATAGTGTAACGGGTGGGGTTCGAACCTGCAACCTTTCAGTTTTCAGTCCGCACCTTTAACCGTTGGGGTATTGAGGCTTAAATGTGTACCATTGTTTTATCATTTTACAAAAGTTACACTTTTGTAATTTCACCATCTAAAAATCTAAACAACATTATCTGTAAAAAAAAATGAAAATTTGATTACTTAAGTATACAACATATACATTTAAACGAACTTACTATAGGAAATGGTATTAATTCTACTGTACCCTACATAATTTTTAAAATACTGTGTGCTGTATCCATGGGACTTTTTGGAGTTATGCGTGTTTAAGCAATTACATGTCACAAGCTTCAACAGTAAAGAAAAACATTGTGAGGAAAACTTGTACACCTGAAGTATGCTGATTTGCACTGGGCCAGCGTGGTAGACTATGGACTATGGCCTATTATCCTTCACATGGGCCTATAATACATATGGCCTATAATCCTGCGCTGAGTAGTCAGCCATTCATGGGTTGCTGATCATCATCATGCATAACATACTTTTATATTAAACTAAATTGCTAATGTTCCTATTGTTTCATAAATCAAGACATTATAATTACGACTAGCTAGCTATTATCCATACTCGAATTTGCATTGTATTTATCAATGAAGAATTACTCTATTATTGGCAATAAAGTAAATGGAATCATCAGGATATATAATTTTATTAAAAGAAGACCTAACTTTTACAGCAATTGTTAAAAAAATAGTCTGTCCATTCCATTATACAGTATTGAAAATTTAAAACTAGTTTATTAGTTAAAGTTGTAATATTTTTTACAGTTTGTTGTCAGTTCAAACACATCACAATGGATTGTGGAGTATCCAAAAAACTTGTATGAAGCTCGAGACTACACTGTCAAAGTTAACCTTATGAAGAGCTTTTATGGTATATGGTACTTGGTCACGACAGCAAGCACTATCTTTAAATTGACAGGTAATAATTTAGGAATTACAAATTCTCAATATTTGAGAAATATTTTTTTCTCCATTTCTCAAATATTTCTAGCATCATAATTGTTATAAAAAGTTTGAAATTATGGGTTCAAAAAATAAGTAATCTTAAAATAATTATTTAATACTTATGAAGTTTGAATTCACAATTGTTATTTACTGTAGTAATTATGCAAATGGAACAAATATTATGTGCAGTCTTGTGAAGTTAAATTTTAAAATGGTATTGAAATGAAAAATGATATCCTAAGCTTCGAACATATTATATTAGAACAGGTTCCCGATAAAATGGATTCCCGATAAAATGGAGCTCTGCAAGATTGATTAATTGATATTTTTAGATGTGTTTAATAGTTATGAAATATTTTATTGATGATGATTGATGAATAAGAGTGTAGATTCTACAAAGAGAAATGACCTTTCAAATCGTAATGAAGTATAGAGTGTCAAATAGATACAAAAAATCGAGTACACTAAATAGTATAATGTAATATACATACTTTTCAATCTGAGATCTTCAATCTATATATATTTTGTCTGGTGGGAGGCATTGGCTGTGTGTTGCAAAAAAAAAAAAGACGTGCCGCCAAGCGATTCAGCATTCCGGTACGATGGCGTGTAGAAACAGATTAGTATCAGTATGTGTTGAATGTACACTGCCATACCCCTTCCAAGTTAGCCCGCTACCATCTTAAATTGCATCGTCACTTACCATCAGTTGAGATTGCAGTTAAAGACTATATTGTCATAAAATAAAAACAAATACCTCATTATTGTGCTAAAGCATTATATAATTTGTATTTTTGCAGATTCACTCAATGGAAATTTAGTGCTCAACCAGAACAATTTAGACAGGCCCAATAGATTTGTAGCCGTCAACAAAACTGTGCATCATTACATAAAATTGCCAGACCATGAGATGGAATACCTAAAAGAGAACGCTTCAACAATAATTACGTATTGGTTCATCGATTGCATGTATATAGATCAAACGAGCGATTTTTCTTTGAACTATACATACCAAGATGTTATGACTGACCATTATATCGATGTGCTCGTTGTTGCGAATAACGAACCGCTGCCACCGCTCACGACGACAACAACAACAACGACGACGACCACTACGACGACAACAACAACAACAACGACCACGACAACAACAACTACAACAACTCCTAAACCAACGACAATTGCACCATCAACAACTTCAGAAAAAGAGAATGTAACAACCAACGCACCGCATAATATAATAAAAAGGGCAGCTTCTAATAAAACCTTGAAGAAAAACACCCTCAAAGATTTTATATGCCACAATACGAGCATAGTGCCCATAGGAGAAAGCTATACTTATGGGCATTACCAACAAACTATCAGTGTTCGAGGTAATTTGATCATGTTATCTTCGTCCTCAGCAATTTAGATTATTACCCCCTTATAAAAAAGAGGGGAGTTATTAGTTTGACGTGCCTGTCTGTTCCTCGTAGCGACGTGTTAATACTGATGATGGTTGGGGTCCCAAGGTGCTGGAATGTGGTGACCCGTATCGGAAAGCGCATTGCTGAAGACCCCACTCTAGGTGGACCAGCGACATCAGACGAGTCGCAGGTAGCCTCTGGATACAAGCGACGCAAGTCCGAGACCTGTGGAAGTCCATACTAGAGACGTAACCCAGAGCTACCTTGTCTAGACTTCTATCGGTTGATAAAGAATAAGAAGAGTTAATAATTCTATAATTCACCAGCTGATGCCCGCGACTTCGTTCGCGTGGATTGAGGTTTTTTAATTTCCGCGGGAACTCTTATTTTCCGACATAAAAGTAGCCTATGTGTTATTCCAGACTATAATCTATCCTTTTGTGCCAATGTGCCTTTCAGCCAAATCGGTTCAGTCGTTGCAGCGTGTTTGACTAACAAATATGCATCCAAACTGTCGCATCTATACTTAATATTATAAAGCTGAAGAGTTTGTTTGTTTCAACGCGCTAATCTCAGGAACTACTGGTTCGAATTGAAAAATTCTTTTTGTGTTGGATAGTCCATTTATCGAGGAAGGCTTTAGGCTATATAGTATCACGCTGCGACCAATAGGAGCGAAGCATCAGCGAAAAATGTTGAAAAAATGGTGAATATAATCCATATTTAAAATATATTTACCACCTGGGTGGAGCACTTCGACCATCCGATGTTCCAGATCCTTTTTTCCACGTACTCTGAAACTGTGGAACCAACTTCCTGCGACGGTGTTTCCACTGAATTACAACATGGGGTTATTCAAGGGGCGGACCAACAAATTCCTGAAAGGCCGGCAACGCATTGGTGGTGCCTCTGGTGCTACAAGTGTTCATGGGCGGCGGTAATCACTTAACATCAGGTGACCCGCCTGCTCGTTTGCTCGCTAAAAATAAAAAAAAAAAAAAAAAATATTCCTTTAAAAAATCGCGATCATAATAACAGAAATTGACGCGGGCGAAGTCGCAGGCAACAGCTAGATTATAATATTAGTAGGATTAACAGATTTATTCTTATCAGTGTACATTGTCTATTTTTATTCATTGTTATCTTTCCAGAACCGATATCGTCAGTCAACATAACAGGCCTGAACTGGCTCCAGCACGGCGATCTCCTCAACCTGAAAGTGAAGTACACCGGATCACCACCGTTCGACTACTGCGTTGTCTACAAGCCGGGGCAATATAACGTGACGGGGAACGAGACTTGTACGTCGAATATCACGACTCCATCCAATGTGATCCCGTTGGTGCATTACTTCCCGGAAGGAGACCAGCACACCGTTGTCGTTGTACTAGAAAATGACATTGGAAAGACTGTGTCGAGGGCCACGATCAACATTTATAAAGGTAATTTTTGAACCACATGTCTGTCAATTTTTTGTCTGGTCTATCCAGACATCCCAGTAGCCTGGAGTCAGGAATTTGGCGGTCCGTCACACCCGTGCCTAGGAGAGCACGTAAAGCAGTTGGTCTTGCGACTCTCTCCAGTCGTGTCGGAAGTTCATCAGACTATGAGAGTGAGGGCATAGAAAGTGTACCTATGTTTGAGCACTAGCTTGTGCACTATAATATCTCCGGCGCAAACGGCTAATTTTTAAGGTCTTTTTGTCTTTAGCCGTGGCTAGTTACCACCCTAACGTCAAAGACGTGCCGCCAAGCGATTCAGCGTTCCGGCACGATGGCGTAAAGAAACCGATTAGGGGGTGTGGGTTGAATTTACACTGTCATACCCCTTCCAAGTTAGCCCGCTACCATCTTAGACTGCATCATCGGGGTCAGGGACTATCTTGTCATCGAATAAAAATAAACTTTTGTGCAATGAAAAAAAAAATTGTGTGACTCAAAATAAGACTTCGCGTCTTGCAATTTCATAGTAGTACCTACTACTATGTAGTAGCATTTAAGATGTAAACCTTATTAACTGCTCAAAATAACCATAAAAAAAAGCCGGCCGAATTGAGAAAGACCTCCTTTTTGGAAGTCGGTTAATAATTTTAAAATTGTGGCTCGTCATCTATCGACTCTATTGTAAAGTTTTGGTTAGAGAAACTTAAGAAAGTAAAAACTTTCTGTTTTTGTTTCTCATAGGTTGTTACCTAAAAGCTAGGAGTATCAAATATGAAAAATAGTGTGTACCATCTTAGACTGCATCATCACTTACCATCAGGTGAGATCGCAGTCAAGGACTTTAGCAATTATAATTAAGAACACTATAGAAATTGCTGTTTCTCCCGCAGCATCCGTCCACGCCCAGCTGTCGGTGATCGTGGTGCCGGTGGCGTTTTGCTTGGTCGCTGTCATCCTGGTGGTGTTCGGCATCGCCTACTACCAGCATCGCTCCAGGTACGTCATCATCGATAGCGCCTTTAAGAATTTCAGAAGAGACTCAGTGGCTCAAAAATGAAATAACGAATTAAACCCCCTTCACCTTGATTTTTTGATGACCTGGCTGGCGGAGGCAATTTGGGAATTTATAATTTCTAAATTGTCTCTGGTCTGGTTTGGTGAGAGACTTCGGCCGTGGCTAGTTACCACCCTACCGTGAAAGACGTGCCGTCAAGCGATTTAGTGTTCTGGCACGATGGCGAGTAGAAACCGATTAGGGTAAAGTATAGGTTGAATGTACACTGCCATACCCCTCAAAAGTTAGCCCGCTATCATCTTAGTCTGCATCACTACCACCAGGTGAGATCGCAGTCAAGGGCTATCTTGTCATCGAATAAAATAAAAAAAAAACCTTTTTCCCACCACACTGCAAGACATCAGGAAAGCTTCCATCCCTACGTCGTTGATATTCCATCTACGTGCATGAAGCGCTTTAAGTCTTCATTCCTAGTCCGCACTGCAGGGTCTGGAACGCTCTTCCAGGATCTGTGTTTCCTCACAAATAATTTGGGTTATCTTTAAAACAAGAGTGATTAGGCATCTTCTAGATAAACGCGTTACACCTTAGACGACATCATCACTTTCCATCAGGTGCGATAGTGGTCAAGCGTGTACCTATAATATATAAAAATAAAAGAAAATATGGACTATTAAAGATTTTAAACTTGATTCGTGGTTTAATGGCATAACTGTGATAAAATTATACGAGTATTTACCACGGTAATTGTTTTAGTTGGAATTGTCGATATTTCGATCTAGTTACACGTAAAGGTTACGTCACGTAGTATAGGATTTCAGTGATAAAAATAGTCATCGATTACATTTGTTTAAATTTTTGCGGTACGATAGTTTATTTTAATTAATTATCTGTTTGGGAACAAAACATCAGACTATGAGAGAGAGAGAAAAATGTTATACCGATTAATTCT
Organism: Hipparchia sbordonii; assembly: GCA_038048805.1. Lineage (NCBI taxonomy): Eukaryota > Metazoa > Arthropoda > Insecta > Lepidoptera > Nymphalidae > Hipparchia > Hipparchia sbordonii. The sequence goes on along the minus strand of CM076109.1, from coordinate 8,239,443 downwards.
CTGGAATTCGATCGTATTACTATTAATTTTCATTAACATATTACTTTTATCGAATTTGGTTTCAAAATAAATTTCTAATTTTATTTACAGATATACAATCGAAGTAGCGGACTTCGATTTTGGTCAACAACTTAACCTGGATTACAAAACCTTCACAGAACGCTTAAGAGACAGCTTTCGGAATGCGATAAACTTTAGACATCGCGACGACACCGAACCCCTGACATCCGACACTAGATACGACTCTATGACATAGGAAGGAAATAGTTCTACAAGCATGTTACGATTTGTAAGTCTAACACGATAACATTTGCCACAGGGAATATTCTGATATTCGCAATCGAACCTCTTATTGGTCGCGGAAATTTTTGTACGTGCAGACTGCAGACGGGATGTGGAAGGGACAATTTTGCCCACAGTTCTTCGTTCGCATTTTGAGGAATTGGACTTAGCGGGCAAATTGGACATTCACGGGAATAGACGTAACAGAAATTGGACGTTCGGGGAATTGGACTTAACGGGTAAATTGGACAATCACGGGCATAGACGTAACAGAAATTGGACGTTCGGGGAATTGGACCTTCTGCGCTGTAAAGGTTTTACCGTTGCATTTCCGTATTGAACCATAGAGTAAAATAATAGCTATGCGCTGAATAGCCAGCCAACTTTATTTCTCAAGCTAATAACAATAGAAGTTACTGAGTGTTGTCTAGTGGTAAGGTTCCGTATAGTTCTTGCTATTCACACGGCGAACATACTCCAAACGGAAAAACTTGGTTAAATCAAATATTATAATCATTACTTGAATACAGAACTAAGTAAGACAGCTAACATTACTTAGTTTAGTATGTAAAGAGTCACTTGTAACCTTGAAATCAAGCCACGATTACTTTGAACCACACTACGACTGTCACTATTTAAGTTCAAACAGTTTTGCTATGATTTTGAAACTTTTAATTGGTTTAAAATTTTCCAAATATAAATGGGACGTATCGAGGTTAGAAATTGGTTTAAAATATTCCCACTGGCAATAAGTTTCGTGAAAACGGCATATTAGGGCATTTTTCGTATTGTAAGTTGTTTTCTCAGGCTTTTATGAAACAGTTTCCATTACTAATTGCTCAGTTTGGACATTTAGAAATACGTAAAAACTCTTTTTTTTTTCGCCACCTTTCGAGTAACTTACATCATAATTTTAGGGGTTTTTTTATTTATTATTCTATTTTATTTGTATATCATGGCTTTTGATGAAACATTTCCCTTTTGACAGTTTTATGGGTTACTTTATTGAGAATTTTTATTAAATGAAATAAATATTAATTATTTATAACTGGTATTAAATTAACTAACATAACTGTGGGTACAAATAAAAAAGGTATTGTACCCATTAAGTATGAGTCAAAGTAGAGAGGAATGAACTTGCAAAAATGTTATGAGAATGTTATATCAAAAGCGATGCAATTTATTTAATATTAATATGTACAGCAAATAACGTAATCATTCCAATATAATTTATAACTGTAGAGGCATGCCCGCATGGAATGGTTCCAAGTATACTTGCAGCATTTCCGCGCTGAACAGCCAGGTTGATTCTTTGTGCAAAATAATGAGATGGTATAAATAATGCCATAGGTAATTCTATATGTCCATCCCGGTATATTGTAGTTCCTAGCTAACCCTAGCACAAGCGTGTATATTACAACATTTATACTTACCCTTTTTAGAATTTTATTCAACAATTGAGTTCTTAGCACAAAAAATTTAAACAAACTTTCAATGCGCTTTTATTTAAACCATTTTTTGATGACCTCCCTGGGGTAATGGTGAGCGCTATGTAAATGGGAGGTCTCGGGGTTCGATTTCTGGCGGGGGCAATTTGGGAATTTATAATTTCTTAATTGTCTCTGGTCTGGTTTGGTGAGAGGCTTTGGCCGTGGCTAATTACCACCCTACCGTGAAAGACCAAGTGGTTTAGCGTTCTGGTACGATGGCGAGTAGAATCCTATTAGGGGTATAGGTTGAATGTACAGTGTACACTGCCATACCCCTCCCAAGTTAGCCCGCTATCATCTTAGGCTGCATCATCACTACCACCAGGTGAGATCACAGTCAAGGACTATCTTGTCATCGAATTAAAAAAAATACATACAATAGATCCATTTAAGATTGGATTTAAATAAAAAACTGTGAAACGTTAAACTTGTTTTATCTTTTTGTGGTAAGACTGTAGTATAGATAATCTAAATATTTATCCCTGATATATTAACCTAATTAATTTCCATAGTAAGATTATTATTTTATGATCCATTTATGATTTATGAGCTGTAATTTTTATGTAAAATTGGACTGTATTGTAATTTTGGACCACACCAATATTTAAAACATCACAAATCACAGTTAATGTGTATTAATAATAGAAATATCTCCCATAAGTGGTCCAAGGTTATCCAAAATATTACTTTTTAATCTTATTATGTGCCGTAGCAATGTAGAAAACTATTAGAAAAGAGGTTAAGGTCGCGCTCATTTATGTATGAGGCCAAAGTACAGCTTAACCTAATTACTGTTTGCGTCTTGCGCACAGATAGCTTGTCTTAAAATTATTCTTCGCACGAATAATCTTTACTAATATTATAAGTGTGAAAGTGTGTTTGTTTGTTTGGTTGTCCTTCAATCACTGCAACAAAGCAACGGATCGGCGAGATTTTTTACAAGGGTATAGTTGAGGACCGGGAGAATGGCATAAGCTACTTTTTATCCCGGAAAATCAAACGTTTTAAAAACAAAATCCATGCGAGCGAAGCCGCGGGCATCAACTAGTAACCATATATAGCTCACTACGTTAGATCATTTTGGCGATCATCAGTAGTTAGGTTAAGGACCTCTCCACTTCGAAATCGAAGGGCGGAATCAAAGTGAGAGATGAATAGTCAATTTCGTACGCAAAATAACTTTCGCGTTCGCGATACTGCCTGTTCTAACATAGACTGTTTTGACAGGTTTTTAATACAAAAACTGTCAGAACGTCTATACCTCGGTTAATTGTTATTTGGCGTTGGTGAAAGAGGAATTTAGTCTTCTGTCCTTGTTACATAAACTGATAGAAAAGGTGAATTATTATCAAGTGCAATTCCGCCATTGTTGGTTCGGCTTCTAATAATGTTATTTAGAAAAACAGCTATTTTTCCGCTCACGAAATCCCGCTGCGTTGGTTCTTGACCTTCCAATTTAACATGTAATACTTAAAATGTAAAATTGATTGTATATTTTGAATTAAAATTGTCTATATTAAAAGGCCGAAGTTTGTAAAATTGCAAAATTATAAATAAGAGTATACGGTGATCTCTATTTGTATCTGTCCCCGTAAATTAGGTACAAAAGATATCTTTTGGTATTATGTATGTGTAATTTAAACAGCTTTATGATAGGTATTGTGTAAATAAGCTTTATTCTAGACTGACACATGACGGCAATATATTGTACGCATTTCCTTATTTACTGTACTAGATTATCAGAATTGTTATAAATATAATTTACATAATATATACTTATCCACTTTAACTATACATGTAACAATATTTCGCTACTGTAACTAATGTCATTTAACTGAATATTCATTTACGAAAAGATTATTAAGCTATTGCATAGCTTCTATCGCGGGCCAGCGTGGAGACCGAATCCAGAAATTCCATAACGAAAATAACCTGACACGGGACTCCTCTACGGTAAGCCGCTAGATGGCGTTGATAAAAAATGCTATGCAATAGCTTTACCGCGGCAGTCCCCGAGTGCCACACGTCTTTTTTTTAGCAACTGGCTTTGTTTAGAGGAACCAAAATTAAGTCAATTTATATCTAAAACAGTGCTAGGTAGTTCAGTTATGTCATTATGTTTATGGGCTAGACACACTTATGCTGAGATCTAGAGCGTGCTCTGACTTAGATCGGACTCAAGAGTTAAAACGAGACACAAATATGCTCTGACATAAATCTGTCTCGTTTTAACTGTCTTGAGTCTGAGCAGAGTGAGAGTGCGGTTAAAAGGTCGCTTTGGGTGTTTGTAGTGTATCATATTCATACCACGACAGAATTTGACTCGATAAGCGAAGCGTAAAATGGAATGACGTGTCAAAAGTGTGACGAGGTTTTATGGTTTATCTGTTACGAATTACGACTTCAAACTGTCATTCCTTTTTGTATGTTTTTTTTTTTCACAAGTTTTGACGGAATTTTCAATAGTGTTTAGGTGCGTGCTACTCACTTAATATTAAAAGTCTGACCAGAAAAATAAAAACTATGCTGGAATGTTGCGGAAAATCAATTGAACGTCGTTGTTAAATGTCATATGGACTGTGTACTTATGGCTATACCATAGAGTAAACGAGAGTAGACAATATTTTATTGATGATAAGATCTGCCATTTATGACTTCACTAAATAAAAATGGATAATAAAATTAATAAACAAACAAATTGAGGCAAAATGAGTGTGAGACATTTTGTATGGCTGGATTGTGCGTATGTGATTGAGGCTTTAATTTTTTTTATTACCGTATTTATATTTATTATTGATAACAGCAGACTATACATGAGAGTAACTATTGACGTGTATTTAAAGCAGTTGGCCCTGTGTTTGCAGTAAAATAAGCAACAGATTTTTTATTTTTCTGGCCATTTATTTATGGCCATAGATATCTGGGTTATGATAAACTAAGATAAAATATGTCGTGGTCCAGTAAACATACTGAAGTAAACGGTCAAAATTCATTTCTATCCAGAATCGCGATCCAAATATCGTGTTAATTATTGTGTAGTAGCAAGCCCCTTACTGAATAGAATTGACTTGTGAAATCATTTTTTAATTAGTACTTTCCTTCCCATAAATGTATTGATATTTTTTATGATAATCATGATAATACACAGATCAAGTGTTTCCTAACACGTAAAATTTGGGCATCTTTAAAATAAGAGTGAAAAGGCATCTAGGCAAACGCGTTACACCTTAGACCACATCATCAGTTATGAGTGGTCAAACGTGTGTGTGTAAAAGAAAGTAAAAGAAAATTGATCAGTCATGTTTTGTGATAATATAGTTTTAATTGAATAGATATACCTACTTTATTTGTAATTATATAAGTTCTGGGATACAATTAATATTATATTGATAAAATATTTTCTGTATATTAGAAGCAAAGAGTGTTTGATCGCAGGAATTTTACTATTTCTACTTAAAATGTTAGGCGAAATCTGTTTAGTAAATTATTTATTTAATTTTGTTTTTATTAAGGTACCTTTTCAAAGTCCTTATAATTTGTGGCCAATTATGTAGGTATAATGTTTGTTATTGTCTTTATTTCTGTATTACATTTTAATATGGTTTTATATAGAGACAAAATCACTGTTATCATTTTTCATTTATTCTAGTCTTAATATAGCCTTAATTATTTGGAAATCATTAATTATATTGTAAAATACATAATTTAGAAAATAATTATTTTATACAAACAAACGTTAGTTTAACAAACAAAATTAATACAAACATCATTATATCAATAAATGAACTAAGACCTTTGCTCCTGTTATCTCGTGAACTGAGTCTCTGCCTCTAAAGTACAGAATGTTTGTATAATTGCTAGTTAACTATAATAAAGTGTTACTTTAATTACTTGTTTTATTTAATTCTTTTATACTTGCTTCGCTGTCAATACTCACTCAGATTCGAAAGATCGAAGAGATAATAGAGTTTTGACGTTTAGGAATTGAGGGGCCTGTTATTTTCTTCATAGGTATTGTTTCTGCAGTTAGGCGATGTCATTCCGATGGGCACAGCATACAGTACGGGTACAAAAGATTCACTCCGCAAAACTACGATTCGCATGAACAAACTCTCGTTGATAGGTACATACCTAATAAATATTCAAGATATCTAAAATGTAACATAAAGTAACATAAACAAATTGTATAACACGTAGGTATGTAATACCCAGGCTACCTACTAGGGCTGTTTCGGAATGTATTTTCTCGGGATTCAGACTAGCCAAGTGTATCTACAAGCGCATTGACATAAGATTCTTTGCATGTTAAATTGGATAAAAAAAGGCATAAAAAGTAAGTTAGAACCGACATAAGAGCAGCATTGTAGGTCACGCTCGCGGGACTCGAGCAAAGAGCCTCTTCTCAGTGGTGTGAATACGATGTCACTAGATTACATACACAGTTTTTTTTTTTTTTTCAAATTATGCATTGAAATGCATGATTCTTTTTTGGTAATTCTCTTAAATTCAAGATATACTTATAGTAGTAGGTACTATTAGTAGTCATAGATACCTACCTACAAAAAAAAATTACTAGTAAGTACCTACAAAAGGACCCAAAAATTAGAAGACAGCTTGTTTACAGTATCATCGTCATCATTGGCAACTTAACAACGGCTCATTACTGAGGGTAGGTTTACTCTCAGAATAGGACATAGTCTACGACGCTGCAATGTAAATGCAAATTGACAGACTTCACACATCATTGAGAACACAGATTTCCTGCTCCGTTTTTTTTAAATAAAGAATATTAGCCAAGCTGAACTTGACTTATATTCTCCCCTCCCCTCCAATTAAGCGAAAAACTTGTGCTAGGAGTGGGTACGACAAAAGTACAACGGTGGGATTCGAACCTGCGATCTTTCAGTTTTCAGTCCGCACCTTTAACCGTTGGGCTATTGAGGCTTCATTCGTTGAAGCTAGGTTGAAGCAGATATTTAAAATACCTAATTGCTTAAACGCATAGGTATAACTATAGGGCATGCACCTCTGAATTTTACTCAGAAAATTCAGAGGTGCATGCCCAGGACCGAGTTCGTGACCTTCCGAATAAGAGACCACTAAGCAATTAAGTACCAGGTGCTTACTCAGTATTGCTCTGACAGTAAAATATTATGAAACCGGCAGCTTTGTTTGGGAATAGTTGCTTGACTTTGGTTTTGTAGAGGGCTGTTATCCAAGGAACATTTATACCTAACTACTCTAGGGAGCTGTTATCCCTCTGATAAGTAGCTACTTAAACTTAACTAGCTAGATAAGCAAGTTCTAATATTGACCTACTGTACCTAGATAGAACTAAGTAAGTATATAGGTACCTATCTTCCCAATTATAATGAAAAACCAAGATAAAATAAGTATATAACTAGGTCGGTATAACTATCTGTCTAGATAGAAATTCCCTCTAAAAATGATGCATACAAATCTTTTTAAATAACTTAGAAAGGCGATGTTTGAGTTTTTTCTGAAGTAGAACTGTCTCAGTTAAAATAGGTGTAGACTGTAGGTTACTTACATTCATTAGTAAACTATGATATAGTATATGTATAGAAAGAGGGTTATTAATGGTCATCGATATAAATGTACTTACTACCGTGCACTCTACTAGATGTGGCGTTCCGAACACTCGCCTTGTTCAACTGACATGCACATTGCACAGGCGACGTAGATACGCCGATCTTGTTCTGATGTTCTTGTCTATGTAAGTAATCTATCATCTAAGTCGATGTTAATGTCCACATTGTTACAAATTCATAACATTTGCAAAAGCAATTTCTCGCTTTTCTTATTGGTTGTAATTTACCCAGCTAAGTTATGAGGAAACCGATATGCGAAGATCGCGTTTGATAAACGATTTCATAGAAATGAAGCGTGAGTGTGTGACCTTGCAGGTCAATTGCTTACTAAGGACGTCGCGTGCAACGTATCAAGATATTTACCTAGTTGGTTATCCGTAATAAAAAGAAACTCCACCGATTGTATTCGTCCAGTGTGTCCCATTAAACACGTTCCTAAAGAGCTGTATCAGAGCTACAGATAGGTGACTTATATTTGAGCTCTAACGACAGCAAAAGACACGACAAGTTTTCAAAACCATCCTTTTCTTATTCTCTTCGCTAGTCAGCTTCTTAAGTTCCGGTCGAATTCTCCGGGATTGAGTTGCTTTTAGGAAGTTGCAGTTAGAATACAGCTGTTAGGATTAAGATTTTTGAAAAGTCTCGGGAACTCCTTGCATTTCTGGCATAAAAATACATAATAGGTGTATTTAATTACCTTTATCCTACATAGATCACTCCACAGACCTATTATGGATCACTCTTATTTATTCACTAGCTTTTGCTCGCGGCTTCGCTCACGTTAAATTCGATTTTTTAAACCCCTATTTTACCCGCTCAGGGGTTGAATTTTCAAAAATCCTTTCTTAGCGGATGCCTACGTCATAATAGCTGTCTGGATGCCAAATTTCAGCCCGATCCGTCCAGTGGTTAGGGCTGTGCGTTGATAGATCAGTCAGTCAGTCAATCAGTCACCTTTGCCTTTTATATATTTAGATTTATACTTAAAACTTTATTGCATGAAAAAAAGAACAAGAAATATAAATAAATAAATAGTGATAGTGAAGTTCTCTCGTATAGGTTCCCTGGTTTTCCAGAACTTAATGTAAGTGAGGGACGGGGGATCGGAATAAGTTTACAAAAATGTATGTAAATATCTATATGCCTAACTTCGACTTGAAAATTGCTTCGGCGGCTGGTCCGAAGATTTTGTCCGAGCAAAGTACCTACGTACCTAGAGCAAAATGCTGCGGTCTGTACCTACCAATTGAGTAGGTAGGTTTCAGCCACGTTTCAGCTAGTAGGTATTTACTTAGGGAGGTTTTATCAAATAGGGTAGGTAAGTAGGTACGTAGGTACGTATGCAACGGAAAACTTTAACTTTGATTAGGTACTTATGTCGCCGAGTGCCTATGTACCTGTCCCTGGGTGTGTCTAGACTTTAGGCACCCGGTGAATATCTAAGTTGTTCTAGTATGTCACCAACTACTTGCAACACACGATCCACTTATCTAATTACTAATACGTATACAGTTAGTGACCGTCACCTTTAGCCTCTTGCGGCAGGCAATAGGCATTCCTCCCGGCATCTGATTGCGGAAGGAATCCTATCCCTCTATAGCACCTCTCGCGGCAGGCAACAGGCATTCCTCCCGACATCTGTTTGGCGGAAGGAATCCCATTCCTTAAGCACCTCTCGTGACAGGCAACAGGCATTCCTCCCGACATCTGCTTGCGGAAGGAATCCCATCCCTTAAGCACCTCTCGTGGCCGGCAATCGGCATTCCTCCCGACATCTGCTTGCGGAAGGAAGCCTATTCCTCCCGAGAGTGCTCCCGAGAGTGCTCCCGAGAGTGCGGGAGGTTTCCTCCCAGTGGCCTCCTGAACCTCCCCTTCAGCCACCCCATGCCTCGCGACCTTATCTGGTCTAACTGCTCGCGACCTTATCTGGTCTAACTGCTCGCGACCTTATCTGGTCTAACTGCTCGCGACCTTATCTGGTCTAACTGCTCGCGACCTTATCTGGTCTAACTGCTCGCGACCTTATCTGGTCTAACTGCTCTAATACCCTGGTGACAGCAACACTGAGTCGGATTTACTGGTCAATCTGGGCAACTTCTCTGTTCCCAGGAAGCACAGCATTCGGTCGAATTAGACGCATCTAATCTGGGCAACTGCGAGTCCCCAGGTGGTCACGACTTCGAGTGTCAAGGAAGCAGCAGTACTCTCTCTCTCTCTATCTCTCTCTCTGCGTGCCTACGTTGCCAGCACGACCGTTGTGACCACTGCGACCACTGTGGCTTCCACGACCGATGTTGCTGCCACCCTGACAGAAAGCATTGATCTCTGATAACTTGCACTTTTGCTAACAATACCGACAGCATCGGTTTCTAGTTCTGGTAAACTCATATCTATTAGACAACACTAATCCGACACATCGGAGATTATCATACATTTCTTATTCATTGTATCCATGCACATATAAATGACAAATTCACTTACTGATAGCTCGGCAGGTCACGGCGCTAAGCGTTGCCGCCTGTATCTACTTACCACCTGCTATCAATCTTACCAGCTGCTATAGCTCTGCGATCACTCACCACACACCACATATCACACTAATATATCTAGGTGGTATACCTAGCGCAGCGTCACGCGTTGCTGCGCCTGATCGCGATCTTAGAATGCCCGAATCTCTAAGGGCCCGCGGCGGTCATAGGTACTTGCGCCCGCGACCCTCCGCGCCTCTTCCCTCATTCCTTTATTTAGCCATCTCTTATTACATAGCTATGGATACCTATGTATGTACCTTCGCATTAGCTATGTATGTACCTTCGCATTCGCGACATTCCCCCCCGAGGAAGAATGGGAATAATAAAAACTAATTTAAATTGATACTTACAACTTTAGTTTACATCTCAAACAATGTGACTAATAATTGAGATGTCCATTCCTTAATAGTCTTTTTAGCTTTGATGGCCGAAGCTCTAGAGGGTCGTTCTATTGCAACTGGCATTTCAGATGATAACGGTACTGATTCCTTGCTTAGAGGCTCACTCGACTCTGTATGGGTTCTGGTCTCTGATTCTTTAGGTTCTTGTATAGGTACTGTACACTGCTCAATCTCAAGTGGAAACAGATGGCCTATCGAACGAGTAAGCGTCTCACCCGTCGATAGTTTGATCCTCGCAACTCTAATCTGTCTATCTGAACCTTTAACCAACTCAACTATCTTTCCAAATTTCCAGTGCGCTCTATTAAGGTCTGACTTGATCTGAACAGTCTCTCCTAATTTTGGTTCTCTATTGACTACGATTCTTGGTTGTCGGTGCTTGTCACTCCGCTCACGGAGACTAATAAGATATTGATTGTTAAACATCTTTGAAAACTCGGATAGAATATACTGCCCACGCTTCCATCCTTCTATTAGATTAGTCTTTGTTACCGTTGCTGACTCCAAAAATTCACGGTCTGATATCTGAAGTGTTACTGATCCACCCACACGTAAGAAATCTACTGGAGTCAAAACGTGTTCCAATTCAGCACCTACAGTTGTCAATGGTCTAGTATTTATGACGGCCTCAATTTCCTTTATAATGGTACATAATTGATTGGAACTTATTAAATGTTTGTCTAATGTTCTTTTCAAACAGTGTTTCACTAGACCTATTAGGCGCTCGTAAAAACCACCAAACCAAGGAGCTAATTCTGGTATGAATTTCCAACGTATGTGGTTCTCTATACAATAATCAGAAGCTAATACATCTGCTGTGAGTTTAAATTGCGAAACTCCCACATGGTAATTTTTCTGATGTAATTTCGTAATAATTTTATGTGTAAAATCTGAATTCTTTGGAAGAAGTATTGGTTCTTTCTGATTATCTGTCAAATCTGTATACTTAAATCTGCCTTTACATCTAATGATTCCATCTTGATCTTTATATAAATTAAGCGTTCGTGATAAATCAGTTTGCTGTGATTGGTTCTATCCTATCTACATCCGATCTAGTCGTATTTTCTGAAGATTTGTTCGGAAGACACTCCTCGGCCAAAGAAATTTGTGTCTGTACCCTATCCGAACTATCTTGAATTCTATCGAAATTAGGCCAATGTACTGATTCTTTTGATAGGAACTCTGGGCCCTTGAGCCATTGGTTATACGAATCTACACGGTCTGTCCTAGTACCTATGTCTGCTGGATTTAGTTTTGTCGGTATATATCTGATATGTAAAGCTTTGTTCTTTTTGATTTCGTTGATTCTACGTGAGACAAATGGCGGAAGCAACTTTTCTGATCTATACCAGCTTAACACAATTTGACTATCAGTCCACAAGTATTGTATACCTATTTCCAAACGTAAAAACTTCATTACATAGTTTAACAATCTGCATCCAATAAGTACCCCCAGCAACTCTAATCTTGGGATTTGTAAATTCTTTTGGTCTTTTAAAGGCACTAATCGAGATTTCCCAATAACAAAACTGACAATATTATTAGAGTTCAAAGAACTACGTAAATAAACTACCGCAGCGTACGCTTCCATGGACGCGTCGGTAAAACAATTTAATTCGTACTGAATATTCTTAGTAGTACTACCCCTGTTAAGATTTTGGGCGTAAAACCGATTAATATTAATATCCTTCAAATAAGAAAACTTTGACGAAATTTTTTCCCATTCGCCGTGTAAATTCTCGTCCAATTTCGAATCCCACTTAATATTGTGTTTCCACAATTTCTGAAAGAAAAGTTTTGCTGGGAGTAGCACTGGGACAGCAAAACCACAAGGATCATATACTGAAGCTACAAACTTTAATACATCTCGTTTTGATTGAATTTTGACTAATCCATTGTTATCAAAATTGGATTTAAGAGATAACTTATCATTGTTTGTGTCCCATATCAAACCTAACACTTTAACGTACGTCGGATTCTGTGCGATAGATTTGCTTGGTATCTGTGATATTAGCTCCTTTGAATTTGAATTCCAGTCGTGTAAATTCATCGACAAGGAACTAAATGTTTCTGTAGTTGCTTTGTATAGGTCAAGTGCATCTGCCGTTGTCTGTGCACCTGACACAATATTATCTACGTAAATATCTTCCGCTATTTGCCTCATAAGAACATTCTCTGATCTATTTAAATGATACCTGACCGTCGCGTTTAGTAGAAACGGGCTGGATATTACACCGAAAGGAACCCGGCAGAATCTTAAGTGTAAAACATTATCTGATTTAGCTTCAACACCGAAATTTTTGACCCATAGAAATCGCGTTACATCTCTATCTAGATCTTGAAGTCCTATCTGTAAAAATGCTTTTTCTACATCCGCGACTATACCTATTGGATGTTCTCTAAACTTGATCAACAACCCCGTAAGATCTTCCAACATCAATGGCCCGCGATATAGACATTCATTCAAACTTTGACTTTCCTGATTAATTTTAGCTGATGCATCATAAACAATACGAATCTTATTAGGTTTGTCCCGTCCACGAACACAGTGATGCGGAAGATAATGCACTGGATGTGTCTGCGGAACAGCAGGATCAGGTACTATCTCAATGATCCCGTTTTGTAACTGCTCCTGAATTACTTTATTATATGATTGAAATTCCGTGTAACTTAATCTTTTTAATAAGCTATTGAGGCGTCCCCAAGCCAAACCTAAATTGTTAGGAAGACTTGGAGGAAACTCTATCCACGGCCATTGAACGTGGTATCTATTATTTTTGAACTGAATAGTCTCATTAAACTGTTTTATTGCCTGTTCGTCACGTGAACACTTAGGTGAATCTGTAATACCAATCGACTCAAGATCCCATAATCTTTTGACATTATCTAATTTTAGCGGAAGATCAGGCTCATTGAGTTTGTTGTCAAAGTCTGCATTCAATTGAAAGTAAGTTAGAACTGATAAATCATCTGATTTGTCAACAACCTCACTAAATTTCCCTGACCATACCCAGCCAAAATCTGAATTTACTAAGAAAAGATCCTGAGTGACCGAAATTTTTTCGTGTGACATGAACGAGTGGTAATAGTCATTACCTAACAAGATATCTATCCTGTCACCACATGAACCATCGTCTGCCATCGGTAAATTCTTTAATCTGATATTCTTTAACGCAGTATCCAGGTTGATAGATACTGGCGTTCGTATACCTTGCGTTATGTAAGGCACTACGTTTGCCTATGAATATGTCGCGTAACTCCTGTATGAGTCGTGATTTGGAAATTTACTACCGAACTTTCAATATGACTTGGTGATTTCGACCCGAATGTAAATATCGATAAATTCGTTTTCTCTACTACTGGTAACTGTAGTGACTTGGCAGTAGATTCAGTTATGTATGACCGTTGACTACCGCAATCAAGTAAAATTCTACACTTTATCCATCTCGGTTCTGTTTCTGAATGGATTTTAACCTTAACAATGCACGTTTGGAGCAATGTTACATTTGCTTCAGATCTCACGTGTAAACTCTCAGTTGGCAGCGATTTAGCTGGCTTTTCCTGATTAAAAGGACATAATGCTCGGTTATGACCTCCAAATCTGTTACAATGCTTACACTTTAGCTTAAAGCGACAATCAATCACTCTATGCCCTTCACCAAAACAAAGATAGCAACGCTTCCCTAACTGCGATTTCCTATCCCATATCGTTTTGTATACTGTACACTCGTCATTAAAATGATTTTGTTTACAAAAGATGCATCTAAATGATTTCTTTTTAGGTGGCTCACTACTCCTGTCATAATAATTATTTGGCCGTTTCCGAGTGATTAATTTAGGCTTACTAGCACGTTTATTATCAAAATTAGATTTTATTTTATGAAACGAAGTAAATCTGCGCTTTGGTTTTTCTTTGATTTCATCAGACTTTACATGCAATGAACCTAAAGTAAAACTATCTGATTTGGTCTCCCCGGCAGTCATATCTAAGCTCGTCTGTTTGTTGTACGAACGTTTCAACCTACTTGACGTTTCTCTAGCTGATATAATATATTCTAAATATTTCCTGATGTTATCGATTGAATCATCTTCACCCGTCATTTTTATCCTGATTTCATATATTAGATCTTCTGGAAACTTTTCCATGATCATAACTCTAAGGTGATTATGATTCACATCTTCTCCTAATGAGCTGAGCACCCTTAGGTGTCTTTCAATTTCATTAAACACGCTCCTACAGTCCTTAGCTTGACTTGAGCTAGCTGGTTTAATTCTATATAGCGCCACGTAATGTGCATCTATTATGACAGTGGGTTTTCCATACCTCTCCTTCAAAGTGTGAATTGCTATCTGGTAGTTTTTGTTCGTGGTATCTAACCCTTCAATTGCCTGTTTAGCATCCCCTTCGAGGACCGATTGTAGGTATAATAATTTATCGACATCACTAATATTTCTATTATGAACATTCGATGAAAATTGATCCCAAAATTGGTACCATTTCAAAACATCACCGTCAAATTTACTGAGCTCCATTCTGGGTAATTTACTAGTGACGTTAAAGTTTCCACCACTGTTACCCTCTGTGTTACGGTTACGTTCACTTTGTTTAACTTTAACCTGTATTTCTGATATTAAATCTTCCGCCTGAATTTGAGTTGCCGTATATAGACTAATCTCATCAGCGTCAGGTTCCGACACTGATTTGCAGTAACTTTGTATTTCCGACACCAATCTCTCAGTAGCACCTTTAAGCTTAGACCCAATCAACTCTAATTCATTAATGTTGGTTCCACCGTCTGTTAAATTTTTAAGTTCACATTCGGCAGACTTCATATATGATAGAACAGATTCATAGAGTAATTTCAAACGAGTTCTGAGGATAGACTCCATTCTGATTATAGTACAGTACCCACTTACTTAAGATCAAGAACCTCCAGCTTGGTTTACATAACTTTCAAAATCTAAAACAAAATTAATCATCAAGCCCCGAATTGATTATCTTAAAACTGTGTAAAACAATCAACTATCTAAAACTAAATCGTAGTAAAGTACCTAACCCTTTTCTTTTTTTTTTCTATATACCGGTTATTTTTCATGGTACCTATCGTTTATGTCTTACTTTATTTTCTGGTAAACCGGTAAGTTAACCCAGTAACAAATCAGTACAAATGCATTAAATACGTAACTCGTAACTAAACGCAATTGTAACTATTCTCTACTATAAAAAACAAAGGTATGACATCATTCATTCGTCTGACTTAACATCGTAGGGCTGCCTATCAATTTTACAACCGTTGCACGCTTAGTCGATCCTTACTAGAGTTGTTCAACATGCTATAAATCAATATCATGCTACTGACTATAAACTATAAAATTCTAGCATGCTATAAAAAATGCTATGCTATAGCAACTTTAATAATTTAGGAAGCTTGTGGACGTCCGGCGCGCGCGCTATGTCTTGCAACACGCTAAATCACATAGCATGTTTATTGCGAGTTGCGATAAATCCATCTGCTAACTGCCCGGCCGCCTCAGCGCCGCTGCTACGCGCAGTGTGCTACACCGCCTACAGCGTGTGATATTTATAGCATCGTAGCACCATCGCGCCTACGTATGTAGCACTTGCTGTGTGCTATGCTATGGAAAGATAGCATGCTGTAATATGTTGTTAATTGCTATATTGACCCCCTCTAATCTTTACCATATTACATCGCAGACCCCATCGATGCGAACAACGTCGATGTTTATTTCAAAGAATCACATAGCTGCTCTGTGCCTATTGTAAGTAAACACCTCCGGTCCCGGGTTACAATAAACGTATTGTACTGTACGTATTTAATATAAACACACCTTATCTTTAACAAAGCCGAAATAGTCGCAAAGGAAACTATAAGCTCTCCGTACTGCTAACACGATCTCTTAGCATAACACTTAATATAAACAATCTTTAGCTACGCGCGACATGAACAAAGGCTCATTGATAAGTCCGCGGCGTAACTACTCAAAGTACACAGTCATTGCTTTCACGAAACTTAGTAAGAAGTAATATGAAAGAATTCTATAAAAGAACATGCCGAAATATTTCTCTGTAACTACATTTAGGCACAAAATCAAATCGTACTACTCGTATGTCATGCTTTCATGCTTTCAATTAAATCGGAAAATGATTATGATTACGTAGACCCTTTTAAGGTATTGAATAGACTAAGCTGGGTACCTATTACCTATACTATCGAGATAGGCTGTCGAAAGTAGTCTAACTAGTCTTATGCTAATAGTGTTTTAAGTTATTTTCGATTCCAGCAGCTCCTCCACCATGTCGCCGAGTGCCTATGTACCTGTCCCTGGGTGTGTCTAGACTTTAGGCACCCGGTGAATATCTAAGTTGTTCTAGTATGTCACCAACTACTTGCAACACACGATCCACTTATCTAATTACTAATACGTATACAGTTAGTGACCGTCACCTTTAGCCTCTTGCGGCAGGCAATAGGCATTCCTCCCGGCATCTGATTGCGGAAGGAATCCTATCCCTCTATAGCACCTCTC
The DNA here is from genome assembly GCA_038048805.1 of Hipparchia sbordonii. Taxonomy (NCBI): domain Eukaryota; kingdom Metazoa; phylum Arthropoda; class Insecta; order Lepidoptera; family Nymphalidae; genus Hipparchia; species Hipparchia sbordonii. Next base: position 8,222,578 of record CM076109.1, on the reverse strand, counting down.
GCGGCAGGCAACAGGCATTCCTCCCGACATCTGTTTGGCGGAAGGAATCCCATTCCTTAAGCACCTCTCGTGACAGGCAACAGGCATTCCTCCCGACATCTGCTTGCGGAAGGAATCCCATCCCTTAAGCACCTCTCGTGGCCGGCAATCGGCATTCCTCCCGACATCTGCTTGCGGAAGGAAGCCTATTCCTCCCGAGAGTGCTCCCGAGAGTGCTCCCGAGAGTGCGGGAGGTTTCCTCCCAGTGGCCTCCTGAACCTCCCCTTCAGCCACCCCATGCCTCGCGACCTTATCTGGTCTAACTGCTCGCGACCTTATCTGGTCTAACTGCTCGCGACCTTATCTGGTCTAACTGCTCGCGACCTTATCTGGTCTAACTGCTCGCGACCTTATCTGGTCTAACTGCTCGCGACCTTATCTGGTCTAACTGCTCTAATACCCTGGTGACAGCAACACTGAGTCGGATTTACTGGTCAATCTGGGCAACTTCTCTGTTCCCAGGAAGCACAGCATTCGGTCGAATTAGACGCATCTAATCTGGGCAACTGCGAGTCCCCAGGTGGTCACGACTTCGAGTGTCAAGGAAGCAGCAGTACTCTCTCTCTCTCTATCTCTCTCTCTGCGTGCCTACGTTGCCAGCACGACCGTTGTGACCACTGCGACCACTGTGGCTTCCACGACCGATGTTGCTGCCACCCTGACAGAAAGCATTGATCTCTGATAACTTGCACTTTTGCTAACAATACCGACAGCATCGGTTTCTAGTTCTGGTAAACTCATATCTATTAGACAACACTAATCCGACACATCGGAGATTATCATACATTTCTTATTCATTGTATCCATGCACATATAAATGACAAATTCACTTACTGATAGCTCGGCAGGTCACGGCGCTAAGCGTTGCCGCCTGTATCTACTTACCACCTGCTATCAATCTTACCAGCTGCTATAGCTCTGCGATCACTCACCACACACCACATATCACACTAATATATCTAGGTGGTATACCTAGCGCAGCGTCACGCGTTGCTGCGCCTGATCGCGATCTTAGAATGCCCGAATCTCTAAGGGCCCGCGGCGGTCATAGGTACTTGCGCCCGCGACCCTCCGCGCCTCTTCCCTCATTCCTTTATTTAGCCATCTCTTATTACATAGCTATGGATACCTATGTATGTACCTTCGCATTAGCTATGTATGTACCTTCGCATTCGCGACAACTTACCTACCTACTACCGCAGCTAGGCAGGATAATATTATTAAGTATAATTTTATTAGATTATTTTCATGGGTCATACCTATAAGGAAACCCGTCGGATTAAATCATGGAAACATATACCTACTTACTTAACACATTATTGCTTTTTACCTACGCTTTGTTTATGCTACGAGTACCTACCTACCTAATATGCAAAGCTTGAAGCAATAACTAATGAGCGCTATAGTTTTATTCCTACTTTACCTACTATTCTACTTATACTAAGTAAAAATTGCTTTTCTGTTCTAGTGAATATTTATTGAATAAAAGCATGAGAATTGCAAAAACCAATTTATTGTAAAAAAAATTCGTTTACACTTATATTATCTACCTATTAAAAATAAATTTAATTTCTTATGTATGTCTACAAAATTATTTAATCTAGCAACGGTTCGCCTGCCACTACAGAACTTTCGATTCCACAATGATCTTCACCACGAATGATTTTAAAGAAGCCATTGTCTCCCCAATCAGCGTTCCAAGAGTTCGCAATGAGCCAATATTTGCTCCCATTTTCGACCCCCCATCCCATGATCTTGATAGCGTGACCACCGAGTTCCTCACCGGCAATATGTCTGTACACACCGCTTTTGTAAGCTAGCAGATCGGCGTACACGGTAAATGCACCTTCGACTGGACCATTTTGGAAAATTTCGGCTTTGATATGCTTTTCACCGCCTCTAATAGCATACACGTGTTTCCCATATTTTTTGTCCTCTTTGTAAGTAGATGGATAACCCTTGCGGCAGTTTCTTATGCATTTTGGAGTATCCTTGCCACCGCTGCATGGCATTCTATTTCCAGGCACGTGGTGTTCGCACGGTGCTATTTCGTAGGGTAAACAACCCTGAGAAGAATTGTAGCTCCCTCCTGATACTAATCCGAAATGTTTCCAGTACTCCCACGCCAGTGTAGGCATCCCTCCGTTGCATCCGAGGCCGCAAATCGGACAACAACTTAGCAAATCTTCTGCGGAGAAATGGAAGTGTTTTGTACCATTAGAATAGATACAATAACGATCGGTCATCGCTTCGACAGCTCCAAACGCCCAACAACTACCGCAGGATCCTTGATCTCTGATTTCGTTCAAAGTGGGGCAGAAAGGCCACTTGTCTCTGGGATCGAAGCTTTCAGGTAAACTGTTTATTAGTGCGTCTTCATATTCCATACTTAGCATGTTCAATAAGTTGTAATCTGGAAGAACTCCCATCATTTGCTTGATCGTGTGCAATGTCATGAATAACGGGAAATTTCTTCCTGCCTTCCATGTTTCTTGTCGGGAGTTGATAATGTCTATGAAGGCATCGGAGAGCGGATCGACTTGTGCTATTTGTGCTTTGGAGATCGCCAGTGAACAAATTAGAACAACACACGTAGCACGGATAGCAATCATTTTCACTTTTTGCAATGAGCGGGGCGGATGTCGGACGCGCTATTAGACCGAGCGATGCACGTCGACTGAAGCAATATCAAGTAGTGGCTGAGTTGAGTGGGTGATGCTCGTACGCCACGTAATTGTGTCTGACCACACGATACGAGGGGCAGGACAACGCCTGACCGCGCGTGTCGAAGGTTAATCACGTCAGTATCCAGAACAAAGCAAATAAACAGAAATTGTTTTTGACTAATTACAACGGTCAACAAACTGTATTGAACGAAATATTTGGGGTTCTTGGTGATAAAATTCTTTGTTATTATTATGGCTTTTACAGTAGATTGATATCTAACATAGAATAGCTCGATAGGGTCTTAATTAGTGCACTAATGGCTATCCCCTTTTCAAAAGAAAATATTTTCTTCCCACGCTATTCTGGCTAAGGACAGCCTGCGTAACAGACATCCGTTCTTACCGCACTGCATTGATTTATTTTTCGAATCGACTTCCATATTGTTCTTTATGTTCCAAGAATGCTTCAGGTTTCATTGAGCCATACCTATTTATCTTAAAATGTTTTACGGTGTCTTGTTCTAATTCACACACTCGTTTCAGTATTTCGGGCGTGTTTACTTATGTTATAAATTGGATTAGAATACAATATTGTATGGTATCTCGTCATTCCATGTTAAACCACGAGGCTTTTACGCTTAGCGCCCTAATTTAGTTTTACGGCTTTAATGGTATTAAATGATGCCGTGGTATTTAGAATCAATAATTTTATTTGTGACACTTTTATTGTTAGTTGGAAAAATACTGATAAGCGTTCAAATTGAGTCCGATTAGGTAAATATTATGCTGCTTTTCACAAATAAAACGTGTCGGTTTAGTAATAAGTATACATAAGTATACTGGAGAAGAGAAGTTTATCAGTTTTCTGTATTATAATCACAACCAAATACAAAAAACCAGTCAAGTGCGATTCGGACTTTCACAAAAGTGGTTCCATAGGCCGTATCATCATAATTGAACGAGCAAAGCGAGTTCTCTGAGTCAACTAGGGCGCTTGTCTGTACTGGACAGAGAAGTGTGTACGTCCAAATGTCTGTCAGAGCCCTATAACTTCTGAATTACTGAACGTAATTACTTCAAATTTAAATATAATATGTAAACTGATGGCCTTCAGCCGAACATTGTATAAAAAAATATAAAAAGCTTTATTTCAGGGGGGCTCTCATAGAAGCGTGTTTGAAGTAAAATTTTGTTGGTTGCGTTACATAGACTTGCAATATATTTTTTTAAAGACGACTTTGATCAGAGTACAAAAATATTTTTTTTTTTAATTTTTCCCTTAAAATTGACGAAATGGGGGGCTTTCAAAGTCGAGATTTTAATTAGAGCCATATGTCAAGAATTACTGAATATTAGAACGTGAAACTTGGTTGAAAATTCAGTTATATCCTGTAATTGAACAAGAAATACTAAAATTAGATAAATGTTATAAAGAAACGAAATTATTTAATTTTAAATGCTAATAGCTTCACAATAATGCTAATAGATGGCGCTGTGTCAGTAAAACAGTTTTATGTCAACTATTTTTTTTTTTATTGCGTCTAATGTTAAAAGTTAATTATTACAATAAATATGTAATTAAAACTTTTGGGAATTATGGGATATCGCGAGGTCTCAGTTCGGGGCGAACCACTAGTATTTATTTACGATAAACGTTAATTTTAATTAAAAAGAAACTTTTCCAAAAATTTCAATTTTATAACAGCAGATTTTCTTAATTTATGTCTCGTTTTAGAGAACTAGTATTTACTACATTGATGTCACAAAAATGACGGTAAGCGAAGGAAGTGAGAAAGAAGGTATTGAGGTTTGAGTGCTGTAGTATACTCAAACACTCACGTATACCAATGCACACTCCAGGCACACATAATGTGTGTTACACAACCGACGCGACGTGCTATCCGACCCGTGGTCCTAGTACGACTGACTAATGACTCTAATGGTGTCTGTGTTTGTAACATGTTTCCTCCAATATTCACAGACTACCCTCTGTATGCTACAAGAGCTTTTCCAAGCTTTTCTCAATGAATATCATAATTAGGAATCTCATGCACATTTCAAATTCGAAGGTAGAATCGATAATTACCTACATAGCAAAAAAGTCACAAATACTCTATTAATACCTAACATACGAATGATAGTAAAGACAGATTTTTGGATAGTCACCTCCCAGAAAACTTTATACGAAAATATCGTTTTATTTTTGACTAGCTGATTCCCGCAACTTCGTCCGCGTGGATAAAGTTTAGAGTGACTTGCTATTATCCGCGAGAAGTTATGCCCTCTAATATTTAGTAGATTTTCACCAAAATTGGACAAAATATTTCTAATAATACACAATTACACAATTTATAATAAAAAAAGAATTATTAAATTCGATTTAGATTTGACGAAGTTATGAAGCATAATTAACAAAAACTTTCATCCCCTATCCCAGAAAAACCTTATTGTTTATCAGGACAAAAGTATCCTATATATTGACCCGGAGTATCAGCTACCACTCTACCAAATTTTATTTAAATCAGTAGCGTGCCTGATGCGCGCACAGAAAGACAGACAGGCAGAAAAAAAATTCAAAAAAAATTGTTTTGGGCTCAGTATCGACATAGAGAAAAACTGTAGTCTCTACTCTCTGGTATCGATAACAAAGCATAGTCCAATTAAAATTTTCAAAATATATTTAACGTACAGAATTCGTCCCGTTACAGTTATATATAAGTACATTTATTATAAGTACCTGCTACGACACTCACTGGCTAACTGAGATATGCACAGGGCGCAGCATGGAGATCAGAGCCACGTAGTAGACATTTTCTTCCAAACTACTGGAAGTTACTAGGTAGTTAGAAAAAAATGCTAAAAATTTATTAAATAAAATGGAGGTATTGTTATTTATTTTATCAACCAACTTCAAAAAAGGAGGTGGTTCTCGATTCGTCGGAATCTTTTTTATTTTTTATGTATGTTCCTCGATTACTTGAAGATGCCTTACGACCTGGATCTTGAAAATTCTTTTCTTTAAAAGAGTTTCCTTCCCAAGTGGTCCCATGGTTAGGATTTGATGATGGGATCCTGGAGAAATCAAGGGAACTCTTCCACAAGTAATACATTTTGCAGTGGCGTTTGAAGTCGGTTTTCTACAAGAATTTTTATGTTTATATTATTAACTATAAATTTTTAATGCATTGAAGCATAACTTTATTAAGTTTGATTTCCTGTATGACAAAAATAGATGTAAGTTGCACGAAAAATGCGAATCTTATACAAATATAATACATACTTTGATAGGTACTTACTCGTAGAATATAATATGCGTTCTTAAGCTCCGGTCGAATTCTCCGGGTTTGTTAGTTGCTTTTAGGAAGTTGCAGTAAGAAGACAGCCTAATTTCTTTAGGATTAAGATTTTTGAAAAATCTCGTGGGTACTCCTTGCATTTCTGGGATAAATATGCATAATATACTTATATCCTGGATAGATCACTCATATTAATCGTCTATATGCCCCGTGAAAATACTTCGACTTGAAAATCGCTTCGGCTGTAAGTCCGAGTAGTAAGTAAGATAAGTCCGAGCAGGGTAACTACTAACTATAGAGCAAAAATGCTACGGTCTGAATCTAACAATAGTATTATTAAAACTTAGTAATTTTATGTTCTAGTGAATATATTTATCGAATACTAGATCGGCAGGCGACTTCGTTCGCGTGGATTGAGGTTTCTTAATTCCCGTCGGAACTCTCTTATTTTCCGGGATAAAAAGTAGCCTGTGTATTATTCCAGACTATAATGTACCTCTGTGCCAAATTGTAGCCAAATCGATTCAGTCTTTATGGCGTGATGAATTAACATCAATCTACCCATCCATACGTCGCATCGCATTTATAATATTAGTAATTTGTAGAATATATAAATAGATAGATAGAATATATAGCTGATGCCCGCAACTTCGTTCGTGTGGATTAAGGTTTTTTTAATTCCCACGGGAACTTTCTTATTTTCCGGAATAGAAGTAGCCGAGGTATGTGTTATTCCAGACTATCTATGTGCCAAATTTCAGGCAAATCGGGTTAGCTGTTACGGCGTCATTGAGTAACAAACATCCATTCATCCATACATCCAAACTTTCGCATTTAAAATATTAGTAGGAAGTAGGAAAAGTAACACGAGAATTTCAAAATCCAAATTTATTGTAAATCATTCGTTACATTCAGGTTATCTAAAACTAAAATTTAATTCCTTAAATATGTCTACATAATTGTTTAATCTAGTAGCGGTTCGCCTGCCACTACAGAACTTTCGATTCCGCAATGATCTTCGCCACGAATGATTTTAAAGAAGCCATTGTCTCCCCAATCAGCGTTCCAAGAGTTCGCAATGAGCCAATATTTGATCCCATTTTCGACCCCCCAGCCCATGATCTTGACAGCGTGACCACCGAGTTCCTCACCGGCAATATGTCTGTACACACCGCTTTTGTAATATAGCAAATCGGTGTATACAGTAAATGCACCCTCAACGGGCCCGTGTTGGAAAATTTCAGCTTTGATATTCTTCTCACCGCCTCTAATTGCATACACCTGTTTCCCGTATTTTTTGTCCTGTGCGTAAGTATTCAGATATCCCTTGCGACACTTTCTTATGCATTTTGGAGTACTCATTTCACCGCTGCATGGCTTTCTATTTCCAAGAACGTGGTGCTCGCATGGTTCTATTTCGTAGGGTAAACAACCCTGAGAAGAATTGTAGCTCCCTCCTGATACTAATCCAAAACGTTTCCAGTACTCCCACGCCTGCGTAGGGAACCCTCCGTTGCATCCCATGCCACAAACCGGACAACAACTTAGTAAATCTTCTGCGGAGAAATGGAAGTGTTTTCTACCATTGGAATAGATACAATAACGATCGGTCATCGCTTCGACAGCTCCAAACGCCCAACAACTACCGCAGGATCCTTGATCTCTGATTTCGTTCAATGTGGGGCAGAAAGGCCATTTGTCTCTAGAATCGAAGCTCTCAGGTAAACCGTTTATTAGTTCGTCTTCATATGTCATAGTTAGCATGGTCAATAAGTTGTAATCTGGAAGAGCTCCCATCATATGCTTGAGCGTGCGTAATGTCATGAATAACGGGAAATTTCTTCCTGCCTTCCATGTTGCATGTCGGGAGTTGAGAATGTCTATGAAGGCATCGGAGAGCGGATCGACTTGAGCTTTTTGTGCTTTGGAGATCGCCAGTGAACAAATTAGAACAACACACGTAGCACGGATAGCAATCATTTTCACTTTTTGCAATGAGCGGGGCGGATGCGCCCAATAGGAGTGATGAACCTCGAAATGCAGCAATATTAAGTAGTGCGAATGATAATCACGTCAGTACCTAGAACAAATAAAATAAACTAAAATTGTTGTTGATTAATTACAACGATCAGCAAACTGTATTGAACGAAATAATTGGGGGTTTTGTAATAAAATTATTTGTTATTAACTTCAGGTCAAAAATAAAAAAATTAATAATGGATTCCTCTATTCTCCCAAGTACACCGAAGAAGTAAAAAACAAAATCCTGTCTTCTCAAAATGCAATGGAAAGTACGCTGAAGCTAGGAAGAATTCGGAAGAAAACATAGAAACAGAAATTCGTAAGAAAACCAAGCTAACAGATGTTCTTTAGTAAGCTCTAACACGAAAAAATAAAAAATAAAGCTCAATAATAATAAATAAAATTTACAGTTTCTAGTTCTAATCTAAACACGTGTTGCAGTATTTCGGGCGTGTTAAGTTATGTTATAAATTGTATTAGAAAACAATATTGTATGGCATTTCAATATTCCATATTAAACCACAAGGCTTTTACGCTTAGCGCCCTAATTTAGTTTTACGGCTTTATATCGTGGTATTTAGTATTTAATAATGTTATTTGTGACACGCTTATCAACATTTTTCATGAAAAATGTTGATAAGCGTTCAAATTGATCTCGATTAGGTAAATAGGATTATGCCGCTGTTCATAAATAAAACGTGTCGGTTAAGTAATAAGTAGGTATACTTTGGTATACTGGAGAAGAGAAGTTTATCAGTTTTCTGTATTATAATCACAACAACATACAAAAAATCGGCCAAGTGCGAGTGGGACTCGCATATGAATGGTTCCATAGTCCATACGCATGTAATTAACTAATTAGCAATAGGCTCCCGTTGGCACCTTTTGAGTACGGAACCCTAAAAATATGCAGGTTTGTTTTAAATAGGTACCTTCCTACTTTAATAATAAATGAAAAACATTGAGGTTTTTTTATTTACTACTTTTTTTACTTGTTTTCTCGTTGAATGCTCAATCAAGACTTTCAGTTAATACAAAAGTACTCTGTGATCAAGACTACTGGGTTTCAAAAACGCATCCCCGATCACGGCAATTCGGTAAAGTGGCCTGTGATTGGTCAATGTTCCCAATTGGTCGTTGTCTTTGATTAGCTTTCGCAAACTTAGTCAATTTAACTTTTAAGAATCGAAAAATTAAAATAAATCAAAGTTAATAATAACCTTAATAACACATTTAAGCGGTAGAAAACTAACGTTTTTACTTGTTAGGTTACATCTAGTAATTTAACGGCCATATTTATCAAAACCTAATAGCTTGTATACAATTTCTACGTAAACCACAGAATATCTACCTAATAGTACTAAAAGTACATAAACTTAATTAGTTTGGCAGGTCGGAAACTTATAGTGCCTACTGAGTACTGAGCTTACTCTCCAAGGACTCCAAGTCACTAACCATGCAAAGAATCACGTCGATCGGTAGCTCTGTTGTGGCATGATTGAAGGACAAACTAGCAAACCACTACCAACACACTATCGCATTTATTATAGTAGGTAGGAATTTTTATATGTAGCATTATAGTAGGTAGGAATTTTTATATGTAGATAGGTAAGTAGCAACCGAAAGCGATAATCATTTTCTGATTCAAGTCGAATCAAACAATGTTATACTTATAACCAAAGTAACAGAAGGCATAACTTAGCGAACCCTGTGAAACGGATGAAGAAACTTCGGGTTATCACCGAGATAGCTTCGCGATAGTATGACGAGTTGTTGGCCCAGATGGCAAATTAGACCCGGAATCACTTTCACATAGCGGTCGGGACTCGGCAGTGAGGGAACATCTGTACCGTACCTACATCTGTCTAATTAATGATCTTGCGTACAAAGCTTCTGGCTTGATAGATGGTAATATACCTATATCTTTTGTGATTTACAGATATGAACCTGGTACAGAGATCTTAATCAGGTGGTTAATTCTTATGCTTATGATAGATTGATGAGGAACAAATGGATTTCCTTTTATATTTTACCAATATTATCAGTACCTCCAGGTACTTATACTTAATTGATTCCTTGGTATAAACCTAAACGCATCAATAGAACACTTTTAGGTAAAACAACCAAACCACTTAAATATTATAATTTTGACCTTGTTCGAATGGAAGATTATAAAGGATTTACCGATGGATTTTTAAAAACCTAACGCCACGACGAAGCAGTTGCAACCAAGTCTATTTAAAATATTTCATAACTTGCATTAAACGCCTTACGCTTTTTGTAAAGAAATTGCTACGAAAAGGACAATTGCTAATACAAAGTCAATAGCAAAATCTTCCCGGCTCTCGATATTCGAGACAGAATAATGTTTTATATTATTTGAAACTTTCAATTTTCTTATGTAAATCCTGATTCTCATTCGAAAGTCTATCGGTGACTATCTTTGCAAGGGATATTTTTAGACAGTTTTGTAAAATGTATGGCAAGGAACTATGTTTTTTTTTAAAGACTGCAACGATGATTATGCTGATGGAAAGTTACTCAGAAATTGTTATCACACCGACAGCTGATATAATTAACCAATATGCAATCTTAGATGGAAACAGGGTAACTTGGAAGGTTACTATGGTTTTATAAAACCCAAAGGTCCTAGGATCGAACCTCGATCTACCGAAATGGAGGTAGAAGTCTTAACCGCTAGGCTATAACCCCTGGGGCAATTATGAAATTTTAAATTCCCAAATTGCCCCTGCCCATTAAGGAATTTACAACAAAACAAACAAAATCAAACAGCCAGCACCCTGGATGGAAACACTTTTACCGTCTTCATTCTATCGTGGATAGCAATATAAAGTCTCCCAACCAAAGCTGAATTAAACATTATTCCCTATAGGCGAAAAGCACTAAAACAAACACGGAACAATATCCTTGGTCTGTTGAGTTGAAATTGTTTGCTTCTCTCATCTTAACAATATGACACAAACTACACTTCCTGAACTAATACAGATTCAATTTGCAAATGGAAGGCTGGATAAAGAGTTTTACGTAACACCACATGATGCCGGCGACTTCGACCGTATGAAATAGGTTTTTTAACGCTATATATATTATATAAATACGCTCTACAAACGTGCGTTTCACTCCGACATTTTCTTTAGGGCAACATCTCCTGAAGACGCTGGGATGACAGATTTTTCTAGTGTGGCGGATTATAGCAAACGAAGTTTCTTGTTCCTTGTGTATCATGGAATTAACTAGTGGTTTTAACGACGACGGTAACGGTTTTAATAGTCGACGCATGCGGGGAACAGCTTCCCGTGCCCGCACTTCTGCCTTGTTGCGTAGTACGCGATGCGTACTATTACTAACACAGTACCAATTAAGATTTGAATTAACAATCATAATTAAAATCGCGGTAGATTACCAGACTGAAGTACTAAACACATAAACTACGATCCTCAAAGAGATCCCTAATATTATTATTAAACTAACCAAAGCTTCCAGTGTTTATTTGCGACTGAGGCCATTCACCCCAAGAGTCTCCCTCTCTCAAAGAGCCTAAACATATTTACATGGCTACTTTACTTTTTAGGGTTTCATACAACAGAAGGGCTAATAAATTCTTTTGACGACACTAGCTTGGTCGCTTCTTCATTGCTCGCTTGTTTGAATTTTAATATTTACTAGTAATACATTGATATCATGTCTTATTCAATTTACCTACAATACATGTATATTACACAATTGTTGCTTAGTCGTGTCATGTCGATTTTTAAGCTATTGCATAGCTTCTATCGTGGGCCTTGAGCGTGGAGACCGAATCCAGAAATTCTGTAACGAAAATAACCTGACACGGGACTCCTCTCACGGCTAGATGGCGTTGATAAAAAATGCTATGCAATAGCTTTACTGCGGCAGTCCCCGAGTGCCACACGCTTTTTTTTTTTTGAGTTCACCACAACGAGCTATTTTCACTCAATGAACAAACCGATCTTTGAGCTTGACATTAGATAGGTAGGTACATAAAAACAGGAAGGATATCATATTTCAACATAGAGTGACAATAAAATGTTGATTTGGTACGTTTTATATTTTATAGGGAAATAAAAGTGACAAGCGTGTAAAGTTCGGGCAAGAAGACGTCGGCGTCCTCATAAATTTTATTCTGGCAGTATTTATTGAAGGGCTTCTTCTCAAACCGTCTCAATTATTTTGAAAAAGATCGATCGAGTGCAATGCAATCGAAAATCTTATTTTGTTCATGTACGAGAAATAGTTACAACACATTACGTTTAATTTAGACAATTCAAATTAAATCCGAATAACATGTTGATAAGTTTAAAGAGAACTAGCTCACAACTTCATAATTAGTGCTTGAATTAAGATTTTTAAACTTGTTTCTATGTATAAGTTTAACCATCCCTTAGTGCACCTCGGGGTACCTAATATGAATATTTTATCAGGAAGGCAGGCAATCAATCATGATACTGTTTTATAAATATAGAGGCTAGCTTTAATTGAGCTTTAGACCCATCACGCTACGTGGAGTTTATGTTTTGAATTTTTTTTATTCTTGTTTTTTTGTGGGTATTTTTTTGGGGATAAAAGAAATCTCCCGTAGTTTTGACGACCACTCTAGCCCAGTTGTAGTTAGCGCTATGGTCTAATAAGTTTGACTTCGGATTCGATTTTCTTCAGGGGCAATTTGGGAAGTTATACAATCGTCGCTGACTTTTCAGAGTTATGTGCGTTTGTCTTAACATTCATTAATATCCTTCCTTTTATGGTGTTTTCGATAATTATCGAAAACACCATAAAAGGAAGCATATTAATTAATATTGATTATTATTATTATGATTATAATCATCTCGAAAGTGTTTAGTCTTTTTTAGTAAGATATATCTTTAAAGTAAAAGTAGTTTGAAAAGCCTACAGTATATATACTGTAGGCTTTTCAAACTACTTCTGCAATATCGTGACATCGATCGGCGAGTTCAAAGAGCAAGTCAGGCGCCAAAATAACAATTGCAAGGAGGGGATGGATCTTCCCCTAATAATATCCGCTCCGGGAAAATTGCCCGGTGCATGGGATGTTTATGAAAGAATTTTCCGGACACCTACTTACGGAGTACCGTAGACAATAATTCTATAGTTTAAACCAAACCTTTTTTATACAACAGGCTTGCACTTGACGACATTTGTAAAAAACGACGAAAAGTAATGATTGAAGTAAGTTTTAGAAAAACTTAAACTAAAACTAAAAATTAATTATAGCTAGGCTATATAAATATTTTAACATGTACATAGACACGTGCATAATAGTAAAATAATAAAAAAGAAAATAATTATAATTAATAAGAAAACTCAATCAAGCAGGACAATTTTAAAATATTACGAAATAATAATATGACTTACTTAGGTTTTTTTATATATATTAAAATTAAACAATGAAACTTAGAGCTAAACTAATTTAATTACTATACAAATAATGCCCGCGTGGAATGGTGCCAAGGCTGGTTGTATTGCCGCGCTGGACAGCCAGGTTGATGGATCCCTTGCGCAAGAAATGAGCCAGCGCTTCTGTCACCAGATGAGGCATTGAGAAATTAACCGGGGTGAAATGTCTCGTAAAATGTAAAGAATTAAGTACTTAATTATGTAAATATTATTATTGCGCCCATACATAAACAGATATCTAAATATATAAAAGGCAAAGGTGACTGACTGACTGACTGATTGACTGACTGACTGACTGACTGACTGACTGACTGATCTATCAACGCACAGCTTTAACCACTGGACCGATTGAGTTGAAATTTGGCATACAGGTAGCTGTTAGGACGTAGGCATCCGCTAAGAAAGGATTTTAGAAAATTTCAACCCCAAGAGGGTTAAATAGGGGGTTAAAGTTTGTATGAAAGTCCGTCATTTTTCAAGTTATATCCATGAAACTTTGTATTTAGGCTTTAGAATAAAAATAAAGAAATATGTGTTTCACAGATTTTGAAAAATCCACCCCCCAAGGGATCAAATAGGGGATGAATGTTAGTATGAAAGTTTTTCATTTTTAAAGTTGTATAAACTTTGTATTTGGGCTTTCGATTAAAAATAAAGAAATACATGTTTCATCTAAATATATAAAAGGCAAAGGTGACTGACTGACTGATTGACTGACTGACTGACTGACTGACTGACTGATCTATCAACGCACAGCTCTAACCACTGGACCGATTGAGTTGAAATTTGGCATACAGGTAGCTGTTAGGACGTAGGCATCCGCTAAGAAAGGATTATGGAAAATTTTAACCCCAAGAGGGTTAAATAGGGGGTTAAATTTTGTATGAAAGTCCGTCATTTTTCAAGTTATATCCATGAAACTTTGTATTTAGGCTTTAGAATAAAAATAAAGAAATACGTGTTTCACAGATTTTGAAAAATCTACCCCCCAAGGGATCAAATAGGTGATGAATGTTACTATGAAAGTTTTTCATTTTTAAAGTTGTATAAACTTTGTATTTGGGCTTTCGATTAAAAATAAAGAAATACATGTTTCATCTAAATATATAAAAGGCAAAGGTGACTGACTGACTGATTGACTGACTGACTGACTGACTGACTGACTGATCTATCAACGCACAGCTCTAACCACTGGACCGATTGAGTTGAAATTTGGCATACAGGTAGCTGTTAGGACGTAGGCATCCGCTAAGAAAGGATTATGGAAAATTTTAACCCCAAGAGGGTTAAATAGGGGGTTAAATTTTGTATGAAAGTCCGTCATTTTTCAAGTTATATCCATGAAACTTTGTATTTAGGCTTTAGAATAAAAATAAAGAAATACGTGTTTCACAGATTTTGAAAAATCTACCCCCCAAGGGATCAAATAGGGGATGAATGTTAGTATGAAAGTTTTTCATTTTTAAAGTTGTATAAACTTTGTATTTGGGCTTTCGATTAAAAATAAAGAAATACATGTTTCATCTAAATATATAAAAGGCAAAGGTGACTGACTGACTGATTGACTGACTGACTGATCTATCAATGCACAGCTCTAACCACTGGACCGATTGAGTTGAAATTTGGCATACAGGTAGCTGTTAGGACGTAGGCATCCGTTATGAAAGGATTTTGGAAAATTTCAACCCCAAGAAGGTTAAATAGGGGGTTAAAATTTGTATGAAAGTCCGTCATTTTTCAAGTTATATCCATGAAACTTTGTATTTAGGCTTTAGAATAAAAATAAAGAAATACGTGTTTCACAGATTTTGAAAAATTCACCCGCCAAGGGATCAAATAGGGGATGAATGTTAGTATGAAAGTTTTTCATTTTCAAAGTTGTATAAACTTTGTATTTGGGCTTTCGATTAAAAATAAATAAAATACATGTGTCACAGGTTTTGAAAAATCTACCACAAAAGGCATCATCTAAATCTAAATATATAAAAGGCAAAGGTTACTGTCTGACTGACTGATTGATCTATCACCGCACAGCTTAAACCACTTTGCATACATATAGCTATGATGACGTAGTCATCGGCTACGAAAGGATTTTTCAAAATTCAACCCCGAAGGAGGTAAAATAGGAGTTTAAGAAATCGAACCTAACGTGGGCGAAGCCGCGGGTAAAAGCTAGTCCATCATAATTTTTTTAGACAAAAGAAATGTAGGTAACACTTAATTAAATTCACACTGAGTCAACATCGAATTGAATAGCATTTTCTTGTATGTAGTTGCTTTAAAATGTAGAAGAAAAATGTAACGCGACGCGGCACTCTGATTTATGAAATTGCGTTTACGGAAACTAATTAAGAGACGCCTGTAAATAAACCGTCTTGTTCTTTTGTCGTAATGAGTAGGAAGGGAATAGATACGAGAACAATTTACTGCTTTTACGCTTTGCAATATAAAAGTGTTTAATATTTACAGTAAAGTTTTGCTTGTACTTACTATTTACAGTAATGACTGCAGCGAAATCTTGTGACTTTTAAGTCACAAAATTCGTTGTTTATTTTATTCAGCAAACCTTGAACTTGTAATTTTAAATAGGTAGGTACCTATTTAATTTAAAACTTGCGCGATATTTTGAAGTAGGTGTATTTTAACTTGTGCTTGAATTGATTGAAATCTATCTATCTTTTAATTAAGTACTCTTCGGATCTTAAATTGTGAAAAAAATTCTCAGTTTGTGAATAATGATTACTTGTATTTCATTTTTCATTGCCAAAACCATACAATTTCGGGTTGAAACCGCTTGCTACATATTCTTAAGGTACTTAGATATTAAAATTCAAATGGCCTTTTTTATTATTACTAGTTGATGTTTAATTTATCGGGATAGTAAGGTGTCAAATTATCAATCACTATACAAGTCTTGCCGACGCAATCAGTTCATCGATTAATAGGCATATAATAGTAACAGACAGGCAGGTAGATAATTACTTTTTCGAATTTATTTACACAATATGTATTTACACAATTTGTACATTACTACCTACTGAAAAAATGTTAAATGTAATTTTCCAAAGAGCGGCTGCAATGATATTAAATCAAGTCAAATACCAATCGGAATTGAAACGTTCATTAAAAACTGACAGTACTAGCGCTGTTTTAAAACATAAACAGTCAGTAGTCGCTACATTTTTGCCGGAGAAATTGTGAATTTTCTTGGAAAAGTCTGCACCACATGAATAATGCATATAACATGGCGTCTATTGAACGGTATGATCGCCTACGCCATTGTTCGGTGCGCCATTCTTACTACAATACAAGCTTTGTCCTTCCCGAGCTCTTATGTAACGTAGCTTAACTGAAGCTGGAAAAAGCAAACATTTGGGTTAATTGCTTAAAATGGGATCAGGGGTTTGTGTTACTGTCGCCTGTTTAATGGCGAAAAGAGTACTTATTAGTGGCTTTATTCGGCTTTTAATCTACGAGTTTCGTAGACTGATTTGGCGTAGCGGTTAATAAATTCGGCTCACAATCAAGAAGACGGAGAGTTTTGGTATTTAGGGAGAGTTTTGCAGTTTCTTATGGCCTTTTAAGTTCTAAATATTATTATGTTATAACTATATCTAGACTTTATATTCTTTAGGTAATGGGGAATATGTTTTATATTATTATTTATATGTCTTGTCATCGAATAAAAAAATATTTATTATAGCTAAAACAATTGTACCGTATAATAAATGTTTAACTCAATATGAAACCATTATATAAAGGCGTATTTTTTATATAAATCGGGTCGTTTTTTCCTCACTTTCCATCGAGTGCTAATCTGTTATCGATAAAAACCACGCATCAAAACTTTCCCCAACAATAAAATTTTACGCGTTACATATACAAATAAAAAAGTGTTTGTGTGTGATATTGAAATAACTGTCTTTTTATTAAACATATTATTGTTTAAAAAATAGTTGTTTGGATTTTTTAAAGTGTATCTAACTTTATACAAATCTGAACAAGAATTTTTTAGAGTTCCGTACTGGAAGGGTAATCATGGGTAAATACGGGACCCTATTACTAAGCCGCTACCTCCGCTGTTCGTCCGTCTGTCTGTCAGCGGGCTGCATCTCACGATCACATAATAGGTAGACAGTTGAAATTTTCGGAGAATGTATATTTCTGTTTGCGCTATAACAACAAATAATAAAAAAAGACGTGTGGCACTCGGGGACTGCCGCGGTAAAGCTATTGCATAGCATTTTTTATCAACGCCATCTAGCGGTGAGAGGAGTCCCGTGTCAGGTTATTTTAATTACGGAATTTCTGGATTCGGTTTCCACGCTCAAGGCCCGCGATAGAAGCTATGCAATAGCTTAAAAATAAAAATAAATTCAAAAAGGGGCTCCCCTACTAGGAACGTGGTTTTTGGTGTTTTTTGGTTCGGGACCTTTTGTATGCGAGTCCGACTCGCATTTGACCGGTTATTAAAGTTCCCTTTCTGAGTGGTTAATAATTTTCCGGGCTAATTTGTGAAATTGTGGAACTGATTTTGATGGGCTTTGCTTGCGAGTAGAGGACACGGAGTGATCTCGGCTGTTTTTTATCACGCGAAATCAGTAGGTCATTTTTGTCTCAAGCTTTGACATTGGCTAGTTACCTACCACCCTACAGGCAAAGAAGTCGAACCAGTGGTAGATTCATTTGACGATTCGAAAAGCACTTTGTAAAAGTTTATTTGAATAAAAAAAATTCTATTCTATTCTAAGTGGCACGTGTGTAGTACAGATTCTATTGCGTGTAGTACAGATTAGTAATATGGGTTTAATTATTTATATTGCCATCTATATCGCCATTTTAATTTATAGCGACAGTAGCCCCAACGATTTTAGGTGTGGACGGACGAAAAACTGAGAGGTCGCAGGTTCATCTACTGTCACACCTACTCCTAAGAAAAGCTATCCGCTTATTTGGAAGAAAGAGGGGCATGGGTCACGTTCAGCTTGGCTGTTAATCTTGTCATCGATTGAAAAAAGGTTGTAAAGGAATTTTTGAAAAACCTAAAACAGTGCGTGTGAACTCGCAGTCAATAGCTAGTAAAAAATAAAGCTTGAATTTACACCCACTACATAGTCATTAGGTAGGAGGTTACGCGTACGTCGGGGCTTGATAACCCCAGCCAACATAAACTTAACGATTGCAGTACAATCCGTGCCAAACGGGAGCTTTCCCTCCATTGGTGCTGGGAAGTTTCAGATGTCAATTTTGAGGTTTTATTACAAAGGAATATGAGTAACAGACGGCACTTTTAATTTAATATTTCGACGGCTCACTCATTGTCGAGCATATTTTATGAAAATTTCGAATTAATGTCGCTATATTTTCAGTCAGACATATTTTGCGTAGAACCTTGATACGGCATATTTCTCTTATGCGTAATACAAATAAACATAGTAATTATTTATTACTATTATAATAGTTTAACATTCCATTATAGTTCAACTACAATTATTTCTTGGAGTAAATTCAATTATTTCTTGGAGTTATTGCAATAAATTTTATTGGAGGAAATTATACCTACTGTGTTAATAAAGTCATATTATGCGTAGTGTTACTTATGTTAAAATACGTGTACTTAAAAAAAGTACCTATTCCAAAATAGTTTTTTTTATTCGTTGACAAGATAGTCCATGACGGCGATCTCACCTGATGGTAAGTGACGATTCAGTCTAAGATGGTAAGTAGTGGGCTAACTTGGAACGGGTATGGCAATGTAGATTAAACCCATACTCCCTAATCGCTTTCCACACGCCATCGTGCCGGAACGCTAAATCACTTGGCTAAAACCTCCCACCAGACCAGACCAGAGACAATTTAGAAATTATAAATTCCTAACCTGCCCCCGCCGGGAATCAAACCCGAGACTTCCCAGTTATAAGACCACAGCGCTCACCACTGCGCCAGGGAGGTTGCTTTCAAAACCACATTATCGCTGTAGCATATAAAAAGAACGACTATACTTTATAAAACTTGATAAAAACAAATCGTTACAATTTGATCGTCAAAAAATATGGATAAACCAAAAGCGCTCACAAAAGTTTTTGGACGGAAAATTGTTTCCAAATTTTGTATCCCCCATCATCGAACACATGTTACGCGTTCGGGTTTTAGTTCAGACTTGATATGGGGCTGCGAGCCTATTATTAAAACGTTGAAAATTTTGTCTCTTGTGCGTGAGAAAATAACAAGTATTACACCTGTTATTTTCGGTTTACACCGCACATTACTAGCGAATAAAATTGAAGACGTGGGTTATATGTAATAATTGCTGTTTGCAACAATTATAACATAATCATCCATTGTCTTAAAGGCATTGCCGGCCAATTCCGGCCGCCAGCTCTCAGAAAGAGAAGAGTTAGTTATTTTTTCTTCAAATAAACTTTTACAAGTGCTTTTGAATCGTCGATGTATCTACCACTGGTTCGGAATGCCGTTCCTGCCTAGAAGAGCCAGCAATAAACTCGGCGGTTGCTTTTTTCAAAAAATTTTTTTTACAATAGGTAACAAAACTATGTTATGTACACAGTGCTTCCACAATGAAGTTTCAAAAATGCATAAGGCCTACATTTACATGTTACAATCCATCTTAAGACGGGCAGCCATAAAGCAGACCACGAGCATGACGCATGATACAGCCTTAGTTTCGCTAAACCATATTAGAGGGAACGTAACAACCCGCACCACACGACAAATACCACAGAAATGTTTAAAGACAGCATGACATACTTAGGCTACCCATGAAGGCAGTTCAGTTCAGACACCTTTTGAGAACATTATGGAGAACTCATAAGCATGCCTACGACGTTTTCCTTCCTCCTTAACTTCGCAACTTATGCTGAGATATATAGAGCGTGCTCTGACTCACCTCAGACTCAAGGTAGAAGTTAAAACGAGAAACAATTATGCTCTGACATAGACTCTGATCTGATAGATCTGATCTTGAGTCTGATCTGAGTGACAGTGCAGTCTATAGATTTAAGCCTTAGGGATATACTTATTAGGTAAATAGGAAAGTTAGAGGATAAATGCCTAGGATTTTAACCCAAGACCCCCCCCCCCACCCCCCCCCCCCTCCTCCCTCCTAAATTCTTAACCACAAGGATATTGCCGCTATTAACTATGAAAGCACAAGTAATTGTTATTACTCCAAACCCCGAATTACCAGCAAACACGTGTTACAGCCATCCGAGCTTCCAAATTCACAGTGAACTTTATTAAACTGTCGCCAATCTTGTCCATAGCGTGCAAACTGCTGTCAACATAAAAAATAACAGGGTCGTAAAAGTGTATTGTGGCTCTCCCGGGCAACACTCATTATGTGCGTGTAGTGCTACGAATCAATCTCGATCGCTGGTATATTTACTACCTATTGAGTCGTAATCCCACATACAGCGGGTTTTATTATTGTGTTAATAAAACGGTCTTGTAGTACCTAATTCGTATTACGGTACAGTGAGATTGAGCTTGAGTTGGTATTAAAAAATGTTTATAGTAATTAGAACAGGATTAATTCACTATGGCATTTATTTCAAAGTTGACAAAAGGTCCTATTTTTAATTTTCTCATTTTTTAGATTCAATAAAATAATTATACACTGCATCTGTGCACTGCATAGGTAAACTTACTTATAAAGTGCGCTAAGTTAATAATAATTATTTATTTGTTCTGTGGGTGTATGTATTTAAGAACCCATTTGCTACGTAAACATGACGTAACGTTTCATTTAAACAGAAATTTTAAATTAAAAATATTCTATTTCCTTCGAGTGTAGATAAACACTTTAACAAAAAATATAAGATATAGAGACATAAGACATAGAAGCAGAGAAATAGAGGGATATTAGATCAGAAGAAGATAACGGTGCACAGATATTTATTTATTTATTACCAGGGAAAATAAACCAATAAAACATAAACATAAAAAGGGCAGCTTATCTCTAAGGTTGAGGTAGGTATTTAAAAGTTAGATTGAGACATGAAAGATTCTAAATATTATCTAAAAGAAATGCTGTTTCAGTGCATCTTGATTTTCATTTATGGAAGTGACTGTTATGAGACAAGCTACGTATAATATCCGGCCCGTCCGCCGCACTCACTGGTATATACGGAGAATTATATTGTTATTGTTGTCATCGTTGTCACTTGTTGTGGTTTAGCACAAAACAAGGAGAAGAATCAGCCATGAGGGTAGTATTATCAAAAGAGAATATTTTAACATTAATTTCTTTCAGCTTAATCTCTCGTGTTTTTAACGACATAATACTGAAAATCTAAAACAAGACGTTCTTTTTCGTTACCCAATGTACGTCTACGTAGAAATCCACAGGCTTTGGTGACTTTGAGCTTGCGTCCCTTGTATCCAGCGGTTCTGCGTTCAATGTCTTTGCATATTGCTATTCCTATCTGTTTTTCAAATTTTGTCAAAATCGGTCTAGCGGCTTAGGCGTGAAAAGACAACAAACAGAAAGACTGATAGATTAGCATGGATAAGAACTCACGTGCCTACTTAGCAAGTTTGATAATGAACGAGGAACACTTTCAATAACTCAATTCAACTTTTACCGCTGCTACTCGGTTTAAGCGAGAAAAAAGAGACCCACCATAATTGAACCGATGTTCGAGTCATGAAATTCAAATCTCAAATCCTGAGACGTGAATTTTTAGGAGTTGTTTCAGTAACATCAGAGGATTTTGCTCGGCGTTCATGAATCAATCAGTTCAGACGTTTTCAATTTCAAATCCCTTATTTATCTTCAACAATATTCAACAGCCCTTGTAAGATCCGTGAGAAAGCGTGCCACTGATTAAACTTGGACTGCAGGGTATTTTCCTGGTCGATGGAAAGTCCACTTCAGAATTATTTTAGACTAGTTGATGCCCGCAACTTCATTCGCGTGGATTACGGTTTTGTGATTCCCGCGGGAAATCTCTTTTTTTTCCGGGCTTTGTGTTATTCCATACTATAATAATCTCTATGGCAAGCTTCAACCAAATAGGTTCAGTAGTTTTTACGTGAAAGAGTAACAAACATCCATCCATCCATCCATACTTACAAAGTTTCATCTCCAAAGCGCGTGTAATGGTAAATCTTCAGATACAGATTTGATTTTTACAGCAGAAGATCAAGTTTTATCCAAAAAAAAAAAAAAGAAAAATTACATGATATTTCCAAGGGATGATACTTAGTAATTTATATTTCTTTCTTTCGTAAAATTAGCCTTCCTTCTGTTTACCAAGTAAGTAACGTAAAGCTAACTACTTATAGTTAAGTGTGACGTGTAGTTAAGTGTATTGTATATTTTGTGTGTATAAAGTTGCGAAAACTTTTTATATCTTAACGAATTTCCTGGCGTAGCGCTGCAAGGAAGTCGATTTCCGGCTGAGTCAATTTAGGAAATGATATTTTTTTTTATAGTGGCTTAGGCGCTTAGAGTAGGTTCACGAGACTGATCGTATGATGGCATTATGTTTTTTTTTCATATATCTGATTTATTTTCCATATGAGTTTTTGTCGGCGACTTCGTCCGCGTAGAGTTAAAAGATTTTTGAAAATCGCACTGAAATCCTCTGTTTCTCCAGGATAAAAAGTAAGCCTCATTTACTCTCCAAGTACTCAGCTAAGTAGGTATACCACGTGTGCAAAAACAAAACTAGGTGTACTGTTGCACTTTTGTAACAGATATTGAATAAAGTGAAATGCATTTTTACAATATGATCATGTCAACGATTACTTTGTTTCGATAGATGTTGTAGTTCCAAAACATCTTTGGAAAATATCATCATGTTATCGTCACACTTTGGAGTTATAAAGTTACGGGTCGCACATCGACATCGTCAGTCATCCCAAAGTGGCCGAGTTCGGAATGGTTTGAAAGAGACACACGTCTCTGTGGACACCAGGCGATATCTTTTGTAAGGCTGTGTCTACAGAGGCGACCTTAGCGAGCTTTGTACGCGTTACTAGTCACTGACCATTATGAGTTTTTCACTTAAGCCAGCTCTATAAAAACGAAGTTTATTTTATGCTAATTACTTAGATTAGATATGAATGCGAAAGTGTGTTTGTTTGTTGGTGTGTTGGTTACCTTTCGAGGCAACGGATCGACGTGATTGGGTATGCCTAGTTGAGTGTAGGTACAATTGAGGACCTGGAGAGTGAAGGGTGCGAATTGTATCCATATAAGCAAAATGGATTTCTTGCGGTTATCTGTGGGAGAAAAAATAATAAAATAAGATGATTGTCAACCGCATGCAAGCGGTTTCCATCATATTTTTTTAGTTTTTAAAGTAAGATCTTATGTGCTATTTTTTTGCTTCTAATAAAATTTTGGTACTTATATAATTTACATTTTGGAAAGTATTTAATGTTATTAATTAGGTATGCATTAACTGTTTCGGAAAATTCCGAATATTGACCGTGTTTACATCAGGATCTAAGATGGGTAAGTACCTATATTGAATTCATATTATTATATTGGTGTAATTTAGATATTTTTATGATAGCCACTGTGAGAGACCTTTTCTCCATCCATTTCAACATATATTTGGAATTCTCTTACTTTACGATCATGCTTGGTGACCTAGTTTGGGAACATCGCGGGATCGGGAATAGGGTTTACGGTTTTCAATATTTGTTATCTACTATGTACAACCGTAGATCTTATGGGAATAGTTCAAGTTTCATTGCTAGTTTTCTCTACTATTTTCTAGGGAGAGCGATTTTATATCTGTGGCCTATTTTTAGAAACGAAAATATGCTCACATTAGGTTTCTTACATAATACGCAACAGCCTTGACGAGGTATAAGCCTGCTGGGTGACTGGTATCCAATTTACGCTCGTTGTTGTGGGGCTTCGACCGCAGCTCGATAATTGACACCGTAGGCACAACCGCGGCTGTAATAACCATTACAGGCGACAACCGAGTCATGCAAAAACACCAAATTACAGCACGTCGCCGTCTAGAATGTCCAATCTTCTAATGCTTTATTATTGTTCGGGCCATTGTGACTTCCCAATAAAAATAACGTAACTCACCGTCCCAATAGTGTGCTCTTATAGGTTTAGTTTAGAAAGTTGGCATCTTGTCCGTAGCGGTTATTTCGAGTTCCCTACATAGGTTACCGCCGGCGGCCGCACAAAAAAGAAGGCTCTATTTAACGGGAATCGAAGCGGAAAAAAGCGTTTTGAGTCCCGGAGTCAAGAACTGGATTACTGTGGCCGGACCGAAAAACAAATCTACTACGATTTACGTACCGTAAACTCGTTACGCGATGTGAACGAGACGAGTTCGAGCGAGTGTGGAGCGATAGGAGAGTTTGTATCTTGTCCCGGTCATGAAAGGGTCGAGTTCGGGTTAAGCGAGTCCCGGATCCCGGTAGAGATACGCTCGGTGCGTAGACGGGGCGGCGAGAGAGAGGCGAGCTTATGCGCTGCCTGTACAGAGGTTCGCAGGTTCATTCCATTCGTTAAGAATTGTCGTTATCACAGTCGCTGTTCGGCAGTCGGGCGGCGAACTCGTTGCAGCGAGCTATTGTTCCCATCGCGCAGATATCCAGTTCGGCAGAAGTTTTACGAACATCGCGTTCGGAAATTGGAGAGCCGGCAGCCGTTTCCGATTCGTGACTGATTACGATACTCCATGAAAGTGAAACCGAACGATTGACTCGCTATAACAGAATTGTGTAAGGACTTTACTTTGGGTGTTAAATCGAGTGACTAAGTGGGACGATCCAGCTGAAAAGTGAAATTTAACTTATTTTGGACTGGTGTCGATATCAGCGCAGTTTTGTAATAAAACTGTGTCTTGATTATTGAGGCTCGACTTCGATTAAGTACTTCCTTATACGGTAAGTCATCATTTAATAATATTGTAAGTATTTAATAGTATTGTAGTGTGTGTGTTAGAAAAGTCTAAAACTATTGTAAACTAATCAAAATTATAAGTTTGTAATCGACATTTCATGTAAATGTTTTGAAATAAAAACGAAAGTTACTCAAAGCATAAAGAGATTGGTGCAGTGATGAATGCAAATTGCTTTTTAGCAAGCTATATATTTTTGGCTTAAAATGGGGGAGTCGGTTCAAGTATTCATGAGGAAAAAATGAAATATCATTATAGGCTGGCGCTGAAGTTATACAGTAGCGTCGCATCGTGATTTAAAAAACAGTTTTATTGCCGCTTAGCTCACTTTTATGTGAGCTTTTGACTTTTATTTTGTAGTAAGTAATAACGCGTTTTATAACATTCGTGCAGGATACAAACTACAGTTAGGTACCTATGTAGAGAACAGATTTTAAATTATAGTTTTGTATGTGTTTACTTAGCTATTCTCTACGCATAAAATATGACCATAATATTTTTACTAAGGAAGATTGAAATACGTTCTACTTACTCAAGCAGGATTAGAAGCTTTTTGCTGGTGTTCTAACTCTGTAGAACCAATAAGAAACTTGCCTCGTTCAGAAGCTTTTCGAGTGTGTAAGTAGTGTGTAAGCTATAGATAAGTCTACGCCGCTGTTTCGGCGTAGCACTTAAGTAAGTCACAAGCTAAGCTTATTTCCTTAAATCTATTGTTATAGTCTTAATGTGTAGATTTTTTAGTGTCATCGTATAGTCGTTTTAATCGATAGATGTGGACGTCCACAGCTGGGCTCGTATAGGCTTCTTGCTGGGATTTTCGTAGTGGTTTAATTTACACTTAAAAGAAATTACCCCTGAACGCGCTTCTTACTTATATTAATCAGGCAAACTAAGTGAGATTATATAAGACACTTTTTAGAATCTAGAAACTGATACCTATAATAACTGTACTTTGCCAGATTGCTGTAACAATTAGTACATAGGAAGGTAGGTACATACTTATCAAAGTTACTGCTCGGCTCGAACATTATTTTATGTAATAAAATAATTTGCGAAAATCTGAAAATGTGATTTTTACACATAGTTTCTAGAAATTACCTACAAAATGTCATGAAATTGATTGGTTAATATTCAAATAAGAATCAAAGTTTATTTATATTGGGCGCCAAATAAACTCTCTATATGGTATTAAATAAGTATTATTCTTTAAAATATCTTGCAAATTTTTTGTAACACAATAAGACAAACATTTCTGTTTAGTTAAAAAATATTTATTATGTAATTGTCTACTCAACCTTAAATTGAATTTTCATAATTTATAGAGCGAAGAAAATGAATTATCAACAACAAAACGCCGTATCCGTCAGGTTACAATGGTGTCGATTGTGATCGCAAGCTTTGTCTTTGGTACAGATTACAAAACAAGAGTTGTTTGCTTTCAAATAAAACACTTGTTTCGTAATCAGATTTACGTGGGCCTATGGATTTTATTACAGTGTTCAATTAATTAAAAGAGAGTAAAGCTGCTTTTCGACAAGGGTTGGTGAAGAATATTTACGAATAAAATTCTTTTCAAACAACCGACTTCAATCAAATGCCACTCCAAAGTATAAAATTATTTTTAGTTTGTACATTCGTTGAAGTCGGGCGGGCCGTTTGTTGAAGTAGCTCGTGTTACTCTCAGTTCTCAAATATATCCTTGCAAAAAATCAGGTCAATCCGCTGCTCCATGATTGAAGCACAAAACAACAAACAAACACACTTTCGGATTTATAATATTAGCAAGGATTAGTTCATCTAAACTGAGGTAGGTTTGACATTAGTGAACCGTCTTTCGCTGTTTCCACTTTTTTTGACAGCAGCGAAACTACAGCGGAAGTTGGTGTCGTATTTTAATATGCGTCTATGTCCAAGATTCCGCTGCTACGATTTTGCATCCGAGATTGCGTTAAAGACAATTTTTAATTCAAATTCAAAGGAGATCCTCCACTATTCATACATTTTTGGGCTAAATCTGAAAGTGCCGGCCAAAAAAAAATTTTGCTGTATTTCGTTAGAACTTGTCCCCCTAAACATTTTTTATTATGACACCAAAGCTGTAGAACCATTGACCTTGGTTTTATTTAAGTTTAAAAATCTGTATTTTTTCGAATATAATGAAGAGTTTCTAAGACAATTTTTTTACTTTTTTGGAGTTTTGTTAAGTGCTACCTATCCGATCCTGACCACACACCTAAAAATACCACATTGTGCATCTTGGCTGGAACTACCACGGAACCCCACATGGTGGAATGGATGAAACACCATCTCAGATGGTGATATGGATGAAACACCATCTCAGATGGTGATTAAGGCTGACTGGGATCAACCCATTTGCAGAAATGATGATTGGGATGGTTTCAGTGGACTCCACTTGCCACATGTCGGAAACCTCGTGAGCCAGATCTAGATACTTTCGTTTTTCTCTGTCGCCACTCTCACGAGGATTTCGCCATGTTCGATGGTGATGGCCACTAAAAACACCCTCGACTGTGCCCGATCCATCAGCACGATATCAAGGTTATTAACCAGAATCATCCTGTCCGTGATGATGGACCGGCCCCAGTAGAGCCGTACCCCATCACGCTTAAGTTTTGTCACCGGTGTGTACTTATAGTCTTTCATTCGGGAAACCGTGCTTCAAGCTCTTGGTGAAGGATTTTGGCTGCTTGGTTGTGCCTGTGGAAATACTCCGTGTTAGCAAGAGCCGAAAATCCCGATTGCACGTGCCTGACTGCCTGAGTGACTCACTGGGATGGCGACAAGCTCAACAAATGTTGATAGTGCCATCCTTTAGGATGTACTTTCGGTAGTTCCGCGTCTTAACTACCTGATCTTGTACCTTCGGTTTCCCTAAAGAGGTCAACGAAACGCAACCATTGCATGGACGCTTCTTTATCCACGTGAGGCTCATTAAGAGAGACAAAACCATAGACTCAGACAATCGCCCTGGAAGATACACCGCCGTATCCTTATCCGATAATCGGCAGCTGTCAACCGCTCATCATGAAGACAAAGGATCGTGCTCCATTGCCCCATACACTCTCCGAGGAAGTTTCGAACTGTACTATCGACTTTGTACAGCTCAAGGACCCTCAAGAACCATAAATGGGGCACCAAGTCGAATGCCTTCATGCATTGTTAATCCAGGCTGTGGGGAAATTCCGGCAAGTTAGTTTAACCAGTTGGCTCACGATGGAGTCGATGAGAAGGTGCTTCTTAGTACCACGACTATTGTACCGACATCCGTTCTGAGCCCCAGACATTATACTATTCTCCCCTACATGACGGGAAATCTTAAGGCTCAAAACGGATGTCAATGTCTTATAGATGCTAGTAAGATATGTGATGGGGCGGTACTTGTCAGCGGCATCGGTGGACTTTGGAGCTAAATGAGTGATTCTGGTGGTGAAAAGGCTCGGGAGTGCCCTTTGCTCGAGAGCTTCTTGGAATTGTTTAGCCAGATAGCATGGCAGAACGAAAAACCAGAAGTGATGCAGTCCATCGGATCCAGGACTTTTCCAGTTTGCGGCCCGGCGCACCGCACCAAGTACATCCTCTGGAGAGATGGCGACTGGGTTCATCGGCTATATTGAGGCACATGCTTCCTCTACCGCCGCAATCCAAGAGCCCTCCTCAAGCATCCATCCATCCATCTCTCTTGACCACACTCTTCGCCAAAAGGCGATGAGGTCAGCCGGGCTCGGCTGCTGAAAGGTAGAACAGACTGCTGGGCACTCCAGTTTTTATTATTATTATTAGAAACATTTCATTTGGTAGGAAAAAATACAGATTTTTAAACTTAAATAAAACCAAGGTCAATGGTTCTACAGCTTGGATGTCATAATAAAAAATGTTTAGGGGGACAAGTTCTAACGAAATACAGCAAAATTTTTTTTTGGCCGGCACTTTCAGATTAAGCCCAAAATGGATGATGTCCTTTATTTATTTCATGTAGGCTACCTTGTAGCACTTATGACACGTCATAATTCTACCACTAATTTTAACTTTTATTACTTCCATAATATATCTATTCATAACAGAATTCAATACCTATTAATTGTTTGGAATCAATAACAGCTAAAACTTAATTTTTAAAACAAATAAGTTGATAAGTTTTTTGGATAATTTATGAATTTGTTTTGCTTTTCTTCTATAACTTCCACTCACCAGACTCTTTAATTTTTTGTCTAATGCTTTGGTCTATAAGTTATGGTTTAAATTGTGTTCACTTTGTTTTAAGTCTATATATAAATTTATATTCATATATGTCTCTTATATTGCCTAAGCCTCAGCACATTAATTACGTTCCCAATGTATTATAATTACCGAGGTAGTTATCTAAACTACGTTTACTATTGTCATTGAAGTCATAAAGTTTAATTGATTTTATAATTAGGAACTTCGGCTAGTTGGGGAATGTGGTTGAAGGGTTTGCTTAAAGAATAAGGATCGCCGCCCGCCCTAACCCACGGGTTCCATTACCATAATTTTACAACCCCTTTATTATGTAGAGGCCGATCCACGTTGACTGTGGTAAGTTAATTATAACAGATTCGTATAAAACTTGTCATAATAACAATGCCGTGCTTTGAATAAAACTAAAAGTGTTATCTATGTTGATATGAATTGTCTGGAAACCGCCTTTTTTACCGAACGGCACTCCGAACCAGTGCACAGTGATAGATTCATTTGATGATTCAAAAGCACTTTGTAAAAGTATATTTGAATAAAAAACTTTTCTATTCTATTCTTAGTGTTCAATAAGGTTGCGAATATTTAAAAAAAATAACGAGCAGATTTTTAGCGTGAGACAGTGTTTTAGACTGGAAATCACTTATCGGCTGGAACCTGGAACGATTTGTTGAAGGTAGCAAGAAGTGTCTGGATGACAATGGTGGAGGAACGTATGGGGTGCGTTCAAAAAGGCCTATGACCATCAGACGTGCCACTGATTAGATAGGCTATGATGATTTTAAGACACCTAGTCAAGAATTAAGCTAGATTTAAATTATAAACTTCTAGGTTCCTACTTACAAATATCTACATGATATTATAATATCGAAATTCAATCGTGAATTGTTATGAATAGCTTGCATAACATGAAATAAGTTCATGTTTTCAAATATTTTTATTAATAAAATAATTGGCAATTAAGTTAAACAAATTCGAATTCTTTTTTCCGCTGAAAAGTATAAAATCGTCGAACGTATGTAATTAATCGAATGCAATATATTTCAATGAACACGGTTTCATTGAGGCTATATTTCAAACGAAGAAATGTATTTTGTTTTTGCTCTGTGTACGATGTACGCCCTCTTTAGATATAATCAAGTGATGTCGGCTTCAGACTAGGGATGTCATGGAGGTTATCTTTAAGATTGGACATTCATCAGAGATGTAGTCGGATATTAGAGTTATATGTATATTTCAAGTCGAAAATTATAATTTAGAGTTTTATAAATTAATCCTACTAATCAATGACCTTCTATACACTACTAATATTGTGAACTAAGGCAGGCTTTATTTTATCCCGGGAAATTTAGGATTTCTCGTGGGTTTCAAAACTCCTAAATCCGCGTGGACGAAGTCGTGGGTATCATGGCTCCTAGTCTGGTATAAATGTATAGGTATAAAATATATCATGAAAAGAATCCAAATCCAAGATAGCCTCCACCCAGCCGCCACCACAATTTTTACGTATTTTAATCTGATGCCCTAATTGATGAAGAGATGTGAAGTACCTGGTACCTTCCTATTCTATTTTTAGCTTTTAGTTCATTATTTGCATCGTTATTACGTTTCTTTACAATAAAACCGTTTAATTTTAAACTTTTTTAATTTATTTTTTCCTTTCGTAATAGGAGTCTTGAAAAATTTTTAGTCGAAACCTCCCATGCCCATATTATCTGTAACCAAACATGGTAACATCTCTACTTGTGGTGTCCACTTCAGACGATAATAATAATAATCGGACTCCTAAGGAGATGATAGTATTTTTTGCTTATTACTTTTCGATTCATATCATACATTGTATTCAATAATGAGGTAGCGATTACAATCGATGTAATATACGCGTGCCTGACAACATGAGGTTTTGAGATCAATGTTGATTCATCAGATAAAGTTGATATCGTGCTAAGAAACCAGGTTGATTTTATCCAAACTAATATCGGATATGTAAATGTCTTAGGGAGGCCACATACGATCAAGTTTGCCGTCAAGTTTGCATGAAGGATTGGAAAAAAGAATCGATACCTGAGTAGTAATCGATACTTTTGGTTCGATACCTAGGAAAGCTCCAGAAAGCTGTATCACTCCATCGAGCGAGATAACGCTAAAGGTCAGAAAGAGAATAGTACTATAGACTTTGTCTGCTGTCTGACGTGTGAAATCTAGTGATGACATGAAAGTATTAAGTATTTGGGAAATTACGGTAACTAAGCAGATTATTTATTCTCTTTCTGATGTCTAGCGTTATCTCTCTCGATGGAGTGGTACAGCTTTCGGGAGCTTTCCTTAGTATCGAACAAAAATATCGATACTGCTCAGGTGTTAAACTTTTTTTCGAATCCCTAAGCATCATGCAAACTTGACAGCAAACTTGATCGTATGTGGCCTCCCTTAGGACTTCACCAACTGGGTGGTCTGATAAACAGTAAGAGTCAAAGTCATGCAAATTCTATAACATTGCAAAAATGGACACCAACAGAAACTGCTGGAAAGAAGTAGAAAGTAGTAGACCGAGATCGAGAGAGTAACATATAGGATATACCTGTTATCCAACAAAACCAACGGGTCCGCAGGATTTTTACAAACCTAATTCCACGTAGACGAAGTCGAGCTCAAAAGCTAGTAACAGTATAGTAAGTAGGTACTTGTGCAAGCTTCGATCTTATTAGTTATTGCAGAGATTAAAAAAATATATTATATTTTACTTTAAAATCCGTATCAGTCGAATCGTAAATGTTTTTTGGTGAATTCCGATGAGAGTTTTGTAGATATTTCATTTGGATATAGCAATAAAATTTCGAGGACTCTGAATGAATGAAAAATAAATTGCAAGACTGTCGGGTATTGTGAACAATATCTGGAGAATATTTCCGGCAACACCTTACCATCCGCTGTGCTTTAGCTCGTAAGATAAGATTAATGATGGGGGCGAAGAGTCTTAAACAAACATATTTTTTATGATTCTGGATATTTTCCTCGACAACAAAAGCAAAATTTTGATCGACACTTAAAATCTTTTACAATTGGCGGCCGATAAAAACTCAAACTGAAAGTTTTTCAGAAAAGTTGAATGTTCAATCATCATATTTTGTTACACTTTTAGTGTCCTAGCAAAAACTTCAACCTAATAACACGAATGGACACATGAAATATAGCCGGATTCCAATGATTCTTTTTTGTTGTTATTTTTTTTTCATTTGAGAATTAAGCGATGTAACGTCAGATTTGAGCCGAAGTAGTTAAATTATATTTGATCATCCATGCAAATTGACATATTAACGCTAACTCCATTGACCCGTTCAATATATTAAAAACTGCGTGGCTATTTGCATAAAATTTAAAAATTGTTAAAACTTGCTGAAACCGATAATACTTAAGCGTGTTAAACCCTTTTTTAGCAACTAATATAAACACCCATTTATATATAATATTGAAATTATTGTTTTTAATAATTTGTATTTTATCTTTTTCTGTAGATTTCTGCAGTCATAGCGTTAAAATATTGTTAAGTCTTCTTAGGACCATCCCACGTGGGCTTGTTTGTGTTGTGTGTGGCTTAGGAATTTTTTTTATATACATTATAGGCACACGCTTGACCACACCTGATGGAAAGTGATGATGCGGTCTAAGGAATAATAAGATTAGGCTAGCAGATTAGGTTGTCGTATTGTGACATTTTAATAAGTCTACTAAGGCTATGAGTAGACATGTAAGGATATCGGAGATGTTGGTAATTTTATGTTTATCCTCCGGGAAAGTGGAAACTCGTTGCCCCTCGGCACTGCCCCAACATGAGTTGACTCGGGAGATGAAATTGATGATACTGCAAACTAACACAAGCTGTAAGAAAGGGAAAAGCTACTTCATTCTTTTACACAGTTAAGTTTTGTTACAGTGTTAAGTTATATTCCTATAAGTAACAAAGTATTTTTAAGCGAGTATGAAATAAATAAAATTTTATAATATTTACACAACGGGATACTCGTACAAGTTAGCCAAAGATAGATTTAAAAGGAAAACGTGACTGACTGATGACTGACTGACTGATTGATCTATCAACACACAGCTCAAACCACTGAACGGATCGGGCTGAAAGGCATACAGATAGCTGTTATGAAGTAGGCATACGCTAAGAAAGAATTTTTGAAAATTCAACCCCTAATAGGGTACAAAATCCAACTTAAGGTGAGCGAAGCGGCGGACATAAACTAGTCATTCATAAATCAATTAGGTTAAGAGGCTATTATTTCGAAATTACAGAGTATAATTTCTATTTATATAATAAATATATATTATGGACATTTATATAAATTTTGAAAGTCAGTTTCCGATGACCGCAATTTTATCGACCAGACAATAATCTGGTGTTAATCAATCACACTTGTTGGTATAACTGACAATATTCGGCGGCTATTCTAGCCATAGCTGATTGAACGTTGAATATTGCAAATGCGATTCAATTATAAGATGGTCTAATGGGATTCGATGAGTTTGATTTCACTAAATTCAACTAGGTTTCCTTAACTTAGTTAAGCTTGCTTGTAAAACTTACATGCCCCTTAAATT
Source organism: Hipparchia sbordonii (assembly GCA_038048805.1). Classification (NCBI taxonomy): domain Eukaryota; kingdom Metazoa; phylum Arthropoda; class Insecta; order Lepidoptera; family Nymphalidae; genus Hipparchia; species Hipparchia sbordonii. The sequence continues at coordinate 8,188,357 of CM076109.1, read as the reverse complement.
CTGTGCGGGAGCAAAGTTCGGGTTCCAACTCCTCAATCCTGATGCTGCAGGGATACTGCCTCCCTAAACTGTAGGGATTTAGGAACTGTTGTTTATATAATTATTGTTGGTACCAAGTTAAGCTACATCGTTTAATTCCAGAATCCTGATGCTGCAGGGGTTCTGTCCACCTAAACTGTGGGGGTTTAGGAACTGTCGATTGTGAATTGTAGAAGCGGACGAAGTGTGGTTTTTTGTTGTTTGAATTTTTGGTTTGTCTTTCAATCACGTCGCAACAAAGGTACGTATCGACATGATTTTTTGAATGGGTATAGTTGAAGCCTGGAGAGTGACATAGGCTACATTTATGCCGGAACAACAAATGTTCCCGATGACTTTTAAAACCTAACTTCACGCGAGAAAAGTCGCGGGCATCAGCTAATATAATGTAATCTTCTTCTTCTTCCTCCTAGCGTTTGTCCCGGCTTAGGCCAGGGTCCGCTTTCCTGCTGAGCTTCTTCCACTTTGCACGATCTAAAGCGTCTAAAGCTAATATAATGTAATATATTCGTTAATATTTTTTGAATATTTTGGGCGTACAAGTCAAATAATAAACAATTGAACCAGATTGAGGACAATGTTTGAAACAAGGTTTGAAAGGCATAATACTTATAAGACAATAGCCTGACACAATTAATTTATACACTATACTTCAGCTGAGTATATTTCTACATAATATTATAATTCCCATTGTTTTGAATTAATGATGATTTTAAGTCTAAGCAGATATTTAACGAGCACATTTACTCTTGATGTTCATGCAATAGTTCATTGAGATCATTATATGAGTCGTTCATTGTATGAGTTATTCATAATACACAAGTTATTTTTGGTTCAATATATTATGTAATTAGAACATAACTTGCTATGTGTACTTTGTATGTTTGATAAAAATTAAAAATAATCTACGCAAATAAAATAACGAAATGATTTAGAAACCTCTAAGTTAGTTAGAGTGATTTAGAAGCCTCTTATGAAACTCATTTACTTAACTACATATTAAAATTTGAACAATAGGATAACTCAGACATGATTTTTAAAATGTTTGCCTGTCTGTCTGTTTGAACTGGTTTATCTTTGAAACAGCTAATAAGCCTCAATATAATTAAGCCTCAATAGCCCAACGGTTAAAGATGCGGACTGAAAACTGAATGGTCGCAGGTTCGAATCCCACCCGTTGCACTATTGTCGTACCCACTCCTAGCACAAGCTTTCCGCTTATTTGGAGGGGATAGGAGGATATTAGTCAACTTCAGCTAGGCTAATGTTCTTTTTTTAAAAAAGAAAAAAAAAAAAAAAAGAAAAAAAAAAAAAAAGCTAAATCGATTAAGATGGTAAAAAACAGCAACTTAGGTTATATTTTGGAAATAATTAGGCTCGAAATTTCATCTTGACGAAATTTGGCATTGAGATAAATTGCAAAATGGTCACAAAAATATCTGATAAGCCTATTTTTAACCCTGCAATGATTCACGGGTAAAAAAAATCAAACCTCCCTCGGGAGTTTTCAAAAATCTTTATCCATGACAAAAAAAAAACAGGAAAATGGATTGAATCGTAATCGGAACGGAAATTCACTTTCCAAAGATGAAAATAGAAGCGGAACCATAAACGGAAACAGAAACTAAACGGAAACTGCAATGCAATGAAAACTGAAACGTAACGAATCCTTTGCTTCGTGGCTGCGTGATACAAGGACAAACCAAAAAAAAACACTTCCGCATTCATAATATTAGTATTTAACTTATAATCAAAGATAATATTTTCAATGGCCACTGTTTTATTTAATGTGGTATGTATTCCCTTTCAAATGTATGTACATAAATCTGAGATTTCAAAATAAATCCACATAGTTTTTAATTTTGAAATCTCAGATTTCTCTTCGTGGTTTTTGCTTGCAAACTCGCAACTAGTACTTAGTTAATGAACTCTTCATGAAAGGCGCATAACCTTCTTGTAGAAATAATAAAATCTGTAAAATATATTATGCGAGTGAGCAATTAAGTCTCTATTAAGAAACTCTTCACGCTTCGTTCATCGAATTATTTCAAACAATTTTTTTTAAGTGCATTATTAAGGTACAAAATACGGTAAACAGTCTTTGAAATAATTACTCAATCAAATCGTTAAACGGGTTATTAATATTTACACCTTTCGTAAATTTCAGTGAAGTAGGGGCAAGCCATAAATGTTACGTAAATAAATACCTTACCTAGTTTCTCAATATTTGTTTGTAATATGCTAAAGGGAGGTCACCGACGGCGTCTTTTTGCAGCGATACAGTTGTAAGAAGACCGCGATACAGTCGCGATGCTGTCGCAGGTCGTATACCTTCGCCCATAATAACGATTCTGCATCGCTACTGTTGCGATATAGTATCCATACAGACGCGATGCAGCATCATACAGTCGTGCGCAGTAGTGACTACCTGTAAACGCCTGTGGCCCCCGCTCATTGTTTACTCAATGTCGTCAGAAACAATCGCGCATTAGTAGCGATACAGAAGCGAAGCTGAATCGCTGCCTACTTTGTATTTTTATACAAAGTAGGCAGCGATTCAGCTTTTACGCTACTAACGCGCGATTGTTGTTTGTTGAGAATAAAAACTAGGCTTGAATGAAAAATCTAATTTAGTCGAGTTTAAGGAAGACTATCCACTACACTCTAAAATACTGCGTGGGACAGGCTATTGGTGATTAGAGTTTGCCAAATAACTTACTTAGGAATTGTGATACTTTTTTTTGGAAACTCGATACTTAACAAATCTAGTCGCAGTTAAGTGCAAGGTTCTTCCTCTAAAGGGAAAACTATAATATCTACTCTTATATCTCTCTAAAAATACCTAATCGATTGCAAAGTTGCTGAGTTATGTTCCAGCTAAGAATAAACTGTATTTCATTTCGGTGAAACGTCTGAGAGGGGACTAATACGCGAAAAATGGTCTTTGTTATCACTAAGGGCTGCTCGCGGTGGATAGCAATTTCCTGCTGAAAATGGGGGCTAAGTTTATGTAATTGGAGAGCGTTCCCGTGTTTTATTTTGTTGTTGAAAGTCTAATTATTATATTATAGCTATAATAAACATTTTCTTTGGCTGAATGCTTCCTTCGATTAGGTACTTGTAAACTTCCTGAAAAATAATTTTTCCATCCTACTTATATCACTCGATATAATCCCCGGCAAGAATCTTTTGGACGAATAACGTTTAACTTCGGCACAATTCACACAAAGCTTTCATCTACTGTATCGGATTATCATAGACTTATTTTATTATACTAATAGCTGAGTCCCGCGACTTCGTCCGCGTGGAATAAGTTTAGAGTGACTTGCTCCTATCCGCGAGAAGTTATATCCGATAATATTTAGTAGATCTTTACCAAAATTGGACAAAATATTTCTAATAATTTCAATTTTATCCTTTATATTGACCCGGAGTATTAGCCACCAAATTTTATTCAAATTCGTTAAGTAGTTTTCGCGTGATGCGCGCACAGACAGACAGACAAAGAATTCAAAAAAAATTGTTTTGGGTTCAGTATCGATAAAATTAATTAATTACTTAAATAACAAAAATAAGCATACAAGACTAGATTAAATTGTTGTCAAGTTGAAAGACTACTTAAGCAAATTGCTCGGCTAAATAAATGCCAGTTTTTTACCTAACGCTTGATAAAATGTTTCGCATTCTATGAACAAACGGCCCAGGCTCTCAAACAAAAGCGCTACAAAGTACAAACATAATTTTTTGGCAATTTACCGAGGTCCGGTGTCGTTTTTAACTTGACAACTGAGATAGAAGGTCAATTGTGGATAAAAACCTAGACTTATTTATTTATTGAAAATTTTATTCTAAAATAATCCATAACTAAATTCTAAATTAAAACAATAAAATTAAACTAAACAAAACCTAGACGTATTTAAGTTTATATTTTATTATCGTGTTATTTACGTAAGTTCTGAATAAATAAAATGATTGAACTATCTAACTAATGGTAGTTAGATTAGTGAACAGCGAAATCACTAATTTTGCCGTTGATAGTCAGGACTGTGGCCTTAGTGTAAAGTGGTAAACTCACTCAGGGCGTGACTCCCGGAGATGTGGGTTCGATTCCCGCCAGACGCACAATTTTACATAGATAGATCAATGTGCGGAAAGTGCGCAAATATTAGGTAGGTGAAAGGTTTATTTTAAGTAGGTAATTTCCTTCAACAATAATACGAGAACGAGTATAATATCACTAGTAACACTAACCGTTTATTTCAAGCGAGCAATGAGTACCTATACTCAAAGACAGGATACACCGTTACAAATCGTACTAGAATTTAATATAATAATTATGTACCGTTACCAAAGATTGGACAAAGACGATCGCCTTAATTTTAATTGACCTTCAAAAATTATATTAGTTCATTTGCAATTTTATTCGTAACTAGCTGATTCCCGCGACTTTGCCCGCGTGGAAAAAGTTCAGAGTGACTTGCTCCTATCCGCGAGAAGGTATGAGATATATTATCAGCTAGTATATTATAAAATTTAATTAATCTACTTACTATTACTTACTTATTTAATATGTTGTTTGTACATTTATGTTTACAAAATCAGGTTTAAATGTTATCAAATTATTCTCATGTGATATCAGTTGATAACAATTATTATGTTCAAATGATAATGATTTTTAAAGCCTTTGGGAAGCATTAATTTTGTGAAACCGACGTCATAATATCATTTATATTTTGTAGGTAGGTATAATGTATTTTGTACAGTAAGTAGGTACTAGTTTTTGGCCGCAATTTCGTTCGCGTGGATTTAGGTTTAAATCCCTGGGGAACCCTCTGTTTTTCTGGGATAAAATATAGCCTACGCCACTCTCCAAGTCCTCAAGTATACACGGTTGTACGCAAAGTTTATCGGCCGTAGTTTCTCTAGCAGCTGCATAATATAGGTGTTTGCTTGGTGTGGATAGCAATTAAAGTATCAACCAACTATAATTTAACTTGCATGAGTAAGATCCGTGTAAAATATAAATGCCCTAGTCCAGAGCATTGAATCATACTATCTATCGAATGTATTGGAATAAATTGAGTCTTGAGAGAATTGAGCCTTAACATGGGTAGCCTAAGTATGTCATGCTCTCTTTAAAAATTTCTGTGGTGGTGTCGTGTGGTGCGGGTTGTTACGTTCCCTTAACTATGGTTGAGCGAAGCAACGCCTGGATCATGCGTCATGCTCGTGAACGGGTGCCACCAACGGGAATGGGTCTACTTTCTGTCTGCACGTGTTAACATATTGTATTGGATTGTTTGTAGGTAGGTATTTGAAACTTCATTATGGAAACACTGTATACGTAGCATATTTAATATTAGTATTCAATTCGATGCCTTAACATGGGTACCCTAAGAATGTCATGCTCTCTTTAAACATTTCTGTGGTGGTGTCGTGTGGTGCGGGTTGTTACGTTCCCTCAAATATGGTTGAGCGAAGCAACGCCTGGATCATGCGTCATGCTCGTGAATGGGTGCCACCAATGAATAGGTCTACTTTCTGTCTGCCCATGTTAACATGTACTGGATTGTATGTAGATATGCATTTTTGAAACTTCATTGTGGAAACACTGTAAACATAGCATAGTTTTGTTACCTATTGTAAAAAATTTGTTTTCAAAGAGCAACCGCCGAGTTTATTCCTGGCTCTTCTCGGCAGGAAGGGCATGCCGAACCAGTGGTAGATTCATCGACGATTCAAAAGCACTTGTAAAAGTTTATTTGAATAATAAATATTTCTATTCCATTCTATTCTATAATTAAAGTTGATTTTATTGTCGAGTAAGGGTGCCACTGACACGGATATTGCTAACTGACCGTGAAGATAGCGTTTTCTCTGCTGGCGTCGATGCAAGTGCGACTTTCTTTCGGCGCACGACCGTGCCGTGTCGAATGCGACCATTGAGTTATAGATCATGGAGGTGCAGATTTATGGGTCTGTGTGTCGTTTCTCTAAAAATGATTGCATCAGAGTAACGATCGCAATGGCCTCTGATTGGCTGAATTTATGGCGTTCTTGCTGCATCAATGCATTGTTGGTCCTTCACACACGATTGAGAATATTACGGAGAAATCATTCACTATTTCATATTTAATTCCTTAAACGCACATAATTCCGAAAACTCAGAGGTGCGTGCGCGGGATAGATCTGTCTCCTCATCGGGTGGTTGGAGCCTCCTTCTCCTGAAGATGAGGAGACAGATCTGTTATTATTATTATTATTACATTGTGGCTTATTCTTTTGTACGCAATCTCTAAAAAAATATTTTGGTTTGGCGGATTACAGCAAGTTAAGTTTATTGTTCCTTGTGTATTAACGGACATTCTCGCCTCTATAGTAGGTAAGTTCTTGACACCTCTCTGGATCCAACCAATTATTACAGAAAAAAGGTACTCCGATTTAGTTGAACTTTTTCGTATTTGGCAACTTGGTCAAACGCCAAAAAAGCGCGACGACCTCTATAGCGGTATTGCAGTGAAAATGCAAAAATATATAACTTGTAGCCAACTTGAAGCTCATGGTTAAAAACTGTATGAGGGTCACTGACCTCTATTAAAATACACTGGATAGGTTGTGACAAAATAAAATAATAATTGAATATCGCTATTTTAGCGCCGATTGCTGTGTAGGTTAACGGAGCTAATGTGAATTGTTAGGAATTGAATTGCGTGTACCTTCGGTGCGATGTTTCGTATGAGAATGAGTGCCGAAAACAGTCGAATTCGAGAAACTCTCTTTATGTAACTAGTCATAAATCACACATTAGGAGATCCAGTATATTATAGCTCAATTGGCTCCTTCTCATTGTTGATTTGGCGCGCCCACAGTTATATATTATACCACTGTTGTCACAAACAAAAATCTTGCTCCACGGGACATGCCTGTATTTATTTGCATCGGCTGCATTCAAGGTAGATACATTACGTTGGGGATAGTGCTAAACCACGTATGTACATTTGGTAAAAACCGCGTATCTACACTAATCACAGTTTTACAGTGGAAGTTTAAAACTTTACTTTCTTATTTCTACGGCTTTTGGACTAATTTTGATACAGAGAGTATTAATTCATGTGTGCTATGTATTGATAAAAACAGATATCTTTTAAAGTGTTTAATTTAGTCGCTTCGACACTGACGCGATTTTGATTTGACCACAAACGTATGAAAATAGATTTTAAGGTACTAACGCTAGTTACGCGGATTTGCACTATCCCCGACGATTAGTTTCTATGACTAATGACAATAGTCAATTATTCAATTTAATCATCGCGGAACTTACTAGAGCCATTAAGTATTGGATTTAATTATAAGAAAAGCTCAGAATATCTTAAGTTCCTCCGGCATTTGTTAACCGAATGGGTAGCTGCGGGGTGCTTGTCATCAAGGTTTTATGGTGGTTTTATGTTTATAGCCCGCTCTATTGCCAAGAAGGGCGCAAGATTCCGTGATCGGAGATGAAAGGGATGTTCTGGGTCGCATCACACTGTATATATGCATATTTGACGTATCTACATGTTATATTTATGTAGCATAGCGGACGCCCGCGACTTCGTCCGCGTTCTTAAATTGTTGAAATTTTTCCTGAATTTTCTTTGCTATAAACCTCACGGAGCCCGAGACCTTTCCAACGAATGCAAAACCGTGGAAATCGGTTCGTGCGTTCTGGAGTTATAGCGTCAGGAAGGAAAACCCGACTTATTTTTATATAATAGATCTACGATATAAGCTAAGTAATATTTTTTTTTATTTAAAAAAAGAATATTATCAGCAAAGCTAGTAAAATATAAAAGCAAAGCTATAAAAAATATAAAAGAATATTAGTCAAGTTCAGCTTGGCTCTACTCTAATCTCTCTCTAATCTCTTATCCCCTTAGAATAAGCGGAAAGCTTGTGTTAGGAGTGGGTTCGACAATAGTGCAACGGGTGGAGGTCGAAACTGTGAGTTTTCAGTCTTCAGTTCGCACTTTTAACCGCTGAGCTATTGAGGCTATGAAAATCATATTATTTGTAAGATGATAAAGAGATAATCTAGGTACAAAATTCATGAAAACACTACTACTACGTAGTAAGTAGTTATATTCCCAGTTATTATATTTTTCATTAGACAGAGATTAATGCGGAAAAAAGCTCACAATATGCCTATAATGCGAGTAGTTAGTAGGTAGCTATATTATAATAATATTATCTTCAATTAAATTTTTGAATGTAAAAATAACTAAGTAATTTTAAAAACAAAACAGGCTTTTTATGCTCGCAATAAAAAGCTGTGCATCATCAACAATAATTATTTTGATTTTGATTTTGAATAAAACAACAAAACCGGATCCAACACATTAAAATAATATTCGTACTTATGAGGCAATCATTATTATACCTAACAACGAAATAATGACTAAGATAAACTCAATCTGACCTTGGCGTTCACTCACAAACCGGTGGAGTCAACATAAGTATTCCTATTATATCTATCGTCTGCTAGGCTGGCATATACAAGGTACGCTAATATAGTAAAGGTACAAAGCAAAAGGTATGGTTTTCTTCTCTTATTATTTTTCTTTTTTAGAAAGCATCAAAGTATTTGAGCAATGAAAGTTATAAGATTCGTAAAATAGCCGAATAACTAATAAATAATTATTATATCTATCGTCTGCTAAGCTGGCATATACAAGGTGCGCTAATGTAGTGAAGGTACAAAGCAAAAGGTATAGTTTTCTTCTCTTATTATTTTTCTTTTTTAGAAAGCATCAAACTATTTGAGCAATGAAAGTTATACTTATAAAATTCGTAAAATAGCCGAATGACTATCATCATAATCAGTGATTACTAAAATTTTATTATATTCTAGACGTCCCTTGGCCGAGTTTGCCCATCTGTGTACATGCTCTCTGCAGAACTACTACAGGGATTTAAAGTGATTTTCACCAATGGTTTAGGTTAGGTTAGAATCATGGTGATAATTTGAAGATTATCTAAGTGGCTGAAATTCAAGCTTCCTCAACATTTATATACTTCAGATTCTATCAATATTTTCCGAACACCAAAGATGGGTTCCAATATAATATACTAGTTGATGCCCGCGATTTCGTTCGCGTGGATTGAGGTTTCTTAATTCCCGCGGGAACTCTCTTATTTTCCGAGATAAAAAGTAACCTATTTATTATTAGACTATAATCTATCTGTGTGCTAAATTTCAAACAAATTGGTTCAGTCGTTGCGGCGCAATTGAGTGATATTAAAATAATCAATAGGACAGGATTATTATAATAGCAGTCGCTCTATATGTGTAGTAAGTAGTCACTAATGCAAAAATCTATATATTAGATAATATCTTTTTATACGTTTTTATGTATTTTTTAAATTAGCTACTACATAGATATAATATACGTAGTACGTACATATATATACAATAGAGGGGTACCTAAAGTAGCTTTTCGCAGCTGAAAGCTCATCTTTAACTTTTGTAATATTCCCATTACTTAGGGAGTGTGAATATATAGAATTAGAGTGAAGACCTCACCCTCGCGAAGCTCATACTACACTATAACTATAATGCACATTTAATAACCACGCACAATGTAGGGGAGAAAGCTACTTTGCACCATTACGCGAGAGAATGAGAATTGCACTATAAAGAATATTTCCCTGTGGGTTTAGCTGAGTATACATTCAACTGTGATGCTTTTATGTCTATTAATGCTTCCGTTTACTAGGCCTTTGTAAAACATGAATGACAAGTTGATCAAATAGACTTCACAAAAGACAAATTCCTTCTCTTTTTTTCTTCTTTCAACGTCTTTACTGTCCAAAAGTCTAATTGGTTCAATTAAGTTCATTCTATTGCTTCATACAAGCGTTTATATTGGGAAAATTATACATCTAGTACATTTATGTAAGTTAAAACTTCTACATTAGGTCTCTTCCAAAAACTAAAAATAAAGTTTGATTCCTATACGTTTCTTCCGTTTAACTTTGATACTTTGTAGTTTTTGCGGAATTCCGACAACCAATAACTAATGCAAGTATTATTTCCTTGACTGCGAATTCATTTGATTAATATTTAAAAATAATAAAATTTCTTTTTATTGACTAAAGGCTATTGACTAAGAGGACTTCAAAACCGAGCTTGGCTTTATCAAAAGCAAAGTTATGTAAGTACCTTTAAGTACAGTAAAAGCTCTTTATTCGCGGGGGATACGTTCCGTAAATATGCCGCGAATACAGAAACCGTGAATATGGAATGGTAATTTGTATGGGATTATAGGGGATACGTTCCTAGGTGACAAAATAAAAAACAAATATATAAAAAAAAACAATTTAATTTTAGTTTTTGACCATATTTGATTAATTATTATTTTCAGGTTTAGGCAATGGTTTTAAGAATTTTGTAATTTTTTCTTGCTTGACGCTTTTTATTAAAAGCTCCTTCAATTTAGACTGATATTCAGCAGTGGCATTAGCAATTTGCCTCTTAAAAATAAGGCTTTGTTCTATAGACAGATCAGTTTTCATAAAAAAATCACAATGCTCATATGCCATTCTTAAACCTTCACTGAGATTTTTCAAATATTAGTCCATTTGACGACGCGTTTACAAAGGATATTGGGCTTGATACCTATTGGAATCCTTTTTATGTATGTACCGATGTACCGATTAGATCCGCGAATAGAGAAATCTAGCCGCGAATATAGGAATTGGGTCGCATTTTTTTAATCCGCGAATAGTGAAAACGCGAATAAAGGAAGCGCGAATAAGGAGCTTTTACTGTAGTTTGTAGTATAGTAGGTAGGTAAGTAAATTGAACGTGTACACTGACGGTCGTTTACCCAAAGATAATAATATGAGCTTTTTAATGCCTTACAACCTACTTAGTTACTTACGTCATACGGTCACGGTCGGACAGAATTACGTTTCGTTCGTGTCTGGCCCTCAGTGATTGATGGGCAATTACCGACAATTTTATGCAAGAGGTATAAAGGTTAGGAATGAGTAACCAATTACTCATCAGAACGCTAACGTTTTGTATGAACGTCGAATATTAAGTAGATTCGTATAGATGTATGGCATAACGCAGGTAGGAAGCCCGAAATATTAAGCAGGCAGAATGGTGCCAAACTAAATTAATGTATTCGGGTCTATTAGGGATCTCGCGCACTACCTATTTGCTTCTTCTCCGTTCTACTACAGAAGTTTGAGAAGTCGTGAGCGTTGGCATCCTTACGTGGTTGAAATCCAACTCACGCTTTAGTTCAACGTTCTTGAAATGAACCGCCAAGATGTGGAACATCTTCCCTGTCACGTAATACAATTTGAGTACCTTCAAGGCTGGAGTGAACAGGCATTTTCTAGGCAAGCGCGTTCCAACCTAGACCTTATCGGTGATTTCAGTCATTGATCGTCGTCGAGTGCAAGTCTCTCTTCTATCTTGTAATAAAAAAAAACTTCACAGTCATTTGTAATCACGACTGTTGGTCGTCATGTACCTACGAAAACCAGCGGAAAGGTGACAAAGTTTGATAGTGATTAGTGACGCCTTTTTAAATTTCGCCTTAGATATCCATGGTTAAACGGAATAGTTCTGCGACTGTCTTAAGTCTTAATGCCAGTTCACTCAGTTATGTTTCTTTACTACTTCTTCCAACCCCTCTTTTTCCAGCAATGTCATAACAGTCTGCACTTATCGCTTCGCAATAATATATGACCTAGGTATGAGATCATGCTCTGTTTGAGGGTTCTCACTAACTCGGTGTTCGGAAAAGCCAACACTTTACTCGTTCAAATTACACGGAACATCTTACGATACTTCCACATCACGAAGTTTTCAATCTTTTTACTCAAGTCTTCCACTAGGATCATGCCTCGCAACCATATAAATCAACATGCCAAATGTAGCATTGTCGGATTACATTAAAAGTGTCAGGGTCTAAAAGTTTTGTAATAAGTGCGACTGCTTATAAAACTCATTATTCAATAAATCAGTGGACGGATGTTGTCATACCGTTTAACGCGTCAAAAATATTTACTTTCTAAATTGATACATCTCATCAATATAAATGTACTACGTACGAGATGTGGCGTTCCGAACATTCACCTTGTTCAACTGACATGCACATTCAACCGTGCATTAAGGGGTCCCGAGATGAGCAAGCAGCTTCGCGTCAAGCACGTAGATTTCTGTTGTTTGCTCCAACAGTTTGATACGCCAGTACCGCCTGTCAAGCGGCCTCATCAAGCAAGACGTCAAACAAACGTCGCGTCAAGCCGTCACGTCAAGGAAAAAATATAAAATCACATCAAGCGCGGACCAAGCACGTAAATGCTTGACTCAAGCATCAATCCAGCGTTGTAGATGGTAAAAATGCTTGACGCAAGCTAAGATTTACGTGCTTGACGCCAAGCTGCTTGCTCGTCTCGGAACCCCTTTAGTTAGTGTGGCATGGGCATAAGCGACGTACGAACGGGACGCTATATACGCGATAAAACTTTTTAAGCGCTTAGGTTTAGGTTTAAAGAATTTATTCTCAAAGAACAATTTTGCTCATTTACAGAGAACTTAAAAGTATAAAAAAATAATATAAAATGCACAGTCGTATTAAAACAAAAATGGTGACTCCTAATAAAGACTAATTTCTAGACACAGGTAGAATATATTCTAGGTGCTTAAAAATTAATTAACAAAAACTCATCGTAGCGCGATGTAAGTACAAGTTTTGTGTTCTAATATTCGTGGCTATGTATCTATGTCGATGGATACATATATTTAGCCTTTGAATGGTTGTGTAACGAGAAAGTAAATAAGTGAGAGTAAAATACTAAGTGGCTACAGATTATGGACATTATATCAAAGTATTATCTATTCACACTGTAATAAATCTAGATTTGACACGTATATTCATACATATAACATATGCGAAATACGAAAGTGTGTCTTTCACTCTTTTATTTTTTTACAAACTCGAATACTAAAACAAGGCTACATTTTGCAGAGGTCAGGCAGAGGTAGAGTCGAAAGATAGAGTGCATTGTGGAGACGAATAAATAATATTTCTTTTATTTAACAATCCAACAACATTCATGCACAAAAGGACAAAAGTAAAAGTAAAAAACACTTAACATAAATGTCAATAAATGGCATGTAGAGATTTTGAGATATAGAGATTAGTTACCTAATTGAAGTAGTAGGTAGTGTAACAAAATGCAGTAAAATCGTCAAAATCAAAGTAATTGCTGCTGATTGTCTCCCTGATATGATTCTTATACCAGGAAGACAGGTTCAAAAATAATTAAAGAAATCAAATCAACGCCACCGAAATCGCGGACTGAAACTTATTCAAGGTAACTTGATATCAACCTTTCAGTTTTCAGTCCGCATCTTTAACCGTCGGGCTATTGAGGCTTGAATTAATTAACTTTTCTTAATTTTTAGTTATGACGGTGCTTTTCCTGGTTAAACCAAAAAGATCACTCTTAGTATAGACACTGGAACGAGGAAATGCTATCCTAGACCCTAGTTTGTATTCGTCACTCGTAAAGTTTTTATCGTTAATTTTTTCCAATGCCACAGAGTCTCTAATAGGAATCGTGAAGTGAAGACCGCGATAACGACATGGTTAACGAGTCGACAGATTTCTTAGATGCCTTTCACTGGCGTTTATGGACCGTAGACCCCGTTTAAGTTCATGCTATAAAGCAAGAAGCGCCGAGTTTTACTACCTGAACTTTTGGTGCACGATATGCTATAAATGGGAAAAGGAGCATATTTTATGGACTTTTTACATTTTATAAATGCGAAGTCAGAGTTTCTAACCGCCGCGCTGCCACTTAATTCGATGCCTTCTAAATATAAAATTATTTTAACTGACTTCAAAAAAAGAGGAGGTTCTCAATTCGACGCATTTTTTTGCGATATTACTCCATAGCTCCGTCAAATCTAAACCGAATTAAATAACTCTTTTTTTATTATAAATTGTGTACTACTAAAAATATTTTGTCCAATTTTGGTGAAGATCTACCAAATATTATCGGAGATAGAGGACATAACGTCTCACGGATAGTAGTAAGTCACTCTAAACTTTTTCCACACAGACGAAGTCGCGGGAATCAGCTAGTTAATTACTAAAGCGGCATAAACGTCTGTACAGTGTATGCAGAAAATTCATGTCAAATAATGGAATTTTCCCATCCGTACTGTTGGTATTCGCTGAGAGAGTTCCCATTCAAAGACATTCTGTGTATTTTAAAGCCCTTGATAGCTCTACAAAATGTTTCAAAATGTTTCTATGTGGCCTTTTGATAGTCGACTGCATAATATCGTTAGTGTATATCTAGGTAGGTACTCTTTAAATACCGGCATAAAGGTGGGAAACTAGAACTACACTTTGCTTGTTTACTATTACTGATTTGAATTCATACAAAGACAACTAAGTTAAACTACCTTCTCATGCTTCAAATTAAGGGGGAAAAAAAATTGTGCCAACCAACCATAAGATTTTAAATAAAAGCATGGCGATAGCAGAAATGGCTCGGTTGTTTTCGCTGCTGTACCACGTTCACCAAATAGGCACATGGTTTGCGTCAGATTGAGGCATGTTAAGGGAATGGCTCTTCAACTTTTGCTAGTAGATGTCATAAAAACTATGATAGTATTAGTTAGACGCAACGCCACTGTATAGTTCTTGCTATTCACGAGGGCGCGTGGGTTATGGTTGTGTGTGTGTCGTATCTATATAGATACGTATAAGTGGGAGCGAGAGCTTGCTCGTGCCTGACCGCTCTAATCCTAGGCTCCGAACAGGCACGCATACTGATGCAATGTGCATGTACACGACGTAACCACAAGTAAAGTGCACGCACCCTCGTGAGATGAAAGAATTATATCAATTTATATTATACAGATCGTTGATTTATACATAAATCTGACAATCCATTGACTATTACTTTCTATCATGATATTACATACTCTCTACCTCCATAGTTTATGTATTCCTATAGTCGTTTAGCTTGAAGATAAATTAATTGGCTACTATCAAACTTCATAACCAATACGAACTTCGGATGACTTTTTTAAAACCAAAACGTAACAACAGTGAAAGTTGTAGACAACGATTCATTAAACCTTTAAATATTTGTCAAGGTTCGTTCTAAGCTTGAAACTAAACATTAATTCAGCAGACAATGTTTGTGGACTAATTACTAAATCAACATACACGTAAACAAATCCGCACAGCAAATGACTGACCGCTAATGGAATTTCCGCATCGATGCCTTTCGCGTCCGGCGAGAGTGTACAAGCTCATTTCTACGTTGTGCTGACTATTCAAAACTATAGTTTCGAAAATGTTACAGCTTACATACTGAGTACAAGCAGTATATCTAAACTATTTGAATTAATCGCTTTGATGAATTAGATAATTCAAACTCAAACTCAAAATTATTTATTTCATGTAGGCCAACTTGTGGCTCTTATGGAAAGTCGAGAATCCACCACCGGTTCGGAATGCTGATTCTGCTGAAAAGAGCCGCCCAGAAACTCAGAAGCTGCTCTTTTCAAAACAAAAAATGTTGCAATATGTAGCTTATCTATCTTGGGGACAGCTGAAGCAAAGCGAATTGGTTCCAAGCAACTTTGTCATTAAGGAACTCATTAACTGTGTAGTCTACCTCTACTTATTAAATGTGTCTTTACACACTGTTTAAATTTATGTAATGGTAAATCTACAATTCTTTCGAAATTAATATATCTAGTATCTAAGCTATGCTGAAAGTATCACACTCTTACAAAAGCACTAACCTGACGATATAACCTTACACTAAAAAGTTTAAAATAAAAGTTATTTCAAGAGACCGACGTCAATGCTATTACAAAATATAAAAATAAAATTTTTCTATTCAAATTGAAGAAAACGACGCGCGACGTTCGTCGGACTTCATAGGTGTATAAACAAAGATTATTTTTATACTTTATAGTGGCTTTAAAAATAATTTTTATTTTATTAAGAGTTTTATTAATAGTAACTTCTGGTCACGAGCAATGCCAAAAAAAAAATTATCTGTAATCGGCTGCTTATCTCTTACTCTTTTTATTTAAACAAGAGGTTTTAGAAAAGTCAGCTTGACCCATCGACTTAATTTATACTTCTTGAACCCTCTTAGGTCATACATGAACGGCACAGATACGGAAATCTCATTAGTGGTCACAGATTTGCTGCGTAGGTAGCCGCACGGATGTTCACGGCGACTAGCAATTAGTCCACAAGCGTATTATGCATACTTAGACAACTATTGTTGCCTTATTGGCTTAACTTATAGGGAAATTGTGCCCTATTCAAATGAAAACCGTGTCACACTAGTTATTATACATTTGTATTTATCCAGCAATAAAAGAATGTAACATGATAAACTTAAACTGGATGAACAGGCGTTGTGGCGTCCGGTGTGGACGGGAGTTGAGAATGTAACTATGATTCTAGACCTCCGGCTCGGACGGTGGTTAATAGAATAATGAATTACGACGCCTGTCCAACTTACAATTCCAAACAACATTCAAATAGCATTCTAAGTTTGAAAGTCTTCGAATATGAAGATAAAAGAGGCCAGCTGATAAACCAGCCAGCAGCAGTAAGCTCTCCGTGGAGACCGTTAGACTCCACAAACTCAATCTTGTTATCGATATCGCAATATTTTTTCATTCATGGCAAGATAGCACGTAGAGATGCGCGTTGGAAACCGATTAGGTATATGTGTTTATTTGAAACTACTCCACCCCCTTCCTAGATAGCCCGCCACCATTTTCAATCGCAACGATCTTGTCTTGGAATAAAATAATTAGAGTTCCGATAGGAATTTTAAAATCGTAAATCCATGCGGGCAAAGCCGCAAACATCAGCAGTTACGAGTAGGTACTCTTAATATTACAAAACCTAACTTTTGCTCGCGATTTCATCAGAGTAGAGATTTTTTGAAAATCCCGCGGGAAATCTGTTTTTCGGGATAAAAGGTAGTCTCTATATCAATCTCCAGATCCTCATGTCAATCCATGCAAAAAGTCATGCCGATTTATTGCTCCGTTGGTGCTTGATTGAAAGACAAACAACAAACCAAAAAACAAACACACATTCATTTAAAGAGAATAAGAAATTCAGTAAAAAAAATATGAATTCAATTTCACAAAAGATATTATACTGGAATGAAATTATTATACGACTTCAGTTCGTCACTTTTCGTGTACCTTTCGCCGGATGACTGTGCGATTCAATCGAGTCACTTCCCGTAGAAGCGCCCACGGCCCCTACCCTCATATTAATCGGATTAATTCCTAAAGGCGTCTCACGCATGAAAGGCTTAGGGTGTGTATTTAAAAGATTTTTGTAATGCGGCGTTTTGACGTTGAACCCTAACATCACCTTTTGCAGTGTAATTAGGGCTCTACGCTTTGTTTTACAATGAGCAATGAATATTTATATTCAAAATTGAGGCGACGCGGGGACGAGAAAAGCCAACCCTGTAATTATTAGGCTTCGATTAATCTTATTAAAATCGATTTTAGTTAAATCAAGTCTTTTCGATACAAATTTTAATATCTAGGTCAATACAATGCAATATTTTTTCTCTACGTATTAACAACTTTTGCTGATCTCGTGTCGTATGACGACTCGAGATCGTTGCGAGAAACTCCTCCTACCCTCAACAATTGCAGATGGGGATGTAGGGAGAGAGAATTTCTCTACTTGATTGTTTTTGCAACGCAAGCATAACAATACTAGAACGAAATGTTCTGGTTGGGGTGTGAATAAAGACTGTTAAATTGTACAAAATACCGAAAAATACGTACAGATAAAGCAATAGAACGATCAAAAATGTAAAGAATTCATTTGCTATCAACCTTATCTTTTGAAGTTGAAACTGTAAAAAATAAACAACCAACAGCAACTAGTAAGCTGCGGTTGTCGGCTACAAGTTTGAACTCGCAATGTAACTAAAATAACTCTCCAAATACTTTTTATGCCAGAAGAGTAGATCTAAGTTCGTTCGCAGCGGAATAGTTTGCTCCGCCCTGTAGAGTTTTTCCAATCCCTTTATGCTTGCGGGAGCACGGTATGCCGTCCATTCCAATTATTGCGGCAAACATTCAGCGTGTAATCAGTCACTATGTGCAATATATTACAGCTACACGTATGGAGGGAACATAGGTATTATAAAGAGCTTGGAACGTTAATTATGCATAATAACTGGCTTTTGCGTGGACATCGTCCGCGCAGAGTTATATGTCTTAAAAAAACCTGTGAGCCCTTTGGTTTTGGCGGAGTGCCAATAACTTCTACTTATACCGAAATCAACTATTCAGTGAAAAAAGAAAAAAATAATTTCTTGATAAATAAAAAACTGTTTAATTATGAAATTGTTATTCTTGAATTTGATAAAAGAATAAAGGCTGTTATGATTTCAAAAAGTACACAGCAAACGTCAGAGAGGAGGTTGGTTACCTATCAAAGGTAAAATTCGCTAATCAAACAAACAAACTTTCGCATTTTATAATATTAGTGGGAATATCATAAATATTCATTTCATATTGGAAGATGTATTCTGCAAATTGTTGAAATTGTAATTCATTAAAAAATAAACAAGTACTAACTAAGAAGCGAACCAATTGCAAACCTCTGTTAGCTAATGATATAATTCTCTATAATACATAAATTATCTTGTCAAGAAAAATTAGTGGGAAAACGTGCTAAATGACTTAGCACAGCTGTTTGTTATTCACAAAATCAGCTACAATGATATTATGCCTGAAATCATCATGACACATTGTCATCAACAGAGTTTCTATCGAGGTAATGAAAATTAAGTGTTATCTCTATATTTTATTTATGAAGCGTAAACGTGATTGCTTAAACTAATTATTAAAATCATAGTAATAATACATTTTTCTGATTCTGAATTTTAATATCAGTTTCAATAATTATTCTACCTGATGGGAAAATTCAATTAAGTTATTAATTGGACTATCAATTATTTCGAATAGAAGATCTACAAATGTGTTTCCAATCAGAACATAACGCTGAGAGTTCAAATAAAGATATCTGCATTCAGGCGGAATCATTGCACAGTGTTCTTGGTTTGCTTGATTTTAATCAAAAGTTTCGATTGGACTGCCAACCACTGGCGCGGGTGCAATCGAAGCGTGTGTTCGCCTCATAGCCGGGGTAAGATTTAATAGCGGCAACCTTGTGTGCTCAGTCTAATACCTAATCGTACCTATTCATGAAATTCGACAGACGTCAACTTTTCAGTTAATCCCAAATTAGACGGTTCATTTTTCGAGACTTTTGCTTACTTTTTCGAGGCTTCATCGATGAGTCACCGAAAATGAACCATCTAAAGATCGTCTAAACACCGACCGTTCACGGTTTAACAAGCGAAGTGCCTTCGAGAGTTCCTTCTTCACTGGTATCATACATCGTTCATCGCCAAAAGAAACTGTTAACCGCTTAATTTTCATCAGTAAAGATAGAAAGAAAGAAAGAAAAACGTCGTTAAACGTCACTCGAAGTTGCTGAAATCGGCGATAAGTGTTTAAAATCTGTTGAAATTCTGTATCCTACGACGAAACCGAACGGATCACCAGTAGTAAATAAAATAGACGAGGTAGCCAGGAAATATCCTTCTAAAAGTTTCCGTACAACATGACGTGCCCATACATACAATATTTATATTGTTTTCCGACACTGCATTTGTTATAAGTAAGACGTCACGAACGCCGGAACAAACTTAACTCACGAGCCCTTCAATCAAAGTATTATGGACGCGAAGAACAGATTAAGACCGGCAATTTATTATTTCATACAAACTGGTGGGAACAATGAACGCGATCTTTTTATTGTGAACGCGGCGGAGTTTTTTGTAATGAAAAGTGAAGTTAAATCTCCCCTGATCCATGCTTAAGTGAAATAAAAATATAAATTGTACCTACTCAAAGTTGGATAGCCGCTCAAATTAAGCACCTGAATAAATTGTGTGATAATCTGTAGCATTCTTTTAATGTATTATTTTAGGGAGCCGTTGGCGACGAAGACGCACGGAGGGATAAGCGAATAAGATAATGATTACTCCCATTTCATTTACTTCTCCCTGATCCTAGTAATTGAGAAAATTGGGTCGCTACTTGATAAGAATATTGGATGGTTTCGGGTGGTCGCGACACTCATTAAGTACGTTTAATCGAGTTTACCGCTTATCACCTGAGGGTGTGAAATGGACTGTAACGTGCGAACGTAAGGTGCAGGAATTAGATTTGGGTACCGTTTTAATATGGCGGCAAACTTTCTAATTACATTGTTAAATACAGGTATTAAAATACAGATATGATTATTTTATAATTTATGACGAAGCTTTGTACCTTGGTACTACATAAAGGTACTACAATTAATGTGATACATTTTATTTCGTCAAATGTGTTGTTTTCTTCGATCATAGAAAATTCTTCTGTGATCGAAGGTTGTTTTGTAGTAAGCGGTGATATCCTAGTGATTAAGAATAGCCCCCCTTTTTGGAAGGTTTAGGATTGGATCCGATAGAAAATTTTTGTGAGGAAACCTGAAATAACTCCGGGTTAGTATAGGTACTGAGAATTTCTTGACAGAAAACCTCAAAGCTGTTTTAGCTCCACTCGGGAAACGAATCTGGGACCTCGTCTTCTGCAGTAGAACATGGTAATTACATGAACGAGGTAGTTACTGCTTACTACACGCAGATATTGCCTCGTATAATATTCGTATCCGTACAAAAGCCTAAGACTTTATCTTACATGACGTTCTCACTCTGGTTGGTACTTGCTTTTATAGTATCTTAGCTTCCAGTGCTTTTAATTTAATGAAGTTTGCAAATAAACTAAAAATTGAATTTTATCTTCATTTGATATTAAAAGCAGGGGCGAAAAAACCGTTGGGCACTCATCTAGAAAAAACACTGCGAAATTGCGCCAAAATCTTTCGTTTTATTCCAGAAAAAGCAAAGTAGAGGGTAAGCGTTGGTTTTAATTTATATTTCTCTCTTTTCTCGACTATGGGAGAGTTCGTAATGGACAAAACATTAGCTCGGCCTACTTTAAGCGAAAGCTTTCAGGACTTTTTAACTCATCTTCTGTTAGGATCTGTCGATTAACCTTTTGGCTTATATTATTTAAAAAAATTGTTTGTAAACAAACGCTATAAACTAATATTCAGTATATTTAAATTATTTTTTACTATGTCTCACCAAACTGGTGGGAAGGTTTGTTGGCGAGGTGGCCCTCTTAATTTTTTTGATTAAGCTTGATCTTGGTGGGCAAAACTACTTACAAGTAAATATAATTTTATAACATTTCTTTGTAAAAACATTAAAAAAGAGCATAAATATAAAATAATAATGTATTTACTAATAAATATTATTATTTATAAACTTAACAATGAGACAATTATTATTGAAATGTGAAACGAATATAAACTTCATTTAAATGATTTACTTTTGAATTTATTGCGTGATCGTTCGATTCTCGACCGCAGGATAATTATAATGACGGTATCTATCCAAATTGCATGGAGTCGAGGCTGTGAAGTCGTGGTATTAATATTTAATCCAATACTGATATAATTTTAATGATTACTATCTCTTGCACGCAGCTTTAGTCGCGTGAAATTACGATCGTCGATTGCGAAAAAACTGTGTTCATTAGCCGTATTTATGGCGTTCTTTCTACAACAATTCATTTTAGCCAATTGCGAGAGATCGGCCAATCAGATGTAGGTAGTATATAGTAGTAGAGACTACCTCTAATTGTGATCATCGTACCAATAAAATAGAAATATTTTTTATTCCAAATAAACTTTTACAAGTGCTTTTGAATCGTCGATGAATCTACCACTGGTTCGGAATGCCCTTGCTGCCGAAAAGAGCCAGCAATAAACTAGGCGGTTGCTCTTTTTAAAAAATTTTTTACAATAGGTAACAAAACTATGCTATGTATACAGTGCTTCCACAATGAAGTTTCAAAAATGTATACCTACATACAATCCAATAATTTTTAGACAATCCCACACTGGTCACCAAAATTTCCTTGATGATTGCTTGATAAGTAAAGTCACTGTAAAAAATGCCTATAACCGAAAGTTTATAGCTATCGTAGCTAACTCTGGCTAGATCAGTATGTACGTCTGATTCAATGCTTTTATACTGTACTAGTTGACGCCCGCGGCTTCGCTCGCGAGGATGTAGTTTTCTAAAAATCCCGCGGGATCTCATTGATTTTCAGGGATAAAAACTCTATGTCACTCTCCCGGTCCTCAACTATACTTTTTATCCCGGAAAATTAAAGAGTTCCCGTGGGATTTTAAAAACTAAATCCACGCAATCCACGCGGACGAAGTCGCGGGCATCAGCTAGTCAAAAATAAAGTGCCTAAGCATAATATGCGAATACATACGAGATTTATGCCTAAACAATACTAACTAGTTGTCCAATAACTTAAGATTACAAGTCGGCTATAACTCGTTTCATTCAACCTTGAGAAGTGAAAGTTTGATAAAAGTGAAAACCTTCGACCATGCCGCCCTACCGCTTTCCTAATACTTGAAATATGGCCATCTGTGCCGTACAGGCTTAACCGTGATTAAATCTATACTATACTGCAACTGCTTTACATGCTAATGTGGACAGCTTTCTCGTAAATCTTACACGTCGCAGCGGGAAGTTATTTTCTAACAACTTTGCTTAAACGGTCAAAATTCCTGTAACTCTCACGAATAAACCGCATCTAAAAATAGAACTCGTGAACTAGTCAAATGCACAGGTGTAATGTCATCGTAGATGAAATAATCATATAACTATAAACTTTTAATTTACGATGCTTTAAATTCAGCTATGATCGATATTTATACCCTATGCAACGAAAACACAAGCCTGGGTCTCCCGAAGTAAATGGTTTATATCATGTATCAAATAGGAGATATGTATCAAATAGGATCTTTTGATATAAGTATACCTACTTTATTTCTGGCATCCAAATGGCATCTGGATACAAACGTTACAAGATCGAGTTCTGTGACGAACTTTGGACGTCTAGCGAGTGAAATGATAACGACGACAACGAACTCAAGTTCAGGATAGGTAATAATCAATGAAAGTGCTTACTCAATCATCATTTCTTTAACACCTAGGACTCATCAAAATCGGTCCATTCGTTAGAAATGTTTGTCTGGTGGGAGGCTTTGGCCGTGGCTAGTTACCACCCTACCGTCAGAGACGTGCCGCCAAGCGATTTAGCGTTCCGGCACGATGGCGTGTAGAAACCGATTAGGGGTATGGGTTGAATTAACACTGCTATACCCCTTCCAAGTTAGCCCGGTACCATCTTAGACTGCATCGTCACTTACCATCAGGTGAGATCACAGTCAAGGGCTATCTTGTTATCGAATAAAAAAAAGCTACGGAACAGACAGACACAAAGACACACGGCAAACTGATAACACCCGTTGTTTTTTTTTCGTCGGAAGTTAAAAAGGTTAAAAATAATAACAGTTTAATTATTTGATTAATGGTTTAATTAAAAAGGGCACGAAACAAATAGAGATCGGATCAGACCTAGGCTGTCCAATTTAGAGGTCCGTTGTTCAGTTATTACTTGCCGTAATGTGCTCTTTAACTTTTATGGGCCGAAGTTGGGAATGGACCCGGTTGGGACTAATATAGGGCGGGAGTTTTATCAGTGTTACGTTTACTTTAATTCGTATAAATTTTATGGTTAAACTGCGAGAAAGGTAATTTTTATGGAAGCTTTTTAACCTCATAATAAGACCGTATAATTTCAGTATTTATTTTTTTATTAGGAGATGCACGCGACTTTGTCCGCGTGTTAATATTAAGGTGTTTTAATTCTCGTGGGCAGTTGCCCACGAGACTGCCCAACTCGGCACTGTGCTTTTTGACAGCACAAGAAGTTGTGGATTTGTAACAAGGAATAGGTATTGAATTCCTTCTGCAATCAAAAATCAATTTATTGCAATCTGCATTTAATTTGCAATTGATTTGAAAAAATTGATTTGAAATTACAAAGTTCAAGAAAATTACTGCGTAATATTATGTCCTAATTCATATTATAATAGTCCAACTCATAATTTATTCTTCTTTTCAGGTAAGCTGGAAAAACTTCATTAGGTACTTGGGAATAGTGCATATTCAGAATAATGAAATGGAAAAGTACCTATGTTTATATACATCTGATAGATACACATGTAAAGTACCTAAGCGACAAATTAGCAGTATGATTTGGTATTGCAGGTATACTTGCTCACTCATTTTAGTCTGAAATATTGGTTTTGATTTTTGAAATCTCGATAACGTTGATAAATATGAACGTTGTTTTTCAAACTCATCTAGGTATAAAACGATAATACGTATCTAAGGATTGTGTATAAGATCTAAGGAACGCATGCGGGTACCGCACGTTTCGTACGGACGGACGCCCGCACTTTTGCCTTATCGCATACTATATTACCTATGGGTAATTCATTGGAATAGCGTAAAGCATTCCTTTCTCTTACGAGAGAATCGTTGCGGAGTCATAAATAACTGAGTTATGAGAAACTCTTTCATAACTAATAACTGTAAGTGGGACATTGATAAACTGTTACTTTTCGGAACTGCCAAAATCCTTGTTTACGCTGAAATTATGGTACAAAGTTACACCACGATTTTAAGTAAATCGGTCAGAGCTTAACCAAAACCAGCGTCAGTGTAAAGGTCGACTTTAATTACCCATTTTGAACCCTAGAAAGAGCAATTAAACTAACATTATCACCAGTAATATTGCGTACAATCAAAGTGGGTCCCTAACTTGGGTGATAAATTAGCACCCTTTACACTTCATCGAATAATAGAGGAGGGTGCTTTTAAGAACAATTACATAGAAATATATTGCGAAGAGGTCGCATAGAAAGCCTTTATATTAACACATCTTAGCTGGCGGAAGTACCTACGTCGTGTAGACTTCGATCTCATTGATCGATATATATATACCTACCTACCTAGATTACACTGACCAACTAATAGATTAAAATATGCTGTTGGTTGAAAGTATCTGTGAAAAATTATAGTAATAAGTAAAAATATTTTTTAATAAAAATGCATTTTTCATGTACATAAAAATGCATTTCAACCCCTTAGATAAAAGGAAGAGATAAAAGTGGAAAAGTGAAAAAGAAAGACCCAACATCTTTCTTAACGGATGCCTACGTCATAATAGCTGTGTTTTCAGCTTGATCAATCCAATAGTATGAGCTGAGCGTTGATCAGTCAGTCAGTCCGACCCTTTTTTCTGTTATATATTAGATTTGGGTATAAGTAAAACTATGAAATACGTGCTCAATTGGACGATTTTTTGTTTTCAAATTATGCGTGTCATTTAACTCGTGAAAATTGTAAAAATATAAAATCATCGTCCGTCGAAATAGCTATTTGCTAAACGAGCCGTGTATTATGGTTTGGGCAGATTTTCAGAATTTATTTTTTAACCAACACAGATGCATCTATCGTCACATTATTATACCTATCTACAGCTGATAGAGATGTAGGTGAAAAAATGCACCAAAATCATTAATCAAGTACATAAATTATGTTTTTCAATTAGTTCTTTTAAATAGTAATTGGTGATGTGATTCGTTTTTTGTGCTTAGTAGTGAGCCGGCGAATGGTTTGAGTTGACAAGAGGAGGAGGAGGTCATGAATGCTGGATACAGCAATCCAGCGGTATCCAGCAATCCAGTGGTATCCAGCATTTCGCTCATTTGCGACAAGGGTGACATAATTCAAAAGTCACCAATTTTAGTGTCGAAAAATTATACTTTTTGCTATAAAAACAGCATTACGCTAAGCACAAAAAAATAAGAGCGAGAGAGATTGTGACTTAATGCTCTGTCGCTTTGTTGGCCGCTGTGTTGTTCCGAGACCGTAGCATCCACAAAACATTACTCTCTAACGAGAGAATTCTCTCATCGTCGATTTTGAATTATGTCACCCTTGTCGCAAATGAGCGATTTTTCAGAAACTGCGGGATCCTGTTGGATTGAAAAAAGTGCTGAATTGCAATCCCTATGCGTGACTTAAAAACAAACAAACATAGTACACTTTCACAATTATAATATTATTAAGGATTGATAAATATGAACTTCACGATGACGAACTTGCGGGCAAAAGCTAGTATGAATCCTTTTGAACAGTGTTATATTTATTTAGGGAAATAAGATGAAGAGTAAGCCATAAAAAGCGAAGACATTTGCGTATAGCCCCGGTATATTAACTTATCTCAGGTGGTTTGCGTATACATAGAGTGCCTATTTTGCAAGTGTCAGAGTTGATGTACCTCCAATGGAAGGGCCCATTCTTTCCGCGCTTATCTTAATGGTTACCTGTGTAACTTTCTTTATGTCCCCGGCAAAAAAAATCGTACATGTTTATTCCCTCGTAAAGAGGCGGCAGTTAATAACTTTCGGCGTAAAACCTGCGCTTTTATTTCACGACCACTTCGTTGAGTATAAAATGAAAGTTAAATTAATAACTGAAATGGTTTTTAATGTACCACATAAATTGTTTGTGTTTATTTTTATTTTTTCGCCGATGATAAAAAATAAACTCGCAAAAATTTGTTAATTGAATTTCGGTAGATTTATTTTATTGAAGATATTTTTCCATTTCCACTCATCGTAATATTTTAATGTCTGGAAATTAAAACTTCACTTGTTATACCTGCCTATAAATAAAAATAATCTTGTATCCCGGAAAAACAAAAGGTCTCCGCGGGTTATTCCAAACAGTTAGGTTTAGAAAAATCCCCGCAGACTTTGTCCCGGGCCAAAGCTATCAGATAATACCCGGGTAGTAAGAACAATACAGCTATATGTATACTTACTTGGTGTTTATTGTATAAGGGTCAGACAAATAATAATAAATAACAAGATAAAATTCTACGCAGACTATAAATTCAGCTTTACCGAGCTTTAGGTAAGCCATTTTAGGGAATCTTTCTCAGAACAATCATAAAGCGGGTATTAAAAACCGGCCAAGTGCGAGTTGGACTCGCACACGAAGGGTTTCGTACCATCGTAACAGCGTCGTTGTTACGACTTCGCCGCTATGAGCGACAGCCGAATTTACACTGCGAAATTAGTGGCATGAAATTAGTTTCATGACATTAATTTCATCAACAATTTCACGTGTAAACGAAATTAATGTCATGAAACTAATTTCATGCCACTAATTTGGCAGTGTAAATTCAGCTTTAGCGCTGGGTGGCGAGCGAACAAATGTACTAAAATGTTAAATCACGCCATGAGATGCCGCACACTTTTGCCGAGCGAATCGCTGCACGACTGCTGCAGTGCGAGTACTCGATTACGCGTAAAATAGAAAACTCGGTCTGAACAAGAACAAGGCTTTATTTTAACGTCTGAGTGCGGACTGGAATTATTTCGAATATATTATACAGTTGGTAAAAGGTGAGAACAGCACCTCAAAGTAATATCATTGTACGGTTTTGGCTCATAACTTATACAATTATTCAAAACTTCGCGACAAGCTTCTGCTTCATCATACTTTAACTTTGTGCAATGTTATCTTCAAATACAAACTTCTAATAAGTAATAATTACTAAGTATACCTATTAAACTGACAAACAACACACAGTCCAAACCAGCGCGGAGCGGCTCATAGAGATGTAGGTAAAAGGAAGAAATATTCTCAAAGTTCCTAAGCCGAATTTTTGAAGTAATATCTCTAAAGAGGAGAAATGGATGGTTAAGGTTGTGAGAAAAACTAAATAGAAGCGGACGAAATTATGGACATCAGCTAATTTCCTATATCTTATGTTTCACAGTTACAATTGCGTTTTATCAAGGGAAAGATAACTGGCTAAGGGCAAAATTCAATTGTAAATCAAATGACCTCAATATTATTTTAAACGGTAAACTTCAGTCAAGGAAGGGTCCAACAATTCAGTAACAATCGTCAATCTCGAGATCAGCGCGGTAATCCCTGTGTGAGTTAGTTGGATCATCGTGAATTACGCCAATCTTGGCAAAGGCTCACATTTACTCGAATATTTAAGTTGATCGCACATTAGAGGTGAGCCGCAAAAGCCCCGTCATCCGCATGCGCTTCGAAATATAACAGCAGATCCTGGCCCGCATTTTCCGCGACTTTGAGTTGTTATCAAAAATGAAAGGCAAATTGGGAATTTCCTCCTTTTTTGGAAGTGAAGAAGTTCGCGATGCGTCTAATGTGTTGATCACACTGCCAACGGTCTTCAGAGTTCTGTCGCGAGAAACATAACTTTCACTCTAACTCATGTTAGTAACGAGTGCCAAAAAAGCGTTATTCAAGTTGCTTCATTTTAACACTTTTTACAGCCTGTCCAGTGTATTAATAGAGGTCAATGGCTACAGAGCCAATCTCTGACCTCGTAACTCTAGCAGTGGTATCAAAGCCTTAATATGTCGTTATATTAAGTACAGCCTAGTGAGGGGAGGTTCCAACAATTTAGTATCAATCGTCAATCTTAAGATCCCGTAATCCCCGTATGAACTAGTGGGATAATAGGAAGTTACGCATTTGGATTTGGATCACAGTTGCTTCAACACTTACAATTAAGTGATCTGCTACTATAGTCAGGGTTTCTATAAAGAGATGAGGAATTTGCAAACAATGAAGATCCCATTCAAAAGGGATTTTTTGAGTTAGTAGGTACTCGTTTATTGTACGTTCTCTTCTAATGTGTACTTAGCCGGGTTTAAAAATATTAAATAGGTTCAAATAGCGGCCTTGCCGGCGACTTTATAGGTCAAGCTGTGAACACGTATTTACATTTCAACGTCTAAGCTGGTTAACTTAGGTTCAGATCTATAGAGCGTACTTAACTTAGAGGTACACTTAATTCAGAAGCATTTGAGCTTAGTCAAATTTTGCTCTATAAATGTCAGCTAAAGGTACAGTCGCGGACAGAAAATGTTTACCACCTTAAGATTCATAATTGCATGCACACATCTGTGTCAGAAGGTCGATATGTGATTTGATTAGCCATAGATCATAGACTTTTTAACGTGTAGCGGTGTTTAGCGGTCTCTTTAGTAGGTGACTGCTAAAGAGTTTAGATGTAGAAAACCTTTTTTGGAACAAAAAATCCTTACTAATGTTATAAAATAATGTAAGTGTTTGTTTGTTCGTTGTTGGTTTGTCCTTTCATCACACAGCTACGGAGCAATAGATCCACATGATTTTTTGCATGGATATAGTTGAGGATTTGGATAGCGACATTTATCCCGGAAAAATAGAGGGTTCCCATGGAAATTTTAGAATCCTAACTTCACGCGGACGAAGTCACGGGCAAAAGCTAGTAATTTTAATAAATAGATATCATCTCGTATAGACACGAGCACAGGACACGAGTTACCAAAATGAGAAAACGGAAGTAATAATCTAATGAAATTTCAAAGAATCTTTATTTCTTAATTTTATTATTGAGAAACTAAACAATATTAGTATAAATAAATAATTAGCTTAATTAGCTTCCATTTGCCGCTATGACAACACGTAGACTCTCTCGCATAGACGCGACAAGGTGATAAGTCAGTTCATATCATCCCATACCCCAGTGCAATGTGATCTAAGACTTTGAGGATTTCTTTGATTCTGACAGTCCCACCTTTGAATCACTAAGCCCCATAAATTTTCAGTTTCAAATCAGCAGATCGAGCGGGCTATTGCACGAGATGACTGCCACGGTGCAGATTGAACCATGGAATAAGTAGTAGCTCGGCGTATTATCTTGAACTTAGGTTGTCGGAATTTTGCTGCAGAACATCAATGTAAAATGCTGCAGAAACGCCACGCATCACCATAGCTCATCCACCTCTTTTTGACTGTGGATGCTACCAGCATCATTATGATTCAATGCACAATATGAACTTCACCATTAGAATTATGATTAAGCTTCCATTTTGTATTTATTTTGTATATTTAAATTTCAAGTAACAAATCTAATATTTTTGATAATTAATTGTCACTTTTACAAGTGCAATGATCTAATGTGTCAAACTTGAATTTAGGAAATGAGTTTTATTACTAATATTTGTATAGAAAAGTCATTAATACTTTTTTTGATAAAACGATGCATGAAATTTTTATAACGTAACAAATGCCTTGATATAGCATTATAGACCTTACTGAACGCAGGGTTACGAAGAATCTAATTTGAAAAGTGGTAAACATATTTAGTCCCCGACCGTATATAACTAAAAGTTACAGCATAAATATTATTAGTACAATGTATTTTCCACTATCTGATGCCCGCGACTTCGTCCGCGTGGATTAAGGTTTTTTATTTCCGTGAGAACTATCTTATTGCTATGCCTATGTGCTATTCCAGCCTGTAATCTATCTCTGTGCCAAACAGCCAAATTGGTTCAGTCGTTGCGGCGTGATTGAGTAACAAAATAATAGGATAATAATACTGCCCTCGTAATTGAAAACACAGTAAGTTAAATTAAAAGTAACTTGTAGTTACTGTGTTTTCAATTACGAGGGCAAAATAGGATTCCGCGGTTTCCATTACAAGACCCTGGGACGCCTACATCTATCGTTTCTTCGAACTAAGTGCCTCAAAGTAAATAGTAAGAACTTCATCCACAGCCACAAAAGCCCTCTTTCTTTTGTGGCTAAAACAAATTAATATTATAGGGCTATAACTTTTGGGTATTTAAATTTAATTACTTATTACATTAGTTTTCATCGTCTAACTCCAAAGAACTCCTTTCGGCTCACCAATCTCTCGGGTACCATTCATGTTAAAAGATAGCTCCCTGTTTATTTTCTCTCTTTCAGTATGTAAGTCACTCGCTCAGTTCAAGCTCGAGCGGCGAGCTAGTTGATAGCGCTGACGTTTATTCAAGCCTAAAGTCTAGAGCTACTGTAGGTATTCGACGTATGAATGCCAAAGCTCCACCCGCAAACTCGTGTGCATTTGACATTAACTGATTCGAATGCATTTTGCACGATGGGATATTTGCCGTAAGTTATTTGATGGTTGAATTTTCACAAAGTTTTGTTAACATTGGGTTCTATGATTGACTTGTCCATCTAAGTGTGTTTCAAAAATTAGCCTTGGATCATGTTGGCTAAGGGCCAAAGACAATTTTGTTCTTCTATTTGCTTTTGTGAATGCCCCCTTCGAAAAAAGTTTTTATATTATTTTCGGTTTTGTGCCTTCGATTCAAATGTTACTATCATATTAGTATTTATGAATATCAAGTTGAATTTATAAGTCTTGGACAGACAGACGGATCACCCGGTTGACTCTGTACGTCTCCAAGACAAAAATGTTGGCCACTTTAGCCGAAAATCTACCACCAATTTGGGCCTTCTCATAACTTTCTCCCCGTTATCAAGGTCATCCTCAAAATGATTTATGTCGGTCTGATAAGAAATACTCTCTCGGTTTGTTTTTGGTAGACTGAACTTCCAGAACATAAAAAAATATAAGATTTCTGATAAGAAAAAGTGACACAGGCAGCGGGTCGTAAAATCTTGCCCGTTTTAAGATACGCAAAAAATTATCTTCTTTATAATTAGGCAGGTTGTAAAATGCGAAAAATGTTTCCAGAATGAGTGTCGATTAAAGGAGTGAAATCTTTTTGTGAAAGAATTTTGAAGCGGATATTTGATTGGGCGGGAATTTCAATCCATTTTTCCAATTTCGTATACAATGGAGAGGTGCGGAGATGGTAATTAATAATAATAATAATAATAATATTCTTTATTTGCTTGAAAACATGTACAAAAGGTGGTTGGGTATATTATATCAATGTATCAATGTTATCGGCCATTTCTGGCATGCAAATATTTATACAATTATCTAGTCAATCAAAATATTATTTAGTTACTAAATGTCATAAACAAAAATTGGTTAGAATTAAATTATTATGTCAGCATGTCATTTATAGAGTAAAAACATTTATTCAACAACCATGTAAAAAGATCTTTCTTAAACCGTGGTAGTGCTAACTGACTTAAGCCTGGGGGTAGTTTGTTATATATTTTTATACACATGGCATAACTATTTTTACCGTAAGCTGCATTTTTTGCCCTATATGTTGGTAATAAACGATCCCTGTTTCTGGTGTTTCTCGGATATAAATCATGTGCCTTTTTAAATAGGTGCTCATGTTGTTTAACAAATACACAAATATCGAAAATATACATACACGGAAGTGGAAGAATTTTTAATCTTTGAAATAGTGGTCGACACGAATCTAGATAGTGCGTTCCTGTCATGGCCCTTAAACATCTTTTTTGTGCTATGAATGCTTTATTAGCTTCACTGGAGTTTCCCCAAAGTATCAGACCGTATCGAAGCACGGAGGCGACATAACCATGATAAGCAGCAAGGACCGTATTTGGTAAGGCAGTTTTACGTAATCTGGATAATACATATACATATCGATGGATTTTTTGGCATACCATCCCAACGTGTTCTTTCCATTTAAGATTTTTATCTAGTACTAATCCTAAGAATTTAATATGCTGTGCTTCTTCAATTGCTGAATCTTTATAGTTTATATTAAGATTAAAATTGTTCGATCGGTCACTTAAACTGAATTGCATGTAGGAGGTTTTCTTAATATTTACTTGGAGGTTATTATTCTGAAGCCAATTGACTATAGCGATAATTTCATTATTAATGTCATTTTCATAATTATTAATATCGTCATTTTTATTACATGTCATGATTATTGATATGTCATCTGCGAATAAATAGCAATCATATTTTGTCACACACGGTAGGTCATTGATATAAATTAAGAATAATAAGGGCCCAAGGACGCTTCCTTGTGGAACACCGAATCTATTGTATTTAAAGTTAGATTTTTGAGCTATTATAGTACCATTATCGTCAACAGAATCTATTTCTACACATTGCTTACGATTTCTAAGATATGATTCCATCCAACTGATTGCTGGTCCTCTGATACCATTTCCTTCTAACTTACGTAATAAAATTGTGTGCGATACGAAGTCAAACGCTTTACTCATATCGAAGAATATGACACATGTAGGTTTTTTAGAGTCTATGTTTTCTGAAATCATTTTAGTCAGTTGGAAAGCAGCTAAAGTCGTGGATTTGTTTTTTTGAAATCCAAATTGTTGTTTATTTATTATGTCATTTTTAGTCAGGAATTTAGATAATCGTTCACACATGGCTTTTTCGAAGATTTTTGAGAAAATAGGCACTAACGTGATCGGACGGTAATTGTTGAGATTTTTCTTGTCGTCTTTTTTATGTAGTGGCTTGACAACCGATACTTTTAAGGCTTCTGGAAATTCACCACTTTGGAACGATAAATTGACCAAGTGCGTTAAAACTGGTACTAATTCATCTGTACATATCTTGATTATTTCTGTAGGAATTTCATCATAGCCTACAGCTTTAGTATTCCGCAATGATTTAACTAGTTTTATCATTTCGGCATTTGTTACTGGAGTGAGAAAAAGGCTATTTCCTGATTTATTAAAATTATGGATTGTGTTAGTTTTAACATCATGCTTTGTTAAATTTTTGTCACTACTGTTTGTCAAGTTTACCCAGTAATCATTAAAAGTATTTGCTATTTCTTTAGCGTTAGTAATTTCATTATTATTTACTAATATTGACTCTATACAGGTATTGCTGCTGCTATTTTTCATCTCATTTTTAATAATATTCCACGTGGCATAACATACATTTTTACTTTTTGCAATATAATTAGTATTACTGAGTTTTTTTTGCTGTAGTAATACAATATTTTAATGTTCTTGCATATTTATTATAATTATTCTTATTGTTGTCGTCATTGTTTTTTAATGCTAAATATCTTAGTGTCCTTTTTGTTTTGCAGCTTATACGAATACCTTTAGTTAACCATTTTGGCTTTCCACTAAGCTGCGGGCATTTTATCTTTATTTTGGGAAAACAAAGTTTATATAACAGCGCTATCAATGAGTGAAAATTGTTAAATGCTCTATTGAAGTTATTTTCTTTATAAACTTCATTGAAAGACAAACTTCTTAGGTAATTTTTAAATATATTAATATTATAATTGCTACAATTTCTTTTATATCTGAACATTGATATTTTTGTTTTAAGGTTATCAAATGCGAAGCTTAAGAGTTGTGCAGTATTGTGGTCCGAAATATCGCAATTGTGTAATGTACCTACAGCTCCATCAATATTACTTATAATATGGTCAATGCATGTATTTTTCCTAGTTGGTAGATTAATGTGTAACTTAAAGTTAAAATTTTGTGCTAGTTGCTGTAATTGTTCAGAAACCTTATTGCAATGCAATGTATTTATATTAAGATCACCTGCGATAACAATTTTTCTATTTTTTTTACAGTATTTGTGAAACACCATCCTTAGTTTTTCAAGAAATATATTGACATCGGAATTTGGTGTCCGGTAGATCTGCCTTTTAATATTCAGATATTATATGGTTTCGAAGAATAGCTGAATCAATCAAATCTGCTCCGATTACATAACTGATATGAAACCAATAAAAGGTTTTATAACCAATGAAAATTTTAGCAAGATATACCTACCTACCTAGTATATAGCTTAGAGATGAAAGAGTTTCCACTGGAATTTAAAAAACCTAAATTCACTGGAAATCGAAAAAATGCTATGCTCATTCTCTTTAATTTATTTTAGTGTTTCTAGAGACAGAAGTTTGATTAAGAATATGTAATAAGAAAAAAGTTGAAACAGTAAAGTAGCCTGATACGAAAAATTTGATGTAAAATGTGTCATCTAAACCATAATAACATAATAATCAATCAGTTGACAACCATTCATCAAACTCGGCTCAATAGCTTAGGCGCTACTGTGGAACTCAGTGTGTCTTCGCCTCGACATAGGCCTCCTCCAACCCCTTCCAAATCTTTCTATCTCTAGCCTTTCTCAGCCATACCCTTCTACATGGCTGAGAAAGGCCAGAGATACTTACGTACATAGACTATTAAAATCATAACCCTTTATTTTGCCTTTGCCGTAGTTGGGTAAAAAGTGATTATTACACTTCAAATAGACGTAACATTTATTTACATTTTAATGTTAATTACCATACAGATACATATCTGAATTGTTATGGATAGCCCTGGAGCGCCAGCCCTACGCGCTCCGGCGATAGTGCTGCGTTAGCGTATTACTCGTATTACCATGAGCCCGTGAACGATAGAAATGAGTGTTCCCACGGAAACATTACATTCCTAACTTCGGAATATTCCGGTCGCTTTAGTTAGTAAGATCTAAATTGTAATTTTATTAATATTAAAGTTAATTATAAGAAAATCCGGATTTTCTTTGTGTTCCCACCTGTGGCCAACCGTAACTGGCGCAGTCGGTAGGATACTCGGTTCGCGGCGCGGCAAGATTTCCGGAAAAGTCGGGTCCGAGCTCGAGTATACCAATTACGAACCTCGGTCACCAGGTGGAGAGTATCCAGACATTGATACGCAGGCACAGAGATCCGGATAAAAAGTAAGTGCACAGAATTACCCTTTGTGTTGCTTCCCAATTTATTTCCTAAGTCCTTAGTTATTCAAGATTTTTCATCCCAAGCAATCGGGAGACCCTAGGGCTGCATCTCCTAGGCAGTCTCGTAGGGCAAACTTAGACAGTAATAGAAATATAGATATAAATATAGATTTAGATATGAGTTTCAACCCGGATACGATTAATAAGGCCTTGAGGGTCGTACCAGAATTTGACGGTAACCCTCATGTCCTCACTAGATTTATACGACTTTGTGACCAACTAGTTATCACATATTTAAAAGATGAGCCAGGTTCAGAATTATACAATTTGTCATTGCTCAGTGGTATACTTAATAAAATAACGGGACCTGCAGCCCGTTTTATAAATTCTAACGGAGTTCCGGAAAATTGGCAGGGCATCCGGAACGCTCTCATTAATAACTTCGCAGACCAAAGGGATGAAACCGCCCTTTATAATGACATAGCGATACAGACACAGGGAAATAGTACTCCTATGGAATTCTATGAACGATGTCAGACCCTTTTTAGCACGATCATGACGTATGTCACATTGCACGAGTCCGTACCGACGACTATAGAGGCAAAGCGCGATCTTTATAAAAAATTGACGATGCAAGCCTTTCTTCGTGGTCTTAAGGAACCTTTGGGTTCTCGCGTAAGGTGCATGAGACCGGTTACGATAGAAAAAGCAATAGAATACGTCCAGGAGGAGCTTAACACGCTCTACCTACAGCAAAGAAACGATTCTCTACCTAAAGCGTTGCATGCACAAGCTAGCTTTACTAACCCTAAACCATTTAATTTTCCGAGTTCTACAAATGCCTTATCTAACCCTGGTATGTCACATCCACCTAATATGCAACCTAATTGGCAGAAACCGTTCCCAACAATGCCACAGCAATTTAAGACGAGTACGCCCCAGCCTTATAGAATGCCTATGCCTATCTATAATAATTATAATCGGCCACAATTTAATAGAATGCCTACTCGTATGCAACAAATGTTTCGTGCGTATCCGCCTAATTATAATCCCAATAGTAACTTGTTTAGACTGAACCCACAAAATCAAAATCGATCATCAAGCGGACCGACACCCATGAGCGGTGTAAAGGGCTTCACAACGAAACCATTGGCCCCATCAGGTCATGACTGGCGTAGGTTTGGTAATCCGCCGCCAACAAACTACATGAAAGCGCGTGAAGTTAACTTCAATGAATTCGATTACGATTGTGATTATGATCAGAATTATAATTATTATGAGTACGAAGATTGCCAAGAGTATACCTTTGAACAGTATCCAGATAATTATGATAATTGTGAACTCTACCCTATCTCTACTATTCCAGCATTGGAAGACAATCATCAAAAATCAGTTTGTTCCAATGATGAAAATTTTCGGTTAGCAATAGAGCAAGAAAAGCCAAAATAGAGATTAATTTTCACATTCAGAGACAGCTTTGTTACATCCAAATCAGCAATCCACCCCTTAAATTTCTTTTAGACACAGGAGCCAATCAATCATTTATTAGTCCTGAAGTCGTTGAGAATTATTATTCGCATATTCCTTTGAACTATGACCCATTCGAAGTTACGAATGTCCACGCGACTACGAAGAGTGATTATTCGATAACTTTACCCTGTTTTGAAGAACTCGGTGATCCAGACGATATTACTTTGTTCGTTTATAAATTCCATAATTATTTCGATGGCTTAATTGGATTAGACTTGCTTAATAAATGGGAATCTAAAATAGACTTGAAGAACAAATCCCTGATAACTCGATTTGCTATTAATCCAATAGAGATGTATGACTCTAAAAACGTTAATCTATATGAAGACATAATTGCAGCTAATAGTTCAAAATTAATTAGAGTACCGGTTGATACATCAGATGGTGAAGTTTTAGTAAATGAGCAAATTTTATGTAACTGTATCATCCACGAGTGCATAACTACTGTCAATCAGAATCGTGGTATATTAGAAATAGAAAATCCCACTAATAGCGACATTATTATATCCCTCGATCGGCCAGCACATGCTGAACTTTTTAATAGTGAGTGCATTCGTACTAGACCAAAAACGAGTCGTGTTGCAGAAGTCGAATCAAGGCTCCGTACAGATCACCTCAACCCTGAGGAAAAAGCTAATCTAATAGCTCTTTGCTCTAAGTATGCAGATATTTTCCATATAGAGGGGGAAGCCCTTACCTTTACAAATAAAATTAAACATCGCATTCGAACAACTGATGAAATTCCGATTTATACCAAAAGCTATCGCTATCCCTACGTGCATCGCGAAGAAGTTAGAGATCAAATTGAAAAAATGTTAAGTCAAGGAATAATTAAACCATCAGATTCTGCATGGAGCTCTCCAATTTGGGTAGTGCCCAAAAAGGCTGATGCTTCTGG
Source organism: Hipparchia sbordonii (assembly GCA_038048805.1). NCBI lineage: Eukaryota > Metazoa > Arthropoda > Insecta > Lepidoptera > Nymphalidae > Hipparchia > Hipparchia sbordonii. Next base: position 8,150,264 of record CM076109.1, on the reverse strand, counting down.
CAAGCAGAAATGGAGGTTAGTGGTTGATTTTCGCAAACTAAATGAAAAAACTATAGATGACAAGTACCCTATTCCTAATATTAGTGACGTATTAGATAAATTGGGTAAATGCCAATATTTTACCACACTCGATTTGGCCAGTGGATTCTACCAAGTAGAGATGGACCCCAATGACACGCCTAAAACAGCATTCAATGTCGAGCACGGGCATTTTGAATTCTTGCGAATGCCCATGGGTCTAAAGAACTCCCCATCCACTTTTCAGCGAGTGATGGATAATATTTTGCGCGGCCTACAAAACGTCATATGTCTTGTCTATTTGGATGATATAATAGTCTTCAGCACTAGCCTTCAGGAACACATTATAAATCTAGAAAAAGTTTTTCAGCGTCTTCGCGAATCAAATTTTAAAATTCAAATGGACAAATCGGAATTTTTGAAGTTAGAAACTGCATATTTAGGACATATCATAAGTAGAGAGGGAATTAAACCGAACCCTGACAAAATTTTAGCCATCAGTAAGTATCCAATCCCAAAAACTACAAAAGAGATCAAACAATTTCTAGGTTTACTTGGATATTACCGTAAGTTTATCCCAGATTTTGCCCGAATAACTAAACCTTTTACTCAATGCTTAAAGAAGGGTAGCAAGATAGTTTTAAATTCCGAATATATAAACTGCTTCGAAAAATGCAAATTACTCTTATGTAATGACCCGATCTTACAGTATCCTGATTTTGAAAAAGAGTTTATACTTACCACTGATGCATCAAACGTTGCAATAGGCGCTATATTATCGCAAGGGCCGATAGGTTCAGATAAGCCTATCTCTTACGCCTCTCGTACACTCAATAGTAGTGAATTAAATTATAGTACGATAGAGAAAGAGTTATTAGCTATTGTGTGGGCTACAAAGTATTTTCGGCCTTACCTGTTTGGTCGCAAATTTAAAATTATTACTGATCATAAGCCTCTACAGTGGGTTATGAGCTTAAAAGAGCCCAACTCTCGCTTAACCAGGTGGCGCTTAAAGCTTAGCGAATTTGATTTTACAGTAATTTATAAGAAAGGTAAAAGTAATACTAACGCTGATGCCTTATCTAGAGTTGAAATTAATAACGAGGAAACCGATTCAATGATTGTTAATCCAACAGAGAGACCACCGTCACCAGTACATAGCTCTACAACGGAAACCGCTTCAACACCCGTACATATTCGTAGTTCTTCAACTGAAAGTGCTCTGACTCCCAACTCTTCTACTGAAACTGCACATACTTCACATGAAAATCCCATATTAGAAATTCCTATAGTCGATTATCCCCTGAATAAATTTCAAAAACAGTTACACATTATCATAGTTAATGAAGTAAAACGACGACCTAAAATATCTAAACCCTTTGAAACCCATACTCGCGTTTCAGCTCAGGTATCTGAAAATAATTTAGAAGAAGACATAGTTAATGTAGTTAAAGAGTTTGTGCGCCCAAATATTAAAACTGCACTTCTTGTCACACCCACTCTTGGTATGTATTCAATAGTTCCAATATTACAAAGTAAATTTAAAAGCTCCTCAATGAACCTTGTGCTAGTCAAGTCAGAAATAGATAACGTAAATGACTATCTGAGGCAACAAGAGATAATCAAACATTATCACAATGGAAAAACGAACCATCGTGGTATTAATGAATCGTACTTAGCGCTTTCTAGACAATATTACTGGCCTAAAATGAAAGAGCACATAACTAAATTCATTAACGAATGCTCTATATGTGGTCAAGCTAAGTATGATAGAAATCCAATTCGCCAACAATTCAATGTTGTACCACCACCAACCAGACCTTTTGAAGTACTGCATATGGATCTTTTCACTGTAGAACATGAAAAGTATGTTACTTTGGTAGATGTATTCTCAAAATATGGCCAGGCTTACCATTTGAGAGACGGGACTGCAATTAGTGTAATACAGGCTCTACTAAATTACAGCACGCACCATATGCTTCCTTTAAAAATAGTTACTGATCAGGGAACTGAATTTACTAACCAATTGTTCGCAGAATTTTGTAGTATGCATAAGATTGCTCATCATAAAACTTCGCCACATGCACCTAATGAAAACGGTAATATTGAAAGATTTCACTCTACCATTCTGGAACATTTAAGAATACTTAGATTACAGAAACCAGATGAACCAGTGACCCATCTTATGCCATACGCTTTGTTAGCATATAACAGTTCAATTCACAGTTTTACTAAATGCAGACCATATGATTTAATCATTGGACATACAGACCCACGTGACCCATTAGATTTTAATTTATCTGAACATTTATTCCAACTGTATATTCAGAATCATAAAGAAAAAATGAAAAGAGTATATGAAATTGTTAATGAAGTCTCACTCTCTGATAGAACTCAAATTATAGAGCGTCGGAATAGAGATAGAGAACCTGTAGTTGATTTAGCACCCCAGCAACAAGTCCTGGTTAATAACCCATCTGCTTCTAGACAAAAATTAGCTCCCCGCTTTACACCCGACACTGTAGTAACTAACCTACCTATCCATATTTACACATCTAAAAAACGCCAACCCATTGCAAAATCACGACTGAAACGAGTACCAAAAAGCGCAAACTTATTACAGGATGCTTCTACTTCTACTGCTCGTAGCGACAATCCAGCTAGCGACGAGTCAGGAAATAAAACTTGAACCCATGAAGGATGGTCCTGGACTATTACCCTTCAACCTTGGAACCATGAACCTCATTACTCATTACCATACCTTTTTGCAATACATAGACTTAGAAGATGTAGAATCTAAAATTGACAAAGTAAAAGGTCAAATAAGAGAGATAGAGAATCATTTTGATGAGTACATATATGCACTTTATGAATCTCGTGTTCAACATCTATTGCAAAAATTAGATAAAGCCTCGTTTTCACTTAAAAACTTTGAACCTGGTCGTGTCAAAAGAGGTCTGATAAATGGATTAGGTTCCATTATTAAAGCTATTACCGGTAATCTAGATTATAATGATGCATTAAGATATAACAGTGCTTTAAAAACTTTGGAATCTAACCAAGATCAAATTATAGTAGAGACAAATCAGCATATAAGCCTTAGTAAGGACCAATTAATAGATTTAGAACTTCGCGAGTACTATGATATTATACGTTCGGGCTCATATTATTCAGAAAAAAGAATAGTTTTAGTACTAAAATTTCCTGTAGTATCTCCCCATACCTATAATCTATACAAATTATCCATATTACCTAACAATCATAATCAAATCCTTATCCCTCCATTTCCATTTATAGCAACCACTGGGTCTTTGCATGTGTACATAGAGGCTGAATGCCCGAAGCTTGGTAATTCTGCCCGGTATCTGTGTGAAGAAAGTCTCAACCATCGGATTCGAACTACGCCAGACTGCATTTCAACGCTCATTACAAGACAACTAATAGACAAGTAATGCAAATTAACTACAGTATCACTAACGACGGAAGGCATGGAGAAATTAGATGATCGGCATTATTCCATCACATTCCTGAATGCAACGAAAGTGACTCTTTCATGTGGAAGGAACGACTACATTACCCTGAATGGCAGTTATCTGGCAACCATACCACACAACTGTCTGTTACGCACCGACGAATTCACTTTGGTCAATGCAAACGACGAACTTCAAAGTCAACCAATGAAGATATTACTAACCTCAACCAACTCTACTATCAACTCAAATCCAAAGTCATCGAAAGTAAAAATTAATTCTATCAATCTCAGTAACCTTCATGACATCCAAAAACGAGTAGAGCTGCAACCACTTCTTACTTCTGGCCATACTGATGCCGTTTATCACACAACTATCCCCTTTTACATATTTCTTCTTAGTGCAATCGCACTTACAGCAATAATCCTAATTCGTCGCTACATGAAAAGTCAGAGGCTGGTTGTCAATCATCCAAGAAACACCGCCGAAACACAAGAAGAGGACACGGACAAGCATGCGACCACATCATCAGCTCATCCTGCAACTTTTTCACTACGAGTATTGAAATAGTTGAGGATCTTCGGGGGGAGGTGTTATGGATAGCCCTGGAGCGCCAGCCCTACGCGCTCCGGCGATAGTGCTGCGTTAGCGTATTACTCGTATTACCGTGAGCCCGTGAACGATAGAAATGAGTGTTCCCACGGAAACATTACATTCCTAACTTCGGAATATTCCGGTCGCTTTAGTTAGTAAGATCTAAATTGTAATTTTATTAATATTAAAGTTAATTATAAGAAAATCCGGATTTTCTTTGTGTTCCCACCTGTGGCCAACCGTAACTGAATGGTAATTAAACACATCACTCAAACGAGCTTAATGTTTTTGACACTCAGTTTTCTGTCCAGGCGGCACACGGACAGCTTTCATTTAATGAAGCGACAGAGCAGCACGAGCACTAGTTAATGAAGTGAAAGAAAATGATGGATGGTCGCTGTCACGACACTATTGTGCCTAACCTTCTTCAAATGGAAGCCTGACTACACTTTTGGAATATACAAGATGTTTGACAAAGAAAATTGCTGTAACAGGCTTTATTTACAATGTAGCGTTTTACCTTTGCGAGTAATGTCGATTTAGCGGGTTGAATGGTTGTTAATGTCGGTAACACACTTTTAGTTTTTTTTTAATTTAATAACAAAATGATAAGTGACGATGAAGTTGTGTAGACAAGATGGTTGTGGGCTAACTTGGCCTTATTAGGTTGAGACATATCTTTGACGGTAGGAAGGTAAAGACACCAGTTACTTCTAGTTTAACGTTCTATATCTCTTACTATTTTTATTATACGATGGTAGAGTAGTAATGGTAGAGATGTTTGTAGAGTGATTCAAACGCCACAAATTCAGCCAATCATATGTGATTGCAATTTTCACACGACGTCATTTTTAGACAATTCCACAGCTAAAATATGTTTACGAGAGGGACTTAGATCAAAAAAACAATATAAACCTAATCTCGCTTCGTTTGGAATTTTCCTTTCATGAACATAGAGCTAATGAATGACCAAGTTTTGAACAGAAAAAGATACTAAACGTTTTATTTCTCGATAAACCCATGCGGAATATTGCAGATTTTTTGGCACGCTTCCCGCACTAAAATGCTTCGCGCGGAACACAAGCTCTGCAATTGAATTCTGTTTTGATTGGTGATTTTGTTATCCAATTGATATTTAGATTTTGAACTGTATTGTTAAACCTGATGATCAAATTTTCAAAAAAAATAAAATTGGATACTAGGTTTTACCCGCAGCTTCGTTCACGTTTTATCCCTTAGGGGTTGAATTTTCAAAAATCCTTTCTTAGCGGATGCCTACGTAACAATAGCTATCTGTATGTCTTTCAGCCCAAACCGTTCAGTGGCGTGAGGTACGGTACGACAATAGTTCAACAAGTGGGGATTGAACCTGTGACCTTTCAGTTTTCAGTCCATATCTTTAACCTATTTTGGGCTATTGAGGTTTATAATTGAAATTTTGGAAATTTGTAAAATAAAAAGCTCTATAAATATCTTTAGACATTTCGGCCTTTCTTCAAATAATAAAAATAACCTCAATCTAAAACTGTGCGTTCGATTGTGAACTGAATACTCAAAATACAGAAGGTGGGTGTTCTGGGACCGAATACAATTTGCCACCGGAATAAAGGAATAAGTAAGTAATGCAATCACTCATGCCAAATTGCATTTCGAATTTGAAAGCGTTGACGAAGAGGGGCAATGATATTGTTGTTAAGTCAATTGCACCTACTTTGCCGCTAGAGAAGTTATCTAACCCGATTTCCGAAGGATCGATGTTTTATCGAAGAAAAATAACGTTACAACTATCGGTAAGAATATAAAAAATATATTAGACCATCTATTTATCTCTTGTTTCACTGAATCGAGTTATTCTTTTTAGTCACTACAATAATTAGAATAAGTAAGCGTTAGCCACACCGTGAGCTATACTAACTTAGTTTAGCTTAGCTATTGAAGCTTCGGTATCTTTTCATAGATCAGTATACATAACGAAGTTCAAAGCTAAACTAAGTGAACTAGTCGCCCTTCTGCCTTCCTTCATTCACGCACCCTGCGTCGACTGGCAGCCACTCACTACAACTTTTCGGTTGTTTTCGGTTTGAACTTAAATATTTTAGCTACGCTTAGCTCGCGTGGATAACTGTATGCTAAATTACGTGACCTGAGTTAAGTAAGTTTAGCTCTCAGTGTGGCATGTGTTTGTTGGTTTTAGGTTAGAAGAGAGACTCTTTTCATATTGGTTTTGAATTGATCATTGAATAGATGTGCTTATGATTGAGTTCGATTCCGATTTTATATGGCCCTTGGATTCCGATGTATCGGAAAAAGTAACATCTCTACATGCCTTCATACAGAGCCTGCGGCATCGATGCTCCCTCTGATAAATAAGAAGTGGCTGTATTCGGAACGCAATTTAACTTGAAAATAAAATTTTGCTACCCCACGGAATGAATAGGCCGTACATGACCCGGAATGGAAGGGCCTGGTCCTATCTCGTGTTCAGAAACACCTCGTAACTTGCCGATTCGCTGACTTTAGTGTTTTATTTGGTTAATGATATGTAAAAATGCGGTTGCCGATAATGATTTCATCGGTGAATATTTTTTTGCTTTGTACAGGGATTTTTTTTTGGTATTTTATAGCGTAATTAGCTTTTGCCCGCGGCTTCGTCGCTCACGTAGGGGTTGAATTTTCAAAAATAGCTATCTGTATGCCAAAGGAGATCCTCCGCGGTTCATACATTTTTGGGCTAAATCTGAAAGTGCCGGCCAAAAAAAAATTTTGCTGTATTTCGTTAGAACTTGTCCACCTAAACATTTTTTATTATGACACCGAAGCTGTAGAACCATTAACCTTGGTTTTATTTAAGTTTAAAAATCTGTATTTTCTCGAGTATATGAAGTGTTTCTAAGCCAATTTTTTTGCTTTTTTTGGAGTTTTGTTAAGTGCTACCTATTCTATCCTAACCACACACCCAAAAAATACCACACAAGCAATATCTATTGCATAATAATTGTGAAATAGACTGCATCTTGGCTGGTACCCCAGCCGTCTCAGATGGTGATCGAGGCTGAAACCATCCCGGTCGTGCAAATTCCAGTCAGAATTTGCACGATCGGGTTGGTTTCAGAGGAACATGCCACATGCCAGAAACCTCGTGAGCCAGATCTAGATACTTCCGTTTTTCTCTGTCTCCACTCTCACGAGGTTTTCGTCATGTTCGATGGTGATATCCACTAAAACACCCTCGATTGTGCTCGATCCATCAGCACGATATCAGGCTTATTTGCTAGAATCGTACTACGGCACTCTCTCATTCAGGAGACCGTACTTCAGAGCAGGCTCTCGGTGAAGGATTTTGGCCGCTTGGTTGTACCTGTGGAGATACTCAGTGTTAGCAAAAAGCGTCCGTGCAACTTCCTCTCCTTCCGCATGGAGAGCGCATGCTCTCCCAGTCAGAGGTGCTTAGTACCACTGATATCTGCCATTCGGTTTCAGCCAAAGATAAGGGAGTAAGTCCTTTACCACATTCTATGACGTCTCTATGCATTGGGCTCTCTCTCTTCGTCTCAAAGTAGGTACTGAGGTTGTACATCTCCCAATTATGCATGGTTTTGACGCTTAATACGCCTTGACCTTTTCAGGGTCGAACAGACGATTTCTTTGCAGCCTGGATTGACAGCCCGTCTCATAACAGATGATTTCGGATGGTGCATGCGTATATAGAGAGTCATAGTCATGTGGATTTCTCTGTCCAGGACACCTAATTCAGTCTGAGTCCATCCGAGTACGCCAAAGGTGTACATGAGAACAGGCATGACCCAACAGTTATAAGCCCGGACCTAATTGACACCTGACAAATAACTTTTACAGACTTTTACCAGGCGTCCAACAAAGACGTTGCAAACTGATTGTTTCATGTCCGTCTTCTTTACCCCTACGGACTATGACATACCCAGATACCAGTATGACTCAGCTTCAGAGAGGGTTCTGATGCTTGTCAGCTTGAGATTGATCTCGGCCCAATGAGTAACCTGTCCCCTCTCCACATGTAGGACCGCACACTTATCTAGTCCAAGTTCCATCTTGATGGAATTACTGAAGACGGTGGTGATGTTCAGCAACTCCCTCAGGCGGGTGTAATTAGGTGCTAGCAGCTTGAGGTCATCCATGTGAGGCACTTTTGCCCCTACTCTCCGAAACTGTAAGCCCGTCCCTAATCTCTTCAGCAATGAGCTGAGCGGGTTCAGAGACACAAAACCATAGTGGACTCAGACAATCGCCCTGGAAGATACCCCGCCTTATCCTTATCCGATCATCGGAAGCTGCCAACCGCTCATCATGAAGACCAAGGATCGTGTTCCATTGCCCCATACATTCTCCGAGAAAGCCTCGAACTGTCCTATCGACTTTGTACAGCTAAAGGACCCTCAAGAGCCATGAATGGGGCACCGAGTCGAATGCCTTCTTATTGTCAATCCAGACTGTGGAAAAATTCCGGCGACTTAGTTTAACCAGTTCGCCCGGGCTCATCGGATGTCAATGTCTTATAGATGGTAGTAAGATATGTGATGGGGCGGTACTTAGTCGGGTCAGCGGCATCGGTGGACTTTGGAGCTAAATGAGTGAAAGACAAAAGACTCGGAGTGCCCTTTACTCGAGAGCTTCTTGGACTTATTGGGCCAGATAGCATAGCAGAACGAAAAACCCTTCAGCCAGTAATGATGCAATCCATCGGATACCGGAATTTTCCAGTTCGCGGCCCGGCGCACCGCACCAGGTGCATCCTCCGGAGAGGTGGCGACTGGGTTCATTAGCTCTATTGAGGCACATGCTTTCTCTACCGCCGCAATTCAAGAGCCCTCCTCAACCATCCAGCCATCCATCTCTCTTGACCACACACTTCGCCAAAAGGCGATGAGGTCAGCCGGGCTCGGCTGCTGAGATGTAGAACAGACTGCTGGTCACTCCAGTTTTTTATTATTATTATTAGAAACACTTCATATACTCGAGAAAATACAGATTTTTAAACTTAAATAAAACCAAGGTTAATGGTTCTACAGCTTCGGTGTCATAATAAAAAATGTTTAGGTGGACAAGTTCTAACGAAATACAGCAAAATTTTTTTTTGGCCGGCACTTTCAGATTTAGCCCAAAATGGATGATGTCCTTTCAGTCCGATCTGTCCAGTGGTTTGAGCTGTGCGTTCATAGATCAGGCAGTCAGTCACCTTTTCCTTTTATATATTTAGAAAACTTGTTTTAATATATTATATCCAACTACCTATTGCTCGCGGTTTTTCCGCGTGGAGTTAAGTCTTTTAAAAACCTAATTCGCTCTCCAAGTTCTAAACTATACTCAAACAAAAAATTACGGCGATCTGTTGCTCCGCTGCTGATGCGTGATTGTAGGATAAACCTAGTTATTCTTAGTTGAGGACCTGGAGAGTGACATAGTGAAATAAAAATCCACGTCGACGAGCTGTTAAGCTATAAAGTAAAAAAAAATGTGAACATCCGCGTCGTTCTCCCGAGAGATGATCAAAACATCTAATTATAAGAAAATCGAGTTTCCCTCCCAATTATCCTGCTCTAGCTAAATGTTTTCATCAACGTTTCCTATTTTCCATCGTGATAACTTCACCTTACGTAAACAAACTTGTCAGTATAGCCGATATCAATTTCACGCTACTTATAGGGATACGTCATGTACAAACAAAACTGAATCTCCAAGAGCGTGGGAAATTGCACTTGTTCGTAACATGGGGTTTGTTCCTCTTATGTAGATATCGGCTAAAACTTTCTTCTGTACTGGGAATATTGCTTATATTAACGAGGTTCAGTTATGAAAACTGAAATGATTTTTTTTTCTAGTTTTTATCTTTATTCTTTTGTAAATCGTTATTTTGCGTTCAATAAAGACTCCGTCTTTCTTTCTTTAAAAATAAAGAGTATCAGCCAAGCTGAAGTTGATTCCTCTGAAGTGATTCTGAAAAGATTCGTATTAAAGAATATTATGTAAGCTAAATTTTAAAGTACGTAGGTATTAATTTAGTGTGTTACAAAACCTTATTCTTCCAACAATAGAGGGAGCGTAGGTAATGTACCCGAGAGGCAAAAGTTGGACAAGACTCATCTATCAGGCAACCTTATTATAAAATATCCTACTGAGTTTACCTACCTAAAACCTTGTTCTATTATTTCTGCTAAATAAATTATTCCGCCCAGAAAATTAAGGTCTTACATTATAGAAATAAAAACAGGCACAAAATTCTGCGCAGAGTTTAGGCATGTTTCGTTTTATGAATAAAAATATCCTACCTAAATAAATATAAACCCTAAAGTTTGTGTGTAAGCTCGAGTGTCTATATAAACATAGTTTTGCTTTAATTAATTATTTATCTGGCTTACATAGTATGCTTAGTAAAAACGAAAAAAAAAAAGACTGTGGCACTCGGGGACTGCCGCGGTAAAGCCATTGCATAGCATTTTTATCAACGCCATCTAGCGGTGAGAGGAGTCCCGTGTCATTTTCGTTACGGAATTTCTGGATTCGGTCTCCACGCTCAAGGCCCGCGATAGAAGCTATGCAATAGCTTAATTAAGAGAAGTTTCGATGTTAGAAATTAGATTTTTCTCTGTAGTGAATTTTCATATGAGGTTTCCCAGGGTGACTTTTTGGAGCATTGCGGAAGAATTAAATGAAATAGTGTCCGAAAGATATTTGTAGAATACCATCACACAGGCAAGCTTGCGCCGATGCTGGTTTAGATTTTTACAAACTTGGTTTATTAACCAAACTTACCTACCTTTGGAAAGAGATATTCTCTAAAGTCTAAACTATTCTTCTGACATCAGAAGCAACATAACGGACACGTGCCGCCAGATTCCCAGAGTCAGACAACTGTCGTTTATCAACAAACCCGGGCATAAAGTAACTACCCCACTGCACGTAAAATACTGCCCGTACCTCTACTAAAACGTATTTTGTTGTGATAATTTACATACATAATTTTAACATAGTCAAAACTTTCTTTTGCCCGCGACATTTTCCTTGGTTTTAGGGTTTCTGGATTCTTCAAGATAAAAAATCTGTATCCATATCCAGAATGCAAGCTATCTCTGTTCTGAATTTTATTAAGATCGTTTCAGCCATGAATAGTAGACAGAGTTACTTTCGCAAATAATTTAGTATGGATTTTATTTATCAGCAAACACACGATTGACTTATCTGTACTAGAAACCATCTTAAACCAGGAATACTAGGAACACCGTCAAATCGTCTGCACGATGTAGAGTAGAACTTAATGGGGTTTTGCCTTTATAATATGACTAGCTCTGCCCGCGACTTCATTTTAAGAATCACGCGGAAAGCTTTGTTTTTCTGGAAAAATCGAAAAAACTTTGTTTTTCCGAAAGGTTTTTGGATAGGCTCAATTTAATCCGGGATCCAAAACCTCCAGACCTCCAGGTCCTCAACTATATACAAAAATTCACGTCAATCAGTTGCTCCTTTGCTGTGTGATTGAAAGACAAACAAACAAACACACTATTGCAGCCGTTGTAGAAGCTAGTTTAGAATATAATTATCCACATATTATTTTTGCTGCGCTATTAATTTTTATACAAAACTTAGTTATCTTGGCAGTTATAAATGCATTCAATTTATACGTGCAATCAACGGCAATTCATATGTGGTTGACGTGTTCTCAACTGCAATTTATTCCCGATAGCAAATGTTTCCATGAAAGTTGTAGCAATAATAAAGTTTTCCCTTGGATTGTAAATGCACTTATACTATATATTGATTTGAATTTGCGTTAATTCGATTACCAATTTTGTTTGCAGTCAGAAAAACAGACCGTTCTTGCATTCTGAACGTAGTTTGGCAGTAAAAAAGTACTACCCATACTGCCGTCGCGATGCTTTCTCCTTTTCTTTGTTTTTGCACTGAAAATATTTGAAGCATGATACATACAAAACCAAAGTATCTGATAATCCTATACAACTTAATTGGAAAGTGTCTGTAAAAAATAAGTTTTCACTTATGAGAAATATAATATATTTTCCTTCTATTAACCTCTTGAAATCCTTTACATATAACTTAAACTACTTCTGATATTTTCGATGGTACGGAACCCTTTGTGTATGAGTCCAACTTGGGCGGTTTTTTGCAAACACGGACATTAGTATCTATACACTATTGATCGAAGGTTTCATACAGTTACAATACACTGGAGTCCTGTGTATCCTTATCGTGCGATGAAGATCACAAACTTCGCAGTTATGCTCAGTTAACGCACACCTATGCCGTAAAGATGCTAAACTGAATTGCCCTTAACGCGAACCCCGGGTGCGTTGTGCGTTATCACTAGCTCCCTGAGGATTGTGTTAACAGTCGTTGTGTATTCATGAACGCGTCGTGAATAAATATGAGCTAAGGTGCGTTCGTTGTTAAACTATTTGTTTTGCGGTGATCCATTTGAAAGCAAAAGGATCACCGCAAAGTTAATAGTTAAAGCAGTTAAGGATTTGGAGAGAGACATTGGTTATTTTTTGCTCTGGAATAACAGGGTTCTCGCTTGATTTTCTAAAACCTATGCGGACGATGTCACGGGTAAAAGTTTCTTTGAAATTGTTTTAAATAGTGCTTGACAAACTGTACGGTACAGTCTATACCTACTGCAAATGAAAGAAAAAAAAATCGATTTTCATTGTAAAATGGGGAGTCGAAATTTTAAATTGGTGTTGCGTTAACTGCAGTATCTACAACTCAAACCCGAGCTTAAAGTTAGCCAAGTAATTTCCTATAAGGATTCACGTACAGTACGTTTATCTGACGAAGTAACGGGCACTTTACTTGTGGTTACGTGTAAATGCACATTGCGTAAGTGTGCGTGCCTGTCAGGAGCCTAGGTGGGAGCCGACAAGCGTGAGCAAGCTCTCGCTCACACTTATACAGTTACGACACACACACTACCATGAGCCACGCGCCGTCGTGAATTGCATAAAATATAGAAGTACATATACAAAATGAGTAATATATTGATTAAGTGAACTGTGGAGCGGGATAAGGACATAAATTATGTCCTTAACACTTGAAGTATATAGCCCCAAAAATTTTTTTCCTCCGAGCCTTAACATTATGTTGGCAGTGGGTAAAGTTCTCTCTAGAGTCTCTTTGGTCTCTTATTAATTATAGCTTAATTTGTTATAATACAAAATGGGTGCACAAATTATTTCCCACAACCGGTTCCCAGCTGAACGTGCTACGAATAATAATTTTGAAAATTTCGCCTACTATAGGACGTGTTATTTATTATAAAAGAGGTGTTCTTTTTTATTTTTATAATATGCCACGACCGGTAGGGACGCATAATAATTAGGATGCCTCTCACAGTCTTTATTTCGCCTACGCATTACTTCCGCCTTGTTGGTCTAGTGGTTAGCAAGTTTGACTGCGGACGATGAGGTCCCGGGTTTGATTCGCGGATCGGGCCAAAAATAAATTGGATTTTTCTGTCAAAAAAATCTCAGTACTAGCCCGGAGTTAGGAAGTTGGCGGTAAGTCACCCCCGTGCCTCGGAGAGCACGTGACGCCATCGGTCCTGCGCCTGATTTCCGGTGTCGGATTATCCGTCCCATCGGACTATGAGAGTGAGGAAATAGAGAGTGCATCTGTGTTTGCGCACACATGTGCACTAGAATACCTCCCGTGCAGATGCCTAATCTCTGTGGAAATTGGCCTCCGTGGCTGGATTCGGTCGGGAGGCAAAAGAAAGACATCGCAAAGCGGATCTGCATCTATTTATCATTCCATCTCTAACTTGGTCAAATCAAATTAATTAAAAAAAATCTCTTTGGCTTCTTGTCAATAATTGCTTGTCATTATCTTGTCATTGTCATATGCGTTTTGAACATTTTAGCGAAATTGTACATTTTGCGAATTGAACATTCTAGTGTTGAATATGCCCCCTTAAAATCAAACAACTCAGCAGTTGGCAAAGCAAGGCCAAAACAAACAAAGAAAAAGAAAGTTCTTTTAGTTTCACACTCGATGTAGATAACTAGCCTTTACGTCTGTCTGAATAGCTCTTAAGGGGCTACTTAACCAAAAGTTCTATTGGATAAATAAATTTTCCGTAAACAGCAGGAAACAAAACCCTTTCAAAGCTTGTTGTTGTTAATTTTGTCAAATTTACCTATTTTCTTCGAAATATTTCGAGACGTCGATCTTTTTAAAGCTACAAAGTTAGAATCATTATAAATATTTTAAGGCTTCAATTAAAAGCACGTCTAAGATGTACCGAGAAATTGTTTTTTTGGTCGAGTTCAGCACGGCTAATATTCTTTTATATAAAAAAATATTTCATGTAGGCATACTTGAAGCTCGATATACCATTAAAAGCTCACTATTGCACTCGAATTAAGAGTATAAGAGGTAATAGGTATAACAGGTATTTGGTATAATCTTCTACACAAATGAATAAAATTGAAGTATCTGGAACGAAAAGTAATTTTTCACCTCTCTAGCTCAAAAAGGGCGCCTTTGCTGCCCAAAACCAGTGAGCAAAAGTCGTTTTTGCTCACTCAGTGAGAAAAAGTGTTTTGAATATAGAACGCATTGGATTGGCGTTTCTTCAACTCACCGTCTCAAGAAACGTTCAGAAATTTTGTATATAATATTGCATACCCCATACATTTTATTTAGACAAAATTTTTTAACTCTCTATTTTATTATTTAAACTATTTACTTTTCGTAAATGTGTTTTAGACTTTATAATTCTGTAACACACATGAAACATAAAAGAAAATTAAAATTAATTAATTAATATATTTTATTTTATGAATGACACAATTCCGAACGCAGACAAAAGAGTAATATAAAATGGCGGCAAAAAAAAAAAAAATTAACTCTATTCTATATCTTAATTAGGTACTAATTTCTTAGAAGTTATTTGTTGTAAGAATTTTAAAATAACAAAATGAGTGAATCTACTTATAATTCAGAATTAAAAGAATTAGTGTCTAACGCGAATTAAACTTTCTTCCGGAATAGTCTCGTGAAAAATACTTGAAAGCCTATGAATTATTTAATGATTGGAGACTTTCTAAGGATGCGAAGTCCTATTCAGAGACTGTGATTTTATTATATTTCATGGAATTGTCTAAAACAAGGTAACCATCTACATTATGGAGTATTTACTCCATGTTAAAAGCTACAATCAAATCGAAATGCGACGTTCACATTGAAACTTATCCTAAACTTATTGTATTTTTGAAAAGACAGTCGGAGGGGCACAAATCCAAAAAATCTAAAGTTTTCACCGCTCATGATATTGAAAAGTTTTTAAATAAATAAACCTAATTTTTAAAATTTTAAAATATCCTTTATGTTTTAATAAATATTTCTCTTACATCTTGTACTTTTTCGCTATTGAGGTGAAAAATTGTATGTATCACACGATAGCAAAGTTTTTGCTTCTTGTGCCTTTGAATCCCTCACTACTCTCAGGATTCTAACTTAGAATCCTTCGTTCGCTCGGGATTCAAACTAGGCACTCGCAACAAAAATGAACTTTGCTATCTTGTTGAACAAATAACTATTCTCAGCGTCTTATGCAACGCACGTCAATCGCGTTACATTGCGTGCCAACCTACAGCTAGCGCCATCTATTTTAACTTGCAACACTCTCTATTGTTCATCATGTGTGATCACAGTCAAGCGCTAGTCTATTAAAAAAAGACGTTTTGTAGGATGATACCAAGAATGTGTACCAACCCTAAGCATGTATTCATTCGATACACTGGAATGCCGGGAGAATGACAAAACGCCTGTGTTGACTCTGAAATGTTCAGAAATGAGGAAAACGCAAAAGAAAAACACAGTTTTTTCGCTTCTGTGTCACAAGAATATTACGATTCGTTAGTCAATGTGCTTTGTAAACATTATTAGCGCATCTAAAGTGTATTGTGTCGTGAAATTAGTGATTTGAAACGACGTAACTTTATCCCATTTTTATCCGATTAATACAAAGCAAAATAAAGGGTTATGATTTTACCAGTGTATGGATGTATGTATGTGACTATTTAAGAATGGTTCACCGTGATACCTAAATTACTGAGCCGATTTTGATGAATGTAGTCAATCGATTTGTCATTGTGGTACGGGTGACATGGGTTGTTTTTACACGAACTAAATCAATATGATGGATGTTAAAATTCAAAAAGTTCAAAATTCAAAATTATTTATTTCATGTAGGCCAACTTGTAACTCTTATGACATGTCACAACTCTACCACCGTGTTCGGAATGCACATTCTGCAAGAGCTGGCTAGAAACCCCAGAAGTTACATCCAATTTTCCACTTTCAAGTTACAGTTACTGTCCTCATTCTTTATCCTATACCTAAATCCTATTATAGAACAATTTTATGAATGCATAATTAATTTATTAATGTTAACAAGATTTGACAAACGATGATTCGCAATGGATTTGTCCCGTCGACGTCTAGCTCTAACTATATTGATGTTTTATTCATGGGCTCTCTGAATAAAGATGAAATAATAAATTCGGTCAAAATAAAATACTGCCCCGGGTGAATAAGAATCCATAGTATCTTATAGGTTATCGTATAAATTATAGTAAACCTATATGGCAGATATTTGTTTGTCAATAATAGTATGATAATTTATAAATATAAAAAACAATTGCTGTTTATTAGTCTAACTAAAACTCAAAAACGGCTAGACTGGCTTAGCTTTTTTCGTTCAGGGGTGGTTAAAAATTAAAAAAAAAAAATAGCGAAAACGCTAAAGAACAGTTGAAAAATGGAAATAATTAAATAAGTGATTGCATCAGTGTAACGATCGCAATGGTGATCTCTTAATTTAAACCTCTCAATGAATTAGTGGGAACTGTGTTCAGAAGTGTACGCATATTTTCTGAAGAAGAAGAAAAATAAAATAAACTCATGGAATATATTGAAATTGTACACCATATATACTCGTTTAACTCAGCGGGAAATAACGAAAGCGCAAAGCAAAAATTCTAACATTCAGAATACCAAGAAATTGATTTGAAAAGTGGGCTACATTTCATTTATAACGTTCAATTACTCTTGATACAATATTCCCTTCTGTCTACACTTTATTAAACCCGCTCAGAGCGTATGTGAGGCGTTTCGGATAGCCTTATAAATCATGTAATAACTACCGGGGGCATAGCTTTATTAAATCCTTTCACTTGAATGCGGCTGTGCAAATTTTAATGCATTTTCTATGGCCAATATTTTTGGGTCGGATTTTTTTACCCCTGACGAACTCACATCAAAATGGTTTCCCTGACGAGTTCAATATGACAGCCTGTAAATTCGTTTCGTGGGATTTCATGAACCGTTGATTCAGTTTAATTTGACATTTTTTCTGATAGGAAAACTAAACTCCAGTTTAAACTATAAGTGAATAGCGATACAAAAATTTTACGAATTTTCTTTGTAAGATCTTCGTTGACAAATCTCTTTTCTTACGGTCACTATTCCAAAAATTTTTGATATTAAAAGAATATTGAAGATGTTGGTCCGCTATGACCCTCACAAGAAATTTCGTTAGAAGATATTTATAGAAAAATTGTGTTCTTGTACCGTTTACATGTAATATAAGTACTTATAACAAGGTTTAATTTTTACTTTACTCCGTGATACAACTCATTTGCGTTGAACTGCTCTCTTCGCAACCCTACTGTACGAGTATTATTGTGTATAAAATATTACCTACACAATATTTAATGTCAGTGCATATTATGGACATACCTACTGACATTGGTAATATAATCCCGACACTGTCAGCGCAGTAACCACAAGCTAACGTTATTATTATGTACATTGCACCGAATAGATTATTCGATTATTAAGTCCATTTTGTTCCACGGTAACCCGTGGAAAATGTATAGAATTCACGAGGGCGTGTGGCTCATGGTTGTCTGTGTGTCGTATCTGTATAAGTGTGAGCGAGAGCTTGCTCGCGCCTGTCCGCTCCCACCTAGGCTCCTGAAAGGCACGCAAACTAACGCAATGTGCATGTACACGACGTAACCACAAGTAAAGCTCACGTGCCCTCGTGAAATGAAAGAACTATATAAGAATACAATATTCATATCTAAGCAATCGGTATAACACTGATGCATAAGAAGTACCATATCCTACTATCCTAATAATATAAATTACTAGGTGATGCCCGGGACTTCGTCCGCTTGAATTAAAGTTTTTTGATTTCCGCGAGAGCTCTTTAATTTTCCGGAATAAAATGTAACCCACGTGTTTATCCTGGGTATGAGCTATCTCCATTCCAAATTTCGGTCAAATCGGACCATTCTGTGAGGGAAAGGAGTAACAAACATCTGTCCATCGATCCATCCTGACAAACTTTCGCATTTATAATATTAGTAGGAAGTAGGATTAATAGAACTAGTCTGTAGTGTTGAATTTCTGGATAACAGTATAAAATGATATTATAACTTTTACGTAATATTCAGATCCAGTTTTCGGTATTTCTCGTATCAATTTTGTTAGAAAAAATATTTTTTATTTCATTTCATTAAAAACTTTTTATCTTTTCATGTGGGACTTTTCACCGGATGAGTGCTGCATTTGGTCCTCGATGAACTTTTAGCTTTTCATCTATTGATTATTGGTCGAAAGTTTTTCGACTCACAGCGTTTTTCGAAAATTTTGCCCGACCGGCGGCATTCATTTAGTTCGTTTCGTAAAAATTTTCATGTTTTATTTTCATGACCGGACAGAAAACCTTTAATTTGAATAACTCTGACTCTCGATTTATGAGAAATAGTTTTATTTTACGTATTTCGGGGAATTCTGCCAGTTGTGATAGGTATATGTTGCGGCTAATGTTAGCGTTGATGGCAAACTTAAGATAAGCCGGTTTAATATTTTATCTTCTTCGTTTCAAACGATAGATCTCCACACCTGGACAATGGACTTTAGCAAGGATCGCTACTGAATACGAAGATAACCGTTTATGTACCAGCTGCTCAGCGACTCGATTGGGATTGTCAGTTCATCTTGTGAGGGGTGTTTCATCGTTGTTTCCTTGTGCTGATGGTGTTTGTCATTCAAAGACCTTCGGAAGATAGTCCGCTTCATCTTCCCTTCATTTTATTTCGTATCTTCGACCTCAGTTACTCTATAGGTAGATGTCACTAATGGAAAATTATAAACAAACCAATTATAGTCGTTCGCAGCAAATTAATATTATTGGCAAGTTAAATTACATTATAATTTGTTCAGTTGACAAGTGAAACAATGTTTGTCTTTGCTTTAAGCAAGAAGGTAACTTAAGTTAATATATGCTGAGCTCATGCATAAGTGCTCAACTGAATTCTTAGATAAACCTATGTTTCCTATCTCTTGCTCACAAGAGCCAACTTGCTCCATCTTGGCATACGTCTCTCAAGACGTATGCCAAGATGGAGCAAGTTGGCTACAAGTTATTCAGTCTGCAGTTAAGTTTGTGATTAGAAAGGACTTGTCGAACTTTTTTTTACCTATTATTTAGTTTATTCTACATACCTATTCCTAGTGCGATGGTAACGAACGCTCAACGTTAACTCAAACTCTTTTGAGTTTTGGAAATACTCGTTGTTGTTTTTGAAAATGTTGCCAAGTTTGTGCTTTCGGTACTCGATCTAGGGCATTTGATGCTTCAGAGCTTAAATGTAACCTGACTATAGTTACCAAGTCAGACTTTCTACCAGACTTACACCAAAGGTACTTGAGAAATTTTAAATTCCCAAATCGCCCGTACTGGGAATAGAACTCGAGTCGTTCCCTTTATTAGATCATAGTAATCACTGATGTGCCAGGGAATAAGTTTAAATCAAAATAATCTTGATATTAATTATGTCTACACTTTGCCATCCGATACTGAAGTAAAAGTTCTCTCGTGAACAACAGATATGATGCTACAAGAGTTTAATTGCGGATGCGGTAATAAAGCGGTTCATGAAATTAATGCTAAATCTAAAGCGATATCTAATTACGCATTGCGACCTCCACCGCCGACTCACCGCTTTCAAAGTTGGGTCATTTGTAATGCCGAGTGGCACGGGGCAGGGTAACTTCATTACATACACTCACAGACATTAATACATTTACGTAGAATAAATAATTAGTACCGTATGAATAATTTAACACGGTTATGTAACAAAATTATGCTCTTTAATGTAATTTTGGCCGTCCGAGCTTGTATCCCACTTGATGGTAAGCGATAATCGTTGCACATTGCGGTTATATTCTGTAACTATATTTTTATTTTACAGTATATGTGTTTAAAAAAATATTTTGATAGTATTAAATACGATTAGTACATATAGACACAAGCAAGCGAGTCAGCTGATGTTAAGTGATTACCGTTGTTCATAAACATCTGCAGTACCAGATGAACAGCCTTCGGTTTCCAAATTTTGAGATTTTATTTTATCAGTCTCTTGAAAAACAGTTTTGAGAGTACAGAGGTGGCGGAAGCTAATTCCATTTTACGGAGGTAGTAGCACAGTTAGTAGAGTGCTAGAAATCCAGATTGACTGGGGGAAATTAAATGATGAATTTATTTGTGATGTCAGTATATTTGCACGAATATGAGTGACTGATGTGTGGCGGTGACCAGATAACTACATCGCAACTGCCGACCAGTTGCGTAGTTGGCATAGGTATAGACGACGTGCAGTTCTAGTCTCTACATGAAACTGCGCAGTCGACTGACATTGTCAGTTGCAATAGAACAATCCAAACTGCAAATTCGCAGTCGGGTTGCAGTTTAAATAGAATTCATTGGTCTAGACCCTGTTTCAATGCCTTGTCTGTACAATAACCGGCCGAAAATAAATTTTGAAAATCGCCCTGGCATGGCATGGCCCAGGCACGCCACACGGCATAATATTATTATGAATCCAGCCCAACTTCTTGCTCTAAAAATAAAGCTAGTAGTGGCGTCGCTTTATCAGAATTTCAAATTCGCCAGCTTCACTGAATTCATAGACATATTTATTCAAAGCGAACTAGATGTGTAGAGCAACCACTTTAAATCTCTGAACCAATTTTTTTTTTTGTTTGTAAAAAAAAATATGTAATTTACGGCCTGTCTCTTTCATCAACCGATACAAACCACTGCTAGGCAAAGGTCTTTTGTGTGGACTTGTCGAAGTCCGTCTTGCGCCGCCTGTATCCAGGGGCTCCCTGCGACTAGTCTCATGTCATCATCCACGTAGTGGGGGCCTGCCAACACTTCACTGTACATCTGTATATCACAACAATTTTACTCTTATAAGCCGTCATTAACGAGTGTATAGTTCTTGCAACTCACGAGGGTACGTGGCTCATGGTTGTGTGTGTGTCGTATCTGTATAAGTGTGAACGAGAACTGTGATTGCTCCCACCTAGGCTCCGACAAGCACGCACACTTATGCAATGTGTATGTACATGACGTAACCATAAGTAGGTAAAGCTCACGCGCCCTCATGAATTGAAAGAACTATAGGTACCTTAATAGCAATGTCGTGTTTAGGTCTCTTGCATGGACTTCGACAGGATTCAGTCTTGCACCACCTGTATCCAGCGGCTCTTTGCGACTGGTCTTATGTCATATAGGGTATGTTATATAGGGTTGTTTGTACATATGTATATCGGAGCAATTTTACTCTTGTTAGCCGTCGTTAGCGAGTGTACCTTAATAGCAATGTCGTGTTTACGAGATTGAGGGTGAGGTGCACAGTGACGACACACGAGCGCCGTCAGTGGGCTGTGGAAATTTCAACTCGTGAAAACTTTCTCGCCCGTCCGCGTCGTTAGCATAGAGAAAGCGTCGTCATTTCAAAGTTTTCCTTTTCTGAATCTTAACAGCTGTTTTATCTTTTACAAAGGTATGTAACGATGTTGGTGTTAGAGCTGAATTTATTAGCATTACAGCTGAATACTTAAACATATTACGTAGAGTACAACTCTAATGTGACTAGTTTTTTAATTATATAATTGGAAAACGCTGAAACTCACAATTTGGGGTCGTTTTGGACTTTTGTAAAGACAAACAAATACAGAACCGTTTCATTGTTATTTTTTTTGTACGTCTAGTATATCTTTGTCATCTATGTTTCATATTTAGCGTTCCAACGTTGGTGCTACTTAAAAGAGGCCTATGTCCATCAGTGGATTCATTTTGGCAATGATGATTATGATGATGATGCTGATTTTTACTTATATTGAGTTTATACAGAGTGTTTTTGCAGACCAAATGTTTGTAATTTCTAAGTGGCTGTTGCCACTATCTGATAGCAAAGTTACTTTCATTTCGAGTAAAATATTGTTGGAGGAAAAGTTTATTATATTTCACGCTGAAACCGCTGAACCGACTAATGTGTAACTTATATCGTTACGTGCTCGTGTGGCTGAGATATTTCACATTAGGTATATTACGTATAGGCTTCGGAGGCAAAGCAGAAAATTGATGCTGAATTTTTTATTATAGCGATTTTTTTAATCATAGTATGTATTATGTTAGTTCTGGAGTACAATAGTTTAGTCAATTTTTTTATTAATGAATTAAGGCTGTGGCTGCACATCTCCGCTGGGACACTATAGGAGCGGAACTAAAGGTTTACATTAGAATAGGCAGTTTTGCTTATGCTAGCAGCCTAATGCTTACGTCTGCATGAAGGATTGTTAAAATGTTATTTGTAGATTTTACCTGAGCAACCTGCGTAAGTATTTTGCATTTATCCTCGTTTTGATATAAAAATGTGAATAAAATCTTTGAAGTAAACTCAACATTTGACCCACATATCCGTGCCGCATGAGCCCTAATTTTACGCCCTTTAACGAAATGTTCGCTTTACCTGTTAATTTATTACATCTCATATTTTAAAATGCTGAAAACTTAATTTTCAATTAATTTGCTCGTAAAATTGCTCACTGTGTCACTGACAAAATTTTAAAGTGGCTTTTACCGGACGAGTGTGATTAAAATATAACTAATATAAAACGAAATGAGCTGCCTTTTCTTGTCTTATTCTATCTTAATTTTCAACGGTTTAAAATAAATATCAATCTTATTATTATTTTATATTAATGTATCGAATCGCGAGAATACGAAATTAAATCTTAAACTTCTAAATTAATCCGTTGAAGTTTCGATAACTTTATCGAACAAAATTTCATTAAAGTAAACTCCACGGATCAGCGAACAAAATAAAGGCGTGAACATCGCGAAGCAGGAATCACGCACTTGCGAAGGTGTTGCGGGTAGAGACACCATGTATTAACTGATTTCGCAGAACGTCTCAATATTTATGTTAGTTTTAATCGAAATCTTTTGACTGATTTCTAGTAACATCCATTTGTTTTATGGTTCAAAATTCACTGGTCGTTTTGCTTTATCTAGTAACAGGCTCGCACTTTTGCAAAAAATCGACTTAACTGTTCAGCGCATCAATGCAACCAATTTTCTTGATTCCATTCCACTTAGTAAGTTACTTGACAGAATATTTACCATTGACTATATATATAGCTACTCGTGCTGATTCACTGACTCACTGACTGACTGACTGACTGACTGACTCATTGATCACCTCTCCTGTAAAATTTTGTATGGAAAAATTTTTTTTCACTGACGGTTTCGTATAGAGGACAAAAATTCATTCGGAACAAAAATATGGAGAGAGCTGACGGTTGAAGATTTCGGAGACGGGTGAGGAGTACCAGCCAGAGTATTAAAGATAGGTGGGGGGTGCTCAAACAAATGTCACTCGAAACCTCATCCAATTGGCAGAAAACCGAAAAAAACTTCCGAAATGGCGGATTCAAGATGGCGGCCATACAAATTTCGTCAGTGTCTATCTCGGAGACCATAAAAGATGGAAGAGTGGTTCCTTGGAAAAAGATGATCAGGACTCGAAGGTCTACTTGATGAATAGAAAAAAAATTCAAGATGGCGGAATAAAATTCTTTCCATACAAAATATATGCAAGACTAAAACATAGTTCTTTCTCAAAACTTATGTTGATTTTGTATGGAGGATAAAAATTCATTCACAGAAAAAAATATGGAGAGAGCTAATGATTGAGGATTTCGGAGACGGGTGAGGAGCATGGTCAGGATATTGAAGATAGGTGGAGGGTGTTCAAACAAAAGTCACTCGAAACCTCATCCAATTGGCAGAGAGCCGAAAAAACCCTTCAAAATGGCGGATCCAAGATGGCGGCCATACAAATTTCGTCGGTGTTTATCTCAGAGACTATAAAAGATGGAAGAGTGGTTTCTTAGAAAAAGATGATCAGGACCCGAAGATCTACTTGATGAATAGAAAAAAATCAAGATGGCGGAGTTTATTTTTTTTCATATAAAATGTATGCAAGACTTTGATACGTTCCTTTCCGCTGATGGTTTCGCATACAAGACAAAACTTCATTCAGAGGAAATATATGGAGACAGCTGATGATTGAGGATTTCGGAGACGGGTGAGGAGCACGGTCAGGGTATTGAAGATAGGTGGAGGGTGTTCAAACAAAAGTCACTCGAAACCTCATCCAATTGGCAGAGAGCCGAAAAAAACCTTCAAAATGGCGGATCCAAGATGGCGGCCATACAAATTTCGTCGGTGTTTATCTCAGAGACTATAAAAAATGGAAGAGTGGTTCCTTGGAAAAAGATGATTAAGACTCGCAGGTCTATTTGATGAATAAAAAAAAATCAAGATGGCGGAATTTATTTTTTTCATATAAAATGTATGCAAGACTTTGATAGGTTCCTTTCTGAAATTTCTGATGGTTTCGTATAGAGGACAAAAATTCATTTGGATGAAAAATATGGAGGGAGCTGATGACTGAGGATATCGGAGACGGGTGAGGAGCACGGTCAGGATATTGAAGATAGGTGGAGGGTGTTCAAACAAAAGTCACTCGAAACCTCATCCAATTGGCAATGAGCTGAAAAAAAAATACCAAAATGGCGGATTCAAGGTGGCGGTCATACAAATTTCGTCAATGTATATCTCAGAGACTGTGAAAGATAGAAGAGTATTTCCTTGGAAAAATATGGTGAAGACCTGAATGTCTACTTGGTGGACAGAAAAACCGCGGTTCGCTTTAGCGAGCCGCGCACCCACGCGCCCTACTAGTTACTATATATATAGCTACTCGTGCTGATTCACTGACTGATTGACTGACTCATTGATCACCTCTCCTGTAAAATTTTGTATGGAAAATTTTTTTTTCACTCACGGTTTCGTATAGAGGACAAAAATTCATTCAGAACAAAAATATGGAGAGAGCTGATGATTGAGGATTTCGCAGACGTTTGAGGAGCACCGGCCAGGGTATCGAAGATAGGTGGGGGGTGTTCAACCAAATGTCACTCGAAACCTCATCCAATTGGCAAAAAGCCGAACAAAAACTCCAAAATGGCGGATTCAAGATGGCGGCCATACAAATTTCGTCGGTGTATATCTCGGAGAGTATTAGAGATGGAAGAGTGGTTTCTTGGCAAAAGATGATCAGAAGCTGAAGGTCCACTTGATGAACAGAAAAAAAATTCAAGATGGCGGAATTTATTTTTTTCCATACAAAATATATGCAAGACTTTATGCGGCTCCTTTTCAAAATTTCTGATGGTTTCTTATAAAGGACAAAAATTCATATGGAGGAAAAATATGGAGAGAGCTGATGGTTGAGGATTTCGGAGACGGGTGAGGAGCATGGCCAGGATATCGATGATAGGTGGAGAGTGTTCAAACAAAAGTCACTTAAAACCTCATCCAATTGGCAGGGAGCTGAAAAAAAATCCAAAATGGCGGATTCAAGATGGCGCCCTTACAAATTTCGTCGGTGTCTATCTTGGAGACTATGAAAGATGGAAGAGTGGTTTCTTGGAAAAAGATGATCAGGACCCGATGGTCTACGTGCTGAATAGAAAAAAATTGAAGATGGTGGATTTTATTTTTTTTATATAAAATGTATGCAAGGATTTGATACGTTCCTTTCCGCTGATGGTTTCGTATAGAGGACAAAAATTCATTTGGATAAAAAATATGGAGGGAGCTGATGATTGAGGATTTCGAAGACGGGTGAAGAGCACGGCCAGGATTTTAAAGATAGGTGGGGGCTGCTCAAACAAAAGTCACTCGAAACCTCATCCAATTAGCAGTGAGCTGAAAAAAACCACCAAAATGGCGGATTCAAGATGGCGGCCGTACAAATTTTGTCGGACACTTTTAAAGATGGAAGAGTGGTTTCTTGGAAGAGTGGTTTCTTGGAAAAAGATGATCAAGACCCGAAGGTCTATTTGGTGGACAGAAAACACGCGGTTCGCTTTAGCGAGCCGCGCACCCACGCGCCCTACTAGTTACTATATATATAGCTACTCGTGCTGATTCACTGACTCACTCATTGATCACCTCTCCTGTAAAATTTTGTATGAAAAAAATTTTTTTCACTCACGGTTCCGTATAGAGGACAAAAATTCATTCGGAGGAAAAATATGGAGAGAGCTGATGATTGAGGATTTCGGAGACGGGTGAGGAGCACCGGCCAGGGTATCGAAGATAGGTGGGGGGTGTTCAACCAAATGTCACTCGAAACTTCATCCAATTGGCAGAGAGCCGAAAAAAAACTCCAAAATGGCGGATTCAAGATGGCGGCCATACAAATTTCGTCGGTGTCCATCTCGGAGACTATAAGAGATGGAAGAGTAGTTTCTTGGTAAAAGATGATCAGGAGCCGAAGGTCCACTTGATGAATAGAAAAAAAATTCAAGATGGTGGATTTTATTTTTTTCCATACAAAATATATGCAAGACTTTAATTGGTTCTTTTTCAAAATTTCTGATGGTTTCGTAGAGAGGACAAAAATTCATTCTGAGGAAAAATATGGAGAGAGCTGATGGTTGAGGATTTCGGAGACGGGTGAGGAGCACGGCCAGGATATCGAAGATAGGTGGGGGGTGTTCAAACAAATGTCATTCGAAACTTTATCCAATTGGCAGAGAGCTGAAAAAAAAACTCCAAAATGACGGATTCAAGATGGCGGCCTTATAAATTTCGTCGGTGTCTATCTCGGAGACTATAAAAGATGGATGAATGGTTTTCCGGCGAAAACTAATAAGGACCTGAAGGTCTACTTGATGAATAGAAAAAATTCAAGATGGCGGAATTTACTTTTTTCATACAAAACATATGCAAGACTTTGATACGGTTCCTATTCGAAATTGCTGATGGTTTCGTAGAGAGGACATAAATTTATTTGGTGGAAAAATATGGAGGGAGCTCATTATTGAGGATTTCGGAGACGGGTGAGGAGCACGGCCAGGGTATTGAAGATAGGTGGGAGATCCTTAAACAAGAATCACTCGAAACCTCATCCAATTGGCAGTGAGCCGAAAAAAATTCCAAAATGGCGGATTCAAGATGGCGGCCATACAAATTTTGTCGGTGTCTATCTCATAGAGTATAAAAGATGGAAAAGTGGTTTTTCGGCAAAAGATGGTAAGGATCCGAATCAATTGGCAGTGAGCAGAAAAAAAATTCAAAATGCCGGATTCTAGATAGCGGCCATAAAAATTTCTAAAAAGATGATCAAGACCCAAAGATCTACTTGGTGAACAGAAAAACCGCGGTTCGCTTTAGCGAGCCGCGCACCCACGCGCCCTACTAGTTAGAATATAGAACACTTGTCATAAAGTTGTCAAATATACCTATAGTTCTTGCAATTCACGAGGGCGCGTGGCTCATGGTTGATGTTTGTATCATATCTGTATAGTGAGCTAGAGCTTGCTCTTGCTTGACCACTCACACCTAGGCTCCAAGATAAACAAGAACAAATAAAAAAGAATAACTATATGAATAACAAGAATTAAAATTCTGAGTTCCGCTACATATACCTAAATTTCCAAACCAAACTGAAATGGTAGCGGGTCTGTCCCAATTTTAAGATGTTATATGGAGTTACGAGTTAAGGCCGTCCGTAGGACGTTTCATTTCCGCTCAACTCTTGCCACTAATTAAATGTTTCGTGAACTTGTTGCCATTTGAATCTCGTAAAATGAAACTTGAGACGGAAATTAAAAAAGCCCGCCGTTTTTATTGTAAAAGTTTCTCCTGTTTGGACATAAGTTTTGTCTTTTCAAATGAATCTGGGCTGCCATTGTTTGAGCTTACACTTCCTTTTTTGGTATTTGATTTGACCCTGTAATATGAAATTTTAATTTGAGAACTATGTAGTTATACCGATTTTGAGGAGACTTTCACTGGTAGATATCTGATGTAATCGGGAGTAACTTAGGCTACTTTTTTAACCGACTTTAGAAAAAGGAGAAAAAGGAGTTGTATTTTTTTACCTATGTATATCGATATCTCTATAATTTCAAAACCGGTTTTTTCATCTGCTATTTTTCACGTGGCAAAGGAAGTTGGAATCTAAGGACTCCCGTCTTGGCAAGCTTTTTTTTAAATTATGAGATAGCCTTGCGCTTGATGATAATCAATTATGTAGTCTAGGTTGTAGCGCGCTTGCCTAGAAAGTACCTATTCACTCTTGACTCGTATATAAATCATAAAAAAAGAATCTACTTAAACTATGCAACAGTGGAACCTAAGACATTTTGTGCTCCCTAATCTCAAGTCTACCTCTAAACCTTTGGCTTACACAAAATATGGCTTCTCTTCGTTGAAGTAAATAATTCTCCCTTTCATCCTAATTTTGGCTTTTTATATTTGCTCATAATAGTTGGTTATTTCATTGTAAGCTGTAAACATTTATTGGCATTCAATTCTAGGTATTTCATCATCAAAGACGAGATTATGTTTGATCTTGCGTTCTCATTTCTCAATATTCGGTCCCTTGTTTTGTTCGTCATACGAATCCACATTAATCTTTTGCTTTTCATCCACATAACAAATAATATCGTCAGCTTTTCTTATCGGCTTTCTCCTATTTTGTTTTGATGTTTGTTTTCACTAATGTTTTAAGTAAAACTGTTAAAGCGAATTAAGGCAATTTAACATTAACTAACAGCCCGCAATTCTGCTTGCGTGTTATTTATTTGATCTTTTTACCAAATATTTCTGTTTTCATGGGTCTAAAATAATTGCCTACTCACAGTCCACGAGACTTTGTAATAACAGGACTCGTGACGTCTCGTACTAATCAAGAGTGAATAGGCATTTTCTAGACAAGCGCGTTCCATCTTAGGCTGCATCTTCACTTACCATCAGGTGTCAGCAACGTATCTATAGTCTGATTTTTAATTCGGTGGAATTCTGACAGTTGTCATTTTATAAATAGAGCAAGTTATTTGTATGAAAAACAGTATTACCACCTGTAGTTCGATTTTACCCCAAACTATCTGTCAGGCGTTTGTCATAAATATCTATGTGTGGCAATTGATTTTTATTTTTATAAGTTTTTTATTATCTTTTCTGTAGGATTTTTTTAATCTCTGGTAACATTAAGATACGTCAGAATTCCACGCAATTAAAAATCAGACTATACTATCTGAAGCATAAACCCAGTTTCAAGATTCATGATGATCAGGACCCGTGTTGAAGGATTCTTAAGAACAGTTTAACGGCTTACCTACCCGTGAAATGCAACAGACGGACAGACGAACAGACAAAGTTGAGCATTGAAACTAATTTCTACATATTTCGCAGTAGAGACTAATGTAGCTACCAACACTGTATTTATTTAGTTTACCACAGCCGGGTCAATAAGCGATTTTATGCCCGAATAAATATGTTAATGGTACTGAAACCACAACAAAAACATTCAACGTCTTGGTAGATCTTGCCTTAGGCCGAGTTTCTCTTTATTAATTTTAGTAGAACAAATCAATACTAGACCTAATACTAAGTTTCACATTAAATTTAAAACTAAATTTGAAAAATAAATTCCACGTCTAAGGGTAGTAGCACACGGTTTTGCCGTTTCTATCACTCATAACTTTGTATGGGGCTATCCGATTTTGATGAATCTTTTTTACTGGATAAGATCTATCTCGAAGATGGTTCCATTTAAATTTGAAAAATGAATTGTACCCCTATTTATAACCTATCTTCTTTATCAACTGATAGACGCCCACTGCTGGACATCCAGCGGCTCCCTGCGACTCGTTTGATGTCGTCGGTCCACCTAGTGAAGGGTCTGCCAGCATTGCGCTTCCCGGTGCGGGGTCGCCACTCCAGCACCTAAGGACCCTATCGACCATCAGCTCTTCCAACTATGTGCCCCGCCCATTTCCACTTCAGTTTCGCAACTCGCAGAGCTATGTCGGTGACTTATAACCTATACCAAGTTTTAAATAAGTAGAACCAGTATTTTGACGGTGAAGTTGTTTTTCATAAGTAGCAATCTAAATATTTAAAATAATTCAAATTACTCTTTGAAACGGTGAAGCTGCATAACGATGTTTTTGCGGCTCTCGTTAAAACTATTCGCTTAAATAACATTTTGCTCTTTAATACAGTTTCCCCCGGATATTACTTTTTATGTAGTACTTAAATGCTTTTGAATCACTCTCGATTTTAAGCTTAAAATAATCCACAGTCACTTTTGTAGCTACGAAGGAAAAAAGATTTTGATAGTTGTTACATTTGAATAGAGAGTTCTCTATAAGATGTAAGTAATAAATTTGAGTAATAATAATATCCTTTCAACCGAATCCGGCCACGTTTGTCAATCAAATCAAATTAAACTCAATTTTATTACTTGATTAAAAACTTATCTTACCAATATTTTTAAAAAGATAAATTAGCTTCAACTTGAGAATTAATTAAAGTGTCATGTTTTCTTATTTCAGGTAAGGCTCCAGTTAAATATTCCATTGAAAAGGTAAACGAAAAGTAAGTGGAGTAATAAATATAATATTTTAATATCGTAGTAATACAACTTAGTGTTGTTTTAAAAAACAACAACTTGCCAACAACAGCTTTGCGCTGAGCGTTCACGAATAAGGGCAACTACTAACTACAATAATATTTTTTTTATATAAAAAGATTAGTCAAGCTGAAGTTGACCAATATCCTCCTGTAAGGCAGCAAATAAGACAAACTTTATATAACATAGTTCGAAGCAAAGAACAGATATTGTGGTCCCAAGGTGCTCAAATTCTGCACTGGAAAACTTGTTCCACCTTTCATTGGGTGGATGACTGACGCGATCTTACGAAACGAAGATGAAGCTGGAAGCCACAGGACACAAGTGGCACAAGATTACGCTATGTATAAGACCGATGTACAGCAGTGGAGGCCTTTCGATTGAGACAACAACGAAAATGAGGTTTTTTTTAATTTTTTTCAAAGGAAGCCCGTCATGTACAGGCCAGCCCCATCGTAACCTAAATTGCTATTCGCTAAAATGGACAAATTGAATTGAACTGCCTATGAAATCTTCAAAGAAAAACAAATATCATGTAGTGCTAATAATTCCGGTATTAATTAATATCCATATATTTAGACAGTTTATTAAAAGAAAAATAATAAAATTTAAAATCTAGTTAAAAAATGCATTAAAAAATAAAATAGTCATACCAGTGAATAATTATTTTACCCAAAATATATTCAGGTGTAGATATTTAAGCCTGTATATTGCATTAAAAATTCGTGAAGTTTTTCACTAAAAATTTTGAAGGAGTATGAACGACACTTTGTTTTATGTGTGTAATAACCCTTATGCACGCTTCGATTATTATGTAAATTGTACTCCAAGCACACAAAACAAAATTGATGTTAATTCCCGTATTTGTGTTATTACAAAATTGTATTCATAAAACCCTTTAGGAAACGAGAATCTCACGAACTGAGGAACATTTAAATAAAATCGTCGCATTAAATAAGTTATTTAATAACAACAAATCCTATTCCAGCCTATTAATGGTTTAGTATAGTAATAGTAATAGTAATGGTTTGTATGTTAAAAGACTTTCATTAACTTGCCTAAAGCATATTTTTAGAAAGCATATTTGCACTTGTATTTTTTTATGATAATATAATTATCCTACTTTTACACCCTAAAAGCTGCGAACCGTTCATGGATCGTTAATCAACACTTATTAAGGTTCGAGTGGCGTATCCCTGTTGAAATAATTATGATAAGCTGCCTTATAAGCCAGGATTAACTGATGGTGAAAAAGTAATTTAAAAATAATGTACTTACTATAATGAAGTATACTATAATAATAGGTAGTAAAAAGTCAGATTTTCCATACGATTTAAATAATATAAATCCACAATTTGAACCCACTAGTTATTTATAAAAATTCTTTAGACTTACGAAAAATTTGTGGAGATTGGGTGCTGTGGCCGGAATCGGTCGAAAGGACATTATTCATTATTTAAATATGTTACCAAAATTGAGCTTAGAATATCTATTGTGCAAGAAATTGTGAAAGTTACTTGCCACAGTACCTGATATTTAACCGGATATTATTCTAAGCCGATCAGATATGCAACAAGTTTTTTAGGAAAAAAATTAAATGCAACGTTGCCATATAAAAATTTAGGTACTGCAATATGTTTGTTTGCTTGTTTAGTTGGTGTCCAATTCCGTGATGGATTTCAATTACTAAAGTGTCAATAGATTCGTTAGCCTTTTGTGATGGGTGAATGGAGTTTTCATTTGAAAGTGCAAGCTTTTTTCCATACGCAATCATTTGAAAAGTCTTGTTTTTCCGGAGTTTTGTTTTATATTGACTTTTCGCTTGACCGCAGTCACACTTATGTCTACAACACGGGTGGCCCAGATTCAAAATTAGTTAAATATAAGTAAATAGATAAAAATTTAAAAATTCACTTAAAATAAAAAAGACAAATGATAAAAATTTAAATTAAAGGAAAATTAAAAATAATCATACCAAAATCTCTTTTCATGAAAGGGGGCACCCTGAATTTAAACACGGGTGGCCAACCGGTCGATCGCGGCATGACTTAGCAAATCTAGCGGAAGATGCTCAGGCGCAATGCTCACATATTATGAATGAACAAGTATTTAGTTACTAACTAATTATAGTTACTATATCCCTTTTAATAAATAAAAAATACTTCGTAAGTAATTTATACTATTTCATTTATCAAGAAGTATGAAATTGGTAGATCTCACAGAGTTTCGTCAGTGAAAAGTAGATCTTAACTCCAATCAAGTTGGCCACCCCTGATCTACAAACTTGTTTCTGCTGAGCCGTTGTTATAGAGGTGGAGTGCTCCTCCTTCTCAATCCCCTCAAGGCCTCAATAACTCCTAAAAGTCAGAGATGCTTGTCTGGGAACGAACTCCGTACACCCCGAAAAGGAAGCTGAAGCCTGCTATACTATCCCCGCTTTTGGCTATGCACAATGAAGGATAAAAAATGTATGAAACGGTATCGGTGATTTCCTGTACATGCACCTCTGCATAATCTCGTATATCCAGTGTGATTATACATTCAACTGGCCCAATCAATTCGTGAGCCCTGACGTCAGGTTGGTCCATTCCCACAGTGTGGAACTCAATTTGCAGCGGTCCTTTTACCCGCCATAGAAATTTTAATACGTATCGGTCATCGAACTATAACGCTTAGAACAGAAGTTTCTAACAAAGTTCCACTCAAAACATAGGCTCAAAACAAGCAATGAGTACCATGTAATTATTTGTTGCACTGATACTGGTAGTTACGTTTTTGTTGGTTATTGTGATAAATTTTGACAACCCTTTCACAGAAAAGTAGTCATTTTTAGGGTTCCGTACCCGAAGAGTAACCAACGGGACCCTATTACTAAGCCTCCGCTGTCCGTCCGTCCGTCTGTCTGTTAGCGGGCTGTATCTCATGATCCGTAATAGTTAGAGTTAAAATTTTCAGAGAATGTATATTTCTGTTGCCGCTATAACAAAAAATAATAAAAATAAAAAATAAATTAAAAACTAAAGGGGCCTCCTCTACTAGAAAAGTGTTTTTTTCGGCGTTTTTTGGTACTGAACCCTTCGTATATGAGTCCGACTCGCATTTGACCAATAATTGAATAATTTTCTGCTAGCTCGTCCTACTAATGCGACGATACTGAGTAGTAGGTCTCTAAAAATTTACTACAAATGTTTTACAATGGTTTATCTCCGCGTCGACCATTGCGCTTCTAAGCGTTATAGTTTGTTGGTGTTGGTCTTGCTTGAAACGTCAGGCACAGGAAACCCTATTTAAACTTTGCAATGCTGTCACAAGTAATACTTATTGGCTTAATACCTTCAAACACGACGTGTTTATTAAAGGCGAAATTGTACGTCCACATTCTCGGAGAAAAATTGTTTTTACGAGGAAAACCTTGTACGATGTTTTCTTGCTCTTTTCTTTTTGCTTTGATACTTGTGACTGAAGTCTGAAACGGTTAGATTTTTGGTAAATACTTATAACTTTTAAATGTTCACTTATACAGGTGCTTTACTTCGATTAATAAATAATTATTTATTAATCGAAGTAAAACACCTGTATAAGTGATAGTAAGGATTATAATCCTTACTATTAATTATCATAAATACTAAATTATGTTTGTTTGTTGGTTGGTTTATTTGAGAGTGACATAAACTACTTTTTAACCCGAACAATTTTTAGAACAGTCTTCGACCCCCATGTCGAAAGAAAAAAGGGAGGAACCCATTTAAAAAAACCGGAAAAATAAATGGTTTCCGGATGATTTTAATGACATCATGCGGACATACCTCAGATATAAAATAATATTAGATATGCAGTTTCCAATTATTTTTAAATTTTAATTGAAAAATTGTCCGTGAAAATTAGTTCTCAATTAAATTAAGAAATAAGGAAAAATGTAATTTCCTCCAAACTTCCTTAAACCTTGACATTAAAGTGATACGAAATACAAACACGTCTTGTGTTTGTATTTTGTGTCCAGCTGCATCGTGAGACGTGGTTTTATTGGCCTTCGACCATATTATTTTCGGCGAAGATATATACATATTGTTACTTCATCGTTGAAATTAATTAATTTAGACTAAACCACTTAATTTATGTATACTTAGAGATAGATAGGTGATAAATCATATTTCACGTCTAATAATAATGCATTTTACGAAATCAAGTCTCGTATAGTTTAATATTTGCGTATTTTTAACTTGTTTTCATAGTTCTTGTTCTCAAGGATTTCAAAACTGGTGTAGATTAAGATTGATGCAATTCACATTGTAATATGTACTAGAGATAACAAAACTGAACTAAGACTTTCGTAATTGAAACAAAATATATTGTAAAGGTAAATTATTAAGGCTCACACATACGATTCGATGAATACCTACTGTTCGGCATTTCTGGTACGAAGAACTCTAGCGTGTCAACCTGTAGAGCGTGGTCGGCAGTAGAGTTAACGCCTTCGTACAATTCTTTGTATACAACTTTTAGGAACTTACCATTAGGTTTTCAGAAAATTGCGTAGTGAATCTAGTTATCTACATGTTGCCCACACAGTACCTATATAAGTAGCCTATATAAGTAGGATAGGATTGTGGAGTAAGGTTCCCGCGTTACCAACTTTTCAAAGGGTGATGAGTGAGATCCATAATGTATTTTATTTATTGCGTTCTGTATTGGCTCGATATTACCGCGACCCTGGCGTGATTGAACGACAATCCAACAAATAAACACGCTTTTCAATTTATATATAATAGGATAGGACTGTAAGTGCCGTGGAATAGCGTTCCCGCGTCACCAACCATTGAAAGGGCTATGAGGGAGATCCATATATTTTATTTATCGCGTTCTGTATTGGCAAGAGATCGCAATTACCGCGACCCTCATGCCACTGCAATCTCGCAAATTGCAGATTTTATCCGCAAGAACTACGAAATCGCATCGTTATGTGCATTAGCCCATCTTCGCGTCGCCGCTTCGCCGACGTGACTCGAGATCGACGTGTGGAAAGTGTAATTATTATAGGAGGCAAATGTGTCGTACAAATTTTACATTAGAGAGAAATTTAGTAAAAGGCTTTTAGCTCTTTGCGTGGTGGGAGGCTTTAGCCGTGGCTAGTTACCACCCTACCGTCAAAGACGTGCCGCCAAGCCAATTAGCGATCCAGTGCGAAGGCGTGTAGAAACCTGTTAGGGGATATGGGTTGAATCTACACTGCCATACCCGTTCCAAGTTAGCCCGCTACCAATTTAGACTGCATCGTCATATACCGTCATGAGATCGCAGTCAAGGACTATCTTGTCAACGAATAAAAAAAAGAAAGCTTCCTACGCCGGTTGCACAAGAGAATCTTCGCCGAAGGCAATATAAAAATATCGGGACTGCAAGGCGAGTGCTAGATTGTATGTAGTTTAGATGTCATTTTTGTGCAGTTGTCTTGCAGCGTAACTGACTATGAGGTTTGCGTGCAGCTGACACCGTGTGCGTATATCAAAACTGCACACCTTTGCAGACAGATTATAGTGAAGCAGACTGTACTGGTTTTTGACACCTGCTTTGTACCTATTACATTCACTCAAAATTCACATCTCAGCTTAATCCTCCTGGAACCTATTATTTATCAACGTTGATAAACGTCTCTCTTTTCTATACTTTATTGTTATGGTGGCCTCTTATGTTGTCACGAATACGCAAAACCACAAACGTAAGACGATATCCCCAATTAAATTATGCAAACTTTGCATAGTTTACTTTGACATAGCTTTTCTTTGCTTTTCCGGGTTACAAAGTAGACTTATATCGTTCTATAGGTCCTCAACTATATTTAAACAAAAAATTACGTCGATCTGTTCCTGCGTGATTGAAGGAAAAACCAACAAAGCAACAAATAAACACACTTTCGCATTTATAATATTCACAAAGATTGCAATAATAAAATTAGGTTAGCCGATAAATAAAATAAAAGAGGAAAGTGTGTACGTTCGACGTTATTCAAAGTTTAACTTATACAGTCACCTATGATATTAAATTTGTCGTACGTGAACACACGAGGTTATCCCGATCAAGCAGCCCCCCGGGGAAGAATAGCTGGTTCCACTGGCGGCTACATCGGGTAATAAATAAGTCACTCCCACACAAGTGTCTCTCGAATATATTATTTTCTAATAAAATATTCCCTGTTAGCTGACTTACCTATGTAAAGTTATGTTCCACGTATCGTTGGAAATTGCTTATGGCGTTGTTTTTAATCTCGTGACAAGTTTAGTAAGACTTATTAGAATCCCTTACTGCGATCTCACCTCAGAGACGATGCAGTCTAAGATAGAACGTTAAATGGGTATGGCATGTGGATTTCATTAATCCATACACTATACATCCATACTTTTTACGGCTTACCTAATAGATATAGCTATATCTAAATAGCTTGGTGGCATCGGTTTTATAGCTAAAGTATCAACCATCGAATCCTCCTACCAGAAAATTCTTCTGTGTTACTTCATGATGGGCTTATAGATGGTCTGTTGTATGAAATTTCGTCGGTCCACATATCAAGGGGGCTGCCAAGTCTGCCAACACAGCGTTTACCGGTGCAATGTCGCTATACCAGCCCTATGGGATGCTAAAGACCATCAGTTCTACGAAATATGTGCATCGTCCATTGACACTTCAGCTTCGCGTCTCGAAGAGCTATGAACTCTGTCGGTAACAATGGGTCTCTTTAATGCATCATACAAGTTACAACATATAGTTATTTAAATAAATAATAAGTACGTAAAGATAACCTGAGTTACTGATGCGTAACTTCAAATTAATTATTATCCGCCAATGGCTGTATACTCGTACCTTCAAAATAATGGGTCAAATGGTCAAGGTAATGGTGGATAAAATCATCTAAGAAATAGGTAATTCCATAGATAAAATAGAACAGAAACGTCAATAATATCCTAGAATCTGTTTATTTCAAACAGATATTTAGTACAAAAACCACACACATAGAGAAAACTTAACCCGGTTATATAGCATACAATTACAAAGGCTGCTTTATCGCTAAAGCTTATAATACGTAATTCCGTAGAATGTGTAAAAAACTTAAGTCAAGGGCATCAGCTAGTAAAATACCTAATTATAAATTCTTGCAAATGCCGCAATTATGATAATATTAAAATTGCAAATGATTACGTCATTATGAATTTGCAAGATCGTGAGTGCAAGACATTTTTCTTAACTAGAGCAGACGACCTTATGCATATTTGATGTACTATGGCCGTGCTGAGTAGAGCCCCGCTAACGATGTAATGACTGTATAGAACGTGGCAGACTGGGCCCTATTGTGCCTCCATAAATAATAAAATTGTATGCACTAGTATGCGGTATTGTCGAGATTTAATCTCTTGGTAGTATATTACGTTGGCTCTGTGTAAAGTGGTTACCTAACTAATTAGGTGTACTGGACATGTTTATCGTTCTTATCACACTCGAAATAGGATTTAAATCATCGTTTTATTTCAGTGTAGGAGAAGCGAAGAGCTATTAGTGGATGGCTTGGAGCGTGTGTCAAGGGCGCCGAGCTTGGCTTGGTTCACCTGCATTGAATTAAACGTTTTATAAAACTGTACTTGCGACTCGATGCAGTCTGGCGAACTAGTATGATGTTTTGAAATTCCGTTCAAGCTTTGTGCGGCTGTATTCAACTGGCTTTTAGAGGACCTTTACAGTTGTTGAAAGGTTATTTAAATACCTAATTTCTATAAGCTATATCTATACTTACAATTTAAACTTACTCCTCGCTGTTACACTCAATAATTTGCTTTTAAACTCAGAAAAATTGAATAAACACGAGTTTGTACTACCTAATGTAAACAACATTGATAAAACAACAATACTGGTAGTTTACCTTGAATTCAGATCATATACTGCATCATAGAAGTACGTAGAATTTTTGTTTTGGCTTCGATTTTTCTACCACTTCCAAAATGTACTGTCACGTTTCAATGTATTATAGAAAATTATTTAAAAGGCAGAGCTGTTAATATCGAAACTATTAAATTTTAAATTGCTGAAAAGAGCCGATCAACTAAATTCGGATAGCGTGAATCCCTTCGTAAGAAGTAAATATTAGTAGAAAATATTTTTTGAAAACGCGTCCACCTCTATACAAGCTTACGCAACAATCCTGTCAGAAAATCCTTAAAAGACTCGCTTATTTTGGTGGCTTATCCTTATCTCTAAGGAAGCTTTAAGTGACATACGATAAAGATTTTCTTTTTTCGTATTTCGACGAATGAAAATATTTCATTATGCATGATTAGATATACGAGACTGGCACTTGACGACCTCCCTGACGCCACGTGGGCGCTATGGCCTAGTGGGAACTAAGGATGAGAGGTTTTGGCCGTGGCTATTTACCACCCTAAGGTCAAAGGCGCGCCGTTAAGTGATTTTACGGTACTATATCGCGTGTAGAAACCAATTAGGAGTATGAACTTACATTCAAAGCCTGCTATCATCTCAGATTGCATCGTCACTCATGAGTACTATCAGTGAGATCGCAGTCAAGGGATAGTTAAGTATATGAGTTTCTAGTACATCATTATTAACAGTTGAATACCTAGTTAAAAACAAAGTTTTTAATACTAAGAACTAAAAGATACTTTTGTATTTTCGGTTCATAAGATAGATTAAACGACGTGAAGCACCCAAACGATTCGGGCGGACAAATTTTTACGGTTGCCGCATTTCCTTTATATTTTTGTAGAATAAGCCCCGAACCGAGTTTTCTAAACCAATCCGCCGGTAATAAATACTTAGCTACAATACTGTATAGTTTATAAATCTACAATGTTACATAATTTCTGCGGACTTCTACCAACGCGTTCTAGGAGGAAGGATAATTTCCATATTATTATCGACTCAATACAATTTATATATTAGTTATTTTGCATTAGCATTTCGCTTGTCATAGACTGTATGACGTCAGGATAAATCCAACACGGCGAAATATTATGACAAACAAAGATGGTCAACAGTATACGCTTTTTTTTTTGTTATAGTTTTCACGTTCACGAAACATGAAAAAAGAACGGAATTTGCAACCTTGTTACGTGATATATGTACCTGCAGATACTGTTTTTTTGTGGAGTCAGGTTCAGGCTGGTAGATTTATTATTCGTTTATTTTGAGCCTAACGTTGAACGTCAGGCACGTGTTTCGTTTTGAGTGATATAAAGGTTTTGCTTTTTCTTGATCTTCCAGTTTAATTTGGGGATTGACTTTCCATAAAGTTTTTTTTTTTCTTTTTAAATTTAAGTGCTGCAAATCTGATACGCAGTTTACTCAGAAAGAATATTTACTTACTAAAATAATTTAGGATAGGCTCAGTGTCCGTGACATCGGAGATAAGTTGCAAGAAACTCGTCTGAGATCACGCTAATACTCGCGGCCGACCAAGAAAGCGCGTGCTACAACGATATGTACTTAGTTATTCTATAAAATAGTATAATACAACCTTGCAATTATCGTTTATCTCTATATTAGCTGATAACTTTACTAGTAACTTCTTCAATATAGTTTTCACTCTTGACCGACATCTAGACAATTTCATGTGGAAGGCTTATCGTATACGTTTAACTCTCCAACTTGTATCCTGAATCTGAACACATCAGCCTGTTATAATGAAGAGCGAATAACAGAACGGAAAATAACATTCACCGCGACAATCGATGGCCAGTCTGAATATATCCGATAGAGAGAATAGCCGCATTTACCCATAGTCAATACCCGCAGTGGAACCAAATTGGTTTCCCGAACTTTAAAAAATATACGGCACGGAAGATACAAGGCAGGCTTTTTGTTTGCGAATCTCCAATGCTATAAACAAACTCTACTATAAAGGGGATCCAGAGGGAATCGTATATCTGTTTGGAGAAAATGCTAAGAGAAAATCGTAACGGTGTCTATTCTATTCGAATTGTAGGTATAATACTTAAGCGATCGGTAACGCCCTAATAAATTGTTAAGATGTAAGAAATAGAACGGAATTTTATTAATATTGCATATTGGAAATGGGGACGAATGCCTAATATGGGACACAACTTACGCTGACATATATTGACTTCATATCATATCAGGGTGACAACATCAAGAACTGGAGCCGCAACTTAAGTTTAAATATTTATCCCTAAACGAGAGCAGTATATTAATTGTTTCGTTTGCCTTGGATACCCTGCGACTGGGACTGGACTTTGTGCTGCTAGTTTCTTACGAGAAACACTGTAGTTGATTGATTCATTTGGTGACAGAAGAGCTGGCTTATTATTTGCGTGAGGAAACAGTCAGTCGGTAGTTTTTCTGGTCGGCACGGTACTGCAGCCATTAATTTTGGCACCGCAACATTTGTGTAGTATTAATAATGTTGTAATATTTGTATAGTATCAATAAAATAAGTTCCCATAATATTTTTAAGTCAAATTCCCAAATTGACTTGAATTTTGGAATCCCTAGAGCGCCGAAGATATATTGTTAGCTTTCATTGTGTCTTCTATTGATCGTACAATGGGAATGTGTTCTGAAGAGTTAATCGAATTGATACCACCCCTTTTTGATCTCTTTCCGCGCCATACGTTGCAAAAAGAAGTTTTATTTAAACCACGAACACCTAGAAATGACCACCTGTTGGAAATATGTTTCACCAAGTCTCATTCCAGGTCGCAAATGGTCCAGTTTCTAAATTTAGAATATTAAAAAGGCAGACTATTATTTGACGACGATGAATGAAAAATAGATTTTTTTTAAATAGAGACTAGCGCTTGACTGATAAATGCGATGCTCACACCTAACGGCAAATGACGGCGAGACTAAGATGGAGTATAGAAGATACCTTTTTTCTCACTATACCTAGAAATGTTGGTATAAGCAAACGAAAATCTTTCACAATAAACTGCTTGTGTCCATTAGGTAAGAAGCCCATAATAATAACTTTAATTATCACGAACAACGGTTCAGACAGTCTAGCAAATATGCTGGCAGAAACCGCAAATATTGCGGAATGATAATAAATGAGTTCCTGCGCGCGTGACGTCTAGAGCCTTGCCAAAACACTTC
Source organism: Hipparchia sbordonii (assembly GCA_038048805.1). Lineage (NCBI taxonomy): Eukaryota > Metazoa > Arthropoda > Insecta > Lepidoptera > Nymphalidae > Hipparchia > Hipparchia sbordonii. Next base: position 8,108,158 of record CM076109.1, on the reverse strand, counting down.
GGGCGATAAACTAATATCTTTCAAGATTTTTGCCTGTGTCTGATTTATTTCCCAGTGGCTGAAACACTTTTTTTTATTTTCAATTTCCTGAGGAATATTGACGACCTCCATTGCGCAATGCTCAGTGGGTGGCCTAAGGTTCCCGGCAGGGTAAGTTTGGGAATTTGTCACATATACCTTTTTCTTTAGCAGTGATAACCCAATGGTCAGGGCTGTGGTCTCCTATTCGGGGGTCGCGGATTTGATTCCAGGAACTCACATCTGACTTTTCTGCATTTGAACAATTGAATAGCACAGTATGTTTTAACGGTGAAGGAAAACATGCGAGGAAAACTTATAATTTTACATAACGTTTTCAAAGGTGTGTGATGTCATGTGAAGTCTGCCAATTCACATTGGGCCACCGTGGTGGACTATGTTCTATAACTCTTTTCTAAAAGTAGTGTGTGTAGTGAGCTGTTGGATGGGTTATACATAATAATTCAACGTCAAATGAAACGTCCTTCAAACACTTGCCACCATGGGATTCGGGTAGAATGTTGTGTACGCTATATCAGTTTTTCGGATCGGATTAGCTTACGACGAAAACATTCTCAATATTTTGGTACTAATTGAGACCTCCAGTAAAATAAGCCTTTACGTACTGCTAAAAATTATTTGGTGAAATTACCTACGACGAAGTGCATAATATCTATAATTACACTTAAGTTTAAACCTACTACTGCCACACGCTATACATACTTATAGCATTCAGTATTGCCGTGATGCCACACCCTTCTTAACAGTGGTTTAATTGTAGCAGGAGGCCATTTTATATAATTTATCTAAAAGCAAAAACATATAATTTAATATTTTTGTTTTAATATACCAAAGTAACCTTGCATGTCTGTTCTCGTTAGGTTTGATCGAATGTAACAATTGGAGCGAGCTATCCATTAAGGCATTTTGTTGATATGATCTGCTAACCGTAATAGTGGCAGATCACGATAGTCTTACGAGCCCGACACTCGATAAAACAACTTCCTCTTAATCTATCACACATTTATAAATCTAGCTTTAAACTAGATAGAGAACTCCTTTTGCAAGTCCCGCGCTACCATCTTAGACTTATTATTTGCCACTTACCATCAGGTGAGATCACAGTCAAGGGCTATCTTGTCATCATTAAAAAAACTTTAGTCCCGCGTTTGTGCCAGGTCACCATTTTGGAACCCCAACGACCATCAGATCTTCGAACTATGTCCCCACCCATTAACACTTTAGCTTCGCGAATCGTTGAGCTATTACGATGCGGTATTATATCATTAGCTTAAAAAATATTCTTTGAACCTACCAATTTTAACAGCTAATTGCGAAAAGTATAAGCTATTTGGCTACAAAGTATCAAAAGTCAAATTAAGTATACGCTTTGTTTATCCGTGTTTTACTTGAGCCAACTGCATTTCCCGAGGGAAGCGCAGCTGATATAATCTGCAACGCGTTGAAGATGCCAGACATAATATTACTTTTGAACTACTTAAAAGATAGAGATGAAAATCTGTTATTACAAGCGGGGTTATGAAGTTTTCATTATTAAGAAAACAAGTTAGCATTAAACACGTTCTATAGAATAAATGTCTCGCTTAGTTTGAGGAGCAAGGGGAAATTTAGTTTTTTTTTTTTATATTTCTTTTGTTTTTATTTTAGACCAAAGTGGAGTTATTATTGGTAGTATATGTGCGTTTGGTGTTACAGATTGTATGTTCAGTCCATTTTTTCATATTACCTAAAAAATTACTGGCCCTCTTTCAATCCGATTATTTTGCATTAAGTTCAGTATAGTATTACTTTTGCCAATTAATTCTTAAACTGTGTTACGGCAATATTTCCGATGTTACACCATTTTCCTGAAGAACTACTAAGCCGATTTTGATGCGGCTTTTTACATTATACCTCAGTGCAGGTTTTGGGTCAGTTCTAAAGTTATAGAGGCCCTTAAAGGCCATCTGAGAGTGTTGCAGTTCGTCATAATTTTGTGTCTTGTGTTTTAAGTGATTCGGTTAATACTTTGCTATAATACGGCAAAAAGCAAGAAACTTTTGCATAAAATATCATAATGATTTACAAAATCCTTGGCAGAAACTCTGTGTCATAATATGCTTTTTGTTTTTCATACGTTTTTGCTACCACACGCCATGAAATGTACACGAATTAGCTCATAGGAGTTCACTCGGAAACGTAGCGAAGAATCAAACTGATTTCTGGACAATTCAATTAAGTCCTACGTTAAGTGCGAGTTTCCAAACAACCGGGCGGGCCAAGTTTCCTCGTGCAACTTTATCAAAGAGATTGTAGCGAACAAGTTAGCTTTCGTCAAGCGTATCTGAGTGTGTGGATATTTTCCTCGTTTGCTATTACTAAGATATTTTTAGTTTCTACACGGAAAAACATCGTTGAATTCGCTAAACGATTAGCTCTACGCTAATCGTTTAGCTAATAAACCTACCTGTGTACATAAGACTAAATTACCTCTACTGCTGGAAATAGCACTTGGATTGAACACGAATCTATGCCGCTTGTATCCAACTGCTGCCAGCTACTCGCCTGAGATCGTCCGTCCACCAAGTGGGAGGGCTTCCTGATTCAGCGTCGCCCTTACCTAAAACTCCAATTCCAAAACCATGTTTAGGACCCACAAAATAAAATCGTCTTCACGTATTGACTTTTTTTTTTGTTAACTGTAGTAAATAAAATTATTCATTATGAGCTGTTTTAAAAATATATTAAGTTCTACAACAAGAAAATAGCAAGAGTTGACAAAACATTACTTCAGAATTTAGGTGCAACACATTTAAAATTTCACATCAGTTATTTAATTCGTTGGAGTCTTTATATACGAGTAAATCTATTGTCTACTCACGAGGAAGCATGAGAGAAATAAAAAAGCTTGCTTACTGTTTAAGGCTGTTTAACGCTTTGCACAACTTCCTGCAGCGCAGGGAGTTACGATCAAATGAAAGCCTTTTTAAATTTACACGCTTTCATATTTTATATTTTTCACTCGTGGATGCATGTGTAAAGTGCAGCTTTTTATAATAATAATTATGATGAAAATGAAAATAATGAAAGTCGATGAACTGTGTAATAGGTATTTGAAAATCATTGTTAGGTTTATCTTGCTATTTTTCGGTTTGAAAGACTGTTTACGATTTAGGACAATTTAAAGTTGTTAACTAAAAAGTCTAAAATAAAATATTGAATTAATAAAAAATCAAAAACCCGACTGCGTAAATAAAAACTGAAAAGGAAAAAAAAAGTCTAGTAATCTAGAATTCTGTTAAATAATTTTGGCTTAAACAGTTGGGACCCATTAAAAATCTAGATTTGTTCAAATCTTCCCAATAATAGGCTAGTTTTTATTCCGGAAAATCAAAGAGTTCCCGCTGGATTTTAAAAACGTAGAGTTACTACGCGGACGAAGTCACGGGCGTCAGTTAGTAATAGATAAGTAAACTCAGAGTAAACAAAATGTTGGATAAAGTTACTTATTGGCAGTGGTTTCAGTTTCGATACGTCTAACGGATTCTAAATCCCAACCCAAATTTAGTTACCGGGCCTGAGCGCCGTCTGTAGCGAGTGAACCGATGAATTAAATTACACCGTTTCTGTAACTCCTATAGGAGTTATCTAATTTGGGTTGTGGATTGCGAATATAACTATTAATTTAGACTCAAAGTTGTGCGTTTGTGTAAAATATCACAACCGATCCACACATTTCTGACAACGCCTTCCGACGGTCCACGCTGTGACGGATGGAGATGACATGAGCGATAGACATAATATTTTTATCTCATTAAATCAGTTGCCCGAACTCATCGCCAAAAATACCAAGTGCTTCGGTGCATGTCTACTGGAGTGGAGAGCGAGAGAGAGAGAGAGAGGAGCGGTGTGGAACTAGAAAAATATTATCCAATCCAATGGTGTCTCTGATCCTCCCAGATCTGGTTGACGGAGTAGATATCAGTTTCATACTTTGGAATACATGCAGAACTGCGGAAACCAAGCAGGGAGATGAGAGGTACCAATGGCCTCTGGAGAGAAGGATTGAGAAGGATTTTGCTGCCATGTGGCTCCGTATACTTCCTCCGTTCATTTTCTCCGCTTCAGTGGATAAGAACACACAAAATTAAAATGTCAATGGCAATTTCATGTTACTCTAACTTTGTTAGTGGAATAACAATTCACATTCCAGTAATAAAGTTATTACGTATACGTTGTACAATATACATAATAACTAGATGATGCCCGCGACTTTGTCTGCGTGGATTGAGGAGTTTTGATTCCCGCGGGAGTTCTTTAATTTTCCAAGATAAAATGTAGCCTATTTGCTATTTTGATGTAATAGCTAAAATCCATTCTGTAGTTTTTATGTGAAAGAGTAACAAACATCCATCCATCGTCACAAACTTTCGCATTTAAAGGACAATAGGATTAACATGTTGGAAACATATTCCAACCTGATGGTTAGTGCATCGTCACTTACCATCAGGTGAGATCGCAGTCAAGGGCTAGCTTGTCATCGAATAAAAAAAAAGTGGTTTTCCAAACGCTCGACGGCATAGTAGTTTTACGATACGATGCGTCACACCTGTATTAGTTATTATATATTATACTATACCTGATAATATAGGCATGTAACGGATGCATTTCATTGAAATGGTTCACCACAAATCCACGAGTGGGAATACCAGTATAACCTAAACTCCCATATTACACGATCTGAATAAGTAGTTGTAATTAAATGCGATCATTGCTATTGTTTGTTTGTTGGAAGTCAAAATTTATAATACGGTTGAACTAATAAATTTCAATGCTTACGTAATTTTGAATCTGTTCTGTTTGTATTTTATGATGGCCTAGGTAATAGAATTTCGGGGATACAATTATCATTGTCACAAACAAATGATGAATAATGTTCATAACATCGAATATAACATTTATATGTATAATTTAGGTCATGTATTAATTGATGTTTGTAGTAGACGTTATACACTGATAAATTGTATTGTTATTCTCTTAATACATATATCTTAATATCATATTATGCTATTTTCGAATTGCCGAATAACTCATACAAACTTGTAACGCAAATTATGTCTAAGAAATAATAGGTAAGTATAAGTACCTATAATATAATAGAAAAGGTTTTTAACCATCAATGTTTTTAACCAACTTCCAAAAAGGAGAAGGTTCTCAATTCTTCAACATCTTTTTTTTTATGTATGTTCCTCGATTACGCTTTTAGAAAATTCTTTTTTTGTTTGAAAGGGTGGCTTCCCAGGTGGTTTCATTGTTATCAGGTGATGGGATCCTGGAAAAATTGAGGGAACTCTGCAAATTTTATAGGCACAATTGATATACTTTGTAGTGACGTTTGAAGTCGGTCTTGTACATAGAATTTTTACTAGTTTTTTTGCTATTTCACCAGTGATTTAACCAATAATAACACGGCTTGTCAAGGTTGTAAGAATATTAACACAAACTAAAAAAAATAAAAAAGTTCGATGTAATTGAATTTTTCCAATCTTTCAATTAGAAATTTATGGTTGTCGTTTAAATGGTAATTATCGTGAAGTTCACATCATGTTTTCACCAAACCAAACAAAATAGTCTGTAATACTCATATTTATTAAAAATGACACTTTATTACCGAGCGTCTTGGCTTCCTCCGGCCATAGTTTTAAAGGGCACTTAAACAGTCCGTAAATCAATGCGATATGTCGGAGAAATGCCCTGTTTCATCGCAGCTTAGTCGCCGTGAAATATTACCAGATTATACTTGGTGGCGAGAAAATAGGGCTAGAAATACAAGGAGTAAGATCTTTGTTAATAATTCCGAGAGTTATAATTCGGCCGTTCAGAGAATGCGTTCCTGACACGTCGCGATTGAACTGACGACGTAGCTTTGTAATGGCGTTGCAGTTACGATAAAAATATTTTTGCTGGTTGTTTACCGTTTTAACAATTGATGAGCATTAAAACAACATTATTATATCAATAATCAATGAATGTTATAATTTTGTGCCAAACTGAGTGTCAAATAACTTGGTAAACAATATTTTTCTAAATCTATACTGCGCTATTACAAGGTTATGTCAGCGCTTTATATTTGTAGTGCTGTGCTAAAAATAACAGGCAAGTATCGTAATCTGTTATACAGTTATACTTATAATATACTACTATACTATATACAGTTATACTTATAATATACTACTATACTATAATAGACTAAAAATCTGATTTTGGAACATTTTGACCGAGATATGAGGATTGATTCTGTTATTGATAATAATATAATTATACATGTAGGCGAAGATGATGAAGACACCACTTCTTCAAGCGAATCGGAGTCTGATTAATATTCTGTACGCACATTCAATTCAATGTACTTACTTTATTGCATAGAAATACAGATTGTAAGTAACTTTGTAACAAAGAATAAATAAAACAATTTTATTATATGAATATTACCTTTTTTTGGTTTCTACTTAAATAACTAAAATATAAATTTTAAATGATTCCGCCAATTTAAAACGAAAATAATCTTAAAATAATGCCCCGGTTCATTTTGGAGGAACGGTAACGAACTCAGTGTTATGTTGTGCCCATCACTAGTCGTGACTAACTGATAGGTGTCAGGAACGCATTCTCTGAACGGCTGAACTTTAGTTCTTGTAACCTATGTTTTTAGACATTTTATATGACGAATAGTATAATATTTCATTTTCAACTTAATAAAAATTTGAAATAAGAAGGAAAATAATAATAAGATGAGACATTAAGCAAAATTAAAATAGCATTTTTATTCATTTGATATCAGCGGTATTTTATAGTGGCATTGCAAGCAAGACTATATGATACTAGGGCGAATTAAAAATCCCGGAAAATAAGAGTTCGTGCAGGAATCAAAATACCACAATCCACGCGAACTAAGTCGCGGGCATCAACTAGTATTATGTAACAGTTATTTTAAGTGGTAAATTGTAGCTGTTATTATTCTCGGTAATGCTAAATTCTCACTACCGAAATTCTATTGAAAGACATTAATTACATTGAAAAGGTAAACAGAATTAAATAAGCGTCCAGAACATTAGTTTCTAACCATACAGTGTATTTCGATTTCCAGCCAGCAAATGTTCATGATCATATTTAATTACGAATGGCGGGCGTACCGTACAGAGCGCTAGTTCGCATTATCCAGGAATTTGGGCTATTCCCATTTGTGAATTTGTGGTAAACTGTTTTAATGAGCTGCCGGCTCCCATTACCGGTTTTGAAATAGCAGAACACCTGCAATGATATGCCAACAAACAGAGACCGTGGCCGAATCAATGATGGCAGAGCTTGTGGGAAATTTCAACGATGGATAACTGCAAAGTTATCCGTTGAAAGATAACTCAATTTTTTTTTTAAATAATAAATACTAGTCGATCTAACTAGCTTTAGTGAACGATTTTACCTGCATGGAGTTCCAATCAAAAGCAAATTATTAACAATCTATTGGTTTTTGCACGATTTTTGGAACTTCGATAAATATTTTCCATAAACTTTGTATATTTTAAACTTTTAAAATCACAAGATTTTTTACTGAATTCCTTAATTTCTAATTTATTATTTACGGGCAATTTTCTATTTCGGATGGCATCATCAAGAACAGTTTAAGAAGGCTTGAACAAAATGAAATAAACACACAAAGTTACATTTTTATAAACCTGGTAGAGAGTGACAACATTATGGTTTGATTTAAGCACATAATTATTGCCTTTTGTATGCACTTGTTTGAATAGTCATTTCAATTTTAACTTCAGACATAATTTGTCAAGTAAATATTTAGAAAGCTCGCAGCCCTCTATAAAGAGTCTTTTATACCTCAACTGCATAGAAAAAAAATGTTTAAAGTAGTTTTAAAAACTACCCTCATTTGCTCATAACTTCGCTCTCAGTTGGTGTGGAAAGTTTTTCATAGCGCTAAATGGGTGGTGAGCGTAAGCAACTTTTTATTTCTCCATATTTCCTCGCGTATCGATATTGAAGTTCATTTACAATCGATGAGGCAACTTTTATGAGCTTAAAGGACTGACCTTTATATTTAATCTATGATTAACACTGGACTTGCTGCTGTGATTTATTTTTTGGATCTACTTGATTGACGCCATTTTGGCGCTGTAAGCACTAAGCAGATACGAGTGTCTCTGGAACTAATAGGTAATATTGCAAATGGCGCACCGAACTCTATAATCACTCTATGATTTCATTCTTTTTATGTTTACTTTATTGCACCAAAATAGTATAAAAGGCGGACTTAATGCTAAAACACTTTCTGCCAGTCTAATTGTTTTTCATTGTAGTTGTTGTGTGATTTCATAGGTTAGGCTGTACCTTTAACAGTGTCACAAAAAAATGGAAGATTTTAACGAATTTGAAAAACCATTTCTATCACTTAACCAACAATCATACAAAATTAAATATACAAGAGATATAAGTATAATATTAATAAAAATATGATTGTGACTGATAAAAATGTTAAGATAACAAGGAAAGGCGGATAATACAATCCGAGGTTTATTCTCCTATATTTTTATGTTTTATTGCACCTAGGGAAATATCAAAACACTCAAGAAGATACGCCTGACGAAGGTTAACTTGTTCGCTACAATCTCTTTGATAAAGTTGTTCGGTAAAACTTGCTAGCTAGTTTGCAAACTCGCACTTACCGTACAAGTATCTATGGCTTATTTGAATTGTCCAGATGTCAATGTGACTATACCCAACTCGTTTGCGAGTTTCCAAGACTTGTTGTTGTCTTGTTTACTTGTAATATGTTAGAAACTGTTAATATGTAACTTTGCTTGTATCTGTATTTCTACATCGTCGTTAATAACCGATTATAAAATCTGCGGATTGACGCGCCGATATTTTACGTATAGAATACTCTACTCGTCTCTTCTCAAATTAAGCCGAAATAGCTTGGGCTATTGTGACTAATAAAACACATATTGAATCGTTGGCGGTTCGGTGCGGACTGAAAATTGAAAGGTCGCAGATTCGAGCCCCACCCGTTGCACCATACCAAGTCGTACATCCTAGCACAAGCTATTCGTTTATTTGGAGGGGAGGGGAGAATTTCAGCTGGGCTAATATTCTTTAAAAAAAAAAAAATGAAAAGGGCTTAAGCTTTATACCTATCATAGGCCATAGTATGCTTGCCAAGTACACATTATGGGAACCAGGTTTCGTCGTGATACTTTCCTTCACCATGAAACAAATATTTTTTAATTCCTTAAAACGCACATAAGAAAAGGAGGCGAAGTCTTCTATTTTTGTTAATCTTGAGTATCTACTAAAAAAATATATCGTTCTGAAGCCCTGAGCGTATCGCAGATTATCTTATATACAGCTTCAGAAAACAAAGTTGCTTTAAGTGAAACATAGATAAACAAAGCTTTTGAGACTTAATTAGTTGCCGGGTTTCGTTACTTGTAGGAGTTTGCAATTTGTATCCTTTTATAATAAACTTGCTAACTCAGCGTTCTTTACAGTAAGAGCTCTAAATAAAGAAATACCAAAATCTAGTTTCGTTTTTAGCAAAACTTATTAAAACTAATTTTTTTTTTTAAAAGCGACTTCAAAAGCCAAAAAACATATTGAAAGTCCTAATCAAAGCTTTTGCTGGAGGAAACCACAAACCAAAACTATGTGGGTAAGTATATTATATTTTTTGGTTTTGTTGATTTTTTCAAAATAGTCAATTTCGATACTACCTTTGAAGTAATTGACCTACCACACAAAAGAAGAATCATAAAAATCAGTTTATAATTGGCGGAATAATCGCTTAACAAACATAAAAAAGAAACATACAGTTGAATTGTAAACCTCCTCTTTTTTGAAGTCTGTTAAAAATAAAGATTTTTTCTGTACCTACAAAACATAAAGTAACACCTTTTTCCAAAAAAATGTTATAATTAAAAATGTTACATTATTTTTTATACTAAAACTCATATCACTAACAGAAACACAAGAAAACAAATTAAAAATTATACTTAATAGTTGTGCAGTCTACTGTAAGCTCGAGCAAACTCGAGTTTTCATACTACAGTAGTTTTGCTTTAATTTAGGAACTTCATGTTGTTGGATGGATATCAAACTTTGGGAAAAAGGGGCGACATTTAATATTATTATTTTGTAATCAGAATTAGTTTTAAATAAAACTTTCAAGAAGTCATTATACCTAGTTCTTGCAATTCACGAGGGCGCGTGGCTCATGGTTGTGTGTGTGTCGTATCTATATAAGTGGAAGCGAGAGTTTGTTTGCGTCTGACCGTTCCACATAGGCTCCGGACAGGCACGCACACTTACGCAATGTGCATGTACACGCCATAACCACAAGTAAAGCTCACGCGACCTCGTGAGTTGAAAGAATTATACCCATTCTTTCATTTCGATGATGTGTTAAATAAATCGTTACAGCCTGACCAAAAATTAATTGGGATTCCATTTGCACGTCAAAATCATTCAATTACTTTTTATATACGTTCTCATTCCAATCAGTCGCACATTGTGAGCATTAATAAAATCATCAATCCCTTCCGCAGTTCGGGGGGATCGTGTTTTTAAAATCGTGACTATAAAATCATTCATTCATTCATTCGTAAACGGTTTCGTAAATAGCTTTAAGTGAAATTATCGCTTCATTGACGATCGCTTTGTGTCTGGATTTCAAAGGTATTGATAATTAAATAAAACATTTCTAACCAATGACTATAAAATTTTCTTTGATATAGGATCTGGATTTTAAAGTAATTCTTACAATACTACAGTTAAATGATTACCGATATTAAAAAAACATTGAAAACAGTAATATACCTACCTACCTAAAAACCGGAAATACATCTTGGACCTACTTACTTTTGCGAAAATCGCGTTCCGAGGAGTCGTGGTAAAATGTAAATTTTGAAACCTAAATCAGCGCGGATCAAGTCGCGGCTGTCAGTTTGTTAAATGTAACTATAGAACCTATATAAAACCAATATAGAACCATACTTTTTTGGATAAAAAAGTAGCATATTACGCACTCACCGCGTCCTTAACAGAAAACACATGCAAAAAATGTTACCAATCTGTTGCTTTGTTGCTGTATGATTGAAGGTCAAACCAACAAAGAAATATTTTCGCATTTATGAGTAGCGGATTCATCCAAAATCGTAAATAAGAGCAGCAGAAAAACAATAAAGAGGCGCTATCACTAATTTTATTTATTTTATAATTGGAAACGCCTCAGTATCGCAGAGCGTGGGGAAAAATAATTTCGAGATTAAATTTCTTGGCGGCTTACGTAGTAAATTTAGAGTAGGTATAGCTTAAATTACTGAGGCATTTTCCGGAATGCTCAATTTACTTCGAGACTGGGGAGTATCAGGGTTTTCCACAGATACGGATAACAATATTGAATTTTTATTTCATAGAATTGAAATGGGGAACATTCTAGAGTAATAGCTATCCTTCATTGTTTCTTCAAAATCTTTTCGTTTCAAATCGTATCCTTCAGAGAAACTCTTATAACTTAACCATCTCCATAGCGATTCTGTTGGTTTGTCTTGGAGTAATAGATCAACTTAGGTTTAGAGCTAAAATATGGTAAAAAAAGAAAAATATTTTTAAGCTATTGCATAGCTATTCTATCGCGGGCCTTGAGCGTGAAGACCGAATCAAGAAATTCCGTAACGAAAATAACCTGACACGGGACTCCTCTCACCGCTAGATGGCGTTGATAAAAAATGCTATGCAATAGCTTTATCTACCGCGGCAGTCCCCGAGTGCCACACGTCTTTTTTTATTTGTTTACGACATAGAGAAAACTAAATCTAACTCAAATGAAATCAATTGAATATGACCAAACATAGTTTTCCCACTCAGCATCATGCTAGCAAGCTGCATTCGAATTATGAACAAAGTCGTCACGCACAAGAAACAACAAAAAAAGACTGGAGATACATGGTGCCTTTCGCGCTGTACACTGCCGCTTTTTCAGTAATAGAAATACATGAACAACAACATCGGAGCATCTTCAGGAGATGTTGACTCCACAATGCTGGATTGTAAAGTATTTAAGCAAGTAGTTTTTTGGTTTAGAGGATTATAGCAAAAGAATTTAGTTTACCACTTACTATTATCCAGCATTCGGTCATGGTTTGGTCTAAGATATAAACAATTTACATATAATGACCTTTTCTATGTTATTTTTTATTCTCTATTTAATCAATTAATTGGAAGCCATGTTCATTGAGTTAATTAAAAATCGTACATACTATAATGAAATAATTAATTCCCTATTCAAATTAATATTCTAACGAAGTTTGCGGTACCTTTGGGTTTTTGGAAATTTTAATTATGTTTGCTTCGGTCGTGTCAACCTACCTCGGCGTTATTTACGAGTTTCCGTCGTATAAATAGATTGTAATTACGAGAATGTACTTCATTAGCGTCGATTGATCGTTTGCCCAATCAAAAAATATTCATACCTTTGAGGGTGAAAGCTTACAACGGTTCGACACGTATTTAAAAGAGGCAACCTTACAATTTGTATAGAAATAAAAAATGTTTTAAAATTATAAATGTTTTATCTTTAATCATCCTCTTTATCTCTAAGTCCTTTGTGATGGGCTCTTGCCTGCTGTTGTTGATTTCTCCGTCTATATAATGTCTCTTGATAATATTCAACTTTCTTCCAAATGGATCAACGAATTCCATCGGTTTTTAATTTTTTTTTATTGAAGTGTTAACCTTAGATGTCGCTAACAGTTGCTATAAAACTGATTGAAAAAAGTAGATACATATCACTAATTTCGTGGCTGACGTATGGTTCGGCCGTGGTGTAGCGGATAACACACTCGGGCGCGATTCCCAGAGAGACGTGGGTTCGAATCCCGCCGGCCTCGGAATTTTTGATATGTATTTATAAGCTATTAGAATTCCATCGGTTTTACGCCTCTGAACTCCAACGTAGCTTTATTTATTTTTTTAAATATTAATTATGACAAAAATTTGACTGACACTGAAGATGTAGCTTAAGATGGATCGCGCTAGCCTAGATCTGTTCGGATCTTTTTTGGTCGTCAATCGTCATATATTTTACATTAAACAAGAAACATTATATACAACTCACTAAAGTTTTAAAATTGTTGTTTACGAGTGTTGGGCAATGATGCTCTTGTTGCCAAATGTGATAAACTTTTAATAGTTATAGATTAATGCAACCATAGACAAAAGTTCAAACAAACTGGTACGTATATAAATTGTCAATAGAATCACCAAATTGAATCGATGCGCAGTAAATTTTGAATCCGATAAAGCGGGGACAGAATGGACTTACAATCCACGTCCCTATATAACATATAAGTAGGTGTATGAGGGCTGTTAAAAATCTCGTGCATAATGGAGATTGGCAAGGGGCTTTAATTAAAAGTCAACGCTGTACCCTTGTAGAACAAAAAAGCAATTTACTTTGAATGTCCACGTAATAGTTTTTTTAATCCACTTTGATTTGGACAGACTGCTTTGGCTAGCGTTCTAAACGGCTAAGCGGTTTAAATGTATATTTCACAGAGAACTAATAGTCCTGAAAGTTTTTTAACGTGTCGTTTTGGTGTTTTAATTGACTATATTTTTAAGCCGAACGACTTGTAAACTCTCACTTTTTGAGCTAACATTAACTGTGCTTAAATCTGTCATTTAGTGAGTAATGAAGAATTACAAAGCTTATTTTTTGTACAAAATTACAGATTTACAAACAGTATTATAGATCTTGCAATTCACGAGGGCGCCTGGCTCATGGTTGTGTTTGTGTGTCGAATCTGTATAAGTGTGAGCGAGAGCTTGCTCGCGCCTGACCGCTGCCACCTAGACTCCTGACAGGCATGCACACTTACACAATATCCTTTAAAACTATGGCCGGAGGAAGCCGAGACGCTCGGTAATAAAGTGTCATTTTTATTAATTACTGCAACCTCTATTTTAGGCTTATTATAGAAAGTTTCGAATGCAACACATAGTTTATTTTCAACCGACAAAAAAAGGGGGAGGTTTGCATTTTTGAGGCTTTATTGTGGAAGCACTGTATACATAGCATAGCTTTGTAAAAAAAAAATTTTTTTGAAAAGAGCAACTGCTGAGTTTCTTACCGGCTCTTCTCAGCAGAATCTGCTTTCCAAACAGGTGGTAGATTTATGACGTTTCATAAGAGCTACAAGTTAGCCTACATGAAATAAATTAATTTTGAATTTGAATTTGAATAAGAGTCACGTACCTATATTTTTTTTTTTTTTTCATAAAATATGGTTTCAAACTCATACTTGAAGAGTTTCCTTTACATTTGTGTACGTAAATGGTTCAAGGGAATAACTTCGTGTAAATTTAATTTCGTTTCAAGTTTGCTTTGATTAATATTAAAATGAGCGTGGCTCTTCAAAAGTTTCATTTAGGGAAGCGTAGACTTTAGTCAACAAGGTCGCAGATATTACTTAGTCCGTTCAACCAGGCCAGGCGCACTCCTCATATTAGGTTTAAGCTACAAGTACCCGGCGCGGCATCCCCATCTCAATGGGATAATGTAGTGCGAAGGGATAAGAGTCTCGCGATAGAAAGAGAGGCAACTTCTAGGTAAGTGAACGCTGTGCAACCGACTTGTACTTTAATGTGTGGTAGCAAGAGTCGCTATTTATTTGAATGATTTTTCTCAATTTTCTTCTGTACCTGTACTAATATGTATTCTGTGGTTCAACTTAACTCTTTTAGGCTAAACAAAGGAAGACAGGTGTTGATTTTATTATTATACTGTAGCCTACGTCTCGAAGATAAATAATTAAATATTAAATAATAGTAAATAGACTGGTATGCTAAAGAATCTTAAAGAAAACAATTGATGTGCTGCAAGATAGTTTTCTTTTGTGATGAAAGTACCTACTCTTTCAGCTAATTAATTAAAGTCAGAATCTGAGGTCAAGTTTGATAACTCTGCTTTTAAAGTGGCGGATCGTAAACGATAATAAACTTGAATACATTACTAAAACGTTTGTCCCAAACAATTTTCGCACACAACCCACTTCGTAGAAAGAAATTGACGAAAAAAGGATTGCTCGAGGATAATGTTCAGTACTGAATATTCATGAAATTGTTTTCATCAGGGACAATATTTTTGTAAAGAGTAAACAAGAATACATTGACTGCTTCTAATAAATAAGAAACGCTTAAATTCGTAAGGAGGATTAATATTATCTTAAAGGGAATGGATAAAAATGAAAAAAAAAAAAAAAACGCTAAAATTCTCTGCAATACCTGTCTGTCTGTCAGTTTAAAAGCTTGTTAGCTCGCGTAGGGTTATTCAATTAGTATCATTGTGAGAGAACGGTTATCGGATAACTTAATATTGTTGCTTACAAAATATGTATTCCATTTAAAGCGACACCGATTTATAAAATTCAGTATTTTATTTCTCTTCTTCTTCTCTTCTCTTCTTCTCTTCTCTTCTTCTTTTAAACAAAATGCAGTAAATGAATATCTACGTGACTATTTCTTTTGTTTTTTTTTTTTAATATTAATTGAACAGCGCAACGTTAAGAACAAACGAACAACACACTTTCACATTTTTAATTGTAGTAAGGATAGGTAGGAGGTATTCTTCTTAGATTTTCCCAACTGCTTAGGCTGAAATCTATAGATTTCAGCGGTCTATAGACCGCGCACTCTAGCTCTGCTCAGACTCAAGACAGAGATAAAATGAGACGGATTTATGTCAAAGCATATTTGTGTTCTGTTACAACTCTATCTTAATTCCGAGTTAAGTCAGAGCACGCTCTAAGCTGTTTTACTGTGACTGTATCCGTCTCTTTCTAAAACGATATTTTCTATGGAGAGTGTATGGAGCTACTGAAACGTGACGTCATGTTGCAATAGTGCTCTCTGTTTCTAACAGCGAACTTAAAAACGCTCTATATTTTCGAAACTAGTTAAGATTAAAAAAAAAGAAAAATGTCATTGTGTCATATTTCTTTTAAGTAAATAAAAAAAAATACTCAAATACCCATAGTATATATCCTTAAAACACAGAGTAGGTACATATATGCACTATTGAGTAGGTATATAAAAAATGACATACAAGTAGCTCAATTGATTTTTGATTACCTACAGTGCTGTATTTGTATGTACTTCTACCGCCTCGAGCGTAAAATCGCATAAAAAGCTACAATATTGCCGTCACAAGTTGCATCATCCGAACCCCCAGATAAACAGTTAAAGCGGTCATAAATAACTGGGGACGATTAACAAACCGATGGCTGGGCTCGTAATATATTCACTGGCTGATCCCAATTTGTCTGACCTAACGCAATATTGGACCCTCGTTTGGCTTGCATAAATATACGCCTCTACCGCTATATTTGATAATTTGGTGATACTGTAATAGTTTGCTTTACGTTCAATTTGTAATAATTTTAGTGAAACAACTAAAATCTTAGATCTACTATATCTTTATGTTATGTCGGGACATACACAAGTGAAAGGCACGGCGATCTCGGTTGCACTGATTTATTAACACTTAGTAACTAGTACATAAGTAGGTAAGTACAAGTGAGCCGCGATGCGGTACCATCGCATACCTAACACTCCTCCCCCTAGTTTTCGGGACGTTGACGTAACAACCTCCTTCGTGTCCGTGCCGAAGGTCTCTGGATGTCACCCTCTATACACTCGAAGAACTCATCGTCTGAGGTCTGCGGTCGACGGACCCCTCGGGTCACCGTCACGCGGCAGGGTGTGTCCGGTGACCGTGTCTCGTCTGCTGGAGGTGAGGCCCTGGCGGGCGTCTGGGGCGGAGTAGCCCTAGCGGACGCGTTGGCCGTGTCTGATGTTGCCGATGAGGTCTCCGCTTGCTCACTCTGCGACTGGGACGTGGCGCCTGCGACAGTCGCGTCGCTTGTCTGAGGTGTAGATGGTGTAGGTGGTTCCTCATTTCCTCCGTCGTTAGTCGGTGTTGGCGTCGAGACGATATTTGATGGTGACTGGAGTTCTATATCATCGTCCCAGAAGTCGTGGTTGTTACTAGCCCCTTTGTTTACAATAATCTGATTTTTATGTTTCTTAACTACTAGTGACGTTTCACAATCTCTAATTAAATATACTACCTTGCCAATTTTCTTAACAATTACTCCCTTGCACCAAATGAACTTATTACTATTACAAAATTTTTTGTACAAAATATTTAAGCCCGCAGGGAAAACTTTTTGTTTTTGCCCTCCGCGTGCTTTAACTTGCATACACTGTCGGTTTTTTACAAAATTAGCCAAAGCGATAGACGAAGGCGGCGATGACTTGGGATTAATTAAATCTAATCGTGTTCTTAACTTGCGACCGTATACTAAGGATGCCGGCGAGAGACCCGTGGTGGAATGTACAGAGTTTCTATAGTCGAATAGGTATTTTAACAATTTTATTTTAGATTCTTTAATATTACGACTGGCCATTAGGCTCGATTTAATGCCCTTTTTTACTATTTTTACATAGCTTTCTGCCTGTCCATTACTAGCCGGGTGATACGCCGGCGACGTCAAGTGTGTAATCCCATTTAAAATGCAAAATTTTGAAAACTCTTGAGAACAAAAAGAAGCAAAATTGTCTGTTATCAGATATTTCATTACCCCTAACCGCGACATAAATTCGTACAGTTTTTCAATAACCGCGGTCGATGTCGTCGAGCTGACCATATCGTATACCTCCACCCATTTGGTATAGGCGTCTACTATAACCAAATAGGTACGACCGTTAATCGGGCCGAGGAAATCCATATGAACGCGTTCGAACGGTTGAGATGGATACTCCCAGGGCGAAATCGGTACGCGAGCTGCTGCAGGTCGTAACTGCTGACAGATATGACACGTACCTATAATTTTTTCTACAGCCGCATCTATGCCCGGGAACCAAAATCGCGATCGACATTCCGCCTTAGTTTTTACCATGCCTAAGTGTGACGAATGTAGCTCCGAAAGTACCTTGTCTCTCAATGCGAACGGAATTACGACCTTGTGCCCTCTCATTAGACAACCGTTTTCAAATGAAAGCTGCATTCTACACAAATGATACGGTTTCAGGTCTACGTCATTTACTTTAGGCGGCCAGCCCGTTAAAACATACCTCACGACTCGCGACAATATCGCATCTTTCCTAGTTTCCTCGCGTAACTCATCTAACGACAGCGGGAGCGACCCGTCCACTACGAAACACACATAGGCCGCCCGGTCGTGCAATGCCGCCGCAGCGTCGGCGCACTGCCCCGCACTCCCCTCCGCCGCGCGCGCGGCCACGGGGAGACTCGCGCGCGATAGGTAATCCGCGCTGTTATCCGCACTTCGCACGTATTCTATGGTGTAGTTGTAGCCGCTCAAAAACATCGCGTACCGCTGCAGCCGATTTGCCGACACTTCGGGAATGCCTTTGTGTGGGCCGAATATCGATATGAGCGGCTTGTGATCCGTGCGAAGTACGAAGGGCTCGGCCCTGCCATATAGATATTGGTGAAAGCGTCGGACGCCGAAAATGATAGCAGTAGCTTCCTTCTGGATTTGCGAATAATGCCTCTCAGCGGCACTGAGCGTCCGCGAGGCGAAAGCTACTGGTTTCTCGAGTCCGTCGCTTCCGATTTGGGATAAAATTGCACCTAAGCCGTGCGGGGATGCGTCGACAGTTAAGGGCACGATCTTCGGCCGCAGTAGGTATTTTAGAGCCACTTCGTTCCTCGCACGGTGAGGTCTCGCTCGCGCTCATCAAATGAACTCGCTAACCCCGCCGCAGCGAAAATTTTACGTCATAGATTAAATAACCTTATGATGCCTAACAGTAGGGCAGTTCTAAGGTTTATGAAATATTTATATTGAAGAAAGAACAAAACATGCAGTTTTAAACTGCTAAAGTTCAAACAAGGTATTAAGTAAGTTCGATTAATATTTTACTTATTAGGTACACTTACTACATATTTTGTTCAGTTTTTTTTTGTTATTAGACCGATTTCTTTCAAAATCGATATCTGTGGATCCCTGTGCTCATAAAAGAAATAACCACTGCCAAAATTAGAAAAAGTGGCGGCCATTTTCTTTTTTCTCGTTATGGGACCGATTTCTTTCAAAATCGATATCTGAGGATCCCTGTGCTCATAAAAGAGAACCACTGCCAAAATCAAAAAAAGTGGCGGCCATTTTCTTTTTTCTCGTTATGGGACCGACTTCTTTCAAAATCGATATCTGGGGATCCCTGTGCTCATAAAAGAAATAACCACTGCCAAAATTAGAAAAAGTGGCGGCCATTTTCTTTTTTCTCGTTATGGGACCGATTTCTTTCAAAATCGATATCTGAGGATCCCTGTGCTCATAAAAGAGAACCACTGCCAAAATCAAAAAAAGTGGCGGCCATTTTCTTTTTTCTCGTTATGAGACCGACTTCTTTCAAAATCGATATCTGGGGATCCCTGTGCTCATAAAAGAGATAAACACTGCCAAAATTAGAAAAAATGGCGGCCATTTTCTTTTTTCTCGTTATGGGACCGATTTCTTTCAAAATCGATATCTGGTGATCCCTGTGCTCATAAAAGAGAACCACTGCCAAAATCAAAAAAAGTGGCGGCCATTTTCTTTTTTCTCGTTATGGGACCGACTTCTTTCAAAATCGATATCTGGGGATCCCTGTGCTCATAAAAGAGATAACCACTACCAAAATTAGAAAAAGTGGCGGCCATTTTATTTTTTCTCGTTATGGGACCGATTTCTTTCAAAATCGATATCTGAGGATCCCTGTGCTCATAAAAGAGATTACCACTGCCAAAATCATAAAAAGTGGCGGCCATTTTTTTTTTCTCGTTATGGGACCGACTTCTTTCAAAATCGATATCTGGGGATCCCTGTGCTCATAAAAGAGATAAACACTGCCAAAATTAGAAAAAGTGGCGGCCATTTTCTTTTTTCTCGTTATGGGACCGATTTCTTTCAAAATCGATATCTGGGAATCTCTGTGCTCATAATAGAGGTAATCAATGTCAAAATTAGAAAAAGTGGCAGTAATATTTTTTTTTTGCTATAGTTAAACATTTGTCAAATATTAAAAAGGCGTTCTTATCATAATTTACTATTGGATAAAATTCTTTCAAATTCGATATCTCCACTCCACATTACTGTACTAACCAGAAAGTAGACAAACATTCCCGTTGGTGACACCCGTTCACGAGCATGACGATCCAGCCGTTGCTTCGCTCAACCAATAAGGGAACGTAACAAATAAGTTCCATAACAAGAATAAAGAAAATGGCCACCACTTTTTCTAGTTTTGACAATGGTTACCTCTATAATGAGCACAGGGATCAATTTTGAAAGAAATTGGTCCCTTAACGAGAAAAAAGAAAATGGCTGTCACTTTTTCCCATTCTGGCAGTGGTTACCTCTTTTATAAACACAGGTATCCCCAGATATCGATTTTGAAAGAAATCGGTCCCATAACGAGAAAAAAGAAAATGGCCGCCACTTTTTATAATTTTGGCAGTGGTTATCTCTTTTATGAGCACAGGGTTCCCCAGATATCGATTTTGAAAGAAATCGGTCCCATAACGAGAAAAAAGAAAATGGCCGCCATTTTTTCTAATTTTGGCAGTGGTTATCTCTTTTATGAGCACAGGGATCCCCAGATATCGATTTTGAAAGAAATCGGTCCCATAACGAGAAAAAAGAAAATGGCCGCCACTTTTTCTAATTTTGGCAGTGGTTATCTCTTTTATGAGCACAGGGATCCCCAGATATCGATTTTGAAAGAAATCGGTCCCATAACGAGAAAAAAGAAAATGGCCGCCACTTTTTCTAATTTTGGCAGTGGTTATCTCTTTTATGAGCACAGGGATCCCCAGATATCGATTTTGAAAGAAATCGGTCCCATAACGAGAAAAAAGAAAATGGCCGCCACTTTTTATAATTTTGGCAGTGGTTATCTCTTTTATGAGCACAGGGATCCCCAGATATCGATTTTGAAAGAAATCGGTCCCATAACGAGAAAAAAGAAAATGGCCGCCACTTTTTCTAATTTTGGCAGTGGTTATCTCTTTTATGAGCACAGGGATCTCCAGATATCGATTTTGAAAGAAATCGGTCCCATAACGAGAAAAAAGAAAATGGCCGCCACTTTTTCTAATTTTGGCAGTGGTTATCTCTTTTATGAGCACAGGGATCCCCAGATATCGATTTTGAAAGAAATCGGTCCCATAACGAGAAAAAAGAAAATGGCCGCCACTTTTTCTAATTTTGGCAGTGGTTATCTCTTTTATGAGCACAGGGATCCCCAGATATCGATTTTGAAAGAAATCGGTCCCATAACGAGAAAAAAGAAAATGGCCGCCACTTTTTCTAATTTTGGCAGTGGTTATCTCTTTTATGAGCACAGGGATCCCCAGATATCGATTTTGAAAGAAATCGGTCCCATAACGAGAAAAAAGAAAATGGCCGCCACTTTTTCTAATTTTGGCAGTGGTTATCTCTTTTATGAGCACAGGGATCCCCAGATATCGATTTTGAAAGAAATCGGTCCCATAACGAGAAAAAAGAAAATGGCTGCCACTTTTTCTAATTTTGGCAGTGGTTATCTCTTTTATGAGCACAGGGATCCCCAGATATCGATTTTGAAAGAAATCGGTCCCATAACGAGAAAAAAGAAAATGGCCGCCACTTTTTATAATTTTGGCATTGGTCACCTCATTTATGAGACTAGGGATCTCCAGATATCGATTTTGAAAGGAATCGGTCCCATAACGAGAAAAAAGAAAATGGCTGCCATTTTTTTTTTGATTTTGGCAATGGTTCTCAAGTGCAGGGAATTCGTAGGGCTAACATGCGCGCCACGAGAAAATTTTGTCTACACTTTACTTGTGAATCTCTGTAGAGATTCACATAGAGACTACGAGTAAACGTGTAGACAAAACTTTCTCGTGGCGCGCATGTTAGCCCTACAGATCGATTTCGAGTCTGTCCAAAGATTCACAAGAATTAAAAAAAATAAAGTAGGTAAGGTACAGAATAGGTACAACATTTGTATTAGAAGGATCAAACTTACCTTAAATTTTGTCTAAGCTTTCGTAATTTAAATCTGGATATTTTTTTCTTTTGTTTATTGTTAGCCCCCATATTTTCTCTTTATTGTATTCTTAATTAATTAATTTACTATAAGAGTACCTAACTTACATTAATATTTACAGATTTAATAATAGATAACAAGATTTACACACTATAGTACGGTCGCCGAACAGAAAGAATTTCGTACAATGACCTCTTTGCCTACTGACAGTGGTCACAAACATTTTTCTATTAAGTGCGGTTTATATAAAATATTTGAAGGAGAAAAAAAATTAGTAGCTTATTAAATAAATTATTTATTTTTAAACAGTTATTATAATCGAGTTATATTAACTTATTACATAGAAATAAAAAAATGAAAATTCAAAAATCAAAGTCCGATTTCTCTGTATCGGAGTAACTACTTTCCGACGACGTCTCGCCTGTCACAGTTATAACGAAATAATGTACAGTTTTGTCTACATTATGATCTAGACACCCTAAATTCAATTCACAAGCAAACAAAAACAAACCTTAGGTTTGCAAGTAAAAGGTTTACAATCCCCGAGGACGGCGGTCATTGCATTTGTGCGAGCGTGACGCATTATTTTAAAGCGGGAGTGACAGAGACAGGTAGTAACAGGTTAATGTACGAAATTCTTTCTGTTCGGCGACCGCACTATAGAAGATAATAGGTAATAATATTTACACACTAATTTTATTTTGATTATCTATGATAAGTGAACACTACTGCAATAGTTCGTCTGATCAGCGGGGATCGCAGTGAGCCAGCTAGAGCGATACGTCCTACCTCGATGATACCTTGCGAGCTACTGAAATGAGGCGCGCGAGCCACTTTGTTATAAAGAAAGTAAACCAGTCATGATTAAAAAAAAAGAAAACTTTTTAGAGAAAAATTAACGCCAAAATATTGTTCTAAAAGCTTTTGCCTATTTTTTGTCATTTTTTTTTTTAGTTTAACTTTGATATACTACACATACAACCGGAACCCAATTGAAAACTACACTGTTTTCGGAATATTATTTCATCGAGTGAAGTTCAAAATTAGGTCTTTTGAACGGCAAAATAAATTAGAACGTGTATTAATCTACAACATATATTTTTAACCTATCAAAACAATGAATATTTGATTGTTTACCATTGAATCTAAAACAGGCTGTTTTCGGAGATCCTGCCGTTAAAATTATTTTTGCGTCAGGATTGAAGTGTGCTAGCACTTGATCCGATGCTAGCTGCTTTTTAATTGTATCAAATGCATCGCTATGTACTTGACCCCAATCCCACTTAGCGCCCTTCTTTAATAAGTCATACAGAGGACTCAAGACTTTCGACGCGCCGGGCACAAAACTGCGATAGTAGTTAACCAGACCTAAAAACGACTGTAACTGACTAACATTTAGGGGAATAGGTGCTTCCAAAATAGCTTTCACCTTTACAGGTGATTTCTTCAATCCCTCTTTGTTTATAACATCCCCTAAATAACTAACTTCATCCTTGAAAAATTCACACTTTTCTTTTTGTAGTGTTAAACCTGCATCTTGTAACCTTTTAAGCACCGCCTGTAAGCGGTCCATATGCTCCGCGTCCGTGGTCCCGGTTATTAAAACATCGTCTAACAAACACAGTACCCCACTCATGCCGGACAACACACATTCCATTGCGCGCTGAAAAATAGCCGGCGCACAGGCCAGCCCGAACACGAGCCTGGTGTACCTATATAACCCACGATGTGTGTTTATGCAGGTAATTTTCTGAGATTCCTCATCTAGTACAAATTGATTATACGCCATAGAGAGATCTAACTTTGTAAACTTTTTGCCCCCGTGTAACTTTGAAAATAGTTCACTTATTGTAGGCAAAGGATATTGTTCAATAACTAGTTGTTTATTTATACTAACCGAATAATCGGCACATAGCCTCACTGAGCCGTCTCGTTTGAGCACGGGTACAATAGGTGACGCATACTCGGAATGTTCCACGGGTTCCAATACGCCCAGATTAACCAACCTATCGATTTCTTTATTTACTTTATCTCTTAACGCGAACGCGAGTGGTCTAGCCTTAAAAAAAGTCGGTTTCGCGTCGTCTTTTAAGGTCAAAGACACTTTGTACTTATTAAAACAACCTAACTTGCCTGAAAACGCGAGAGGATATCGCAATTGGAGCTGTTCGACTACATTTTCGGTTAGTTTACAATAGTTTATCGCCGTTAGCTCTAATTTAAAAAGCGAAATAAAATCCCTACCCAATAGAGATGGGCCGCTGCCGCGTACGACGTACACATCGAGCGTGTGCGAGCGACCTTCGAACGACACGGGCGCGCGGATCATACCTACACATACGATGCTATCTCCCGTATAGCCCGAGAGCTTCTTGTTGCTTTTTAGCAATGGTTCGCCGCTGAAATGTTTTGCGTAGGTTTCCTCGGAAATTACCGTCACTGCAGAACCGCTGTCAATTTCAAACTTAATTTTTATTCCACGAATACATACCGATTCCACCATAGGCTCGCCACTAACCGAACGTATATTGAATAACTTACCATCGTCATCGTCGTCCTCGGCTAAATCTGCCGTGGCTAGGTATTTAACCTGGGGGCAAGCCCTACGGAGGTGCCCTTTAACTTTACAGATGTCGCACACGTGATTGCGGAATTTGCAGTTTTTAGAGTAATGAAAAAAACCACACACGGCACACTTCGATTTTCCCGCACTCTTTTTTACGGCCGCACTATTTTTTCCGACCGCACTATCTTTCCCCACTGGCTCTTGGTGTATCTTGAACATGGCCTCGACTCCGCTCGCGTCGGCGGTCGCCGCCGCCGCGCCGCGCCGCTGGCGGGGCTGCCGGCCGCGCCGGCGCGCGCGCAGCGAATACTCTCCGCTAGCTCCACCGCCTTCGTGAGGGTCAGCTCCGTGATGTCCTTGGCATAAAGCTTTTCTTTCTCGATGCCAGGCCGCATGCCTATCACGAAGCGATCTCTCAGGGCTTCTTCCACGTTGCTGAAGTTGCAATGCGCCGTCAGGCCCCGCAGTCGCGCCGCCCATTCCGTGTGCGACTCCGAGGGTTGCTGCGTTGCTGCGTAGAACTTGTGGCGCTCACCGATTCCCAAGCGCTTCGGTGTGAAGTGCGCGTCCAATATATTTAGCAGGTCTTCGTACGGAACGTCATCCAGCGCTTTTGGCAACGCCAAATCCGTTGCCAGCTGATACGAACCCTCCGCGAGTGCGCTAAGGAGAATCGCCCGTCGCCTTATCCCCGTTGCATCAGTTGATGCATTTATGTCGTTCGCTATGAACCACTGCAGAAGACGTCCTTTATACGTTTTCCACGAGTGGATCCCGTGGTCGAAAGTGGTTAAAATTCCAAATCTTTCGACGGACATTTTTCTTTCTATATTTTTTCACAAACGCGGGTAGGCACTCGTCGCCACTGTTATGTCGGGACATACACAAGTGAAAGGCACGGCGATCTCGGTTGCACTGATTTATTAACACTTAGTAACTAGTACATAAGTAGGTAAGTACAAGTGAGC
Organism: Hipparchia sbordonii; assembly: GCA_038048805.1. Classification (NCBI taxonomy): domain Eukaryota; kingdom Metazoa; phylum Arthropoda; class Insecta; order Lepidoptera; family Nymphalidae; genus Hipparchia; species Hipparchia sbordonii. Next base: position 8,082,439 of record CM076109.1, on the reverse strand, counting down.
CGCGATGCGGTACCATCGCATACCTAACACTTTATATGGATACTTTCAATTGTAGTCCCATACAATTGAAAGTATCCATGAAAACTGCCTACTTCTTACTTTTTTTCTAGCACTTGTTTACGATCACACCTGATGGTAAGTAGCATTGCCTAGAAGAAGCCTTTATGACCAGAGAGAGATCAAGCGCAAGACCGATGGCTTAACGTGCTCTTTGAGGCACGGGGTGACACCGCCTATTTCCTAATAATCGGGGCCAGTATTGAGAATTTCTTGACAGAAAAACTCAATGTATTTTTTTGTCCGACCCGGGAATTTTGACGACCTCCCTGGCGCAGTGATGAGCGCTGTGGTCTTATAACTGGGAGGTCTCGGGTTCGATTCCCGGCGGGGGCAATTTAGGAATTTATAATTTCTAAATTGTCTCTGGTCTGGTCTGGTGGGAGGCTTTGGCCGTGGCTGGTTACCACCCTACCGTCAAAGACGTGCCGCTAAGCGATTTAGCGTTCCGGCACGATGGCGTGTAGAAACCGATTAGGGGTATGGGTTGTATTTACACTGCTATACCCCTTTCCATGTTAGCCCGCTACCATCTTAGACTGCATTGTCACTTACCATCAGGTGAGATCGCAGTCAAGGGCTATCTTGTCATCGAATAAAAAATAAAAAAAGGAATCAGATTTGGGACCACGTCATCAGAAGCCTAACATGCTAACCATTAGATCAACGAGGTATTTTAAAAAGCACACTGCGGCCGGCACCGCAAATAGCCGTGTGGCATCGTTCTTACTAAGGATTAGGAAATTTGTCAGAGCCGCCGTCAAAATGCAGAGTAAGGATAACAATATAGGGTAAATGTGGTCGTTTTGAAAGTTTCCTTTAATTGTTTTTCCCCACTTTTCCTCGTTTGGAACGCTCTCCGCATACGCCTTTCCAATGTTGCCTATTACGAAGATAATTAAATTAAAGACTACTTATGCGAATCGTTTAAATGCTCCGCTCTTTTGTACAAAGAAATAGCTTGGTACTTCGCTCGGAAATTGTAGTTAATGTTTTACAGGAATCTTTTGTATTCTAGTTTGTAGTTGGAACAGATTTATTTTGCAATTATTTGCCTGTAAAAGGCTTGCGACCTCGTCTGAGCACTTTGAAAAAAATGCGAGAGTTTTTTTCATCAAACTGCTTATCTACCCAGTGAGCTACCATGTTACTAGAGCGTGCAATGCCCCTTAAAATGTCAAAGAACACTGTCATAGTCATGTTTAAAGTTATCAATCGGTAATTTGGTATTGGAGCTGCTTTTAGTCTGTAATAAAATTTTAAAATATTAAAATTTTATTATTATATTTATTGTAGGTACCTACTAAATGTGATAATAGGCACAGTTACTGCTCTTTGAATTCAGCTCAGAAATTATTACGTAAGGTACTAGGTAATTGTAAGTTTTTGTGTTTTCGAAAGAGCAGCTGCTGAGTTTCTAGCTGGCTTTTCTCGACAGTAACTGGTTTCCAGACTGATGGTAAAATTACTTGACTCAAGGGTCACAAGATGACATAAAATGAACATTTTTTTAACCGACGAAAAATAAGGAGGTTCTCAATTCAACGCGTATATATTTTTTTTTAATCAGACAATTTTATTACGGAAGTATATAGAAGATACCTTCTCATGAAATAATCAGTGAGGTATTTCTTACCTCAGAATAATCACTACAATTATATTAATTGGCCTCAGCTTGATGACATTCTGAACTTGTAGCCAAGTTCTGTAAACGAGTTAGTTTTAATCGTTTGCTATAATTAACTATTATATATAAACCAATGATTCAATTCGTTACGCAATGCAAATAGCTTTAAGTTACTATTACAAATTATAAATTGTGTTTCCGTTCGTTTATCTCACGACATTACGGGTGCTTTACTTGTGGTTACGTCGTGTACACTGTGCAGTATGCACATTGCGTAAGTATGCGTGCCTGTCAGGAGCCTAGGTGGGAGCGGTCAGGCGCGAGCAAGCTCTCGCTCACACTTATACAGATACGAGACACATGACACGCACAACCATGAGCCTCCTGCCCTCGTGAATTGAAAGAACTACGCACGTTGGGATAAGAAGATAGGACACAAATAACAATGATAATACAAGTAAAAAAAACAAACACATGATATTTTACCGCGATTATTTGCCTCTTCGGGTGACAAAAGTTAGCTTTTTGACTGCGGAAAAAATCAACGTTTAAAGCATCCCGAGAAAGTTCCGAAAACTCAGGAGAATTCCCGCGGGAATTAAAAAACATCAATTTACGCGAAGGAAGTCGCGGGCATCAGCTATTTTAAAATAAAAATGTGATAGGAAACCATCCAGTGCAAGTAAACACTAGTAAATTACTAAATGATCAACGGATAAAAGTAACGCGTGTATCCTTAGCTTTAGCTACCTCTCAACAAAAAATACTGTAATAAGCACGTCTTCCACAACTTGATTAGCGTGTGTACTGAACCCTGGAGCGCTGTATTCGCCTGGTCGCTCTCAGCCTAATCGTTTAAATGCCGCGTCGGCGTCAGTACAATCGCGCAATTTAATTAATTCCCAGACTCTTTACCGACCATCGCGACTAATGTATCTGCTATGTATTTCTTTACTTGATTAATGCTAACAAATTAATTGTTTCCACTTACCGTAATCCTAATTTAAAACTAAGAGACTTAAAGATGTCAAGGTGCTAATACCGTACAGTTGGAGGGCGTTGCAGGTTGCAGTCCGTCAGCCGGAGCTTCAGGTTTGCATTTGCACGCACACCGACAATTTAGATCTGGCTTGAAGCACTACGCGTCCAGTGCAAACAATTTACTACTGCTTTTTGACCAGTTTGTATTACTTTTTACCAGTTTGTACTTTGTATTACTTTTCGCCATCAATCGCAAAACTAAACAATCCGACTAGATAAAGTAATTTAGACTCGTGCTCACCTCGTCTGGCCCCTTTGCCTCCATTTCGCGTGTGTGCTTAACCCAGTATCGGTTTTTTCAGAAGAGAGTGGATTGGTCACACAATGCGGGAGGGCATATTTGAGGTGTGCTCTTGAGAATATGGCTCGTAAAACAATCACTAATTCATTTTTGCCATCTCGAATCTACCCTGCAGGCTTGACCTGATAAACTAAAGCAGGAGCAGAGCAAAAGCGCTGTCCAAACCAACTGGCTGTTTGTTAAACTACGACTATGCAAAGCTTTACTATACCTTTCGTCTAAGTAAACCTTAATGAACACGTCTCTTCCAGCTTGATTAGTATGTGCATTGAACCTTGGTACGGTACCGGGTACGTATTTGCCAGGTAGCTTCCAAACTAATTGTTTTAAGCTCACATCCACCAATACAAACAGGCCTTGACGTAATTAAATTCTTGATACTTACCGATTCTCGTGTCAATGAGAAAGTGTATACCTCAAAATGTATCTAGATGGAAAGGATATCACCACGGTTTCATTAAAGACCTATGCGTGCCTATATCTGGACAAATCCCCGCCTTTCTTGTTATTTGAAAATATTATTTAAATTAAAAATAAACATTCTTCGGTGAAAGAAAATGCTTCCACCTGTGAGATTAACTTCCCAGCTTTTATTGTTATTGTAAAGAATAGTGTAATAATAGTACTCTCATGAGTTATTATTTCTATTTACATAAAAAGTCTTGCACTGCATTGTATACCTAAATTGTTGGCACGATTCCCTTCTAAATCCAATTTTATTAGTTCACTCCTTGCAATACATGAGACTATTCAACCAAAAAATGTAATCCACCTTTAACCAAGAGCGTAAAACTACTTACTTTGATACGAGTAGGTACTCGAATAGTTCTCTTCTCGTTAGGGTTCCCTTGGGACTGTGAGGCTACATGTATTACCTACTGAGGATGCATTAATGCGAACCAGTCTACTCCAGAACTAGGACTGCTCCCGTCATATTACATAATACTAGACAATGTCCGCGACTTCGTCCGCGTGGTTTAAGGTTTTTTAATTCCCGCCAGAACTCATTAATTTATCAGGATAAAAAATATGCCTATGTGTTAATCCTGGGTATGAGCTATCTTCTAGCTAGATGTTATTCCAAACAGCCAAATCGGGTCATTCAGTGTGACGTGAAAGAATAACAAACACACACACACACATACACACACACCCCACACACATGCACACGCACACAATTTTTCCTATCAAGTTCACTGGTTTAGGCTGACCGTTTCAGTCATTTATCGAGGAAAAGAATAGCATTCAACATTCAATTGATACTTAGATCTATAGATCACACTCTCTTTCTGCTCAAATTCAAGACAGAGTTAGAAAGAGTCAGATTTATGTCAGGGCATATTTGAGTCTCGTTTAACGCTATCTCAAGTCCGAACTGCATCAGAGCATGCCACCTGTGATGCTCACAGAGCTATAGATCACAGCCTAAGGTCTTCAGTTTAGAGGCTTTTGTTCTGGAATTTCAGTAGGTGCACTCTAAAAATTTAACTCTGATCGTTCAATTTGTAACGCTCCTCGTTAGCAATCACCTGTGACTACCAGGATTGCAGTGAATGCGAGAAAGTATCGAATCGCTCCCACAATGCGATAGACGCTTTTAGCGGAATTAAACGGTACCACGCTCTACGGCTGTCCACATGTTTCATTGATAAAATGACCACCTGTTTGTAGTTTTTTTATACTTCCATTAGCGGGAGGGTTGACCATTGGGACCGCGTTTTTGCTAAAAGATTACACATAGATGTTATTGCGATATTTAAACGTCTTTAAAAAACGCACTTAAGCGTTTCTCCAAACTGTCAGTTGTAGGTACTCGTATCCTACTATACTTACCTACTATACTACTAATCCGACTAATATTATAAATGCGAAAGTTTTTGAGGATGGATGGATGAATGGATGTTTGTTACTCCTTCATTTCACAACGAATGAACCGATTGGGCTGGGAATGGAGATAGCTTATAGGTTACATTTTATCTCAGAAAATTATACAGACGAGAAAGCTACTTACTTAACAGTGCGCAGCGTGCTAGAAATAATCCCCACGATAAATGAAATAAAACATAACCGAAACCTCGTGTGAAACGCTATGGCTAGTCCGTCTCCTGGTAATTTGTATAGAAATTTTATATAAAAATTTTGGCTTTGTAATATGCACCACATTGAAAATAAATGCAAATTGATTAACAATCTAAGACCTAACCTCGTGATTTTATTTTGTCGAACTTTCATTATTTTATGTTTCTAATCTGCATCTGAAGATTTACCATTACACGCTAAACTTCAATTCGAAAGAGGCACATGATGATCATGCTGGATTGTGAACAATCAAGATCAACACACAAAGATTTTACAATTGAAATCGATTTAAGCCGGGACGGTAATTGATAAAGCGTAAGCGTCAAGATGACTGACCAAAGTGACCGATCAGCGTCAAATTTTTCCAGCATTTAGTACCTATTTAGTACTATTTAGTACCTTTGTTTAAATATTTAGTACCTCAATAGTAACAGAGAAATTTAATTTACTAAGTGGTCAGCCATCTTGACGTCAAGATGACTGACCACTTTTGAGTTTCCCCATAAGGGCTTAGTATTGTGCATATGTTTCTGCACTATAATTTAGTACCTATTTGGTACCTACACATATATTTTTTCCAGAATTTTTTGACGAAAAATAAAGATTTTATGAATAAATCAAGTTTTTCTATACAAATAACACTATGAAGTATGCAATGAGAACAAAGGCAAAAACTGCCAAGTTTTCACTACAGATGTCGCTCGTAATGCTCAGCCATGAATAAACGTACATAATTATAAGAAACTAGTTGATGCCCGCGACTTCGCTCGCGTGGATTTAGTTTTTACATAATTATATAGACTGATAAACACACAAAGTAACAAGTAGTCTTAAGTTAAGGGCCCGTAAATACCCTCTTTGCCGCGGGATTTTAAAAACTAAACCCACGCGAGCGAAGTCGCGGGCATCAACTAGTTTCTTATAATTATGTACGTTTATTCATGGCTGAGCATTACGAGCGACATCTGTAGTGAAAACTTGGCAGTTTTTGCCTTTGTTCTCATTGCATACTTCATAGTTTTATTTGTATAGAAAAACTTGATTTATTCATAAAATCTTTATTTTTCGTCAAAAAATTCTGGAAAAAATATATGTGTAGGTACCAAATAGGTACTAAATTATAGTGCAGAAACATATGCACAATACTAAGCCCTTATGGGGAAACTCAAAAGTGGTCAGTCATCTTGACGTCAAGATGGCTGACCACTTAGTAAATTAAATTTCTCTGTTACTATTGAGGTACTAAATATTTAAACAAAGGTACTAAATAGTACTAAATAGGTACTAAATGCTGGAAAAATTTGACGCTGATCGGTCACTTTGGTCAGTCATCTTGACGCTTACGATAAAGCGTGCGCAACGGGACTCGTATAGTGACCGCCAATGAATTAAATATTAGCGCCAAGCGTTGCATTTTTGTGACATGCCTCTGCATTTCCATTTAATTTTTTCACACGTTAATACCTACTTTCTCATTCTGATTTATAAGCGATTCGATGAGCTATGCTATATATTATAAAGCATAGACTATTTATTAACTTATACGATTCTTAAAATTGTCTATTTTATTGATATTACGGTCAGAAGGTCACCTTGCGTGCCTTGGTAACTAATTGCCTAAGCAGAAACGTCATTTTCACCAAACTAAGCTATCTCGATATAACGAGGTCTATTTTCACGTGAACATCGTTATAACTTTTTTAATATTTACTACTTCGAATATGATTTTAGTCACACGTTTTGTAGATAATACATTATCCAATAAAAATAGGAGTATCTCTCTATTCTTATTAAGAAAAAAATCCCTCGTTATCAGGACGAAAACATGTCCTTGATATTATTTATCAATATCCAATTATGCGGCATAAAGACAATTGTTCTACTTACAACCGTAAAAGTTTTGTAGGACTGTAGAAGATAAGGCCGAAAACATACGTATAAAATGTCACCAGAGACCAGACTCGAGTCCCGAGTAAATAAATTCATAGGACTTTCTATTGCCAGGCCCATTGAAAATCCACAAACACCTGACCACGTAACGCCGAGTGTTTTTAGTGCGTTTCCGGCCTAACGGTTTATTTTTCTACAATATTTTATATGATTGATAAGGTGCAGCGTGCACCTAAATGCTCAGCCTCTGAAAATATATTATTGGCTCGGTATTGACCTGTGCTTTTAAAGGAACATATCAGATTTTGTTTCTCGTTTGTCAAATATTGTGCATACAAACGTTAGGCATTTATAGACAAAGTTCTACCGAATTAACACGCCCTAATTTCAGAAACTGCTGTAGGGATCTTTCATCGATTTTCACCAACACATGGCCAGATTCTTAGATAAGGTTATCCAGAAAACCTTTCAAATCTCAAAGGTCACCCTATGGCTGAAAACTGCATGAAAATCCGTTCAGGAGTTTTTGAGATTATCGCGAACAGACAGACAGATAGACCGACAGACACGGTGGGGGACTTCGTTTTATAATATGTGGTGAAGTGAAATGAAATATTTGTTCATTAACCTTGATAAGCAAAGCCGTGACATTAAGTAGTACTTTTCATAAAATATGTTCGTTATCTTGTTAGCCTTATTAAACATGATAATTATAACAAGTTAGTAGAGCAAAAACCATTAATTTGAGTTTCATCACACGCCTTGCAAAAACGATAATTACATTTTGAGAAATCAAAACACATCGAACCTTCAATGCATCTCTGATTAAAATCCAATTTGAAATTAAACTGTACATTAAGCCATTTCATATTTGTTTTCATATTCGTATATTCAAGAATTAATGAAGAAGAATTAATACTGAGATCTATAGAACGTGCTCTGGCTAAGTTCAGACTTAAGTTAGACTTAAACCGAGACACAATATATGCTCTGTCTCTTTTTAACTCTGTCTTGAGTCTGAGTAGAGTGATAATGCTGGTAATAATTATTTATAGCATTTCGATGAACGATGAATTTATCCCAAGTAATCAAAGATTTTTTACAATCCTAAATTGTAAATTGATTTGGCCGAAATTTGGTTTGCATTACATGCAAACTTTCGCATCTATCCATTCATACTATATATACGGATAGATGAATGGATGGCTGGATGTTTGTTACTCAATCGCGCCGCAACGACTAAACCGATTTGGCTGAAATTTGGCACAAATATAGATTATGTCTGTAATAACACACAGGCTACTTTTTATCCCGGAAAATTAAAAAATTCCCGCTGGAATCTAAAAAAGCTTAATCCACGCGGACGGTCTAGTGTTGAATAAAACTCGCGTAGTCCATTTCCATGCTCACTTGACCGCTAACTTCAGCTGAATGTTAATGTGGTTTACATGGCATTACAATAAAAGAAAGAATCTTTTTCCGACTTAACCACTTTGGATACTCTAATAAAAGTAAAAAATATTTTCCCACCATTTTTTGCAGCATAAAACAATTCGAATAGCTTTAAAAACGCCAGTTGCAGTTTTTGATTTTCTTTTTTCGTGTTACAGAACTTAATATTGCATGGCTCGTGCAATCGCACGTGTTACACAATTAGAGCCGGTAGCCTCCTCGGAAATACGCTTTTTTGAGCATTGCTCTAATTACTTGTTAACAGAAATCTGTGTTGTAAGCATAAGCTATGAGAAATATTTAATTCCTTAATTAACTTATTGAGCTTCGCGCGTTCACTTCAATTTAATTTATATGTATAGATATACATAATTATAAATAAAATTGAAGTGTCTGTTTGTAATATCAAAATAACAGCTTTTTAATAAATGCAAATGTAAGTAAATACAGTACTTATAACAGTATTATACGGTACTTAAAAAAAAACAAAAAAAAAAAACAATCTCGGGAACGGCTGGACCGATTTTGATGGGACTCTCACTGTTAGATAGCTGATGTTTTCGGGAGTAACGTAGGCTACTTTTTTAAACGACTTTTGAAAAAGGAGGAGTAGGAGTTGTGTTTTTCTACTTATGTATAATTAATTCTTTTGTCGGCGAAGTCGACAACCACCCATATTCTTCGTATTGAACTTGGCTCTCATTTTCACATTTATGTTTTTGATGGAATCGCTTCCTACACGCCATCGTGCCAGAACTCTAAATCATTTGGCAGCACGATTTTGACGGTAGAGTTGTAACTAGCCACAGCGAAAGCACCACCAGACCAGACCGCAGACAATTTAGAAATTTTCAAAATACTTCAGTGCCTGAAGACCAAGGTCTTCGAACAGTGCGTGTTGCCAGAGATGACTTAGAGATGACAGAGATGACCTATATGAATCCAAAACATATATTATGAGTAAGTATAAAAAATATATAAAGTTTGTATGTTTGTTACTCAATCACGTCGCAACGACAGAACCAATTTGAAAGGCACAGAGACAGATTATAGTCTGGAATAGCACATAGGCTACTTTTATCCCGGGAAATAAGAGAGTTCCTACGGGAATAAAATACCTTAGTCCACGCGAACGAAATAGCGGGTATCAACTAGTAAATTCATAACCTTAAACAGTGACTGGCATTTTTGAAAATACTTTTTCTTTTTAAAAATGCGAGTCACTGTCCCCTTTTTCGTGCATCAACACTTAGCCTGGAAATACACGTCAGGTTTTTTCATCCGATAGTCTGATCCGGTAGCCTGATCAGGCTACCGGAAGGCATTGAAGCCATTACTTTGTATGAACAGTCAATACACGTCCGATCCGGTGGCCGGATCGGACGTCCGAGTCGGAAACGGGCGCGAGGCGTTTCCGATTTTACTGCCGGTCCGATTGTCTGAAGGCGCGGTCTACATACTTTTAGTATGAGACAAAATAGACATCCGGTTACTCCTTCCGATTTTGCCAGTTAGGGTTCCCAACTTAGGGCTTTTAGCCCCAAATTTAGGGCGGAATTTTGCTTATTGGGATTTTTTAGGGCCCAAAAAATCTAGCGCTGACACTGTGTGGACGCATCGTTGTGGTTCGAATATTATGAAAAAAATAAAAAAAATAATAATAAAATAAAGGTTTATTTGTTTATAATATATAAGATATGTAATAATAATACTTAATATAAAATAATACTTAATATAATCCTACTAATATTATAAATGTGAAAGTGTGGATGTTTGGATGTTTGGATGTTTGGATGTTTGTTACTCAATCACGCAAAAACGGCTGAACGGATTTGGATGAAATTTGGCATGCATGTAGCCTTTGACATGGAAAAGAACATAGGCTACTTTTTATCCCGATTCCTTAAGTAGTTCCCGAGGGAAATTTGAAAATTGTTTACGAGCTAAGCCGCAGGCAGACAGCTTTGAAATTTGGTATGCATGTAGCCTTTGACATGGAAAAGAATATAGGCTACCTTTTATCCCGATTCCTTAAGTAGTTCCCGAGGGAAAATTGAAAATTGTTTAAGAGCTAAGCCGCAGGCAGACAGCTTTGAAATTTGGTATGCATGTCACCTATGCTATGGAAAAGGACATGTACTTTCTATACCGATCTCAAATAGTTCCCGGGGTAAGATATAAAAATTGTTAATGAGCGAAGCTTTAGACCCAATTCTGAAGTCCACGCAGACAAAGTCGTGGACAGAAGCTACTACTATGTACTACTAATTTTAATCCCGATCTCTCAAATTTTTTCCGTGGGAAAAGCATTAATAATTGCTGCACACCAATAATCCTATCCTACTATCCTACTATCCTACTAATATTATAAATGTGAAAGTGTGGATGTTTGGATGTTTGGATGTTTGGATGTTTGTTACTCAATCACGCAAAAACGGCTGAACGGATTTGGATGAAATTTGGCATGCATGTAGCCTTTGATATGGAAAAGAACATAGGCTACTTTTTATCCCGATTCCTTAAGTAGTTCCCGAGGGAAAATTGAAAATTGTTTACGAGCTAAGCCGCAGGCAGACAGCTTTGAAATTTGGTATGCATGTAGCCTTTGACATGGAAAAGAACATAGGCTACCTTTTATCCCACTTCCTTACGTAGTTCCCGAGGGAAAATTGAAAATTGTTTTAGTCCTAAGCCCCGGGCAGACAGCTTTGAAATTTGGTATGCATGTCACCTATGCTATGGAAAAGGACATGTACTTTCTATACCGATCTCAAATAGCTCCCGTGGTAAGATATAAAAATTGTTAATGAGCGAAGATTTAGACCCAATTCTGAAGTCCACGCAGACAAAGTCGCAGACAGAAGCTACTACTAATACTAATTTTAATCCCGATCTCTCAAATTTTTTCCGTGGGAAAAGCATAAATAATTGCTGCACACCAATAATTTGTTAATAATAATAATATTATAAACGCGAAAATTTGTATGTTTGTTACTCAGTCACGTCGCAACGACTGAACCGATTTGGCTTAAATTTGGCACAGAGATAGATTATGGTCTGGAATAGGACATAGGCTACTTTTTATAACGGGAAATAAGAGTGTTCCCGCGGGAATAAAAAACCTTAATCCACGCGGACGAAGTCGCGGGTATCAGCTAGTATAAAACTAAATACTAAATTAAAACTAAAACGTAAATAACAAAAATAAAAGCTAAATATAAAAAATATCATCTAAACCACTGGAACGAGGAAAAGTGCCCAGAACGCTGGCTGCGTTACCCCGCTGAATGGCCAAACTTATATGCTGGCCGAGGTAACTTCCAGCCTTCCGGTCACCAGTGGACTCTATGAGACGGGATGACAGATCCTTAAAAAAGGATCTAGCATCCTCGCCCCATGACCCCAGGGTTTCAACACCAAATGGCACAAATATGAAATTGTTTTCTATGTTTTCATATTTGCGCCGCTTAGCCCTTTCTGCTTTAGTAGCCGCGGCTCCCGCCGCCGCGGAGGTCGCCTGTAAGTGAGACGCTGCCAGTGTGTCAACACATGTGGCATCCCACACTAGCGACCTTCCTTGCTTCCACGGAACAAGTGTCATACCATCAGGTCTCTTGCCATCGCTTCGTGCCAAACCAACAGGTTCTAATACTGCAGGCACTTTAGCGGTGACAAGAGATCTACGAATGACATCGTTCAAGGAAGCATGACGTGAGAAGCGACCGGCACTTTTGGCACAGGAAAGCCCATGATGTCCAAACTCGTCCACTGTCTCGCCACAGTGGCAAAGATGCGGATAGTTGATCTTGGCACCAAGTCGAAGACCAACTGCAATGGAAAGAGTGAGGTGGTCTAGTAGAGTGCCTATATGATGGGAAGGGAGAGCTTGAAGCCAGTAACTTGATTCTCTCGTAGACACAGCAAGAAGGCGCGCGCGGTCCCTTGCAGAAGTTGATGATTTTATTAACTCTTGCAAAACATCCGCACATAGCGCATCATCCCACTGCCGTTGAGATAACAAAGATAAAAATAAAATTATTATTATTATGAATTATTTTGGATGTTTTAAATAGAAATGACTCTCAGTATGTCTTGTCAAATTGATTGGATGAATCCAATAGCGACGTTTTTTCTTCTTTCTCTTTCCTGTCTTTAAAATTTCTGTGGTGGTGTCGTGTGGTGCGGGTTGTTACGTTCCCTCAAATATGGTTGAGCGAAGCAATGGCTGGATCCTGCGTCATGCTCGTGAACGGGTGCCACCAACGGGAATGGGTCTGCTTTTGCCTGCCTGTCTTAACATGCATTGGATTGTTTTGCATTTTTGAAACTTTATTGTGGAAACACTGTATACATAGCATAGTTGTGTTACCTATTGTAAAAAAATTTTTTTTGAAAAGAGCGACCGCCGAGTTTATTGCTGGCTCTTCTCGGCAGGAACGGCATTCCGAACCAGTGGTAGATTCATTGACGATTCAAAAGTACTTGTAAAAGTTTATCTGAATAAAAAATATTTCTATTTCTATTAACTCGTCATCCATCTTCTTTTCTTCTGCTTTGCTCCAAACGCAAGCACTCGGGATGATAGCTCGGGAACGACTGAGTTCAGAAAAAGCCTGACGGAAAAATCGGATGTGTATCGAGTAAATACGATCCGGTTGCCTGATCAGACAATCGGAAACAAAATCGGACGTCTATTGCCAGGCTTAATATTGCATGACACGGACATCCGCACATGTTACACAATTAAAGCCGGCCACGTCCCCGAGAATACGCCCCGGAGCTCGGCTCTAATTACTTGTAAACAACGTCGAGCTATAAAGTTAATTCCTAAACTACTGCGAATGCTAAAACCAAATCTCATCTGTGGGAGCGCAGCGTTGTCTAATGCGTTGAGATTAAAATTAAGCACTTAATAATAATAATATTATTTGCTTTTTCATCAGCAACCCAACAACGGCTTACTATTGAGCGCAGGTTTCCTCACAGAGAAGGGTTATAAGGCCATAGTCAAGCTTGGGCTTGCCCAATGAAAATTGGCAGACTTCACCAGGCTTCACACACTTTTGAGAGCATTATGGAGAGCCCTCAGGCGTGCATTAGGCACATTTTTTAGTTTAGTATAGTTAGGTATATTTTTTAGTTTAGTATAGTTAGGTAAGTATATTTTTTAGTTTAGTATAGTTAAGTATATTTTTTTAGTGCCCATTTCACCATCGCCGAGTAACGTTTAACCGACGAACGATGTTTTGATAGATATTCAGTATAAAAACTGTCAGATTGCGACTCCTCGGTTAAACTCACTCAAAATTGAAAGGTCGCAGGTTCGAATCCCACCCGTTGCCCACTTATCCCGTCCTACCCACTCCTAGCATAAGCTTTCCGCTTATTTGGGAGGGTATAGGAGGATATTAGTCAACTTCAGCTTGGCTAATGTTCTTTTAAAAAAAACATTACTCGTCAATTGTGAATGACGTATGTATAATACTTTCTTTATTTTGTAAATTAATACCCACTAGGCCGATGGTAGGGAAATAGGTTTTCAAATTCCCGCGGAAACTTTTTGATTTTCCGCGCTAAAAACTAGCCTATGTCACTCTCCACTCTCCAGGTTCTGAACTATAGCTACCGATGCAAGAAAACCACGGCTATCTGTTGCTCCATTGCTGTGTGATTAAAGGACACACAAACACACTTTCGCACTTATAATATGTAATGATTTCATCGTATAGAATGATTACCTCTTAATAGGTCACGCAGCATAACTGGTGATAATTGCTACTCAACAACAATAGGATACTCGTCGGCTGTGTGAAATAAAACTGAATGAATCATTATTAATTGTGCCATTACATTCGCTATTTACAATCCAGACCGATTTAATGGGAACCAAACAAGCTCGAGCGTTTTTGAAGTGAAATTTTAATAACTAAGTACTGTAAAGTAGGTACCTATGTGAAAGCCTGGTGAGATATACCTTTGGATGTAAAAAATAAATGTAAAAATATACTCACAGCCACGTTGCAAACAAGCACTTTCTAATTCCAGTGCAGTGATGGGCACTGCAGTATTATGAATGGATAGTTCTCGATTCCTGGCAGAGGCAATATCGGGAATGTATAATTTCAATATTTTCTCTTGTCTAGTCTGGAGCGTGGCTTCAAACCATTTAGCGTTTCGGTACGAACGACACCGCGTCATGCTTCTCCCAAATTAGCGTGCAACGAACTTAACTGCATCGTCACTTACCATCAAGTGAAATCACAAATATGAGCTATCTTGTTATAAAATTTTAAAAAAATTACAAAAAAAAGATGCTGCGAATAGGAGCTTGTAAGATATTTTCTGCAATCGAACAGGAACAATAAATAATGACTGCATTTTGTTTTTATTACATCACTAATATTGTGTTCTGTCTATTATTACAGGTAATTCACAATCTTGGGCATGACAAGAAGTGATTTGCTGTGGGGAAAGGATTAATGTAAGTACGATGATTTCGTTACATTTCTTGGCCATTGTGGATTTCTTTGTTCCGTTTTTGTGCTAATAATAGGTCCTAATACAATGTATTTACTTTGGATCAAGGCTCAAGCATACTTGCAATAAGTTCGTATCTACTTTATCTAGTAGGTAGAGTAGTGCTCTCTATCAACACTAATCAATTTATTAATCTTTTAAAGACTAAAACATACATAGAAAAAAAAAAAAAAAAGATACCGGCTGAATTGATAACCTCCTCCTTTTTGGAAGTCGGTTAATAACCAATGTTAATGTTTACAATAAAATAAAAACATATTTGTAGTTTATAATAATTATAAGTGTGGTTTCTCATTAATTGCGCTTTATCTATTAACCACCATTAATTATATGAACTAATGTTATTTAGAACCCACATTATGTAATTGGAAAGTTATTGTTATTAATTTAAATTAAACAGTGTAGGTACCCTAATAATTATAATTATTAGGGTACACTGTTTAATTTAAATTAATATACCTAACGCATCTAAAGCGGTAAATGTTACCTAAAATGTAACTTGACCAAATGCAGAAGCTTTATCGAAATACTTCATACTAATATGAAAATGATTAGGGATAATAAAATGTATATCTGTTTCCTATCATAGATAACTGCAGTTTTTTCGGAAATCAAAAAAAATATAAAAATCGTCTTTAATTCATGAATTCAAGCCGGCTCGTATACCTACGTTACCTTCGTATTTAGATTTCTGTGAAGAAACAAATGGAATATATTTCAAAATTCTTACAACTATTAATATAATTATACACCTCTTTTAATACGGACATTGTGAAATGTAAAGATTTTAGACTTGATTCGTGATTTAATGACGTAATTGTTATAAAACGTACCGTACCGTGGTACGCACTCGTATTATTTTATAACAATAACGTGAAATGTAATTAAAATTTATTCATTTATCATTACGGAGCAACTTATTTTTGCTTCGGAAAGGCCGAAACTTCACTTTTTAATTTAAGACTGTGCAGACAAAAATAAAGTAGTTGGAATAAAATGGAAGTTCGGTGGTATTTTGAGCACGTTCGCGCTAGCTGGTCCATAGTGACTTTAATTAATTTCGAAAAAAAATGGTCCGCTAACCGCTTCCGAAAAACAAGGTGAAAATTGGCAATACACCTTTTTGTTTTCATTAACTTTCTCTTAACTGTGTAAAAGTGGAATGTCATTCAGAGTGCACAAAATTTAAACTGTCCGATTTTTATGAGAAAATGTTAGACGGAAAATGCAATATATCTATAGGTTAAGGATTTAAGCAGTTTAGCTAAAGCTTTTGTTGAAATAAATTAAAGTGCTTCAAATCGTGTATATATTTATATAGTGATGTAGGAGCTATTAGAATCTATAACGTTTATAACATAGTAAACATAAAATCTGTTAGGGATTCCCACGAACAGCACTGAACTGAACAGCATCAAGGTTCTTATTTTAATTATGATCTGTGACAAGGATATTAATTTGTACTTCAAGTTTTAGCTCATCTACTGAATAATTTTTTAATTTATATAAATTATTATTTTTATTTTTATTAAAATATAATACCTAATTCTAAAACAATAAAATTAAATGTGATTTCATGGGACGATGCTCACGTCAATACCTTATACAAAGATGAAATATTATAAAGGCGAAACTTTTTATGTGTGTGTATGTTTGTTATTCTTTCACGCTACAAAAATCAATCAAGTTAGCTGAAATTTGGAATGAAGATAGCTCATACCCAGTATTAACACATAGGATACATTTTATCCCGTAAAATTAAAGTAACCGCGGGAATCAAAAAACCTTAACCCACGTGGATTAAGTCGCCGGCACCATCTAGTAATACCTAAATTTTGTGATGGATATAAGAATAATATGTAATTTAACATGAATTTTAACATAATAATTTATTTGTTACGAATTCTCGTAAGAAAAATACTTAGCGGTTTTAATCACCTTTAATTGGCGATAAAACTAACAATTTATTTCTGGAGGTCAATAACATAAAATACACAATACAGTATCGGACGTTGCCTCTTTAAAAGGTTTTTTTTTGCATTGGCATCATAAACATTACAGCCACACCTTTCCACGTACATCCAAATATAAACTCACCAAATTATTACACCAATTAAATTAAATATCGCCTGTAATTAAACTCACTCTTGTGCTGTGCGTTGACCTAATTTGAGTGAAATTCGTAAGCCTACTTGGAGCACATTAATTATGGTAGCAGAGCTTTATTTCGACTCTACCCGAGTTCCGGAACGTTGTAAATACACTCATATCGTTGTCAATAGTTGAAAATTGAAGATAGCTATATATTTTTTTATTTTTTTATTCGATGACAAGATAGCCCTTGACTGCGATCTCACCTGATGGTAAGTGACGATGCAGTCTAAGATTGGTAGCGGGCTAACTTGGAAGGGATATAGCAGTGTAAATTCAACCCATACCCCTAATCGGTTTCTACACGCCATCGTGCCGGAACGCTAAATCGCTTGGCGGTACGTCTTTGACGGTAGGGTGGTAACTAGCCACGGCCAAAGCCTCCCACCAGACCAGACCAGAGACAATTTAGAAATTATAAATTCCTAAATTGCCCCCGCCGGGAATCGAACCCGAGACCTCTCACTTATAAGACCATAGCGCTCACCACTGCGCCAGGGAATTTATTTAGTAATATCAAGCGGTGATACCTAGTCAAAATACTTTGGTCTCTTTTTCAGGAGGTTCCAGCTTCGGGGCGGGGGCAATTGGGCTTTTGACTGTTGACAAAATGCGAATATTCATTAATTACAATCAAAAATGGATAACATTCGTAAACACAAAATAAATCGGTCCAAAAACAAATAAGTTGTAAGCTCTTTCTAAAACGAAATTCTGTATGGAGAGTGCAGTGTAAGTCTCGCCATATAGCTACTGAGTCGTGACGTCACATTGCAATAGCACTCTCTTTTTCTAACAGGAAATTTAAAAGCTCTATGTTGTCTGTCATTTTTCAAGTTATATCCTTAACTTGTAATTTAGTACATAATAATTCATATTAAATATTCATTTATATCCAGGAAACATGTGTTGTGTAGGGCTCTGTTCGCCTTTAGTACAAATTCCTGAACTCAACTTTACAAACATTTCATACATTTAAAACTTTAAATCTAATTCTCTAATATCATAAGAGAACTTATGATGGGGATGACTTTCTTAACGGTTAATTAGAGAACATTGGATTAGATTACTGTACCGCAACCATTAGCATAATTTAATAAGATAGCTTACGAAGTTCGCCTTATTAGATGGGGGAATGGAGATAATTAGAGTCCCGGTTTAAGGTGGGTATATACCTTAAATTATCCGATTTACCTATTTGCTAAGCATTAAAGGTAGGTATTTACTTGTGTAATTTTGTTGCTAAAATATCAAATAAATATGTTTTGATATACTTATAAAGTTAAAAGATAAAGATAGTTTTACTTGCATGTATCTAACAGGTCTGGTGCATGCAAAACTACCTATATTAAATTAAATTGTTAGATTTTAGTTCATTCATGGTTTGTCTATTCAACAAACGCCTTCCTCGAAAGGTCCCGGGCCTCATAAAACCGAAGTTTAAGCATAAAATCAAATTCAATAAAATTTTGTGGACAAACTCTAGAAGCCATAAACTTAGTCTTGTCAGTTTCCACAACTGTAGGTACGTATAATTTCGTTACTGTAACATGAGGATAAAATTAAAAAAAAAAAAAAATTACTCATCCATCATTTTGTCTGAAAATTCAATGAAAATTCATTTGTATTTGAACAGTTTTAGAGAATCGCTGCACGTAATACGCACCGTATTGGTATATGTCCAGTCGGTATCAAATAAATGAGCGCGCTCGGTTTGATTCATGCGAATGGGGAACGGCAAAGTACCCGGGAACGAATAAAACAAATCAAACGCACTGTGTAGGGTGCCGAATGGCTGCACTATTAAACGAGGCTCACTTTAAAGAGTGGTCACATACAGAGCGTGGCGACTGGGAATGGAAACTTGTCCCAACGTTGCTCTTGGAATATGTGATAGGTATACAACAGGAACTTTCTCCCGACCAAATTCGGTTACGGCGGCCAATCTTCTTAGATATTAGTCATCTGCGTGGGAGATATTATACGTACAAGCGCAAACAAAGTTGCAGTATCTATTCTCTCATTCACATAGTCTGATCGGACCTGGATCGGACAGAGATCAGATGTAGGACCGACTACTCCGACTAGGTACTTTACGTGCTGTCTGAGACACGGAGGTACACACAGCCAAATTCCTAACACTGGGCTGAGTATTTCTTGAATAACCTAATACGTTAATTGGCCCGGGATTCGAACGTGTCATCGGCAGTTAAACATGCTAACCACTAGATGATCCATCAACTTCTCGTAAACGAAGTCGCATACAAACGAAGATGCAAAAATCGAGACGCATTTTATCACTTTCTAAGGGACTTGAAAGAAAATTTTGTATAAAATCACGACATAAATTATACTGATTTCAAAAAGTTTCATAACAAAAAATCGATGAGATTTGTTTTAAACATTGAACTTGTTTATCGCCAGATCTAATCAAAAGTTTATGTTGGTTGTATCACAAAGTCCGTTGTATTAGAAATCATATTATTATAGGCTTGCAGTCAGCTTATCTGCAGTGCTACCGCCGCGCTTTTTATTTGTCCAGGCCTTTAAACGAGGCCCACTTTAACTAGACGCCTCTATAGTTATACGTATTTTTATCACGCTATCCCTACTAATAAACTACCTGGTGCCCGTGACTTCGTTAGCTGAAGCTATAAGGGGTTTGTTGGGTTTGAGCCTTTCATTTTAGTTGATAAACTTCTCTCTACTCATATACACATATTGATCGAAGCATTCTAATGAAGTCCAAATAATATGTACAAATATATATTGCTCTCATAGTGGTGGTTGTATGGATGGCCCACATATGAAACTTGACGCTTGACGGCACATTTTTGGCGGTAGGGTGGAAACTACGACCACACCAGACATTCAAAGGCGATCTTGGCGCACACCACTATGCTATAATGAATCACGTAAACAACAGTCCTCGAATTCAACGGTAAATATCTATATCCGATAAGATTTCCCCCTCGTTAAAAAAAAAAAAAAGATATCTATATCCGACGGTCACTAGACGGTCACTTGTGGCAAATTGGTTGTAAAGTAATACTATGTTTATGGGCAAATCGTATCGTCTAATGGAAGCCTAACAGCTACTTCACTCACTCAATAGCATCACTTATGGTTCAACCCTCAGCTCAATCCATTTGTTATTTAAATATGTCGGGAATTGTCAGTAGGTACCTCTTCATACTGACGCGACTGGATATGGAGCAGAGAGAAGTGCTTTTGTGCAGTCATTCTGCGTGAGCACCATCGCCATAAGTGGGAAATAACATGATGTGACGTAAGCACTTGAACTTTGTACTGCAATATCATTATTATCTTTTGCTAGCTGACCCGGCATTGCTTCGCACGGGTTGGCTTTAATATAGCTTTTCTATACGTAGACTTAATTCGAACGTTTTGTACTAAAATTTTCTTCTTAAAATGGTCTTAATTATTTATGGTTGTCCTTACTCACAATCACCTAGTTCAGAAACTTCTGTAAAAACCTTCATTTGCTTTTCATCAATGGATAGCCTGATTTTGCCTTATTTATACAAAAGTTTTATAAATTAGAAGATACTACTTTTTCATGTAATCCAACTGGAAAATTATTGCAGTAGTTTTTGAGATTAGCGTGCTCTCAAACTAGTAAATAACACATAAGTGATATGCTAGTAAAGTTTTAAAGGCTTTGGTAATTATTGTGCGTTTCGTATGTATAGCTTATGTATGATAAAAGACTTGATTAGATTTTTGCCTTTGAAAACCTTCTAGGTACTTTATAGTTTGTAGAAAAGGCTATAATAATGAAATGAAGTATTATCAGTCAAGTGAAGAGTTTTGGGCTTCGGCAATTTAGCGATTGATTGTAATGATAAATAATATTGTAGATTTAGCTTAGTATTCGTTAAAGTTTAGATGATTAGTTTAGTAAAGAGGTTTTTAGGCTTCAGCAATTTAGGATTTGGTTCTTGCCTACGAATTTTAAAAGATTTTGCTTTTTAACGAAACAACCAAACAAAAATCTGCCATTCTTAATTAAGAAATCGAAATTTAAAATTACATTGTTCAATTTATAGTTACGAGACCGAAAAGCCGCAATGATAATTAAAATCTCGCAGTTCGAAAATGAAACGAGAGCTTACTCTCGCTCGAAACTAAGAAACTAAATCAGCAAGTGTCCTAAAGATCGCAGAAAGTCGTCCATTTTCCACGACTGCGAACTATGAAGTGACGTTTAAAAAAATATCATTGTTCAAAAGTGCATACAAATGAAAAATGTTCCCGCTTTACTCGCGCATGTGGAGCAAGTGGCGCGTTAAATTGCGACAGCTTTGTGAGCCGTTTGGAGCAAATTTAAAACGAGTTCAGATAGACTGCATAAGTGCTGTCATTTAGTACGATACACCTTTATAACACAATATAGATAGGTTCACTAAATGCATCCTATCCTGCTTCTTCTTCTTTATCAACCAATAGACGTCCACTGCTGGACAAAGTTCTCTTGAATGGATCCACAGATCTGGATCCTGCCCCACCTGTATCCAGCTGATCCCTACATCTCATCTGATGTGTCGGTTCATCTAGTGAAGAGTCTGCCAACAAAGGCCCTTTCCAGTGTGGGGTCGCCTCTCCAACACCTTGAGATTCTAGCATTAACTGGAACTATTTTATCCTACACTAACTGACTGACTGATTTATCAACGTACAGCAGCTCAAACTACTAAAAAGATCAGGCTGAGGCATTGAGATAGCCATTATAACGTAGGCATCCGTTAAGAAAGGATTCTTGAAAATTCAACCCTTTAGGGGTAAAATGGAGGTTTAAACAGGTGAGCGAAGCCTTGGGCAATAGCTAGTACTTATATTCTAACTTAACATCAAAATGTGTTTATTTGTATGTCCTTCAATCACCCAGATACGGAATAGGGCATCGATGTGATTTTTTGCATGAGATTTTGTTCAGTTGAGAACCTGAAGAGTAATAGACTTTTTTCCGTAAAAACAAAGGGTCCACACTAGATTTTTAAAAGTACTTACATGCGAACGAAGTCGCAGGCAAAAGTTAGCATCCAGTTAAATAAAAGGATAGAGACATCACTTTATAACTTTACTCGGTGTAATGAGCTAATATTAAAGCGGAAAATTCACAGTTTTCCTAATTTAATACTGTTCGTGCTCCATCCGCACGTTCAAATGAGGATATTCTTCTTATTTGCATACGCTCTTGTGACAATTTACGTGCCAAGCGAGGATACTGATTGTAGGTTTATTTTACTTGAATTTTCTGATTGAATTATGAATTAATAAAATATTGTCATTACCGTGGCCCGTGCCTGGCCAGCGGTCCCAAGGCCGGGTGAAAAATCGATGGGCAGGAGGATGCTTTAGAATTAGATCGTGCATAGTGGAAGAGCCTTAGCATGAAAGCAGACTCTGATGTCTGATAAGCCTCAATAGCCCAACGTTTAAAGGTGCGAACTGAAAACTGAAAGGTCACAAGTTCGAATCCCACCCGTTGCATTATTGTCGTACCCAATCCTAGCACAAGCTTTTCGCTTATTTGGAGGGGATAAGAGGATATCAGTCAACTTCAGTTTGGCTAATGTTCTTTTTTTTTAAAAGTAAAGATGTAAGCTGGAACAAATGCTCATAGGAAAAAGAAGGAAATATCATCATTACCATTAGTGCTAAACCTTTTGTATGTTTTTTGTCCGAGCCCGAATATTTCTCATTCCATTTCCACAAATTACGCACGTTTGCCAATTTTTACGTCAATCCGTTTTGCATCTTGGTTAACCGCATCGAATTCAAACATGCCAATGGGGGTTTTAACCGCTCTTTAGGACATTTTGTGTCGGTTTACCTTTAAATTATTGATGCCTTTAAATTTTGTTGTTCTATATTTATTATTATTTTGTTAACTTTTATTATTGAGTTATTTTTGATTGAGAGTAATATTTATTTTCGTGGCTCTTTTTATTGAGACATAAATGTATGTTAATGAAGTTATTCGAAAGTATTTTTTTAATCATATGCACCCACAATGCTATCGGCTTAAATTTCCCTAATCTTAAGGTTGAGAGATCTGTTAAAAATATTGTTGCCTTTTGTAAGAAAAAAGTTTTCTTCCGTTTTGTTTTGTTTGTATTAAGTAATATTTTCTATTTGCTATGTTGTTGTATACAATTACGTCAGTATAAATTAAATAATAGTTAATTTTAAGTTCCGTCAAATCATCTTCCTCGTATCTCTGCAAATACATATCGACTGTGTGTGAAATGCGAATATCCTTTGAAATCTGGGTAACATGAATATGCAGTCGAGAAACAGCTTGCAAAAATAGTGACTTAGTAGAAGTCAGTTTGAAATTGCAAACTACAATTCACAAAGCCTTTGCAAGGCAATATGTCTCCTGGTGTACTTCGATGACGAAAGGCGTATGCATAAGAAGAATGTTCCCGATTCTTCTTATGCATACGCCTTTGTAACTCTACGAACACATCAGTGTCATGTAGTCAACATAAAGTTCCTTTACATTATCGTACGTAAAAGACGTAAGCACGAAGTTTCATAACTTTCCTCGTAGAAATTGTACTAAATCAACAATAAGAGGACAAAATATGCGTTTTTAGTTAATTTAACTCGTTTCCAACTAGACCGATGAAATCAGAGGAGTCGCAAGGAAGCCACGGGATACATGCGACTTAAGACCAAGGCACGAGTACATACATACAAGAGATACCTATATGTCCAGCAGTGGACGTGCCAGTAAGCTATTTTCTAGAGAAAAAATGAGTAAAATATGTTATTTTACAATATAAACAGTATGTAGGCTTCCATATCACAGAATCATTATGAAGTATCGAATTCTATATTGCCCGAAGGTGTTGCGAATAAATTCAGGTTATTGCGGGTTTGTAAATTCTGTAGTGTTGGTAACTACAAAGGATGGGCGGCAGAACATTTTGGGCCTCGCATCCCGATATCGCGTGTGGTCTAAAAGTATACGTTACTTGGTTCTTTATTTTATTATTATAAGTTTTTAATTACTTGCAATATATGTTTGAATGTATGTTTAGGTCAAATTTTGCTAGCTGAATTAGAATTTCCCGGTTACTGATTAAAATTGAAATTTTGCATGTAATTTTGATGACGATGCAATATTATTGTGACATGAAGATGAACTGATGATGGAGCTAGAAGATGGCTGTATGAGCTCTGTAATAAAACGTTGTAACCCCATCAAGTTTGGGTTCATTTGATTCGTCTAATAAGTACTCCTAGAAGATATTCCGGGTCTGATGATGTAGCCAGCTACTAAAAGCTTGTTTTTTAATTTTTATTTTTTTTAATTTTTACTTGGTTTAAAATAATAAGTAATACATACTTTGTCTTTGTCTGCTTATTTAACAATGCAAGAATTAAGAAATAAGCACAGAAATCATTGTGATGAAATCTTTTGCAGTTAGAGGGCATAATTATTATCCAGCATACGAGGTTTATATAAGTTCTGAAAGCTTCAATAGCCCAACGGTTAAAATTCTCGACTGAAAACTGGAAGGTTGAGGGTGTGATTCCCAACCGTTGCATTTTTGTCGTACCCACTTCTAGTACAAACTTTCCGCTTCTTTGAAGGGGAGAAAAGACAATAAGTCATGTTCCGTACCTATGGCATATATTCTTTTATTTTAATTTAAAAAATACTCCTTACATTTTTAAAAATCACATAGGAACTCTTTGTTTTTCTGAGATAAAACTCAAGTATGCAAAAAATAATGTCGATCCGTTGCTCCGTTGCATAGCAGCGTGTTTGAAGGACAAATCAACAAACAAAAACACTTTCGCATTTATAATATATGTAGAGATTACTTCACTGAATATGTAGTTAGAATGGTATTCAGTAACCTACGCAAACAAAATGTAAATGTTACAGCTAAATTTTTATTAAAATAACGCAAATCCCGCGAAATGATAATACTACAAGGTTATTATTTCAAAAGCCAGCCGTGAAATCATGTTTTCGATATTTCTATCCAATAAACGTAATGCAATTTCAACGTAAATAACAATATTATCGATGTTCATATTAATTTTCCCTGGGGTTAAGTATTTTTTATTGCGACGTCGTCGCATTTTTTATTTTCAAACGTTTTTAATATTTTTGATCAAGATACGTTTTTTTATTATTACAGCGTTGATATCCTAGTAGATGCGCGAGAGCCGCTAAGGCAGCGAGAGGCGGACGCAACGCAATTTTCATTTTTTTTAAATAATATTAGCCAAGCTGAACTTGACTTACATTCTCCTCTCCCCTCCAATAAGGCGAAAAGCTTGTGCTAGGAGTGGGTACGACAATAGTGCAACAGGTGGGCTTGAACCTGCGATCTGTCAGTTTTCAGTCTGTACCTTTAACCTAATGGGGCTCATTAAAACAGGTGTTACGACTGCAGCAAGCAGCAGCAGGTTGGCAGCCGAGATCCCAATCTCTGTTCAAACAAAAGCACGCCCGACACTTAGTCCAGTCAAAACAAGGTTTAACCTCTGGAAAATTGCGAAAGTTTTGAAACTTTGCACATCGAATTATGGGTACCTAGGGATGAATATACCAAAAGTCCTCATGCGTACGAGGCGAGCTCTAGCGGCAATTAGCGGAAACAGGACCCTTTTTTTAGTTTTTTGTTTACAGCTTTGAGTGTAGGCAAACACTAATAGAAATATAACAGAAAACGCTCCAGCCACTGTTCTGGGCCACAAAGCAATACAGCTTGGGACAAATCGGGGCATGACGTTATTGCATACTATCGCGACACCTGTAACAGACACAGGGGACTGACAGCACTATATTACGCTTATTGTAAACATGCACAGGCTATCGACGTTTGGTGGCGGTTGTTGAAGTCAGGAAATTAATTCTCTATTGTTGATGTATGCAGTGATGTAAGTAACGCACGGTTGTACGTATGTTTGAAGTAGCAATAATACTATTGCTTGGTAACAGAATTTCTACTAAACATACAATTTCTTAATATGATACATTATAAACCTTCGACGGTGTTCCCACTTAATTACAATATGGGGTTATTCAAGGGGCGGACCAATAAACGGCTGAAAAGCCGGCAATGCATTAGTGGTGCCTCTGGTACTACAAGTGTTCATGGGCGACGGTAATCACTTAACATCAGATGACCCGCCTGCACATTTGCCCGGTATTCATAATATAATAAAATGTAATTATCTTATACTAGCTGAGGCCGACGACTTTATCCGCGTGAATTTAAGTTAGCTTTAGATTAAGCATTGTTACGTAGAGTAGATATTAAAATTATCTTTCCCCTGGTGATCGGAGGGCTAGAAGTTAACTCGGCCAACATAATTTTACCAAAGAGATTAGGTACATACTCTTGATTCTTAGCTGTCTATTAAGCGTCTATTAAAAAGAAGTGAGGGGATTGGAAGATGATTTGTACTACTATTATACAGGTCAGAGCTTGCTCCTGATACTGATAGAGTTCTTTTTATGAATCACTTTCTCTCCCTAGGGAAATAATTTATCATCTTCCACTCGCTGTTTAGATAAATATAATGTGAATATGAAAAATATTTGTCATTCTAAAAATATTGTATAAAGTTTTCAATTAATTTAGGAAGCTAGAAGATGATACAAGATAACTTGCTCTCGTGAAAGCAAACTAAATTATATGCCTTTTGATCTACACTGAAGAAAATCACATTTAATCTATAAAGCGAGTCTTTATACCTTAAGAATTTGCGTAACCTCAAAGAGAGATAAAATCGTTTAATGTAATTAAAATTAAGAGTAGACGACGTAAACGTAGGGTGATAAAACGGCTCTTCTGTGAAATTATAAATTATTTATTAATATTTTAGTAGCGCAAAATGATAATTACGATATCTTAAATGATATAGAAACTCAACATAAACATATTAGTATTAGTAGCTTTTACAGAAAGCGAAGCCTAGACTAAAATAAATGCATATGTCTAAAAAAATTTTTTTCATCGAAGTTTCCAGAAATAAGTTCATGAATTTATTGACGTTGCTGTAATTTATTTGCTTTACATACAATATACATACGTAATGATACACACTATTCCTGTAAATGCACATATGTTACACAGCTTTTGCTCGCGGCTTCACTCACCTTAAGTTAAATTTTTCAAACCCTTATTTTATCCTCTTAGGGGTTGAATTTTCAAAAATCCTTTCTCAGAGGATGCCTACGACATAATAGCTATCTGTATGCCCAGTCCGATCCGTCCAGCAGTTTGAGCTGTGCATTGATAGATCAGTCAGTCTGTCACCTTTTCCTTTTATATATTTAGACTAGCTTTACCCCGCGGCTTCGCTTACGTTAAGTTCGATTATTCCAACCCCTATTTTATCCTTTTAGGGGTTGAATTTTCAAAAATCCTTTCTTAGCGGACACCTACGTTATATTAGCTATCTACATGCAAAATTTCAGCCTGATCCGTCCAGTGGTTTCAGCTGTGCGTTGATAGATCAGTCAGTCAGTCAGTCACCTTAGCCTTTTATATATTTAGATAGATAAATTGCGTATAATATTTTGAGTAGGTATTAATACCGTATCCACTATCCATGCGTCAAGCGCGTTAAGGCAACTCTGTTAAGTCGCTGAGTTTATGAGCGAGCGTGCTGTACCTGTTAAGCTCTTAGAAAATCACTTCAGGAGACTTGGTCATGTTATACGCCAGTCGACACATTGCGTAGAGGATGACAGAGTGTCCTTACACGCGCCTGGATAGATCAAGTTATCTCTGTAAGTTAACGCACGCTGTTCATACACCAATATCGTAAATACGATATAGAATCTCCTCAGTGCCTGAGAAGCAATAAAAACTATTTTTTTTTTAATATAATATGATACTTGATATACGAAACTAGACTATTGCTTTAAAATTGTAATATTCATAAAATTAAGGTAATATTGTGTGAAGATAATTGAAAAAACTTTTTGCGGAACGTAAGAACGATAAAATTAAGTAAAGAAATCGATAGGTACTTTGTAATTTTACATCTTTAAACAAAAGAGTTGCCTATTATTTTTTGTTTTATTTTCATGTTATTCTTTCGGAATAGATTAATGGAAGACAGTAGATCGTAAATAACAATTAATTCTAAGTTTATATTAATAAAAAAAAAGTAGTAGAGCACACCGTGTAAACAATTAAAATGCCATTGAAAATAAAACTTGAAAAAAAAAAACAGTGGCTTTCTATTGTCTTTTTCTTTCTGTTGTTTAATTCAACCTTCCTCCCCTTTTTATTTTTGTTGCAATCCTCATTGAGTCAGAGGTAACTTTTTTCTAAAGTCCCTCTTGTATCTCATTGTCATGCAAATACTGTGATTCGAGTAAAGAATTTTATTATTGGTTAAATCCGCCCAGTTTTATTTCATTAAAGTATCTAATTTTCACCTTGATACTCTTGTATTAAACTTTCTGTAGACTCAAAATATAACTATGCTTGAAATCTTTATATCCTTTATATGACTAAGGATGGTAGCGGGCCAACTTGGAAGGGGTATGGCAGTGTAGGTGTACATTCAACCTGTACCCCCTAATCGGTTTCTACTCGCCATCGTGCCGGAACGCTAACTCGCTTGGTGGCACGTCTTTGACGGTAGGATGGTAACTAACCATGGCCGAAGCCTCCCAACAGACAAAAATCTTGAAAAAGGGTCTTTTTAGGGAGGTTTGTGTCTCATTGGGCTCAAAATAAAAGGAGTTGCAGTCAGACTTCAGATGACTGGTACAAACGCTGAGTGCGCTAGCGGTTTTGCCGCCGATTCACTTAATTGGCAAATCTTAGCTGACGCCGCTCTTTGCAATTACGTTCTATGCAACTCAGATGAGCCTGATTTAATACGTTGCAGTATTTCAAAGGAGCGGGCAATTAATTAAGCCTCTAACGGTTAATGGCATAAGTGATCTTGTTTTAAGCGCATTTGACCGGTTTCTGGAGCGGAAATCGTTAGTTATGAAATGCGGGAAACTTAATGTCGACCACAACTGTTGCACGCGATTTTGATATAAAATATTCATTTTAATAGACATTTATGTCTATTAAAATGAATAATATATGACGTTATGTAATTTAGAAGACAGACTAAAGTGAACAGGTGACATTTTGCGGAATTCCATGATAATCATGAATGACCATGATTCAAAAGATCCATATGGAAATGAAATTTGTTTTTCAATGACTAAGTTTAATTTAAGTTCTTCATTTACCGGACTTCTCTAAGGAAATTCTTAATATTTCTATGCATATTTTATGGTGATGTTATACAAAAACTGTCGAATCTGAAATCAAAATTACCGACATTAATTTATAAAGAAGGGAAAGAAAATAATGTACCTACAGCCAGCCTCATTGTTTAATTCAAATCGATAAAACTTTTTTTTTTAAATATGTCTTTCTCTACTGACGTACTATATTTTGTTAAGTTTACTTTTTTCTGTTTGTGGTGCAATAAAGAATAAATAAATATGTAAAGTAAAGCGAGCAAACGAGCAGGCGGGTTACCTGATCTTAACAGATAACCGCTGTCTATGGTTCGGTAATTTGGTACTGCGTGGAAAAAAAAATCTAGCACAACGGATGAACGAAGTGCTCCATGCACCGAGGTGGTGAGGGTGAAATTGTATACGGTGGTGAGCGGCGTGGTTATAGAAGAAAGAGGGTGGGATACGGTTAAATAGCGCTTCAGAACGCTTCCCTTTGTATATATAGCCGATAGAATACGCAGCTTACATCTGTACTTAATATTATAAATAAGAGAGTAGCTATGTTTGTAACCTTTTTACGAGTTAACAGTTGTACTGATCTTGATGACATTTGGCAGAGATAATCCCGGAATTTCAAAGAGTTCCCACGAGATAGTTAAAAACTTAAACCCATGCGGAAAAGGTCGCGCATGGTCGCGAACATTAAATATCAATTAGAGGAGTCAGGATAACTACATCTACATTATAATATGAAGTTAGTGTAGTATATCTAATCAATGGCGTATTATGATGAATCACGCATGATTTCACTGAGGTTTATACATTAGATTTGGACCTATCCAAAGCTAGTGACATTTCCGAATTTGACTATTGATCACAGTGGTAATTGAAAGGGATCGAGTTGCCAAGATTCAAGGCACGTACAGGACATGTCGGGACTTGGGCCTTGTTTGCTAGCGAGCTTGGATTCTCAGTGCGAGTATATTATCGTTATCTACGTAATCGATTATATCGATAAGCTTTGTTTGCAACTAATTAACTATGCTTAGATTTAGGTTTTTGTGTTAAACTCGTACCTTTAAGGATGGAATTCAATTTTAAAATACCAATTATTAAATTAAAAAACACCAGGAATGAGGAGGCAATTTAAAAACACCAGGGAATAATGTACAATTTCCTCCAAATTACAAATCTCTACTTCCATCGATTTGGGCACATGGCCTGTCAATCACATCATTCACCCATTGCCGGCCTACTCTCAGAATTAGAAGACTTTTAGCTTTTTTAACTTGTTATCAGGTGAAACCGCAAACACGGACTATTTCGTCATCAAATAAAAATAAATCTTTTAAGTAGGTATTCTCTTAACTTGTGCAGAGTTAAAACATGACAATTCAATTTTGATGAAAAAATTGTAAGAGCTTTTTTTTCTTTTTAAGAACGTTTCAACCTTAAAGATTATATTTTAAAAAAAAAATTGTTATAACGGACAACTTTTCAAACCTTTTTATGATAATATAAAAATTTTACCTTCATAAATATTGATAAATTGACCCAAAACTTTGCTGAAACAAAAAGTATTTTCAGTTTTCGATTCTAAATTCATTGAATCGATATTTATGCGAAGTAAACGAGTGGAATCGACTATAAATTGGGTTCCAAACGATGTTTCAAATAAGTTATCGACGGCTTTTATGGGACCGATACAACGATGAAGGCCCTTTTGGCACCAGGTGTACTTCCATGTCAATATTCTATTAAGATATTGTATTTCGAGAGTTTGTAGCTTGTACTGGCAAGATATCAATAAGTTAGGTTTCACTTAACTTTAGGTATTCACGATTATCCATTCAATGTCTTATCTCTAACCATTTAAGTCTTGTGATGTTTATGTATTTTCCATTAATACTTTCACTCATCATGAATTTATGGCGTTCTTGCTGCATCAATGCTTTTTAACTTATAGCGGGAAATTACCAGCTAATTAGAGGTCATTGCGATCGTTACACTAATGAAATCATTATTAAAGAATCGACACACAGAGTTCTCCGTTCCGAACTGTAATCCATATCTTTGGTGGGCGTAGAGTTACTTGTGCTCAAGATAATTTCGATTCCGATTGAGAACACACGATTCCACGTCAGATACCAATCAGATAAGTAGGAATCCCGGTTATGAGGCAATTTGTTGTGTAAGCGCGTACAAACGCAAAGTAATACCAGAGTCATGTGAACCGTTCGTGTTAGGAATGGAATGGAAACAATTAATACGACTCCCATGCGGCATCGCGGAGACTTTCCAATTTAACTTGAAGCTCCATCTTCCCAGCTCCATTTTAGATAATACATTTCCAGCCGACTCTCTGTTATTTTTATGTTTTTCTTATCTATTTTATTGGCCCATTATGATGCGAGCGATCGGAATTTCGACTCTGTATTACTTTTATATTACTTTTTTTGGAGAGCATTACGGAAACATTCTTACTGATATTTTAAAATGCGAAAGTGTATTTGTTTGTTGGTTTGTCATCAAATCACGCAACAACAGAGCAACGGATCATCTGATAGAAAAACAGATGGTTCAAGCAGAATTTTTAAAAGCTTAACTTCAAACGGATGAAGTCGCGAGCAAACACTAGTTCCGTCAATCACCGTCGTTTCTCCAGAACAGCAGAAACACAGGGATAAGGCAACACCAAACTCACTCGATGTACGTTTCGCTCCGACACCGAAGCAACATCAGGTGATATTAATGTATTAACTCCACAATGTTCACAATTGTAGAGGTAACACACAGCTTATCTACAAGATTCCTTTATGGTAAAGCGTTAGTTAGGTAGGTACGCTGAAATCGTTTAAAATTACGAATAATGTCCTCAGTAAAAATTAAGAAACAGGTTACGCTACAACTTCACCATAATGAGGGACGAAAAATTTAAACGTGACAGAATTCATAATTATACTTCGCGATAATTTTATGCACCCTTAATGTATTTTAGAAGAGGATTAGGGCTACTTTGGAGACGTCACCTGCTGATTTAGAGGTTTCACATCGAAAAACTTTGAGATTACTTTTCGTTTAGTTTGCCGTTGCTATACAAAAAATCACACCTCATCAATAAAATCTCAAAGTAAGCGATCTTTTTATAGCAAAGAGTCTTAATAAAATACTAGTTTTTGACTACGATTTCGCGTGGACTTAGGTTTTCGAAACCCTTCGAGAACCCTCTGTTTTCCGGGATAAAAATAGCAAATAGCTCCGTTGTTAACAAGTCTCCGTAGTTGCTCTGTTGTTGATATAATATAATATTAGTACCTAAGGATTAATTAAGTCTGTGTTTTAATTTATACACTACTAACTTTTGCCTGCGGCATCGCTCACGTTGTTAAGAAAGAAAGAAAACTGAAGATTGTTAGGTCGCTTTTTTTAGGTCGACTTATTTTATCACAACAAAATCTAATTTTGAATCTATAATATAATTTATGAGCAATTTGATAATATTGCTTCTAACAAGAAATACTACGCTTCTATGAAAGCTCAGGAGAGAGCTAGAAATAATAGATATTGTAGTTCTTATTAATAAAGTAAGACGAGAACTCTCTAAAACTTAACATTCTATCTATTGACATAAATCCGGAATTTAATCTAACTTTCTCAGAAAGTGAAATATCGATTCATAATGACTTTTCCATAACCAGCGATCTAAACAATGCTACTTCGCAAAGCAAATTTCTCGATAAAGCGAAATTAATGATGCGAAACGGCAATAGGTAGCTACTAGCTACCTACATTTCTAGTTCGCGGTATGTTTGTATTGTTGCTTTGCGTATTTCTAGTAGATACAGTTCAGAAATGACAACATAAAAAACAAATTCTTTTCTTAGGCATGGTGAAAATTATATACAGTTGACCCATGAAATAGCAATCTGTATTGTATTATTATTTATTCTGATACTGATTACTTGATTGATACTATTGTCATTTCTTTGCAGGTACCTAACTTCGTTGCAACTAAGAAAAGACCATTGTTTACCATCAGGTAAGTCAGTACTTAGACTTTTATTTTCAATGCGGTGCGGTGTGTAGTTAAAAATTAGACCTAACTTCGCGATTTTTTTTGTCGAACAAATTTCATTATTTTATGTTTCTACTCAGTATTATCCCTTGGAAATATGATGCAATTTTTGCCTGTTTTTTTTTCGTATAATTAAAACTTGGTCTACTCCAAGATTTACCATTACTCGCGCTCTTAACTTCAGAAATTACTCTAGAGGCTCTATCGTAATAATAAGTAGATATACCTATTTTATGCTTCCGCAACAAGCACCTGCAATCAATGTAGCAAATTGCCAACTATCGACTCCCGTCAAGACACGTAATCAAGTTTGTGATCACTGATAATGATTCAAAGACTGCCGGGGTTTATTAAGCTTTGTGTGTATTTGTGCAGAGAGTAAGAAATGGATGAATAACTATTTCAAACTTTATTAGTAAATCTAACTACGTCTGGGGCCTTGCTGTGCAATGACCTCAATAAGCCTCAGTAGCTCAACGGTTAAAGGTGCGGATTGAAAACTGATAGGTTGCAGGTTCGAGCCCCACCCTTTGGACTATTGTCGTACCCACTCCTAGCACAAGCTTTTCGCTTATTTGGAGGGGAGAGGAGAATATAAGTCAAGTAGAATTATTCCCTCTTTAGCTCATGATTGTTAACACATTGAACATTATGTTCCATCTAAGATTTGAACGATCGTGACAGCATAGTCCAAACAGTTGTAAAATTTTTGATTGTCTGAGGACTAACATTGTTCCTAAGTAACGGCTAAACTGATTTAGACTGTACTTTCATACAGGGATCTAGGCTATGTGTATCTATTATTTTAATTATGTTTAGGGTATTATTGACAGTGTTAGGTATATTAGCTAATAATACATTTAACCTCAATCGATCTTGACATAATTTGGCACAGAGATAGCTTGCATCGATATAGGGGTTTTCAGGCGCAGGCCAAATCAAAGATTGAAAAAAAAATCAAAATGTTCTTTATTGTAGGTACACCAAAGAATAAAAACTTACGTAACATAGATTCCCATAGTGTAAACTAGTATAGAAATGAAATTATTACATACTACGAGTATGTCGTGTCAAAGCGTTTTGCTGAGCACCATTATTATTATCGTCTACTTTCTAGTTACTTTCTCCTATTTTTAACCGACTTCCAAAAAGGAGGAGGTTATCAATTCGGCCGGTATATTTTTTTTTTTTTTTCTATGTATGCCCGCCGATTACTCCGAGGTTTCTGGACCGATTCACGAGATTTTTTTTTTAATCGACAGAGGAAGCTCGCGAAATGGTCCCATAAAATTTTTTACCTTCTACTGCTCAAGCCTGATGCTGCAGGGGCATTTCCTCCCTAAATTATGGGACTTTAGGAACCGTCGTTTACGAATTGGTATGCTTGGCCTAAGCATATACTAGATCATAGAGCTCCAGGCCCTACTCTTCAATTCTGATGCTGTAGAGTACTGCCCACTTAAATTATAGGGATTTAGGAACTGCTAATCATGAATTGTTATTGTGTGTAATAAGCATATACTACACCATCGAGGTCAAGGTTCTAGCTCCTCAATCCTGATGCTGCAGGGCACTGCCCACTTAAACTGTGAGGATTTAGGAACTTTCGCTTGCGAATTGATATTGTTAGTATTAAGCATAGTCTACATCGTGGAGCTCAAGGTCCTAGCTCTTCAATACTGATGCTGTAGGGGTACTGCGCAACTAAACTGTGAGGATTTAGGAACTTTCGCTTGCGAATTGATATTGTTAGTATCAAGCATATTCTACATCGTGGAACTCAAGGTCCTAGCTCTTCAATACTGATGCTGCAGGGATACTGCTTCCTAAACTGTGAGGATTTAGGAATTGTCGCTTACGAATTGATATTGTTGGTACCGAGCATATACTACATCATAAAGTTCGAGGTTCTAGCTCCTCAATCCTGATGCTGAAGGGTTGGAGGACTTACGAACTGTCACTTTCGAATTGATATTGTTGGTACCAAGCATGGACTACATCAGCCTACCTAGCTCTTTAGAAATTGTGTATTGTTAAATACTAGACTACATTAGTACCGTAGCGTTGGAGGGAGGGGAGAAAGAGAGTAGGAACAAGCTACACTAAAAAGCTTAAAATAAAAATTCTTTTCAAAAAACCGACTTCAAACGCCACTACAAAGTATAAAAATAATTTTATTTTGTACACGTTTGTTGAAGTCGGGCGGGCTTAACTAGAAACGATGAAATCCATGCGCGACGCTTACCTTATGGTGACATATAAGAGACACGTTTATTGATTTCGGGCGAGCATCGCGTTTCGGTTTCATCGTTTCTATTTAAGCCGCCCGACTTCAACAAACGTGTACAAAATAAAATTATTTTTATACTTTGTAGTGGCGTTTGAAGTCGGTTTTTTGAAAAGAATTTTTTCTTAATTGTATAATCTATACAGCTTTGCCCACGACTTCCTGCACGTACAGTTAGATTTAAAAAATCCCGCTACTGTTTTTTCGGAGACAGGCTATCTACAGACCGCACTCTCCCTCAGCTCAGACTCAAGGCAGAGTTAAAACGAGACAGATTTATGTCAGAGCATATTTGTGTCTCGTTCTAACCTCTATCTTGAGTCTGAGCTGAGTCAGAGCACGCTCTATAGATCTCAGCATAAAAGGGAGCCTATGTCACTCTTCAGGTCCTTAGCTATACCTCACGTCGGTCGATCCGTTGCTCAAACGCACACACTAATATTATAAAGGCAAACATTTGTGTGTGTGTGTGTGTGTGTGTGTGTGTGTGTGTGTGTGTGTGTGTGTGTGTGTGTGTGTGTGTGTGTGTGTGTGTGTCTCGACGCTCATCTGTGTCTCGACATAATCCGTAATCAATTTCACTAAGTGCAGCTATCAAACGCCGTAAAGTTACGCAATCTAGTTTATGTTCTCGTCGCTGATAACAAACTGAGCGGGGTTCATTAGGATACTTTAAGCGGTGTCGACGTAGATCGACGAGGTGACTTTAAAGGCGGCATTTGCCATACTACAGTAGCCCAGTTGGACGGTTAGCCGCTGATGTGTATAATCATCTTCTAAATATAGAAAAAAAGGTGACTGATTGACTGACTGACTGATCTATCAAAGCACAGCTCAAACTACTGGACGGATCGGGCTGAAATGTGGCATACAGATAGCTTTTATGACATTGGCACTCGCTAATAAAGGATTTTTGAAAATTCAACCTCTAAGGGGGTAAAATAGAGATTTGAAAAGTTAGAATTAACGTGAGCAAAGCAAAAGATAGTCTGTACATAAAATTCAAACCAATGAATAATTTTTGTTTTATTTATCGAAATATAGGTATTACGTGTATATGAACGCGTAGGGCATTCATGGGGATAACGATCCTACTATAAATGCAGAAGTGTGTCTGTTTGTTAGTTTGTCGGCTATCTATCGATCTATTTTATTATTTTCTTCTACGTGGTAACAGTCAAAATGCACGTCCAGTTCAATAAATTAATTGGTGGTGAAATAGCCAATTCGCCTCATCATGCAAACATAGCGCAGAGACCTCAAAATAAGGTAGAAATTATCCTACACGGATTGATACTTTTCTAGCAAAATCAAAATACAAGTTGACGCCGTCAATCGGGTTGAGCCCCCATTGCTACTCAAAGGTATAGGCGTTAGTAAATCTCAAAGTGATACAACTTCCGTAATTTAGTTTTATACAAATTTATCCGATCATGTCCTATAAAGGCTAGGACAGACGCATAGCGAAAGCCGCAACGATATAACTACACGCAAGGACGACAAACCGAACGTTTGTACCTATTGATACAGTGCGTGCTATATATTACAAAATGAAATGAACCCTTTGGGGCACAGCAATTGGAATGGTAAACTAAGGAGGCATATTGTCATTTTATTTAGCAAAAAGTTCGAAAACTTTTTTTACTGTAAATACTCTAATATTTTGGATTTATTTTTGGATACTTTATTAGCACAATAGAAAAAAAAAATTCGCGCATCGAGTCGGGACTGGGTTTTTTAGGTTTGATCTTGGTTAGAGCAGATTGTGTTATTTGCATATGGGTCATAATTTAAAATCACACGTCTTTAATATTTCTGTCATCTCCAAAAATTTTCTTATTTTATTCATCATACGAATCGCATGATCCATACGCATGATTTAGGCGTGGAAATAAGCAAATATGCTGTGTGTATAGGTCCTTAGACTTGTAGTGATGTTGCAGGTGTATCTAGTCTTGTGATCTAAGCTTCTCTAAACATGTTCTAATCAATGTCTCCGAGTGCAAACTAGGTACTCGGATCGTTGATAATTAAGGCAAGATTGAACCAGGCTGACAAAGTATACATTATATACCTTTGAGTTCTAATCGAGCAAACGAAGTCTGAGAGTCTATTTGGGTGAATTTGCACATCCATCTGTCAACTGATGCTAATTTCACTTGGCTACGATAACACGATAGCGATTGAAGATACAGCCTAAGACAAAGTGAATTTGCTAGAAAAATTAACTCCACTCTTGATTTAAACATACCGACCCAAGTTGTATTTAAAATATTAGTAAATAATTAAAACTAAGAGGGTACCAAATCCGCTCTGAATAAATTCAGTTTAAGAAGATATATTTTTAATCGATAAAGGACCTTTGATAGCGAGGAATTCACCTCGTCCTGTTAGAGTTCTGTAAAAATTAAAATGCTGAAACCTACTTTTCTCAATTTAACGGTCAGCTTAGTTTAGCTGAAATGTTTATGAGCAGCCATTTCCATGACACTTTAGTGTCCCATTTACGCAGCACTGTGAACTTAATGCTATTTCCTCAAAACTTGCTTCCAAATAAGATGTTTTATTTCAGTATTCTCATGACTCATGAGTTATGAAATGTTAATGTGTTATCAACTCTTAAAGAACAAAGCCCAGCCTTTGTCATGCCACGGAGGTTTAAAGAAAGAGTTTGTATGAACTCTGAAAGAGACATGTTAGGCTCAAAGGCCAGATTTACTTATATAGCGAGCACAAAGTGTTATGAATTACACTTTGTAGCATCTACAAAACTACTGTTATTCATTCTAGATATAGCACTTAATAAATTGCTAACGCGCGTAGTAACAAACTTAAAAAGATCACAACAATTATATTAAAGGTTTTAAATGTGGTTAGTGCTCTAGGCCTTGTGTTACTAAAACAAGCCATAACCCATTTAGCCCTCTAGATTTGAAACCACTCAAGACTATCCTCATTGACAATGTATATATAGCAAAAGGTTAATATGGTGGTCCCACTAGAGATGCAAGTGGCACACGCATAGCAATTTTCAGTACTGAAAATGCATGTGACCTTAGATAAACTTGGCGTTGACATGACTTGCGTCCGTGTTGCGCTTCCTTACACAACCACACTCGAGAATAACCGGCTACATTGTAGTAAAACTTATTCATGGAAATTTCGTACCTGTCTTCGTCTCACGTACTTAAAATAAATGTGTAATGTATTCATGTGGTTACGTCTTACAAGAAACTCGGAATAATACAGATGTCACATTTCTCTAGAAAGTGGGTCGGCTTGATGAGGATTTTCTTACCTGGCATAGAGTACGTGAAAGCTATTAATTCATAGAAAATCACGTGCATTTAACTATTTATATTAAATGTATAATTTATATGAAGGAGTAAAATGTTGAGCTGCATTAAAACGCCTTTGTTCAACGTAATAAAAAAATTAAATAAACATCAAAAATTAATAAAAAAACTCGTAAAAGAACACTAAAATTACGTACCTACACCAATGAATATTATTTATACTCTTACTTAGTAAGCAATGAATATATTAAGTATCTGAATTTTCCTTAAATAATAATTACTTAATAAATTTTATCAGTGGAAAACAACACATTACTACGACTGTGCAGTGTAATTTTTTGTAAGAAAGTGTTAATTAAATCGACTTCTGTCCAATTACATATCCAATCCTTGTTTTTATTTGAAAGGCTTCTGAGCTTCTGACATCATGTTAGACAATATTGCCTTTGTTTTACTTGTTTCTTTTCCGACGTTTTGGCTCCTGAGATAACATCTATCAATTTATCTGAAGCCATGTGGATTATGTTGTCTATTCTTATTTCCTGTAAGAGGGTAGCCCCAAGGGTATCATGAAAATATATGGCAGAAAATACCAATATGTATGACAACGTTTAATGAATTAAAAGCAATAAGTTATTGTTTCTTTTACACGATGACAAGATAGTCTTTTACTACGAATTCACCTGATGACAAGTGACGATGCAGTCAAAAAGGTCATTCATTTTACTCACCTAAATTCGTAAGTAGAGTAAGTTTAGTCTGTTAAAAGGTTCAAAAAGAGAACCGTCGTATAGCCAAGCAGTAAACTAACGCTATTTATTAACCGACGACGTCCAAAAAAGGAGCAGGTTCTCAATTGGTCGGAATCTTTTATTTTTCATGTATGTTCCCCGATTTACTCGAAGACTTCTGGACTGAAGATTTGGAAAATCCTTTTTTTGTTTGAAAAGGTATACTTCCCAAGTGGTCCCATTGTCATCAGGTCAGGATCTGATGATGGGACCCTGGAGAAATCGAGGGAAATCTTCAAAATCTATAGACACAATTATATACTTTGTACAGGCGTTTGAAGTCAGTTTTGTAAAAAGAATTTTTACGTTTATATTACAATTGCATTATTGTATGGCTTTACTATTGCGCGCTAACCAAAAAAGCGCCCTACAATCCCACGACGATTCTCTTTTTGAACAGACTCTATATAAACATTTAAATCAGATGATTTAAGTACTTTATGCAATCTAACTTTATACAAACTTAACCGATAACTCGAACCCCAATCCCCATCGTGAATTCTTTAAGTAGTTTTTGACAACAACAGACAAACAGCCACTGAAAAGTTGTTCTTAGTTTTATTGTTGGATTAAAATCCATGTTTTAAACGTTCGACGTAAAAGAGAGGTGTTTTAAGTTTGACTGCTTTGTTTGTCAATGTGTGTCAATGACCGATTTGGTGACTTTGACCAGATGTTGCAACTAGGACAGTTTGCTGACTAAAAAACACAATAATAAAATAAAAATAAATATTTTAAAAAAACCGACTTGAAACGCCTTTTAAAAGTATAAGATAATTTTAGTTTGTACAGTCGGGCGGGCCTAAATAGAACGATGAAACCGATGCACGACGCTGGCCCGACTTCAACATTCCAAAACTACTCGTAGTAGCAGTTAACTAGCAGGGAATTAATGATTGCAAATCATCAGGTACCTACCTAATTTAGGAAAATTCGATACTATTATGGCTGTAATGCAATAAATACACATTTTCATTATGAAATTGATGAAAAATTGCAACATAGCTACGTGACTATGAGCGAGGCCATCAATTTCCTATCCGGCGCGTCTTATCCGATTTCCGGAGGGCGCGTATTTGAGATGCAATTTTGACGTGATGTAGACGACAATGACCGACCGGCGGCGCGGCGTCTTGCTGACGCGGTCGAGGGCACGCCGGGGCTACATTCGGTTCAAAACTTGCAACAATAATACTGGGCATAAAGTACTTAAGTTGTTATTTTTTTTAATTTTTATTTATTAATAGCTTTTGTCCGCGGCTTCGCGCACGTTTTTCGAGCACCCATTTTACTCCTTTAGTTGGTAGGGTTGAATTTTCAAATCCTTCCTTAACGGATACCTACGTCGATTTAGAGAAGTGTATGCCTTTCAGCCCGATCCGTCCAGCAGTGATTTAAGCTGTGCGTTGACAAATCAGTCAGATCAGTCAATATTTGATTGATTTGATGCTGAAATTATTTATTATTTTAGTAAACTGTTACTCAGCTTCACATTATTAAGTCATGTCATGTCAGGTCTCTGAAATTAATTAAATAAATGAAAAAAATATATATTTTTGCTCCAATTTTTTAGTAACTTTAGGAATACAAGGATACACTTTATGTGAAAATTATACTTTTTACCCAACTACGGCAAAACCAGAAGGAATGCTTATGATTTTTGCAGTTTATATATGTGTGTAATCGTATGTTTGTAATTACGTATGTAACATCATAACGCCTAACCTACTGAGCCGATTTTGGTCGATGAAGAGAGTAAGGCAAATAGTGCAACGGGTGGGGGCCGAACCGTCGAGCTTTCAGCTTTCAGTCCGCACCTTAACCGTTAGTTTGTTGAGGCTACGTTGACTGTTGATTGTTAACGCCATATAATACGAGGCGATTGTAACCCTCCGCCTGCAAGTGACGCGTCATTTTCACCGGCTACCCTTTGTGGATTTTTCGGATGGTTTATTTTATTAGCGCCCGGTGGTGAAGTGTTATTGGGCTTAGTGAAATTTTTACAAAAAAGGCACGTAATTTCACATCGCTTTCTTTCGGGGGCCCCTTTATTTAAATTGAGCTTAAAGACAGATTTTTCTAGGACCTTTTCTTTAAAATATCTTATCTACTTTCCGGCAAAGCAAAATAACATCAGTTTTGCATTATTGTACAAAATCCTTAATCGCTTTGATATTAAAACAATAACATTCGTAACTGCAATTGATATATTGATATATGATATCAATGATGATATTTTCATTGTCAAAGAAAGCCATAGGTTAGTAGTTAGAAGTCGCTTGGGCAGCGCCGTAGCGACTAACTATCATAATCTATGATAATCTCTACAAAACTAAAGTCCATAACATTTTCTTTTTAGTTGTGTAAAAACAATTGATTGAATTTAAAAAGATTGATTTAAGATAGATTCAGTGGTTGAGCTGCTGTAGTAGTTGAGTTGAAGGGATTTCAGACCGATGACATAATTTGAGGGTCGTGCACTTTGATGTGCGTTAAAAAACTTACACAGCTCGGCGAACGCTGTTAGAAAACATGTAAAAACTTTGCATATTTATTCGCGAATAATATCGTTCTACACTTTAGCTTTCGCGTATTCGTGCGAATGTGAGGGACTGGCATGGAGTAGGTATTAATAACAGGTTTGAGCTAGGTATGGAGCTATTTGAAATGCAGATTTGTGGTAAGTTGACTCACCGGGAGTTTATCCACCGTTCATTTTAGTGAATAATTTGTCGGTTCATCGTAATAATACGAAAGTTTTGATAAGTTGGTCCTCGTTTGGAGTAAAAGCTAGAAAATAAATGATGAGTCTCTATCTAGTAATTGAGCTATCAAATATCTAATGTATTTTGTGGTAAAAAATTCTGCCGAGAAGTAGAATTTTCTATCATTACCAATATTCTTTCTCCCGTCCAAATTAAGCTTAAAGTTCCAAAACTTTATATTTCGACCTGTTATAAGATTTTGTATAACCGAATAAGCATGAAACTACTCAACACTTCACATAATGTGCGGTAAAGTAGTCCATAAGTAGTCTATAACTTGGCATTTAAAAAAAAATCAGAATTTAGCACGACCTCAAAACAATGGTTCCATCGGTAATTTCATATAAGTAGAGTTCCTACAATTAGAGGAAAAGCTAACACTTCAGTTCCCACGAATAAACTTTTTTCGGAATTTGTTCCGTGCGGCTAGGACTCCGCAAAATCCCAGCTTGAAATGAAATTTTTCGCGGATATCTCATGCAAAACATTTAAGCCTGAAATAGGTACATACAATCCGTGCCGGCATCTGCAAGGTAGAGGACATACCTACTGAGTGCGCACGTACACGTGTACAATTTTTAATGCAACTCTATATTGTTGTTTGTCTGTATTCTGATGTAAGTATATGAAGTTGATGGCAGGACAAGTTTTCTCAAATGCAGATATTTGTGAACTCATGATTATAAAATTCCTTAAAATAATCAATGAACTCAAATTGGAGCTCGATTGCATGAACTTAAGGCTCCGTTGCATAAACGCTCAATATAATTGATATTCTTTGACAATTATCTTAGTTATCAGTTAAATTGAAATTTTCGAATCGATCGTTAACAGACCGAGCGTTAGTGTAAACGTCAAGAATTGAAAATTATTCGTCGCGGGTTGTGTGTATTGTGCTTTATATTCCTAATAGCAATAGAATTTTTAATGCGGATTTGGAGCTGTAAATCCCTTTTACTTATAGCTGCATTAGTAAGTGGGTAACGACATACGTGATAGAGTTACGAATGTATTACGTTCAAAATTTGATTTAATGTGTGAAGAAAATATATTATCTATTTGCGTAGGCTTTGACTTTTATCAAAACAATAACAGCGTTACGTGCCCCATTTCCAGACATTATAGTAATTATTTTTTACCAAGCTAAATTAACAGGTCTAAACGTGATGCATTCATTAGTAAAATACGCAAGAAATATTTTGCAAAAGATAATACTATTTGGGGAAATTGTGTTCAACTGAAAGAATAATATGTATTAATTACATTGACAATTATTATTAAGAAAGTCCTTTTGATAATTTTCTTCTATGACCCAAATCATATAAACCAGTCGAAACAGAGATATCACTTCTTCTATAGCTCGATAACTCTATTTTTCGATATTCGATTCTGGTTTATATTATGATTTGCAAACGACCAAATAGACACCAAAATACACTTCAATAGTAGGTAGGCTTAAAACAAATACGTAAATACGAAGTTAATAACACAGTTCGACTATTCAAAATATCAATTCAAAAGCAAATAATGCCCAACTGACTTATTTGCACTTGTATTGATTTATGGAAGCCATAAATCTAACTACGAATTAATCAAAGTTGCTTTTGTTGGCCATGCCACATGTCGCGTGTACTGATTGCAATAACTATTTTGGGGAATTCAAAATTAGGAGAAAAGTATTTAAAAACTGTAACTACTACGTCGACTGCGCAAAATTGCAGAAGTAAGTATAATATT
This sequence comes from Hipparchia sbordonii, assembly GCA_038048805.1. NCBI lineage: Eukaryota > Metazoa > Arthropoda > Insecta > Lepidoptera > Nymphalidae > Hipparchia > Hipparchia sbordonii. Next base: position 8,038,091 of record CM076109.1, on the reverse strand, counting down.
TTGATTTTATTCGTGCAAAATGGAGCCTATGTTACCCGGACCAGGACCAATGAATCCATTGACAAATCATTCACAAAATCGACTCAGTAGTTTAGGCGCTACGAGGTTTTACGTAAATACGAATATACAATATACATGTATAAAAAAATAAAGAATAGCTGTATTTTCCTTCTACATTAATTGCCTTTAACTTTAAATTTTTATACTATACTACTTATACTATTCCTGTTTACTATACTTTACTCTATGTTTATTACATTGGTTTATACTTATTATTATTTCTTTATATACCTATTTATATACATAATATTCTTATAATTAATAAGTTTTGAGATTTGTGGTGTGTGTGAGTGTAATGTGTAAAAAATACCGCCTTCCGCGGTGAAAGTCTCTTCCATCCTTCTCCAAAAATATATATACAATGACTGTTCAAATCATAGCCCTTAAAAACGGTAGGTACATTTAAAATTGGAGTACCTATCGCATTTCATAGGGCGTCATCTAATCTTATTTAACTAGATAAAAGAGCCTCCGTAATAAGGAAAATCTTGATCAAATTCCACCGCTGCGTAGATTTCACAGAACTCCTCTAAAAGTAATCAAAAATATTTGAAGTACAAATTTCTTGTAAAAAATTATTACAAGCGCCTCGACTAAGGTCTCGAAGATCCCTCGATCCCTTTCCGATCTGACTTTGGCTACCCATCTTTTATTCTGCCCGCAATTATCATTAGAATCTGGATACCGGGTACTTGGAATGATCATAACTCAATATTAGTGCCTATAAAGGTGAGTAATAACCGCACATCCTCCTTAGAGCCTTTCCTTGTAAAGCGAAGAGATTCATAAAAAACGTCTTTACGCTTTGGGTACTTCTGCTTCATCGGTTTACATCTACTGAATATGTAATTTAACGGCTTTTCGTTTTTTTACTCGACTGCTGAATTAGAGTAATGTTTTTCCTGTATGTAGGTATGTCTATTTTATTGGCATGTCTAGTAATCGAAACACTTATAATAGAAGGATTTGAGGTGTCATTTATCCGCTAGTTTGTGGAAATGACAGGCTGCAAAAAATGCGGCTTCCTCGAAAAAATAATTCTAGTTGATATTTGTAACGCAGTCAGGTTTTTATTTAATAAAATCTGACTGAACAGCTGTGAGATATTGAGCATCGTTAAGCTGGGTTTTTAACCTATTGAAGCCTTAAAAACTCAACGGGCAAGGAGACGATTTAAACCCGAAAGATCGAATGTTCGAACCCCACTCGTTGCACTAACCCCCTTCCAACACAAGCTTAACTTGCAAGGCAAATAAATATGTGTTTTCATAGAAAATAACTTAGGGTCAGCACACACCGAGAGGTGACGCGACGAGGCGCGCAGATGCTTGAAGATGCACGAGAGACCGCGCTGCATAAAGAGCGCCGCGAGACGCGTCGCGACGCAGCGCAGCGTAGAGCGGCGTAACGAGCCATACTTTGACGCTTTCACGCTCTCACTGAAAGTACCTTATTGTGTAGTGAAGAGGTCCTATATTGATATTGCTATCGACAAAAGTACGAGCATCGTCGCGTCGCGTCGCGTCTCGGTTTGAACTGACCCTTAATGAACTGAATGAAAAATACACACAAGTCATTTATTTCATCCAAAAAAGCCGATCCTAGACAAGTATCTTTGTGCTTCATCCGCTAGTTCGGTGTGAATTTCTGTACTTTATTTTTAAAGATACAAACTGAAAATCTTTTATATCCGTAACTTTTACTATCGTTGCCAAACCTATTAAGTTAACACAAATCGCATAAAATTCTTATTCAATAGCATCATTTACGATAGGTAGTAATTCGAAGTGGGCAGTGCCAGTGAATAAGGACAAATTCCAGTGCGTGTTGGGGTCAGTATTGCCATGCAGCGTGTGTGAACGGACGGCGCACGGAATTTGAGATGTTGCCTGTTCCCCTAACATGGACTACAACATGACATGGCTTTAATGTAGAAGTATTTATATGGTTCCTTTGTTTAAAAGTACCATCGATAGAGTATAGACAGAGTTATTTGGACTTAATACCTATTTATTTTACTGGCATCATCCTTTCAAGCCCGCGGCTTTGCTCACGTTAAAGTTGATATTACAAAGCCCTATTTTATGCCCTTAGGGGTTGAATTTTGAAAAATTCTTTCTACATCATAATAGCTATCTGTATGCCAAATTTTAGCTTGATCTGTCCAGTGGTTTGTGCTGTGTGTTGATAGATCAGTCAGTCAGTCACCTTTTCTTTTATATATTTAGATTTTAATGTCATTGATACCGAATATGTAAGTCAATAATATCTTATACTGGGCAAAACGAAAGTTTTAATTTTATTAATGTTCATAATATATAGTAATCGACGCGCGATGGTCAATAGTAAGAGTTACCAAATGCCCCGCAGCTCGTAGGCTCGGCACGTCCGCGGCCGGTCGTCTCTTTAACCCGATTACGACTGCACCGAAAATACACTCCCCAACCAAATTACACGCGCGGATTGTGAGAAAATTCCAATTTAAATGCCGCTGGACACGTTTCGAGTATTATTCTTCGCTTTTTCCCTTCACGATGTTTAAAACATGTGCTTGTTTTAACCCTTTAATGAATCCGTTGATCTTTAACTTCGCTAAGTTGATCCCACGTTTTAATTAATTCCTTTTATGATTAGGTACTTACTAAAGCCACCGACATTGCTCAGCGAGTCGCGAAACTGAAGTGGAAATGGGCGGGGCACATAGTTCGAAGAGCTGATGGTCGATGAGGTCCCAGGGTGCTGGAGTGGCGACCCCGCACCGGGAAGCGCAGTGTTGGCAGACCCCTCACTATATGCACCGACGATATCAAACGAGTCGCAGGGAGCCGCTGGATTCAGGCGGCGCAAGATGGAAGAGCCTGTGGAAGTCCATGCAAGAGACCTTTGTCCAGTTGTGGACGTCTGTCGGTTGATAAAGAAGCGTATTATTTCATATTTTGGTATATTGTATCTCCACATATCGCAGTCAAAAGCCAAGTATTTTTACACGTTTAGACCATTTGTCTTCGCTTTTCACCCTTCACGCTGTTCAAAACACATGTTTGTTTGTTTTAACCTTTTAATAAATCGCTTGTGCGACGAGTTCGGAAATTCGGTCCCTTGTCGACAAGTTGTTTTGTTTTTTCTTTATTAATGATTTCAATCATACCTAACCGTTACTTATATAATTCGAAAAAACGTATTTGTTGGTTTGACCTTCAATCAAGTTATAACGAAGCAAAGCATCGACATTAATTATTCATAAATATAGTTCAAGACCGAGAAAATTACAATGGGATAGGCGGTCTCCATTCTAGAACTTTTCGGCTCCAGCGGTCATCACTCCAGCGACAAGCATGGCCTGCATACTGCCACTTCAGCTTTCTGATGGTTTGGGTTATGTCAGTGACCCTGGTTCTCTTACGAATCTCTTCAATGAGAATTTTATCCTTCAGAGAAAATCTTAACATAGCCTTCTCCATAGCTCGCTGAGCGACTTTAAATTGGTGGATTAAGCCCTATGTCAATGTCCACGTTTCAGCGTTTAGTGATATCAAAAAGTGGACGAGAATTTATCCATTTGTTGGACAAAGGTATCTTATATAGATGTCTCCAGGCCTCGACTGCGACTCGAAAAAGAAAAAATTTCAGGAAAATAATAAAGTTAGTTGGCTTTAACACTTTTGAAAGTATCATACTAGATGCGTGAATTTGCATTTCCTGAATTAGACGCCACGCGAATTTCCACTAAGCCATGCTAGAAATTGGTAGCAGAAACACGCGCTGCTATTTGATCGATCAAACAACCGTTTGAACTATTGCAGAGGTTTGTGTTACAACTACTAGAATAGCAAATTACGTCGAAAGCTTCCGGCATATCTTAGAGTTGCCTCCAAGATAGTTGATTCTTGTTAGTGCTATTATTCCACTAATTGATGAGTGCAAGAGAAATGTAGATTTCTATATTATGTAGATATCTATATCTGATAGTCACGACTTCATCTGCGTAGATTTAGGCTTGAAAAATATATTTCTTCTTACAAACTTTATCACCCCTTTAGGATTAAACACTCAGATTTTATATATGTTTTAACTTTTAAGGTTTAAAATAAATTATTAAATCCTAAAGTTGATTGGTTACTTATTAAAAGAATTCTCTCATTTTTTCTGTTTTTAATATAATAAAAGAAAAACAATTCAAACCAAGTATAGATACTTCACAACCCAGTCAAGATTTGATATAATTCCGTTATTATGTTATTTGTAAAAATACTCGTAAAATTAGGAATTTAAAGAAATACTCAAGCTTATGAATTTTTAATGCTGAGATCTATAGAGCGTGCTCTGCCTTAGCTGGGACTTAAGATAGAGTAAAAACAATACACAAAAATAGTCTGATATAAATCTGTCTTGAGTTGAGCGAGTGTGAGAGTGAGAATGCACCATAGAGGGGTAACTTTTAACCGACGAAATAGGCATCACAATAAAAAATAGACTCCAATGAATTTAATATACCTACTCCTTTGCTATTAAGTATGACTTATACGTATACATATTTATATGAGCACACAAGGTAGAAATTTCGTCTGATAAAGCGACAATTTTTCCTATCAAAATGGTCGATGCCCACTGCGCCGAATATCAATTATTCACATAATATTAGCATTTAATTAGTTGAGCCAAACATTAACCAATCGGTGCTGAATATTGAATAGCGGTATTAGTGTGAACTGTATTGTCTATGATTGTATAGCGCTGATACAATTAGTGTTTGTGCGTAATCGTGCATGCATCGCAACGCGTCGCGTCGCATCGCGTCGCCTAGACCAAGCCTAGATCCGATTAGCGCGCGTTGGTAGAGCTTGTTAGAATGCGAATTCACAACTAGCGGTGAGGGAGAACCATTATCTGGGAGTTGGGACGGACCGGCGCGTTGGCAATTTTGCAAATACACTTTATATTTTAGTGCTGTGTTGTTGTGACTAATACTCTACCAACGTATCTACGACAGTGGTAACATTTATTGCTGTATATTAAAAATCTTTTAGGTTATTAATACCTACTACTAGTTTGAAACAAATAAATCGGCGAATCTTTATAATGACACTAATATTATACGAGTAAAGGCGAAAGTTTTTACGTGTGTGAGTATGTATGTTTGTTTGGCCTTTACATCACAACGAATGAAACAATTTGGCTGGGAACGGAGAAAGCTCACACCCAGGATTAACAAACACATTGTATCCCGGAAAATTGAAGAGTTCCCGCGGTAATAAAAAACATTTACCTACGCGGACGAAGTCGTGGGCATCATCTAGTCTTTACTAATATTAGTTACTAGGAGGTCTGTTCCCGCGGGAACTCTTTAATTTTCAGGAATAAAAAGTAGCCTATGTGTTATTCCAAACCACAATCTATCTCTGCGACAAACAACCAAATTCCTTCAGTCGTCGCGGCGTGATTGAGTAACAAACATCCTTCCATCCATCTTCTGAATGAAACCTTATTTTAAGGGAGCCTTAAAATAAAAAAAATATAGCATATAGGTACCTACCACAAGTATCCAATCGTAATGCCCTCCCGACCGAATCCGGCCACGGCGGCCAATCTCCACAGAGTGTAGCCATCTGCGCGGGAGATATTATAGTGCACGAGTGTGTGCGCAAACACAGATGCAATCTCTATTCGCTCACTCTCATATGGAGAGGGCAGACTGGCTACCTTTAGCGGCAGCAATCCACAATCTTACTAAACATCAAATCGATACCTCCTACGTAAGTTGTTGTATCCCCAAAACGCTTACGTAACGCATTTTAATTGTTGTGAAGGTCAATACAATGGTTTAGGCCGTCGTTTTAATAACGATACAACTTTATACGTCTTGAAAGTATGTGAAAAAATGCTGTTTTTCGAACACATAAAATAGATGCCAATGCCAATTTTGTGGGATACCATACAACTTACGTAGGAGGTATTGAAATAACATTTCGAATATTAGCTAAGACCAGTTACGGGTTCATCTTCGTACATGTGCATATATCTCCAGGTATCGGACGTGTACAAGGTTCAAATTAGCATTACGTGCGATGTCAGGACATGACACGAAACACGGCACCGTTGACCGTATCTATCTATCTATGCCTATTGGACACGATTGACTGCCTATCCTACGATATGTGCAAGGATGTGTGAGAAATTATCATTTGGCCGGTCTCAGCCATTATATATGGGAGTAACATTTGTGAGTTTGTCTAAACCGATTTTAAAAATGCTTTTTTATTTAATATCTTTTTTCGTGGGAATCCTTTAATTTTTTCGGAATTAAAGTAGCATACCACTCTGCACTCGTTCATTACTGGTCAACTTGGATTTTGATTTTTTGTAAATTAATGACAAGATAGTTCTTGACTGCGATCTTACCTGATGGAAAGTGACGATGCAATCTTAGATGGTAGCGGACTAACTTGGAAGGGGTATGGCAGTGTAAATTCAACCCATACCCCTGCTCCTTTTAAATTGCTTTTCAATACAACAATATCGGCGTGAAGAGGAAATAGATAGACAGACCTACTATCGCTTTTATGTATTTATAATAACAACATCATTTCACTGTTAGAATCTACTTCTGAGTTATAGTCTATGTAGAGATGCAGAGCAATAAGTATATCTATTATAAAAAAGAATTTTACTTATCAAATATGCCATGAATGTATTTAAAGACTTATATATGTATGTAGTTATATTTTGCATTTAAATAGGTAAGCAATAGAGGTATTGAAATTATGTGATGGTCGATAACTCTAAAAGGACTCGACGAAGATAAATGTTAAACGCAATATTAATTTATGGCGTATCGATATACATCGCTTTAAGCATAATATATCGTATGCCCATAATATGTGGAGGTGAAACCAAGAAGTTTTCGCGGCTGCCAAGGAAACGCAGATATGTGAGCCCGTATGTATACTCTGCTTAGGCTGGATTGTGGACCCCACCTAGTGGAATAACGCTTAGTCAAAGGAAAACGATATATATCTAGCAGGTAGACCCTTAATTGGATTATTATCTTAACTCCATCGAACTATAACGCAATAGTAACCGCGGTGATAAGCATTTTTATAGCCTTCATCATCAAATATAGCCTTCTGACATCGGACGGACGGACGGACGGACGGACAGCGGAGTCTTAATAATAGGGTCCCGTTGGCACCCTTTGGGAACCCTAAAAAAACCTAGCACACTGAAAAGAAACTACATAGTAAAACGAAATTTCCGCCACATTATAACACTCGTTTAATATTATGAAAAGGAAATTCCCACTCCATGCATTGCATTAACATGAACGTGTTCAAATCCCGTCTTAGAATCACGTTATAAAGTTCTATTCCTGTCTCGACCATTCCACGTTTGTCCATTAGCGGAATATGATAAGACTGCGCACTAAGCTCGTTGCGACCGTTAAGAAAGAAAATATTTCTTAGATTTTGCCGCGGGTTCACATCATTCCAGTAGCATTATACACGGCTGTGATGAAATTAATTCTAGGGGTATGGGTTGAATGTACACTGCCATATCCCTTCCAAGTTAGCCCGCTACCATCTTAGACTTACCATCAGGCGAGATCCCAGTCAAGGGCTATCTTGTCATCAAATAAAAAAAGAAAATAGCTGGCTATTTGAATGTGGTCAAAATGTGGATATAAATTAATTGCGATAGACAATCTAACATAATATAAAAATAACATTTATAAAAGCAGAAAATAAATCGGTCAAAAAATAGATAAGTTATAAGCTGTTTTACAGCGACTATATCCGTCTCTTTCTAAAACAAAATTTTGTATGAAGAGTGTATGGAGCTACTGAAACGTGACGTCATGTAGCTATAGCGCTCTCTTTTTCTAACAGGAAATTTGAAAGCTCTATATTTACGACACTAATTAAGATATTAAAAAAAGACTGAAATTGTGTTATAAAATTATAAACTTTCATTTTAAGTATCTAAAAAATACCCAATTATTGCTATTAGAATGAAACAAACAGTGCTTTCGTACTCGTGAAGTGTCCAACCAACACTGTCGAATCCAGTATCCAAATCAGTCCAGTTACTGGATTGGAAGTCTATTGCATCCGCTGTGACAGAAATCGTCTAAGCGCCATATCTCAGTCGTGTTGACAGAGATGTCGCCTTGGTGATTGCAACTTAATGGCCTAGGCTCCCCATACACTAGATAGCCTGGCTGCTGAAATACTGAGCAGCTAGTTTTAGCACCCTGTTGATGGAGAGTCGTGAGTAATCGCTTTAAAAACGCATTTTCGAAGCTAGAACGAAGTAGGCAGATTTGTATATTATAAGTTATTCGAGATATAATCACTAGGTTAATAAAAGACAGATTTAATGAAAAATAATTTCTTAATCTCAAATATATGAGTATGAGATGAAATAATAAAAAAAAGATACCGGCCGAATTGATAACCTCCTCCTTTTTGGAAGTCGGTTAAAAATGATCCCACACATACTCGTAATAATAAAGCTCCTAAAATCACATTTACGAAGTCAGAAGTCACTCTCTCAATGAAAATAGCCCCTAAATACTATTTTGCAGATATTAAGTGTGTCATAAATAAATATTAGTGTCACTGTGTTTTCTCATCGGTACGTGGTGGAGACCGTACTCGTACATTAAAGGTCATCGCGCACTGCGCGTCTGAGACTACAATCGGTGATTGTCAAGATCGCAATTTTGGTCGCAGAAGGTGTTGCGCTCATAGCCACAAAATTTGGTCGCAACGTCTAGTCACAGCTCGTCGTACGGCCAGTTGGTTGTTTCAGCTGAATACGCAATGCGTATTGAATAACTTTTGTAATGCATTTATAATATTAAGTAGGTAGTTCTAAAATTAATGTCAATGAGAAACATGTCAAGAACTATAAATCGGTATTGGGTTCAACGCCATCGGAGTTTTACTTAAATATTACACGAGGCGCAGTTGGTAGGATTTGAGAACTCGTAGCCTTGGCCAACAGCCGTTACACGCGGCGTCCAACTAATGTATCATAACACAAGACGTAACGCATCCTGAGAGTTGAATTTAGGGGTTCATGCTGCCAAAATTCTGCTTTATCGTATCGTCATCGTCACTCGATACGATTACGTAACGTGGAATTCAAAAAGTTCGTGCTTAGGCTACTGAACTTTGTGAACTTCACTATGAACGTCTATCGATAAACATTACGACGAAGGATCGACTAGGTGGATACCTTTACTGTGATGTTGCGGCCACTAGTTGGGGTCGTGGCCGCCAGTGCGCGAGGACCTTCAGTACGTTATCATCTAAGCAGTGTTTCCTGTTGAGACATAAGCCCCGAGTTCCCATCTATGCTTTTAGCTTTTATATTTTCGACAAAATAAGTTCAAGAACATGTCAATAAGCCCTAAAAAGGATTTGACACCTTGTATTACCCAGCTAAGTATAAAGTTATTTTTAGGAACTGAAATCGTTTAAGCATTTTTTTGTTGCTTTAACATTATGAGATCTTGATACTTGCGTGTTTACGTTTATTAAAAATCTTGTGGGAACTCTTTGATTTCTTCGTCTTTCTTTTCAAACCATAGTGCCGCACGCATGAACATACAGACATAGATAGCGATTTTGTTTCATACTATTTGGAGAAGAGATTTTACGGACCATAGTTCACCCAGTTATATATACATCTGGCACTGTTTGGGTACATGTAAATAATAAAGCCTACAATAAACTGCGGTTACTGCGGTTAAGTCCAGTCTCGTTTTTTGCCCTGATGATTTATGCCGGGTCTGCCCGGAATATGATTACCCGTTATGTCGGAAGAGCCCTTAATGGATATAAACACCAGCGTAAAGGTCGATCCACATCAGCCTAGATGAAAAGGGTAGCGCAAAGCAAAGAGTGATCATCATTGGGATTTATAAAAGTTCATATCTCCAAACGCCAGAAGTTGCTGAGTCACAAAAGATAGTTAAATATTTACCATATACATAATAGTAAAGTTATAATAAAAGTAGCTTAATTCGGCCACGCTTTGTGTGGCTCAGTCTGATTTTATAAATTAGATAAGTAGGAAAATAAAAGTATTAAGATTCATGTCATGTCATTCAATTCAATACTCTACCTTGCATTGCTATTTGCACACTGTGGATTTCCCGTTTCTGTGGGTACCTCAACATAAAATGTATAATAAAAACACACTTATAATAAGAATACAAAGCTGTCTAAAAAATTCATATCGACAACTTTTCGAGTTTTGCGGATAGAAAAATACAAAAGTTGAATTTTTATACACAAAGATCTATGTTATTTTATTTCATAGGTACCCTCAACTTGTTTGAATCGACAAGCGTAACATAGTAGGAACTGTAGAAGCACCGAACATTTTGACTTTCGAATAGTAAATATAAAGTTAACGCGTACGAAAATGACAGGAGCGTTCCTGTTATTTTCATACAAAATTTATTTCTGGCGTTAACTTTACCTTTACTATTCCAAAGATAAAATGTTCGTGCTTAGGCTACTGGATACGATGGGTACATTTAACTTAATAGCCGACAAATTAAGCGGTGATTAGAATAGTGTGCAGTGTGTAGATAATAATAATTACTCACTATGCTTGGCCCGGCCTCCTTGGCAACACAGATGTGTAAGCGGCTTTACTTGTCCGGTAAATGTGGGGTGTTTTTGTTGTATCGCTCAATTGCTAACATATTGTTCAGCAGTTTCGGCGGCCGTTAACAGACCAATTGCCGTGTTATTGCTGTTTATTTTAATCGGATAATCCGGGAGGGTTCCGCTTTTTACAATTCAATGGGACATTAAGTATTTTGGATAAAAAAAATAACCGAATTCTGTAAGTTTCCCTTGCAAAAAGATTTTTCAATAAATCAGTAAAATCAGTAAAACAAATAGTCTTTTATTCAGGAATGTTGTATTCCTATAATATATATAGCCATATAAAAAACAAAACAAAAAATTAACACATTTTTAACTTAAAAACTAAGGAGGGTGGGTCCCTCCTTAATTCCACCCACGGTTCAAATTGTTATTTTCATTCATAAGTATAATAAAATATATATAATATTTTACTGAGTGAAACTTATAACAAGAATACTTTCATTTATTTTCACAACGTTAGCATACATGAAATAGTTATTAAATAGTTTAGTTAAAATCATGAATAGATATCAAAACATTAAAATATGTTAATATAATTGGCGGGCACTTTTTTATAGCTAATATATTTTAATGTTCTAAACAAACTATAAAAATTTCTAGCTAATAATACATTTATAGTGAAAGTCAATATAAAATTCTAATAAATGTATCAGTTTTCACTAAACCATTTAGTTTTATGTAGTTACAAAAAGTACTGACTTTCCACGCACTGAATTTCTATACAGCGAACAAAGGGAAATAAAGTAAATGTGGAGAAAACATAAGTTAGCGAAAATATTGCGTCACTAAGGGTTTAAGCAATATAAAAAGAAACAGAGGGTAGGCTGATACTATTAATGCAGGCGTAGACGGCCATCCATTCTCCCCGCTAATAAATGAAAGTGAGATACCGTATTGGATAGGGACGACTCAATTGACTTAGTTTCCACTACGAAAATACCATTAGCAATTCTATAGCTGTTCCCCAACATTATACGGTTTTTAAATAAAACGAATAGCAAAATTTTATCGTTTAAAATGACTGCAATACTCCAACTGAAACAAAGGAAAGCATTTGATAAAAGAACGGAATTTTTGAAAATTAAATATTATTAATAATTAATTTTTGAGAATATATTTAACTTTTTGGAAATATTAGAAATATATAACAATTAGGGCGACTTTAGAAGTTTTAGCGATAAAACGTAAAACCATAGATACATTTTTTTTTAAATAAAGAATATTAGTTAACCTGAAGTTGACTAATATCCTCCTATCCCCTCCAAATAAGCGGAAAGCTTGTGTTAGGAGTGGGTACGACAATAGTGCAACGGGTGGGATTCTAACCTGCGACCTCACAGTTTTCAGTCCGCACCTTTAACCGTTGGACTATTGAGGCTTTCAACATTAGAAATAAGGAAGAAATAAAGAAAGAAAACTATTTGATTCGATTACTAAAATTGAAATATTAAAAAAAAATTAACATAACTTAATTAAAATTTCTTTTTCAATTATTAAAAGCCACAAAAAGACGTAAAAGACATTAAATAGTAATTTTTACGAGCGATTACGTAATTATTTTCAGTTTCAGCCCATCGCATGATATGCATATCCTCTGTTTTGCGGTTTCGTATCGGATTGGAATGTTTTAAAATGATAAAGTGATTTTTAAAAATAAAATCAGAATGAAATTTAAATACGGAATCACGAATGACTTTTAAATCATGAAATGATTTGAGTATACGACCTTTGTAGCTCTAACGTGTCATACACGTCATAAATCTACCACCGGTTCGGAATGCAGATTCTGCTGAGAAGTGCCGGTAAGAAACTCAGCAGTTGCTCTTTTCAAAAAACTTTTTTTACAAAGCTATGCTATGTATACAGTGCTTCCACAATAAAGCTTCAAAAATGCAAAAATGCATTCCCTACGTATGCACCAATCCAACGCATGTCAAGATGGGCAGTCAAAGCAGACCCATTTCCGTTGGCGGCACCCGTTCACGAGCATGACGCATGATCCAGCCATTGCTTCGCTCAACCATATTTGAGGGAACGTAACAACACTGAGGATTACAAAGATAGAGAGCTTACTAATTAAATTAAACTTTATTGTAAGTTGGTTCGATGAAGTAAAAGGATGCCAATATAAGGATATGTTACGAAATAGGATATTTTAAGTATAATGCTGCTTTTACTTTTCGCTATATAATATTTCTAGAGCTTATGACCGTTATCTTTTTCATAACAACGTGTCGCAGAAGAATAGAGTTATTTTGAAAGCTCTAAACTTTTACTATTATGCGTGACATTTTGTACATATAAAAACGCGTATTTTTCTATGCGAAGGCATCATCGTTACAAGATAAGGAAGGCTGTGCACGTAATAGCAGTTGACGTTAACATACGTGTACTATTTGTGACGAAAAGTGTTCCAAAGTGATTGAAGAAGCATGCCAATATTAAAACTTGAAGCTTTCAGTACTGTTCAGGAATTAAGATGTATAAACGATGAGTAAAGTACCATTCATATGTAGTAGACATCATATTATAATTTTTAAGCTATTGCATAGCTTCTATCGCGGGCCACCGTGGAGACCGAATCCAGAAATTCCGTAACGAAAATAACCTGACACGGGACTCCTCTCTCCGCTTGATAGCGTTGATAAAAAATGCTATGCAATAGCTTTACCGCGACAGTCCCCGAGTGCCGCACGTCTTTTTTTTTTTTAATTTTTATTAACAGTGACACTCGCAATACTAAGACTCAAGTCTATAAGTCGCGCTCTCACTTTGCTCAGACTCAAGACAGAGTTAAAACGAGACAGACTTATCTGTATTCCGTATCGGTTGTAGAGTCTCGACAGTCATAAGCGCTACAACTTGGCATACATTAAATAAATAAGTTTTTTTAAGCTATTGCATAGCTTCTATCGCGGGCCAGCGTGCAGTCCGAATCCAGAAATTCCGTAACGAAAATAACTTGACACGGGACTCCTCTACGGTGAGCCACTAGATGGCGCATTTTTATCAACGCCATCTAGCGGTAAGCCGCTAAAAAATATATAGCCGATAAAAAATGCCATGCAATAGCTTTACCGCGGCAGTCCCCGAGTGCCACACGTCTTTTTTTAACCGACTTCCAAAAAGGAGGAGGTTATCAATTCGGCCGGTATATTTTTTTTTTTTTTTCTATGTATGCCCGCCGATTACTCCGAGGTTTCTGGACCGATTCACGAGATTTTTTTTTTAATCGACAGAGTAAGCTCGCGAAATGGTCCCATAAAAATCTTTACCTTCAACTCCTCAAGCCTGATGCTGCAGGGGTATTTCCCTCCTAAATTATGGGACCTTAGGAACCGTCGCTTACGAATTGGTATGCTTAGCCTAAGCATATACTAGATCATAGATCTCCAGGTCCTACTCCTCAATCCTGATGCTGTAGGGTACTGCCCACTTAAATTATAGGGATTTAGGAATTGCTAATCATGAATTGTTATTGTATGTAATAAGCATATACTACATCATCGAGGTCTAGGTTCTAGCTCCTGAATCCTGATGCTGCAGGGTACTGCCCACTTAAACTATGAGGACTTAGGAACTTTCGCTTGCGAATTGATATTGTTAGTATCAAGCATATTCTACATCGTGGAACTCAAGGTCCTAGCTCTTCAATACTGATGCTGCAGGGGTACTGCCTACCTAAACTATGAGGATTTTGGAGCTGTCGTTTATGAATTGATATTGTTGGTACCGAGCATATACTTCATCATAATGCTCAAGGTTCTAGCTCCTCAATCCTGATGCTGCAGAGTTGGAGGAATTACGAACTGACGCTTTCGAAATAATATTGTTGGTACCAAACATGGACTACATCATGAAGCTCCTAGTCCTAGCTCTTGTGTATTGTTAATAAGTACTGTAGGTACCAAGTGTAGAACTACATTAGTGCCGTAGCGTTGGAGGAAGGGGAGAAAGAGAGCAGGAACAAGCTACACTAAAAAGCTTAAAATAAAAATTCTTTTCAAAAAACCGACTTCAAACGCCACTACAAAGTATAAAAATAATTTTATTTTGTACACGTTTGTTGAAGTCGGGCGGGCTTAACTAGAAACGATGAAATCGATGCGCGACGCTTATCTTATGGTGATATATAAGAGACACGCTTATTGAAATCGGGCGAGCATCGCGTATCGGTTTCATCGTTTCTATTTAAGCCGCCCGACTTCAACAAACGTGTACAAAATAAAATTATTTTTATACTTTGTAGTGGCGTTTGAAGTCGGTTTTTTGAAAAGAATTTTTATTATAATACATTAACTCTAAAGGGAAACTACTTAAAATTTACCTGCGCCTTGCTTGTCAAGATATAGATTTATTTATGGTGCTCGCGTAAGTATATTTCCTTTCTACTCCGTGTTACTCGTAAATTATGCAACAACTTATCCAATTTTCAATGCATGCCAAGTCTATAAAGAACTTAGTAGCAATGTGATTTATTTTACCAGTGCGGGTTGTCGGCTTTGGCTATTTCTAACGTTTTGGTTGAGTAATATCTTGATTGAACAAAAATATCTTTTTCGTTGAATAGCTTAAAAAAACTTTCGTAACAGTTTGTTGTTGCGTTAAGGTTAGGTATTTACTAATAGCTCAGGACATTTTTTTTCCGAGATACTGATACTATCCTAATCATTAAGAAAATTTAACCTCGAACGCGCCACATTTAATCTGATTCCTATTTGAGGTGACCAATGAAATGATCAATGTAAATTGGTAAACATGGTTTATTAACAGCCCATATCCTATCAATTTTTTAAATAAATAAATACATAATACTATATGTGTTTATGGGTCGTCAGATTTCCAAAACAAAAACAGTTTACACACAAATCTTTTTATTTTTTATTTCTTCAGAGAGTTTAAAACAGATTCTAAAGCGATGTACGGAAGCTCAGGTACCTAGTTTAAATCAGCTAAAACTTTATTACTAGGCTACGTTTAGGTTTCTGATAAGTTCTCAGTATGTATAGTTCTTGCAATTCATTAGGGCGCGTGAGCTTTACTTGTGGTTACGTCGTGTACACATGCACATTGCATAAGTGTGCGTGCCAGTCAGGAGCCGAGGTGGGAGCGGTCAGATGTCAGCAAGCTCTCGCTCATACTTATACAGATGCGACACACACACACAACCATGAGCCACGCGCCGCGCGTTGTGAATTACTAGAACAATTTGTATGAGAATAAAACTCTTTAATGTGGTTAAATTACCGCAAATTTTCGTCCAAAAATATTCCTCAACTGACACTTAAAGATAGACAGCTATCCACTATCGTGTTCGGGATCCGTTAAGAGTTACTCGAGATGCGTCGATATCTCAGGGTGGCGATACATCACTTAAGACGACAGCGCATAAATCCACGGCGGCTGTCTTCTCGTTATTTGTAGTCGCCACGTGAACCACCAGTTTCGGGTGAATATTAACGATATCTCCAATTTTCCGCAAGCTTACTCCCGTCGCAATTTCCCGCCAATTGAGCAATCGTATCACATCTCGGGGGCTGATGTCGATTTAGTTAAAAAAAATTGACTAAATATTGAATTACGATCGGTGACAGTCGGGCCCGAAAATCGTGTAAAGTTGCCTGACTGCAATGTCGAACGGAAGGGTTTTGATTTTAGCAGTAGAATGTATTTATGTCTATTAAAAAATATTCTACTGTAGCGCCTAAAATATTGAGCCGATTTTGATGAATGAGGTCAATTGTTTCGTTTTAATGACTAATTCATTTTTCAAACAAAAAAACAAATACAAAATCGGTTCATCCGTTCGGGAGCTACGATGCCACAGACAGACACACACACAGATATGTCAAAATAATAACACCCCGTCGCTTTTGCGTCGGGGTTTAAAAAGAAAACGATAGTTTGAAGTAGAGATGAATACCTAATTGTAACTAGGTAAGACATATTGCATCGTCTAGAGAGTGTATTCAAATAACTTATTTCGATACGATTTAAATTTTCATCAGAGAGCGTAAAAGTTACCGGTCTTATAAAATAATAGTCTGAGAGACGGTAGTTTTTCTATCAAATTTTAACGTATTTTCACTTGGGCCCCAATAGTAATAATTTTTTTTCTATTGTCTTTTGACTCAATCTGTCAATTTCTTTAAGTGGAGTTATTCTATTTAAGTGGAGTTTACGTGTACCTCTAGTGCACCAAGCCCCATACAAACGAAGTTTAATTATTTCCAGTCTTACGGCTCAAATTAACCTTATATCATTTTGAAATCACACATGTTTTACGGAGCAAACTTTTTTGATTCCTTCATCTTCATGAATTAAAATAAGAATCAAACTTCGTTTCTAAGCGTCGTGATCGGATGCTCTTAGTCTTAGTACCTAGTACATATGCAACATTGACTTTTAAAATATTATGGGTCAATTTTCGCCTAAAATACGGTCCTACTATATATGGTTATACTTTGAAGTTTTGCAGATAATCAAATAATAAAATATTTTTGTAATGATCACATCGTCTATTCTGAAGTATCCCAAACGCCAAATTAGAAAATGTGTAGGAGAGCGTTTTTTTTGTCCCGTTAATTTTAATTTAGACTTAATTTAGTACAGTTTTATAATTTTTGACAAAAATTTATACCTACCTCAAGTTTACCCTGTTACTTCAAGGAATACTTACTATATTTTTTATATTTTTTAAAATGCTTACTAGTATTTGCAGTATGTGTATATCGTTATATACATTATACACATACAAATTAGACGCAACTCAATTGGAGTGAAACGTTTTTCAACCCAAAAACCTTTGTCAAATTAAATACATACATAATGTAAAGTTAACTTTTCAATTGATAAGTTGTGTGGGTTGACTCTGTATTACATATGCAATACCATAATTGGACGCATATATATGCGTATATATGCGTCCAATTATGATTGCCGAATTCCTATATGGCGTTTGGGATACTTAAGAACTGAATAGACAAGTTACGAGGTAGACTTGTAAAAAAATTTACAAGAAATCTTGGGACCGTATCTTAGACTATCAGACTTCGTGTTTGAGGAAATGCTATTAATCTTATGCGAGATCGTTCAGCTTTTTTCTCTTTACGTTTTAAAAAGGAGACTCTTGAAAAGTCAGTCTCGTGTGCAGCAAAAGCTCGAGTTGCTAGAAAGTATGTTCAGAAAGATGCTGACTCCTTTAAAATGAGACTTCTAAGGTTTAAAGTAAGACATTAATTAGGCAGTAAGGCTTTTAGACTTGTTAGATGTTAATGTAGTACCTACCTCATAAAAAATCTAAGAAAATTGTTATTTTGAAACTATTTTTTAAGTTACTGCTACTAATATTTCACATGCGAAAGTGTGTGTTCTTTTTATATAGACTAGCGCTTGACTGCGATCTCACCTGATGGTAAGTGAAGATGCAGCCTAAGATGGTACGCGCTTGCCTCGAAGACGCCTATTCACTCTTGATTTGAGACACTCACATTATAGTTAGTTAGAAAAACGGAAGCCGGAAGAGCATTTCAAGTTTTTGCAGTGCGTATTAGGAAGGAAGAAGCAAAGCGCTTAGTGCGAGATCGTGGAATTTCGACCACATAGCGGTGCAGATTCGTACGATGCCTTGCGATTCGGTGGTAGAAAGGTGATGGTGGAATTAAATAGAATAGTTCTTGAGCACACTCCCCGAAATAAATCTTATAGAACACCGATAGACAAGCAACCTTGCGCCGATGTTTCACAATAAAAATTTATAATATTAGTACCTACTTATTGATTATAATTTATTATTTGATCACATAGTTCATCTTCGATATTCTTTGGTATGTAGGTACCTACTCGTACCTGTATTTCAACTAAATTGTTCTCTAACGCTTTTAACCGTGTTGCAAGCAGGTTGTTGTCCTTGCAATCGTTAGAGCCTATTCACTTGACACTAATTCAAAGCTTGCTTACAAGCCCACGGGTAAATAATTTCGCTGAATGTAAATATACATACTTATTTTGATTTAGGTTGTGTTATGTATTATTCTCTCAGACTGATTTCGTCACATACATTTATTGTTATCTCGTAATAGACATTAAAACAGCCTTTTTAACCTTGACTAGTACGTCTACTGACTACGAACACACCTCTCAAGTCATACTGTCTGGTGGGAGGCTTTGGCTGTGGCTAGTTACCACCCTACCGTCAAAGACGTGCCACCAAGCGATTTAGCGTTCCGGCACGATGGCGTGTAGAAACCGATTAGGGGTATGAGTACACTGCCATACCCCTTCCAAATTAGTCCGCTACCATCTTAGACTGCATCGTCACTTACCATCAGGTGAGATCGCAGTAAAAGACTATCTTGTCATCGAATAAAAAAAGAAACCTACCAACAAAAATAGTATCTGATCGCTGATCCTCTTTCATCAATCAATAGCTGTTTACAGCTAGACAAAGATGTCTTGGACTTTCACAGGCCTTGGTCTTGCGCCGCCTGCATCCAGCGTCTCCCTTCAACTCGACTATTACATACGCTAGAAAAAACCTGGTTTTACTATTATTATCCGTCAAACCAGATAAATCTGTATGGTACAACGTGCAACATGCGTTATGTATCGCTCTCCCTTCTCCTACTAGATAATGACAATTTTGCTCCTTATTAACATTTAATGGACTTTCGCAAAATGACGCATTCTTCTATCCAATAATGTCACTCGTTAATTAACAACTTTAGGGTCAGAGCAGTTGGACTATAATAATATAAAAAAATATTTTGAAAAAACCGACTTCAAACGCCACTTAAAAGTATAAAATAATTTTAGTTTGTACACGTATGTTGAAGTCGGGCCAGCGTCGCGCATCGGTTTCATCGTTTCTATTTAGGCCCGTCCGTCTCACGGGCTAATTCAACAAGTATACCGGCCTAATAGTATTTACGATTTAATAATTTTAGTTACTTATATTGAAGTCGGACGGGCTTAAAATATAGAAACGATGATACCATTGCGCAACGCTGGCCCGACTTCAACATACGTGTACAAACTAAAATTATTTTATACTTTTAAGTGGCGTTTGAAGTCGGTTTTTTCAAAATATTTTTTTATATTATTATTTTAAGCTTTTTAGTGTAGCTTCATGGGACCAATTCACTAGACCATTTGTTTTGCTCCTTAAAAAAAAGTATTGAAATATATTATTCCAAATAGAAATTTAGCATATGTATGTATGCTATGAAGTTTGCATGGTTAAAATCCTACACACACTCTGATCACGAGCGATTTGCTCTTATTCAATGAGGAGTTCCATCCTATATCTCCGAAGATATTCATCAGATTTTCACCAAACTTAAATGAAACCAACCTGACGATATGCCCTTTTAAATAAAAAAAAATTATTGAAATCGGTTCAGATTTGACAGAGTTATAGAGTAACATCGTCAAAAATTCGGTTAAAAAAAAATTATATTGAAATGCCGAATAGAAAAGCATTATGTATGTATGCTATGAAGAATGCATGGTTAAAATCCTACACATACTCTGATCACGAGCGATTTGCTCTTATTTATTGAGGAGTTCCGTCCTCCATCTCCGAAGATATTCATCAGATCTTCACCAAACTTAAATGGGACCAACCTGACGATATGTCCTTTCAATTAAAAAAGAAATTATTAAAATCGGTTCAGATTTGACGGAGTTATGGAGTAACATCGCCAAAAAAAAAAAAAAAAAATAAAAAAAAAAATAAAAAACAAAAAAAACATACGCGTCGAATTGAGAACCTCCTCTTTTTTTGAAGTCGGTTAAAAAATGAAATATTGGGAATGTTTTTAACTCTTGAATAATATACCAATAAAATTCGAGTTTCTTGTCAATAGGCATTCCGATTTTGAATTAACATTGAATTCCTAATTCGAGATCGAGAGCACTGTTAATTTTAAATTTAGAAAACCTATCACGATCCATCGCCTACTCACTACTAAGCAAACGTCTTCTTTCGAATGATATGGGTTTTGGTCTTAAGATTCACGCTAGCTAAGTGGGTATTTGTAGATTTTTTAAATTTATTAACTTTTAATACTCACATTTTGTATCATACTTCATAATATTCATTTTATTGTATAATATTCACACACCAGTAAGTGGTAAAATGTTAGGCTCGTTTTTCTTATATTTCATCATATTGTACCTGCATTTTGGTGAATAGATGATCTATCTATCTATCTATATATCTACATCATGGTAAACTCTAAGGCGAGCAGGTTTCTTCACGATATATTTTCTTCTATATTAAATTAAGTTAAGAGTTGTTTTTTCTGCTCTGAGTCAGTAGTTCAATGTTACCTATCAAATAAATACAAAACTATTGTTAGGTACATTTTTTTGTTTCATACAATAGAACGAAACCATCCATTAATGTCGTTAAACTATTGACAAATTAGGCAGGTTCCTGTATTAATCCAAGTTCTCATAAAGCAAAAGTAAAAAAAATACCATATTTCACCGCATAACAACCTCTTAGCCTCACAGCAAATAGGCAATTACTTTAGTTTATTTTGTACCTATATTAGGCAGTACAAAGAGTTTCATTCTTCTGGGTTCTTTAAGAAACTGATTTGTATTGTAATGTACGGGGAGGGGAGAAGTCGGCAGCACAATGTTCGGCTTTGTTGTCATAGCAGTAATAGCTCCTAAGAATCGCGTAGATTATGGAAAATGTCACAAAGGACTCTCCCTTTCGTTGCCGTTACGATGCTATAGCAAGGCTGTATAGTACATTGCTCAGCTTACCGTATATGATACTCAAAACCCCTTTGCATCTGTATTTTCATCGTTCTAAATTCAAATTCAAAATTACTTATGCCCGCGCTTCGTGCGTTTATAAAAATCTTACGGGAACTTTTTGGTGTAAAAGTAGCCTATGCCACTCTTCAGGTCCTTAAAACATCATGCCAAAAACATCGATCCGTTGATATCTTGCTGTGTGGTTGTAAGACTCAAGGCCGCGTGGTAGAGATAGCTAAAACGCTGATTCCAATTTACAATATTCCAAAAAAAAATCGGTGTTAACAGTAAACGTTCGTGTTACCACTTTCGCTAGATAAAAGCAAGAGCGGACATCGTAATCTTGTAGTTATTACTCGTAGCTTTATTGGGTTGTCACTAACACGCGTTGACCCAATCGGCGCGATTGTTATTCCTTAATCGAGATCGTGTTCATAACTGGCTTCATTTTTATTCCCAACTCTGTTGCAGTTTTCATAATGTTTACATAAGCTACTGGAAGGCTTATCCAGAAAAAATAGATACAATGTTAGAGCGTCTGTTTTGTTATTTCGAAAAAACTGTCTCCCATTTTTTATTGTACAAATAAAAAAACTGTTGATGTTGGGGAAAATATAATTATGGATTAAATACATTTTCACGGCATTGCGGATACGATCTTAACCAAGTTAAGTTTGCAACCTAGACATAAGCTACTTTTTATAACAGAAAATCAAAGAGTTTTTATTTCAAAAATCTAACCAGTGGAATAGTTAAAAACTTAAATCAACGTCATCATAACATCACAAATCATCTAGTTAAAGATAAAAAAAGAAATATGCTCACGAGTAAAAATTTTAGTCCCGATTCCGATCGTCCAATTCCAATAGCAACAAAGCACAGGTATCACAATTGCTACAATACACGCAAACTGCAGCAATCAGAGTCGTAATGATTCCTCCCCTATACGGATTATGGAGTGGTCGGAATAGGTGTCCGCATTCAAAGTTTGGCAGCAGCCAATTTAGTTTTTGTGGGGCGCCACCCAGACTGTTTGGCGCGGAGTGATTGCCTATGTATTGAGCATTTAGTGATTGATCTATTTAGGGAAATTGTTAGGTTGAACTTATTTGAGGGTAGTGAAGCCCGCTTAGTCAGGCGTAAATTGGCCTAGAATGTAGATACGCCAGCCCATAATATCAAAAGTTAATTCTGGTTATCATTGTGAAATAATTTTTATCATTTATTTTCCCACACATTTACATTATATTATTTTTAAAAATGTTTACAAAAATACATTATATAGCAACATCATCAAAAATATTATAAAATGAATGGGGTCCCACTTGCTGTGGTCCCAAGCAGCCAGTGGTCAGAGCTCCAGAGTGAGGAACCTCCTCACAATGCGTGCCGCCTCAAAGAATACCGCCTTCTGTATTCTGCCATTGATCCAAGTATACTAAGCAAAAGTTTCTTAAGGTGTTGATCGAAACTTTTCGCTATAAGACCATTGACCCAAACGACAATACAACCGTTGATTAATTATTTTTATGATTCTTATTGATTTTTATGATGAACGAAACGCTTCAATTCAACGTTTCTGATAAGAACCGCTAAGGTGTGGAACACTCTTCCAGCATCCGTGTTTCCTGCCACTGTCACCTTCAAGTCAAGAGTGAATAGGCATTTTCTAGGCAAGCGCGCTCCAACCTAGACCTCATCAGTGCTATCCAGTATTGATTGTCGTCAACTGTCAAGCGCAAGCCTATCCCGGATAAAAAAAAAAATTCAATCCTACTTTGAGTTTTTTATTTTTAGTCGCTCTTGATAGAGCGATCGTGGTGCTCACGTAGTTGTTTTGTAAACTTTTACATTAACCCTTTTTAATAACAAACATAAAAACCGCCAATCGCGGGCATCAGCTGTTCGTCTGATGCGAGCGGCGGTAATCACTTAACACCAGGTGACCCTTAAGCTTTAGCTTGCTTTTATTTTACTAGACGGGACTATCGATCGAGGCTGATGAATGATTGAAACATAGTCCCGTCACTTGGATGACTCATTATCCACGAATACACTATGGGATATTTCCCGCGAGTGTATCGGAATGTCATTAGTGGGAAGTCCACAAGTGCGGGTGACAGATTACGCTCCCATATCCCATATGCTTGTATATCCAGCCTTTATATTGATTCGTGTTGCTTATAAGTTTCTTTTGTAACCCCTAAAACGACAGGGTGCTATAAGTTTGAACTGTCTCTGTGTGTGTGTGTGTGTGTGTGTGTGTGTGTGTGTGTGTGTGTGTGTGTGTCTGGCTGTGGTATCGTAGCTCCCGAACGTTTTTTTTTTTTGAAAGGTGAATTAGTCGGGAGTATTCTTAGCTATGTTTGATGAAAATCGGTTCAAGATGGCCGCCGCCACAAAATGGCGGATTTCATTGTTTTATTTTAACGATCACTGACTATTACTATGACACTAGCTATTAGGATGTTGTAACATGTCGGTGGTATTTTAAATTTTTAATTTACACTTGTTTATACACTGTTTGTGATAAAATTATAAGTATCTGACCAAATTAATAATAACACTACTATGTAGTAATAAGTAAAGTACTAGACACTGTATGGGTTAAAACCATGGGAGTTATAAACAATAACATTGTACAGTATTTACCTAATCTTGGTAGATATTACAATTTCATATGCACGACCACAGCTGTCCCTCTTTAGGTCTTAGATCTATGTCATCAAACAAGTCGCAGGGTGTCCCTGGATTCAGGCAGCGCAAGACCGTCTTCGGTTGATAAAGAAGCAAAGAAAAAGTACTCGCATCTATAATAATTTGAGCCGTTCAACTTTTCCCGCATCACATCGGGAAAATATAAAAGACATTTCCTCAGAAAATCCGTAACTCCATTCCGAACAAGAGAGATTTGCGCCGCGATCCGCCTCCGTGCATGCACACGGGACAATCCTGAGCGAGCTTTACACTTTCCTTACTTTTCTATCTACCCGAGGCGTAAAGAAACAAGTACGCGACTGCTTATTTCAGTTTAAACTTGTTTAGTCCGATCGAACTTCTTTTATCCGGATTTAGGGTAAGCAAACGTTAGTAATTCGGAATTCTGGAGTGAAAATCGAGACTCTGTTCCGTTCAGTCGTTATATTTTCTGAATTTGAAGCCAAGTTAAGACTATCTGCTTTAAAAGTTCCGAACTTTGATTGTCTTTTAGCCGGGACTATTTGATTTTCATGTAAGAACTTTTATGGATCAGGAGTTGATGGCAGAAATAGTTAAATCAGTAGTTCACTTGCCAAAAGTTGATATTTAGTGAATCATTATAAAAACTTTTTAAATTAATTTCTTGAATATAAATTCTGGTTTCTACATGAACAATCTAAACTAGCCTGTAACTATTTTTTCCCGTCTGCTACTTTTTCAACTAACGCAAGGAGCGGAGAAGACTTTGATATCTCTTTTTTTCTTCGTTAAAAACTTTTATTTCTCTGATCAGCAGGGAGTTGGGAAGCTATTGTTGCTACTTCATGCCTCGGAGAGTACGTAAAGCTATGCTAAATGGCAGCTTATGTCACTCTCCTCAAATATCCTTAAAATTACGTCGATCCGTTGCTGCGTGATTGAAATTCAAACCAACAAAAAACACATTTTCGCATTTAAATAATATTGTTATGGACATACATAACGTTACATACCTAAAAATCAATTTGACGACCTTCTGAAAGTTATGCCGAAATCGCCACCAGCTCCCTGGCTATCAGGTAAGGCAGCTTCACAATTGCTTGCCAAGTCCTTGTAGCACGAGTCTGCAGTAAATGTGCAAGTCGGCGGTGGCTGTGCTCCGCTGACGAACCTTGTTATCGCGAATGTAATATAACATTATATTCACTACACATTGCATCTGAATATTCATATTCACATTCTTGCTCCAGCGCTTAGGCAAATCGGATTTGTATCGAAGACACTGACGTAGCGGGATCGATATAGCTTTATTTCCAATCCTTTGTTACCTTTGAAGTTTTATCTTGTACGTTTTGTAGAATAGACTTGTATTTATTAAAATCCTTTTGCACGCGACTTCTTCCGCGTTTTTAAGCCCCCGAACCATTTAGTTTTTCTGCGATAAAAGAAGCCTGTGTCACTTTCCTATTTCACATATTTGTAAGTATATGTATTTGTATGTATGAAAGGTAAAATTAATTATTTCTAAATGAATGAATTTTGTAACCTAATTGGTCTTACGTGGTTTGAAATGACCAATTCAATTATTTATTACAAAGAGCTTTTATGACAAATACCTCGTACGCATATTAAACGTAGACAGATATAAAGTTCTTGGTACCTGGTTATATTAGACCATAATAATTTCATTTACAACTTTGATACAGCGTAGATTAATAATTTTGCAAGACAAAATTGAGTTTTACGCGCAGAGACTTAAATTAAGCAACAAGTTTATAACTAATTCATTCTTGCCAAACATTGGGTGGGAGTTAATATTCGTATTTAATGAACTTAGGCGTTGCGACGCGCTATGCATACGATTAGCATCAACCAAGTGCATCTCTTGCGTCATTATGTAAATTTAACACCAACATTGCTCTTAGGCGTTATTTTGACGGTGTTCGCGTAAAACAAATATAAGTTGCGCAAACTTAGAAAGTAACAGTGAAACGTGCCATATGCTCTGAAATAGAAAACATCTTCGCCAACGCTGTGTCGGTGCCTTCTTACTTAGCATTTAGTGGGCGTTCGAATATGCGTGTTAACTCTCAACTGTTAGCTCATCGATCTATAAAAGTACTAGATATGCGTCCCAATCCAAAACTTTTATTAAGTCTCTAAATTAATGAGAAATATGCATATTATATACATTTTACAGAAAATCAGCCAAGCTAAATTTTCCTACTCCCTGCAAGCTATTCAAAGCAAGTGGAAAGCTTGTGCTGGGGATGCTACGACGTTATAGTGCAACGGATGGAGATCAAACTGTCAATCTTACAGTTTTCAGTCCGCATCTTTAACAGTTGGGCTATTGGGGCTATCAAATTTGAAATCGTGAGATTTTTTCACGTAGGCTGTTTCACTAGCAAATTAACAAGAATTATTTATCATATCACATAATCACCCCTACCGTGGGTGAGAACTTATTTTTCACGGATACAATTTTGATAAGCGCCAGCTTATCTAGTACATTATTGATCAAAGTTATTTCTATTCTATTGTATTCATATTATTTTAGTGTAGGTTACATTTGGTTGGCGCGAATTGTTAACCAACAGTTACGCTGGCAATTATTCCTGTGGCATTGACAATGTTTCGTAACAAGCTTAATAACATTTTAAAGTCACGAACCTGTAGCTTACGATTTCAATAATGCGAGTGGAACTCCTTGTCCTATTCTTTTTTTTTTTCGTCAATGATAAAATATTTGAATTACGGTGAAAAAATTAAGTTTGAAAATGTAAACGCACTTAGACGTGTTAATCATAAAAAGCCTTTCGAACTCAACAAACAGTTAACATGGAAAAATATTGACGCTTTAACAAAAGATCTATGTATGTATGCCGTTGACCCAAGATATGGCGAAATGTCCATCCTAAATACCAGTAAATCTAAACAATTAGGTGTCTAACAGTACAGAGGTTTAGACATCAACGGTCCATTGCCAGTCACCGCGTTGCCAAACACTTGTGATGTGAGATACGAGTCAAGTCTACTTGAACGCTCCGTCGCAGACGCACGTCGCTTACTCTAGCTCGAAGGTGCTATTGCGTACTTACTTTAGTTAGTAACTTTCAGATAGTTGTTTTTTACACGTGTAACATATCGTTTCATTTAGAAATATAACGGTTTCAATTAAATTTCGAAATTTATATAAGTTTCAGAAAACAAATGATTACAAAATCGACGCGAAATATAAACGGAAAAAGATTTTGTTATAGAACGTTGCGCTCGAAAGCTTTCGATTTCATTTGCAATAAAAATGTTTTTGCTTAATAAATCTTTTTCTTGTTACAGATGTCGTCGAAAGGGATCGTGTTTTAAGTGAACAGTGAAAAATAGAACTGATATTTAGTGTCTATTGAAATGTGAGTTCTGTGCCAGTAGTGTTAAAATAGTTTTTCTCGTGAAAACTTTTCCTGATGAATTATCCAGTGTAAATATTCTATCTATTGTGACTGTTACTTACAATCATTCACCATGGAGACGGAGGAACTTACAAAACTTGTCGATGGCATTTACAAGGTAAGAAGACTTTTTAATACAATACTTATAAGTTTTCAGGCTTTCCATAATATCGAATGTAGGCACTTTCTCTTTGATTTTCTGAAGAAACTCTAACATGAAGGGAGATTAAAACTTTTGTAGACGCGTAAAGCTGGCTCGGCTTGTAAATTTTTAATACTTTTTGTATGGTAATAACAGAAGGAAGGGAAATTCCAGTATTATTATGAATGTATGGATAATCTGATATACCTGATCTATTGCTGATAAATTAATTATTTTTATTTACCTTTACCATAATTATTGTCATAAGGGAAAAGGTTATTTTTAGTCACTATCTCAAACGATAGACGTCCACTTCTGGACAAAACTGGATGGAATAATGATCAATGGTATAGGATTGATTCCATTCTTAGGCAAGGCCGAATTGCCGGTACGAAAAAAGATAAGTTGTTGTTTCGAAACCAATTAAGCATAAATTGCAAAAAAATCGACCACATTTAGCACCAATAGCAGAGTTCTTATTAATTTAATAGTGATCTATCCTGAGTCTTCGCAATAAAATTCCAATACTGTCGGTTTATAGCACGGAGTCTATAATTTTATAGCTTTATTTTCCTCTCAATAAGGTCGGTCGTACCGAGCCGGCCTTAGACTATCCCTTTCACTTGACATGATAATAACTCTAGTAGAAATCAGGGATAGCTGGTTTTTCTTATATACCTACTTAAAACATATACCTATCTAAGTTAAGTCGTGTGTTTGCATTTATCATTTTAGCATGTATAAAATATACCCACCTTTAAACAGAACAGTCATCTATAGCTCTTTATAAGATCACATTACTTCTCATATTACAAGAATCTACGTTCTTATTGCGTCTTAGATTTTGCTTCCAGTGTAGCCCAGCCTACAAATGTTATAAAAAAATTGAAATATTCACCATCAAATGTACGGAAAGCAACCCACTCCTAGAAAATCTATATATATAAAATTCAAAGTCCTGACTGACTGACTGAGATATCAACGCACAGCTTAAACTACTGAAGTTAGAAACTTGAAATTTTTACAGTTGGTTCCTTTTGTAACGTAGGCGCACACTAAGAAAGGATTATTGGAAATTCCACCCCTAAGGGGTTTAAATAGGGGATGGAAGTTTATATGAAACTCCGTCATTTTTCAAGCTGTTTCCATCAAAGTTGGTATTAGAGCTTTCAGTTTAAAAAAAAGAAGTACGTGTGTCACAGTTTTTGAAAATTCCATCCCAAAATCTAATTCCACGCGGACGAAGTCGCGGGGGCAAAAGCTAGTGTGACTATAAAAAGTGGTCATGTTACTGACTGGTTACTGAGAGCAGTATTGAGGAATATGAATTCAAATCGTAATTGGGTATGTGACTATTGGAAAATTGTAGATATACATTAATTACAATCAAAAATGTAAAATGTAAGATTAATATTTGTACAAACAGAAAATAAATCGATCAAGACACAAATAAGTTATATGCTGTTTTACTGAAACTGTATCCGTCTCTTTCTAAAACGAAATTTTGTTTGGAGGTAGGTACTAAATCGTGACCGCAGGTTGCAATAGTGCTCTCTTTTTCTAACAGGAAATTTAAAAGCTCAATTTTTTCGAGACTAGCAGTTAAGATATTAAAAAAAGAAAAGTGACAAATAATATTGAAAACGTTTATTTTAAATATATTAAAAGAATTTAGTCAAATACCCAATTATAGAACCAGCAAATAAAACTAATCTATACCTGCTACTAATTTTATGGATATAATATATTATAGGTTAAGAAAATAGCTTTGTATACTTTTTTAACCTTTTCACTGGTCAATGGTCAAGCACTGAAACACTGATTTTGACAAAATTAGGAATTACAGATAAGTGAATAATTTGTATCCTGGAAAATCAAAAAAAACAAACTATTTTTCGCGACATCAGCTACTTGCTAAACAAATATTATAGAATACAGAAAAGAACAAAGACCGAAATGAATAGGATACCTACTTAAGTAGGTTTACACATACATTACAAAAAAAGCCTTATATTTTTACCTGTACAAATGGCACGCAGCAGGCACTTAAAAACCTGTTTAATTTTTAATGGTATTGTAGTAGACACACAACTATTACTTGATCCGTTTACGACTGCGACCTTTAGCGTAACAAGGGGTCTGTAGACTCTAGAAAAGTGAAAACACTATACTCAAGCGGATGTTCCAGCACCTGCCTCAAATGTCAAGGTCAGGCGGTCACACAACGTCTCCACACCATACGATTTCTCTAACTCGTTTTGGTGTTTATATTCATGTTTATCGACATTCCGTATGGGGTCAGAGATTTCGACTTTCTGATTGTTTTCTCTGGAGGGAAATATTTTCTATTGTTTAAGTTCTATATCTTTTTAACCGACCTCCAAAAAAGGAGGAGGTTCCCAATTCGTCGGAATCTTTTTTTTAATGTATGTTCCCCGATTACTCGAAGACGCCTGGATCAATTTGGAAAATTCTTTTTTTGTTTGAAAGGGTGTGTATTTCCCAGGTCATCACGTCAAGATCTAATGATGGGATTCTGGAGAAATCGAGGCAAATCTTCAAATTTTATAGGCCCAATTGATATACTTTGTAGTGGCGTTTGAGTCGGCTTTGTAAAAAAAAATTTTAAGTTTATATTATTACAACCCGACAAAAAAAAACACACTTTCAAATTTACAATATAAGATCTCTCTTTGCCACACAAAGTTAAATTAACCCAATTATAGATCTATTTAATGATTATTGCAACTTAAATAGCTTAAGAAAGTATTGCATAAACACAATATCATATACCTTCAGCATTAATGCAGTATAAGGCAATTAAAAGAAACTCTTCGATTAATAAAGGAATTTCTTTTACAATCGTGTAACAATACTGAGTGTGTTATCTCTTCGAACTTTTACTTCTCTCTTCAATGAACTAGAACCTAGTTAGTATTCGTATTGCTAACCAAACAAGTCAATGTGTTTATTCAGTCCTCAGGCATCAGGCTTACAATTCATCACGTGCCCTGCGCCTAAAGAAAAGCAAACCACTCACAGAGACCAAACAAACCTACTTCTCAAGCCCCAATACCTTTAAGTCCCTAAATCTTTTTCTGATAGAAACAAAATTCCTTTAGACTTTAATGGAAATTGGAAATAGGCTTTTATGTAAAACTAGATTTTAACCACGGCTTCGCTCCCTTCATCTATAAAAGGTTAATCCTAAGTGATGATCTTTTTTTTTATCCTATATAATCCTATACATTTTATCCTATATATAAAATCCTGATTTTTCAAAAAAAAATGTGTCTAAAGGTTCTACAAGAGGTCAAATCTAAGTTTTTTGAAAATAGTACTTAAATTCTTATGTGGGTTTTACATTTAAAGTAAAGTAGTTTTCTTAGAGCATGAAATAGCGATTTTTCTCTACATTCTAGTAAAAACTACTAAACTTCTGTTTCGGTTAAACATTGTTCTAGGAAAGAAAAAGGAAATCGACGAATAAACGACTTTTCCTACCTCTGGTTGAAATGTTCCTTATCGATAAAAATCTCCACACGCAAAGTGTTAAGTTCTTAACCCTTTTCTTATAGAAAGAAGAAATACCTTTGATAAAACACTTACAGACCTTTCATTTATCTTCTAATGTGGATACCTTCGATTTCGAAGGAGGATATTAAAATAGACTTTTTTAGATTTGTCTTCGTAACTGACAATTTTTATCTAAAAATTTCAAAATGATGCCTATTTTTGTATGTTAATTAAGATATTGCGTTAGGTATGTACATTTCAACCTGAGTTAAAAACCATTTAATAATTCTATTACCTATCAAAAAAAAAAAAAACATTACTTACCTAGTCAATCATCAATAAAAATTTTATATATTTAATTTTAAATTCTACTTAACTGAAATCTTATATATTTAAAACAAAATCTTAAAGCTAAATTAAAAAAAAATCGTCTACATAAATCACTACAACGTGGAAATGTGCCCATAATGCTGGTTACGTTACGCTGAATGGCCAAACTTTTATATTGGTCGAGGTAATGATAATTTACTTTAATAAGAGCAGTAGGTATTAAATATATTACTATTTTTGAATTGAATCATTTAATTACCATAAATTATACCTCCATGTTGAAGTTTTTTAAATTGAGCTAAAAATTAATTATGAAGATTCTATATTTACGAATTCACCAACCCAACATACCTATGTATTATTATTTTTTGCATGGTTTTGATTATGAATTTTTACGATTCTGATAGGTGCATTACATAGGTACATTGTTCATTATTTTTATAGTTTTTTTTATAAATTATTTATTTTAAGAACTATGCGTATAAACTGGAATGGCAGTTCATTAAATATAAAATTATTGTTACATATTTTTAAATGTTGGAAAAATACATAATTATTGTTAGTTAACCAGCTCAAAATTTGTAAATTCATGATTTAGTATAAAATTTAGAACATGAAAGTTTGTATTCAAAGAGTTCCATGTTACAAGTTTTCAGCACCGTTTCCTTCATAATAAAGTTTTCGACGTTTGCTTACCTACAGTTGTAACAAAATTTCGTAACTATTTTGTAGATACAACTAAGATACAACTTTTTATAGGTCAAAATTGTATTGTATCGCTATCATTTTATTTTCAATAATAAGTTCAATGATTTGTACAAAATAATTACTGAGTAGTTATTTATTTAACACTAGCTGATGCCCGCAACTTCTTTCGCGTGGATTGAGGTATTTTGACTCCCACGAGAACTCTCTTATTTTCCTGGATAAAGAGTAGCCTATGTGTTATTCCAGACAATAATCTATCTCTGTGCTATTTCACCCAAATCTGTTCAGACGTTGCGGTATGATTGAGTAACAAACAAACATCCATCCATCTATACATCCAAACTTTCGCATTTACGAGTATAATATTAATAGGACTACAATAGTTTTTTAAAAATCCTAATCCTAATCTAATTCACGAAAGTAGGTGATGGGTATACTAGGTATAAAAGAGCATCCCATTAAGAATGTAAATTGTAGTAATATTATTTACGTGACTAACTAGGTCGAATGCCATGAGCCTAATCAAATGATCTCGATACAGGGCCGAATGTACGGTAATCGCATCAGCACATTTAAAATTGCATTAACGTTTCACAGGTTTCTGTATCCAATAATATTCTGACTGTATCCGGTTTCAGCGGCGGCTATAAGTTTGTTTGGAAAAATATCCATCTTCTGGCATCAATACCTAACGAATTTTGTACTTCAATACGGAAGTTTATCGTGAATGTTATACCTGTTATAATATATTGTGGTAGGTATCCAACATGACAGTCCCTCAACTGGGGCAGACGACATTAAACTGTCGCAGACAGCCTCTCTACTCTAGT
Organism: Hipparchia sbordonii; assembly: GCA_038048805.1. NCBI lineage: Eukaryota > Metazoa > Arthropoda > Insecta > Lepidoptera > Nymphalidae > Hipparchia > Hipparchia sbordonii. Next base: position 8,004,919 of record CM076109.1, on the reverse strand, counting down.
GGCGCAAGACCGAGACATGTAACAGGTGCTCCCTATATACGAAGAAGAATGCCGGAAATTATGACAAACATACCTACCTACAAATAAAATATAGAAAAAATCTAGCTGAAATTTCGGAAATATGTAATTAAGAAAATAACCGTTTACTCTAGTTTTCGTTTCGTTTATTCCGTCTATTATAGTTTTAGCAATTTATCCCAAGCTTATACTAACTTATACTACTCAATTGATAGTTTAAAAATATTGTGGCAATAGTCCTTTGTGTCCTTAATTATCAGCTTTATAAATGTTCAAGTAGGTACATACCTATCTAGAATTGAAAATAAATATGTACTTACTGGAATATTATGTTTGTTTTCTTTTAAGAAAGTTTTTGTCTCTTTTAGAGAAATGTCGTGTAGGGAGTATTAAAGGGATATTACAAGTTGTATAAGTATTTAATTCTGCTTTCTCTGGACGGTTGCCAGATGCTTTGCTCTAGGGGCGTATATAAATGCAATTGTCTTTTAGAAATGTCTAGTTTGCTATTATGCAGATTCTTTGACAAGCATTTATACAAGAGCTTTTCTTTATGAGTTCAATTTTAAGGGATGATAGCTTAAGAAGAAACCTTACGATAAGATATCCTTACGATATTATAAATGCGAAAGTGTTTGGTGATTCTTCAATTATGCAGCAATGGAACAACGTTGTAGTTTTTGCATGGTACACCCATACAAAAATCACGTTGACCTGTTAAGGACTGATGCTCAGATCTATAAAGCGTGCTCTGATTCAACTCAGACTTTAGATAGAGGTTAAAACGAGACACAAATAAGCTCTAACATAAATCTGTCTCGTTTTAACTCTGTCTTGAGTCTCAGCCGAGTGAGAGTGCGATTTATAGATTTTAACATGCATTGGATTTGTGTACCTGCGTATGCATTTTTGCATTTTTGAAGCTTTATTGTGGAAGCACTGTATAGTGTATACATAGCATAGCTTTGTAAAAAAAAATTTTTTTTGAAAAGAGCAACTGCTGAGTTTCTTGCCGGCTCTTCTCAGCAGAATCTGCATTCCGAACCGGTGGTAGATTTATGACGTGTCATAAGAGCTACAAGTTAGCCTACATGAAATAAATAAATTTTGAATTTGAATTTAACCTAAGAGACCTAATAGATTTATAAATACATATCAAAAATTCCGGGGCCGGCGGGATTCGAACCCACATCTCTCTGGGAATCGCGCCCGAGTGTGTTATCCGTTACACCACGGCGAACCACACGTCAGCCACGAAATTAGTGATTAGATCGACAACTGTTATGTGTCGCTACTAGATGTCGCTAACAGTTGCTATAAAACTGATTGAAAAAGTAGATACATATCGTGTGGACGTGTGGTTCGCCGTGGTGTAACGGATAACACACTCGGGCGCGATTCCCAGAGAGATGTGGGTTCGAATCCCGCCGGCCCCGGAATTTTTAATATGTATTTATAAATCTATTAGGTTATTTCCTTTAAGTGTAGGTTAACACTTCAATAAAAAATTAAAAAATAACCTAAGAGAGTGATATAGGCTACCTTTTATCCCAGAAAAACAGAGATATCTCGTGGGATTTTTAAAAATTCCACGCAGACGTAGTTGCGGGCAAAAACTAATTTAGTAATAAAATTATTGTAATGTATATTTCATGTTATTATCTAGATATAATTATAGTGCCTACATACGCATTTAAACATAACTCGTTTTATAGCAGATACTTAAACTGAGGTGTTATTAAGGGACCCATAATGAAACAAACCGTATTTAATGTTTTGTATACAGTGAGAAGGGAAATTTTATTGCGTTATTCATTTTAATATCTTTGGGAACATAAAAGGTGTCCATTCAATTTCCTCCAACGAAATATTTCAATACACCTTTCGCTGTTTTTTAATTGAAACTGTCAGAGGTATAAATCGAAAGTCAAAAAATATTTTATGAAAGACTAACTGATGCTCATGTTTCGCCAGCGAGGTTTTAGGTTTTTCAAAAATCCATTAGGAACAGCATTGTTATGTTGTGTACAAAGAATATACAGACCAGATGATCTTGCTCCGCTCCACCCAGTAATCGTTGATAACTCTGCACTCGAAATTGTAGACGAGTATACATACCTGGGACACACAGTCCAGCTAGGTAGGTCCAATTTCGAGAAAGAGATCAACCGCCGAATTCAACTCAGCTTTTGGGAAGCTTAGAGATGTCTTTTCGTCCAAAATTCCTCAGTGCCTGAAGACTAAAGTCTTCGAACAGTGCGTGTTGCCAGTGATGACTTACGGATCCGAAACATGGTCGCTAACTATGGGCCTCATAAGAAGGCTCAGGATCACTCAGCGGGCGATGGAGAGAGCTATGCTCGGAGTATCCCTGCGAGATCAAATCAGAAATGAGGAGATCCGTAGGAGAACCAAAGTCACCGACATAGCTCTGCGAGTTGCGAACCTGAAGTGGAAATGGGCGGGGCACATAGTTCGAAGAGCTGATGGTCGATGGGGTCCCAAGGTGCTGGAGTGGCGACCCCGCACCGGGAAGCGCAGTGTTGGCAGACCCCCCACTAGGTGGACAGACGACATCAAACGAGTCGCAGGGAGCCGCTGGATTCAGGCGGCGCAAGACCGAGGCTTGTGGAGGTCCATGCAGGAGACTTATGTCCAGCAGTGGACGTCCATTAGTTGATGAAGAAGAAGAAGAAGAAGATGATCTTTGGTTGTGTACAAGTAATCATAATAACATGACCTTAACATGATTATAGATAGATAATAATTATTAACCGAATCCAAAGGAGGAGGTTCTTAATTTGGCCGGTAATTTTTTATAGATTACATTATGTAGGATCAATTAAAAATATTTAGTACCTATGAAACGAGGGCTGGCAAGAAACTAATCAGTTGTTATTTTCAAAAGACAAAAAAGAATGTTTAATATCTGTAATTACTTATAATTTTGATTTAAGCTCAAGTTAAATTGATAGGTATTTCTTGTTCTATATTAAGTATAATTTTTTTCATTACTGTAGGTAGGTACAGTCGAATCTGCATAAAGAATACCGAATTAAATCATAACATTATTTTATTAACTATTGATTCATGTTTAAATTATCAATAGACTTTATATTATAAATTTTTCCTTGAACTTTATACTTTCCAACTTGTTTCGTTCTAAATTATTGTACGCACTTTGATAAATATACGCTAAGTGACAACCACATTAACATAACAGGCATATATGTGAATGGAATTTAAATAAATAATATCTACATATAAGAGCAACTGAGAAACTGGCAAGCAACAGTGAAATTGTCCATAAAATCTTAATCTCTCAAATAAAGAATTGGCTTATTTTATCTAAAAAACGCCTTTCAAAACGAAATATATCTTAGTGTTCCTTGCTAATAGGTACCTATTATGGAGTGTGTTTTTGTTGGTTTGTCCTTCGATTACACAGCACTGAAGCAACAATCGACGTGATTTTTGAATGGGTATAGTTGAGAACATGGAGAGTCCAATTTTTTATTTCGACGAAATCCCGCGCAAAAGCTAGTGAGGACTTAATTTAAAACGTCTTTATACGCCACAATTAAATTGTACAAAAGAATGTCAAGGTTGCGGCTGCGCTGAGATATGCGGCACATTCGTCTTTGTTGCGATATCGTGCAAGACATCGCAATTGACGTTATTAGACCATTTTAAAACAACCTACAGAGTCACACAGAAGTGTTGCATCTCGCAGGTCTACGTTCACTGGTCCGTATATACAGTTTCCTTGCCCGAATGAGATTGCTCCACGACATTAAGCCAGCCTAATGTAAATTTTCGTCGTTACGCTGTGTCTGTTTGCTCTCAGTTTTACTCGTAGTGCGGCCCATTGCGTGATTTCCTCCGGTCATGGAAGAAATATACGTTCGCTTCGAATAAGTAGGTTACTTAGGATATTGCGTTCGGGCCCTTAATACCCTCGATTATCTGTATTGCGTACAGTGTAACGTCTTCATTATTATGCTTTTAGGGTTGAAAAATTTGGAACGCGTGATCTGATGGGATTAAACCCACACTAGATGCCGTCTAGTGGTCGCCATATTGAATTTTGATTACTGTCACTTCTTTAGTGATACTCTCAAGATTATTCGATCGAGAGATCGATTGACGAATTTCAAAATCAGTCCACGCGGTCTCCAGAGCTTCACATACATACATACATATACTGATAAACACATTACCCTCCTTAGCGTGCTGCAATCGGTTAAAAATGCGAAAGGCGTACGATCTAAATCGCAATCAAATTCTTAACAAGAGGTAGGTACAAACGAAATCGCGATCAAATCAAATTGGTGTCACATAACAGAGGGGAAATGAAAAAGCTAAAACGAATGGCCCCTGCGTGGTGGCTCGATGCAAAGCTGATACTAAGAAGGCCGTAATCTACATACGCGATGCGTGCGCGGACTGAATCATAATAGAAACATTACGTATATACGGAATTCTTGTAGCGAGCTCGGTACCTAAAATATTCAAAATATTTTCTAAAGTACCACGGTTTCTTTCATGTACTCTGATTTTTTATTAAAAAAAAATTAGGTATAGTTGAGGACCTAGAATGTGACGTAGACGGAGCTAGAGTCCGACTCGCATCTGCCCGGTTATTTAGTAAATAACGTATCTTAAACAATTCTCTTGAAGTTCTCGCCGAAAAAGGTAACATTTTATGACAGTCCCTTACGCGCTATAAACAAGTTTATTCCAAAGTCGGCGATGTGAAGGAGCTAGTTTTCCAGCTGAATTACAGAGAGTACATGTCGAGAGGTGAACTAGAGTTGACTGTAGTGTCCCGGGATATCCATTGTTATTCAAATAAGGCCCCGATTCGCCCCAGCGCTGCGGGACTAGATAGGAACCATACAAGTGCCTCTTGAATTAGTTTCCACTGATTATTTTAGGAGGAAAGCGTTTTCCTTTCAGAGAAATTTGGAATTTAGTGAGTCCTGTTAATAATGGTTTCAGTGAATGAAGAATCCTCTTGTTAACCAAACCATTATTGATAGTTAAACTTTGTTATTACTTACTTTGATACAAAGGCCTGTAGCAGATCTCCACTGCGAAATAAATGTTGCGGAACCGCTGAAGCTCTGACAAGATTTGATTATTTTGTAATAGGGATATGGGTATTGTGGTAGGTACATAAGATTTTAAAAATGTAACCTTAATTTTTTTTCTATGCTTTTAAAACGCTCTCCTGTAAAATCAATTTTTTGCAGATTGTGCGTTTCATGTCAGAAACGTAGTTACGTTCTAACGCAGGTATTGGGCTATGAATACTTCTGTTTCCCACGTGATTTTGATGATGTTCTCAGCAAGTCTGCGTTGAGAAAAAAATATAGAAAAACTGATCGAGAAAATGGAAGAACTAGCGTCTAAGTACAAGGCTGAAACTACAAGGAAGGACAAAGAGAAAGACACTCATAGTCAGGAAAGGGCATTCCAAACCAGTAGTAGTTTCACTCCACGATTTAAAAGCTTGTGTTTGAATAAAAAAACCTTTCTATTATTTTTTTTTTTTTGTATTATTGTAATAACCATACTTTTAATCTCAGATTTGTTGCTTATTGCTTATAAAATACTTAGCTATTACTTTTAGAAATCTTATTATGCCGTAATGTTTTGTTTCACAACATCAATGAAAGTTACCCTACCTACTGATATTATTTATCGTTCACACAATCACGAAATGTAACAATAATGTTTATTGTAGGGAGCTATTCAACGACAGTTGCGGTAAGGTTAGCCGCCTAATAATTTTAATAGCATTGCTTTTTAAATTAGAGGCAAATTGGTTGGTCACATAATGTGTAATTTGGTTAAGCGTGTTCGATACTGGCGGAGATTTGTTGTAAAAAACAGTGAAAAATGATTGCAAGGTCATCACCATCACCATAATCTGAGCTCTACAGCCCTGGCAGTGTTGCCATATCTCAAACCAACAAATCTGTATAAAATCTGTATGAGATCTAAAGTCGGTGGTAATTTATTGGAAGAACCAAGTTTTTTAATGGAAAAGGAAACATATATCTATACAAATATGAATAACTAGTGGATTTAGTTTTTAATAATCCCGCGGGAACTCTGTGATTTTCCGGGATAAAAAGTAGCCAATGTTACTCTCCCGGTCCTCGACTATACCCATACAAAAAATAAAGTCGATCCGTTGCTGTGTTACGGCGTGATTGAAGAACAAACCAACACACTTTCACATTTATAATATTAGTAAGGAAGTAAGGATTCTATATGTATTTCTTTTTTATGTATTTGTATATGTATGTATATGGAAATGGTACATAATATATACCATCGAACCATTGACCTTACAGTTTTCAGTCCGCACATTATCCGTTGGGTTATTGAGGCTTAATCTATTCATTGTTCATACTTCATAGGGTTGATTCCAGTCACGTCAAAGTTACTTACATTCTACTTAAGTAACATATCCGTGACTCCTCTCGGAAGTGTGGAAGTAATGAGGAATTCGTGAAGTCTATTTCTTAGATAAAACGGCCACTCTGACCCGGCTGAAATCAAAGCTAGCCACAATACACGGAAAATCCGGGACGGAATAATAAATAACTTATCGCAGCTTAGTGGAACCATTGACTTTTGTATCTAAGTTTGATTGCTTTTAATTCCTGTATAATAAAGAAACTATTTATAGGTAAAAACGATTTTTATGTAACTTCGTTTTTTAATTTTTCATACTTTTTGTTTTGTATTTATTTAATCGAATCATGGACCCAATGAGTGACATTAAACTAATTCATTAGTAGCTATATCGAAAATTAAACCGACTTCAATATACCGAAATAAGAAATAACTGAATAATTATCATGGATCTACTGAACCAATTTTGATGAAATCTTTACTGTTCCCTACGTTGAACTAAATGTAAGCAAATAAAATGATAACTTCGTTTTTTAAAGTCGGTTAAAAATAAAATTTATCACAGATTCGCTTTAAGTTGGCAGCCCTACTGACGAATGAAATTTAAATATCCCAGTTCACAAGCCTTAAGCGTTCCATCTCTATCAAGTTACATTGCATATTTTAGGACCTCGAAAGATGTTTGCCGAGAAGTTTCCAAAGATGCTGACTCTTTGGAAAGTTGCATATCGGACTTTAATATCTTTAACGACTTGGCTTTTCACTTTTTGTATTATGAATGTTAATTTAATCACTTTTGGATCTTTAAGCAGAGATCGAGCTGTGGTTGTGGAATCTTTGGTAAAAATCTCGCTGCAAGATGTAAAGACGCGTTCACATCAATTTCGCGTTATTTTTCGCGTTGTGAAATTAAGGTCAAAATCAGATGTTAATGTAGACTCTTTTTCAGCTACAACACACTCGCCGAACACGATACACAACATCATAATATGGCCTAAACAATAAAAACTCATGTTGTCATTGCTACTAACCCTATTCGGGGTGTTTCGTAATTAATGATATAATATGTAAACGTAAAAATTCTTTTTACAAAACCGACTTTAACCGCCACTACAAAGCATGTCAATTTTGCTTATAAAATTTGAAGAGTTCCCTCGACTTCTCCAGGATCCCATCATCAGATCCTGACCTGATGACAATGGACCACCTGGGAAGTATGCCCTTTCAAACAAAAAAAGTGTTTTCCAAATCGATCCGGACGGGGAACATACCTACATAAAAAAAAAAGATTCCGACGAATAGAGACCTCCTTTTTTGGAAGTAGCTTAAAAAGTGCTTAAAGTAAGTTTAATTTAAGTACGGAAATTTTTTAATTGCGAAAACTTGCTAGAACATCATTATTATTTTAAAAGGAATTTAGGTACCTATACTACTTGCAAGTACCTAGTATAAGTACCAGTTATTAATTCCATAGTTATCAATTTTGTGAGCTGTTGGTTATAATAACACTTAATTTAAAAAAAAACTGTAGTCCATAGAGGTAATGATAAACTTCAGTCCACCTATGTTTTGTTAAAATGACACGGGTTTAGAACACGAGAGGTGAAAAAGATCTTTTACTCTCCTAAATGCATAGAGATACTTGTTCCTAACCTTAGATTTAAAAGAGCGGTCACGTTGTGGCCATTAGGGTACGGAACTCGTGCTCCAGTGTGCGCCGGGCGTGTCGAGCAAGTTACCGGCGATTGTCAAAAGGCACCGTATGAACGTATGAATCCTATCCAGCAAATGAAATTCGTTACAACCTTCAAGATTTAATACGATAAGATACCGTACTTTACGGTGTACGGTTGCTTTGTTACACTCGAACCCCTATTTTGATTCCCGTTTTTATTTGCTTCTATTTTCTTTGGGCGTGTATATATCTTTATTATAAAAGTAGCTGATGCCCGCGACTTCGTCCGCGTGGTTTTAGTTTTGAAAATCGCGCGGGAAGTCTTTGATTGTTTGACATAAGTAGTAGTCTATGTCACTCTCCATGTCATCAACTCTGTTTTAAGATGATTGGAGTACATTCTAACAAACCAACAAACAAACACACTTTCGCATTCATAATATTAGTAGGGTAGGTATATTCTTTAAAACAATGAATCCATATAGCTTAGTCCAGTCCGTCTGTCTGTCTATCCTTTTTATTGGAAAATTATAATAGCTAGAAAGTTGGCACAGTACAGTATAGAAAAATCTTATTGTACTAAAAGGTTTTAAGGTTTTTAAGAGATTAACTTTTTTAGATAAATAATTTTTTATTTTTTTATTTTTTAAACGGCCAAAAAATTACAGAACCATTATGTTAAATTCCTATACTATTATTACAAATACATAACTATTTCTAAAATTAAAACTAATATAAATCTAAAACCTCATCGATATCACCGCAGCGCGGCATAGTACCCAAGATGCTGGCAGCATTGCCCCTTTGAATGGCCAAACTAATTTTTTGGCCAAGATAGCTGCCAGCTAAATAAATTAAGTTACAGTTGAAAAAATATAGGTAAGACACTCTTGATATTTTGAAATCACTGAGGTTTCTAAAACTTTTGACAACAAGTTTTTGAAAAAAAAAAAAGTATAAATATTCGGTCGTTATGAGTTTCGACCCAGAAAATATTATAATGAAACGAAAATTTAACTACAATTTTTTTTCTTCGAGGTATATTAATTAATATTATTTATTTTTAATTAATAATTCAAAGGTTTGAAGTAGACTACTCACTTGCATTCATTTGCAAAGTTAACAAGCTCATTAAAATTGATTCCTTATTTAAGTAGTTTCTTTGATAATACACCAGTACTGTTACAATAGGCTCAAGGCTGCACTTACTACTCAACGAAGATGGAAAAATATGAAGCCATTATTTTGCACTCATAAAACGGAAAGACGTTTGACTGTATCGAAAACGAGATACACAACAATATTATGTAAAAAGAACGAAAAAAGTCTTTAGATTGGTAACAAAATTGATTACGTAAAGAACGAGTTTTATATAAATTAATTTTAAAGTTCTAGTCACTTAGCAGGCGACGCGATGGAGAGAGATTCGAAGTCGGTGTTTCGCTATATCCTTTTGTTGGAATCGTATAGGTATACCGGAAAATGCTGTGGGTGTTTGTGTATGTGTTGCAGGCTGTGTGGGCAGACACCTACTATGAGGACAAACGAAACAGGAAAGGCGCAAAACCGAGGCGAAAATTCTCTACAATAGTCTTACTTTTCTTTAATATAATATAGACTAGCACTTGACTTCAATTACACCTTATGATAAGTGAAAATGCAGCCTAAGATGGAACGCGCATCGTATGTAGGTCCCTCAGTGAACATCTACTGACTGATGAAAAAGAAGATTTTAAAGACTTGGACTTACACAACGCGGAACGGAAACTTCAAACACGGTTAGAAGATGTAACACTAGATATTGCATGAGGTAGTTCAGTAGATGATCCGAATTCTTTTACGCCCTATACAAAAGAAATTTTATTCTTAGTCTTAGTGGAATATATACTTAGAAAATTTATTGATACGCTTTGGAAACTACATGGACTCAATGATGTGAATATTTGAGAACTTTGGAACGTTATAGTGGTTACGGAAATCTGCCAGTTACAAATAGGTAAATAAATTGCTTTCAGTAACATGTCTATAAAACTTCATTGGCTTTGTTTCGTATTTAGATAAGAATCAAAACTTCGTTTGTAAGGGGGCGCCGAAGAAAATCTTCCTTTAAAGAGAAAAATTGCTTACTGCGATTTTGTTGAAGGAGAAACGTATAAAGTAGAATATGTAACATTAAATCTATATGACAGCTATTAGGACACTTGAATGGCGGTCGCTGGCTCGTTACAAAACGAATTCAGACTGAGGTTATATTTTGTTGGCGCTTTTTTAACTGACATTTTCTTTGTGTTTTGACGCGGTGGTCTCTGTTATATTAAGTACGGGCAATATTTTTCTCAGTATGTTGTCCTTTGTAATATTGTGTTTAATGAGAGCTTTTTATGTGTAACACTCTCTGTAGAACGTGTTATTTTCAGAAATTTTCCCTTTAGACCCTTGGAGGGTATAATATCCTCCAAGTTTAGACCCATAGGTTATTTTTAAGTACGTTAGTGTATAGAAATTAGTTGACGCCCACGACTTTATCGATAGATTTCAGAACGGCTGAACGGGTTTTTACGAGACTTTCACTGGCAGTTAGAGAATTATATAAGGTGTAACTTAGACTACATTTTTTATCTCGGAAATAATTAGGATTCGTTTTTAAAAAAAACTTGATAATAGGAACAATATTAGGATCTTACCGCTGAATTGATCTTAGCGGACACAGAAATAGATTGCAATTCGGAGATGGGCATTGGCCACTTTTTAACCCAGGTAGTCAACAGTCCAAAAAGATAATTAAACCTAAATACGCGTGGATGAAGCCGGTGACACCATGTACCAAATGTTTTGAGAATGTTTCGTTTGTGTTTCCAAACTCTTCAAACTTCTGTGGTTTATAAACTTTTCGAACAAAAAAGAATACATTTGAAAATTAAAGCAATTTTCCCCATGAAGGTCAATGTTTGGAGATAAAACAAATTATTATGAGTAACCAAGTTAAGTGATTCAAAAACAAAACTTTAGTTGTAAACGTTGTTACAATTTTTGTTTGCTTTTTATCACTGAAATTCTTTTTTTTTTTTTTAGGAAATCAGGTTCTACACATACTATATTTCTACTGTAGAAAGGTTTAATGAAAACAACATCCAGTCATAAAAAAGCCCATCAAATGAGACAAAAATATTAAGCACAAAAAATATTACATGTATCATTCTCTCTGACAAACAAAATATTTTTTGCGACCCAGCAAAGGTACACAGAAGGTAATAAATTATGTTGTTATCAATCTTGACATATCCAATCACTAGCTGTCTCGAGTGTTTGCCTTTAGGGTATACCGTTTATCCTTGGTTACTACATTTTATCATAAAGCTGTAAGACTATGTTTAATGTTTCTGTTTACATTGAAAAATATTAGGACATTAGTAGTAGGAATTTCGTGTTTAATTTCTGACAGCGTAGATCGCAAAAATAGTTTTCTTTAAAATTAGGAATTCTCTCGCGATTCATAGTCATGAATTTATTGAGGTTTGCGTAAATTGTTTATGCTCTCATAGCGACAAATATTTATTTTTTCAGTCAATTGCTCACATGGATGGTGTGGCGGGAGAATCTCAAAATTTGGCAGAAAATAATCTTCACGCTTTCTTACGTCTAACGCGCATGGTGCCTGCACTTATTGGGAATCTACTTATAATCTGATTCTGAAATGTTAATTTAGGAAACAATTTTTTCTGAATCGAAAAAAATAATAATTATACACTTAGCTCAAGTCTTATATAATATGTAAAAGGTTACTGTCATTAGGCTAGGGTGCAAATCATCTTAAAGTCTGCGATGGATCTATATTTCTACATTCTCCATTCACTCATCCAGCACTTCGATTTTACCATATATTTACTCGTAGTTACCGACAGTTCCTAAACGGTAAAAATGGAACGCCGTTAAGTTGGTTTTGCTGGCCTCACCGATTAGGATTAGATTTATTGCTTTTCTCTGCGGGTTACTTGCGACTTTCGCGCTTTGAACACGATAAATCTGATTCTCATGTCTTTCAGGATTAAAAATTACTTTTATAAACTATTTACTAAAATTAGGAAAATAAATCGTTTTAATAGCTAGGTCCTTATTTAGTCAACCGTAACTAACTCATTATCTCATGATAGAGACTTCTTCTTTTTAACAACTGAAAGTTGGCCACTGTTCGGCAAAGGTCTCTTGCATGGACTTCCATAGTCTTGTTAACGAGTCGCAGCGGCTCCTTGCGACTCGTCTGATGTCTTCGAACCACCTAGTGAGGGGTCTGCCCACACTGCACTTTCCCGTACGGCGTCGCCACTCCAGCACCTTACGTGCTTCTTGGAACTATGGTGGGAGCCCACGATACGACCGAGACCTCAGTAGATATTATATGGATATCCTTAAAACATTATGAATATACATATTTATTTATCAATTTCACTGTATATGGGAAACTTGCATTTTAATTTAAGTATATAAATTGTGATGAATTCTTTTTTACCAAACAATAATTAAATAACAAAAAAGAAATGAAGAGCAGACAATAATCATATCTCAACCACAAACATATAAGTATATGTTTGTGATATATTATGACAAAATTACAGAGTTTATATAATTGTGTTCCGCTAGGCATGGTTTCAAATTCTATGCCATGTCATGTAAGGAGTAGCCACGTCTTTTAAAATGTGATTATCAAACGAACAGTCGTAAGAAGGCATCAATAATAATAATATTTTTAATGAGCTTGTTATCAATACATTCGCAAATGAACGCAGACAACTTGAGAAGCATTCTTCAAAGAGCCTTTGAGTCCTAGTTGCAGCACTTCACCGGTCACAGACTGTGGGAAATTAAATGAAATATCGCTCCATGAAATTGTAGAGAGCGAATAATAATTATGTATGTAGATCTTATAAATCGTAGGTTGTTTAATGCAATTAACCAATTATTTATTATTATAAAAAGATACAAAGATGTAAATGTTAGGCCACCCAAAGTGCTGAAATGACCTCGTGGTATCGTATCGTAAATGATATTAAAGGAAGAAATTAGTCGTTCTATAGGTCGTTCCTTATCCTATTAATATGTATTATAAATGCGAAAGTTTGGATGGATGGATGGATGGATGGATGGGATGTTTGTATGTTGGCACAAACTGAAATTTGGAATGGAAATAGCTCATGCCCAGGATTAACATATAGGCATACTTTTAATCCCGGAAAATAAGAGAGTTCCCGCGGGAATTAAAAAATCTCAATCCACGCGAACGAAGTCGCGGGCATCAACTAGTTGCGTATCTTTATTTAGTTGATGGGAATTCATCCAAACACAATTTAAGGAGGGAAATGGCTTCGCGGTAAAATTCGTACGAAATGGAATATGTAATATTAAATCTATATGACAGTTATTAGGACACTGATGCCACTTTTCCTGGGTCGCGACAAAACGAATTTAGATTGTTGTTGATCTTATTTTGTAATATTTATTTTCATTTTTAACCGACTTCCAAAAAGGAGGAGCACGGGCGAGCATCGCGTATCTTTCAAACAAAAAAAAAAGACGTGTGGCACTCGGGGACTGCCGCGGTAAAGCTATTGGATAGCATTTTTTATTAACGCCATCTAGCGGTGAGAGGAGTCCCGTGTCAGGTCTCCACGCTCAAGGCCCGCGATAGAAGCTATGCATTAGCATAAAAAAACAAAATCAAAATCGGTTCATCCATTCGGCTGCTACGATGCCACAGACAGACATACACACAAAGACACGTCAAACTTATAACACCCCGTCGTTTTTGCGTCGGGGGTTAAAAACGGATAGAAAATAATGAATAGAACTGTATACCTAAAATTTTTACTGCGCCATTTATTGTTTTGCCATAACCAAGCTGTAACAAAAGTTTTCAAATAAAACTGTTTGACATTTTGCAAGGCTTATCTTTACTGTGTCGCTTAAACTGAATAAAAGTACGGCAGTAGCCGACGTGATTGGGAAAATTACCGGACGGGGCACGTGATTGGCACACGACCAACGCAGTGACAACACAACTGGAAACTTATTTGTAGCTGCCAGTCTAGCTACCGTTTAGATACACGCTTGGACGACACCGTTGGTTTCAGATAGAGAGAGGCACTACACGGAAATTCTGGCAAAAGTTCGTTGGTTAGATAGGTACTTTTTTGTTTTTGACGCGTGTAAGGATTACTACATGTTTTTTTGAAATACGGGTTCTAAAACTTTAACATAAATATTATGCTGAGATCTTTAGAGCGTGATTTCACTCTGCTCGGACTTAAGACAGAGATAAAACGAGACAGATTTATGTCGAAGCATATTTGTGTCTTGTTTTAACTCTTATCTTGAGCCCGAGCTAAGTCAGAGCATGCAAAGTGTAAATATAGGCATATTTACTCAACTAAAGGGCAAAGCCAAAGGAAAGGTTTACGATTTTATCATGTGTATGTATGCGTGTTTGTATTTACGCATGTACCACTGTAGCGCCTAAACTACTGAGCCGATTTTGATCGTGTCAATTGATTCGTTATTATGGTCCGGGTTTCGATCATAGAAAAAAAGGGTCTTGGTGACATAAGCTACATTTTATAACAAAATCAATGACGTGACGAACGTTACATCTCAATGTACTTAGTCGGTTTATAGTTTTTAAACTTTTACTTTTTTTTTAATTTATTTATTCTTTATTGCACCACAAACAGAAAAAGTAAGCTTAACAAAATATATTATGTCAGTACAAAAAGACGGTTTTATCGCTAAAAAGCGATCTCTGCCAGACAACCTTAAGGCTAAGAAAAACAAAAAAAAATTAGAAGACAGCATGGGGTGTTGCAATAATTGATTTATTTGTACTAAACATCTCTGCTTGAAAGTTAACTTGTACTAGTGAAGAAAATCGATTACACGCAATATTACCTAGTTACCCACATCAATACTTTACCAGTATGGATAGTAAGTTGGTAACTATCTACTGAAATAAAACATCTAAATTATAATATTTCTTACGTGGCAAGTAGTAAAACTTTCATAATATTTTTATATATCATTTCAAGTTATTTAACGGTACAGTAGACTTTGTTTTTAACTCTCTGCTCGAGCGTTAAATTGACGTGAAAATGACTCTTTCGGTTGGTAAAGTAAAATAAAAATAGACAGATTTAACTTTGTCTCTTGGTAAATCTTTTAGGAAGAAATTGTGTGGGCGTAAGAGGCTTACTAAATTGCGTTCTTGCAACACTTATAATAAAATTATAACCTTTTATTTACCACTAGATTTTGTACGTGACTTCATCCGCGTCGAGCAAAATTTTGAAAAATCCACCCCCTAAGATTTTGAAAAATCGTAGGGGTTGAATTTTCAAAAATCCTCTTAGCGGATGCCTACGTCACTATAGCTATCTATATGGCCATTCTGATCCGTACAGTGCTTTGAGCTGTGCGTTGATAGATCAGTCAGTTAGTCAGTCGGTCAGTCACCTTTGCTTTTTATATATTTATAAGATAAGATATAAAAAGAAGAAGAGATTAAATTGTGATTTAAGACGAGAGTATAGTTAAGGCAGGAAGTTAGATTCATTCAGAACTGATTGCCTCTGGAAATGATAATCGATTTCGAAGAAAACTGTACCCTATAGGTAGGTAGGTATGTATTTTCATCAGGCTTTCCGTCTACGTCTCTGCCTAATTTAATTGAAATTGTCCCAGCTATGTTTCGTCGTTTGTTCAGGCACATTTAGCGACAAATGGTGCGATATGGGGAATCGACTTTATGTCGTCGTCAGCCTTGATTTTATTATTTGTTTGTCGCTAAGTGTAAGTAAATATTCAAAATAGATTTGAGTAAACCTGTTTCGTTTCTACGCATTAAGGTTAGGTACCTACTCGTAAATATACCACAAGAACTAAAAATATCATTTTACCTTTGCCCGCGTAGAGTTAAGCAGATTTTAAAAATCCCGGAAACCCTCTGCTTTCAGGGTTCCGTACTCGAAGAGTAACCAACGGGCAACTATTACTAAGCCTGGTTTCCGTCCGTCCGTCTGTCTGTCTGTATTTCATGATCCATAAATAGGTTGAAATTTTCGAAGAATTTGTATTTCTGTTGCCGCTGTAACAACAAATAATAAAAATAAATTAAAACTTAAAGGGAACCCTATAACCCTACTAGAAAAGATTTTTAGAACCCTTTTTAGTAGAGAACCGTATGCGAGTCCCACTCACATTTGTCCGGTTATTTCGGGATAAAAGTTAGCCATTTTCCAAGTCCTCAACTCTTTCAATAAATTATCGCTCAGCATTTCTATGGGCACATTGACACTAACCAGTGTCAATGTGCCCATATAACCATATTCTATGATATTAAACTGTCTGGTATTACACTAGCAAGCTATACCATACTTTGGTATTAGCTTATGAATGACGCAATACACTATCGGTACACGGGTGGCCAACCGGTCAATCGCGGCTATTAGTCGAGTCGATCGCGGCATGACTTTGCAAATGTAGTGGATGATGCTCAGGCTTTGCTCAGGCGCAATGCTCACAGTTCACACTGATATTATGAACAAGTAGTTAGTAACTAGTTACTAAGAATTCAATTTTATGTTTTCTCTTTTGATCAAATAAGAATACTACATAAGTAACTTATACTGTTTCATTTATCAAGAAGTATGAAATTCAGATCTCACAGGGTTTCGTCAGTAACTAGTAGATCTTAGCTTTAATCAAGTTGGCCACGCCTACTATATCGTATAGTATAAAACAGTCTGAACTATGCCTTAAGCTACTTAATGGAAAATTTTCTAAACACAAAAAATGTGACCGATCTGACCTCAACTCGCATAAAAATAAAAAGGTATATAAGCCGCCTTCACACCAGCCTTCCCCTTTTGTCAGATAACAATAAACATTGTTTTTTCATCCTTTTAATCCGGGCATTTACGGAAAACGAAAAACTTTTACGTGAATTGCCGGAAAGTAAAAATTGCCTAGGTTTGTAATTTCGTTTTGTTTTTTTATGAACCTAGTTGGGAGTTCAAGCGTGATTTGAATGTTGTGAAAGTATAACTTATTCATTCTGTTCTTTAGTCTAAAACTGGTTTCCACATTCACATAGTTGACTATGTCTTAGCACATTCAATACGATACTAGTCAACAGCAAATAAAAATTTTAAAGAAACCCTCCTGAATCAAAATTGGTTGTAAAATTAGGGCGTAATTAATATTTTAAACGAAAGTTTAAGAAAGAATAAGAGAGTAATGAGAACATCTTCCTCTCTTCCTCATGCGCTCATTCCTAAGCGGTTGAGACCTCTTTTTGTATGGATATACTAGCGGACCCGACAGACGTTGTCCTGTCTTAACTATGAATATTGAAACTCCCCTTTTTACTCCCCTTGGGGAGAGAATTTTCAAATAATGTAAAATACGTAATTCTTTATTTTTGATCAAGAGCCAAAATATCAAGTTTCATAAACATAACTTGAAAAATAACTTGAAGAACGAAGGACTATCATACAAACATTCAACCCCTATTTAATCCCTTAGGGGGTAGAATTTTTAAAAACTGTGAAACACGTACTTTTTTGTTTTCAATTTAAAGCCTAAGTACCGAATTTTATGGGTATAGCTTGAAAAATAACGGAGTTTCATACAAACTTTAACCCCCCTTTTTACCCCCTTGGGGGGAGAATTTTCGAAATATGTAAAATACGTAATTCTTTATTTTTGATCAAGAGCCAAAATATCAAGTTTCATAAACATAACTTGAAAAATAACTTGAAGAACGAAGGACTATCATACAAACATTCAACCCCTATTTAACCCCTTAGGGGGTAGAATTTTTTAAAAGTGTGAAACACTTACTTTTTTGTTTTCAATTTAAAGCCTAAATACCGAATTTTATGGGTATAGCTTGAAAAATGACGGAGTTTCATACAAACTTTAACCCCCCTTTTTACCCCCTTGGGGGGAGAATTTAAAAAAAATGTAAAATACGTAATTCTTTATTTTTAATCAAGAGCCGAAATATCAAGTTTCATAAACGTAACTTGAAAAATAACTTGAAGAACGAAGGACTATTATACAAACATTCAACCCCTATTTAACCCCTTAGGGGGTAGAATTTTTAAAACTGTGAAACACCTACTTTTTTGTTTTCAATTTAAAGCCTAAATACCGAATTTCATGAGTATAACTCGAAAAATGACGGAGTTTCATACAAACTTTAACCCCCCTTTTTACCCCCTTGGGGGGCGAATTTCGAAAAATCCTTTCTTAGTGCTCGCCTACGTCATAAAAGGAACCTACTGTCAAAATTTCAAGTTTCTAACTTCAGTGGTTTAGGCTGTGCGTTGATCGTCAGTCAGTCAGTCAGTCAGTCAGTCAGTCAGTCAGTCATGACAAGCCTTTTTATATAATTATAGATTTATGTGCCATTGACGTTTAATATAATAAGTCTATGATTATGTGCATTCCTTCGTCATCCTTCCTTCCTTCCTGTCATCCGACAAAAACTTTTAACATCAGATTTAAAACACTTTCACACCGAATAAGCAAGCCTTCAGATTCACGGAAAGCAGCAATTGGTATTGGTATGAAAATTCCACGTGAACAAAGTTCAAACCTAACCTAACCTTACCAGGGAACTTTTGTGACTTAATTTAAGGCCGTGAGTTTTTAGTATGAAATGTCAAAACAATATTGAAGGGTTGTAAGCCCCCAGTTCCGCTAAATATATAAATATTTTATACCTAGTTACACTTACCTAGTTGGAGATAAAATCACGGTATTAGGATATAAGCTAGAAATAATTATATCAAGTCTGACATGGCAAAAGCAGCACGACACTAACAAGGGCAAACTCAGCCGTTTTCATATTTGTGCAAATTACATTAACGCTTATTACCGCCGTCGTCGGCGTGATGAGCACGGCACAGGAAAACATTTTTCCATTAAAGTATTTTTTCCTTAAAGAATTTTTCGAACACATAGTTCAATATTTTCGGAAGGAATTTTAGAAATATTTTTCTTAGAAAAACGCTAACAATTTTTTCTAAATAGTGTTGTTGCTATTTAATGGCAGATATTTCTCGTAATTTGTCATGTCATTTGACAATGAAGTATCGTATTATACTCTTAGTCGTTCGGAACAATTTTTTCACTTGGTTTGTGAGTATATAACTCATCCCTAATAGAATATCATAGGTTTATTTCACCAATAACTTCACTTAGTAGTCCATGATTATGATTAACTTAAATTATTGTAAGTGCAATTGCATTAAAGTTCATTTTATCAGCTGTCTACTTAGAGCTGTCTATTATACTTTTCTGCTAGTTTGTATGTATGGATGGATGGATGTTTGTTACTCAATCACGCCGCAAAGATTGAACCGTTTTGGCTGAAAGGCACAGAGATAGATTATAGTCTGAAATTTTTACATCGATGGAAATAACATAAGTAAGTCATGGATATTAACTAGTTCCATTATAATTAAAGCAGAAAAGCCCCAAAGTATTTCTTCAACGTCATCGTCACACGAACGCAAGCGCGGCGTTTCAGCGACCTATATGTATAATCCGACACACTGTGCGTTGCTAACGTGGCATATCTGTTTAATTGCATTACCCGACTTTCCCTATTGACGTCTTTGTACTGTTGATAGTCGTTTGTGTAATTGCCTACATTCTGTACTATCACACTCAGCCCGCTTGCCTGTCTCGTCTTGAACGAACAGAAATTAACCACTCCACACGAAATATTTCCTTAATTGCTCCCGAGAAACAAAAGAGCGACGCGTTTTGCTTCCGAATTGCGTATTGGCTCTACGCAAACAAATTAGGATGCCTTGTTTTGGTTTGTTATTATTTGGTTAGTTACTCTGTAAATAATTTTGAGTGGTTATAAGAGTATTAGAAGTAGGTACTCATTGTGTTATTTACTTAATCTTTCATTTTTTTCTTTACTGTCAGTAAAAGGGTCCGACATGCAATGAAATCCTTTTCTATTCCTTCGTAACGTCGCCTTTTCTTATTTATATTTGACTAGCCCGCGGCTTCGCTGACGTTATGTTCGATTTTCAAACCCCTATTTTACCCCCTTAGGGGTTGAATTTTCGATCGATCATCATCTGTCTAACATTGAGACCATTCGAGTTGGGTACCCACATACTACTTTTCTGCAGCATCAGCTCAAGGTTACCTTGGAAATAATCAAAAGTAACCCAAACCAATCGCACCAGTGAAAGTGTGTATAAAACCCTTTAATCAAGTAGGAAATGAGCTGCTCATCTTCAAACGCTGGCTCTTTACAAATTATAGCTAAGGTCCACCTCGATCACGCCAGCTTTCAAACAGAGAAAACCTCATCAAAATCGGTGCATTAGTTAGGGAGATACGA
This sequence comes from Hipparchia sbordonii, assembly GCA_038048805.1. Taxonomy (NCBI): domain Eukaryota; kingdom Metazoa; phylum Arthropoda; class Insecta; order Lepidoptera; family Nymphalidae; genus Hipparchia; species Hipparchia sbordonii. Next base: position 7,984,379 of record CM076109.1, on the reverse strand, counting down.
GGGAACAGACAGACACACACAAAAACACCCACACACACAGATACACACATCAAACTTAACACCCCTTCTTTTTTCGTCGGGGGTTAAAAAAGTGTAATAAATGGACACATTTTTGTTAAACTTGAAGTTAATATAAAATTGCAGTGCAAATTAGGAACTTCGCTTTTTCAACACTCCCAGCAGACGCCCGTGCCGCTGAGAAATCTTAAAATTACTTAAGTATCTTTTTACCGTGGCGCATTTTTATTAGCTAGAAAGTATTACGTTTCGAATTTTATTACTTTCAGATTCTTAAAATATTAATATTCAAGTGGATTTTTACCAGCTTATGTAAAAACGGCTTCTATATTGTTAAGTTTAATTAGTCGTAAGGTACTTATTTTAATAATTGGTTTATTTGGAAGACTCGGTAGACTTAATTAATGTTATACCTTATCGACGACACAACAATAAGATTTTGATTTTACCGCTCAATGAACTCTCGATTGGTTATTCGCGATATTGGGTTATTAAAGCTCGATTGCCCTGAAATCGATTAGAATTAATGTTAAAGGTTTGGACAGAATTGCCGCGTAAAGACAGCGACGGGTTACGTTTGTGACAGCACTGAACGCGTGAATGATTTTTTTATTCAAGAAACTATAATAATCCGTCAAATGCCAGGCAGACTCGCAAACGAAGAGTTTCATACCAAAAAAAAATGTCGAAAAAAGCAAGTTTTTAGTAAGTTTCCCATATTAGAAACCTGTTTTTTAATTTTTAATTTATTTTTATTAAATGTTGTTAGGTTTTTGTTGTTGTTGTTGTTGTTGTGCTGTGAGTCGCGAAACTGAAGTGGAAATGGGCGGGGCACATAGTTCGAAGAGCTGATGGTCGATGGGGTCCCAAGGTGCTGGAGTGGCGACCCCGCACCGGGAAGCGCAGTGTTGGCAGACCCCCCACTAGGTGGACGTCATCAAACGAGTCGCAGGGAGCCGCTGGATTTAGGCGGTGCAAGACCGAGGCCTGTGGAGGTCCATGCAAGAGATCTATGTCCAGCAGTGGACGTCTATAAGTAAGAAGATATGTTGTTATAGCGGCAACAGAAATACATAGGTATTATCTGTAGACACTGAGACTAGACTGAGAATATAGAGACGCGTTGGATACATTTTCACTGCGGTCGCGCGTTGTATTTGTCCGAGCCTTAATTAATACCAAAACGTATCCTCACTGTCTCAACCAATGGATGTCATAGAACATAGATGTCTTCCAACGATCGCTTCAGAGCACAGCCTTGTACCACTTGTATTCAATGGCTGCAAGCGACTTGCTTGAAATCGTCCATCGACCTGTATCTTCCATCTCTGCGTTATTCAAATTCGCGGCGAGGAGGCCATTTTAACTCCTTAGGATGTTTATGTTATTTTGCAATGATGTCCACATGTCTTGAGGTATAGGTGCAATGCAACTAAGTGGTACTTAACGGGTGCCATTTTCTTACAATAGCTAAAGTTTCATTTCGCATCAATTATGCCGATGGGTCGTAAAACAATACATTTTGCCTTTTGTTCCGCGATGCTTTCTAAGTGAAATACCAAGTAGGCAGCCATCGGCGCGAAATCGGAATTACTTACACAAAACACCTTTGTGGCACTGCGGGTTAGGCTTGGGATCCATAGACGCAGCTGTAACTATATTTTAATTTTTTTACAAAGTTATTTTTTGTTAGGAAGCTGAAAATTGTTTAGCTAATTAAAGCTATTACTATTACTACGTGCGTAGGTCTACGCTTGGTGATTTTGATTTTGTGCTGACGAGCTTTCCTGTTCATCTGTTGAGCCTTATTAGTATTATCTACTTATACTTTGGTAAAATATTTTTGTACTGTTCTTCAACCACCAATATACCTAAAAAAAAGTTTTTCAAAAATGGTGCTCACCTACGAGTCCCTATGTAAAAATCACGTAAATCCGTTGCTCCGCTGTTATGACTGAAGGACAAACAAACACATTTTTGCACTAGGAGTAGACATTTGTAATTTATAATTTGTGATCTTAATGTACACGTCTATTAATTTTATTTGCATTGTGTTTCAGGTAATGCAAACTGCTGTAAGCGGGAAAGTCGCATATTACAACAAAGGTCAAATTTTCAAAATAGTCCTATTAATTATTTATTAATAATGTTATTATTATTTTATTAATTTTATAAATGCGAAAGTTTGGATGTGTGGATAGATGGATGGATGTTTGTTACTGAACCGATTTGGCTGTTTGACATAGACATAGATTATTATCCTCTGGAATAACACATAGGCTACTTTTTATCCTGGAAAATAAGAGAGTTTCCACGGGAATTAAGAAACCTTAATTCACGCGAACGAAGTCGCAGGCATCAACTAATGTTTACTATAAGATTACTTTCAAAGTTTTTATTAAAATATAAAACGTAATGTTTCAAAATAAATCGGACGTATAGCGTTTAACTTTAATGGATAGTAGCCTTTTAACCCTACCCCTCGGCTCGACGTAAATTTTATTCGTTCCACAAAGAATATATTTATGGTATTCGTAACAAATGTACCTCGCTTCTTCTACTGTGGAATTAGCTAAGATTGATTGCATCAGTGCAGTGTGGTGATCGCTATCTTCCTGATTGGCTGCATTATTGGCATTTTTGCTATATCAATTGAATTTAACCAATAACAAGAGAGTACCAGACAATCAGAGATTACCTCTGCCTTGAAGGCTTTAACCAAGACTGAATAGACATTTTCAAGGCATCATCAGTACTTTCCATCATTGATTATTATTATTGTCAAGCGCAAGCCTATTTTGTCATAAAAAATGCGATTGCGTGGCAATCCCACAGTTGACAAATGTCATTGGAAAAGGAGCAGTAGCAAATGTACTAATGCCCGCCCTGATACCGTAAACGCCTTAGTTCATCAGGCGTCAGCGTGTTCTATGCAGATTCTAGTGGACAAGGGACCCAGGCATGTGACAAAGCGATCATTAGTCTCCCAGGCGTCGCCTCCAATCAAAGCTGATTACGATTCCGCGCGGTCACACGTAAATGCGATGCGGATAAATATTTGCACGACAGGTTGTAAAGCGTTACGTGCGCCGTAGAGTACGTGCGGTGCGCGATTAATACGTTGTACTGTTATTCGACCGGCCATCGATGTTTGATACGTTCTAAACAAATTGGAGGAACATACAGATAATTTGTGGTCTATCAGTGCTATACACATAGTGTTACTTACAACCGTAATCAGTGCTAACTTATATTATGTACGTGTACTCTTATAATACGAGGTTCGAAGTAATTTCTTTACCCGAATTTCGAAGTACTATATGTCTCTTCTTTAGCACGCTCTGTAGTCTAAACTGTTTGACACATTTTAATCTAATACTAGCTTTTGACCGCGGCTTCACTCACGGTAAGTTAGATTTTTCAAAAACTTATTTTACCCCCTCGGGGGTTTAATTTTCAAAAATTCTTTCTTAGCGGAGGCCTATGTCATAGCTATAGTTAGAGCTATGCGTTGATAGATCGGTCAGTCACCTTTGCCTTTTATACATATATTTAAATAATAAAAGTTAGATATAGAGAGGTAGAGGTAGGACCGAATCTTACTTGTGGGAATGACATAGGGTAGTACAATATTTCGATCGCTATCGGTCCAATCGGTTCGTAATGGGTTCGCTAAAAAGTTTTTGTTCGGTTTAATAGTGACTTGATTAGATTATTTTAGGTGCGTTAGTTAAGAGTGTCAATAAATTGGGGAGTGACAACATTACAGATTTATTTTGGTGGCAACAAGTTCTTAATGTGCATTTACCAAAGCTTTCTTTTATTCCGGAGATTTCAAAATGTATAAAGATTAAAAAAAGCTTCAAAGAAAAGTACTCAGCTCAGGTGCGATATTTGGCGGTTGGCGTCATTTTAATCTTCTGTCAAAAATATAGGGATCTGCTGGCGGTATAATATTAAAAACATACAAAAATTTAACGTTGTTCGAATAACTTTCTGATGCTGACAAAATTATAATCAGTCCGGGCATCCGCTGTGGTGAGTTAATTTTATTTGGCCCATGTTTATTTGTAATGAATGTATTCCATATTAAACTATAAAGTAATTGACTTGTCAGATTTAATAGCTGTAATTTGTTTTATAATAGCTACTTAATAACTTATTTGCCATCAGATTCGTCCATATAAAATTCGGATCTATTTTTGAAAAAAACAAAAACCAAAAATATATACGCTGATGATTTGATTTGTGATTCCCTTCAGCAAAATTTTTTATAGTTTGTAGTGGCGTTTGAAGATGATTTTTTTAATGTTAATGATGATTAATACTATAAAGGTGTAGTGCAACTTTCAGTGTGTAATTTGTGCACCTACAATTATTGAATCAGCAGATGCTATCTAGTGATAAAATATTGTAGTGACGACAACTTAATTGGAGAAAAATTACTGAATCTCGCTTTCAAATTATTATAAATTGAGATTTAAGAAAGTACTGGCACAGTAATGAAAGAAAGTAAGAGCGTAGGTAAAAGTTAACAATTCGTAATTTACTACGGAGTATGTGTACCTATTCATTGAACATGTTAGCCAAAAAAATGTTCGTCAAATGATAATATCTCACGAAACTAAAAATTCATGTAACTTCGGTTTAAATCCATTTGAATCTATATATATAAAATTCAAAGTTCTGACTGACTGACTGACTGACTGAGATATCAACGCACAGCCTAAACTACTGAAGTTAGAAACTTGAAATTTTTACAGTTGGGTCCTTTTATGACGTAGGCGCACACTAAGAAAGGATTATTGGAAATTCCACCCCTAAGGGGTTTAAATAGGGGATGGAAGTTTATATGAAGCTCCGTCATTTTTCAAGCTGTTTCCATCAAAGTTGGTATTAGAGCTTTCAGTTAAAAATAAAGAAGTACGTGTGCCACAGTTTTTGCAAATTCCACCCTAATACCTAATTCCACGCGGACGAAGTCGCGGGGGCAAAAGCTAGTTTAATATAATATTCCAATCCATATACCATAAAAGATAAATATATAAAAATCTGCAAAAGACAACTTTTTTCTAATAAACACGATAGAGATACATTTAAAACTCAACAATATACCTTTTTCAATTCTTTTTTTTTTTTCATGCCCATAGATTGCAATTTTTTAATGAGGTTACTTAAAGGTCACTTTAATTCTAAAGATGCGATATTTATCATCTTATTATATTAAGTAGTAGCTTTGATGTAGCCTATGCCACTCTCCAAGTCCTGAACTATACCTTTTTTCTTTTGTCCTCTCCTATCTGCGATCAGTCCGTGAACTAGCAGATCTGGAGTTCTTTAATCGAATGTTAGGCTTTGTACATCCATTGACATGACATCCCATAATAACTATATCTACCCATGTAAAAAATCACATCGATCCGTTACAGCTTAATTTAAGGACAAACCAGGAAACAATTTTTGCATTTATATTAGTAAGGTATTAATACAAACACTATTTATTACAATCGCTAACCAAAAAGATAAAAGGAAACAGATCCTTTACTTCTCTTATTTATAAACGAAGTAACGTTTACCATGGTCTGCTCTGTGTATCCTGTGAAGCGATACTAACAATACCCCATTAATCCTTTTCCCCGTTCCGTACATTTCCCGTCGAATGATTTTATTTAACGGTACGAGACCTGTCTACCAAAATAACAGAAGAGATAGTTCAGGTACAAAGTTGCCGGCTCTCCTAAAACTTCCACGCTTATCAAATATAATTAGGTCCTGTCATACTTAGTTAAGTTTTAGACTACCCTTATAAATGCGATTTGTTTTTTTTGTTGGTTTGTCTTCAATCACGCAGCAATTGAGTAACGGATCGACGTGATTCTTGAATGGGTAATGGGTATAGTTGAGTAAGTACTTATTGGAGGTGCTGCATTTTTAGAAACTTAACTCCAGTAGAGGAACCAACTCTCTGCGACGGTGTTCCCACTAAATTACAACATGGGGTTATTCAAGGGGCGGACCAACAAATTCCTGAAAGGCCGGCAACGCATTGGTGGTGCGTCAAGTGCTACAAATATTCATGGGCAGCGGTAATCACTTAACATCAGGTGAGCCGCCTGCTAGTTTGCTCGCTAAAAATATAAACATTATACCTACACCTTTTTTTAGGAAGTCGTATAAAAATAGGAAATCGTGGGCATACTTTCATAAATCCTTGTATAACCTAAGCGGACGATAGAGAAATGTAAGTTCGATGTATTCCCGCGTGATCAAAAAAAAAGAGGGGATCTGTAGAAGAGTTGTCGGATTAGCCCTAGGGTGTTCTAATTACGACTCAGTAGGTACTGAAAAATGTAGGCCTGGGAGATTCCCAACTAGATGGATGCTACCAACCCGGTCCAACCAAAATTAGGAGGTTCTCAATTCGTCGGTACTCGAAATCTATTTATTTGTTATGTATGTTCCCCGATTACTCGACAACGCCTGGACCAATTAGGAAAATTCTTCTTTTGTTTGAAAGGGTAGGTATACTTCCCAGGTGGTCCTGTGATCATCAGGTCAGGCTCTGATGATGGTTTCCTGGAGAAATCGAGGGAACTCTTCAAACTTTATAGGCACACTTGATATACTTTAGTAGTGGCGTTTGAAGCCGGTTTTTAACAAGAATTTTTATGTTTTCTATTAAGTAAAAACGCTTTTCGGCGTCTCTACTTACTGCTCTTTTTAACGTATACTAAAGTTAAGTATAAAAATCGCACGCACAATTACACGAATTTTAATCCCATGAAGAGGGGTGATATTTAAAGAATTTCATTATGGTAAAACTCTAGACCGGCGTAGGAATTCATTTCGTTTGAAATGTACCGCCTTATCGCCCACTTCGGATTATATTAAAGCCTTGCAGACTTTAGTTTGTTTGTGAAAAACAATATGAATATCATCATTTCTTTCTTGGTATTAAGAAAACTTTTAGTGTTGAATGCAATTTCAAACGTATTATACGATAAAGATAAGAAAGGAATGTTATTCTGTTATTTCCCACTTCTGTCGCCCTTATTATGTTTTCTGCGAACTGCGGAGTAGGTAAGAAAGATATAGAAAAACACGGCTCAACATTCCTATTTTTTTTATCTATGTATATAACATTCAAAGTCCTGACTGACTGACTGACTGACTGACTGAGATATTAACGCACATCCTAAACTACTGAAGTTAGAAACTTGAAATTTTTACAGTTGGTTCCTTTTATGACGTAGGCGCACACTAAGAAAGGATTATTGGAAATTCCACCCCTAAGGGGTTTAAATAGGGGATGGAAGTTTATATGAAACTCCGTCATTTTTCAAGCTGTTTCCATCAAAGTTGGTATTAGAGCTTTCAGTTAAAAATAAAGAAGTACGTGTGTCACAGTTTTTAAAGATTCCACCCCAAAATCTAATTCCACGCGGACGAAGTCGCGGGGGCAAAAGCTAGTCAGATTATAAGTTTGATCCAGATTTGATGTATACAATCTTTAATTTGATTTTCAGTTCCCCTACAACCTATTAAGATACACATATATAAATTATACTAGTAGGGCGCGTGGGTGCGCGGCTCGCTAAAGCGAACCGCGTGTTTTCTGTTCACCAAGTAGATCTTGGTATCTTGATCATCTTTTTCCAAGAAACCACTCTTCCATGTTTTCTGTTCACCAAATAGATCTTCGGGTCTTGATCATCTTTTTCCAAGAAATCACTCTTCCATCTTTTATAGTCTCCGAGATAGACACCGACGAAATTTGTATGGCCGCCATCTTGAATCCGCCATTTTGGGTGGTTTTTTTTTTCAGCTCACTGCTAATTGGATGACGTTTCGAGTGACTTTTGTTTGAACACTCCCCACCTATCTTTAATATCCTGGCCGTGCTCCTCACCCGTCTTCGAAATCCTCAATCATCAGCTCCCTCCATATTTTTCCTCCGAATGAATTTTTGTCCTCTATACGAATCCATCAGAAATTTCGAAAAGGAACCATATCGAAGTCTTGCATATATTTTGTATGAAAAAATAAATTCCGCCATCTTTAATTTTTTTCTATTCATCAAGTAGACCTTCAAGTCTTGATCATCTTTTTCCAAGAAACCACTCTTCCACCTTTTATAGTCTCCGAGATAGACGCTGACGGAATTTGTATGGCCGCCATCTTGAATCCGCTATTTTGAATTTTTTTTCAGCTCCCTGCCAATTGGATGAGGTTTCGAGTAACTTTTATTTGAACACTTCCCACCTATCTTCGAAACCCTGGCCGTGCTCCTCACCCGTCTCCGAAATCCTCAACCATCAGATCTCTCCATATTTTTCCTCCAAATAAATTTTTGTCCTCTCTATGAAACCATCAGAAATTTTGAAAAGGAACCGTATAAAGTCTTGCATATATTTTGTATGGAAAAAAATAAATTCCGCCATCTTGAATTTTTTTTCTGTTCATCAAGTGGACCTTTGGCTCCTGATCATCTTTTTCCAAGAAACCACTCTTCCATCTCGTATACTCTCCGAGATAGACACAAACAAAATTTGTATGGCCGCCATCTTGAATTCGCCATTTTGGAGTTTTTTTTCGGCTCTTTGTCAATTGGATGAGGTTTCGAGTGACATTTGGTCGAACACCCCCTACCTATCTTCGATACCCTGGCCGGTGCCCCTCACCCGTCTCCGAAATCCTCAATCATCAGCTCTCTCCATATTTTTCTTCGGAATGAATTTTTGTCCTCTATACGAAACCATGCGTGAAAAAAATTTTTTTCATACAAAATTTTACAGGAGAGGTGATCAATGAGTCAGTGAGTGAGTGAGTGAGTGAATCAGTGAATCAGCACGAGTAGCTATATATATATTAACTAGTAGGGCGCGTGGGTGCGCGGCTCGCTAAAGCGAACCGCGGTTTTTCTGGCCACCAAGTAGACCTTCGGGTCTTGATAATTTTTTTCTAAAAAACCACTCTTCCATCTTTTATACTCTCTGAGATAGATACCGACGAAATTTGTTTGGCCGCCATCTTGAATCCGCCATTTTGGTGTTTTTTTTCAGCTCACTGCCAGTTGGATGAGGTTTCGATTAACTTTTGTTCGAACACTCCCCACCTATCTTCGATACCCTGGCCGTGCTCCTCACCAGTCTCCGAAATCCTCAATCATCAGCTCTCTCCATATTTTTCCTCCAAATTAATTTTTGTCCTCTATACGAAACCATCAGAAATTTGGAAAAGGAACCTTATTACAGTCTTGCATATATTTTGTATGAAATAAAAAAAAATCCGCCATCTTGAATTTTTTTTTATTCATCAAGTAGACCTTCGGGTCTTGATCATCTTTTTCCAAGAAACCACTCTTCCACCTTGTATAGTCTCCGAGATAGACACCGACGAAATCTGTATGGCCGCCATCTTGAATCCGCCATTTTGGTTTTTTTTTCAGCTCCCTGCCAATTGGATGAGGTTTCGAGTGACTTTTGTTTGAACACTCCCCACTTATCTTCGATACCCTGGCCGTGCTCCTCACCCGTCTCCGAAATCCTCAACCATCAGCTCTCTCCATATTTTTCCTCCAAATGAATTTTTGTCCTCTCTACGAAACCATCAGAAATTTTGAAAAGGAACCGTATTAAAGTCTTGCATATATTTTGTATGGAAAAAAATAAATTCCGCCATCTTGAATTTTTTTTCTGTTTACCAAGTGGACCTTCGGCTCCTGATCATCTTTTGCCAAGAAACCACTCTTCCATCTCTTATACTCTCCGAGATAGACACAAACAAAATTTGTATGGCCGCCATCTTGAATTCGCCATTTTGGAGTTTTTTTTCGGCTCTTTGCCAATTGGATGAGGTTTCGAGTGACATTTGGTCCAACACCCCCCACCTATCTTCGATACCCTGGCCGGTGCTCCTCACCCGTCTCCGAAATCCTCACTCATCAGCTCTCTCCATATTTTTGTTCCGAATGAATTTTTGTCCTCTATACGAAACCGTGAGTGAAAAAAAATTTTTCCATACAAAATTTTACAGGAGAGGTGATCAATGAGTCAGTGAGTCAGTCAGTCAATCAGTGAATCAGCACGAGTAGCTATATATATAGTAATGATTGCCAAAATAATGTCAATATTGTAATAGTGATAAATAATTCTCTAGATCTCGAATTCTGCATTTAAAAACCTCAATCTGAAAAAAAAACATGTGTCAAGTTCTTTTTATGTAACGAAGCCTTAACGAAACAGATTACGATCTATTGAGACAATGAAGTAGGTGTATTACGGAAGAAAAATAACAGAATGTATGGAACGCGGCAATCGGATCAATTCGTGACTGCGATTAGACTATGTAATGCGCTGGCAGCTTAACAGCATATTTAAGCTCTGTGAAGAAAAAACCGTGTCTATTAAAAGACCTTTTGTGTGTTACAAGGCAGTTTGTTTTTTTACAAATGTATATGATAATATCATCATTACAGGTTTAGATTACCCAGTTTTTTATTCAATTTTTTATCGCAGTAGGTGTTATAATGTTATTGTATGATAATAAATCCACGTAATTTTAGGTTCTAAATACTCCGCGGAAACCCTTTGTTTTTCCGAAATAAAAAGTAGCATATTATGTCAGTCCCCAGGTCCTACACATACACATAGACTTTCGCATTTACAATATTAATATTAAGAGGTACGGGTGTATTTAATTATTATACATACAGAGATGTATAAGCACCTACTATAGTATGCATAACTATAATCTATCATTAACAGAGCGTATCAAAGTGAAACTGCAAGCTCTGTACACACTATTATTATCTTATAATGATTTTGCACTAGTAAGAGAGAGATGCATATTGCACTACCTTACTAATAGGTATACCTCCTTTGTTCACCACTATACGTTGAACCAATTTAACATAATTGAATTCAAAGTTTCAAATTTTCTATTAAGTACTTTCTAAAACAGCTGACGTATTCTAGGGCGGATCTATTTAAAGTATATCAATAGAATTATTAAAGTTTTAATTGCATAAATAGGCTCGGTAGTGTTCAGTTACTTAAGTTTAGCAAAAGTGTATCATTTTTATTATTTATCAATATCAAAGTTTTTCCCGTGTTACCAGTGATATTATAGATAGACGAAATATAACTAGTAACACAGGAAAAACATTGATATTAGGTATTTTATTTTTATCTGATTCTGCCATTGTATCAGTTTAAACAATGAGACCGTATATTTTCAGATGCCACAATAAACATAATTAAATATCGCAAGAACTTAACTAACATCATTTAAAATATTGAGTTATGGCAATAACTTAAAGCAACTAAGGGCCTATTTTACCATCTCCAAGTAAACCTTGACTGACGAGGAACAACGTTCTTCATATTTCAAATACAAAAACTGTCAAAACGTCAACTTTATTCATCGATTAACCGGCCAATCTCCTTCGTGCCTCTTCCAAACTACTTGACATTGGCGAAGTGCATTGTGCTGGCTTAGCACTGGAAAAAGCCATTCACCAAAGGAAAGAAGAAGAAAATTTATTGGTGATTGTGAAATAGGCCTTGCAAGTATTTATTTAACGTTCGTTTACTCTATGTCGTCTAATAAAATTACATCAAAATCCGCGAATTCCGGAGAAAACCGCAAATTGTAGCGGACCACAATAAAATTCGTTTGGACTGTTTCATTATAAACCGCAGACGATGAGGCCTCGATGTTTTCCCAACTTATTATCCATTTGCGAGAAAATATCTCGACGTCATTTAATATTGTCCAATTTGTATGGGATGCAAGCGAAAATTGTTATTTCTGCCATGAGTCCTAGCTTTGGTAACTAAAAGTGTTTTATCCTTTAGTTGAATATTCGCCATTTTTAATTTTGACATGATGAGAAACAAGTCTTGGGAATTTGAGGATTTAAACTTTACTTTTGATTGTTTTTCTTATTTACGACTCCAATCTCCGCGGAATAGTTTAAGGTTTTCACCGAATAAGATAATTGCGAAATAAACAAATCTCTTTTAGAATCTTAATATTCCTAGATAGATAGATAGAATTCTTTTTATTGCTACACACAAGAAATGATGTTTACAACTGAATCTTATAATTATATTAATGTACATAGGTGCGCAAAAGCGGTCTTATAGCTATAAGCGATCTCCTCCAGACAACCTTAAAAACTATAAAAGAATTATACTGAGGGGTATGGGAAAGTGCAACAATTTTCATCATCATGGCATATTTGATAACTTGATTCCTATTTATATTATAAATGCGAAAGTTTGTGAGGATGGATGGATGTATGGATTCACAATGAATAAACCGATTTAACTGAAATTTGAAATGCAGATAGCTCATATCCAGGATTAAAACATGGCTGCATATTATCCTGAAAAATTAAGAGTTCCCACGGGAATTAAAAAACCTTCATCCACGTGGATGAAGTTGCGGGCCTCATCTAAATAAAAAGCAGATGAAAGCCTGATCGAAGAAGAATATCCTGGCTTAAAAACCTTCGCCAGTGATTCAACATGAGTTCGAGGTCACAGTCCCGCGGTGAATAAAGTCCTACTAGTGGTTGTTGACCTCCGATAGGAGAAGGCGATAGAAGTAAAAGAAATGTGTGTTCCTTATTACGTAACTTGAATAATTTCAAAGCCATGTTGAAAATGGTGATATCTAGCATAAGAAACAATAAAAGTAACCAAAAAATCGATGAATTGTTCCATTTTTAATTTTTTTTAATTGACTACTTTGTTTTCGTTGAACCAATCTTCATCACTGTGAAAACCAAGATCTCTAAGATTTTGGTGAAATATACGTATAACTACATAACTGCTAACGTTGACACATAATTTTTTTTTTTTTTTATTCGATGACAAGATAGCCCTTGACTGCGATCTCACCTGATGGTAAGTGACGATGCAGTCTAAGATGGTAGCGGGCTAACTTGGAAGGGGTATAGCAGTGTAAATTCAACCCATACCCCTTATCGGTTTCTACACGCCATCGTGCCGGAACGCTAAATCGCTTGGCGGCACGTCTTTGACGGTAGGGTGGTAACTAGCCACAGCCAAAGCCTCCCACCAGACCAAAATAACAAATAAAAATTAAATATATTTACAACAAAAGCAAGCGTAACGTTGGCGTTGTGTACTTCGTAATATTGTGGTAGCAACATATAGATTCCAGATGTTAATCTAGATTTTACAATTCAGCGACTAATATATGCGTTGGTCCTAACTCGATCAAGAAACAGCTATCGGCGTCTTATTTTGCATTTCGATCGCCATTTTGCATCGTAAATACCGCTGTAAAACCACTTCTTAACGAAGTTGGTTAATGGACGACTTCCGACTATTTCAAGATAAAAGATATGGGAACGTAAAAGTAGATAAATATCAATCTATTGCTATTAAAGTTTCTCCGTTTGGCTTATTAATAAAACTGATTATACAAAAATGATAACTGTTATTATCTAACCGAAATTAAATATGCGCGTGGGCTTCAGATGACTTTAACATAACGATAATATCAATAACTTATGATATCGCTTGGTCGTATCATATTATAAAATCTCAGATACTTTTTCTATAGCTACTCGAAACAAACTGCCTATAACATAATATTATAATCTCAGATCAAAATAGTATAGGTTTTGGCTTCGTTAGCTAAAACTTTTGACAACCTTCCTGTCGCAGTGGTCAGCGCTGTAGTCTTATAACTGGGAGGTCTCAGGTTTGATTCGAGGCGGGGGCAATTTGGGAATTTATAATTTCTAAATTGTCTCTGGTCTGGTCTGTTGGGACGCTTGGGCCGTGGCTAGTTTCGACCTACCGTCAAAAACGTGCCGCCAAGCGATTTAGCGTTCTGGTACAATGGCGAACAGATGAGGGGTATGGGTTAAATCAGTTAAATGCCATACCCCATCCAAGTTAGCCCACTACTATCTTAGATTGCATCGTCACAAGACATACAACCCTCCCTAACTAAAACAAGTCATTTTAGTTCGGGAGGGTTGTATGTCAGGTGATTGGAGTATGTCGTATCTTTCTATATGTACCTAGTTACCTACCTGTGAATTTAATGTTGAACATTGTTGAAATATAGTCTTGCGGTTCAGTAAATTTACAATTTTTGCCGAAAAGTTGGGAAATTCCCAGTTGAATTACAAAATTAGGCAGGCTTCAAAAATACATTTTGCAATAGTCAAGTATAAAGAAACAACTCATTAAAAGACCAAAATACTTCTCAGAAATTACATAACAACTCTAAATTACTTATACAAATGAACTACAAAAAGAATATTATCTAGCTGTATTATAATAATAATAATGACCTTCCGAACGAATGTGGCCACAGTGGCCAATCAGAGATCTGCGCGGGAGATATTATAGTGCACATGCGTGAGTGCAAACACAGGTGCACTCTTAATTCTCTCACTTTTAGTCCTGTGGGATGGAAAATGCGACACGACTGGAGAAAGATCAGTCGCACGACAGACGGCTTTACGTGCTCTCTGAGACACGGGGCTGACTCACTGCCAACTTCCTAACTCTGGGCTTATTCTATTCCTATTCCATCCTAACTCTAAACCCAACAAATTTTTTGGCACAGCCCGGGAATAGTACCCGGGACCTTGTCATCCTCAGTCGAACATGCTAACCTAGAGATCAACGAAGCAGTTATATACCTAGTAGGTATTATACTGCCTCGTTGGTCTAGTGGTTAGCAAGTTCGACTACGGAATACGGATGAAGAGGTTCCGGGTTCGATTCCCGGGTCGGGCCAAAAATGTATTGGGTTTTCTGTTAAGAAATTTTCAGTACTAGCCCGGAGTTAGGAAGTCGGTGGTGAGTCACCCCCGTGCCTCGGAGAGCACGTAAAGCTGTCGGTCCTGCGCTTGATCTCTCTCCGGTCGTGTCGGATTTTCCGTCCCATCGGGATATGAGAGTGAGGGAATAGAGAGTGCACCTGTGTTTGCGCATACACTTGTGTACTGTAATATCTCCCGCGCAGATGGCTGATCTCTGCGGAGATTGGCTGCCGTGGCCGGATTCGGTCTGGAGGACATTATTAGGTATTACAAGTAAGTATTGAAGCCATTTAATCTTAGGTAACTAACGTATCATTAAATGGGTCAAATGGAACTAAGTGTACAAATGACTATGTAGCTTCATCTTTAAAGTATTTTACGTAAACGCGGAATCGTTTTATCTACGATCTGTTATAATATTATGTAATGAAAATCATCTTTAACTTACATAACACCTAGGTAAGTAATGGTCGACTCTTCCAAGCACTACACGATCCATGCATTTCATTTTACAATATTAAGATGACTATTTGATGACGACCTCTGTGGTGATAGCGAAAACAAATCACCGTACAAACACTCCCTTGCTCGATTTCCGGGTTTCTCTGTTAAGAAGTTCTCAGAAGCAGCGCGGAAGTTGCCAGTGTTACGTGTCTCAGAATGCACGTAAATGCCAAATGGACTTAAAGCTCGTTTTCAACGTTCTCCAAGTGTTCGCCTGGTTGTAAATATCTATAGCGAAAAAGTTACTCATAAAACTTTTTTTTTTTTTTTTAATTATTTGATGACACGTAGACCCTTGACTGCGATGTCAGTTTTCAACTGATGGTAAGTAAGGAAGGAGTCGAAGATGGTAACGCGTTAATTTAAAGGCGGCGTAACGATAACGAGGAGTATCGAGTAAAGTCACCGACATAGCTTAGCGAGTCGCAAAACTGAAGTGGAAATGGTCGGGGCACATAGTTCGTTCGAAGAGCTGATGGTCCATGGAATCCCAAGGTGCTGGAGTGGCGACCTCGCACCGGGAAGCGCAATGTTGGCAGAGCTCCCACTAGGTGGACCTATGATATCAAACGAGTCGCAGGGAGCTGCTACATTCAGGCGGCGTAAGACCGAGTTTTACTATTTCGATACTCGAAATCCGTTATGGTTGTCGAGATTTGCAAACTCGTACTTAATCCTAGAGGAGTCTCATTATTGTCATAAATTACTTAAGCTTGCATAAACGTTCAATAAACCATTATGACATCATGCTGGTAGGGACCGAGACTATACAGCTCGGTAAACCACATCGTGACGCGATTAGCATTGAGAAACACTTGGTTTTGCAAATGCTCACGATTTGAAACGTGTAGACTCGGTAACCAATCGATTAGAAGTTATCCCTCACAATTTATGCGGGTATTCAGTAGGTATGCAAAATTAAGGCAAACCTACTTATCTGCTACAGTATAGGTACCTGACCCAAGGTTTTTTTTTTCTGGTTTTGCTCGCGACTTCATCAGCTGTAAAGAGCAATACTTACCTGTTAGTTTTTTTTTTAATAATATATGTCTTGGCAATGTCTTTGTCGTGATAAAGGTATCCTATATCACTCTCCCGGGTCCTCAGCAGCTATACTCATGCAAAATTCCGCTGATCAGATGGTCAGTTGCTGCGTGTTTGAAAGTCAAACCAACAAACGTCAACAAAAACACATTTATATTTATAATGTTAGTAAAGATATATTTTTTAATTTATAGCCCTCAATGACGTCTATTCCAGACAGGTAGGTACTGCTGCACTTAGAGATATACATTAAATTACCCATATTTAATGAGCCAATAACTAATCATTATAATATGTTATGTATATATCTCTTAAAAGCTGTTACGAGCGTTGAAATGACTCTAGAGTTAAACTCTTTGATGCTGAGGAGATCCATAAGTAACGAATAGCTCTATTAATATGTAACTTTGTAACTAGTACTTAAAATACAGATCCTTTACTTTAAAAAGCAATCGCAGCTATGTTGCTAACATAGTTCACATTTTTTTTTTTAATTTTATCTTATGGAGTCAAAAATGGAGTCAAAAGAAGATAACAAAGTAGCTGGTTTCGTGGGAAAATTATCAAATTGTAGGCATGTGATGATAAAAAACCTATACTTAAATACGTATCGAATAAATTCGTCAAACTTAATAGACCTTGCGTCCAAATTACAGACATGAACAGTGACGAACGCCTGTCAAAATGAACAATTGCTATGCATAAGTTATTAAGCTGTTTGCTTTTGCTAAGACGTCGACCTTGTTATGTGATATCGGCTTGATATCGGTATTTGTTGACGACTTTGGCATTCAAGACAAGTGTGGCTTACAAGGATTTCCGGTGATGGGGATAATATTACAGGATGATTCAATGATCAATCTAAAAGGTCGGTCGGGATCGATTTTACCTAGTATATATATTGTATTGTGGGAAATTATTTTCAAACTCCCTCTACTTCTAGTGAAGGTTAATACATAGCCTAACGAAGCTAAACAGTTGAGCGGCAATCTCAATTCTTGACCTGTCCTGTGACCAATTAATTTATTATTCGTTTTTTTCTGACTACTTTGCTATTTTGAGGTAAAAGAACTTTCTTCTTTATTTTTAAAAGAATTTATGTTATATATTATCTTTAAGACTATATTTCTTATTTAATAAAATTGATAGAAGGATTTTATAACTCAGTCGTTAAATATTCTTTGTTGAAAAAGTTTCCGCAAGCTCATTATTTTGAACTACACAGTCAGACTATATTGGTAATGATTCTGCCTTTTTTGAAATGTAAACAAAAGACTATGACAATAATCTATCTATAGTCTATACCGTAGCTAAGGGAAAAAGAGATCATCAGATGACAGTAATATTGTAAAAGAGTATAAAAACTTGTTAACCTAATACTTCATTTAAAGCTTCTACTATAACCCAATAAAAATAAAGAGCCGTTTTATTGACGACTCAACATTAGGTATGTGGCATTTCAAGGTTCTGAAGTCCGGCATAAGCCTTTTTGTTCATTTCATTTCCAATATACAATCATAAATTCCAATTCGCTTAAACAATCCTTCCCGGGAACCGATGCGGACGTCAATATTATTAATGCACGGTCTTTTTTCACAAAGGTTTAAATAATAAATCTTGGTAATTTAAAGATATATCAAATCATTAAATCTGTATTCAAAGTTTTAAGCGTATTCAAAAGTCCTGGGACTGGAAGTTTCTTTAAAAATTAAACTTTTCAAAGTGCGGAATCGAAGCTAGGAGTGGTCGGCGCTGGCAGCGCTCATTTGAATTACGTTTTACTCCGCCTTTTGTAGTCAACTTCATTTAGGAAAGTTAAAGGGAAAGTTCTTTTATTTTTCCCTTTTGCAAAGAACTTAAGAGATGTATTGTTGAATCGGTAACAAATTGTACGCCCGTGATTACGCGGAGAGCTCCAACATTGGATAAAGGTAGGGAGTTGATTGGAATTTAACTGTGAGCTACCTTCTTGATCGCAAAAACTGCTAAAGAGATTAATTGGCACAGCCGTTAGGGGGATTCGTTCATTAATTTTTAATAAAACAAACGGTCCTCCTTGCTACAGTATTGCTTTCTCTTAAAACTTTTAAAAGCCAGACAGTCTGAAAGCTACATAAATAAAATTAATGACGCTTCATTGTCAATAGCGAAAGTGGCTGCTTTTAGATGTTTTACATAAATAGTAAAATAAGCTATAAGTATAAAGTTCATACCTTTCTTATCAACATTAGCATTGACAAAACATAAGTTACTGAAAATTTGTTAGTGATGTGAATAGATTCAAGCCGGTTATCCTGTTAAATACAGGATAATAATACATAATAATAAATATAATTATTATATTGGCCGTGTGGCACCGGCAGAATAGAATAGTGCCACCCCTTTCTATCCCGTGGGTGTCGTAAGAGGCGACTAAGGGAACTGGGGAACCAACTACCATCTAGGCTCCCCAAAACTGAGCTAGCTGGCTCTAAACAGCCTCCTCGGGGACCTGAGTGGACCCCGAGTGACGTAACAACCACTCACCCCCCCCCCCCCCTTTTTATATGATGATGGATACAAATATGGATATGCGTATAGGGCCGCTGCCTGGGGGGCGCCAGGGCGCGTCTGGGGCTGGCGCTGGACGTGGCAGCATGCGAACCGCCAGTCACACTAATCGGCCGCCACTACGATCTCGGCGGCCGACAAATCCATCATCCCCACCAGAAGGTTTGGCACCGACAGGGTCCTCTAGGACCCAATCTTCGGAGCCCGCCGCTGGTGGAGTACGCCGCATGAGATGGACATCTCCAATGAACAGAAATGTCATGCGTGCGTACTACAGGGCTACAGGAGGGGAAACCGGACGGACTGGCTACCGAGCGGCAATGTACCGTGAGTTCTTGCTGCTTGAGCCGAATTTAACTGTCACGGAACAAAACCTGGCAGACCGGGCTCGGTATATTCAGCGCTCGAACATCTTTAGCGCTACCGAGCTCGAACGGTTACGACGTGAGGCTGTTCCCGAAGTGACAACCCCAACCACAGAGCAAATTGTCTCTCTGGCGGACCCTGTCCGCGAAGAGACGGACGCTAACGCGCAAGATTTGCCTGTGGAGGGGGACACGGAGGAAACAGTTTCCCTGGATATAGAGCGGATGGGAAGGATTTTAGGAGAGGCGATTTCTGAGATCCGGAGCGCTCCTCTAGAGAACCGTCCGCGGCTCTCCCGACTCACGTTGAATGTAGCGACGCGGGATGTCATTGAGGCCATAAACCAAATGCTGCCTCAATATCTTGAGCGCAGCACTGGCCTGGATGATACGGCTTCTATTCTCTTTGGTGCGGCCTTAGCTGTTTACCGTTTCATGGGTGTCAAGGCCCAGAAACGGGGACGCTCTACTCCAAGGCGCAGCACGGAACCAGCCTGGAAAAGGAGAATAGAACACCGTATCACCCTTGCCAGAGCTCTCATTGGCAGACTGCAGAGCTTCAGGTCGGGCAATACTAGGCCAAGGATTGTGCGCTCCGTTAGAATAGCCTTTAACGGGCTAGGGGTGAGGCTAGATCAGCCCGATATAGCCCAAAAACTAACGGAGCGCATCGACGACCTGAAGCAGAAAATCGCTGCATGGGGGAACCGCATTCGACGATACTCCGAAAGAGTCGAGCGCTTTCGGCAAAATCGCCTCTTCTCGAGTGATCAGAAAAGGTTCTATAAAAAACTGGAGTGCCCAGCAGTCTGTTCTGCCTCTCAGCAGCCGTGCCCGGCTGACCTCATCGCCTTTTGGCGAAGTGTATGGTCAAGAGAGGTGGAGCATGAGGAGGGCCCTTGGATTGCGGCGGTAGAGGAAGCATGTGCCTCAATAGAGCCGATGAACCCAGTCGCCATCTCTCCGGAGGATGTAGCTGATGCGGTGCGTCGGGCCGCGAACTGGAAAAGTCCGGGACCCGATGGGCTGCATCACTACTGGCTGAAGGGTTTTTCACTCTGCCATGCTACCTTGGCTCGACAATTCCAAGACGCTCTCGAGCAAAGGACACTCCCGAGCCTTTTCACCACCGGGATCACTCATTTAGCTCCAAAGTCCACCGACACTGCTGATCCGGCTAAGTACCGCCCCATCACATGTCTTACTACCATCTATAAGACATTGACATCAGTTCTGAGCCTCAAGATTTCCCGTCATGTTGACGAGAACGGCATAATGTCTTGGGCTCAGAACGGATGTCGGGGTGGTAGTCGTGGTACTAAGGAGCTCCTTCTCATCGACTCCGTCGCGGGCCAACTGGTAAAACGCAATCGCCGGAATTTCTCCGCAGCCTGGATTGACTACAAGAAGGCATTCGACTCGGTGCCCCATTCATGGCTCTTGAGGGTCCTCGAGCTGTATAAAATCGATAGTACAGTTCGAGACTTCCTCGGAGAGTGCATGGGGCAATGGAGCACGATCCTTTGTCTCCACGGTGAGCGGTTGGCGACGGCGGATGACCGGATAGAGATACGGCGGGGTATCTTCCAGGGCGATTGTCTGAGTCCACTGTGGTTTTGTCTGTCTCTAAACCCGCTCAGCTCCTTGCTGGAGAGATCAGGGACAGGCTTTCAGTTTCGGAGAGGAGGGACAAAAGTGCCTCACCTTCTCTACATGGATGACCTCAAGCTGCTAGCACCCAATGCCACCCGCCTGAGGGAGTTACTGAATATCACCACTGAGTTCAGTGGCTCCATCAGGATGGAGCTTGGACTAGACAAGTGTGCGGTCCTACATGTGGAGAGGGGGCAGGTTACTCATTCGGCCGAGATTAATCTCGAGCCGACTAACATCAGGACCCTCTCTGAGGCTGAATCGTACCGGTATCTGGGTATGTCACAGTCCGTAGGGGTAAAGGAGACGGACATGAAACAATCAGTTTGCGAGGTCTTTTTTGGACGCCTGACAAAAGTCTGCAAAAGCTATTTGTCAGGTGCCAATAAGGTCCGAGCTTATAACGGTTGGGTCATGCCCGTTCTCATGTACACCTTTGGCGTACTCAGATGGACTCAGACCGAATTAGACGCCCTGGATAGAAAAGTCCGCACGACTATGACTCTCTATCGCATGCACCACCCGAAATCGTCTGTTATGAGGTTGTATATCCCCCGAAAATGTGGAGGTCGAGGCGTGTTAAGCGTCAAAACCATGCATAATCGGGAGGTATCCAACCTCAGAACCTACTTTGAGACGAAGAGGGAGTGCCCAATGCATAGAGACGTCATAGAATGTGATAAAGGACTTACTCCCCTATCCCTGGCCAATCCCGAGTAGCAGAAACCGGTGGTACTAAGCACCTCTGACCGGGAGACCGTATGGAAGGAGAGGGAGTTGCACGGACGCTTTTTTAAAGCTCTAAATGAGCCCCACGTGGATAAGAAAGCGTCCGTGCAATGGCTGCGCTTCGGTGACCTCTTTGGGGAAACTGAAGGGTTTGTGTGTGCGATACAAGATCAGGTGGTTAAGACGCGGAACTACCGAAAGTACATCCTGAAGGTTGGCACTCTCGACATCTGTCGAGCTTGTCGCCACCCCGGTGAGTCACTCAGGCATGTGCTCTCGGGATGTTCAGCTCTTGCTAATACTGAGTATCTGCACAGACACAACCAAGCGGCCAAAATCCTTCACCAAGAGCTTGCTCTGAAGTACGGTCTCCTGGATGAGAGAGTGCCGTACTATAGGTACACACCGGTGCCAGTACTCGAGCGTGACGGAGTCCGGCTCTATTGGGACCGGTCCATCATCACGGACAGGACGATTCTGGCGAATAAGCCTGATATCGTGCTGATGGACCGGGCACAGTCGAGGGTGTTTTTAGTGGACATCACCATTCCACATGACGAAAACCTCGTGAAAGCGGAGACAGAGAAAAAACGAAAGTATCTAGATCTGGCTCGCGAGGTTTCCAGCATGTGGCATGTGGAGTCCACTGAAACCATCCCGATCGTCATATCTGCGAATGGGTTGATCCCAGTCAGCCTCGCTCACCATCTGAGGCGACTGGGGTTCCGTGGCAGTTCGCTCGCGGCCAAGATGCAGAAAGCGGTGCTGTTGGACTCGGCTAGGATAGTCCGTCGGTTTCTCAGCCTGTCACCCTGACCCCCGGCCGTTTGGTCTCCCCTGCCGGGGCGTAATCCTCCGCCCGCTACAAATATTTATTTGTGTAAAGTGTATGTAAGTTTATTTATTTGTATATATATTTATGTTTATTATTTAAATCTTTGGCCTTATATGTATTTATTTTGTATGCGGGTGTGAGAGTAAAAAACATATGCAATATAATTATTATTAGATGATCACTTACCAAGTGAAGTTCGATCTGAATTGTCCATCTTAGCGGAGAGATATTATACAAATCTACACGACCGACATTTGGAACTTGTCTATGTTATGTCATGTTGAAATAGACAGGATGTGTCTTAATGAGATTTAAATTGTTATTATTTTTAATTATTTAGACAATAAATTTAAAATATTACCATCAGTAATTATATAAGTCAAGGATTACCATACTCGTACACGAATTTTAAATGTAATCAAATATTTAATTTGAACATAGTCAGTTTTGGACTTTTTTGCAATTCAATTTAAAATCACTTCCTTATATCTGAATTTTAAATAATATGAATAAAAACATTAAAAGAATTATGCATATTACCATATCGAAATTGGGAAAATTAATTGAAAAATTTATTTTGTACTTAATTAATTCGTTCCTAGGTATATGTGTATAATTGTTATACTTTTTGCAATCGATGAGAATGCAGTCTAAGATGGAAACGGGCTATCTTGGAAGGTGTATGACAGTTTATTAAGTCCATACCCTTAGTTAATCATTTTCTACTCATCATCGTACCGAAAAGCTTGGCAGCAAATCTTTGCCGGTAGGGTGGTGACTAGCCGCAGCCGAAGCCTCTCAGTCAAGTATGACAATTGAAACAGAAATGTAAGTTTACATAATATAGTAAGATTTTAAACTTGTTATTTATGACAAATGTTTTTATTGGACGGGATATAAGAAGTTGTGTAAAGTTTTAAGACATAATACCTCGTCTTCCACAAGTTTATTGCAGTTCGAAAGTTTGCTTGCAGTCTTGTAAACAACGTCATGTCGCCGTGTCGACAGGCAACAAGTGTTCAACAAATATCCTGTCTATATGCTCTATAGCTGAAGCAAGCTTTAAGTATATTTGCGTTATGAAATATTCCGAACGGAGTACCCAAATTTTCATCCCGGTTAGAAAATTTATTCCATTACAAAATGGTCTGGTTCAAATGTAAACGTAATATGCTTTAGGAAGCGATTTGCCGTGTTTATCTACATCTAACTGCTTACGTAACTCACTTTACTCGTATCTATATAGTAAAAGTATTCGTAACTGGACTTTGCAAGTTATTTTAAAATACGATCTCTGAATAAAATTTGTAAATATAATAAACATAATTTGTGGCTCATGATTTATGTAAATGATTTCGATATCAAACATTACGTTAGACATAAATAATGTTGTCATGAATAAATGTATTTACATAGAGCCACAGGCACTTGGCAAGTATTGGCAAAATAATTTAGTATAATATCACAAAGTTACACATAATATGATTGTAAAATCGTTTATCGACAGTGTTCATGTATACTTTAGTTTACTTCTGGGAGTGTATACTTTACTTTACTTCTGGGAGTGGCTTTACTTCTGGGAGTGTCCGACCGAACCTTAGGCTTCGGTCACTTTCGGCCGAATATACCACTTTCAGACAAAATTTCGACTTCGGACAAATTGGGCCGAATGATGAGAGGACGCGAATGACGAGGAAAAGACGAAGCGTAGGAGGCATTTTTGACAAAAATTTTAAGTTGCTATGTTGTTTATATACCTGCAGTTAACATAAACTCAAAAAAAAAATATTTGTCTTTTTGAGTTTTAGCCAGCTTTAGCCCTTTATATCAAGGATTGGGAAAAATCTATATATCTCTATGAATAGTCTAAAAATCTACTCGTAAATTCGCCTAAATCCCACGAGCCATTTGAAGAAGAGAAAAATTAGTTATCTTACAAGGTTAAATACAAAGACGACAAAAAAAAACGTAGGCGTAAGCAGTCTGTGTTTGTCCGCCGGCTGCTCAATTATCACAGCATTATTGGTATCAACTTGAATAAAAAGGTCGCACATGGTTTCCATCATAGAGAATCCTCAAGTCATACAAAAACTTTGGGCGTGTGCGTAAGACATTAGGAAGCGTCGCGGCTGGAAGGGGTCCCGTCACGAAGCCTACCCGAGGCAATTTGGTACCAAATGTCGTTTGCTACGTGCCCCACAAATAAAGAGGACGGAATAAAGCCGCCTGTATTACTTTAGAAGCTGTTAGCTCACAATGCGCCGTATCTTATATTGTGTATGTATGCAAAAGGAAAACGAATCCGTTGTTTCGATCTGCTTTTCTTTTTTTAAAATGCCATGTTTAACATTCAGTGCAACTTTTCATTGTGACAGATTTATGCACTCTTAAAGTTAACTTTACCTACTTTTTTTTTGACAGATTTAAGCACAGTTAGGTCCACTTGCACCAATCCACTAAACTCTCTTTTTCTCGTTGAAAGACTATACACACTTTTTCTTACTTATTCTCGTATTATTTACGAGTATCGCATGCACAATAAACAAAAGAAAAATGAATTCGTTATTTCGATCTGCTTTTCCTTCTTGAGACATGAGAATTGAGAGGTAGTGTTTTGAAGGCTCAACTTTTAACAAGGATTGTAGTGGATTGCATTGTAGGAAACTTGTTACACAAGTTAAGTTGTGGGCAAACTTATTCGGGGAGGATATTGATGCACGGGGTATGAGTTTACCTAAAACTAGAGCTCTTAAGAAGTTTGTTTACATCTACACATATAATACAAAGGAGCGAACTTTGTGAATTTGTCTGGCATCGAGCAATACATCTTAAAAGAGTGGCCATTAGCTGTCATAGATATCGTTAGTTAGTTATCAAGTTATCGATAGTTAGTTATCGCGACAAATGGCAAATTTTGACATCATAATTCAAAATTATTATTTGTCATTACTACACTTAATACTCGTGACATATATGGATTTTAACTTAATAAACTATGCCCGTTTTTACCAGTGATCCCTTTTTACGATCTAAGTTAGGTAACGCTTCCCGTCAATTTCGTTTTCATAAACACATAAAGGGAACACTAAAGGTGAACATGTCATTGGCAAGGGATTGTAGTTAGGAGCTACCTATATAAAGAGACTCCTACTTAGGATAATTTACGGTTGGTAAAAACGAACATAAATCTACATATAAGCATTTAATAAAAGTGCCCATTATTTCGCGATAGCAATCTATTAATCATACTTTGAATTTCAATTTATCGGGTATCTATCGCTGCCTATTCAATTTTTATAAGTGCTCATCACTATTTCACTCCGCGACGTTTTGTATACGCAGCATCCCCTAAGATTTATGCGATACACAAACCTACACACGACATAGGGTATTGGTATTTTAAAATGTACGCCTGATTCCCTGAAATATTGCCTTTCGCCCGCCCCGACGAAGAAGCGATACTTTACTGTCACTGTCGAAGAGAATTGCACTAGAAAAACGTTAAATATGAAAAATTGCTGCCATAGTGACGGGCATTTAAACTTTTCCGCAGTATAGTTCACGAGGGAATAGTCTGCAAGCTCTCTGCTTCCATTAATTTGGTTTTATTCAAAAGCTGATTGGCACCAAAAAACGTTTTGAGTGAGGCTGAGTTTCCAAACACGTATCCTATGTAATGGTGATGGCCTATAATACTCGTAGATTGGACCTTATTTTGTGAGGGCCCGGTTGCTCTAACACTTGGAAATTATGTGCATTTTAAGTAATTAAATATCACTTGGGTGAAAGAAAACATGGTGAGGAAACCTGCATGCTTGGGAATTTTCCGTAATGGTCTCAAAGGTGTGCGAAGTCTACCAGCTCACACTTGGCTAGCGTGGTGGACTATGCCTTAAACCCTTTTCATTCGAGTGCCCAGTTTTGGGCCGCCAATATGTAGCGAAGACGATCAATGAATGAACCTAATAGTGTGCACTGTGCATACTTGAAGAGTTACTTAGCTTTAGTAATCAAATTATCGTTTCCATCTTAATTAAATTAGTAGCTTTTACTAGTCACTTTTTCCTTTTATATATCTTCTACTGATTTATCAACGCACAGCTCAAACCACTGGACGGATCGAGCTGGGTATATACGCTATTGTGACGTAGGCATCCGCTAAGAAAGGATTTTCGAAAATTCAATCCCTAAGAGCATAAAATAACGGTTTAAAAAATCGAACCTAATGTGAGTGAAGCTGCTGGCAAAAGCTAGTTTAGAGATAAAATAAACAATGTATTGATTACAAAAATAAAACAACAACTTTCAAACAAGAGGCATATAATTGTGCGAGTAAATATGTAATAGAATTAACGTCAGCACAAATACGATGGGCTGACATTCGCAGTCACGACATCGTAAAACACATTAGCACGTAGTCGCCCCACCCCCGGCTTCCAGCCTCCGATATTGGGATAAAAGGGAAAATGCATTGGCTTTTTGTAATGTCCTCATAACTTGCGGATTAGGGGTTTGGAATCGACGTCAGTTTGGGTACTCTAATATATATTTCGTACTTAGACAAGAACGTTCTATACAGATGGCACCTTTATCTTTAATCTCTGATAAGAATAGGCCAAACTTGGCCTAATTATATTCTCACAATTTCAACAACGCGCAAAAGCGATATTACATACGGGCTAATTGCGCTAAGTCGAATATTCGTATCATCTGACATCATAAGCATTATGAAGATTCAACCAAAATGCTACTCCAACTTGATCTCAATCGATCTAGTTGAACAAAGCTAAGCCGAAGCTAAGAGAAAGCTCAAAAACAAATAGAACTGGTAACTTTACAAACGTAGCTATAAGCCATGGAAGTTTTAAGTACCTTAATGCTAAAAGCGTATTATTCTAATAAGAGGTACTAGTGTACAGTATCTATGCGTTAATCTATCATTTAAAAGATCATTTAGTATGGACAGAAAAAGAACGGCAAAGTACCTACTCCATCCCTTTCTCATCCACATTAAATGACTGATTTACGCAGAGTTAACTTTACCTTGAAACATTAGACTAGACCTCAGATACTAATAAAAGAGGTAAGTACTTAGTACTTACTGGAGAAAGAGAAAAGCTATTAAAAATGCTAGTAAAAAGTCTTAGTATCTACCTTGTCTTCTACCTTAAAACCTTTTCTTCTATCTATCTAATTTCTAGAAAATTAATCGACCCCTTATGGGACCTACATACTATTTTAGATCAACTTGTTAGGTACTGTACTATCCAAATACCTCCTACGATTAAAATTAGCACAGTTGAGTGGATAGGTACTATCTATTTTTTTTCTTACCCTTAAAGTGTATCAGGCCAATATACAAATTTTATTATTGCATCAGGTCTAAGAATCTGCGCCCATTTTAAGCAAATAGAATTTTGAAGAAGTGCATTTGAGCAATATTAATGCCTTAAACACACATCCTGAGACGGCAGCGCAGTGCGTAAGTGCGGTACCACACGAAGCGCTTTGGTGTCGCTGTGGCATCATAGATAGAAAAATGCGCTTCAGACCCACCGAACCCCTGGCCATGTATGCCGTACGGTAAACTGCTGCTAAAAAATACAATAACTATCTCTCGCCGCATCAGCAGAGTTATTAACAATGAAATGAAATGAAATGAAAATTTATTTATAAAATAAAGTCAGTTACAAATGTATCAGGAGTCCCGATTTAAGTTATAGATAACCTGTATCCCGGGAAACCTGCTCTTCCTCCGTCGTTTATGTAGATATATATATATATGTGTGTGTGTGTGTGTGTGTGTATGTGTGTGTGTGTGTGTGTGTGTGTGTGTGTGTGTGTGTGTGTGTGTGTGTGTGTGTGTGTGTGTGTGTGTGTGTGTGTGTGTGTGTGTGTGTGTGTAGGTGTACTGATTATGTTAGAGTAGATTGATGATAGGTACTACTTTGGGTTAAATTATAAAAATAGAAATGGAAATTAAAAGAAAGCAATTAGGTTTGCAATTCATATTGTTTTTCTGTTTCGTTGTAGTTTAAGTTATTTAACCAATTAATTAATTTTTGTTTAAATTCGAACAATTTCATATCATGTATATTTAAAATTTTATTTATATTGTTATATAAATAGGGCGACTTAGTTTTGTACTGTCTACTTGCAAAATTAGTATTACAGGGGAATGTCTTTATGACCGCATAGTTACGTCTCTTATTTTGAAGAGATTGGTTGTAAGGTGACGTACGGTGCACCCGAACTATCGTTTGCAGAATGTATAGCTGCCTTATGGTTAATATTTTAGCAGAAGTATATAAACTATGTGTTGGATATCTGTACGGTCTGAAATACATTACCTTCAGAAGGGACCTTTGTGCTCTTTCTAACTGGATTAGTTGGGTCTTACATGCGCCACCCCAGGCGGGAATGCAATACGTCAAGATTGACTGTCCTAGTGCAATATATATAGTTTTTAATAACGCAGGTGGTACAACATGGCGAAGTTTTTTAAAGATCCATATAAGATTTCTAGTTCTATTTATTAGGTTATTTATTTGTTTATACCAATTTAGATTATTAATTTTAGGACAATCGCAAGGATCTCCTTGATAATAGTGACAAGAATGGCATTTGATAGTAAAATCTGCAGGTGGTTGTGTTGGTGTTCTAATTGAAAAAGACATAAATTTGGTTTTGGATATATTTAACGTGAGCACGTTATTATTTAACCAATTAACAACAGTACTCATGCCTTTTTCAGCGTTGTGTTTTACTTCTTCCCATGTGTCACCGTAGAAAATTAATGCAGTGTCGTCTGCATAAGAATAGGCCTTACATTTATCAAGATTTAGTAGTAATAGTTCATTTATATATATTAAGAACAGGGTAGGTCCCAGAACACTACCTTGCGGAACACCATACGTAATTGATGTTTCTTGGCTTACGGCGTCGCCAATTTTTACTTTTTGCCTTCTATTTGTAAGGTAACTTTCAAACAGTTGCAATGGTGTACCTCTGATACCGATCCTATCCAGTTTATTTAATAGTAAAGGAATACAAACATACAAAATAGGGATATTGCCAACTAATCAAACCAACAACTTTGTATCAAACGTCAAAACGTACACATACTATACAATTGTGACGTCATAAATATTATCAAATTTATGACATCACAATTGTATAGTCAGTAGTAATATCAAACTTAAAACTAACAGCCATTTGCATAATGAAAGGTAGAATCTGTTCAATAATTAATTTGACATGGGTAAATTGAAAAATAGGTAATAGTGTAGCAACATTGTGAAAGAGTCATCGATGAATCAAACAGGTTGATAATGTACATGAAAATAAATCTGATGTCATTTAAAAATAAACCATGTATTAAAAATTTACCATTAATGTGGAAAGGTGTAATAAATGAAAAAACTCTTGACTCTCAAAACTCATGACTTATTGAACTAACTATATTATACTGTAAAATAACTGTTAACATTCAAAAATTCACTAATTTTATCTAATTTGACTAAAGATTTTGAGTTTGAGATTTGAGTTTACTTGTATTAGGTAAACTTCCACGAGCTGCATTAAACGTTGGCATCGCTCTGCGCGGCCATCACGCTGTGTATGTTAGGGACTTTACAATGGAATGCTGGTGTCGCGGTTTGCCACACCTCACCAACGAGGTTGCAGCATCCTTGAAAGGCCACATTCCAAGCCTCTATTTACGGTCTAAGCCCTCATTTTCTTTTACGATTGCAAATTAATGTTCGTACAACAAAAAAGTTGTCTAGTGCACTTAGGTACTATGTTATGACCTCATTTTTCTCGTAAACCGGATTTCATAAGTACACGAGGAATGACTAAACCTTTAGTACCTACGTTTAAACTCTAAGTGAGTAACAACTAAAAAAGTTTAATAGTTCTTTCTATCTAAGTGCCTAATGTTTTAGTTTCACTATGAAATTAATAATCTATTTTTTGTTGCAGAATATCTTGGACAAGTTCAACCCTGGCGCGCGACAGATGATAACGGCTGGTAAAGCGTATTTGAAGGCTTTGCATGGTGAGTGTGAACCTTTATTTTATACCGATTAAGCGCAGTTCAGACTACATAGACACTTATCGCCAGCTGTTTAATATACAGAATGTTAGGGGCAGCTTAACGAAAACTGAAACTAGGGATTCAGTACATGAATCTGAGTCGATCAGAGTTGGGATTTTTCATCGGTCTTTCCGTGATTTTGACAATTTTCTTATCATTTATTTAATCAATTACAACATGGAATCGTGTGTGTAACCTATCTCAATTTAATTTTAATAAAAAACAAGAAATGACAATATTTAACACTAAACAGAGATGTAATATACGCGCGATCAGCTGTTTATCAAAAGTTCAAAACACTCGGTCTAAGTACCTACAAACCGTCGCTTGCGACGCGCCATACCTAATGCGTGTGGAGGTATCGGTGTTCACAATACATTGCATGCTCAAAACTTGCGATATTGGTAACCCATCATTTCCGAGATGAATGGACTTCGTGGTTTCATTATAGGCATAAGTGTCACTTATTCACAAAGTTTTCGTTAGGCTGTCCCTTGTTTACTAACTACGTAAATCCAGAACATTGCAATAACATTTTGTCACTACAAAGTGCATGCTATTTATTGGGCAATAAGGACACGAGGGTCGTTACATCGTCGAATTAATTCAATATGATGCGTTACTAAATAGGGGACAATTAATTTATATACCGTAAGCCAAATGGATGCATCTATATGCAAAACCTTAGTTGTGCTTGTTTGGCTTCGGAACTAGGGCGTAGTCGGTGCCAAATTGTCTCTGTTGGCTTATCTAGCGTATTATACACGACGCTAGAAGCAATAAACTCAGCCATTGTACGGCGATGTATTGCTCTTGATACTTGCTTTTACGGCAGTCAAGATTTCTTTCGAGTGTTGACGGTTTTTCGCGCTGAGACGTTTAATGCTTTCACGTACTACTGCTATTGATTCTCCGTTTTACATTCCACATTAATCTTTTTGAGAGCTTTACAGCTGCATCCTTACTAATGTTATACGAGTAAATGCGAAAGTGTGTGCTTGTTAGTTTGTCCTTCTATCAAAGGCAACGGAGCACGGATCGATTGGATTTTTTGCTTGGGTATAGTTGAGGACCTGGAGAAGGACATAGGCTATCGTTCATCCCGGAAAAACAGGGGATTACCGCGAGATACCGAAGGAGTAACAAACATCAATCCATTCATCTATCCTCACAAACTTTCGCATTTATAATATTAGTAGGATTTTTAGCGAATCTATTTCTTTTTACTAGAATAATTATTTCTGTTGTAATAGTATTTAGAATTATGATACCTACTACAGCTGCGACATTTTTGCACCAGGTGCGGCCGCCGCATCGCGCCTGTACGTCGACGCCGTGGGCAAACTGGGTCGACAGGCCCAGCAGGGGACGTGGGGAGGATGCGCCGATATTGGTAATCTTTTTCTTCATTATAAACCGACAGGCGACCACTGCTGGACGAAGGTCTCTTGTATGGACTTAGCACGGCCTCGGTCTAACGCCACCTGTATTCAGCGGCTCACTGCAACTCGTCTGAATATATCTTCGGTCTAACTGTGCTTGCGCTCTCCGGTGCAGATATGCCACTCCTCCACATTACACACAATATCATAGGAGTTTACATTTGAGTATCAATATTTCATAGTTAATGTGGGGACTGGTGCTTAAACTAGGTAAAACCGGTGTTTCAAGTGCCCCACCCGTTGCACTATTGTCGTACCCACTCCTAGCACAAGCTTTCCTATTGTCACCAGACGAGGCAATTAACCGCGGTGAAATATCTCATAAAACAGTTATATTATGTGGAATTGATTAACTTTGGCTATCTGTTTAGTCTCAAACATACAAGGGAAACTTCTCAAGTACCAGATGAAAACTAATTAACCAAGTCATTCAAACAGATGTCTAAATAACTTGGTATTTTGATTACTCAATCTCGTACTTAAGATAGATAAGGGTGCTCACAAACTAAGCGCTTAAGCGAATAGTTTACACACAGTTGTGTAATTAAACTCGCAATTATTAGCGTTCCAGATTCAATCTTCATCTATCTACACCTCTCAAAATTTGTAGACGTTAATGATCGTCTTAGGGCATTTAAATGACCCTAAATAATCGCAACATAATATAATGATATCGTAACCTTCCCAACTCATGATTGATTGCTTGTTTTTTGGGAGTGTTCATAGTGGCTTCGGGCGTAAAAATTAAAATTATTAGTAGTACCCGGCAGTAAGTATTACAAGTGTTACATACATCAAACTTTGGAAAAATGATCGTGGAGGTCGCACGAAGGCATAAAAAGTCACATAAGAATGAAAATCAGAGACGACGCTCTACAATGCTGATAATGGCCGATTTCTCTTTCTAGTGCTCAATCCTACTAATATTATAAACTGAAATTTGGCACAGAGATGAAATATAGTCTGGAATAACATATAGGCTACTTTTTATCCCGGAAAATAAGAGCGTTCCCGCGCGAATTAAAAAACCTCAATCCACGCGTACCTACGAAGTCGCGGGCATTAGCTAGTGTGTTATATTTTCTGTGAGGTACTACGAAAATAATGATGTGAGATATTAAAAAATATATAAGTATTATGATTTTGTTAAAATTATCTGATTTAAATAGCTAATGACTATAGGTAGCCCTGTTTGTGATACGCCTTATTTGAAAAGTCTCTGCTGTATGTTCATTTCAAGGCTTTTGTGTAATACGTAATAACTAATATCGAAATATCCAGCGGTTGTTCTGCGAGTGTCTGTACTTATCTCAATTTAGGGCCCACAATATGTAATCAATTTGTAAGGGTAACTCAGCGATCACAGAAGAAAAAGTGTAACATCGTTGAAAAGAAAAATTATTATTTGACTTTTATCTCGCTTACTATACCTATAAAGATTATAATTAATGTTTCCAATAGCGATGAAACTTGGCACAGAGATAGTTTGCTTCATGGAGACGGTTCGTGGATAATTTTCACCCCAGAAAAGCGTTCAACCAGGAACAAATTGCTTCATAAAATCTTAATCCTCTTTTGCCTTGCTTACAGGAACCGCTCTCATGAAGGTAGTGGAGGTCTACCGAGAAATTCAGGATCAACAGATGAACATCGTAAGTTATTTTATAATTTTAATTATGTGGATTACTTTAATTTATCCCGCGAAAAATAAGGATGCCTTCGTAAAAAATTAAGACTTAAAAATAGGAACATTATGATATTACCACTGAACCATCTTAGTTTGGGATAGAAATAGTTTTTTTATTCGATGACAAGGTAGCCATTGACTGCGATCTCACCTGATGGTAAGTGACGATGTAGTCTAAGATCGTAGCGGGCTAACTTGGAAGGGGTAATAATAGCAGTGTAAAAACCCATACCCCTAATCTGTTTCTACACGCCATCGTGCTAAATCGCTGGTGGCATGTCTTTGACGATAGGGTGTTAACTAGCCACGGCCAAAGCCGGACAAATGTGCTTTCATTCCTAATGTGGACACATACCTACCTAATATTTTTATCCCAGGAAATCTAAATCTTATTTTTGCCGTACAAAGTGGCGGGCACGATCTGGTTATTCATAAAAATAAGCCTCTGGGCAATGGTCAAAGCGCGGACGGAAATCCGAAAGGTCGGGTCGCCCACCGGCACTATTGTCGTACCTACCTCTAACATAAGCTTTACACATTGTTAGAGGGTAAAGGAAGTATTACTTATATTATTTACGCATCGGCGGTACCTCTGGTGCTCCAAAAAGTTGATATTAATGTGTATTTAAAAAAAATTCAGCATGGTTTATATTAATCTTAGGGCCGATTTCACCAACTAATAATAATAATAAGTCTTATCAGAGCGTAAAAATATTTTGAGAGTTTTTGTATTGAAACATCTGCCGTAATATCAAAACGTTGATGAAATGGGCCCTAAATAATAAAAACCGCTTCGCTTTTATTTTAATCAAACCACAAATTGACTATGTACGTTTATCTCACGAAGTTACGAGCGCTTTACTTGTGGTTACGTCGTGTACATGCACATTGCGTAAATGTACGCGCCTGTCAGGAGCCTAGGTGGGACCGATCAGGCGCGAGCAGCTCTCGCTCACACTTATACAGATACAACACACACACAACCATGAGCCACGCGCCGTCGTGAATTGCAACAACTATATATTAATTCATTACTTAGTACAAATAATGTCTGTGCTTAATAATCGCGAAGCTTTTATACTAAGTATATTGTACAAACGCTGTTTGTACTTAGTGACAAAGTGGTTGAATAAAACTTAGTCAAGGCAACAAGAAAAGCCATAAAATGTTAACGCTTCTCTACATAGAGATCTTATTAAAAGGCCGCAGACAGGAAAACCTAATAAAAGATATCTGGACAAAGTGCCCATAAAAAGTTTGTCCTCCAATTGTTACTTGAGAAGTAATAATACACAAGTTGTTTGTCTGTTTGTAGCTGAAGGCGTTTTACGTGGATTTACTCGTCCCCCTGGAGACTAATCTAGAGAAGGACACGAAAGTAGTACAGGTTGGTATAAGTATTCATTGTGATTTATGATACTTGTAATAAGTATGGTACTTCTTATTTATCCTGAATAAATCTAAATATATGAGAATGTGCCTAAGTTGTAAATCCTACTAATATTATAAATACGGAAGTTTATGAGGATGGATGGATGGATTTGGCACAAATTTGGAATGGCCATAGCAGCTCAACCCAGGATTACCATAGATTACATTTTATCCTAGAAAATCAAAGAGTTTCCGCGGGATTCAAAAATCTTTAAACCACGTGATTATGACAGTCAGTAAATTTTTATTAGTAAGGTAAACATTAAAAAAATTATATCCAACCAAATAATAATAATTAATTTTGGTAGAACAACTTGTAGCTCCTATGGTAGTTTAAGGGAGCTTTCCAGTGTGACAGCCCGAAAAATCGATGTTTTTCGCGATTTTTTTTTTTAAAGAAAAAATAATCTAATCGGTCTGGTTTTTTTTTTGTATATTAATTGGGTATTGAAGAATACAAAACAATTTTTTAAAGGTCGATTTATTTATTAATTAATATCTATAAAAATGATGAAACAATTGTTGCAGAAAATGCACTTGGATGTGGTGTCCACGTTGGGGGTCACAAAGGAGGTGGGTTGATAAGGCAACAAAATCCGCCCCTCATACACTCGAAAAAAAAAGTTCCAGATTTCGACAAATTGTAAATGTATTTATATACTTGAAGATATAAACTATATTTTAATATAAAGTTGAGGTGATAAAAAAAATAGTAAGTTACAGAAAATATTACCCAAAAAGAGAGTGTTTCTTTTACTTTTCTTACATTTTCATACATTTTAGTCGTTTTTTAAGCTTTGATTTAATATTTTAGAATGAGGCGCTCCATGAACCATGGTAAACGTAACTGATAATGATGCTCCTTTTTATAAGCTTTTATATGAGTATTAATTTATTTTGGTTCATGGAGCGCCTCATTCTAAAATATTAAATCAAAGCTTAAAAAACGACTAAAATGTTTGAAAATGTAAGAAAAGTAAAAGAAACACTCTCTTTTTGGCTAATATTTTCTGTACCTTACTATTTTTTTTATCACCTAAACTTTATATTAGAATAAAGTTTATATCTTCAAGTATATAAATACATTTACAATTTGTCGGAATCTCGAACTTTTTTTTTCGAGTGTATGAGGGGCGGATTTTGGGCCTTATCAACCCACCTCCTTTGATCTGAAACAAAAAACATAAAAAGATTATTGATTGGTATATAATTGGCTTTCGTGCTATGGAGGCTTTTTTTTTATTATTTTTTTTGTAAAAATGGCGCCGGTTTGAACAAAAAGTATCGATTTTAGCATTTTTTTTTTGCAGTTTTTTTTACAAAAAAATAGGAAGATGTCAAAAAAAAAAAAAAGGTTCCATAGCACGATAAACATTGACGTTAAGAATATTGTGTAAAAAATTCAACTCGATAACTTTAAAACTCTGCCCTCCAAGTTGGACACCGTTTTGAAAAATGATGTTCCGATAAAAACGCGTTCAAAGTTTCAAGTGAGGAAATTTTAGGTAAATCATTTACTTACGGTCAATCAGCATGCCAGGTCCATACAATATCCCTTCTGCTTCTTCGAAAAAGCAAAAAAAAAAATAATCTATTTTTTAAAAATTCACACTGGAAAGCTCCCTTAATTATATAGTTAGTTATAAGGTTATTTAATTAGTTTAGTAATAAGATAATCAACTTCTAGCGAGAAGCCGTAATATTTATAAACTGTCTGGTGTTTTTTCTAATTTGTGTTGAATTTTGTTCGTTCCAAGAAATGTTTAAGATATTATTTAAATAACCCTGATATCGAAGGCCTAGGTACTGATAAAAGATAAAGATAATTAATGTATTCAAATTATAGTCACGTTCTTTAGCTATTGCTGTTTTGAATATTGTAATTTATTTCTATTGTTGTGCGTTTAAAGTTATGATTGACATTTATAATTAAGTTAATAGAACGCAAATATTATGATTAAAATTTTGCAAGACTTGTAACAGCTGGAACTAAACGAATAATTAAAATATTTATTTAAAATTTGTTTGTTAGTTTTAAATAAATATTTTTAAAGCTGCTTTAACTCCGAAGGCAGCCCTACTCATATAACCTGGATTGTCATCTGCGATCAAAGTCATAGATAGATAATACAAATAAAACCTGAAAAAATTGTGCTCGCCATAATATAATTATGGCCTATGATTGTATTGCCATACATCATATATCATAATAGCGAAACTATCATCGATAGCAACTGATTGCGGACCACGATCCAGATTGGCCTTATATGGATTTCAGTATTTTTAACTATCACTTCTAATTACAGTCTGAACAAAAAAGGTTTCTGCAACAACACAAACTACGTTCGGAAAGCTACAGCAAGGCGGCAGCTACCATCAAGAAGCAACGGAAGAAAAAGACCAATGTTACCAAAGTTGGTTCGGCAATGGATAAAGAGATGAAGGTACCATCACTTCACTACATAGTTATAAATTAGCCTAGTCTATTTAAAAGCACTTTTCTTAAAAATACTGAATTATTTCACTTTTACCTATAAATTCTGATACACACGCGTGCATACACCAGTAATTGGTGCCATACAAACTGGCTAGAGCAGTGCGTTAAACCTTCAGTCGTCTGCTCATCCACTGCTGGTCATAGCCTACGCCAACACACGACACGGTCTTACACCCCTTTTATCGAGTGGGTCTGCCAACACTACGCTTTCTGGTTATGTTGGTAACTGGTTCTTCTACGGAAACTTCTAGCAAAGCTCTCTCCGTCACCCGCTGAGTGACGGAGCCCTTAAGAGAAACCCCTTTTTGAGAAAACTTTACATTACCTACTATAAAATGATTTGTAATAAACAAAGAATAGGTATCTAACAAACAAATATACCTAAATTCATAACAATTAATTACAAAACCCAAGTTTGTAATTAATATACCACAAGTCGGAGCTGTTTTGATAATACACTAAACACCCAACAGATAGCTAATAATAGAGTCCGTAACTTCCGTTCAAGTACCTAAACAACCCTTGAAGTGCTGCTCAACTCGTCGTGGATACTCGAGAAGGCGAGATTAAAAATAAATTGATCTTCCCCCGGTATTAGAATAGTTATCTCAAAGTGTTCTTCGTTTAATCTGTTCTAAATTGATTCCATTGTTCTATTACAGAGTATGCAGATATTGGAGGAGGAGAAAACTAAATTGGACGCTTTTTGCGAGCAAAGCTTGAAGAATGTAAGTTTATTGCACAACAACTATTTAATTTCCACTACACAATACATATACAATACCTATATATGCAGTTCCATACGAAAATTAATTGAAAAAGTGTCAGTGAAAATTAAGTAAGTAGGTACCTACGCTACGATAAATAAGCAAAAATACTTTGTTTTGTTCATTAACGAGTTAGCTCTTGAATGCGATCTCATCTGATGGTAAGTGATGATGCAGTTTAAGATGGTAGCGAGCTAACTTGGTAAAGGTATTGATGATTATGATGATAAGGGGCTTTCCAAAATGGGCGGACATTCGCCCATTTTGAAAAGGCCCTTACTTAGGTTCCACTTGTAGAAACCAATAACAAGACTTCTCTTGTAATGGTAAGAGCGTTTGCATATAGAATACTTTATTCATACCTCTATATTGCATACCTACGAGCACAGCCTACGAGTATTATGTCGTAATGAAGATGCGTCAACGCTAAAAATATTTTTAATGTGTATGTAATAAAAAGATCCGCAAAAATATTCATCCTTTTAAATGAAATACAGCGTTCACGCTTCGCTGGCGTTGCCATGGTATATTTTATTGTTTTTTTATTACCACAATGTAAGCATAACCACTGTACGAGTAGGTATACAAACGAATAATGAAAATCTTCGCAGAGGATTTAATAGCTTCACAAGTACTATATTATACAATTTCGGAATTTTTGCTTTTAATTGAACACAATTCTGTGAAAACCAAATAAAGCAGTGAAGAACAAACAAAACTCTAAACTTCGGAAAAACTCTGTGAAAGTTGAATTCTGATATGAACATTGATATTATTGTTCTACGCTTCGAATAAATATACTTATTATTTATTCGTAGGTTCTACGCCAAATTTCCCTTATCAATAATAATTATTATCCACTCAGATCATGTAATGTGACAGTCTGTAATGTGTTAATGTACTGAAATGTGCTGAAAAATTCACGGCAAAGTATTGTCGTGACTTTTGACGGTATTTTTGTTAGTGTCGAACAAATGAGAACTTTATATAATTCATACCAAAATATAGCTGTCCGAGAATTTTTCCGAAGCAAAATGCTTAATTTCACTGGTCTATGATTTATTTCTTAGCTTGGCATTACTTCAATATTACATCTTATAATAAGTACTACTCTTGGTTCCAGACTTGTAATTTAATGTTTTTGTTTCATTATTGTATAGGCAATGACCCAGGAGCGTAGGCGCTACGGTTTTGTTCTGGAGCGCCAGTGTTCCCTTGCGAAGCATTGGCTGGCATATCACACTGCTGGTGCTACGGCTTATAACACTGGCTTGGAAGAATGGCTCGAAGTATCGAGGACCAGGGAGTTCTTACCGTCCAACGTTGAGGCCATGTTCGTTAGCAGAATGAGGGTAAGACAGTTTCCTCTATTTCAACGATTTATGTTATTGATTTTGTTAACCGAATAGGAATTATTCACCTAGCTATGGCAACTAGTCCAATAGGGGAACTAAGAAAGTTAAAAAAAAAAATGTCACCTGAGACATATAATTACGTCATTAGACCATGAAATAAGGCTTATGGTGAAATCTATAGGGCATGCTCTGGCTTAGCTCGGACTTAAGATAAGAGTTACAACGAGAGACAAATATGCTTTGACATATTAAGTCTATCTCGTTTTAACTCTGTCTTAAGTCAGAGCTGAGTAAGAGAGTGGTCTATGGAATTCAGCCTAATAGCCTTAGTTTATCCCTATTTTTGCAGCAAGTATCATTCTGGGCCGACGAGGATGTATACGCAAGTCCCCGCAACGGCGACGACGATGACCGCGCTTCGGTCGGGTCGGCTCTACGAAAGACGAGATCAGTTGACGCCTCCTGCCTTGACGTCAGATCTATTGCTGACCTCGGATCGCCTTCACATGGTTTGTCTAGAGCCAAGTCAGACCTGAATTTACAAGCTAGTCTCCATAGTGCAGAACAAGGTAAATTTTTGGAGGATTTTTCATTGAATAGCTTCTGGAAATAGTTCTTTAGAATAACGTTGTAATTAGCTGCCGTAGTCCCTTTGCCCTTTTTTGTCTCCTTTTCAACCTTTTGTATCCTCGCTTTTGATACCCATAATATTGCTATCAACTTATCAGTGGCAACTATTTTGGCTCATATTGCTACATAATTTCGTTATTAGTGATTTGAATAATACTTGTTTCTTTAATAAAATAAGTCGCAGTTTCATGTTGAAAATTCTAACAAAACGAGCTTTTGCCCACGACTTCGTCCGCCTTGAGTAATATTTTAAAAAATCCCGTAGGAACCCTGTTTTTCCGGGATAAAAAGATAACCTATGTCACTCAAGTCCTCAACTATAACCATGCAAATAATCACGTCAATCGATGATTGAAGGTTGATTATTGAATCAACGAACAAACACACTTTCGAATTTATAATATTAGAAGTGATCAATCCAATCACAAGGAACATGATTTGTTTTCTCCTCAGATACAGACATTCGTACAAAAACCCGTCCGTCGTCGATCGCGCCACCAACATCCACGTCACGTGACCCGCCACTGGCGCGTGCTCTGTACGCCTATTCGGCCGCCGGTGATAACCAGCTCAGCTTCCAGCAAGGCGACATTCTCGCCCTGCTGGGGGACAGGACTAAAGGCTGGCAATACGGAGAGAACTTGCGGACCCACAGCGCTGGATGGTTCCCGCTGGCTTACACTGAACAAATCATTAATGATGATACTGGGTTCGTATTCACTCAATTATTTTCATTGGCAACCACTGATCTCTAGTAATACAAGTTCCTTTCCTGGGTAGGCTATGTGATATAAAATTACACCTCTATTTAGTGCCGTTACAAAGTACCCCACCGAGTGTACTGAGAATTATTTTCCCCAATAAAAATAACACAATTTCAATACCTTCATTTTCATATAGTCTGCACCAAAATGGTTGCTTTATTGTCGGTATTCCACAGAATACATTTCGGTGTGGGGTGTGAGTGTGCTCAGGAATTTTTCAACTTCCAGGTTCCACCGTCACCATTCACCAAAGATCTGCACCCCTACGTAGTTGAAATCCCAAGGACGCGCACTAAGCGCTTTGCTTCTTCGTTTCTGATACGCACCGCTAAAATTTGGAATGCCTTCCGGCTTCAGTTTTTCCCTCTAACTATAATTTGGATACCTTCAAATCAAGAGTGAAAAGGCATCTTCTAGGCAAGCGCGTTCCATCTTAGGCCGCATCTTCACTTACCATCAGGTGTGATCGCAGCCAAGCGCTAGTCTGTATATTTAAAAAAAAAGACTGATAGTGTTTGTTTTATGTAGGACTGCTTTGCTAGATGGGGGATATCGTAATTTAAAAAATTTATTACTTTCTTGCTACAGTGGCAACTCACCAGCTCGCTGGAGTATTGCACAAACGCCGAGCGAAACACCGCCGCCGGCGCCACTGGCGCACACGCAGCTGTCGTCCACTGCCACATCGCATGCACATTCTCACCCGCCCACACGCATGTTCGGGGACACTGTTACAGCCCACCACGTTACCAAGGTATACAAAAAAGTTACGATCATTTCAATAAAGTATATAATCAAAGCAATAAACAAAATAAGCCTTTTATTGCAATGCCGACTTCCGGACTCACGACCAAGCTTCTTCCAGCTAATGTTAGTTATAATATTTCTACACCATCTTTCTCAACTATGGAATAGCTATAAGGTTTGTTTGGTTAACATTAAGATCTACATTCCAGCGGGTATTACTTACAGGATTGCCAAATCGGTTCTGTTATTAACCGCAAAGCACACGGAAAAGATCTCTGTGGTCCAAAAATGAATAATAATAGTATGATATTATGGTTTTATGCATATTTTTTTTTTCTCAGGGTCGCCTAGCTAACAGTTCACCTGGTTTACCTCCAACACTGCCTGCTCCGTCACCAAGCGCATTAAGCACATCAGCGAGTGCTAATTTCCATCCAACTCCGATCGTTGCAGCCTCGGGTGCTATCAAGAATTCAACATCAGCTGCCAATTTCACTACTCATGCTGTCATAGAAACTAGAACTTTCGGACCGCAAACATTGCCAATGAGATCACAAGTAAGATTAACAGGAATTTAATTTTAATTGTAGTTATGTTTGCACTTTTTTAGGTAGTATGATAATTTTAAAAATCTTTTTAGGTTGCTCAAAAAACAGCCCCTGCGAAGACAGTCGTTTCAGCCGTGGGTGCCGTGGGAAATGTATCATTACACAGTTCGAATGACTCGGGATTTTCAAATGAACCACCTCCGCAGCCTGATATTGACTATAGTGATGAAGAGGCACAACGGCTCCGTGTCCCAATCAGGTACTTAAAAACTTGTCATGTGTTTGCTTTTATTATTTGTTGCTTCTTCTTGTAGCAGTAGTGCTAGTTTTTATTTTATTTTAATTTGCTAATTGTCTTTGTAGTAAATCTGCCCAACAAAACCTGGAACACAAATCGTATCTTTTAAAAACACAAAGTCTGAAACGCGGACCAAGACTCAATAATACAAATAATGGATATCTCACTGATGATCAACAGTTGCTTCTACGCAACATGTTAGACATGGATAAAGATTCTCAAAAAATAAAAAGAACTAAGTCATTCTGGAAATTTGGACGTACTACGTCCGAAGAAATTATGGAGGGGATGTCTCTTTGGCAGCATAGGGATATTGTAGATACTGTACCAGAATATAAGAAAAAACTATTTGTAAAATTAAAAAAAGAATTACGACCAGCCCCTGATGTACCAGGGCCAAAAAAGCAAAGTGCACTGGAGAAATCCCCAACACCTGAAAACATTCCAGTACGACCACAAGAAACAATCGACCGAAAAGACATCAAAGTAAATAGTGGTATGCGACAGGCTAGAAGCTTAGGCTCTATTCAACATGAAGAACGTGCCGAAAAAGAGAAGAGAGGGAGTATGAACTATAATCACAATCAAATGATGAATAAAAAGAGTTTTTCAGAGAAATCTATTGCGGAAGAAAAACAGAATGAATTTATACCACGAAATGAATCTCGACACTCTGATTTAACTAATAGCAGCACTATCAAAACTAATTTTGAAAA
Organism: Hipparchia sbordonii; assembly: GCA_038048805.1. NCBI lineage: Eukaryota > Metazoa > Arthropoda > Insecta > Lepidoptera > Nymphalidae > Hipparchia > Hipparchia sbordonii. The sequence continues at coordinate 7,940,883 of CM076109.1, read as the reverse complement.
TAGTTTCTACAATGATGAAAATGGCGATGGATTCGTAATGAAAACCGTAAAACGCCGAGAGATCTTACAGAGATATGATAATGAAAGCAATTCCGATAATAATTCTGTAGCTTCCAGTACGGATCCTTACGATTGTATTATTGTTGATGATCATATGACTTCTAAAAAACAACAGGAATTAGACCGTCGTCGTCAAGCCCAGCATGTAGATAATGACGTAAAGAATAACAAAGAGAATGCATACATGCCTGAATTTGAAGAAATTGAAGTTACACCTATCAAACCACACGTTAGGGCGACTATGTCTTCCGAAAAGACAAAAAAATTGTCTCATGAACGGTCGCCACCTAAAGTTATGGAATTTAAAACTTTTAAGGATACTTCAAAGGAAATTAAAACGTTTTCTGCATCATCTGAAACACTTAAATATAAAGACACTGACCAACCAACTGATCGGTATGGCAATCCCATTGAACGAAATAATAACGATATTAGAAACGAAAATGCTTATAATGAACATGATGATGGTACTTTAAAATACAAAAAACGTCAAAATGAAGAAAAAAATCGAAAACATCCCTTCGAAAATGGAAATGATACGGAATATCCACAAGCTGAACTCAGAAATCAGAAGAAAGAAAAACGAAATTTCGAAGCCACTGAACCAAGAATAGATTATTCACTAGATAGACGTCATTTGAGAAAAGATTTTACAGACACGAAGAATCGCGAAAACAGAGCAAGAAATAGGTCTAACAGGAGTTATGATGATAGCACACTACCGTATAATGGTAGAAGGGAAGAAAGATACTACGAGTCAAACATATCATACTTTAGTGACCAAGAGAGAAAAACATCGCGATATGATTATGAAACAGATTCTAAAAAAGCTGAAAAATCAAAGATTAAACAAGAAGAAGCAAGATTAGAGGCAAGGCGTTTTATGGACCAGCGAAATGATGCACCATACAGCGAATCCGATGATCAGAAATTCAATGAAGCATTAAAACAACAAAGACCACAGCTATTGCCGCGTACTAAATTACTGAAAAGGACTGTGGATGGAAATGAATTACCTGAAGAAGGTCACACATTTGGGCCTTGGTATGATTTATGGGGTCGAGAAACGGCCATGTACAAGTAGATTCAGGTTTGATTTAGAGTTAAGGTTTTTCTATTCTAGTGGCTCTAGTATTTTAATCAATATACCAGTTTTTATACGTTGTTTACTTTTTTATTGTAGAATACGAGTAAGTTTTCATTTAAGTAACATACCTACTCTTTTATATTTTTGTATCTGAACTCTTATTTGCATTCATTTCTTATTCTATTTTAAAGTGTACTTTAGACTTTTCTAATTTTGCTAACTGTGGATCTAAAGGTTTAATATTATTTCTATTTTTGTATATGTTTTTGTTGTTAATGTTATGTATATTTAGCTTAGCAATATATAAAGCTAAGTCAGTGAAAGCTAGATTTTTTTAGTGAAAAAAAAAAATCGATTTTATGTAGGTATTATACCAAAAGGAGTTATTCGCCCGTTGATTATTTTATCAATTAGCATTATTATTATTTACGATATGAGTTTAACATTAGGTATAAGATATTTTTATTACCATATTCCAACAAAATAATTTTTCTATTCAAGCCAATTTATATGAAGATAATAAAAAGTTATGAAAAGATTGTTGAAATCTTTTTTCGCTGCGTAATTGAAATTTTTACGTTTTGATTATATTATATGAATGCGTAGGTACATAAACATATTTAAATTATTTCGTTACCACACAAACGAAGTTTGATTATAATCAAACTAAATAAAATAAAAAAATAAAAAATTATTATTTAATCACGATATAATTTTCTAGGCGCCCCCTAGCAATTTTATTATGATCTGTATCTGTGATTTGTACGTTTTCCGCAAAATCTAAACATTACCTTCTAGTGCGTATTTATAAAGTTTCATTGACTCTGATACTACACTTAAATAAAAATCAAACTCCATTTGTATGGGACGTGGAAGAAGTAAACTCTTCTTAAGGTTGTTACGTTGTAGCATGCAGGTGACAGGTCAATAGAACGTAACTTATTTTGAACATTGTACAACCTTGTTGCCATCATAAGATTTATACAAACCTCTGAAATGAATATATTATTTTTTGGAAAATTTGTTTTCGAGACTTGAGCCTTATGACCGTTATAATATGGCACAAAATAAGTTACGTTCTCTTGACCTGTAACACGTACTACAACTAAAAAACGTTAAGTGACAATACTGTACACATAAATTCCTTTTGACCAGGCCCCAGCAATTCGCCACGGTGAAGCTAAGAAAAGCATTGACAAATGATCGATCATCGCCTGCAATCGAATAATCGATTTATATATTTTATATAATATGTATATTTTTATTAATATAATTTTGTTAAATATATATTATTATTATTATGTAAATTAGAAACAACGTGTATTTTGTACAGTTAAATATTAATAGTTTAAGAAAGAATATATCACAATTTTTAATAATTGGGGATTCGTTTTATTTATTACAACAATTCGCCTTTGAGAAATTACTCCTGTATTTTGATCAAAAGCTTGAGGAATAGCTTTTGTGTCAGTAAAAAGGATTTGTGTACAAAATATCTTTTGAAATCGAATATCTACTTGTTAGTTGAAGATCTCTTGAGGAAACATCATAATACTTACAGTACAATTTTATCCTTATAATAAACAAGAGTTATTATTATTGCTCCTAGTATTGAGTACATCTACCTATCTGATTTGAAATCGAGATTATTATTTGGCAACAATGACAGGGCTGAAGTCTCTGAGTATAAAAACGCCGAGACGCAGCGTCTTTTTATCCGACTACGTCCAAACCGAAAGTGTTCTGTTTTTAGCAGTCTATGTATGTATGTACATATGGGTCTTTTTACGTATATTTCACCGTAGCACCTAAACTACTGAACCGATTTTGATGAATGAAGTGTAAATCAATTCGCTATTATGGTCTGGATGACATATGCTATTTTTTTTTAAACAAAACTGGCAAGATCGGAGGAAAGAGACACCGCGGACGAAGCCCGAGACGTTGTGTCTGTTTGTTCCCTCGTAGCTCCCTAACGAGTGGACCAATTTTGATGCGGTTTTTTTCTGTTTGATAACCAACATGATCGAGGTGGATCTTAGCTATATTTTATGAAGATCATCTCAGGCGTTTGAAGATCATCAGCATCATTTCCTACTTGACTAAAGGCTTTCACAAACTTTGACTGGTGCGATTGACTTGTTTGGTGTAGGTACTCTTAGTTTGGATTATTTCCAAAGCATGGTAACCTTGAGCTGATGCTGCAGCATCAAGTAGTCTGCGGGGATACCCAACTCATTAGCAACTTATAGCAAACTAGCTTTAACCCGTGGCTTCGCTCACGTTAGGTTCGATTTTTTAACCCCCTATTTAACCCTCTTGAGGTTGAAATTTTCCAAAATTCTTTCTTAGCGGATGTCTACGTCCTAACAGCTACCTGTATGCCAAATTTCAGCTCGATCGGTCCAGTGGTTAGAGCTGTGCGTTGATAGATCAGTCAGTCAGTCAGTCAGTCAGTCACCTTTGCCTTTTATATATTTAGATATAGTGTACTTGGGCGCATTAGAATGGTCTCAATGAGTAAATGTTAGATAGATGATGATCGAAGATCGAGGAGGAGAATTTGATGATGGAGCAGAAAACTGGGTAGATAACAGGATAGGTTATATCATACACAGTCCGGCCATAGATTCTGATATCGAGGATGGTTTAAATTTTCAATTTACACTTGTTAATCTTTTCACTTATATACGCTGAAAACCTTCAAACGTCTATATGAACGTGACAAGGGGATGGACGCAGGGAAGAAAAATCAATGTCAATTGCCCCCGCGAGCGTGACAATGGTTGATGATTTATCACGTCGCGTTTCCGCATCGAATGTGTTTCCGTAGGGCCCTTTAAGCGCTGCGCAAACGAAGACACTTTTGTGCCTTTTGTCGAATACAAGCTACCATTGAATATTTTATTTTTATAGAATACATATAAAATCAACCAAGAACTGCGCCAACGTAGACACTTTGTGTGTCCAGTCGCTTCCAGGCAGAAAGTGTTTAGTATAAGCAACTAGACACTAAAAGTTGTCAGTTGGCAACATTGACATTCCATACAATTTGTACGAGTTGCATACAGTTGCTTCAAGTGTGCCCAGTAACGACAACTGTATCAGGTTGCCGACACTAGACATAGAATACAGTGTGCGATTCTCTAAAAATGATAACATCAGTGTAACGATCGCAATGACTTCTGATTGGCTGGCACCCTCCCGCTATTGGTTAAAAGGAATCGACGCCGCAAGACCGTCATAAATTCAGTCAATTAGAAACCACTGCGATCGTTACACTGATGCAATCATATTTAGAAAATCGACACGCAGGTTACCTGTGATAGTGACCCGTGTCGGCAACAAAAAGTGTCCACGTTTGCGCAGCGCCTTAGGTACCATACGTCACGCTGCTGATACCCGCGGGGTGTGATATACCCCCAAACTTTTTACTGTGTTAGGAAGAAACATGAGTTCGGTATATCGGAACGAACTTTTTTGTTCACACAAAAAATAATTGGTCCAGTGCGTGTCCTGTACTTAAAAAATACTTAAATTGGAATTTGGGAGATAACACAGATAGAATTAATACATAGGCGGTTAATTGCCTCATCTGGTGACAGAAGAGCTGGCTCATTTTTTGCACAACGGATCAGTCTGGCTGCCCAGCGCGGAAATGTAGCTAGTATTCTTGACACCATTCCACGCGGGCATGATTTGTAATTAGAAAAATTTAACATGCAAAAAAAAAATACATGCTGAGAAATTAAAAAGTTCCCGCGAAATAATCCACGCAGATGAAGTCGTGAGCATCACCTTTTAAATATGTAAGAGAAATATACATATTATAGGTATATTGATAAATAAGTAACACTTTAAGTAAAACCATTGCACATAGCTTTTCCTTTCGCACATTGATCCCACTAGCACAAAGTGCGACACATTAAAAAACTCAGCTCTAGCACAATGTGCAAAGGAACTGCGATTATGACGAAGGAAGCAAGACGTCTACTCGACCCATCAAAAGGACCCATTTGTAAAGCCAGCGGAATATCTTTGTCTACGTAAGTAAGTATTATAGCGTAAGATGTAAGTATCTTACTTAGTAATTCGTACTATACCTATTATGAATGCGAAAGTGTGTTTATTTGTTGGATTGTCCTTCAATCACGCTGCAACAGAGCTACGGATTGACGTGATTTTTTGCTTGAGCGTAGTTGAGGATCTGGAGAGTGACATATGCTTTATATCTCGGAATATCAATGAGTTTCCGTGGGGTTTTAAAAACTAAATTCACGCGAAGTCGCGGGTATCAGCTAGAGGAATCTCTTACGTACCTTTAGGACTTCTTAGACTGAGCGTTTTCCCACTATAGGGTGCGCTGTTTGGCATACTATAGCTCACTTTACCCGATATTGTGCATCCAATTTTTTAAGTTCATAGGATTTCATATATGTGAAAGAAAACTGCAAACATGTTTCAGTTACATTTTAGAATTTATTTTTCTGAAAAGAAAATCTTTGATTTAGATTTTCCACTTAAACCTATACCAAGTGAAAATCGAAAAAATTCCCAAGGGTGTTGGCAGCTCAGAATATAGGTAGGTATTATGTGGCTAATTACAATAGGATAAACGATCCAAGTTAAAAAATTAACTTAAAAAGACGTGTGGCACTCGGGGACTGCCGCGGTAAAGCCATTGCATTGCATTTTTTATCAACGCTATCTAGCGGCTCACCGTAGAGGAGTCCCGTGTCAGTTTATTTTCGTTACGGAATTTCTGGATTCGATCTTCACGCTGACCCGCGATAGAAGCTATGCAATAGCTTAAAAATGTTAATGTTCAAGCCTAGGTATAATATCAAAATAAAATTTTCCAGGAATTTTTCCGAAGTAGGTACAATGTTTAATTTCACTGGTCTATCTGAATTAAATATTACCTGCACTGTATAATATAAAATGTAGAGTACGTACCAACCCTTTATGGTATTATAAACATGTTAAGTTAAATGGAAGCTCTCGGCATAATATTATGTCCAACGTCGCATTGATGATACTCAAAAGCCCACTCATTTAAATCTACGCTCCATTATGTCTCATTGATTCTGAATATATCTACTCGTATGATACCGGGCTCAAGTGATTAATTGGGCATTTAATATACATAATCTCCGGGTAGGGATCACAATCAGTGCATATAAATCTGTATACATCATCATCGCCATTTATTTATTTATTTTTATTTTATATGTACACACTAGTTGATGCCCGTGACTTCGTACGCGTGCATTGAGGTGTTGTAATTCCCGCGGGAACTCTCTTATTTTGCGGGATAAAAAGTAGCCTATGTATTATTCCAGACCATAATCTATCTCTGTGCCAAATTTCAGCCAAATTGGTTCAATCGTTGCGGCGTGATTGAGTAACAAACATCCAAACATCCACACTTTCACATTTATAATATTATAATTAAATAATTAAAAAATTAAAGTAGGAAGTAGGGTAAAGACTTACAAGACATAATAACATATATTAGAAGAAGTAGACATAGGTGAAGCTTATCTCAAAAAAAAAGTAGTACGCGACGAATTGAGAACCTCGTTTTTTTCGCCGGTTAAAAAAGAAATCTCTTCCAGCTTCCCTTTAAAGTGAGTAAGGGGAAACTATAGAGTGGTATAGGTCAAAAACCATCATCTCATGCAATCAAGTTTTTTAGTAAATTTGTAAATCAAGGATCTTTCTCAGTAGGTACTAAAATTCAACAAAATTTGTTCGGCGCGGCGGTTTAGACGTCAAAGCATAATATACTTTTGCATTAATAATATTAGTTTGGATAAGAGAGTTTATCAACACGTAGCAGCGATGACAAACAAAATGCTTAGAAATACGAAGGAGGCTATCGATATAAAAATCAATTTGCACTGCAAATCGACCGAACAGACCGATGCTTTCCGAGTCATCGGCTCCCTTCGAACGCCTTGGCCTGGAAAAATCAATAAGGTATGTATAAAAACACATGCACCGGCTAGAGATCTGTTGATGATAATTTTAAAATACTAATAGAATAGAATATTTTTTTTTAATAAACTTTTACAAAGTGCTTTCGAATCGTCAAATGAATCTACCACTGACTCGGAATGCCGTTCCAACCGAGAACTAATAAGTAGGTAAGTATATATCTAATCTAAATATATAAAAGGAAAAGGTTCCTGGATGACTGATTGACTGACGGACTGACTGATCTATCAACGCACAGCTCAAACCACTGGACGGATCGGGCTGAAAGGCAAACTCTAACTATTATGACGTAGGCATCCGCTAAGAAAGGATTTTTGAAAATTCAACCCCTAGGGCGTTTGAATAAAAATTCTTTTCAAAAAACCGACTTCAAACGCCACTACAAAGTATAAAAATAATTTTATTTTGTACACGTTTGTTGAAGTCGGGCGGCTTAAATAGAAACGATGAAACCGATACGCGATGCTCACCCGATTTCAATAAGCGTGTCTCTTATATGTCACCATAAGGTAAGCGTCGCGCATCGATTTCATCATTTCTAGTTAAGCCCGCCCGACTTCAACAAACGTGTACAAAATAAAATTATTTTTATACTTTGTAGTGGCGTTTGAAGTCGGTTTTTTGAAAAGAATTTTTATTTTAAGCTTTTTAGTGTAGCTTGTTCCTGCTCTCTTTCTCCCCTCCCTCCAACACTACGGTACTGAAGTAGTCTATACTTGGTACCTACAGTACCTACTTATTAACAACACACAATTTCTAAAGAGCTGGGACCAGGAGGTCCATGATGTAGACCATGCTTGGTACCAACAATATCAACTCGAAAGCGACAGTTCGTAATCCCTCCAACCCTGCAGCATCAGGATTCAGGAGCTAGAACATTGAATTTTATATGTAGTATATGCTTGGTACCAACAATATCAATTTGTAAGCGACAGTTCCTAAATCCTCACAGATTATGTAGGTAGGCAGTACCCCTGCAGCATCAGTATTGAAGAGCTAGGACCTTGAGCTGCACGATGTAGCCTATGCTTAATACTAACAATATCAATTCGCAAGCGAAAGTCCCTAAATCCTCACAGTTTATGTAGGCAGTACCCTGCAGCATCAGGAGTGAAGAGCTAGGACCTTGAGCTCCACGATGTAGACTATGCTTAATACTAACAATATCAATTCGCAAGCGAAAGTTCCTAAATCCTCACAGTTTAGGTGGGCAGTACCCTGCAGCATCAGGATTGAAGAGCTAGGACCTTGAGCTCCACGATGTAGACTATGCTTAATACCAATAATATCAATTCGCAAGCGAAAATTCCTAAAGCCTCATAGTTTACGTGGGCAGTACCCTGCAGCATCAGGATTGAGGAGTAGGACCTGAAGCTCTAAGGTCTAGTATATGCTTAGGCCAAGTATACCAATTCGTAAATGACAGTTCCTAAAACCCCATAATTTAGGGGGAAAGTACCTCTGCAGCATCAGGCTTGAAGAGTTGAAGGTAAAAATTTTTATAGGACCATTTCGCGAGCTTCCTCTGTCGATTAAAAAAAAAATCGCGTGAATCGGTCCAGAAACCCCGGAGTAATCGGTGGGCATACATAGAATAAAAAAAATATATATACCGGCCGAATTGATAACCTCCTCCTTTTTGGAAGTCGGTTAAAAATCGAACCTAACGCGAGCCAAGCCGCTGGCAAAAGCTAGTTTATATAAATAAAATCAATTGCCGCATGTATGAAAGATCATTATTTGAGTAAGGCTTGACTGATTTGGCCGAATTTTTGTGGAAAATCCACAAAATCTCACAAAAAAAATTTTTAACGTGAATATTTTGCATGGGCATAGTACTTGATGCACTTAAATCATCAATATGAAGTCAAAAGACCTAACTTTACATCGGATAATAAAATATGGTAAGCAAATAGGTTTTCTGAATAACTGTTAAAATGGTTCGCTGTGTTCGGTGGCACCGCAAAGTTCTTAAATAAGCACAGACAGTTTGGTCTGCGGTTGCAGCTGGACACTATTGCAACCGGGAAACACAATTCTCCTCACATTTTAAGGCACTGACAAACTCGTCAAACAGCGGCAGGACGCGCGACGGAAACGTCATCAAATTCAAATTTAAAATTATTTATTTCATGTACGCCGACTTGTAGCTCTTATGGCACGTCATGACTCTTCCATCGGTTCGGAATGCAGATTCATCAACATGACTCCTAGAACGTATAATCGCGAACATATAATTTACCATGCCCAACTGAGTGACCTAAATAAAGCTATTCAAGCTAAAATATGCTGCCATTGTAATGAGTAGAAAGTCAGATTAACAAAGGACTCAACGCCATGCGCGGAAGTCGTTGGGCATCGCGTTGCTGGTGATGGCAATCGCAGGATCTCGGCAGTGTGACTCCTTCATGCAGTTCCCTAAATTGTATCGTTTACGCAATCAGTTTTGTGTGTCCAGACCTTTAATGTCACTAAAGGAGCTCGGAATGTGAAAAAGGTCATTTTCACACAAGCTTAGCGAGAACATGTCTAAGGGAATTGCTTTTCAGCGGACGTTCGGACTGCAAATATTAGTGAAAGAATGTTAAAATTGAGCTGCAAGAGATATTCATTCGGTATGCCTTTGGAAAATCTTCCATAAGACGAAATCGAATGTATCCAACGTATTACGAATAAAAAGCGTATGACGTCAATTGGCAGGAACAGCCTAAAAGTGATCCACACGGGCGCTAATTCCCTACTGTGGTACAACATTGGCGAAATATATCAAAACTAGATTAAGCCAATCACTTGTATTGACGTCGCGATCTCGTGCATACATTGTAAAGTCGTTGCTAGCTATGACGATATATATATATTGTTATGATTTGTGTGATATTGATTCGGTGAAATGAGAATGATAAATGTACAACTGAAATTAGTGGTCTAAAACCGATCCACACGGTCGCAAAATTCCCCCTGTGGCATGACACTTGATGAAATATACCTACCTACCAAAACTAGGTTCAGCCAATCACTTGTCGAAATCTCGTCCATACATTTTAGAGTCGTGGCTAGCCATGACGTGTTATATTGTGGCTGTTCGACGTAATCCGAATGATAAGCGCACGACGCAATTTGGCACGAGCTGCCTCCACCGCCGCTGCCAACCCGCACGTTGCGAGCGCTGTCCGAAATTTTAGTTGCCCTAATTTATGTTCCAAGCCGTTATAAGCAACACATTGTTTAATATAAACACTGTTCATTGCTTTAGGCACTATGTATTTACCTACGTAGTACGTACCGAATAACCGGCAAGTGCGAGTCGATTCCTTACCGCGGTAAAAAATCTTCTGATAAATTACAATAACCGAATCATGAACTGACGTTCGCTAGAGTTCCAAGGTGCTGTAGTGACGGTCCCGCAGCGAAAAGGGCAGTGTTGACAGACCCCGGCTAGATGGACCGACAAAATCAGACGAGTCGCAGGGAACCGCGTTAGATACAGGCTTTGAGGATTTATAGTTAAATGCTCTAAGGCTGTTTATAGACCGCACACTCACTCAACTCAAACACAAGACAGAGTGAAAACTAAAGTGGTTAAGTAAGGGATGAATATTTGTATGAAAATTCGTCATTTTTCAAGTTATAGTATAGGTATATTTGTGAAAATTGGCATTTTGCCTTTCGATTAAAAATAAAGAAGAACATTATTCACAGTTTTTTAATTTCTTCTTTCAAAATTCCATCCCAAAACCTAATTCCACGCGGACGAAGTCGCGGGGTCAAAAGTTAGTTTAATCTAAAAATGGTTAAAATAGATTCAATGATCTAAGCCAGTCTTTCTCAAAGTGGGCGATAACGCCCCCTGGTGGGCGTTGGAGACCTAGAGGGGGGCGTTATGGGGCCCAGAAAAAAATGGGGGGCGTTGGCGTGGTTTAGGGGGGCGATGGCTGATTTGTAATTCAGAAAGGGGTTAATGCGCATACGCAGCGAGTTATTATTTTAAAACTAAAAATACTTAACATAGATATCATAGGATAGCCCGTACGCAATAAAGTTGTAACAAGTTTTTGTTAAATAACGCTATTGGTGTAATCCAGTAGCAATGAGCTGATTCATCGATATTTATCTTAACTAGCTCAGTACGATTGAGCGTCGATAGAGATAAACGAGTTTGTGCGTGTTGTATTTAAATCCTATAAAAAATATGTCAAGAACTATTATTTGCTTGAAATTTAGAGACATACACAAAAGGAGAAACCATACTTAAAACATTGGAAAAATTTTGTGGTGTAAAAGGAATTCCCTTGAAAAATATTATATCGGCTGCTACAGATGGTGCTCCAGCTATGTCGGGGTGTCAAAAAGGCTTCATAGCGTATTTAAAAAACAAAATTCCAGATGTGCTTGCTGTACATTGCATTATACATCGACAATATTTAGTTGCTAGAAATTTAAGTGAACAACTGTTTCAATCTATTTATATATATTTTATGTTGTTCTTATATTTAAATATTTTTCTTTTTAACTTTTAGTATAATGTATATAATTGTTGATGATGTGTAGTAATGCGAACTCGCCATCCTCAACATAAACGCAAAGTTTCTTGAGGATGGCATATAAAATAATCAAATGTATTGTGTACAGATCTTAATCAATAAATTAAAAAAAAAAAAAAAAAAAAAATCATTGCAACATGTCATCACAGCAGTCAATAAAATCTGAAACAGCTCTTTAAATGACAAATTATTTAATCAGCTTTGTGTTATTAATGATGAAAATGTCAACCGATTGATCTTTCACACAAAAGTGCGTTGGCTATCAAAAGGAAATTGTCTGACTCGATTTTACAATCTGTTTGACTCTATCGTAGAGTTCTTGGAAAACAAAGACACAGAATTTGCGCGACAACCTCATCACATCAAAGAATGATATCGCATGCCTGACAGACCTTTATAAATTGCTTAATGATATGAATCTCCAACTTTAAGGCGATGACTTGAACTTAATAAAAACAAAAAATGTCGTCGCTGCTTTCGTAGCCAAGCTGCTTTTACACAAGAAGAATATCGGCAGATGTGATTTCCATAATTTTCCCAATTTATCCGTATCCTGCAACAGCGACGACTTACTTGTCTACTGCCAACATTTGGAAAACCTCCACAGTGATTTCATTGAAAGATTCCAGGACATTTTGAAATTGGAAATACCAGACTGGGTTTTAGATCCTTTTCCAAATGTCAACACAGCAGTATCACCCCAACTGGAAGAAGAACTTATAGAACTGACAACGAACGAGGAAATAAAATATAAATTTAAAAATGGCTACCAAGAATTTTGGCTACAAAAGTCAATCTCTCGCAGTTGTACGCTGGATTGTGGTCGATCGTTCAACGATTTTTGATAGCATTCCCATCGTCATATTTGCTTAAACGTGGATTTAGCGCTGTGACAACGCTGCTTACTAAAAAAAGAAATCGGGTGCATGTTACCGAAGGCGGTGACTTACGACTGTTTTTGAGTAAAATCGAACCTGTTATCAACAAACTTATAAAAATCATCAAATTCATCCATCTCATTAAATTAGTTTTAAAACTAAAATTGATTAAATATCTTTATTGTTTCTTTTAATTTGATTAAAATATATTCTTAATATTACAAAGTTGCGTTTTAATTGCTCTCACTGGTGATAATGTCTAGTTTAGAATGTAAGTTTAAACACCAGAACCGACTAATATAGCACACCATAACCAAATTAATTAAAGTAATGAAATAGTGGTTTTTAAGTTTTAGGTCTGTATAAAAAATTGGGGGCGCTGAAAAATAATTGATTTTCAAAGGGGGCGGTAACAGAAATAAGTTTGAGAATCTCTGATCTAAGCTACTAGCTAATTCTCTTCAGTTGGAATAGCATTCCGAACCAGTGATAGATTCACTTGACGATTGCAAGGCACTTTGTAAAAGTCTATTTGAATAAAAAACTTTTCTATTCTCCTTTATTCTACTGGTGTATAAGCTTTCGACACAGTATGCAACCAAACTACCTCTGAGCGTTTGAACAAATATAACAGAAACTTGTTCACGTACAAGTTTAAAAACAGTTAACTTTGTCAACGGATCTACATATTGTGAGGTATGTGACGCCACGGGAGACAAAAGCGAAACATGAGGGAAACTATTGTGAAAATAAAGGCTGCCCAATTTATCACTGTCTATAAACAACAGATAGGACATTGATACATCGGCGTTAAAAAAAACATACAAATTAATGATATTGTTTCCTTTTTACTAAATATACTTGTAATAAACTCGAGTAATCGTGAAGTTCGATCGATATTAGATAAACAATAAACACATATACCTATCCTTATCAAACTCTTAAATGATTTACCTACTCCATTCGAAGTCAATCTTCTTCTTCTTTATCAACTGATAGACGACCACTGCTGGACATAAGTCTCTTGCATGGACCTCCACAGGCTTCGGTCTTGCGCCGCCTGAATCCAGCGGCTCCCTGCGACTCGTTTGATGTCGTCGGTCCACCTAGTGGGGGGATCTGCCAACACTGCGATTCCCGGTGCGGTCATCATCAAACAATATTTTCATGTGATTTTGACTACAAAGTAAAAAAATATATATATATCTACATTGTACACGTACAAAGTTGATATCATTCCGATATGAACTAAATACTAGTTTCTAAATTAAAGCAAAACTAGATTAGCATGGAGAGAGACTAAATTTACTCAAACTCACGAGAGAATTAATGTTTATATTATATCAAGTATCAAATAATAAATGAAAATATCTTTTATGAAAAATGAACTTCGTTCATAAAGACAAGCGGCGTTCGTCTATATCCATACGTGTACTGACGTGCGAGCTCATGCATAATGCATGTTATTTTTGTTTTGCATGCCTTTATTCTAAGAACTTTATGAAAATGCTTAAATAGGGGCATCAACTCTTAAGTAGATTGTCTATCTAAAGATATATACAACAGTACTGTGACTGAATCACCTCAATGCACCTAAAGACGTATTATAATCCTATTATATATACTCAATATCATATCTTGAAGTACTCTAAATCTTCTTTAATTTTTGAATTGCTCTACATACTCTACAACTTCTTCAAGTATCCTTACTGTTATTATAAAAGGTGTATTTGTTTGTCGGTTTCTTGGTTTATCCTTTAATCACATCACAGTAGAGGTACGTATCGACGTGATTTTTGCATGGGTATCGTTGAGAATGTAGAGAGTGATATAGACTACTTTTTTCCCCAATAAATCAAAGAGTTACTCGAGTATCATATCCTACAAGTATTGTAATGGGAGAAGGCCCATATTTTTTCACAACTCCCTCAATATGGGATCAAATAAAAGGGCTTGACTAGTAGAATACTATACACTATGATCAATTTAAAATCCAAGATGATCGCCACCACAAAGTGGCGAATTACATATTTTTTTTAAATTTCACATATCGGGGGTGTTTTAAATTTTCAATTTACACTTGTTTCATAATTTATTCAACATGCACGAGAAAATTTTGTACAAGTGATTTGTTAAGACTTACGTGTCACTAGCATTTGTAGGTAGGCTACTCGTATCTAATTTAGTCATAAATTCGATACAACGCATCGTAAATTCAGTTCACCTAACGAGTTTTCGTACTTTGCGTTTAATAGGGTTCGGGACATGGCTGTAACAGTGTCAGGTGCCTACCACAGCGGACCCTCGTCTAACATTCCATAGTCATAATAAGCTTCGATACTTATTTGTTACTTTGAAATAATTGTAAAGGAATTTTTAATGTTAACCATATAATGAAATATAGAATCATACTGGTTTTGCAATGGTTGAAATTAGAAGTCGGAATTCAGAAAATTTATCTAAAATTAAAACATAAAAAATTAAAAGTTAAATACAAAAAACATCATCCAAACCACTGCAACAAGGAATTATGCCCAGTTGGAAGGGTCTGGCTGCGGTACCCCGCTGGATTGTCAAATTAGGTATAATATGTAATGAACTAAAATAAACTATAATTAATTGAATCAGGGATCTCATGTTTGCAATGCGAATACAAGTAGGATTCTCAAATTAGAGTGGAATCTATTATGATCTATTCTACCTAATTGCATTAATTAGCTGCATTAGATAGTGTACTTAGTGTTTAAATGTACCATTGAATTTCAAAAAAGAGGAGAGTAACTTAAAGATGCAATATAAGTTCAATTAGGTTTTTGTACCTATCCTATCCTGCAGGGACTCAACTCAACTCAAAGGGATCTTTGTTAAAAATCACGCCGACCCGTAGATCTATTACGGCGTAAATGAAGAACAAAGCAACACTTTATCAAAAGATCACTTTTAATCCCAAAAAAAAAAAACCGTACTAAATTCATTTAAACGCCGATAAAGTCGCTTTATTATAAAGTAGATTTTATAGTATTAAGGTATTTTGTGCTGATGAACTTGCAAATCGAAGTTTCCTGAACTTAAATCATTATTAATAATAATGTATGTATAAAGTACTTTCTAAAGAATCAAACAAACAACGCGTCTTTGTCGCGCTACGCCACAGCAACCGCAAGGCAGGACGTAAAGAATTGCGTGAAATCACAATTGCTGCCTCAGCGAATGCTCCGAAATGTGACCGCCTTTATACAGTTCCTGGTAAAGTTTGTCTCAATGCTGGTTAAAATAATGTTTGCCCAACATACGAGTACTGATCTACTAAATAGCTTTGGCCATAGCACTCAAACTAAGGTTGGGGCTGATCTGTGTCATTTATTGGAAAGCGCCAGTAGTCGTGAGGCATGGCATTGTTGATTATGGAGTACGGAACTGCTCTTATATTGCTTTACTGGCATACTGCCCTCGTAATTGAAAACACAGTAAGTTATATAGAAGTTACCTTTAAGTTACTGTGTTTTCAATTACGAGGGCAGCATACCAACCCAGAGTATCTATTACTGGTATCCTCGCAGCATTGGGTGGCACGGCAACTTAGTACTGAAATAGTGTTTTCTCTTAGTAAGCAGTTCTTTCCTGCATTTATGAAGTGCACTGAACTTCTGAAAACCGTTTTGGACTTCATTCCCGTCGCGCCACGCCGTCGCCGCGCTCTGTATGCTTCAGTCTTAAATGTTTAATAGTTTTCGTCTAGCTTGGAGTATTTTGTCTTGTAATCGACAGTTCTTCTTTATGCTCCCACTCATTTGTTATTGGCCCACTTGTACCAGAGCCAAGAGGTGCTTCGAGCCAAAATTTAGATTGCCAATGAATACTTAGATACCGACAAACACTCAGACAGTCAGGCCATAAGCTTTC
Source organism: Hipparchia sbordonii (assembly GCA_038048805.1). Classification (NCBI taxonomy): domain Eukaryota; kingdom Metazoa; phylum Arthropoda; class Insecta; order Lepidoptera; family Nymphalidae; genus Hipparchia; species Hipparchia sbordonii. Next base: position 7,924,414 of record CM076109.1, on the reverse strand, counting down.
TTATGAGTCAGCGTTTTATATTATGACTAGCACATAAGTGTACGTACCTACGTACCGGATATACTTACAGACGTTGCTTACTGCGTAATCTTAGATGGTGAACAGGGTGATAGGGCAGGCACGCTCGCGCAGATTTAGTTGTGTTTGAGGAAAAAATTACTTTACACGAATGTAATACGGAATAAAAATAAATTGAACCTTTATCTTTAATTCTGTATTTTTTCTGTACGGCTAGAATTAACCATTTTTTTTCAATTAAAATTCAATTTCATTTAAATATAGTATGTAATATGTATACATGGATTTAGGCATTTTCACACTTCTTAGGGCCTTAAGATACATTTCAGTATTTTGCCGTTAGTACTAGGTACCGTGAAACCCGTACCGTATATTTTTGCATACCACGCACAAACCGATAAACTCGGCGCAGGAACTTTGTTTTATAACACAAGTAGATACATACTAGATATGAACTGAAGTTATATGGACCAACGATTTTCCAGAAAGTAATCAAGACTTCGCTAAGCCTTGTAAACCGTTGTGGCGCGGCATCTCATACAAGTTGGCAAGTCGCAAGCTAATACATATTTCATTAAAGTCATGGTGACATCCGGAGCAAGATATTGTTTTTCCAGACAATAATAAATTTTTAGCCCAGTTCTGTTTAAGATTTCTGCTGCTGACTTTTTTACCAGTTCATGTTGTGGTTGATGGACAGTTTTCCGAATGATTTGATGAGTCATTTTTGCTAAATTGGGTACATTCTCTGCTCATCATCAGCCATGACACATAATTGACTGACAGCATCTATTTCTATGGAATCTAGGAATCTAGCATCTAGGGATGATATAGGTTCCGTATCTGTCAATTCAAAGTACTTCTCAAATTTGATACCTTACAGTTGAGAACCTGGAGAGTGATATATTAAGCGACTCATCCTATTAATAGTATAAATGCGAAAGTTTGGATGTATGGATGGACGGATGGATAGATCAATGTTTGTTACTCAATCACGCCGCAACGACTGAACCGACTGGTTGAAATTTGGCACAGAAATAGTTCGAAATAAGACATAGGACATTCTTACCTATACTTTTTATCGCGAAAAATAAGAGAGTTCCCGCGGACATTAAAAAACCTTAATCCAAGCGAACGAAGTCGCGGGCATGAATTTCATATTTTACAATAAACTAAGAATTTAAGCGAGATTAAAAAAAAAAAATCCTAATTCCACGCGGATGAAGACATGGGCAAAATCTAGTATGAATATAAGTAAAAAGATACATTCTAGCAATGAAGTATCATTACTACTTCGATACAAAATAATACTTTGCATTTTCCTCTAAGCAAACGCTTACTGCCAATAAAAAGCTCTCCAAAGCATAGAAGCGGCGTTAAACGGGAATTAACCCGAGACTGCTCGCGTCGCCATGTTTGCGCTAGGAAAGTAAATGTCAATAAACTATAAGGGCGTACTCTGGGGGAAAAGTGTCCACGCGTTGTGTTTCAGCAGAAAAGGGGGAATAATGTAAAATACATGTTAAGTAAGGTTAAGATGTTTTTGAAGTACCTACCTTACATCCTAGGAGTATTCAGTGAGATTTTGTTGAAAATCTTTGCCATGCAATTTTTGCTTTCCTGTTCTACGTGTATACTTACCACACAGCACTAGTTACCATACAGCTTATACCTGCCTAGAAAATTGGAAAAATGGTTGTTTTATGTTATTGTATTCTAAGTAACTTTTATTTCGAATGAACAATTTTTTACTTAATTAATTATAGATAAGGTTAGTTTTCTGTAACTTTTACAGAGCATTTTGAATGATAATTTTCACATAATATCTTACAAAAAATCCCAGTCAGATCCATTATCTTTAATTATTTTTAACTTTTATTAAACTCAATAGCACTAAATCAAAATTTATGAAAAAAAAATCTGCGTTTGAAGCATACACAATTTTTTTTATATAGTATGTACTTCTTAGTATGAAATCTCTTATTGTTTTGAATTTTCATCCGAACAGTGCTGAAGCATACATATTCTAGCAGCTTTCAGTTGAAAAGATTAAAGTTTTCGCGATTTGTGCTCAAATGGAGCAAAATTCTTACAGGTTGAACCTTTGCCTTGTTGCGTACTTTACTTTCTTGCATATCGCAGTTTCGTGTTCACAAGATTTGATACTTGTAATATAGGTTTATTTTAGATTTGCCGTGGAATAACCGCTGCAGTAAAAGTTACGTTAGGTATTTTACTGACCAAAAACTTTATCCCTTAGAAAGTCAATATATTTAGGTAGGTATACTTGAAGAGAAATTCGTCGTCCTTTATGGCTAACGCGCCACGTGAAAATTTTGTCTACGCGTTTACTCATAATCTCTATGTGAATCTCTATGGAGATTCACGAGTAAACGTGTATACGAAATTTTCTCGTGGCGCGCATGTTAGCTCTACTTGTTTCAATTGAAAGGCGCTCTCTGCTGGACATCTAAAGGTCACCACAGAACAAGTTCTTGTGCCACTTGAGTCCAGCGGCTGCCAGCACTACTCAAAGTACCTTATCCGTATCCAATTAACAACAAATTACTTATCCTGAACTAGAAATAAAATGGTTGTGACACTGACAAACAGTCGGACTGATGGGCTGAACTAACAACTGAAACTATTAAGAGTTCGATGTTTTATTCAGGAACTAGAAAAACTTTCTTCAACGACTATATATTTTTTTCCTATTTTAAATGCGAAAGTGTATATGTTTGTTGGTTTGTTGCTTTTTCCTTCAATCACGCCGCAAAGGAGCAACGGATTGGCGTAATTTTTTGCATTGGCATAGTTCAGGCCCTGAAGAGTGACATAGGATACTTTTTATCCCGAAAAATTCCCACGGTATATTTCATATTTACAAACTAAGTCTACGTGGACGAAATCGCGGCCATTAGCTAGTCTTTACATATTTAAAATAGGTAGAGCGTAAAAATTCAATCTCAAAATTCTTTTTCTTGAGGAATTGCGGGTATTTAAGTAATTTGTGTAGCCTTCGATCTTTTGCACCCGACATTTGTTACTGCTTTTCCTCCAGTAAATACTGCTTACAGGCCAGAACCCTTTGAAGATAGATCGATGGGTTTGCCTTTTTTGGATCGCCCACTACTGTGACTTATACGCGGCTTCAATATGCTGTGGCAATAACAAATTGTCTGCAATATTTGCCACTCGCGTTTTGCTCTGAATGATATTAAGTGTTTTTTGCTTGAACATAATATTAGGTACATGTATGTACTTTAGGTGATTGAACGTTATTTATTCGTGTTTAACGTTTAAATAGTTTGTTATTAGTTATATCAGAAGCAATTCGGATTTAAAGATGTACTTAAAGATAAACTTAGACTATGTGCCTTTTTTTTGGGTCCAGGCGTCTTCGAGTAATCGGGAAACATACATAAAAAATTTAAAAAAAAGATGCCGACGAATTGAGAACCTCCTCCTTTTTTGAAAGACTCTTAATAAGTTACAAACAAGTCAGATACATTATTATGGGAGGGCAGTCAAGGCTGTCTTATTGATTTCAAAAATTTTCAACCGTACTTACTAGTAAGTAATTTATATAAAACCAATTTTACCAATTCAATATAATACAAAGCAGCTAATTAAATCAATCCAGTGAATAAGTCATGATATTATTATAAAACCCTGTTAACTTGATCCTATCACGCAAAAGCGGCGATAATTAATGTGGCGTTAAAGAGCGTTATAGCGGCCATTAAAACCCCGAGCGCATTTAAAGGGTTATTCTCCAGACCGGTTGTAAAATATAATGAGAACGCGCACTCCTCCTAACTAATGACCACAAAACAGCATGCAGATAAACAGGCGGAAAATTCACGGAAAGCGAAATAAGCGAATTGTCTTAAGAGCCTTTAATAAACGCAAACGACTTTCAATGGCCACACGTCGCTCGTCGACAACAAGCTGAGAAAAACATTTTTCCCCTTTTTTACCCGACTACGACAAAGCCTAAAGGAAGGATTATGATTTTAGCAGTTTATGTATGTTCTAGCTTTTACTCGCGGCTTAGCTCACGTTAGGTTCGATTTTTTAAGCCCCTATTTTACCTCCTTTGGGGTTGAATTTTCAAAAATTCTTTCTTAGCGGATGCCTACGTCCTAATAGCTACCTGTGTGCCAAATTTCAGCTCGATCGGTCCAGTGGTTAGAGCTGTGCGTTGATAGATCAGTCAGTCAGTCAGTCAATCAGTCAGTCATTCACCTTTGCCTCTTATATATTTAGATGAATGGATAATAGAATTGTCTTAAGAGCCTTTAATAAACGCAAACGAGTTTCAACGGCCACACGTCGCTCGTCGACGACAAACTGAGAAATACATTTTTCCCCTTTTTTACCCGACTACGACAAAGCCAATAGGAAGGGTTATCATTTTAGCAGCCTATGTATGTGTGAATGCGTATGTATATTTTGTATCTATTGACGAATGTTCCACTGTAGGGCCTAAACTACTGAGCCGATTTAGATGAATGAGGTGTCAATCGATTCATTATTATGGTCCGAGTGACACAAGCTAAATTTTATTGTTATAGAATCAAAAGCCTGGAATCGAACCCCAAACCTTTGAAAGGGAAGCCGAAGCTTTAACAACTGAGCTATCACCGCTTCACGAGTTTACTCGTAACAAGTTTTAATATAAACAGACGACAATGATGATTGTATTACGCAATCTAGAGTAGTATGAGCTACCATTACGACAAAGTACGTAGTTACAGAACTCCGCTGGCAGATGCCGGAACTGTTTGGATTTAATATTATTATTTCGATATAAGTACATAATTGAAGTTTAACGACACTTCGGTAATAGTTAACCTAATTAAGATAGGAATTTGGTACATTGGTAATTCCGTTTCTATCAAAACACCTCACGGTGTTGCGCCCTAAATATTGTTGACCGAGCGAAGTAAGGTCTCCGTCCGAGTTTGCTTGAATTTGTATTGGTATTTGGTAGATTCATTGACGATTCAAAAGTGCTTGTAAAAAGTTTATTTGAATAAAAAATATTTCTATTTCTATTTCTATTTCTATTTCTGTATGATTTTGCCTTGTCTTGTTTCGATTCATGTTTCGTCTTGTATTGTCATGTCTTGTCTTGTCTTATGTTAAAAAAAAATTAAGTAAGTACTTTTTAAAAACTTTGGTTATTATTATCTAACTACCTAAGAGACCAAAATAATAACTAAGTTTAAATACTTAGTTATTATTTTGGTTAGTTTGATTTGAAAATCAAAGTAATTGAAGTCTATTTATTTCCATTCATATAATATTATTATACTAAGGGTTATTAATAGTAAGTAGGTAGGTATATATGTTTCATTAAAAGAATGTATTGTGTAATAATATACATAATAGGCATCTATTGTTTTGTATAAAATTTCCCTAAACCAAAGAATAACTATTTTCCTCATCAATTTTCTTGAAATGCGCCCTTTTAATTAACGATGGTACAGTGAATCAATCATTGTATCATCACTAATTAAAAGAATAATCCTTTCTAAGAATTATTTCTTTTAGGGTTCCGTATCCAATGGACGCCATCAAACGGGATCCTTTTGTTAAGCCTCTACTGTTAGTTAATTTGTTTGCCTGTCTCTCGTCTGACATCTGTCACAAGGGTCTAAAGCTTCAGCTATAAGGCGCTAGTTGAAGTTTTGACGAACACGTATTACTATAGCATTTATCACGGTAAATTATAATAAAAAACCCCTTGGTAGTCCCCACTCTTTTTTTTTATTCGATGACAAGATAGTCCTTGACTGCGATCTCACCTGATGGTAAGTGACGATGCAGTCTAAGATGGTAGCGGACTAACTTGGAAGAGGTATAGCAGTGTAAATTCAACCCATACCCCTAATCTAACTCTACTTGGTCAGGCGCTACTTACTAGGTATTCAAGAAATTTTTTTACATAGCCGGGGCTCACGTTAAGTTTGATTCTGTGTTAATAGTATTCGACTACTATTGTTAATAATATTATTTTTTGGGCATTGTAAGCACTATTCAACTTTTACCAAAACTTTTAGCGCTTTTAAAATCTGAATCTTTTGTACAGATAAGTTAGCTTGTTGGTAATTTACATTTATGAGTGAATTCGTTATTATGACACTTTAATAATATTATTATCTTAAACTTCACACGTACTATATATTTCGACGGTCCCTACGTACATAAAGACATGTCAAAAACCGAGGTTTACAGGAGAGCGTTATTTATGTTCAAACCGCTCTAGAAATAATTCTATGTACAATTATAATTATTATTTTTCTGTAATGTTTTATTAGCTTTAGGAACTTTATAATGGTATTTCTACATATTTTCTTTTTTTATATTTTCTTGGAAAAACTGATAGATGACTGTTTCTACGCTGATATTAAAATAAAAGCATGTCAGACATGTCTATGATACCTTTTTATACGCAGGAAAGAAGAAAACAGTTAATAAAATGTAATTTAAATAAAATGATTTATTAAAACGTAGAATTATGTTATAGTTTTCAAACGGATATGTTAAACATCCTAAGATCGCCACCCATGGATATAAAAAATACATCAATGAAGACATATCGCTTTATACGCGGTTTCATTCATTCGGGGTAGACTATATTTCTTGTAATGTAAATAAAGACATGTCCTTAAATAAAATAATCAGGAATGTGTTTTATTAATTAAACAAGGTTTATAATTGAAAATAATTTATTGTAAATGAAAATAAATTTAATTAAATTTCAAAATTCTGCTGACCGTCTCATTGAAATTACTCCACATTATGCACTTTGCATCTTAAAATTCTGTCTTTTCGTCCCAAAATTTACGTATGTGCTCCGTTGCTGCTCCTTTTGGAAACACCCAGATCTTTTGACACAAGTAGATGACTTAATCAAAATTAGCTTAGAATCGATTCTTAATATGCAGCTGAACGAGCAATCTTGGTCCCAAGCATCCCTACCCATCCGTTATGGTGGTTTAGGGATTCGCAAAATTTCCAGTGTCGCTTTACCAGCCTTCCTATCTTCTGTCCATAGTTCAGCAAATCTCATGAGTAAAATTTTAAGGGCATCCCCTTCAAACTTTGAGATTGCTGGATTGGAAGAAGCTAGAAACGCTTTCTTAATTGCACGCCCAGGTCAAAATTTTCCAGTTTCTCCAAATTCACAAAGGAGCTGGGACGACATAAACTGTAAATTGACGTATAATAATCTTTTGAGCCATAGTACAGGTTCGGCGCGTGCTAGGCTTTTGGCCGTGGGTGCACATGAGGCCGGCTACTGGCTTCACGCGTACCCTTCGTCCAATACAGGAACATTTCGTGTGCCTGACACGCTCGGAATCGCAACCTGTCTACGCCTTGGGGTTCCGGTCTGCGCTCCGCATAAATGTCCCTGTGGCAGTGATGTCGACAAGCTAGGACTTCACGGACTGTCATGCCAAAAAAGTGCAGGCCGCTTCTCGAGACATGCCGCACTTAACGATATCATACGCCGGTCCCTTGCCACCGTCGACGTGCCAAGTATTGCAAGAGACGATGGCAAGAGACCGGACGGTATGAGTTTGATTCCATGGAAGATGGGTCGGGTGCTGGTATGGGATGCAACCTGTTCAGACACGCTGGCCCCTTCCCATCTACATGGAACCAACAACAGAGTTGGTGCGGCTTGTGAAGCGGCTGAAAAAACGAAAGCATAAGAAGAAATATGATTTTGTCCCATTCGGTGTCGAGACCCTTGGTCCGTGGGGTCCTAGCGCTATAAGACTTTTTAAAGAAATATCAAAAAGGTTAGTCGACGTCACAGGTGACCGAAGAGCTGGCAGCTACCTCGGACAACGAATTAGTCTCGCTATCCAAAGGGGGAACGCTGGCAGTATCTTCGGAACGTTGCCTAAAGGGACTCCTTTTAATAATTTATTTTAATTTTTATTTGGTCTGGTGGGAGGCTTTGGCCGTGGCTAGTTACCACCCTACCGTCAAAGACGTGCCGCCAAGCGATTTAGCGTTCCGGCACGATGGCGTGTAGAAACCGATAAGGGGTATGGGTTGAATTTACACTGCTATACCCCTTCCAAGTTAGCCCGCTACCATCTTAAACTGCATCGTCACTTACCATCAGGTGAGATCGCAGTCAAGGGCTATCTTGTCATCGAATAAAAAAAAAAATGTTAATATATTAATATTCTAAACAATATCGTACTTGTAGTCTCATTCAAGCAGGAACTAAACATTAAAAATCACAGTTTTCTAAGATTACAGAGTATTTTTGCAGGTCTTATGAATACTTATAACTAAAAAACACACCACTGAATCTATTTAAACTGTATCAAAACATTAATATGTCACCACGCGAACAAGCATCGACCCGTCTTATTGGGAAACTCCCGCCGTGAATGACGTTATGTCAGACAAGGCCGCGTCCGCACCGAGTGGCGAGCATTTTAAAACACCGTACAAAACGATACGTATAGATATCCGCATCTACGACACTTATTCGTTGTACATATAATACTTGTTCTCATATACGATTTGTAAATGACGTTAAATACGTAATATTAAAAAAAGAAAAATATACAGGTATGTGCATATGGAAAATCTAAAGCCAATTGTGCAATAAAAAAAAAATGCCATTTTCGACATGTCTTTATGTACGTAGGGACCGTCGATTTATGTTGTATGTATGTTTATTGTTATTTATTACAAAAATTTATATTGTGTGGCAGAACTCCTTGTAAGTAAGTCAGACTTGCACTTGGCAGGTTTTAACTTTGATACTTATCGATAACAAAACTATTAGTCTAATAATAATAATGAGTTACCTATATAGATAATCGCATAAAGCAATTAGTGGCAAATACCCACAAACAGATTTCCGTCATTAGGTGACAATTACATAGGCATTTGTTAATGTGTCTAATAGTCCATAATCAGGGCAGGTTGGCAGGATACCTTTGCATCATTTGTTAAGAAAAGGTGCTGTGTGATGTTACACTAAACATTAACAATGAGAAGATATTGCGTGGTTTTTAACATTTTTTGGATTAACTTTTTATTCGCAAGTGCCGTTAGAAAAGGTAAGAAAGTATAAATGAACTGTGATTAAATAAAAGAAGTCTTTAGAAATTATAACGTGCTATCACAAAAAACACTCAAAATAAAATACTATAAAAGTATATTAAAATTATACACATGACAACAAAATGACTAATATTCCTCTTTTCCCTCCAACTAAGCGTTAATCTTGTCATAGGAGTAGATACGACAATAATAGTGCAACGGATGGGATTTAATCTAGCAACCTTTCGGTTTATACAGTTGCGTTATTGAGGCTTTATTGAACTTAGTATACCTATCTAAGCTATTTACTCCGTAAATCTTGGGACTAATCTGGATTAGAATGTGAAAAAACGTAAATATAGACTAGTATTAGTGTAAATATACAACGTGTAATGAAACTCCGAAATAATACTGAAGGAGGTGAATGTGCTCATGAAACTGAACAACTTTCCCCAAGGAACATAGGTCGAAATATGAAAAAAATTTTTTTACCTCCCATAGTAAATCAATCAGCTAATCGTCAATTTTGTATGGGAGGTCCACATTTTTTTTCACATTTCGATCTACGTTCCTTGGGAAAAGTTGTTCAGTTTCATGAGCACATTCACCTCCTTCAGTATTATTTCGGAGTTTCATTACACGTTGTAGAATAGTAGTAGTGTAAATATAGAATAGTATAGACCTTCTCCATGTTGGCGAAATTGGGCCTTAATTTCAGAAATCTAAAATCTCCCGATAAACATTTTTGTGCGTAACAACACTGTTTCAGATAATATATGTGAACAATGTGTGAAAATCGAAGAGTGCCCATCGTTTGCACATTTGAATAAACATGAACAGCAGGTGTGGCTCGAACAAGTCCCTTGCGAAGGGCAGCAGGCGACTGGAGGAACGACGATTTTTGGGTTTTCACCCGTTGCAAAAGGGGACTATGTAAATATCTTTTCACCATTTTCACCAAAATTTTAGGGGTTATTATAGAAATAGAAATATTTTTTATTCAAATAAACTTTTACAAGCACTTTTGAATTGTGAATGAATGAAGTTCGGAATGCCTTTCCTGCCGAGAAGAGCCAGCAAAAAACTCGGCGGTTGCTCTTTTCAAAAAAAAAAAAATTTACAATAAATTTAAAAGTTTTTTGAATAAAAAAATGTTTCTATTCTATTCTAGCTAATAAAAAAGCATTATAATAATATTTAAGATGGTCTTGAAAATATAATAGTTCAGTTTCTTGGTGGCACAGGTAATAAATTTTATTTTAAGTAAATATCTTATTCAATGACGCTTTTCTAGATATGTTGCCCGAAGTCTAATATTTGGGAAATCGACGATAATGGTGGAGCCATTGCTAATAATAATAACAAAAGGGAAATTAAACCAAGTGAAATAAAACCTAATGACGACGGCATAAATGAAAATTCAAATCAATTTCAAGAAAACCAAAATATAATATATCCTGACCAATATTATAATGGTAATCAGCCAAATAGGCACAACATCTATAAACCTACCAATCCAAATTATCCAAATGTTCATGGAAACCAACAAAGCAGACCAAATGGACAAAATATTTACGGAAATGGGCCAAACAACCAATTTTATGGGCATAATCCAAATTATCTTCATTATCCAAACGGTGGCAATATTTGGAATGATCCAAGGCAGCCAGGAGTAATGACAGGAACTCCTGGTCCAACTCAAAACGCATGGCAAAACCCCTACTACAGAAATCCTTATACCAACAATGGAAATGGATATGTAAGACCTAATCAAGGCGACGCTTGCGCAGCACAAACAAGCTTACTGCCCGATCCTCAAACTAAGTGCTGCGGCCGTGACATGTCTGAGACTGACAGAATTACAGGTAAAGATATAATTTAATTATTGGATCAGCCACACTTGCTACCATCCGATTACTAAAAGGCCATAAAGTTAAAACTTAATTTTGAGTTCTAAGCAAAAAAGGTGGGAATTGATGTCTCCAGCTTGTTTGTCTTAAATGTTTCAAACCGTGCCACGATGTGGCATGTTTTTGCTCTGGCATAAAACTTTCTTAACCAACAACAAATTACTCAATATATTCATTTCATGTTGAGTGACAAACGGACAATTTTCTTTGGGTCGAGTTGTGCTGATTAACATTCGGTGTTTCAAAGTTTCATGAAACAAACAACAAAAATGTTGATTGTTTAAAAGCTAGTCCTAAGTAGGTTGATATCTACGCGTACCTGTTACCTATGTTTCTTTTTCATTTTTCTTTTTTTTGCACAGACTTGCAAAACCTTCTCAACATCTATGCACCCTCTAATCATCACCGTCACCACTCTTGGCCATCACAAAACTTACCTCGGCAGCCATCCTATCCGACGCGGCCTTTACATCGACAAAAAGACAAACTCTCCGAAAATAATGTCACAGACATTAATATTAATCTGGATGACAGAATAATAGGTAAGCTATTGCCAAGTACAAAGGAACTATAAAAATGACTTGTCGTGATCATTAAAATTGGTTGTGATACGGCAAAATGCAATTAGATTTAGACGCACATACGAAATTTCAACCCACAAACCTTTGTCAAATTAAATAGGTACATGGATAATGTAAAGGAATAAAATTAACTTTTCAATTGTCAAGTTGTGGGAGTTGACTCTTTATTGCATATGTGCGTCCATTTATACATTGATTATTACATATCCCTGTGGGCAGGCCTTAACCTTTTGAGATATGATTTACTTTCAATCTTAATATCGATTTTATATTTCAAGAAAGGCTTGTTAAAACTTCTTGTTGAAAATAATATATATATTGTCATATCAATTTGGATATAATTAGGTGGAAAAGAAACCGAGTTAGACCAGTTTCCTTGGACGGTATTCTTGAAGATGACATTCAGTCACGGCGGCATCATGTCAGTATTCAATTGTGGAGGGGCTTTGATAAGCCGTCGATATGTAATCACTGCTGGTCATTGCGTCTACGAGCCAGGAACAAAACTGATTGGGTAAGTTGGTAAAGTAATCACGTTGGTATAGAGTATCACTCTCTACTGAAAAACCCAGTTTCGAAAAGTTAGCATAAACAGCTTACCATAAAAATCTAGCTCTTTCCCACTAGGAGGTATAAGTGATTAGTTCAACTGTTGAAATAAGTTGGTCCCATTTAAGTCCCTACAGTAGTCCCACGAGGTTTTTCTGATAGAATCATAGAATACGCATAGAATTCCCATCACGGAATGAGTGATTTTTTTTTTCTGTTTTTTACTATTTCAAAAAATGTCCACGCTGAACTGAAGCAGTTAGGTATTCTACTCCAAGTAAACTTTAATCACATGAGTAAAGAATTACTCGTGTGCTTTAACCAACGTGTAAAAAAATTTTGAAGGTTTTTGCATTGGCAATCTGTTAGAACGTCATAATAATTCGTCGGTTAAGGTTCGTGAAATATAATCTTATGATATAGTTCTTGCAATTCACGAGGGCACGTGAGCTTTACTTGTGGTTACGTCGTGTAAGCGTCGTGTAAATGCACATTGCGTGAGTGTGTGTGTCTGTCAGGAGCCTAGGAGCTATCACCGTCCCACTTATATAGATACGACACACACACAACCAAGAGCCGCGTACCCTCGTGAATTGCAAGAACTATAAATAATGATATTTTATTTCAAGCGTCAACATCACACTCGCCGAATATGACAAGAGAACCTTTCCCAGAGATTGTAAATACGATATGGGTAGAAAGCCGAAGTGCATTGACAATGTGCTGATGTTCGCCGAGGAGGTAATTATTCACCCTCAGTATGATGACGATCAGCTACATAACGATATAGCGCTCATCAGGCTCCAGGGATATGCACCTTATACACGTAAGAAACATCTTATCTCTTAATAAACTACTTACATACATACTGCTAAAATCATAACCCTTAATTTGGCGTTGCCGTAGTTGGTTAATAATATTAGTTATAGGCAGATTTTATGATATTTTTATTAAGGAAACTTAAAATAATAAGCAAAATCCTTACTAATATTATAAATGCGAAAGTGTTTGTTTGTTGGTCTGTCTTTCAATCACGCTGCAAAAAGCAACAGATCAACGTGATTTTTTGCATGAGTATAGTTGAGGACCGGGAGAGTGACATAGGCTACTTTTTATCCCGAAAAATGAAAGAGATCGATCGGGATTTTTAAAAACTAAATCCGTACATCAACTAGTAGACAATAAAATATCTATCAAAACAAAAATAAGCACTCTTCTTAATAATTTCAGGATACATAAGACCCATATGCCTACCGCCCATCGACATAGATAACGACGACCTTACAAATCTACCGCTAGCTGTAGCGGGATGGGGCCGCAATGGAAAATATATCAGCGATATCAAACAGTCGACTGTCGTGCACCTAGTACCCCATGACCAATGCAAGAAGTCCTACCCGTATTTGAGCACTTTGCACCTTTGTGCAGCCGGCCGTACTGGTCAAGACACTTGCAAGGGGGATTCTGGAGGACCCCTTATGATGATGTATAGAGCGAGCTACTATGTCATAGGTTTAGTCAGCGGGAAAAGGGCAGACAGCCCTTGCGGAACGAAGGTGCCGTCGCTCTATACCAATGTCTTCCATTACGTTCCGTGGATTAAGAGTAACATAAGAAGTTAACGTTTTTATACGAAAGAAATTTTTATGTATATACCTCTACTTATATATTGTGGAATAAAAATAATTCAGTATTATTTTTTTCATTAATTTCATTTTAGTTATTCATCCAATTTTATTCCTAACAAGTTATTGGGTTTGTCTTCCAAGAAGTAGGTATTTAAGTTTTTTATCCTAGAAAAATAAACGGTTCCTGTGGGATATTTAAAAACCTAATGTGGTGAAAACTATTTTTAACCGACTTCCAAAAAAGGAGGAGGTTCTCAATTCGCCGGTTTTTGTTTATGTATGTTCCCCGATTACACGAAGACACCCGAACCTATTTGGAAAATTCTTTTTTTGTTTGAAAGGATATACTTCCCAAGTGGTCTCATTGTCATCAGGTCAGGATTTGATGAGGGGATCCTGGAGAAATCAATGGAATTCTTCAAATTTTATAGGCAAAATTGGTATACTTTTTAGTGGCGCTTGAAGCCGGTTTTGTATAAAGAATTTTTACGTTTACATTATTACAATAATATTATGAAGCGATCATAGTCTAAAATAAAAGATTTCACAAAAACGGAAACAATTTCGCACCTATTCGGATGAAACAAGAAACTTTCAGTCACAATACACCATCACTGGCAAGAAATAAATTTCACGGAATCAAGACAAAAATTCATTCAATTCCGTTTTTGGCTGGGAAATAAATCATCGTCAGGTACACCTGACGGCGAGAACAGGATGAAAAATATCAAAACGTTCGAAACGGTTATTATCAGCCTTCTAATGTCTGACTTTTTCTTTTGAGATTAATACGGCGCTTCACGCTTCGCTTCGAAGTAAGGTCGATACGATCATGAAAATTAAATTTTCTGCGTTAGGTATAGTGACTGTGAGTGATTTTTTTTAACGAACTAGACGATGCCCGCGACTTCGTCCGAGTGGATTAAGGTTTTTTTAATTCCCGTGGGAACTCTTTAATTTTCCGGGATAAAATGCAGCCTATGTGGACATGAGCTACCTCTCACCCAAATTGGTTCATTCGTTATAGCGTGAAAGAGTATCAAAAACACACACGCACACTCACACACATACAAACTTTCGTGTTTATAATAGGTATCAGTGTGATACGAAAGTGTGTTTTTTTCGTAGTTTGTCACGCTGCAACAGAGCTACAGTTGGCTACAGATAGACGTGATTTTTTGCATGGATATAGTTGAGAACCTGGAGAGTCCTGGAGTATGTCACTACATAGGCTACTTTTTATCTCGTAAAATAAAAAAGTTCCCGAGGAATATCAAAACCTAAATCCACGCAAACGAAGTTGCGGGCATCAGCAATAGCTGAATAAAACTAAATTGAATAAAATTATAAATGCGAAAGTGTGTTTCTTTTTTGGTTTGTCCGTCAATCACGCAGCAACGAAGCAACGGATCGACATGATTTTTTATGGTTGAGGACTTCAAGAGTGACAAAGACCCGAAGAGTTACCTACCCCGGAAAAAAGCTAGTTCTTCATCAATATATCCATGTAGAATAACGAAGCTCTTTATTTTCCATTCTATGAAGTTATAAATAAAAGTCTAAGTAAGTCTCGAGAATTTATTATTTAGCACAATGAACGGACCCGTCTGAGAACAAGTGCACACTTTATACCAGACTTTTAATTCTGTTGACTCTTTCTCAAGTCTTCGTCATTTGTACGTTGATAATAATTTAACTGGAGTAGTTAGCTATGTACTTGTACAGATGGGACTAACAAATTTTGTAGAAAACTTTTTTTATTCAATGGCAAGCTAATTCTTGACTGCGATCGCACCTGATGGTAAGTGACGATGCATCGTCACTTACCATCTACACTGCAGTCTAATATGGTAGCGGACTAATTTGGAAGGGGTATGGCAGTGTTCAACCCATACCCCTAATGTTTCTACACGCCATCGTGCCGGAACGCTTAATTGCTTGGCGGCACGTCTTTGACGGGAGGGTGGTAACTAGCCGAGGCCAAAGCCTTCCACCAGACAAAAGAATAATCTTTCAAGGAGTATCCAGATTCAAAGTATAAAGTTGATCAAATTACTGCTAGGTACCTATTAACCTATACAGGATGCTATTTTGAGAAAAGTCAGAAGGAGGAACCACAAATTTTCGCTTTGAAGAATTTTATTTGAATTAAAAACTTTTCTACTCTATTCTTAAAGCCACTAAATGGACGAAGAAGAAGACAATGATATACTCAGTGCCTATTCAGGCGAAGTTAACTTGAACGATTTCCTTTACAGCCGATGAATGGGGATCAAAATCCATGTTCCAAGTAAGCGCTACCATAAGCTCCGCAGCTTTGGCTTATTCACAGCGTCTAGACGCGGCTAATGCTCGACTTTTTGATACTACTACTATCATAGTAGATTCTAGACTGACTTTGAAGAACATTTCTTTTCGATTTCGTATATTCAAAAGAGCAACCGCCAAGTTTCTTGCTGGTTCTTCTCGGTTAGAACAGCATTCCGAATCAGTGGTAGATTCATTTGACGATTCGAAAGCACTTAGTAAAAGTTTATTTGAATAAATAATAATTATTCTATTCTATTCGAACTGAGATAAATAATTGCAACTGCCTCATGTAAAATAATAAGTTTGGCCACAAAATGTTTAAAAAAAATCTGCGGTAGTGTGCTAGTGTAAAATAGAAAAGTGCTATAAAACGGAAATATGCGTATAACGATATTAAATAGTAGATTGTATGAGAGAAAACGCTGTAAAAAGGTAAGCCTTTAACTGCGTCTAGACGGCTAAGCTAAATCCTCAAACTCATGATAGAGCTTACTTACTTAGAACCATAAACGTAGCGTTACTTAACGCTTAGAACACGAATTACATCTCTGTAGGAAATGAAATCTTAAAGATACATATACCTACTTTTCACCATAATGATACTGATATAAAAATCTAGACTGAAGCTAAGTGAGCCACTTTGAAATACACATAATATCTACATTATTTATACTGTCCTGACTTCTGACTAAGTGAAGGACACTCAATAGACACACATTTTCTAAGCCTCTATCATTCAGGAACCGTTTATACACTTAATGAATGTAATGAAATTACAAATGCGAGTTATGACCTACACTCGGAAATGATGAGTTACAAAATAACATAAGTATATATATCGCGAACAATTAATGCCGACTCACTGGCGAAGATCATATTTCTGGCTGCATTTCGACAAGTTACAGCCTCATTTAGTGCGGACTTAAATCCGAAAAACTGACGGTTCAATTCCCAGTTCCCACCCATAGCACTATTGTCGTAGCTACTCTTAGCACAAGCTTTATGCCTATTTGGAGGTGAGACCCTAAGACTAGACTAGAAGCAAGTTGTTCCTTAAAATGAATTTGCAGTTAAAAACTAAATGTTGGTCGCTCCGTATGTGAATGAGCGAACCTCTCATCTACAAATCATTTAATAGATACCATTGTTTATTAATTATTTAACAGATGATTAAACAACCGTTTGTGTTTTTAGTAGAGTTTAATTACGACCTGCAAACGATTCCCTACAAGCAAAATAAACAGAGTGAGCGCGAAGACGTTGATTCGTTATCTAGTTAAACAGATCGCTGGCCGGTATCTACGCTGTGCGCTGTTTATATTGCAGTGAATAACACGAGCTGCCTATAGGTATATTCTTTAGCAGTGACTAGTAAACAGAATATTGTCAGAATTACAGCGAGCAATGGAGAGATTAATGTTCGGAATCATTAATGTACAGAGAACGTATAATGAAATCGGAAATCAGGAGATTCGAAGAAGAACCAGAGTAATCGACGTTACTCTACAAATCGCGCAAACTGTGTTAAAACTTAAAATTGTTCGGTACAAATGGGCGGGGTATGTTGTTACAAGAACCGATAGACGTTGGGGGTCACAATTTGCAAGGTAGAACGACGTCCTCGCGCCCGGAAACTCAATGTTTACAGACCCCTAGATGGAAATCTATCGATATATTTCAGGTAAAACTGTTAAGCTATTGCATAGCTTCTATCGCGGGCCAGCGTGGAGATCGAATCCAGAAATTCCGTAACGAAAATAACCTGACACTGGACTCCTCTACGGTGAGCCGTTAGATGGCGCATTTTTTATCAACGCCATCTAGCGGTGAGCCGGTAGGCGTTAATAAAAAATGCTATGCAATAGCTTTACCGCGGCAGTCCCCGAGTGCCACATGTCTTTTTTATTTTTTAATCTTTTCTTCATAGGAATTCGATAGTGAATAAATAATGCAGTTATAGTTGAGTACACACTTGTGCACTATTATAACTCCGCATTTAGAACAATAACTTTAATTGCGTTATTATATTTTCTAACATCACACAAATTCCACAGTAGGCAGTTATGTACCCACGTCTGGGAAATTCAAATTATGAGCGACGCCTTTGATACATGTTTAGAATTACGCGAATATTTCCGCTTATTAATTTGATGTAGTTTCAATTTTACAGATTTTAGCTCCATCTATCGTTACGAAAGCCTTTATGTTATGGTTCAAATATTTAACTGTTGAAATGTTGTAACTTATATACGAAATGCATCTTCATATTCTGTTAAAATTTAATCCATTCAGTACGTATTTTTTGAGAAACGCAGGTCTCCCTTTGGGGGATCTTCCAAAACAGGTGGACGGACGAACTCAAACGGGTAGTCTCTGGTTGTAGCAAGAGACGAATGCCCAGCGTGGGCATTCAAAGTGTACACTGTTTACCAATTATATATTGGTAAAAAAATATTGCAATGACTTACAGGTGCGTGCTTACTACATCTATATTAAATGTTCGAGCTTTGACCCAATCTACATATTTTGGATTAAATAGATTATATTAATTAGACGACGATCTTTTCGTGCTTCCAAACAAGGATAAATGGCACGCTGACTAGGAATCTTCATAGGAAATTTTTAGATTGAATGCTCAGATATAGGTACACACAACGTCCATCACGCTTCGCATCCACCGCGCGTTTCATTTGTCCGAGCCTTAAAATAAACAGTTGAAAATTGTGAAGCACATCTACAACGGTTCAGCAAAACTCATACCTGCATAGCTTGCCAGCACGTAATATATTACCGGCAGCCGCCACAGTCCACACTCACATTATCGAAGTAAAGTTGCTTCAGAACTATGTTCGTCCAAGCCTTGAAAATAAACAGTTGAAAATTGTGAAGCACATCTACAAACGGTTCGACAAAACTCATACCTGCATAGCTAGCCAGCACGTAATATATTACCGGCAGCCGCCACAGTCCACAGTCACATTATCGAAGTAAAGTTGCTTCAGAACTATGTTCGTACAAGCCTTAAAAATAAACAGTTGAAAATTGTGGAGCACATCTACAAACGGTTCAACATAACTCATACCTGCATAGCTTACCAGCACGTAATAAATTACCGGCAGCCGCCACAGTCCACAGTCACATTATCGAAGTAAAGTTGCTTCAGAACTATGTTCGTACAAGCCTTAAAAATAAACAGTTGAAAATTGTGAAGCACATCTACAAACGGTTCACCAAAACTGTATAGTTTGCCAGCACGTAATACGATATTACCGCCTGCCGCCACAGTCACATTGTCGAAGTAAAGTTGCTTCGGAACTATGCACCCCAGACGAGACGATCGTGAATATTATAACGTTACTGCAAACTATTCATCACGCGGGTGAATAGTTTCGCGGGAAACAAGGGTGAGATAACTTCCTAATTTTGCTGCCACATTATTGTAGGTAAGAATATCTATACACTACTTATCTATAGAAGCGACTAAATTACACTAAAATGTATTACATATACATTTTGTATTTTAAAAATGAAATTAAAATAATAGTTATTATTAGAATACTTACCGAAAATTAAAATGAAAAATAAATTAATTCCAGGTTTTTACCTATTCATACCTAGGTCTATGTAAAAGCAAAAGTATCTAGGCCCAAAAAAAAATTTTTTTTCATTTTTCAAAAATCTTCTTATCTTTTTTAACCACAAGTTTTACTCTTTCGATGAACTTAAAAAACTAATATTCCATGAGCTAGAAATTATAAAATTTTAAGTCGCAGTTTAAAATGTCTTCCTCGGATCAAAAGGATACAAATCCATGCTCAAATAAAATATTATGGGGTCTACGAAACGCAAAGATGCCATTTAATTTTTCGTGAGCAGCCTTTTTGTTAGTAAGTAAAATTGTCTCCGGATATAATGTTTCGAGTCTGCTCAAATGCAGGGAGGCTCAAATGTGAATTGAGAGGCAGTTTACGAGCCGACACCGGCTTGAATGCAGCGTAATGAGCAGATTGACTCACATCCTTGGGGAAAATACTGTATTATGTAAATCAAGGCTACCTGCATACATTGTAAGATGCAGTGGAAAAGAAAGTTTTATTCTGGGCCAAAACAAAAGGCACCCAAGTAAAATAATTGCATAATGTTAGTGTGTAAGCGATTAAATGGACTGCTTTTACATTCAATCATCGCATCACCGGCCTGAGATAGGTCCCCTCTCGAATGAGAAAAGTTTAGGTAAACCAAAAAATCAAAATCAAAATTTTTTTTTTTTTTTTCAATGTAGGCCAACTTGTAGCTCTTATGACATGTCATAAATCTACCACCGGTTCATAATGCAGATTCTGCTGAGAAGAGCCGGCAAGAAACTCAGCAGTTGCTCTTTTTAAAAAAAAAAAATTTTAAAATAGGTAGGTAGGTAGGTAGGTAGGTAGGTAAACTATGCTATGTATACAGTGTTTCCGCTTTTCAAAAAGGCATACGTAGTATATATACAATCCAACGAATGCAGACAAACCCATTCCCGTTGGTGGCACCCGTTCACGAGCATGACGCATGATCCAGCCGTTGCTTCGCTCAACCATATTTGAGGGAACGTAGTCCACCACACTGATAAATGCAGCCTTATCACATATTTTAGATTATAAAACTCTTAGTCTGAAATCTATAGACCGCACTCTCACTCAGTTCAGACTCAAGACAGATAAAACAAGACAGATTTATGTCAGAACAGATTTGTGTCTCGTTTTAACTCTTATCTTGAGTCCGAGCTAAGTCAGAGCACGCTCGATAGATCTCATCATTAGGCTCGCAGGTTTCCTCACGTTTTCATAGTAAAAAACTTTTTTATTATAGGCATTGACATAATTATGTCAATGATTAAGTATAGGACAAAATTCAAATTAAGAAGTTCTTCAATATTGTTTGATTTTTTTTTTCATATAATTATTACGAAAGAACTATTTTTATTTTTAGTGTTAGGTATTATATTAAGTTTGGTAAAAAGTTGAATAAAAGAAGTAACGTACGTGGAGAAGATAGATGTTAGATTTTTCCATTTTATTAATTAACCTATAGATAACTACTCTATATAGGTACATCAAAAATCAGATACTAGATAAACAAAGATAAACTAAAAGTTATACGATATAGCATTATAACAATAGAGTTTAAAATTAAGATGCCGTGCGAATAATGAAAGGCTTTATGGTTCCATTAAGAGACTACAAACTGCGGCGGCTTTAGGTACCGTTGAACTGAGGTGACACATAAATCTCGGAAGGTATTCTTGGAGAACCACCCGAGACTCACGACTGTGAGACCGCTTTATTTTCTAAACAGCAATGGAGATAAGTAACCAACAAAGGAGCTGGTGCTTGTTTTACTTTTATCACGTCAAATTAGTTAAACATTTCCATCTTGTTGCGCTTCCGTTTTCTAGTAAGATAAAAAATATTTAATACCTACTTATATTCCTTACTTAATATTATAAATGAGAAAGTGTGTTTTTATTGTTGTTTGGTTTATTGGTTTTCCCTTCAATCACGCAGCAGCGGAGCACGGGCTACTTGTTATCCCGGAAAATCAAAGAGTTCCCGCGAGATTTTAAAAACTAAATAAACGCGAGCGAAGACACGGGCATCAACTAGTATAGAGTATATCTTTCAACCTAGACTTTGCAACTCACATAACTGTTGGCAGACAATTCGTCCTTAAACACCGAGAAAACAGGAAAGTACCTACTAGGTCAAAAAAAGGATCATTCCTTTCATGACGTCTAATTTAGCTGTTTCTGAAACGAGCGGCTGAAAATGCCCTCCTGGCGCAAGTCAAAAGATCATTGTACTGACGATTGTGCCACACGGCGCAACGAGAGGGTGAAATGTGCAAAATAAAAGCAGGACTCAGCTATAGCTAAGGCAGTCTTTCAGCCCGTTTGAATAGCGGAGTGTTTCAAATTACAGCCCGGATTCTATGGTGTGTGAAAAGTGAAAACGTTCAACTGCGTCGATCTTTATAAAAATAGTTTCTATGTTATTTTAGCTTTATGAATTAGCTTTTGCCCGCGGCTTCGCTCACGTTCAGTTCGATTTTTTGAACACCTATTTTAACTCTTTTCAAGGTTCGATTTTTTTTTATTCGATGACAAGATAGCCCTTGACTGCGATCTCACCTGATGGTAAGTGACGATGCAGTCTAAGATGGTACCGGACTAACTTGGAAAGGGTATAGCAGTGTAAATTCAACCCATACCCCTAATCGGTTTCTACACGCCATCGTGCCGGAACGCTAAATCGCTTGGCGGCATGTCTTTGACGGTAGGGTGGTAACCAGCCACGGCCAAAGCCTCCCACCAGACCAGACCAGAGACAATTTAGAAATTATAAATTCCTAAATTGCCCCCGCCGGGAATCCAACCCGAGACCTCCCAGTTATAAGACCACAGCGCTCACCAATGCGCCAGGGAGGTCGTCAAAAAATAACTAATAGCTATCTGTACGTATGCCTTTCAGCCCAATCCGTCCAGAGACTTAAGCAGCGTGTCGATTCTCTAAAAATGATTGCATCAGTGTAACGATCGCAATGGCCTCTGATTGGCTGAATTTATGGCGTTCTTGCAGCATCAATGCATTTTAACCAGTGGCGGGAGAGCACCAGGACAGAGCAGAAGGCTTCATTTCCTCATCGGAAACATTATAAATCTCTCAAAAATTATAAATGTATACAGTTAATCTTCTTTGAACGCGTGGCTCTTTCAACCGGCTCATAATATCCCAGACAGTTGGCACATCGTTAACTTCCATTCATGCTAACTACATCAATTCTTTAATCCATGAGGCTAGCACTGCTAGCACTGATTTATTCAAATTGGATGCCTTATTTAGCTTGGAATTAAAGCCTCAATAGCCCAACGGTTAAAGGTGCGGACTGAACACTGAAAGGTCGCAGGTTCAAGCCCCACCCGTTGCACTACTGTCGTACCCACTCCTAGCACAAGCTTTCCGCGTATTTGGAGGGGATAGGAGGATTGATGTCATCCTATCCCTATGGTTGACTGATGTCAACTTCAGCTCGGCTGATATTCTTTAAAAAAAAGTTATCAGTCTCATTGCCATATCCGAACCAGTGGTAGATTCATTTGACGATTCGAAAGCACTTTGTAAAAGTCTATTTGCATAAAAAATTATTCTATTCTATTTTATTAATTGGTTTTTATTGGTTGCAGATTTTGAAGACCTAGGTTCAAGTCTCAGTTTGGCGAGAAAGTTATTCTTATCAAAAAAAACTTGAATAATTGGTCGACCTGATATATCTATAGGGTGCTCGGGTACAAATTCAAAAATTCAAATTCAAAATTATTTATTTCATGTAACCCAACTTGTAATTCTTATGACACGTCATGACTGAAAAGCACAGTGTTTACCTCGGGATAAAGACTTATTTAGTCCCTCGAACTATAGGCCCCCTCGCTACGCTCGGGCGCCAAACCCCGTCTCGGGACTAAATAAGTTACTTTCATCCCTAAGGTAACAATGTACTATTACAGGATGCTTTTGAATCGTAACGTGAATCTACCACTGGAAGAATTCTACAATCGAAATGCCGTATGAGCATGTAGAATGGCTTTTAGCATGATACGTTTTACTATTCCACGTTTGTGATTCCGTACAATCTTTGATATTACGGACGCGAACGTATGAAAGTTTATTTAAATAGTTTGTTATATTTAATTGTACAAAGTCTAACGAATGTGGTCGGCTGGCCCCAAATTTTCGTAGGACAGCTCTTGAATGAAACAAAATCTCATTTTGGAAATTTCAGTCTAAAAATTATTGCCCTCAGTGGGCGTGTGAACGCTTATATCCAGAGCTTATAATTTCCCATGAGGCCTGGACATACCTAGTTGCTTCCTTCTACTCATTATAAGTACAACAATACTTTCTATGTTATATACCTATCTAACTTTGGCTGGGGAGGCACAGAGTCTTTCTTCGTGCTGGGCTGGTTTCCACACTTAAACCAGTCATAGTCTGTTGTGTGTGATGCACCAATCCTTCCAATGTTGTCCTTTACTCCAACCATCCCAGCTCTCTCCAGAAGCCTAGCAGGCCGCCCAGGTTGCCAAGGACTTCTCGAAAAAAAAAGGACACATGATTTATCGCGTCAATCATCTTGCCAGTGATCATCATACATATTGTGACTGTCATTATTTAGTTATTACAGCGAGAAGCGTCTACCATGCGGCTATAATAAAGATTAAATTATTTTTCGTTTTAAACGGAAAAGAAAATACTTACTTAATTTAATTTATTGTCCAAATATTATGATTGAAAAATAAATCCACTTTTTCCATCTAGGTACGTAGCGGCTTTATCTAGTTTATTTTAGAGTGCACGAACGGAAATAGCACGTGTTTGTGGCGGGAAATTAACTAGATAATCTGTTCAGAATATCATTTCCTTTCGTGGCCCGTGTTGCGAATTTTGCACTGAAGAGATTTTACCTCTGCAAAATATAGTTATTTTGTATAAAGCTGAATACCTTCTACCCATAAGTAAGTATAGAGCCTTCTCACACAGTTTGGTACCTAATCCCAAGTTATCTCTCTATTCATACTAATGGACGATATTGTTAAATTTGCATATTACATAAGCATATATAAAAATTACAAAAGCCAAATATTTTTTAGCTTGAAACTTTTTCCAAAACTTCGAAACTTTTTTCAAAATTTTCTGTAGTGATAGAATCATATGGCTCTACGAGTATGTTGTTATTTTGAAGTATAACTTCTGATACTACTTCAGAACCTCAATAGCCCTACGGTATAAGAGCCAGTCTATAGTAATCTGTGGAGCTAGTTTACCTTTATCATTCCCTCTCTCTCGCACATTATACCTATTATAAAAATCTCAGTATAGTAATGAACCACTTAGGTCAAAAACCTAAGTGGTTCATTAGATACTACACTGTACAATAAAATGACGGATATTTTAGACGTTTGTCTAACTCATATTGTTTTTATTAACATTTTATAAAATTTTCATAAATATGCGCATAAAGGGGATCCAATTTGCTTAACTGTTTGAAATTCAATTCAGGGTCCTCTTTTAGGAACATGTTTCAAATATGAAACCAGTAAATATCACGTTATATACAACTTTATTTCATTTAAAGCTATTTCTAGAAACACAGACCGATGTGGGAATTTGTCGAATAAAAGTCGAGTAAGTGACGAACCCGGTAGGTAAACTGGGTATGGTTAAAACAAGTGTGAAATGTGATCTTCTAGACAAGCGCCGTCCATTTTAGGCCACATCATCACTTTCCATATCAGCTGAACTAAATTAAAGCAGACGATAGGAATCATTTTAAGACATATTGCATAATCCAGTATACCTACTAGATGTAATGTAGTAAGTAGCATGAGCTACCATTACACGAAAATAGGTACCGATCTCAGCTGCCAGAAGTCACAACTATTCAGTTTTATTATGTCTCAGATACACCTACAATACCTACATAGATTCGAAGGTAATTGAATTTTAACGAGGCTGATATAATAACAGATAACTTAATAATATAATAACAATAAATAATTAATTAAGATAGGAGTTTTCAATAGTGTTTTGGTTCTCATACTTATCATATCTTACACCTACTAACTGCCTATTAACTGGCTCGTTAGTCAGTGGATAACGAGTTCGACTGTGGATGACGAGGTCCTGGGTTCGATTCCCTGGTCGGGCCAAAAATGCATTGGCTTTTTCTATCAAAAAATTCTCAGTAGGTACTAGCCCGAAATTAGGAAGTTGGCGGTGTGTCTCGTGCCTCGGAGAGCATGTAAAGCTGTCGCCTGATCTCTTTCCGGTCGTGTCGGATTTCCGTCCCATTGGAATAGAGAGCGCAACTGTGTTTGCGCACACACTTGTGCACTATAATATCTCCAACGCAAATGGCGGGTAATCTCTGTGTAGATTCTCTGTGAGGCCGCCGTGGTCGAATCTGTCGGGAGGACATGATTTCTTACATATTTTTATTAGTATGGTCTTGGTAAATATGTCGCTTGATAAGTTTTAGTAGTCAAAACGTGTAGCCCAACCCCCATAGATATACAACATATATCAATGTATCGATGGTGCTAGAGAAGCAACGTTGACCCAAGTCGATAACTGAATGAGTGATCGAATTTGCTAACCTAGGCTTTCTAACTTCCTCCAGAGATATTTTTCTATAGTCAATATATAGACCTCTTTTTTCATATAATTTCAGTTTTCCATGGTTCATACTTTTTAAATACTTATTAACCTTCCCGAGCTTGCTGTTTGTAAGCTTGGGAAGGTTAAATAGCATAGAGCAGTACCTACCCAAAAATTTGGAAGAACTATAAAGTAAACAGCATCATTAAAAAATATATACATATATTAGCCAATCTATTGACTAATATCCCCCTATCCGTCCAAATAAGCGGAAAGCTTGTGCTAGGAGTGGGTACGACAATAGTGCAACGGGTGAGATTCGAACCTGCAACCTTTCAGTTTTGAGTCCGTACCTTTAACCGTTGGGCTATTGAACAAGTTAACTAGATTTTTCAAATCAAAGCAACCTATCAGTGTCCATTGTTAAAGGACAAACGGACCAAATTCAATTCATTGTGTCAACGAAGTGAAAATGTATCGTGCTAATTGATTTTCGTGTCCTCACTGCGTGAGAGCTTAGGTCTACTTTGTTTTCCTTTTCGGCTATTACCAATTAGGTTATATCTACAGCTCTGAAATTCCCTTTGATATTGACAGCACGAACAGTCCGATACAGTGTTCGTAGTGGCTTTCAAATTCAAAGATACCTTTGAATCGGTACTGCTCAGTATTGGCATTAATCGATTAATTTTTTAATCAATTAATTAATCTGATTAATTTTAATCAGATTAAATTAATCATGATTAAAATAATCATGATTAAAAAAGTAATCTTAATCATGATTAATGAATTTAATCATTAATCATTAATCGTTAATTGATTAACTTTTTTAACTTGATTAACTTGATTATAAACTAATACATCCATCAATGTTTTTACTATATATTTATAGCTACTCGTGCTGATTCGCTGACTGACTCGCTCACTGTCTGACTCATTGATCACCTCTCCTGTAAAATTTTGTATGAAAAAAACATTTTTTCACTCATGGTTTCGTATGGAGGACAAAAATTCATTTGATGCAAAAATATGTAGAGAGCTGATGATTGAGGATTTCGGAGACGGGTGAGGAGCACGGCCAGGGTATCGAAGATAGAGGGGGAGTATTCAAACAAAAGTCATTCGAAACTTCATCAAATTGGTAGGAAGCTGAAAAAAAATTCAAAATGGTGGATTCAAGAGAGAAGCCAGCGGGCGTTAAACAGCGCGCGCGGCGTGGCGCGGCGGTGTGCCTCGCCCCGCGCGCGCGCGCCCTCTACGGCACCGAACCGCTCGAACAAATCGCTATCGCTCGGTCACCGGCGCCGGCGGGCAGTGCGTTTTCATCATCCCTACGCATCGATGTAAAGCGAAGTCCGCGCTCGGCGCGTATCATATTATGTACCTAAACAATTAGAATTGAATATAATTGCACCTACGACTAGTATTTCGCTTGAGAATTCATATTGTAGGTATCAAGCATAGACTACGTCATGGAGCTCTAGGTCCTGGCTCTTCAATCCTGATGCTAGGTATCAAGCATAGTGCCTACCTAAACTGTGAGGATTTAGAGACTGTCAGTTTAGTTTACTTCCTTATCCCAAGTAATCCTTACTAATATTTTAAATTCGAACGTGTGTTTGTTTGTTGGTTAGTTCTTGTAACGTTACAAGACTACCGTCATGAAACGTTACAAGACTACCGTCACTAGATGGCGCTTTGATAAAAATCACTCTAATCCTACTCTCCTACATATTATAAAGCCGAAATTTTGTGTGTGTGTGTTTGTTAGTTTGTTTGTTTGTGTGTGTGTGTGTGTGTGTTTATTACTTCTTCACGCCGCAACGAATGAACCGATTTCGCTGAAATTTGGCATGGAGATAGCTCATACCCAGAAATAAAACATAGGCTCCATTTTATCCCGGAAAATTACAGAGTTCCCATGGGAATTGAAAAACCTTGATCCACGCGGACGAAGTCGCGGGCATCGTCTAGTAGATAATAAAATGATACTGGTTATATTGAAGTACTTAGTTTCTCACCTTTCTTTTCATCAAAATATATTCAAATTCAAATTCATAATTATTTATTTATTTAATGTAGGCTACCTTGTAGGTCTTATGACACGTCATAAATATACCACCGGTTCGGAATGCAGATTCTGTTATATAAAGCGTTAATTTCGTTTGCTCAACTATTTCGTGTTCCTGCGATCTTTTTTGGCGACAGAATTTGTTTGCAACCGGAGCAGCTTCCACTTATAAAGGCGGTCAAACGCCGACTGATTGATATTTGATTTTATTTGAAATTTGAATTTTGAAATGAAATCAAACCAGTGACCGAGTAAAATTAAAATAACCCTTATTGTACACTATTTTAAGATTCAGTTTAAACCAAAATATGTCAAAAAGTACACGCGATGCTATATTTTATTTTTTATACTATTTGTACTATGTATTTTTTCTTGTGTTTTTTTTTATTCGTTGACAAGATAGCCCTTGACTACGCTCTCACCTGATGGTAAGTGACGATGCAGTCTAAGATGGTAGCGGGCTAAATTGGAAGGGGTATAGCAGTGTCAATTCAACCCATACCCCTAATCGGTTTCAACACGCCATCGTGCCGGAACGCTAAAGCGCTTGGCGGCACGTTTTTGACGGTAGGGTGGTAACTAGCCACGGCCAAAGCCTCCCACCAGACCAGACCAGAGATAATTTAGAAATAATAAATTACTAAATTGCCCCCGCCGGGAATCGAACCCAAGACCTCCCAGTTATAAGACCACAGCGCTCACCACTGCGCCAGGGAGGTCGTCAAAAATTATGTTTGCAAATAGCTGTTTAATTTCGACGAAAAAGAAATGGCGAGAACGAGCAATGACCACAGGCAGAGAAAAATCCTTTATAATTCGAAGACAATACCAATATGATATTGAGTATATTGGGTGGTGACGAGTGGTGATGAGTGGTGATGAGTGGGTGGTGATGAGTGGTGATGTGTGGTGATGAGTGGTAATGAGTGGTGATGAGTGGTGGTGAGTGGTGGTGAGTGGTGGTGATGGGGGGTGATGGATGGTGATGAGTGGGTGGTGATGAGTGGCGATGAGTGGTGGTCAGTGGTGGTGAGTGGTGGTCAGTTGTGGTGAGTGTGCTGACTGCTTAGTGTGCTGAGTGCTGGTGAGTGGTGGTGAGTAGTGAGCGGTCAAAATTAACAATAAATTACTGCAAAATCGGAAAATTAATAAATAAGTAGTTAATAGATAGTTAATCAAAAATAATTAATCAGATTAACGATTAATGATTATGATTAATTAATCGTTAATCAAATTTTTGATTAATGATTAAATTAATCGTTAATCAAATTTTTGATTATGATTTTAATCATTAATTTTTAATCGTTAATCAGATTAACTTTGGGCCAACACTGGTACTGCTCCTAGTTTACTCAAATGAAATCCAAGAGAATATAATCAATTCGTTTTACATCTTGTCCTATAAACTGATTAAACAATACTTAAGTTATTTTGGTTCAAAGGCTTGAGGATTATAGGCTAAAGAGTTCATCGATGATTTTAAAATTATTTTAAAATCACAAACCTTACGACTATCCTACGCTCCTCACGCCACCTATCTAAGTTTTAGGTTAGTTTTGAAATCACGGAGATATTGATATACATAGGTAGAAAAACACAACTCTTTCTCCTCCTTTTTCGAAACTCGGTTAAAAAAGTAGTCTAAGTTACTCCCGATACCATCAGCAATCTACCATTGAAAGTCCCGTCAAAATCGGTCCAGCCATTCCTGAGATTAGTCGGAATAAAAAGACATACAAAAATATTAAAAATTGTTTTTTGTTATAAGTACCGTATTCACTTTCATATGCATTTAGTAAAACGCTGTTATTGCGATATTGCAAACAGACATTTCAATTTTCTTTATTTATAGGTATAGACGGCCTCAAAAATATACCTAGGCTTTTCCAAATTCCAATATCCAGCCGTTAGTCAGTTTTATAATAAGAGAAAGATAATAAAATTAAGATATGATACCTACCGATATTCATCAAAATTATTACCTAAAACTAAACCAACTATTAGTTTAATAAAATAAGTTACATAACTAGATAATCGCATAAAGCAATTAGTTTACCTATTATCCACAACCATTTCCAATATCAGATGACACCTATTTCGTATGAAATAGGTGTTTGTTAATTACTATAATCAATAGGTTGTACTTAATCAAGAAAAGGCAACAGAATATGTTGTCATATTAGTTTGTTAGTGTGAATTTAAAAAAAAAGTTATTAACGATGAGACGACATTGCTTAAGTTACCTCCTTTGGATTCAAATTTTATATGTATGTGCCGCTAGAAAAGGTAAGTAAGTGTTTTTTTGAGCTTTCAATATACATAATTTTAGTTTGTACACGTATATTGAAGTCAGGCGGGCCTAAATAGAAACGATGAAACCGATGCGCCAACTAAAATTATTTTATACTTTGTAGTGACGTTTGAAAACGGTTTTTTAAAAAGATTTTTTTATATTATAATTTTAAGCTTTTTAGTGTAGCTTTGTAGGAGAAATTCACTAGCTCATTTATTTTCTCCATAAAAAAATATATAAAGATGCCGACTAGTTTAGCTTAATATGTGTGTATTATATCTATGTATTTATGTATCTTCGTGTTTATGTAGTTTATTATTTATTTATAATATATAGATAGTAGTATAAAAATTATTGAAATTGGAGTTATGGAGTAACATCGCCAAAAAAATTAAAAAAAAGAATTCCAATTTTTTCGCAATCGAAAACTTGTTCTGATCTTGATGGCATGATAGCTAAATTTTAACTTACCTAATTGTTTTACAGAGTTTGCACTCAGAAAAAATCTTAAACCTAGGAATCAAAATGGGCTTGATAGACTTTCGAGTGACCAATGTGCAGATCAAGTGGACTTACTGCCTGATAATGAAACATTATGTTGCGGTCGTTATAATTCTGACATCGATAGAATCACGCGTAAGGGCATGCCTACAAAAGCTACAAGTAAATTGAGTAAGTGGTTTTTGTAAATTGGGTATTTATCTGTTGTCAAATGTGGATATTCGTTAATTACAATCGAAAATGTAACATGTAGGAACCACATTTGTAAAAAAAAAGACGTGTGGCACTCGGGGGCTGCCGCGGTAAAGCTATAGCATTTTTTATCAACGCCATCTAGCGGTGAGAGGAGTCCCGCGTCAGGTTATTTTCGTTACGGAATTTCTAGATTCGGTCTCCACGCTCAAGGCCCGCGATAGAAGCTATGCAATAGCTTAACAGAAAATGAATCGGTCAAAAGACAAATAAATTATAAGCTTATAAGACCTTATCATTGCTATCCAGTACTAATTGCATTGACTGATTGTCGTCAAGCGCAAGCCTATTTCGGATAAAAAAAAATATCAAAAAAATAAATATTCAAAAAAGTTTGAAAATGTTGCAATGAAGTTTAAGTTCATGACTTTTATTAGATGGAAAAGAAACCGAGATATACCAGTTCCCTTGGTCTATATTTCTAATGGCGACATTCAAGAGTGACAACAACCTATCAGTATTTAGTTGTGGAGGCTCTCTAATTAGCCGTCTGTACGTGCTGACTGCTGCCCATTGCGTGTTCAGACCCGGAGATACTTTAGTTAGGTAAGAAGCTACTTAATACAATATAAAAAATAGTAGTTTTTAGAAATGTGTTTGTCTGTTGCTACTACTACTAGCTGATGCCCGCGACTTCGTTATGCCCGCAACTTCGACTTATGTGTTATTCCAGACTATAATCTATCTCTGTGCCAAATTTCAGCCAAATCGGTTCAGTCATTTAATAACAAACATCCATCCATCCATCCATATACTCCAAGATTCATCCATACATCCAAACTTTCGCATTGTCCTATTAATATTATAAATGTGAAAGTTTGAATGTATGGATGTTTGTTACTCAATCACGCCGCAACGCCTGAACCCATTTGGCTGAAAGGCATAAAGATAGATTATAGTCCGGAATAACACATAGGCTACTTTTTATCCCGGAAAATAAGGTTCCCGCGGGAATTAAAAACCTCAATCCATGCGAACGAAGTCACGGGCATCAATTAGTAATATTATGTAAGTCGGATGAAGGCCTTGCTAAATGTTCTTGTGATATTTTTTCAAGCATTGATATAACACTTCCAAAAAATAATGAGAATTGTGATGAGATCGATAGAGAACTTTATTGTGAAGACAACGTTATGCGACAAGCCGAAAAAGTAGTGCATCACCCGCATTTTGACCATGAAAAGCTACGACACGATATAGCAATCATAAGGCTTCAACAATATGAGAGTACACGTAAGAAATTTACTATTTTAACTTTTTAATAGGTATTTTAATCATTTCAACTTTTTTTCATCCCTACTAAAATAATGTTAAACATTCTACAAAATGATAAAAAATAGCCTATGTCACTCTTCCGTTCCTCAACTATACCCATGCAAAGAATCACGTCTGTTGACATAGAGAAACAATTCTATTTTCTCTATTGTAAGGATAGAATAATAGAAGTCTTAACTAGGCTATCACCAATATACGCAAATGGTTAAATATAATAAACTAATCAGTAACACTTTTTCAGGACACATAACACCCGTATGCCTCCCTTTCATGAATATAGACCGCAAGCAACTTGCTGACTTACCGCTAGTTGTCGCGGGACGGGAACGCAACGGCCGATATGACATTAAACAATCAACAATGGTCCACCTGGTATCCCATGCTAAATGCCATAAATTCTACCCGTTCTTGAGCAGATCGCACCTCTGTGCGGCCGGCAGCATTGGCGAAGATACTCGCAAAGGCGATTCTGGAGGACCTCTTATGATGTTGTTCAAAGGGAGCTTCTATATAATCGGTGTAGTGAGTGGAAGAAGAGTAAATAGAGACTTCGGAACAACAGTGCCGTCGCTCTATACAAATGTGTTTCACTATGTTCATTGGATTAGGAATAATATGTTATAGAGTTAATGTTGGTTTTATATCGTAATAATTTAGAACAACGATTTGTCAATGTTGTAAATAAAGGTGTTTAATGTCTTCCTTGCGTTTGTGTAGAAAATCGTATTCATTTCACAGTTTGAAACGTGTCGGATAATATTGATTTTGAAAACATTTTGAAGATCTCTTAGGCATGCAGGTTTCTTCGTAGCTTAAAACTGTGCGTTTTGACCGATTTGGCTGAAATTTGGCACAGAGATAGATTATAGTCTGGAACAACACATAGGCTACTTTTTATCGCGGAAAATTAGAGAGTTCTTGCGGGGCATCAACTAGTAAGAAATATTTTCGCACAGAACCTATAAACCATTAGGCGCAGAACACAATACATCAAAGCACTTAAATGAGCAAACACTATTATCAGGATGTGGCCGAGGGCCGGGGGCGCGCAGATTTCCCCCGAGAGCTCTTCTCTTAAAAGTGTCGGTAGAATGACCGCTGTGCCGTGAACGGGCCTTTTGAATCATGCCCGAAGACAAAAGGAAGATCTCAAATTAATTTCGGTAGAAGTAAAACTTTATTGTATAACTGTCTAGCAAAAAGAGTACAGGACTAGGAGGATATAACCAACGTACAGGATCATAAATATAATATTACGTACTAGTTACTACAGCAAGGTACAGATTGTGTTATACGATTTACGAAAATCGGAATAATATTGGCTTTAAAAAGTGACCTGAAAATGGTCGTAATTTTTTTATATTTAGTAGCTTTTCTACTTAGGTAGGTACCCTTAGCTTCATCCGCGTTTAGTTAGGTTTTTAAAATTCCCACGGGAACTCTCTGTTTATCCGGGATAAAAGGTAACCTATATCACTCTCAAAGTCCTCAACTATTATATCCATGCCAAAATCATGTCAATTCGTTGCTTCGTTTCTGCATGTTTTTAAAGAACAAACAGTTAGGTACACTTTCAATCATTTATAATATTAGGAAAGATTAAAGTACAATACTTAAAGAGACAGATAGATACAATTTCTCATGAAAAAAGTGGTCTTAACAATTAGAGGGATCTCTAACACAATCTTTGCCGGGAGAACAAGGTTAAATCCTAGTTGGTTCTGTCAACTGGGAATAACAGCTGGGACCGTGCACTATTATTATTGCAACAAAAATATATGATCAAACGAACTTGCAAAGTGAAGTTCGATCGATATTATATGAGTACGCTTCATTCGAAGATTAATTTTATCACAATCGTGTGATATTATGACTCTCGTTAATAAACGATTTATTATTATTATTTGCCACAACTCTGGCATAAAATAACGGAGTTGGGAAGCACATTTCTAATTTTGGATAGAAGTAGGCGTTACTTTACGGAATTTCATTATATTGAAGCACATACCACTTAAGCAATTTCCACAACTTTAATTTTAACTAATGAACAATGACAAATTAATATCGCAGACAATTTTACCGTTTGTTTTCTTGTCTTTCCGCCTTCTAATCATAGTAGGTACGTATGATTTTTTTGTATAGCTAGTACGTTCCTTCATGACAGGTTACAGGGATGCCATATATCTTGACGGGGAGGATTTATGTTAAACCAGTGCCACAAATAAAGGTCGCAGCGATAAATATCCACTTCGTGACTCGTGTCACAATTAGCGTGTTTCCCGCTGGGAATGGACACTGAACGCGTTTGTTTTTACGTATAAGTAATGATCAACGTTGAGGTTCCAAGGTGTTGGAATGAGAGCATTAACGGATATCCGTAACAACATCCGCAATTACAGATCATCCGCATATATTTAGACATCAGCATCCGTATGCGTATTCGATAAAAGAATATTAAGCAACCTGAAGTTGACTAATATGCTCCTATCCCCTCCACATAAGCGGAAAGCTTGTGTTAGGATTGGGTACGACAATAGTGCAACGGGTCCACACCTTTAACCGTTGGGCTATTGAGTCTTTTTAGAAGATTAGGGCTGTTTTAGAAGATCCACAGCCTTATAATCGCCTCATAATCCCTATAAGAGTGGCCTATACTCTTTATAAGTGAGGCCTTACTAGGTGGACTGAGGATCTTGAGCGAGTTGATAAATACATGCGGCACAACATAGAGCCCTGTGGCGATCCTTACAAGAAACTTATCCCCAGCGATAGACGTGTATTGGTTCAGGCGACGACAATATTCAACATGCTATAATAGTACTTTACTATTCCATAAAGTGACAACAGAATAAAAAAAATTATTTGCTAGAATATCTATGGTACAAAATATATCGGTTAATCCAAAAGTGTAGGTACAGTACAGAGACACACACTAGTGGCATCAACGTATTTTGAAAATACTTTTGAACTCGACCCCAGGAAATGGAGCAGAAATACAAGATTACTTCCGTTCAATAGTTCTAATTCGTCAGTTGGGTATTCGTGCCGAATGATCCTCTTTTATTGGCATCTCTTTTGTTCTAGGGTTCGACATAATTTAAAAGCTTCAAATTAAGATCGTTATAAGAATTAGGGATGATTTCACCAAAGCAAAATAAGGCTTATCCGAGCATAAATTTGATAATTTGGCAGATTTTCAATACAAAAACTTGTTCAAAAATGTTACTCATTCGAAAAGAGAAGGAGGAGAAGGTTAAGTAGTAAACCGGCGACGTGTTGAGATGAATGAATTAATGAATGATTTACATATTGTTGCATTTATTTTTTCTTCTTTCACGCTTCAAAACCAAAATATTTTTTGAGACCCAAGCAGTAAGTAAAATATAATATTGACTACAAACACAGCAAATAAATAATTCTGCTGTCGTAAAAGGATATTTAAAGTTCACCAATACTTTTTTAAGAATAACATTGAACATTTTGAACCAATACTACCTACCTATCTATAAAACAATGTAGGTAGACTTATATAGGTACATCTATGGGTTTTTTATAACGACAAGATGTATTGTAATTCAAACATGAAATTCATTTTAAATATGTAACGAAATCTGACACCCTATTCTCTATGCAACGCTTCGAGCAAAGATCTGCAAAACGTTCAGTATGGTTCCGACTCAGTTCCTAAAAACACGGACACACAGGTGAGACAGTTCTATTATAACTTTTAGAAACCAGTACATACTTATTAAGTAATATTAAGTACTTCAGAATTATACCTACTAGATTTATGTATATATATTACGGAAAAGTTTTATTATCAGCTATACCTAAGTACTAAGAAGTTAAGTATTTATGGTACCTACTTGAAAGCAACAAGAAAGCTAACTAAGTAAAAAATGTAAAAGCTAATTACTGTGCTATAATTACAGAATACAGATACGTAATTACACTAGCTGACTTACGAGATAGGTACGTCAAACACTCAATAGAGTTCCTTTGTAATTTTTAAGCTATTGCATAGCTTCTATCGCGGGCCAGCGTGGAGACCGAATCCAGAAATTCCGTAACAAATATAACCTGACACGGGACTCCTCTACGGTGAGCCGCTAGATGGCGCATTTTTTATCAACGCCATCTAGCGGTGAGCCGATAAAAAATACTATGCAATAGCTTTACGGCGGCACTCCCCGAGTGCCACACGTCTTTTTTATTTGTATCCATAGTACCTAGCTACTAATAGAAAAATTGCAAAGTAACTATTGAGTTAGGTACCTACTTACTAGTCAATAGATTCAAGAAAAAAACTACAATACCTATTTCACTATAGCTGATGTTTCCATAAGAGTGCAGACAAAATTAAGTTCTACAATACCCGTTGTTTTAGTTTCTTTTTTTTTCAGCGCGAAGTAATGTCTTTGACGAAGGTTGTCGCCATAACAGGATGTGACAGTGGCCTCGGATGGGCCCTCGCCGCGCGGGTGGCGAGAGAAGGGCTCGTCACAATAGCAGGTTAACATAGGTCGACTACTTTTATAAGTTACTAGATGATGCCTGCGACTTCGTTCGCTTGGATTAAGGTTTTTTGATTCCCGTGGGAACTCTTTAATATTCAGAGATAAAAAGTAGCCTAAGTAGGTATGTGTTGATCCAGGGTGTAATCTATCTCCATTCCATCCGTCTACTTTTTGCGTGAAAGAGTAGCAAACACACACACACACACACACACGCACACGCACACGCACACGCACACGCACACGCACACACGCACACGCACACGCACACGCACACACGGACAGACAGACACGCACGCACGCACGCAAATAAGAACCAAAAGTGTGTATACGGAGCGCTAGAAATTCACTCTTCCTGATCTAAAATATATCTTTTATTACAGGCATGTACAAAGGTTCCGATACTGAAGCCGCTAGAGCACTGAAAAATCTTTGTGCCCGTCCATACACATTAGACGTTACGGACTCGAAAAGCGTGGCTGAGTTTCGAGATTATGTCAAAAATGTGTTGCAGGAAAATCCAAACTACAGTAAGCTATCACACGTTACAATCGTTTTTTAGGGTTCCGTATCGAAAGGGTGCCAAGGCGATCCTATTCCTAAGCCTCCGCTGACCGTCCGTTCGTCCTTCTGTCTGTCAGCGAGTATCTCATGAACCGTAATAGGTAGATACTTGAAATCTTCACAGAATGTGTATATCTATTGGGCCTATTGGCGCTACAATCGTTAAGTTTTTTCTCTTGTTAATTTTAGGGCTATATGCAGTAGTGAACAACGCTGGAGTGATGTCTGTTGGAAATTATGAATGGCAAACACCGCAAATGATAGAAAACACGATAAACGTCAATTTACTTGGAGCTATGAGGGTAGTTTCATCATTTCTACCGGAACTAAGAAAAAATGGAGCTATAAGTGTAAGTTTTTGATTTTTTTAGGACTACATAATAATTATGTTCGACTAAAATTCAGAGTTTCTCAATGTGATCAAATCAGAAATGAATTCTTGATTTCTGTAGGCTTACGGGGTGCCAAACTGAAGTGTTCTCACTTTATCAGGTAGGTATTCTGTGATATGGACAATAGTGCGAACTTTAGTTCGAAGAACTGGTAGAATTAAGGTTGGAATGGGGACTGGGCACCGGAAAGCGTAATTTTATAGAATGATGACAGTCCCATTACATGGACAGACAACAGAAGTTTCTGGATACAAGCGGTGCAAAACCGTCGGCATGTGAAAGTCCTTCAAGAGACCTTAGTGCTTAATTGTATGATGGGTGAGAACCTTTTCCTAGAGAAACTCTGTTCATAGTTTTATTTGATTAGCGCGTTAAAACTGACAGCCTTACCTACTGTAGTAAGAAATACTATGTTTATATTCACGGTGGAGGTTGGATTCATACACCTTATATGAAAATTACGAGTAGCTAATGTCTACGTACAAGGACACGTGAATTTATGATTTATTTATATCTCTTTCTCTGGAAATCTTCGATTTACCAGTAGGTATACACAAAAATTGGTTCCGATCTTAGTCCTTAAATAGGTAGGTAGATACATAATATTACAATTTCTCTAGCTCAAGCAAACTCAAAAATCGTTTGTATAAGGGAAAAAACTTCACTGCCCAGCACTGGTAGCATGGGCGGGAGAAATTTTATCCCCGGGAAAAGGATAAAACGTTTATCCCCTCGCTTAGCTTTATCCACCCGTCGAGCATGGGTACAGCGGTGGAAATAACACTCAGTGGATATACTTATAGAAATAAACATCGCCTTCTCCTCTGTCGCCATGCTTTAGCATAGGGAAAAGATAATTTTATCCCCTGTCAGTGGATAAATCGGGGGATAAAACTTTTATCTCCTGCCCATGCTACCAGTGCAGTTGTACATAAATTGTGATAAATTGTATCTTAAAGTTTTCCTTCCGACAGAACTTCAAACCCCGTATAATAAATATTGCAAGTCACTGCGGGTTGCAGCCATTGCCCAGCTTCGGACCGTACAGCGCGAGCAAAGCGGCACTGATTTCCTGGACCCGAGCGCTGCATCTAGAACACTTCCAAGATGGACTCAGTGCTGTGTGCTTTATACCAGGTAAGAATCTACAGGAACCTATGCAGGTATACCAAAATTTTTAAGCTATTGCATAGCTTCTATCGCGGGCCAGCGTGGAGACCGAATCCAGAAATTCCGTAACGAAAATAACCTGACACGGGACTCCTCTACGGTGAGCCGCTAGATGGCGTTGATAAAAAATGCTATGCAATAGCTTTACCGCGGCAGTCCCCGAGTGCCACACGTCTTTTTTTATTTAGGTACTTGGCTAGTCTTCTCCAATCCCTTCGAAATAAGCGGAAAGAGAGAGGCGGAAAGCTTGTGCTAGGCCAAGAGAATATAAACCATTCTGTTTTGTGCTAATAGTGCGTCGAATCGTCACTCCTCTATCTTTTCAGTCCGCTGTCCGCATTTGTTAGAATTGAGGAGTAGGTATGTTTGATTTCTTAGGTAGATAAATACCACAAACACTTAACACACTTACACTATTACGTATGCCCAATCACATTTTCATTTTTTTTGCCTATCTGTTTGTCTAATTTACTAAGCGTGATTTTTACAGCTAAATAATACCTAAGAATTCACGCTTAAAAAATGAAAACCGTTTATAATATAGTGATTTTAGCGCTACCTAGCCGTTGAATTGATCATCACGAAAGACAGAGAGAAAGATAGCTTGCACTCCGAGACGGATATCGGCTTCTTTTTATCCCGGGAAATCAAACAGTTGCCACGGAATTACTAATAAATAACTAACTATGTGTAGGTATACCTACCTATTTGACTATTTAATTTTTCGCAATTTAATGATTTTTCCTATTCCTCAGGTGGATTCATTGGATCAAGCCATTTAATCGTGAATCAAGTGGAAAAAGGAACCGAAATGCTCAACCATTTGACCGAAGAACAGAAATTAATATATGGAAACAGAATTAAAACTTTAAACAATTATTTGGGGCACGCATCTAAAAACACGAGATTTGATTCCCTGAACCACGAGGTCATTATTGAAACTTTTGTAAAATCTCTCGCCGATCATAGACCAAAGCAAGTCTACAAAGTTGAATCATGGCGATATAAGTTCTATTATAGTTTATTAAAAATGCCATTTCCAGACAAAATATATCACTGGATAGTAAAAAAGTTTTTGAAATTCCCCGATACTGAATAAAGTATTTTGTTTATGTACATTAATTGTTTCACTTAGGCCCTTGTACCTACCCATTTTTCTTTAATACCTACTTACCTACATAATCGCGATCTCACTTCAATACCTTTTGCTTTTTGCTAGTTTAATTGTGGAATAAGTAGGTATTCGAGCAACGAATAACGATACTTTTCCATTTTCGCGATAAAATAGGTACCTACGTAGGTATTTTCGGCCTTCAGAAACCTCTTGACAGCGCTCGGGCCGAATTAAGAATCTCCTCTTTTTTTGGAAGTCGGTTAACCATTAATAATGATCTTCTTCTTTTCTTCTTTATCAACCGATACCGATAGACATCCACTGTAGTACAAAAAATCTCTTACTTGAAGTATGAACTTCCAGTAGGGCTAACATGCGCGCCACGAGAAAATTTTGTCTACACTTTACTCGTGAATCTCTGTAGAGATTCACATAGAGACTACGAGTAAACGTGTAGACAAAACTTTCTCGTGGCGCGCATGTTAGCCCTACAGGTCTCCGTTTGCACCGCCTTTATCCAGCTATATACCTACTTAGTTACTCCCTGCGACTCATCATATTGCCGGTCTACCTCGCGAGTAGGTAATAATCGTAATAATTAAACTTATGGTGAGTTATGGTGTTTATGGTAAAGCACTAAAGTTGGCCACACTGCTGTCAACTCGTAGTACCTATCCAAAGAGTCTCATATTTAATCTGTGACAATTTGTCATTTTTGTCAATGTCAATATTGTCAATCAAATGTCAATCAATTCAAAATTTCAAAGGAAAGAAATTCGCCGCAAAGTTATTGCTTATAAATTAAAGATATTTTCAAATAAATGCATAATTTTAACGTATAAAATTGAATTTTATAATATATTAAAAATTAAGTTAAACCTTACTCAATTATGGAAGTGCAGTTTGGACCGAACTCAATTGATGAACCGGTAACGTTATTATTATATTTCGGCTAACTAACAACTAAAAATCACCTTAAAATAATAAAACTTGATGATATTCCTTCCGTTTTGTTTACAGAGTCTACTTTATAAGCTTCAACGTAAGATCAAAGTATTCAATACAAACCAACCTTTACCAAACCGTGGTTACAATTTGGTAGCTTCTACATCCAAATATGGATTCGTTTTTATAGCTACACCTATGAAAACATTATCAGGTAAGTTTCCGATTTCAAATGGCCTATACAAAGTAAAACAAATCGAAATTGAGTGACAACTGTTACACTATGACACCATAGTTCACCAAAAGAACTATTGAATCAGAAACACTATATTGTCTGCACTTTGCAAGGGGCACTACTCTGTTTCATTACATGTTGTACATTAAAGTTTCAAGTGATCTATTTTGGTGAACAACAAAAACATGTTGAGAAATGTAAGGGACATTGGTTTGCTATGCCTGAGTGACAGTTATGATCTTATATCTAATAGAGACACATCACAGGTCACATTAAGGACAAGTATAATTTTATATTTCAGTATATTATCTTAAAGAATTAATTGACAAAGAAAGCGAGCCCCAACACTTAACAGTCAAGCTGCAAGTGTCTCCTACACACATAGCAGTGAATTGTAATGAAGAGTGGTTGGCTGTTTTTGGTGGACAAATGCTTCTCGTTTATAAATGCATGGATTTTCAGAATTCAGTAAGTATATCTGAGCTTCACGATAAACTACACAAACTTTTGGAGGAGTTATATATCACTTGGTTTAATGGCGAAGGAAAACATTGTGAAGAAACCTAAGAGTTCTCAGTCTGCCAATCTAACTTGACCAGCACAGTGTGCATTGTCCCTAACATTGAGAGGAACTGGTGCCCAGTAGTATGCCAGCTTGAAGAATCAGAAATGGGAATGTCCATAGACAAATCAGAGCAACCAACATAGAGCAGTAGTTAGGACTGGAGTCCCCTATTTAAGGGCTCACAGGTTCAATCCAAGGCAAGCACTTCTGACTTCAGATTTATGTGCATTTAAGCGATTAAATATCACATGCTTCAATGGTGAAGGAAAACATGAGAAAACTTGCATGCCTGAGAGTTCGCCATAATGTTTTTGTGGTGCCTCTGGTACTACAAGTGTTCATGGGCGGCGATAATCACTTTACATCAGGTGACCCGCCAGCTCGTTTACCCACTATTCATTTAAAAAAAAAATGCTCTCAAAGTGTGAAGTTTGCCAATTTGAAAATACACTAAATTTTTATGGGATTTTTGGCTGCTTAGTTCTTTTCTAAAGATTAATTAGCCTAGACAAACTAACAGAGAGACGTAATATTTAAATCATTCAATTGTTAAATCAATAAGGAGTGTTTAAACACAAACATCTTATTCATTTGTATAGATTGTAATTTTTTTTGTTATAGGATATCAGACCATCGGTATCAATGAAATGTGAAGTGAGTCCGTCGACTTTTGTCTCATCACTGCAATGGAATCCATGCATACCAGACACCATAGGAATTGTTTTCTTTGATGGAACTTTACTTGTCAGCCAGGTCAGCACTATGCAAATGAAAAAGATACAATCAAATGCTAGGTAAGGCAAATTGTAGCTTAATTTTTTTTTAATCTGGGATACTCTTCCATGTCCTTGTTTACCTTAACTTTCAAAACCTCTAGGTATACCTGTCAATCTCATTTCAAAACTTCCTGCGCAATGACACTCTCCCATGCTGAAATATTTTGTTTGTATAAGTTATTGTATTATCCTAGTAATTGGCTGCTTCGTTGGATAAGGGGTAACTTCTTGGAATGCATAACATGAGGCTTTAATTACCGGGTTGGGCCAAAAATGTCTAAAGCATTCAAAAGTAACAGCCTGGAGCCTTCCTGTTCCTTGGAACACATAAAGCTATTTGTCTTGCGCCTGATCTTTCTGCCATAGTGAATTACCGACCAATCAAAGGAGACACCATAGAGAATAAATTCTCTTTCTGTAAGAATGTTGGAATAAAGGATGTGCCTGACACATTTGTGCACTATAATATTTTCTGCACAGTTGGCTGATTTTTTTCAATTTATCTGAATTTTAGATGCTTATGTTGGAGCCCAAAGGGCAAACAGCTGGTTACCGGCAACAATGATGGCACCCTCAGCCAATACAAGCCCGATCTATCGCCAATGAAAATGGTTCCTCCACCAAACTTGTTTGAAAGCGCTCCTGTTGAAGTACTGGCTATCTATTGGATTGCAACCTACCAGTTTGCTGTTACATATAAAAATGCGACGGATAATAGTCGACCAGGTTGGTTTTTAACTGCCTCATTCTTCTTTTTTTTTTATTCATTGTCATACAAAAATGAAATAGGTACACTTACACTTACACATATATAGAATTATTTAAAATATAACTTAACTAGTATCTACTAAGGGTCCTAGCTCAGCTCAATGCAGTGGATACAAATATGTAACCACAACACTGTTATTCTGCTAGGGCCCGATTTCTTCTAGTGCCTTGCTTTGCCTATTATTGGGTTTGACTACCAAAAAATTTTCAGTACCAACCCAGGTATCGATCAATACAGGATTGATTGTGATTGTCACAATGTAACAATCGTTTTCTACAATCCCACACCAGATTATGGCTAATATTCTTATATTTATTTACAGCTGTAACAATAGTGAACACGCCCAAAGGAGGGCGACCCTTTTGCCATAACTATGAAGATATTTGTTACAGCATGGGATCAAACAGGCCCTGGTACTATTATTTACAAGGACTTTCCCAGTGGTAATCGATTATTTATTTTTATTACTATACATTTTAGCACATGAAT
Organism: Hipparchia sbordonii; assembly: GCA_038048805.1. Lineage (NCBI taxonomy): Eukaryota > Metazoa > Arthropoda > Insecta > Lepidoptera > Nymphalidae > Hipparchia > Hipparchia sbordonii. Next base: position 7,880,213 of record CM076109.1, on the reverse strand, counting down.
GCATCTGATACTAAAAGACATACAGCCTAAGATGAAAACACTAGAGTGGTAGTGGTTGTGGTGGTGGGTGGTTCTATTTCTATATAGGAACCTATAAATATGTATATAATATAATATGTAATAATAATAAACTATTTTCTGAATAGAAAATTTTTCCAAATACTGCACCAAACTCATTTGGTTTTAATTCAAAATGCTAATCAATTTTTGTGTCATTTTTGCAATTACCAAAAAGATTATGATTTTATTTTAAAGTGGTTTATTTTTCCTCATTAATAAATTAATGCATTAATGTTGTCTTTCTAAGTACACAAGAATGAATGAATGAATGAATCTCACATACTTGACGAGAACAAAAATATTCAATCAACTGTTTATTTACAGGAACATTATACTTTCATCGTCATCTAACAGTATGGAAATAGCTACTCTCGCCTCACCCGACGGTGCAAACTGGGTTCAGTGGTGTCAAGTAAATATACTCAATATTTTTTTATCTGATGACAAGATAACCAGCCCTTGACTGAGATCTCACCTGATCGTAAGTGACGATGCAGTCTAAGATGGTAGCGGGCAAACTTGAAAGGGGTATAGCAGTGTAAATTCAACCCATACCCCTAATCATATTGAAATCAATATTTGTATCATTTTTGATAAAAAAAAAAAATATAATATAGTTATTTTCTCCCAAGTTTATCATTTGCTAGCAGATGCCCTACACTTAACATGTCTACATATCTCACATGATAGTAGACCGGTTTTGATTATAATAATACAGTTGATAATACATCCTTTTCAGTCTGACGAAGCAAGGCCTGAACTGCCTTTGACGGATAAAAAGCAAGAAAATTATCCTGTTGGTATTTGTGTTGACACTGCCGCCATACATCAGTTACCTTGGGGTAAGATTGGATTCATCCAATCAAAGTTTTCAATTTAATTATATACCTATAGAATTTTAAAATCAAATTAATATTTTCCTATTTTCTTTACCAAGGAATACCAATTTGGTTATTGATATAAAAGTGTTATTTTGATTATTTTTTTAATTGATACTTCCATAGACTATTAGTCTATTAGTAAACTAGCTTTACCCCGCGGCTTCGCTCACGTTAAGTTCTATTATTCCAACCCCTATTTTATCCCTTTAGGGGTTGAATTTTCAAAAATCCTTTCTTAGCGGACACCTACGTTATATTAGCTATCAACATGCAAAATTTCAGCCTGATCCATCCAGTGGTTGCAGCTGTGCGTTGATAGATCAGTCAGTCAGTCACCTTAGCCTTTTATATATATTTAGATAAATTCGTTTGTTGAAAAAATGTTGTTGTATCGTTTTTGAAATTGCTACTCAATCAATAAATAATAAATACATTCCTGAATTGGCAGAACTCCTGGCTGGGACTGTTCCAGGGAGGTTATCACCTTGTCTTATTTCCCTAATACTCTGATTGCTTTGAACTTAACCTATCAATGTACGCGTGTTTCCGGCATTATAATTTGTTTAGGAGAAAACGAGACCCTCCCACCGATGCCGCTTCTACACGTGGTTTCTCAGACAGGGCTGTTGTCAATATTCAACATCATCAACCTGAACAAATCGGCGCCCCAGATATGCGCGCCGATACAACAGATCCCGCTTCCGGCCGCTGCCTTGACCAGGTACGGAGCGTCTAGCATTCATTTTCAACGTTTTCTATCCATTTGTATTACTAGATGATGCCCGCGACTTCGTCTCCGTGAACTAAGGTTTTTTGATTCTCGCAGAATAGGTACCTTTAATTTCCGGGACAAAATATGGCCTATGTGTTAATCCAGGGTATAATCTATCTCCATTCCAAATTTCAGCCAAATCCATCCGGAAGTTTTTGCGTGAAAAAGTAACAAACATACACACACACACACACACAAATACATACATACAAATACAAACTTTCGCCTTTATAATATTAGTGTGATAAAAATTAAAAATCTGGAACCACAAAATACCTCAGACATGGTGCCCTCAAAACAGCTGTTGTTTGGCAGCCATATTGGCGTAGATCATAAAGTATCTAAATCTATTCAAAGACTAATATCAGGGTTTTGTATACCGCTCATGTTGGCTCTGCGAGTTAAGTTAACGGAACATGTCTGTAAGCATTCGATATAAGTTACTTCAATACGGTTTATACAAAGTTTTAATAACTATTGCAGAACTATACCCGACGATGTGCCAACGCAACCTGAAGCGCCACCGGCCATGCCGCTTGCGCAACCAAAGGTTATTATTACGTTTTGAAAAAAATTCTATGGTTACAGAAGTTCATTAAGTTTGAATCGCTTGATCTTTAATCGTCTCTTCCAGCCGCAACCGCCACAGATGCAGCCACAGCCACAGCAACTCCCCGCGCAACCTCCACAGATGACGCCGGTACCGGTCCAGCAACCCATACCCGTTGTGCCAAAACCCCTCCCGCAACCCCAGAGCAACATCGGGCTTTCCACAGGTAATGTAGTCCTATCTTATTATTTTTTTCTAGTTTTGGTACAGATCTTGCAACCCATACCCGTTGTGCCAAAACCCCTCCCGCAACCACAGAGCAACATAGTAGGTACTGTCCACAGGTAACAGTCCAATCTATTCTATTCTCTATTATTGACATATCCAGTGACCTGTTGAAAACAATAGAAAGTTCCTAACTGAGCAGTTCTGTCAAACCCTCATTTCTTCATATTCCGTGTTTGATAGTTTTAGTTGGCAAATGACAGCCACTGAGATAGTCCTGGTCCTCCACTTTCAGTACTTAAATGCCAGTGCGAAAAAATCTGCTGTGGTGTAATTGAGGGAAAAACAAACATTTTCGCCTTTATAATATTAGTAAGGATAAGTCAAAGTTAAATATTTTATGTAAAGCCATTAAACTGTAACACTGTTAACATGTTTTATGTGCACAATAAAGATTATTATAAAAAAAAGGAAAAAAAATATACCGGCCGAATTGATAACCTCCACCTTTTTGGAAGTCGGTTAAAAAGTAGGTAAAATGATGAATAATAATTATAAAATAAAATAAATTTCATTTCTTTACAGCCACGACATTTGGAGTGAAAAAAGAGCCATCTCCTCCGGCTGTATCAGAAGTCGCTAGTTCCATGGTAAAAAATAATGGCTTTTCAATTTTATCTTTTTTTTTTTAATTTCTGGCTTATAGGTTTAGGTTTTGGGTTGTTTAAATTTTAAATAATAATAATGTCCTCCCGACTGAATCCGGTCACGGCGGCTATTCTCTGTGGAGTTTAGCCATGTGCTCGGGAAATATTATAGTGCACAAATGTTTGCGCAAACTTGCTTGGGAACTTTGCTTTCTTGCTCGGTTGGGGAGGTAAGCGGTGCTTAGCTTGTAACTGCATATTTGACCATACAGATTTTTTCTGTTGGCGGATTATACTAAAATAATTCTAACCTTTTCTTGCACATCATGTCGCTCATTTGCGACAAGAGTGACATAATTCAAAATCGACGATGAGAAAATTCTCTCGTTAGAGAGTAATGTTTTGTGGATGCTGCGGTCTCGAAACAACACAGCGGCCAACAAAGCGACAGAGCAGTAAGTCACAAACTCTCTGTCGCTCTTATTCTTTGTGCTTAGCGTAATGTTGTTTTTATAGCAAAAAGTATAAATGTTCGACACTAAAATTGGTGAATTTTGAGTTATGTCACCCTTGTCGCAAATGAGCGATGTGTTATTTATTGAAACAGGCTCAATCTAAACCATCTGCCCAAGTACCGAAGAGTCAAGCGACGCAGTCAGCGGAGGCGGCCGCTGCGATCTTGGAGCAAGAGAAGATCAACAAAGCCAAGTTGAACCAGAAACTGAAGAGCATGCTCGTCAAAGAAGTAAACGACTTCAACATGGAAATGTACAAGTTCTTGAAACTAACTCAAGAGAAACAGCTAAAGGTAACGTAACCACTGAATAAATTAACGTAGATATGTACGGTCAAATTCAAAATTATTTGTTTCATGTAGGCCAATTGGTGCCTCGTATGATAAGTCGAGAATCTACCGCCAGTTCGGAACGCTGATGCTCTTCTCAAATTAAAAGTTTTAGAATATAATCTAATCTGTACTAATATAGTAAAGTGGAAGAGTTTGTTTGTTTGAACGCGCTAATCTCTGGAAATTCAGTCGGATTTGAAAAATTCTTTTTGTATCTGATAGCCCAATTCTTGAGGAAGGTTATAGGCTGTTCAATATCTCGGTGCGACTCTAAGAAGCCGAGCAAAAAGAAAAAATAGCGCGGGCGAACAATGCGATGCGTTATGGTCGAGGGCGGTCACCCGACGAGAACCGAACCGAAGGCTATTTATTAATCCGGAAGATCAAAGCGTTCCCACGGGATTATTAAAAACAAGATGATGCCCGAGACTTCATCCGCGTGGATTAAGGTTTTTTAATTCTCGTAGGGACTCTAATTTTCCGGGATAAAATTTAGCCTATGTTTTAATCCTAGATGTGAGCTGCCTCCATTCCAAATTTCAACCAAAATGGTTTATTCGTTGTGGCGTGAAGGAGTAACAAACACACACACACATACAAACGTTCGGCTTTATAATATTAGTGTGACTAAATCCACGCGGACGAAGTCGCGGGCAACAGCTAGTGTATAAATAAGTATCTCATTGTATCCACAGTTCCAACAAGACATCCAATCGGCCGATCTCAACATAGATCTAGACATGGACCCGGAGCGCTTGAGAAGGGACTGTTCCATCGACGAGTTGCGGGAAACTGTAGTACAGCTCAAGTTGGAAATGGTGCGCGCGTGCGCGGTCATCGCCGAGGCCAGGACGCAAGCCGAGTGAGTAGATCTACACATTGGCCTTCACCAATGGGAGTCACATTAGCGTCAAAGTAAAATGAACCTTAATCTAAATATACTAGTGGTTCGCCCCGAACTGAGACCTCGCGATATCCCATAATTCCCAAAAGTTTTAATTATATATTGTAATAATTAACTTTTAACATTAGACGCAATAAAAAAATAATAGTTGACATAAAACTGTTTTACTGACACAGCGCCATCTATTAGCATTATAGTGAAGCTATTTGCTTCACAATAATGCTAATAGATGGCGCATTAAAATTAAATAATTTCGTTTCTTTATAACATTTATCTAATTTTAGTATTTGTTGTTCAGGTACAGGATATAACTGAATGTTCAACCAAGTTTCACGTTCTAATATTCAGTAATTCAGAAGGGCTCTGACAGACATTTAGACGGACACACTTCTCTGTCTAGTAGGCAAGCGCCCTAGTTGACTCAGAGAACTCGCTTCGCTCGTTCAATAAAAGGCAAAGGTGACTGACTGACTGACTGACTGATCTATCAACGCACAGCTCTAACCACTGGACCGATCGAGCTGAAATTTGGTATACAGGTAGCTGTTAGAACGTAGACATCCGCTAAGAAAGGATTTTGGAAAATTTCAGCCCCAAGAGGGTTAAATAGGGGGTTAAAAAATCGAACCTAACGTGAGCGAAGCCGCGGGTTAAAGCTAGTAGTATTAATTAAAAGTCACAAATTCAGTACAACCGATAACCAAACCACCAACAACAAACAAAACAAACCAACAACCAACCAGAAGTATAAGAACGCATGCGCGAAATTTAGCTCTAATTCAATGTAGTTACGGTTCATTTTACTTTGACGCTAATGTCATAGTATACGATTACGATCAATCGAATTAATTTTTTTTTTATTCGATGACAAGATAGCCCTTATCTGCGATCTCACGTGATGGCAAGTGACGATGCAGTCTAAGATGGTAGCGGGCTAACTTGGAAGTGATATAGCAGTGTAAATTCAACCCATACCCCTAATCGGTTTCTATACGCCATCGTGCCGGAACGCTAAATCGTTTGGCGGCACGTCTTTGATGGTAGGGTGGTAACTAGCCACGTCACATTGGCCACCACCAGTGGGTTTAGTATAAGATTTAACACGATTGATCGTATTCGTATACTATGACATTAGCGTCAAAGTAAAATGAACCTTAATTGTATTAATTTAAAGTCACAAATTCAGTACAACCGATTTTAGTTTGAAGCGTATCCGTATAATGTGTAAAAGTATAATAAGAATATAAGAATGCATGCGCGAAATTTAGCTCTAATTCAATGTAGTTACGGTTCATTTTACTTTGACGCTAATATCATAGTATACGAATACGATCAATCGAATTAAATCTTACACTAAGCCCACAGTTGTTGACACACGATTCGTGCCTTCGATAATGTAACGTACTAGATATTTTGGTCTACCACTAAACTTCCACTGCTCATAAAACATAATAGGTACAAAAGATATTCTAAATTATTATTATGTGTTCCGTTTGACTTCCGAAGTCCATTATATGAAAAGTACATCGCCTTTTCCACGTCTTTTCCGCTAGATGCCGCTAAATTCTGTCACGTTTCCCGTGCCACCAGCGCTGCTAACGGCCGTTCTGTGAACTAAACAACACAAGCGCGTTTCGCCATTGTTGCGTTGTCTTTCGACCATGCAGGTCCATTAGATTTTTTAAAAACTTTTGAGATAGAAGTAAAAAGTTTTATAAAAAAATAGTAGATTACTATCTATTTTTGTTTTTTACAAAGCGATTATTCCGTTTTGTGTTCGTGATTCCCGTGCCATAGGAGGTCCCTCATGAAGACTTCGGAAGTCTTAGGAAACAATACAAATTTTATTTCAAGGTAAAATGTTTATATTATTTTAGAGCTAAAGAGCTCCAGGAGTGGACGCAAGCTGATCCCCTCACCACTAAGCGTATAGCGTCCGTGAAGAAATTGGCGTACTACGTGCAAACTCAGCTCGACCACGCGCGGAAAGCCCTCGATCACAAGTGGAACGAGATGAACGCGAGAGCTGATTATGGAAAGTAAGGAAACTTTAATCTAATCTTAAATATAAAAGGAAAAGATGACTAACTGATCTATCAATCACTTAAATCACTGAATAGATCAGGCTGAAATTTGGCACACAGATTAATAGCTATTAAGATGTAGGCATCCGCTAAGAAAGGATTTTTAAAAATTCATTCCCTAGGACTTGAGACAGTATTATAAAAATATGTCCTAAAATAAATCTGTCTCGATTTAACTCTAGCACAACGATTAAAGGTGTGGACACAAAACTGAAAGGTCGCAGGTTCGAATCCCACCCGTTGCACTATTGTCGTACCCACTCCTAGCACAAGCTTTCCGCTTATTTGGAGGGGATAGGAGGATATTAGCCAGTATCAGCTTGGCTAATATTCTTGTTTTGTGTTCTCACAGACCTGGAGAACGTATGATCCGGCCCATACTGGACGATGTGTACCAACCTTTGGTGAAGCAGCAGGAGATACTAAGTCGACAAATGGTGGTACTCAAGACACTGCGGAACACCATGAATGAATGCAATATCACTCCCATGTTCAAATCCACGTCTCTGTTACGGAGCACCCCCTTCAGGAATAAGTGAGTATTTTTAATCTATAGGGTTCGGAGCAGGCGATTAATCACATGACCATTTATTTTATTTTATTGGTTTACTAGCGATTTTTACATAATACATGAATAACATACAATTTTTAAAATATTAACTTAGCAGTTATGTAAAATCATATTAAAGTAAACACGACATGCGCTATTTTAGTACTCGTATTACAAACTTATAAAAATTAAAGTAAAGAAAAAAAGGGATCCAATGACTAAAATTAATTTTATACTTAGTTACATAGTTACTATTATAAAAGATCATTATAATTTTATATGAGTTTCTAAACGTTATAAATGTTTATAATAAGTAAAAGCTATGAAAAAAATTATTTGATTAGATTATACTTTAATTAATAACATAATATAATAGGATACATGAGTTTAAATAATAACTTAAAGTAGTACATATGACATCACACGCCCCAATAAAACGAAAAAAAAAAAAACAATTCAAATATTGCTTTTTATTTTTGTTTATTCTAGACACAATTTCGTCCTATTATTATGGATAACTAGATAATGCCCGCGACTTCGTCTGCGTGAACTAAGGTTTTTTTATTCCCGCGGATACGCTTTCCATATTATGTCAGCCAAATCCGTCTTGTAGTTTTTGCGTGAAAGAGTAACAAACATACACACACACATACTACTAGTATGCAACTAATTTAAAAATATATTATAATATAAATAATATAGCAAATCAATTTTAGGGATCCGCTGACAAAACTAACAAAAAATATACTAAACATGAGCATAGAACCCCAGAACAAGTCTAAAGACAATCTCCTGAGCTCACAAAAGCTGGACGCTCTTCGCGACATTCTTTCAAATCACAAGCCAATTAAAATTAAACCAGTCAATGTTGAGCTCCGGCAACATTTGGAATCTATGAAACAGAGACACGAGAAGAGTGCCAAAGAGAAAGAAATGAGAGAAATTGAAACTAGGCAAGAAACCAGTCGTAAGTGTTATTTTTTTTTTATTTGAAATAGGCTTGTTAATAATACTAGTTGATGCCCGCTACTGCATGCGCGTGGATTGAGGTTTTGTATTTCCCGCGATAAAAAGTAGCCTATGTGTTATTCCAGATAATAATTATTAATTATCTGGAATAACACATAGGCTACTTTTTATCGATTATAATCTATCTCTGTGCCAAACAGCCAAATCGGTTCAGTCGTTGCGGCGTGATTGAGTAACATCCATCCATCCATCCATCCATACTTAGAAACTTTCGCGTTTATAATATTAGTAGGATAATACTAAGTAAAATAAATTTCTCCGATTATCTAGCGACATAGACAAAACAAAGTTTAATTAATTTTTTGTTTCCACAGAACCCACAATACAAAAACCTGTGCCAATCTCTGTAACGCCAGGTCAAGCTTCAATACCTTCCACTAAGTTTGGGCAGCCAATGCCTGGCCCTATCCCGCAAACTACAAGACTTCAGCAAGATGTACCACAAGTTAAAACCGAAATAAAGAAGGATGCCAATGTCTTCATGGGACAGAAATTCGGACCGCCCACCGCGTTTGTCTGTTAGTATTATAGGATTTGAAAAAATAATCAATTTATAATATTCACAGGTAGCACTAATTTTATTATTACAACCTCCCTGCAGTAGTGGTGACCGCTGTGGTCTTATAACTGGGAGGTCTCTGGTTCGATTCCCGGCGGGGGCGATTCTGGTGGGAGGCTTTGGCCGTGGCTAGTTACCTGCACCCTGCCATCAAAGACGTGCTGCCAAGCGATTTAGCGTTCCGGCACGATGGCGAGTAGAAACCGGTTAGGGGGTACAGATTGAATGTACACTGCCTTACCCCTTCCAAGTTAGCTCGCTACCATCTTAGACTGCATCGTCACTTACCATCAGGTGAGATCGCAGTCAAGGACTATCTTGTCATCGAATAAAATAAAAAAAATTGGTGATCCGATCACTACGAAACTTCACAGGATCTTCCTTCTTTTCGAAGAAGGACATCGCGAGGAAATCTGCATGTATGGGAGTTGTCCATAATATTCTCAGAGGTGTATGACAAAGTCAGTCTGTTCTTGGCCACCATGGTGAATGGTGGCCTATAACCCTTCCCTCATGCTTCCCTAAAGATCTATAGAGCGTGCTCTGACTCAGCTCAGACTTAAGATAGAGTTGACTGACATAAATCTGTCTCGTTTTAACTCTGTCTTGAGTCTGTGCAGAGTGAGAGTGCGGTCTATAGATTTCAGCCTGAGAGGAGAGATCTGCGCTCAGTAGCAGCGAGCCGTTGATAGGCTGTTGATGGGAATTAGCCACGCGACCAAATAGGCAACTAGTAAAAAGTTTTTAAGCTATTGCATAGCTTCTATCGCGGGCCAGCGTGGAGACCGAATCCAGAAATTCCGTAACGAAAATAACCTGACACGGGACTCCTCTACGGTGAGCCGCTAGATGGCGCAATTTTTATCAACGCCATCTAGTGGTGAGCCGCTAGATGGCGTTGATAAAAATGCTATGCAGTAGCTTTACCGCGGCAGTCCCCGAGTGCCACACGTCTTTTTTGTTAAAATATATAGACTAGCGCTAGAACGCAAAGCCTCAATAGCCCAACGGTAAACGGTGCGAACTGAAAATTTGGAGGGGATAGGAGAATATTAGTCAACTTCAGCTTGCCTAATATAAAAAAAAAATGTCTATTCACTCTTGATTATCACAATGTTGTTTCAGATACGCAACCGTATATAGGCTCGGTGCCGAAGCCCGATGTAGTGAAGGAGTCGCCAATCAACATTCCGATGTACACCCCTGTCAGTAACTTGAAGCCCGCCGCGGTCGCCAAACCACCAGTCAGTGTGGCCAGGACCTTATTTACTGATGGTAAGTAAAATAAATCGCACTGAATACTGTCTTTTAACACTTGCTCACTGCAAAATCCTTGTTAAAACGACTCAATACCGCGATTTTATGAGCGTATAGCCCATAACCTAAAATAAAACAACGTATTCGTACTGACGAGTGGATCGAACTGAGTTTTATTTTTTAAACCATAGATTAACAAAACATGTCTACCGACAATGAATGACATATGTATGGCAACACTAGTAACATTTTGTGTAGATATTAGACCTTTAACAGTAAGCTGTTCGGTTCTATTCCCAGCGGGGCTAATTTGGATAATTATCCTTTAAATATTATAAATGCGAAAGTTTGGATGTATGTATGGATGGATGGGATATCTGGAATAATACATAGGCTACTTTTTAGCCCGGAAAATAAGAAGAGTTCCAGCGAGAACTAAAAGGCCTCAATTCACGCGAACGACGTCGCGGGCATCAACTAGTAATTTTATATTATGGTTTATTTGACTGATACATTTTGGACGCTGATTGGCCCTTTTGCGACCATTATAAGTAGCATTTAATAATGTATTCCATTTTGAAATTTATCAACAAATTTTATGATGGTGAAAAGCTTGCCTTATTTATAATTTTGAGTACTTGAGTTGAGATTTAAGTAGTACTAATAATAGTAATGGCATAAATTGAATAACCTCAAAATCGAAAATATTCTTATTAAAAAAAAGGTTTTCTGAAGTGTTGCTTTAACCTGCTTTCAAGAGTTTCAAGGATATATAGGTGTTATTCTATTCCTAATAATTCAATGTTTTACGACTGTTGTTTCTTAGCCGAACTTTGCATATGGGCGAACCGTGTGCTTTAAATCGCAAAGTTGAAAATCTGCAGAAAAAAATACACATTTCCTATTACAGAAAAAGAAAAGCCAGTAGGACACCCAGAAGAGCAAAGCCGACAACAGCCAACTGACGATCAGCCGAAACAATTCAATGCTAACATCAACCCGTACACTAAGAGCCAATTGAGAAAGTTCATTCTCAAAGACGCGTCCAATGAAAACTTGCCGCAAGCTGAACCCAAGAGCGATACTAATACATTCATGGGTCAAAATATTTGTTCACCGACCGCTTTTGCTTGTAAGTGAATGTATTGATCCTTGTATAGTTATAGTATAAGGTTTTTGTTTGGTGGGCGGCTTTGGCCGTGTCTAGTTACCACTCTACCGTGAAGGACGTGTTGCCTAGCGATTTAGCGTTCCGGCGTGTAGAAACCGATTAGGGGTATGGGTTGAATCTACACACCCCTTCCAGGTTAGCCCGCTACCATCGTAGACTGCATCGTCACTTACCATCAGGTGAGATCGCAGTCTAGGACTATCTTGTATAGAAGCAGGCGTTACTTTGCGGAAGTTCATGATTAGCAAGAAAAGGTTAGAATTATTTTGCCTGTTCGCGGATTATAACAAAATAATTCTAACCTTCTTTATCTATCTGGTCATTGTATAAAAAAACGGTCAAAGTGCAGACTGAAAGGTTAATATAATGGTTCAAATTCCACCTCTTGCACTGTTGTACTCGCTCCTAATTCAAACATGCTTTTTTGGAGAGGAAAGGGACAGAATTGGTCATGTTCAACGTGGCTAAATACTTTTGTAAAAAAAAATTCAGTCGTCGTAAATTTTTTACAGTCGTGTTGAATTACTGTCCTATTGCGGGATTAAGGGAATTAATGAAAAGAAGGAACTTGCGCACTAGTTTTTGCACTGTTATATCTCCTATGTAGTTGATTAGCCTACATTGGGATAAGCTGGGAAGGCCATGCGTTGTATTTATAGGGGATAAAATAAAAATAATAATAATTAAGAAATGTTTAATTTTAGTTTCGAAGCCGAACGCATCAGCGCCATCTGTGAAATTTAGCTCCAAACCGGTCGACGTTACTAACACGTTCAACAAAACCGCTGCCGAATCCGTTCCCACTGCCACTGTGAAACCAAAATCCAGCGAAACTGGTGAACCCGAAGCAGATGCGAAATCAAACGACGAAAATAAGCCAGGAGAAAAACCCATTACTAACATGTTCACTTTGAAGACCACTGGTAAAACTCAAAATGTTCCTGATGTCCTCAAAAGCAGTGGACAAGGTTTTGTCTTTGGTAAAGCAGATAGTAAGGCTACTGAGGTAACCGATAAATCCAAGGAAATTAGTGCCGTTAAAGCTTCCAGCACTCAAGATAAGCCAACCATAGATAACAAAAAGGAGGAAATGAAACCAGTGGCACAGATGCTGAATAAACCACCTGCACAATCTGTTATAATTGGTAATAATAATAATAATTAAGCATTGTATACAACCAAATCAGTACTAAAATTCAAACATTCTAAATTATTGAGTCCCTCTACTTCTTGACTATCACCAGTTTGGATAGTTCTGTTGAAATCAGCCGACAAGAAACAGACACGTTAGAACTAATCACATACATGTTATGATTGTTTTCAGTGGATCTAAAGAAACCAGCAGCTGAAGCTAAAGTGGAAAAGGTGCCATCATCACTATTTGAAATTTCCTCCGCAGCACCCCCACCTGCAGGTTCTTATTTTTCAATATTTAACCCCTGCATTGTTTTTTGTATTCTTAATTTTTTGATCATTTTCACACATTTTATTATTGTATTTAAATTGATTATATTCCTTTCTTTGCAGGGCCAAAACTCCCATTCGAGATTGGACAAATGACAACCGAACAGTCAACAGTATTTGAAACACCGAAACAATCTGTTGCACAAGAAAACACATCGAAATCAGATACCACGGAAGCAGCTTTAACTTCATCTGCAGAACCAAATGTCTCTGTAATAACTCCTTCAAATTCAACTAGTGATACCACTACACCGCCATCCAAACCTGTGGCACCTGCTGTAACCACAGAAGCGACACCGACAAAACCTTCGGAAACTGAGAACTTGACAGATAAGGAAACAGATGCGCCAACTGATTCTGCAAAAGATTCTCCAAACGTCACAACACCTAGTGGCTTCAGTTCTCCCGCAACCGGATCTGTATTTTCTCCCTCAACTACATCAGCTTCGACTGCCGCTTTCAGTACGGAAGAGACAAAACCTATTGTATTCAGCACACCTACACCTTCCCCTGTATTTGAAAGTAACACTGCATTAGGATCGACACAACCTTCTGCTTTCGCTTCAAGCGCTTCGTCGCTTTTCGCTTCAGCGTCAGCCTCGGCATTTGGACCGCAGACCACAAAATCATCAATGTTTAGCCCAAATACAACATCCCAGAGTATATTTGGCACGCCCTCAAGTACTACAACGTCAGTGTTTGGGAACGCGTCGTCAGCGCAAAGCATATTCAGTTCGGCATCTTCGTCGATATTTGGTGCTGCACCGACAACGAGCCAGAACATTTTTGGGACTACCACGACGCAGGCGTCGGTGTTCGGCAGCGGTCAGTCAGTGTTTGGGTCATCGGGGAGTCCGAGTCAAGTGTTTGGGGCGCCGGCTACCCAGGCGTCTATATTCGGTACACCGACGCCTACGACTCAGCCCTCAGTATTTGGGAGTCCAACGCAAACGACTCAGGTAAATTCTCTAATGTCTGTGCATGTATTGAAAGTCTTGCAACTTACTATTATTAAACTGTAAAAGTTTTATTGTAAGTTAACCAGAGTCCAAGTCTTTTATTTGTGTCCCAAAATTAGAAGGCTTTAGAATCACTACATCCTTACTAATATTATAAATGTGAAAGTGCTATGGATCGACGAATTTTTTCCATGGGTATAGTTGAGGACCGGGAGAGTGACATGGGCTAGTTTTTATCCCGGAGAATCGAAGAGTTCCCGCGGAATTTTAAAAACTAATTCCACGCGAGCGAAGCCACGGGCATCGTTTTGTTACCTTTTGTAAAAATTTTTTTTTTTTGAAAAGAGCAACCGCCGAGAGAGAACGATTCCGAACCAGTGTAGATTCATCGACGAATTCAAAAGTACTTTTAAAAGTTTATTTCAATAAAAAATATTTCTATTCTATTCTATCAACAAGTTCTATATATTCATGTAATATCTACACTGTGAAACGTCTCCATGTATGGTATGGTGTCCAGGCGTCAGTGTTCGGCACGCCTTCGCCGGCCGCACCGGCGTCGGTGTTCGGCGCGCCGACTACCACGCAGAGCGGCTCGCTGTTCGGCGGCGCGGAGTCCAACTTGTTTGCATCGGCCAGTATATCCACCACCAGTGCTTCTAATATCTTTGGCGGCGGGTGAGTCATTCATTGGCATGTTGTACCTAATTCTGCTGGTGAGACTGGCAACCTAGAATAGCGCTCATTTGCGACAAGGGTGACACAATTAAAATCGACGATGAGAGAATTCTCTCCTTAGAGAGTAATATTTTGTGGATGCTGCGGTCTCGAAACAACACAGCGGCCAACAAAGCGACAGAGCATTAAGTCACAATCTCTCTCGCTCTTATTTTTTTGTGCTTAGCGTAATGTTGTTTTTATAGCAAAAAGTATAAATTTTCGACACTAAAATTGGTGAATTTTGAATTATGTCACCCTTGTCGCAAATGAGCGATATGTAAGCGGCAGATGGGAAGATGAAATAGTTAAAACAGCGGGCAAAATCTGGACTGGAAAGGCAAGGGAAAGGGTTGGAAGAAGCGGGAACCGTAGCGTTCCGCGTCGTCTGGAGCACTTTGTGTTTAATGTTCTTTCTTATAGAGGTTCCTCTATAAGAAAGAAAATTATGCTTGTGTATTCGGGCGTATGTTCGGAGACTTAAATATGTACAAACTGCTATATTAGAACCTAGAAGCATGATCTGTGATATTGCTATACATACCTTATAAGAGGCGATACGAAAGTTTTACTATGTAGTACCAGGGTATGTAAATGTACACTAAACAGCTTTTTGTAAGGTCAATAAAGTCTACGCAATAATTTATAATATTAAACTTTTTTCGAGCGAAAGTTCATTTCCAAGGATTTAATTAACGTCGAATGATTTGACGATTCTTCCCGTTAGATGGCGTTCCGAATCCCTGGTATATTCGTTTGATCAAAATTTCTATTGTACAGTTCATCGGGTCCGGTGTTCGGTAATACCAATATATTCGGCGGGAAGGCGGCCTTCAGCGGCTCGAATCCAACCGCGGCCAGTATATTTGGAGCTGGGAACTCCTTCGCGCAGAAACCGGCCAACGATTTCTGGAGCGGCGGCAGCAACACTGGGGGATTTGGAACTTCAGCATTTGGTAATTTTTTTAGTACAATATTTTAGGAGTAGTTTTTGTGCAAATTGTTTTGTTTTGCCTTATTGCTTAGGTCCTAAAAGCGAGAAATTTATTGTATGTCAAAAAGTTTTTACCTCCCATAGTAAATCAATCAGCTGATCGTCAATTTTGTATGGGAGGTCCACATTTTTTTTTTTCACATTTCGACCTATGTTCCTTGGGGAAAGTTGTTCAGTTTCATGAGCACATTCACCTCCTTCAGTATTATTTCGGAGTTTCAATACACGTTGTATATTAACTTTAATCTGAATGTTCTGCATCACTAGAACATTCTTAATTTGAAGATTCACTCTCGCCCCGCGCGTCGCAGACCATCAAGCCCTTTTGATACCAAGCTTAAAGGTCGTAGCCGATTTACACGACTCCGCTCCCGCCCAACCAAAGTATGAGCATTCAAATATGGACTTAATACCGTGCTCTGGAGGTGCACTTTACAGTAACAACACCGCGGTACGATAACGGTACCGCGCGCTGTTTTCTATTTTGTGTTGTTATTGTAAAGTGCACCTCCAGAGCACGATATTAAGTCCATATTTGAATGCTCATACTTTGGTTGGGTGGGAGCGGAGTCGTGTAAATCGGCTACGACCTTAAGGTGGTTTACCTATAAGTCACGGACATCGGGTTGCTCGCGAACTATAGCAAACATTTGGTGCAGGTCAAAGTGCCACCACGCAAGCGTCGTCAATTTTCGGTGGTTCTGGCGGCAGCTTCAGCACCCCGTCGGCCGGGCAACCCTTCGGCAGTCCGCAGGGACCATTCAGTGGCGGGGAGGCTAAGCCTTCCGTATTCGGGACTCCACAACAGCAAACGGGTTCGTTAATCTAAATTCCATAATAGACATAAGAAACTTCAAAATACCTGTAAGATTTATATCCAAAATTGTGACGTTTTACAATAAAATTCCACAGTCAATCTTAGACTTGCCTCTACACAAGTTTAAGAAATCAATTAAATCTACTCTCATGAAAAAAGCATATTATACAATTGAAGACTATGTAAATGATAAAAAAGCGTGGATATAATTCGCTCCAGTGATTCATAAGACAGTAATAACTATCCTGTGTTCAATAACAATTGTAAAATTTTTATTTTTTTGAAAAGAGCAACCGCCGAGTTTTTTGCTGGCTCTTCTCGGCAGGAAAGGCATTCCGAACCAGTGGTAGATTCATTGATGATTCAAAAGTGCTTGTAAAAGTTTATTTGAATAAAAAATATTTCTATTCTATTCTATTGCGCGTAGCCTTGGACCCTTACCATGGCAACGGTAGACGATTCCCCGCGCGGCCAACCGACAATTGGCAGTCCGCTGTAGGGAAGGGGTCTATCTATAGAGGGGGTATAGGGGATAAGGGGGCACTCAGTGCGTTATTGTTTGGGTTTCTCGGTCGAACCCATTGTTATAAATTTTTTTATTGTGTTACGTGTTTGGTTTTTGAATTATACCTTTTGAGTCGCAAAAACTCATTCGCGTTTCTAACATACCTTATTTTCCTTGCAACTTCACTTTTAGTTTAAACTAATAACTACTTAACTGCAATTTTGCACGCTATGCATACATGCAAAATGTGAGATACTATATCTTACTCTATCTATCATCGTACCTACTATATGGTTTTGAATGTATCGCGTAGTGTTTGACTCATCATAAATAATTATTTTACATACCTTATTATCTACCTACGTTTCCATTTCCTTCCAAAAAAAAAAACTGTCATTCTAAGCTAATCAAACATAATTTTTTGCAGCTTCTGCCTTCGGGGGCAGTCCGGTGTTCGGATCTAAGCCAGTTTTTGGCGGATCGCCCACGTAAATATACAAATAATTAATTTATCTACTAATTAACTATTAGGTTCTGCTTGTCTTTTCAAATAATTGATAGCATAAACATTAAGAGCAATCCATTCCAAATTTTTAATTCTAATTTTTTGCACTTGAACCATACAGATTCAGTACTTTTCTAGCCTAATAGAGCACTAATAACAATGACAGTTTAAGAAAGTGAAGAAGAGTAACAAATTGATGGCGTTTTAAAACATGCGTTATATAATAAAACATTAAGTATTGATAACTTCAATATTACACTAATTATTTACTTATAGCCATAGAGAATTCATATCTGTACTAGTTGCGTATATCTTCAGAATATTTAAAGTTGCAATCAATGTCGAGATTTAATAGTCCACAGCGCCATCTATCGTCACTTAACGACAACCAAGTTAAATGAGAGCCTGGTTGTAGATTCGGTTCCACGGCATTCGGCGGCTTCAACAGCAGCCCTAGTAGCGGTTTCGGTGCGCCGGCTGCCTTCGGCGGTGGCGCCTTCGGAGGATCTAGCTTTGGCAACACATCGCCGGGAAAAGGATTTGGTACCGCTGCACCAAGTAAGTGAACTTACATCGTTAATTTCTTAACGACAAAATCTTAAACATATAAAAGGCAAAGGTGACTAACTGACTGATCTATCAACGCACAGCTCTAACCACTGGACGGATCGGGCTGAAACTTTGCATCCAGATAGCTATCATCACGTAGGCATCCGCTAAGAAAGGATTTTTGAAAATTCATTCCCTAAGGGGGTAAAACAGGGGGTTGAAAAATCGAACGTAACATGAGCGAACCTGCGGACAAAAGCTAGTATACAATATAGTTCTTCGACTTTCATTTTTTTCTTTTTCACAATATGGCGTTTGGGAATTTATAATTTCTGAATTGTCTCCGATCTGGTGTGATGGGAGGCTTTCGCTATGACTAGTTACCACCCTACCGTCAAAGACGTGCCGCTAAGCGATTTAGCGTTCCGGCACGATGGGGTGTAGAAACCGATTAGGGATATGGGTTGAATGTACTCTATTATACCCCTTCCAAGTTAGCCCGCTACCATCTTAGACTGCATCGTCACTTACCATCAGATGAGGTCGCAGTCAAGGACTATCTTGTCATCGAATTAAAAAAAAAGTTCATCGATGATATTGATAGAATAGGTTAACCAAAATAAAAGCTCTCCTGAACGATTTGCTAGTGACTAGTATATTGCTCAAAATGTTTTATTTGTTGCGCAGATTTCGGCTCGCCGACCCAATCCAACGCCACATTTGAGAATCTCGCGACCACTCAAAACACCCTCACCTTCGGCAACCTGGCGCAACAGTCCGGACAAGCACCGCAACCCGCCCCCGGCTTCAATACGTGAGTATCACTAAGCCTCCACTGTCGGACCGTCCGTCTGTCAGCAGCGTAGACAGAGAAGTGCTATTGACTTAATGATATCTCCTTTTCACTCTCACACGAAAGAGATGCAGTATAGCGATATCAAATTAGATAGAATGAGACACAGCTATGTATATATCCGTCCCTCACTACGTGCCACGTTTTGAGTTGTTTGTCACAATACATTGTGAGGTGATTGTGAGCAACAAGACGTACAAGAGTAGGTATTCCAGTGTTACCTATCCCTTTCGGTGACACGCTTAGTAGAATTCTAGAGGATACTCATTCTATACTCGATACGATACTCAGAATATGTATTTTTTTTGCTGCTATAATAAAAAAATAAAAGAAGACGTGTGGCACTCGGGGACTGCCGCGGTAAAGCTATTTCATAGCATTTTTTATCAACGCCATCTAGCGGCTCACCGTAGAGGAGTCCCGTGTCAGGTTATTTTCGATACGGAATTTCTGGATTCGGTCTCCACGCTGGCCCGCGATAGAAGCTATGCAATAGCTTAAAAATTAAAGAGTAATACAATAAACTTGTTTTCGCTCGATCTTAATAATAGCTGGTGTTAAATCTTGTGCAATGGTACGGAACCCTTCGTGTGCGGGCCCGACTCGCATTTGGCCGGTTTTTTATTTAAAAGCTTTTATTCAAGTATAGAAAAGGCAATGAAGGTATCGTAGGTTTTCATTTTGTCTTGTTTGTGTTGGCAGGTCACCCTCGTTCACTGGCTGGAGAGGCTGATGGCAACACTACAAGGAGCGTGCTGTGAAATCAAAGCAGCGTTAATGAACGTTGCCCCTTAATATTAAGAACAACTTATCTGATTTGATCGTAGTAAATTTATAATCATGACTTAGTGAAGAATTATTGTAATATTTTTAAAAATTTGTTTTAATTTTTAATTGTGATTAGTGGCCAATTTAAAATTAAAATAATAGTTCTCAGAAAAACTAGATTTTTATTTATTATTACTGTTTCGACTTACCCCTTCTGTCGCAAGAACTTTAATCTGCAGAAATCGATTAGCTTTATCAAAAAAACATTGGTGAAACAATAAAATACTAATAATGAAACAATATTTTTTCGATTTCAACAATAAAGTACAACTTGCAATGCTGGGAACTCTATCTTGGATCATTTTAAGCGTGATTTGATTTAAATAAAGTTATAAAGTGTTAGCAATCGTTTAAAAAAAGTCTTTAATAAAGGAGTTATAAAGTTAAATAATAATAAAATACTTTATAATCAATATTCATTTATTACAATACAAATATGCAAAATTTAATCAAAAATACATTTGTCATTTTGTACATATTAATTAATTAATCAATCAATTTAAAAAAAAAATAGATGCGGGCCATAAAAAACCTTTAAATTTGTAATAATTATTTATCACGAAATGCTCGCGTACAAGAAAAACAAAACGCGTTAAATGCGATTCAATTTGAAGTTATTCTTTAGTACAGTAAACACTCATAAAATATCACCTATCAATAAGAATCTTTAGAAGATTATATTAATTAAATTCAACAAAACATTGTTATAGTTCTTTCATTTCACGAGGGCGCGTGAGCTTTACTTGTGGTTACGTCGTGTATACATACACATTGCGTAAGAATGCGTGCCTGTCAGGAGCCTAGGTGAGAGCGGTCAGGCGCGAGCAAGCTCTCGCTCACATTATACAGGTACGACACAACCGTGAGCCACGCGCCCTTGTAAATTGCAAGAACTATATCAAACTAAAACATTTTCATACAATATACGTTGTTATGACGTGTAAATTGTCTTTGGTCACTTTTTCAGCGCTTTTATCGCAACATTATGGCCGATGTACACAGTTTTTAAACTAAATTGACAACTTTAAATGTCGTGTTATTCCTTTCATAGTGCTCCCCCCTATGTAGAAAGATATTAGCATTTATTCAATCAATGTATTAAAATCCAACATTAACAAATTAAATGTTAACTATATTCGTGACCTCTCGATTTTTACATTGGATAATTCAACTTTCATGAACATCATTAATTAACTATTATACTTACAATTTAATCTGAGGTAGACGCTTTACAAGCTAGTAGTCCCTATTGCCTTAAATCTATCATTAATTCAAAAATAGGCACATAAAGCTCACATTTCGGTTCATTTATAAGTACAGTTAATATTAGTATAAAGGTCAAACCACACTATAGCGGCTCGATTCGACAAAAATCATTTCCATTTATTCACGACTAACCGCATTAGAACGCAATGCGGTTACGGTTATATTAATCAACGTTAGGGAAATCAATTATTTATCAATGGAAATAATATTTGTCGTGTCGTGTGTTATTTGTGTTTTATATGACCCTAGTCTGCTTTACACTTGCGTTAGTTAAGTTGCGAGTTAACTTGCAAAACTGGCGAGTTTGGAAGTTAAGTAGTAAGTTGACAATTAAGTTGAAAAAATAGAAGCACGTTCTATTTTTTCTGTAAGTTAAGTCAACCTTTTCTTAGACGAAGTACAGACGTTCCTTGGGTTAAGTGTTGTGACATGAATCACTCAGTGCGATTATTACTATAAATTGGATATGATAACAATTCATACGGAGTATCTACAGTAGAACTCCAATTATCCGAATTAATGGGGACCGGGACCCATTCGGATAATCAAATATTCGGATAATCGGATTTTTTTAAAAAAAATTGCCATTGGAGAGAATAAAAGCTACGTTTTGATATTGCACTATTTTTTTATTGAATTAAATGAAAGAAACATGAAATTTTCACATGTTTTAAGTATAAATAAAATGTACTTATGTACAAGTTTAGAAATAAAAATCATTGTTTTTTAAACATCTCCGTTAATGTAAGCTGTTTTGCGGTCTTCAACCGTTTTCGGGCAGCCAGGTCACGCATTCGCTTGACGGTGAGCAGTTGCAAGTGGTCACACTCGGGCTGACGCTCCATCCACTTCAAAGCAGTCTCGAGGCCGGCAAATGCTTCACTAGCTGATGGTCCAGCGTCTACTTCAACATCAGCAGAAAGTTCTTCTTCCACTTCCACTTCAACATCTTCTCTCACACTTACAACAATTTCATCGTCATTGAGAATTTGAAAACCAGGGTCAGACGTGTCACAAGCCATCCACTCTCCTACATCTTCAGCACTTACTTCTGTACAACCAGGAATTTTTACAATCATTTTTCTTATTTCCTCTAGTGACAACGCATCTTCATCATCATCATCCTCTCCATATTCTTGTTTCTCATTTTCTTCAGATTCTTTTTTTTTGTTCTTCTCAGACGGTAGGCCTTTCAGTTTATTCCACGCACGTCTTAGCGTCATTGCCGTAACCAAACTCCAAGCTTCCGCTACCATGTAACAGCAGTCCTTTAAATTTATTTTGCTATGATTTGCCGCCGTGCCTACACCGACCTCGCGGGGGGAAGTCAGTGTAGGCACAACGGCAAGTTAAGACAAGTCAAGTCAAGACTTGACGCGCAAACACTGGCTTCGCGGGGGGAAGAATAATAGCGCACTTAGACTTTTTTGGACAATTTTTTGTGATTCGGATAATCGGCGATTCGGATAGTCGGAGTTCGGATAATTGGAGTTCTACTGTAGTTGGTTTGGTGGTTAGGGTAGCCTCGGAACATTAAAAAAATTGTAATTTCCATATATCTTATACATTTTTTATGGAATGCATTAACCAGGAACGCTCTTATCTTATTTAAAAACCATTTACAATTATACCCTTATTTGATTCACAACAACAGAACTATATAACATAAGGCCACATTATTTTACAGTGACAGAAGCTACTGTCAGTTTCCTACTCCAAAATCTGCTATCATTGCTAGAGTGTCAAATTCAATTGTGGTGATTGGCTGAATTTACCGCGTTTTCTCTACAACAATGCATTTCAGGCGATGCCTTAAGCCTCGATACCCCAACGGTTAAAGGTGCGGACTGAAAACTGAAAGGTCGCAGGTTCAAACCCCACTATTGTCGTACCCACTTCTAGCACGAGTTTTCCGTTTATTTGTTCAGGAGGATATTAGTCAACTTCAGCTTGGCTTCTTTAAAAAAAATGGCGAGTGAGTATCGGCCAATCAGAGATGATTGCAATCGTCACTTTAGCAATCATTTTTAGAGAATCGCACAGCTGCCTAAAAATATGACATAATTTGTTCATATTTTTAGAATAACTGTAATAAAGCATGTTAACGAACAGCTCAATAGTAATCGTCGTCATCGTCATCGTCCTCCCATGTTCTGGTACCTGTCAACAAAGTCAAGTTATTAAACTAAGCAACAACGCAGGATAGCTGGTCCCTTGCAGAAAAACTGCATCAATCATTGTTACTCTCCAGGTCCTCAACTATATCCGAATCGATCCGTAAGCTCTGTTGCGGCGTGATTGAAGGACAAACCAACAGGTAAACGCACTTTTGGATTTATAATATAATACTAAAGATGGTAACGAGGCGTTAAATTGTCTGAAACACTGGAAAATCAATGAAACATTAATAAAACTATCTGTAGAGTTGTAATCTGTATTTTCCTGAGTTGATTTTCGGGTTGCACCGAAATTTTGGTTATCGAGTAACTCGATCCAAAATAAATTTAAATTTAATTAGGTCTCGGGTTCTATTCCCGGCGGAGGCAATTTGTGAATTGACTCTGGTTTGATCTGGTGAGAGGCTTTGGCTGTTGCTAGTTACCACCCTATCGTCAAAGACGCCAAGCGATTAAGCGTTTCGACACGATGGCGTGTAGAAACAGATTATGGGGTATGGGTTGAATGTACACTGCCATACCCCTTCCAAGTTAGGCATCTTAGACAGCATCTTCAATTACTGTCAGGCGAGATCGCAGTCAAGGACTAATTTGTAACTTAAAAAATTTTTAAACATTTTTGGTCCGACCCGGCAAACGAACCCGAGTTACCTCAATTTTTTTCCACTCTAAAATAAGAGTACCTACCGCTAACATCATATTTTCGGCGTTGGGCGGGATCGCTGAGGACAGTATACGCCTCAAGCACCTCTTGGAAACGCCTCTCTTGTCTCTTGCGCTCGAATTTGGATCGACCCGAATGTCGGTCTGGGTGATGCACTAACGATAGTTGTCTGTAAGAAAAAGACATGTCTCAAGCGTGGACCATATCGCGAAATAACTTAGATCACGTAGCTTAGCTTGCAACCAACTATAAATAATAAAAATAAATAAATAATAATATATGTTTTTAACAGAAATACTTAGTCTAAATTAAAAAAAAAAAACATTTATTACTATCTAAGTTAGTGTGTTAACTATGCTAACTAAGCCGTTATAAGAGCTAGAATAATCGCTACTTCAATTCAAAAGTACCACAAATAAAAAAAAATTGTAGAAAAATTCTAAAATTTTTAACAAAAATTTCTAAATACTCAAAACATAAGAACAGAAGCGTATTTTTCTTGCTTTTAACGATGATGTATAATATGCATATCTGATATTCTGATATACAATAATAAAGCAGTAGACAAAAAATAGTTAATTTTTATTTTATTAGTTCTGTAAAAAAGTGTACTTTTGATTTATAGTAGTTTTGAATTGAAGTAGCGAAATTATGAGGACCACTAGTCTAGTAGGAAGGGAGACAGAAGAGTTGAATTGAATCTTTGATTTCAGCTATAGTCTGATTTTTAATTCGGTGGAATTCTGACAGCTGTCATTTTGTAAATAGAGCGAGTTGTTTGTATGAAAAACAGTATTACCACCTGTAGTTTGATTTTACCCCGAACTATCTGTCAGGCATTTGTCATATTATATCTATGTGCGGCAATTGATTTTTATTCTTATAAGTTTTTTATTATCTTTTTTTGTGGGATTTTTTTAATCTCTGGTAACATTAAGATACGTCAGAATTCCACGCAATTAAAAATCAGACTATAACTCCTTTGTAATTTTTGTGCAATAAAGTGAAAAAAAAAAAAAAAAATTAACCTATGATTGGAAATAATCTGTGCCAGTTACCTATATTAATGTATTTTGTATTATTAAGGTCTCAAGGTGCTGAAGTGGTGACCTCACCCCGATGTCATAAGACGAGTCGTTGGAAGCCGCTGGATGGATACAAGCAGCGCAAGATCGAGACATGTGAAAGTCTACACAAGATACCTTAGGTTGATAAAAGAATTTACCTGTATGCCCTTTTAATGTCAGGCTTAGTCGCAGACTTGTTAAGGCCAAGTATACTATAATAGTTTTTGCATCGCGACCTCTGATTGTGTGACCTTTTGGCTTGTTCTAACAGCTGTTTGATTTCGTCACTCGGGTCGATTTTGTAGAGTTGTTCGTAGTCATCGATGACGCAATCGTATTCCTCCAGTTCGGTGAAACATTTAGCGCGCAAAGTCAGGGCTTTAACATAGTTCTCGTCTAACTCTAGGGCGGCCGTGCAAGCGTCAGCCGCCGCTTGTGTTTGGTTCAGCTTTTTGTGTACAGTCGCTTTATTAAAGTGTAACTTAGCGTTGACTTTAATGTGTGTCGGATCGACTGTTAACGCTTCGTTGTACAAAAGCAATGCTTTTTGCCACCGTCCCGCCTTAAATTCTTCATTGCCTGCGTACATTATACGGAGCATTAATCTATATATATAAAATTCAAAGTCCTGACTGACTGACTGAGATATCAACGCACAGCCTAAACTACTGAAGTTAGAAACTTGAAATTTTTACATTTGGTTCCTTTTATGACGTAGGCGCACACTAAGAAAGGATTATTGGAAATTCCACCCCTAAGGGGTTTAAATAGGGGATGGAAGTTTATATGAAACTCCGTCATTTTTCAAGCTGTTTCCATCAAAGTTGGTATTTGAGCTTTCAGTTAAAAGTAAAAAAGTACGTGTGTCACAGTTTTTGAAAATTCCACCCCAAAATTTAATTCCACGCGGACGAAGTCGCGGGGGCAAAAGCTAGTAAATTATAATATAATAGAATAGAAAATTCTCTATTGCAGAGACAACGAAAAATTTACAAGAAAAGAAAACAATCAAAAGGTGCAAAGGCGGTCTTATTGCAAAAGCAATCTCTTAGAGGCAAAACTGGTCTGGAGTCAACAAAAAAACGTATAGAACGTGTTAAGAACCTTGTTCCTTCTTTTGCATCAGCAATTTAGCTTTTTTGTACGCCGAAGTCGCCTTCACGTGATCTGGTGACAGCCGCAATAGCTCTTTAAAATACTTCAAGGCCTGTTCGTGCTTTTCCTGAAAGAAGTTCAAAACTTTATTTTAGTCATTTTATTCATTTCAATCCATCGCCAGTCCTAATAGGGTGGGCATGGGTTATTTTTAAAAATATTTTTAGCGAGCAAACGAGCAGGCGGGTCACCTGATGTTAAGTGATTACCGCCGCCCATAAACATTTGTAGCACCTGAGGCACCACCAATGCGTTGCCGGCTTTTTAGAAATTTGTTGGTCCGCCCCTTGAATAACCCCATGTTGTAATTCAGTGGGAACACCGTCGCAGGAAGTTGGTTCCACAGTTTCAAAGTACGTGGAAAAAAAGATCTGGCACACCGGATGGTCGAAGTGCTTGTGAAAACTTCACACATCTTTGCGAACATTGCGAATATTATCTCTGGATATTTCATTATTATTATAATCTTTTCAATACTACCCACAACAATTCAACGACGTTGCTATAGCCGAAATGGTGGTTTTCACTGTACCAGTCAATAGCGTTGAAAGGAGTAATACAAAGTTGAATCATATACATACGTTATAATAAATGCACAGTCCTTTAACATAGAGAGCCTCTATATCAGATTTATCTAATCTTATGCAATCATCGGCTATCTCTAGCGCCTGCTCAACTTTTCCGAGAGTCGCCAAACACTCGGCTTTTATGAGTTTCACTCTGAAACAAAAATAAATTATATAACATTTCAATACATTTGTTACTATAAACATATTATAATTTACCTACATATATACCAGATTTATTAGGACGATTCTACTATCTATGAGTCAAATCAAAATGGCCACCAATGAGAACAGCTGATTTTAAATTGTACTGTTGTTAAACTTACTATAAAATTCAAATCAATTTTTGCGGCTTACACACGTGATAGTAAGTGAAAATGCATATTGACTACGTATGTGTGCTAAAAGGTCGGAGACCTCAATACAATGCTCAATGACCTCAGCAGGGTTTCTCAACAGGTGGGCCTTAAAATGAACATGAGCAAGACGAAAATTATGTCTAATGCTCATGCTCCGCTCCACCCAGTAATCGTTGATAACTCTGCACTCGAAGTTGTAGACGAGTATATATACCTGGGACACACAGTCCAGCTAGGTAGGTCCAATTTCGAGAAAGAGATCAACCGCCGAATCCAACTCGGCTGGGCAGCGTTCGGGAAGCTTAGAGATGTCTTTTCGTCCAAAATTCCTCAGTGCCTGAAGACTAAAGTCTTCGAACAGTGCGTGTTGCCAGTGATGACTTACGGATCCGAAACATGGTCGCTAACTATGGGCCTCATAAGAAGGCTCAGGATCACTCAGCGGGCGATGGAGAGAGCTATGCTCGGAGTATCCCTGCGAGATCAAATCAGAAATGAGGAGATCCGTAGGAGAACCAAAGTCACCGACATAGCTCTGCGAGTTGCGAAACTGAAGTGGAAATGGGCGGGGCACATAGTTCGAAGAGCTGATGGTCGATGGGGTCCCAAGGTGCTGGAGTGGCGACCCCGCACCGGGAAGCGCAGTGTTGGCAGACCCCCCACTAGGTGGACAGACGACATCAAACGAGTCGCAGGGAGCCGCTGGATTCAGGCGGCGCAAGACCGAGGCTTGTGGAGGTCCATGCAGGAGACTTATGTCCAGCAGTGGACGTCCATTAGTTGATGAAGAAGAAGAAGAAGAAGATGTGTGCTAACGTATGTTTTTATGGACAAACGTATGTGTGCCTCGGAGGCGAACAATGCCTCTTTTGCTGGCCGCGGCAGTAATGTACTATTATTTACTTCCTGCGACAGTGTTCCCACTTAATTACAACATGGGGTTATTCAAAGGGCGGACCAACAAAATTCCTAACAGGCTGGCAACGCATTAGTGGTGCCTCAGGTGCTACAAATGTTCACGGGCGGCGGTAATCACTTAACATCCGGTGACCCGCCTGCTCGTTTGCTCGCTAAATTTATTCAAAAAAAAAAAACATCGTCACCACGGCGGTATTCACCTAGAACTGAAGGGACTAGACTCCAGGCACTGATCCATGCAGGCGACGGCGCGCTCGTAGCTCTGTTCGTTGACGTATCTCTGCGCCTGCGCGTGCAGTCGCTGCAGCATTTCCAGGACGCGCCGGTCGTCCGTGCAGTCGCTGCCCGCGTCGCTGGCTTTGATGATCGCCCGCTCGGCACCAAATAAGTCCCCTGAAGGTTTTTCAATTCTTTTAAGGTTCCCCCCGTGCTTTTTTATTTTAAAACCACCCCTGTATTAGAAGGAACATCTTCTTTATCAACCGAAAGACGTCCACTGCTGGACATAAGTCTCTTGCATGGACCTCCACAGACCGCCTGAATCCAGCGACTCTCTTGATGTCGTCGGTCCACCTAGTGGGGGGTCTGCCAACACTGCGCTTCCCGATGCAAAGTCGCCACTCCAGCACCTTAGGACCCCATCGACAATCAGGTCTTCGACCTGTACCCCGCCCATTTCCACTTATTTCAAATCAGTCAAGCCGTTTTTGAGTTTTAGCCAGACTAATGACCAACAATTACATATAGATTTACATATATTATATATAACATAGAAGATAACAATATTTACTCACCCAAAGCCAAATAGCATTTAGCGATGCCATCATAACTTTTGCTACATTTTGCATCAAGAGCAACGGCCATCTTGGCATCAGCAAATGCTTCCTTCGACATCGAGAGGTTAATGTAACACGAAAATGTTTTGCTGTAATACTCAGCAGTGTCAGGATCCAAACTTATCGCTTGTTTGTACATAGAGAGTGCATCTCGGAACTTTTTCCGCTTGTAGAGTTTGTTTCCAGCTTCAGCTTTTTCTACAGCGGCCCTACGAAAAAATAGCTGTCATCTTCTATCTAAATATATAAAAGGAAAAGGTGACTGACTGCCTGACTGACTGATCTATCAACGCACAACTGAAATCACTGGACGGATCGGGCTGAAATTTGATATACAGAGAGCTATTATGACAGTTTCGTCCACATTAAGATTGATTTTCAAGCCTCCATTTCATCTCCTTAGGGGTTAAATTTTCAAAAATCCAACCCTAGTGGATGCCTGCATCATAATAGCAATATGTATGTCAAACAGCCTGATCTGTGCAGTAGTTTGAGCTGTGTTAATAGATAAGTCAGTCAATCAGACAGTCAGTCACACTTGTTTTTATATATTCTGATAAAGCAAAAAATAAATTGGATTTGCTGCGTCATGGAAGGACCAACCAAGAATCAATTTTTTTTAAATATATATACTAGCGCTTGGCTGCGATCATACCAGATGGTAAGTGAAGATGCAGCCTAAGATGGAACGCACTTGCCTAGAAAATGCCTATTCACTCTTGATTTGAAGGTACCCAAATTGTAGTTATAAGGAAAAACGGAAGCCGGAAGGGCATTCCATATCCCGCATTTATACATAGGAATATTTACCCGTGGTTTTGTTCGTGGAGTACGGTTTTAATTTTTTGTATAAACTGTTTGGTTTCTTCGCTTTGGTCAATCGAGTACAACTTTTCACAGTCCTTCATAGCATCTTCGTATTGCAGAAGCTCTTTGTAACACTGGGCGCGACCAAAAAGCGCCACAACACAATTACTATCCAACACTAGAGCTTTCGTATAATCCCTGATCGCTGCGTGCGTATTCCCTCCGTTCATGAATTTAATGGCCATTGCCGTTTTACAATAAAGTTTAACGTTGAGACGCTTATGATGTTCATCAATGGTTAGCGCCTCGTTGAATTTATCCAAAGCGTCTTGCCATCGTCCGTTTGTGAATGAATCTTCACCTAAAAATAAAAGCCGAATAAATATATTATGTTTATAAATCGACGGGCGAAAGGCAAATTGATCTAAGCGACATTTTGTAAAACTTGCAGGAAGACAGGAAAAAAAATTAAAAAAAAAAACCACTATTGGATAGTTTTTTATTTATTTAATACAGTATTTATACTGTATATAGTTGTTTTTTTATGATTTAAGAAAAAAAAACTTTGATCAGTCTTCCTGCAAGTTTTACTTAGATCAATTAGCCTTTCACCCGTCGAATTATGATTCCTCAAATAAATAAATAAAATAGTTCATCACACTGGCCCAATGCAAATTGGCAGACTTCACATACCTTTGAGAACATTACAAAGAACTCGCAGGTTTCCTAACAATGAATGAAGTCCTTCACCATTGAAGCATACGTGCTATTTAATTGGTTGAACGCACGTAATAGGGATGTTAACACTAATTATATTATATTATATATTATATATAATCACAAATTAATGTTTAGTGTTAATTTTATGATAGTTCGTAATATTAGAATATCGAAAATCACATTTTTGTAATTTAATATAACTTAATAAATATGATTAAAAATGATTTTAAATGCTATATTTATAATCTGATGTCACGTGACTGCAAACGCCAAGAAGAGCTTGTGACGCCACTAATCGCGAAACAAGCTGACGACTGTATATGTATGCCATGAATCGCGACCAATGTTCGTTTGACGCATGACGTCATGTCAGTCACGTGACAGTTGTGGAGTGTTTTAGCGGGAACATTCAAAATTACACTATTTTTGTATATTTTCTCATCGAAAATACTAATATTTTTAAATAATTTTTTTTTTTTTTTATGGTAAACAAGTGTCAATCTTCAAAATAAAAGCAATTCCGAAAAATTGTTAACAACCCTATTCCGAAAAGTGTGGTGCGTACCCTGGATCGAACCCACTACCCCGCGAACAGAAGACAGAATCGATTCGTTATTAAGGTTCGGGTGTCATGCTAAATTTAATACATAGCCTCAATAGCCCAACGGTTAAAGGTTCGGACTGAAAACTGTAAGGTCGCAGCTTCGAATCTCACCCGTTGCACTATTGTCGTACCCACTCTTAACACAAGCTTTCCGCTTATTTGGAGGAGATAGAAGGATAGCAGTCAACTTCAGCTTGCCTAATATTCTTTTTTTTTTATATGAACAAAATCAATGTAAAGGATGTTATATCTAATTTTTTGTTGTCGGTTAGTAAACTTTTTCTTGTACTAATACCTTTCTCTATTGTTTGTCTGAGGTATGAAATCTTTTTAGTTTCCTTAAGAGCTGTAGAGTTTAATGGATCAAGCCGCAGTATTTCTTTAAATATATCTAGGGCTTGTTCGTATTCTTCCTGCAACAAGTAATAACATGTAGATATTGTAATTATTTTTTTTTACTCGATGACAAGATAGCCCTTGACTGCGATCTCACCTGATGGTAAGTGACGATGCAGTCTAAGATGGTAGCGGGCTAACTTGGAAGGGGTAAGCCGTGTAAATTCAACCCATACCCCTAATCGGTTTCTACACGCCATCGTGCCGGAACGCTAAATCGCTTGGCGGCACGTCTTTGACGGTAGGGTTGTAACTAGCCACGGCCAAAGCCTCCCACCAGACCAGACCAGAGACAATTTAGAAATTATAAATACCTAAATTGCCCCCGCCGGGAATCGAACCCGAGACCTCCCAGTTATAAGACCACAGCGCTCACCACTGCGCCAGGGAGGTCGTCAAATACAATAACTACTAATTAATTAATTCATTATTAACAAAACCGTATTTTTTATGAACAAAAAATCGTTTGAAATAGCTTCATTCAAATCTCTTCTTTTTCAAAAATTAAATACTAGCTTCTACACGCGACTTCATCCGCATGTATTAAGGTATTTTAATTCCCGGGGGAACTCTTTTCGAGATAAAATGTAGCCTAATTGTTAATCCTGGGTATGAGCTATCTCCATTCCAAATTTCAGTCAAATCAGTTCATTCGTGGACACATGCACACATACAAACTTTCGCCCTTATTAGTGTGATTATTATTATAGTAAGAAAAGGAATCATAAGATTTTATGAAATAATACCTTATAATATAGGCACAATCCCTTCACGCAAAGAGGTCTTTTATCATAGCGGAATTGAAGACATTCCTCAGCTAGTTGCTGAGCTAAGTTAAGTTTCTCACTCTTATGACCTGCGATTAAATTCTCTGCCTCCTCAAGTTTGTCTCTGTACGCAATATTTTCCTTGAGAGCAACTATGTAGTTTTTTATCCACACTTTATCTACTTCGTTTTTATCATTTATGCATTTTTCAAAGTCCTTGATAGCAGCCTCGTATGAGTCAAGCTTCGAGAAGCATGCAGCGCGTCCACGGAGCGCTTCTAGGTAATTGCTATCCAATGCCAGAGCGTCCGTGTATTCACTAATCGCTGAACGAATGTCATTTAATTTCAAGTATATTGTCGCCATTTTACAGTGAAGTCGGACGTTGAGATTGTTATTGAGTTTATCGATATTTAGTGCTTCGCTAAAATTGTTTAATGCATCGTGCCAGCGGCCATTTTTAAATGAATTGTCACCTGAAATCACGTAACAAATATAGGTGGTGCTTTGTCGTTTAAAAATGTTATTATCAATATATTTTTTTATATTTTAGTTTATTCTATGACTAGTTGATGCCCGCGGCTTCGCTCGCGTGGATTTAGTTTTTAAAATCCCGTGGGAACTCTTTTATTTTGAGGGATAAAAAGTACTGCGTAATGTAGGTACATATCGTCGCGGTAGAATGACGACCTCGTATGTCCAGAGAGCCAAGCTTTACAGGAAATGAAAGAAATGGTTAATTGCGTCAATGTTGAAAATAATAATTTATTTTATTTTACTCCATAGATGGCACCAGTAGTCATATATTGGGTTCACGGTTATGCTATATTATAAAATTTTAGGTTTTCATTCGAATTTTGCAAAGCAAAATAAAAATATGCTTTTTTGACATACAAAGTATTATAGAGCGATGGTATTTGCGTAAAACAATACCTTTCTCTATAGTGTGTATGAGGCAAGTAATTTTTTTAGTTTCTTGGAGCGCCGTAGAATGCGATGGTTTAAGTAGCAATATTTCTTGAAATTGATTTAAGGCTTCTTCATATTGATTCTGAAACAATTAAGAAATCGTCGGCTTAATTATCAAACTTCGTAACCCCAAAATTTCCGATTTTTTTATTTTGACGCCATCTAGTGTAAAATTCGGTAAAGAGCACGATGGAATCACTCGTATCTCCCACTTGTTTTTAGTTTTTTTGCTATTTACAAAAAATAAAAATACCACGGCATAAGCCGACGCCATTTTGACCTAATATCTTAGTCCATTTATTGAAACATGATAACATATAATAAATCATAATTACAACAAACATAAGCACAATAATATTCAAATGTAAATAAAGCTGTTTGTCTATGTTTTTATTGTTAGTTAGGTATATAGTAAAAAAGTTTTTTCTTTCTCCTGTAAAGTTTGACTAAATGGAGATACGAAGTTTGATAATTAGGCCGACGAAATGCTGAATCGATTTCGAAAAAAGGGATTGGAGGAAGTCGTATTCCAGCTGTAGACGTCTATCATTTGAAGAAGTCGTGTCACCTACCTTGTAATAGAGGCAAGATCCTTTGACGCAAAGAGCGTTTGTGTCAGTACTGTCGAATCGCAGACATTCTTCAGCTAGATTCAAGGCCAGTTCTATATCCTCCATCTTACGACTCAGTACCAAGGATTCGGCATTCCTAATTTTTCTCATTTTCTCTTCCTTTTCCTTTAGAGTTTTTATTGAGTCAAGTACCCACTGTTTCCTTTCTTCGCATTCTTCGATGGAGTATATTCTTTGGTAATCTTCAATAGCATTCTCGTATTTATTGTGCTCGGCGAAACATTTAGCGCGTCCAAGAAGCGCTTCCACACAGTTTGCGTCTATTTCTAGGGCTAACGTATATTCTTTCCTAGCGTTATAAAGACTATTTTCTTTCAAGTATGTCTCGGCAACTTTACAGTACATTTTGACTATGAGATTCGAATTTTCGAAATCAATTATTTGGGCGCACCTATATTCATACCGTGCTTTTTCCCATTGTCCCGAAGCAAATAATTCATGTCCTAAAAGAGATGATTTTTTTGGAGTGAATGGTTATGAAACGATAGTGTTCATAAAACATAAACATATGTTTTTTATTCATGAGCTTAGTTTGTAAGACGAAAAAGATTTATTTTTTAGTTGCTTCTATCGTCGGTTAAATTTTTTGAAAATAGTAATTCTAGACAATTCAACACAGCAGGTAAAAAAAATGGTATAATATAAATGTATTCACCTTGTTGTAAAGTATTCTTTAGCAATGTTACTTTTTGAAATAGTGACTGCGCCTTGGTATGCTTCGGTTCGATATTTAATATTTCTTGTAAGTGCTGTAGTGCTTTTTCATTTTGACCCTGTAATTACAATATTTATTAGCTTCTCCAGCAGAGTTAGTGTTTTTTTTCTATCAAAAGTAGTCTATTTCACTCTTTCCGGATTCTGAACTACACTTATTCCAAAAAAAAAACAGGAAAAAATTTGATAGTTCAGCAGATTTTCAATACGAAAACTTTCAGAAAGACCAATTTATTCCTCGGTTAAACGTTACGCGTGAGTTTAGTTTTAAATATCCCACGGGAACTCTTAGACAATATCACTCTCCAGGTCCGTATCATGCACAAAACACGTCGACCCGTAGCTCTGTTGCAGCGTGATTGAAGGACAAACCAACAAAAAACCACACTTTCACATATCTAAATATATAAAAGGCAAAGGTGACTGACTGACTGACTGACTGATCTATCAACGCACAGCTCTAACCACTGGACCGATCGAGCTGAAATTTGGCATACAGGTTAGGACGTAGACATCCGCTAAGAAAGGATTTTGGAAAATTTCAACCCCAAGAGGGTTAAATAGGGGGTTAAAAAATCGAACCTAACGTGAGCGAAGCCGCGGGTTAAAGCTAGTTTATAATAATAATAAGGGTAAGTTATGCAAAAATAGCAACAGCTAGTATACCGTATAAAAATAGCAAAATCCTTTCGTGTAAAGAACATCTCTGTCAGAGCTACGGACTTGCAGGCACTCGTCTGCAAGTTTCAGTGCTTCCTGATATTTCTTTGTGCGGACTAAGCTCTCTACTGAGGAAACCTTATCTCTGTAACAATAATACCAGAAAAATTCTTTTCAAAAAACCGACTTCAAACGCCACTACAAAGTATAAAAATAATTGTAATTTGTACACGTTTGTTAAAGTTGGGCGGCTTAAATAGAAACGATGAAACCGATATACGATGCTGAAGTCGGGTGACTTCAATATATGTGTATGTCACCATAAGGTGAGCGTCGCGCATCGATTTCAGCGTTTCTAGTTAAGCCCGCCCGATATAATTTTTATTTTATTTTATTTTTATTTTTTACTGTGCACTCGGGTACCCATGTTCATTTAGTTTCTATCTGTGATAACCTATTATTAGCTATTAGTCACCTAATTTTAAGTTTATGTAGTACTAGAAGCCCGCGCCGACTTCGTCCGGGTTGAATAATTAAATATTTGTTTTTACGGGAATGACCGCACAGAGCTTCCTATAGGAGACGATTGTCAATAAGATCACCAGGAACCACACGAATCTCCCGCGCCGATACCTACCAACGTGCCCCACCGCGCCGGCCGGCACCATTTTATTATTTTGTCGCGCGGATATATTAATTTTCCGATAACTCCTAAGATATTAATTTAAATTGTATAGTGTAAAGGGAACATATGTTCTAAATTAAATACTTACGATAATAAACATATTTATTTAGATATAGATTGACATCACATCGGTTAAAGAAGTTTCGAAAATAGTTCATTATTTTTAATCAAAATTTGAAAGATATAAATGGTTATTGTAAGTTATTCTTAGAAGATAGGCATATGTTATCGCGGACTTTTTTTTTTTATCTCTTTAAGAGGAACAATTCACCCATACACCATTTTTATCCAATAACAGTACATTACCCAGCGCATGCCTTGAAAACGTTTAAGAGTCAAAAAAATTTCCGACTTTTTTTAACAAATTTGTACATAATATCTAGCCATAATACATTTATGTGTATAATATATAGCCTATAACCATCTGGAATAATGTACCTTTGAAATGGTGAAAAAATTTTTGAAATTGGTGTGGTAGTTCCAAAGTTTGCTCCGGACATACATAAAAACTCACAAAATTCGCGCTCTCTCTTTATTATAATAGTATAGATTATAAGTTGTTTATTTTTTTTATTTCTTTTATGGAAACATACAGTGTTGTAAATATATTAAAGCTAAAAAAAACAGATTTATAATGTTTAAACCTAAATTGTTTCCAAAGAAACTTAGCACTTATTAATTACATTACTATCCGACAACGGAACAATCGGGTGTAGCAGAAAATAGAAAACAAAAAACGATAGGTTATAAATTTCCAAAATAAATAAAATAAAATATCTAAAAAATAAAATAACCGTTCGAGTTAGTGTTCAAAAGTGCATAAGTGCAGTGTCAGTGTAATAGTGCTTGGTCTTACTTAACAAGGTCACAAGAACATAGTGAACCCATAGTGAACTCATAGTGAACACATAGTGAACTCACAGTGAACTCAAAGTGAACTCATAGTGAACTCGTTAGAATAAACTAAGGACAGTTATTGGACTGTAAATTAGATATAGAAATTAATAATAAATAGAAGTTTAAGTTAAAGTAATATTACTTATTAGCCCACAGGCTAGATGGTAGTATAAAATAAAGCCACCGTTACATGGTGCTTTATGGTAGGAAAAAAAATAAACCTGTAAGCTTTTTCTTTTGCTTGAACTAACGTCTTGGCGCTATTCAGTAGCTTCCTATTTACCCCGTTATCGGTAATTTTGCAGACTTTTTCGTAGTCTTTAACAGCGTCCTCGTACTGTTCAAGTTGCTTGTAACAGTGCGCGCGCTTTTTTAAAGCTCTCACGCTATTCTCTTCAATTTCTAGAGCGGAGGTGCAGGCTTCGACGGCTAACTTCATATTTTTTAACTTTGTATACGCAACCGCATTGTAAATATGCAGTTTGAAGTTGCATTTTTTATGCGATTCGTCTGTTGCCAGGGCTTCATTGTTTAATGTTATGGCCTTTTCGTAGTCTCCCGCGTTGAAAGCCTCCGTTTCTGAAAATAAGACATCACATTGTCACACTTCACACTTATAATATAAACGCGAAAGTTTGTATATGTGTGTGTGTGTGTGTGTATGTATGTGTGTGTGTGTGTGTGTGTGTGTGTGTGTGTTTGTGTGTGTGTGTGTGTGTGTGTGTGTGTGTGTGCGTGTGTGTATGTTTGTTATAGTTCTTGCAATTCGCGAGGGCGCGTGAGCTTTACTTATTGTTACGTCGTGTATATGCACATTGCGTAAATGTGCGTGCCTGTCAGGAGTCTAGGTGAGAGCGGTCAGGCGCGAGCAAGCTCTCGCTCACACTTATACAGATACAACACACACACACACAACCATGAGCCACGCGTATATTATTGTCATGAATAAAAAAACACTTCATTTCACTTAATATACACATAATATACACATACACATCTCTTGTATTGATACAGCCACTTACCATCAATGTTCGAGAGATACGATGAAACAAACACACAGACTTTCTCTTATTTCCTCTTTAGCATCGGGTATTAAAATGAATAAAAATTAATTAAGTTTAGTACCTGCTTTGGCCAAACGAAGTAGCTTATTAGTTTTCTGCAATGAATCAATTGCCCCCAAATGTAAAGGGAAAGCCGATATTACTTTCTCGAAATATTCCACTGCCTGCCCTTCATTGCTCTAAAACAAACAATAAAAGTAACAATCGCATGTATTTATCTAATTTTAGAATAGAATAGAATAGAAATATCTTATTTGGTAGCAATAAACACAAAAATGTACAAAATAAATCAAAACTAAAAAAAAAACCAGCTATGATGCTCAGACTCAAGACAGATAAAGCGAAACAGATTTGTCGGAGCATATTTGTCTCGTTTTAACTCTTATCTTGAGTCCGAGGTAAGTCAGAACACGCTCTATAGATCTCAGCATTAGTCCAGCGTTATATGTATAATATTGTATAGTTGTATATACAACATGTATTGAAACTCCGAAATAATACTGAAGGAGGTGAATGTGCTCATGAAACTGAACAACTTTCCCCAAGGAACATAGGTCGAAATGTGAAAAAAAAATGTGGACCTCCCATACAAAATTGACGATCAGCTGATTGATTTACTATGGAAGGTAAAAATTTTTTTTTTTTCATATTTAGACCTATGTTCCTTGGGGAAAGTTGTTCAATTTCATGAGCACATTCACCTCCTTCAGTATTATTTCGGAGTTTCAATACACGTTGTATATAACATACGGTATAATAAAGACACAATCCTTTCGCATAGAGAGCTTCTGGGTCCGACTCGTGGTTGTTCAGGCATTCCTCTGCTAGTTTCAATGCTTTCTCTGTTTCCCCAAGCATCGCCAAACATTTAGCTTTTGTGGCTTTTGCGCTGGAACAATAAAGTTGTATAAAATAGAATAGTTTTTTATTCATATAAACTTTTAAAAAGTGCTGATAACCAAAGACCTCCAGCTACGGACCAGATAGAGTCAACCCACACAACTTATCAATTGAAAAGTTAACTTTATTCCCTTACATTAAGTGTGTATTTAATTTGACAAAGGTTTGTGGGTTGAAACGTTATTACGTATGTGTGTCCAGTTAAAACGAGAGAGACTTGGCATATTTGTGTCTTTAACTTAATAGATTTATAAATACATATTAAAAATTCCGAGGCCAGCGGGATTCGAACCCACATCTCTCTGGGAGATTTTCTTAAGAGCTCCATTGTAATATGGTGTCTTGGAAAAAAGTAGATCGACAACTGTAATGTGTCGCTACTAGATGTCGCTAACAGTTGCTATAAAACTGATTGAAAATTTTATTAGGTTATTTTCTATTAGGTTATTTCCTTTAAGTGTAGGTTAACACTTCAATAAAAAATTAAAAATCGTTTTAACTTTATCTTAAGTCTGAGCTAAGTCAGGGCACGCCCTCAGCATTACTCACGTGTAGGAAGGGCACAGCTCGAGAAAGCGGTCGGCGCAGGTGACGGCGCGCGCGTAGTCCTGGGCCGCGGCGGCGCGCTGCGTGTCTTCGTGCAGCGCGCGCAGTGAGCGCAGCACGTGCAGCGCGCGCGCACCCTCCGAGTCGCCTTCCGCGACGCGAGTCCTGGCGATGGCGTCATTGGCGGCTGAGATCCTACCTACCATCGATTTACAAATATTATTTCAAACAAGTAAAACTGTATCTTCTTCTTCTTCTTGTTTATCAACTTATAGATGTCCACTGCTGGACGTAGGTCTCTTGCACGGACCTCCGCAAGCCTAGGTCTTGCGCCGCCTGAACGAAGTAGCTCCCTGCGACTCGTTTGATGTCGTCGGTCCACCTATATGGGGGGTCTGCCAACACTGCGCTTCCCGGTGCGAGGACGCCACTCCAGCACCTTAGGACCCCATCGACCATCAGCTCTTCGAACGGTATAGTTTTTACATTTCACAAGGGCGCGTGGCTCATGGTTGTGTGTGTATCATAACTCGTATCTGTATAAGTGTGAGCGATGCTTGCGCCTGACCGCTCCCACCTAGGCTCCTGACAGGCACGCACACTTACGCAATGTGCATATTCACGACGTAACCACAAGTAAAGCTCACGCGCCCTCGTGAATTGAAAGAACTATATTGTTGAAATCGACAAAATATCGTATTTTATACTAACAGATATATAATATTTAAAACCTTTTGTCTCCAATGAAACTTTAGCACTTATTGCTATATAGGTAGGTTACAACTTTTTGACAAAAACATACCCAAAACCTACTTACTAAGGGTTAGCTACGGTACGGTACGGTGGCTAGTCGGTTTTTGACAATCGTTTAATATAAAATTTGAAGATTTTTTTTATACTCACCCAAAGCGATGTAACATTTAGCCAAACAAATATGGCCGTCAGTGAAGCTAGGATCGGAAGAAATAACCTTCCGTATATCTGTTGCAGCTTCTTTATACTTCCCAAGTTTCATATAATAATGAGCTCGGATGCCGTAAAACGTATCAATATCCGGACATAGCTGTATAGCATCTTCAAACATGCTTACGGCACTTTTGTAATCTTCGTATTTAAACAAGTTGAGTCTATTTTCATGGAATGTTTTGGTAAGTCTGTGGACAAGGGTTTTTCCTTATATTCAATTTATGAATAAATTATATTATATTTGTTTGTCTGTCTGTTCGTCTTTTATGCGTTTGTGATCATACTATTCAGTTAATACATGGCATATACTCATAGATTAAACGTATGGACTGAAAATAGAAAGAGTCGATGATTCGATTCCCACCCCTAAACTAACACACGATAAGCACTTATTTAAAGGGATGAGGAGAATATTAGTCAAGTATAGCAAGGCTCATAATCTTTTTTAAAAACGATTATTTAGATACTAGCTGCTGCCCGCGACTTCGTATGCGTGGATTGAGATTTTTTAATTCTCAAATTCCTTAATTCTCTTCTTTTCCGGGATAAAAAGTAGCCTGTGTTATTCCAGACTATAATCTATATCTGTGCCAAATTTCAGCTACAGTGGTGCGGCGTGATTGGGTGACAAACATCCATCCATCCATAAATGCATCCAAACTTTCGCATTTATAATATTACTAGGATTAATAGGACCAACATTTAGGAAAGAGTCCTATGTCCATAAATGTCTGTCTGTTCATCCCCGAAATGAATTAAAATCAAAGGCTATCTAGGCATTGAATAAAAAAATAATATAAGTAAACTACTTACCTAGTCACCTGTACTTGTGCTGGTGATTTGTCTAAATATGAATTTGTATCAGTGGATAAGGGAGATGTTACAAAAATGTTCCGAACACTGTCAAACACGGACATCCATGCCGACTTATCAAATACAGGTCCAGCAGAAACAGTTTTCTCAGATGTAGATATAGAAATTTTACCAAATATAGTTCCTGGGATCTCTTGACCTCCAAACACATTAATGGACGTAACATTTCCGTGAGCTGCACGAAAAGTGGGTAAAACCATTTTAAATTCAGTATTCGCTATGGATGAATTCGCCCATAATTTCTTTTGAGAACACAATGATTTTTTCGACATCAGTTCGGCACACGCAGCTAATTTATCTCTAAATGGAAAAGAATCTTGAGATTTCTTCATCTTGAGATCAGTGGATTCAGGAATTTGTACCATAGATGTTCCAAATAATTTCCGAGAACCGTCAAACATAGATATTAATGCTGTTTTATTGGATATTATTTCTTTATTCTCAGAAGTAGATGGCTCTGTTCCAATTGCTTTCAACGACATAGCTGGTGTTCTTGCACCATTAGTATCAGCTGTACCGAATGAAAATATACAAGTTTTAACTTCAGAATTCACAGCTGGTGAATTTAATGACGATGGCTTAATATTTTGAAAACAAGCTGGCGAAGAATTTACTAATGTACTTAAACCAGTTTTTGCTGTGTCTATAGTAGAAAAACTTGCATTTTGAGTTTTAGTAGCGTCATCAGATTTTGAAGACATTATTCTTGGGCTCCCAGATAATATTTGCGATATAGAAGTTGAATTAACTGAAGAAGTTTGCATATTTTGATCTCCAAATACAAAAACAGAGGTAGATTTGGGTGTTCCAGTTTGTTGCACTGTCTCAGATAAGGATATACTTGTTTTAGACGCAAAGTTTGCTGGTTTCGTGAATCTGGAAATCTTGTTTTTGGTGGGTAAATAAAAAGGAGTAGCTGTAAAGTTATAAATATCAGGTGCTGTGGAATTTGCAGTGCTTGAAGTATCTTTTTTGTCTTCTAAAACTTCTGATGCGTCCAAAGCATTATTGTTTGATCCCAATAAAGATATTCCATTTATTTTTGCTAAACTGTGTGCTGTACTTGACTCTGTGTGTTGTGTTTCGTCCTTCGCATTTTGATTATTCATTAATAGATTTTGTGATTTTACTGCAGCACCTTAAAAAGATGTAATTAAATATTTATGTATACTTCAATTATAATGTTTGCAACATATTAATCTTTAAAGTCACACGCACACACACACACTCACATGCACACACACACAATACAAATAACTTAATATCCATGCAAACACATTACTCCCGTTGTTTACTGTATAATATGTAACCTTTAGTTGTAAGGGAAAGGGCCTGGTGACTTGAAACACAGGTTTTACCTAGTTTAAGCACCAGTCCCCACATTAACTATGAAATATTGATACGCAAATGTAAAATCCTATGATATTGTGTGTAATGTAGAGGAAATAAATGAATTATTATTATTAATATTATTATTAATGGGTTTTACCTGAATTCTGAGTAAGTACTTATTTTTATCTGCTGGTTTATTTTGCTCACTAATAAAGTTTAATAGTTATTTTAATACCAACAATCACACTATGATTTTAATATCACAGTAGATATACAGTAGTACAGTGATTTTTATATTATACTAGCTAATGCCCGTGACTTTGTACGCGTGGATTTAGAGTTTAAATTCCCGCGGGAACTTTAATTTTCCGGGATAAAAGTAGCCTATGTCTGTCTCTGTCCCCAACTATACCCACGCAAAAAATCACGTCGATCCGTAACTCTGTTGCAGCGTGATTAAAGGACAAACCAACAAACAAAAACACTTTCGCATTTATAATATTAGTAACGATTCATTAAGCCTCAATAGCCCAATGGTTAAAGGTGCAGACTGAAAACTGAAAGGTCGCAGGTTCGAACCCCACCTGTTGCACTATTGTCCTGCCCACTCCTAGCACTCTTAGCTTCCTGCTTATTTGGAAGAGAGAGGAGAATATTAGTCAAGTTCAGCTTGGCTAATATTCTTTTTCTAAAAAAAGATATCCTTACTAATATTATAAATGTTATGTTTGTTTGGTGATAATGGTGACTCCATTTTGATTTGTGGGTTATTCCCAGTTTTAAGAGGATGTTGACTCATGATTACATAAACATGCTATCAATCTAGGGACAATGATATATCAATATTTAAAGTCAAGGATTTACATTTTTAACCAACTTCAAAAAAGGAGGACCTTCTCAACTCATCAGAATATTTTTTTTATGTATGTTCCCCAATTACTCTAAGACGCCTGGACCGATTTGGAAAATTATTTTATTTGAAAGGGTATACTTTCCAGGTGGTCCCATAGTCATCAGGTCATCGTCAAGTAAAATAATAATGAGTTATAACAGTTTATCAAAAATACTGATGCTATATAATTATATTAGGTAAATTAACATGTGCATTATTAATATCTAGATAGAACTTTACCATTTTTAGCTACTTTCACATCATTTTCACCCCATATAATATATTCCTCTTGGCCACTATTTTTTTCTTGTGGTTTTTCATATGATTGCTTGTTGATAAATAAATAATTATTTTGATGATTGCTTCTGGATATACTATTAATTTTAGATAAAGGTGTAATTTGTAATCGTTCAAACATTTCCATTATTGTTTCAAGAGGTGATACTGAAAAATACCCATAAATATAAAACCTTTGTTACAAAATGCTTTATCTGTTTTTACCCAACTATGGCAAAGCCAAAGAAAGGGTTATGAATTTAGCAGTCTGTGTAGTATGTATGTTCCACTTTAACTCCCAAACTACAGAGCTGATTTTGATGCATGAGGTGTTAATCGATTTGTTATTTTGGTCCGGCATTAAAATCAATATGACCCATGTTACATCCAATTTTCCATAATTGTGGGATATATTTTAAACTTCTTAATATGTCTACACTTCAACTATAAACAAAGGAGGTGGGTTGATAAGGCAACAAAATCCGCCCCTCATACACTCGAAAAAAAAAGTTCCAGATTTCGACAAATTGTAAATGTATTTATATACTTGAAGATATAAACTTTATTTTAATATAAAGTTTAGGTGATAAAAAAAATAGTGAGTTACAGAAAATATTACCCAAAAAGAGAGTGTTTCTTTTACTTTTCTTACATTTTCATACATTTTAGTCGTTTTTTAAGCTTTGATTTAATATTTTAGAATGAGGCGCTCCATGAACCATGGTAAACGTAACTGATAATGATGCTCCTTTTTATAAGCTTTTATATGAGTATTAATTTATTTTGGTTCATGGAGCGCCTCATTCTAAAATATTAAATCAAAGCTTAAAAAACGACTAAAATGTATGAAAATGTAAGAAAAGTAAAAGAAACACTCTCTTTTTGGGTAATATTTTCTGAAACTTACTATTTTTTTTATCACCTAAACTTTATATTAAAATAAAGTTTATATCTTCAAGTATATAAATACATTTACAGTTTGTCGGAATCTGGAACTTTTTTTTCGAGTGTATGAGGGGCGGATTTTGGGCCTTATCAACCCACCTCCTTTCAACACAATGGTTATCCACTCCACTACAAATTTTAATAAGAAGCCTCAATATTGCAACGGTTAAAGGTGCAGACTGAAAACTGAAAGGTCGCAGGTTCGAACCCCATCCGTTGCACTATTGTCG
Source organism: Hipparchia sbordonii (assembly GCA_038048805.1). Classification (NCBI taxonomy): domain Eukaryota; kingdom Metazoa; phylum Arthropoda; class Insecta; order Lepidoptera; family Nymphalidae; genus Hipparchia; species Hipparchia sbordonii. The sequence goes on along the minus strand of CM076109.1, from coordinate 7,835,603 downwards.
TACCCACTCCTAGCACAAGCTTTCCGCTTATTTGGAGGGGAGAGGAGAATATAAGTCAAGTTCAGCTTGGCTCATACTCATTCAAAAAATATAACAGTATAATAGATTTGTTCATCTGACTCTTACACCTCAATATAAATAATATATGTAAATAACATATATAAATAATTACGTTAAATTTAAAATTGATGAAAATATAAATTTTATTATTACCTGGAGAATTATCTGCATTTCTGACTCCATCGTTTATATTATTGCTACAACATTCATTATTTACTGTACTTTCTTTAGTTTGTGGTTTGTCTTCACATATTTCTTCAATTTTTTTATTCATTTTGTTTAGGCTGAAAAATAAATGTATTTCATCATGCATAAGTAACTCTTGAAGAATAAAAAGGTGTTGATTCAGCAATGTATGTATGTGTTTTACTCCATTCCTGTATGATTGAGGGACAAACTAACACACTTAAAATCAATCAAAACTCCTGCACCCAGAAGTTCTTACTTTTAGCCTAGTCTAATATACTTAATAACTAAAAGTAAGCAGAGTTCGCCAAGTTTCTTGATGGTTCTTCTCAGTTGGAATGATTTTCCGAACCAGTGGTAGGTTCACTTGATGAGTTAAAGGCACTTTTTAAAAGTTTATTTGGATAGAAAACTATTCTATTCAAAATTTTAAGAAGTCTACTGTAGTCAACAGCCTCCATTGTTTATTTATTTATTTTTTGAATCAGAATCTTGCACCCTGAATCTTTACTGACGGTTAGTTAAATAAAAGAGTTTGGCTTCAGGTTGTGATTAAGAGTATTCCTCTTTGACCCCGCCCAACCTCTATGGCTCCCCCAACTAAATAATGCCCTTAGGCTGAAATCTATAAACTGCACTCTCACTCAGCTCAGACTCAAGACAGAATTAAAACGAGACAGATATATGTCAGAGCATATTTGTGTCTCCTTTTAACTCTATCTTAATTCTGAGCTAAATCAGAGCACACTGTATAGATCTTAGCATAAGTGCACATCAGTAAACATAGCCTCTACATTTCAACTTCCTGGAAACTATGAGAATTGCATGGCTTAAGAGGCCCTCTTAAGATACTACTTACGACCTTTATCTGCGCACTCCAGCTGCTCTATTAGAGAAAACGTAGCCCGCCCTAAAGTAAGTATTGAGTATAAAAACGTACTTATAATACTATTACCAGAATATCTACCGATACTTCCCACTTCTGATTTTATTTGTCTAGTCTAGCAAAAATAGGTTTAATTAGTATAGGTACTTAGTTATACAACCTTAATCGCATAATATCCACCTAAATATTAAATAACAAACAAATACCTATGAAGATTTTGCGGCACACGTGAGTTTAACAATACTATAGTCAATTATTTACATTAAATTTTGATTTTTACATCATTTTGACCAAGGTTCTGCCTGTGTAGTCTAATCACAATGTAGAACCCACTGTGGAATTCACTAAGTGTATTAAAAAGTACAAACACTGAATTTATAAATCACTTAACACTCCATAACTCCGTTTTATAATAAAAAAAATCACAAAAAAATAGTAGGTATTACCTGTTACCTACCTTATCTTTACATTTGACATTTGACATCACAGTTTGACATACGGTTTTTTCAAATGACGTTTGAACTGTTTGAACCCGTAGACAGAGAAGGCAATAGACCAAGGTACTGTGTAACCGCGACTGAAATAGAGATAACATGACGTAACGATGACGTCACATGACAAGTTCGAGTTTAATGTTGCCACAATAACTGCACTCCCCTAGTACCCCAAATTAGATGGAAAATTCTTCCCAGGATTTTTAAATAAAACGACAAAACAGATGCTGAACTGTTTTATTTTTTAAATAACATACCTACACATATAAGGTTGTCTGGGAGAGACATACCTATTAGGGTAAGCTTCTATTTTTTAAATATATCTTAATATTGTGTGCAATAAAGAATTTATTATTCTTTATTGCACACAATATTAACTTCAACCACCACTTAAAAGTATAAAATAATTTTAGTTTGTACACGTAAGTTGGTTTTTTAAAAATATTTTTTTTATACTAAAGTTTTTTAATGTAGTTTCATAGGACCAATTCACTAGATAATTATTTGCTCCTTAAAAAAAATATTGAAATGCCGAATAGAAATTTAGCATATGTGAGTCACTTTGAAAAAAGATGTATGTAACACAAAGGAAAATTTTTTTTCGTTACTAGTAAGAATGTTACACAAAATAATTTGTAATGAACAGTTAAAATTTTCCTTCGATCGAGTAATGCTATTGAATTAAAAGCAACAAAAATTGTATATTTAGTCATCAAAATCATCATTAATGAAATTAACAGTATATTCCTTTTTTCAGGCAGTCGTATAAAACTGCAACTCTTCATAGTTTAAGTTAATAATTATTTAAAAAAAACATTAAAAGTCTGCCTCTAGCTATTTAAAAATGGCTTTAAAAATTAAGAACTTTGTAAATAAAATAATTCTTAAGATCGCCAACAGTTCTCGACTGGTTGTTGGACATTCGAACGAAACTTCAGGATGATTCAGAACAGTAACCGACACTATCTAACTGAATACACTTTAATCATCGCCGACATATATTATATTCTAGTATCCATCATCTTTCTTTTCTTTTCTCATAATATTCATTTCTTCCATCACGACTTTATTTTGTTTCAACAAAAATTAAAAAAAAAATTGAAAAAGTAGCCAAAGTAACCCGCCGTTACGGTATGTCAGAGGACATTACTAAAAAAACCCTATCTCCGTGCCAAATTTCAGCCATATCGGTTTAGTGTGGCGTATTGAGTAACAAACATCCATATGTTTGTTACTCAATCACGCCACACTAAACCGATATGGCTGAAATTTGGATGTATGTATGGATGGCCCTACATACATTCAAACTTTCACATTTATAATATAAGTAGGATAGGGAAAATCGGGACATTGTATAGGTACCTAAAGCTGGCAACACACATAGATACTAAATTTTCTTATTAACTGTCAGTTTGTTTCGCACAAAAGTGTCGACCTTGAAAAAAACTGGTTACACGATGAGGGACAAAAAATTGGGTAGCTGCGTCTCTGTTTATCACATTAATAACTTTATTTCTGCTCTCTTTTTAGTGTGAGTGAGAAAGAAATCGTCACTGGCTCTATGTCTTCTCTCTCTACGTTTGAACCACAGTTTGAACCAAGAGAATGTAGGTAATCACTTGTGTTTGAACCGTAGTAGTATACTCTGTCTACGGTTTGAACCGTAAACTTGATTCTCCAAGAGAATAATTTGACTAGACAATACAGCATTTTAAAGTCGATATCTCCTGAGGATGCTCCGGTGTCGGGGCGAAACGTGCGTCGAGAGTAGTATAAAAGTCTTGTGTGGTGGTGCATGTGAATGGTGGTGGTATTGCTTGCTTGGGAACTTTGCTTTATTGCTTGGTTGGGGAGGTAAGCGGTGCTTAGCTTATAACTGTATGTTTGACCATACAGATTTTTTCTAATTACAACAAAATAATTCTAACATTTTTTTGTTAATCATGAACTTCCGCAAAGTAACGCCTGACTCTATCCAATATTTAAAACCGTACCTACCTAACAAAAACGTAAAATTTGACAAACATGTTTGACCGTGTACGGACTCCATAACTAAATGCTCAACTAGATAACCATAGATAAACCCTGTGGATAAACCGGGATAAACCATTACCGAAAGCATTTACTCTTTGACCGAAAGCTGGTATTATCTATGGCTGTATTTATGTACGGAGTGATTACATCGTAGAGAGAGAAGACATAGAGTCAGTGACGATTTCTTTCTCACTCACACTAAAAAGAGAGCAGAGATAAAGTTATTAATGTGATAAACAGAGACGCAGCTACCCAATTTTTTGTCCCTCATCGTGTAACCAGTTTTTTTCAAGGTCGACACACTTTTGTGCCCAACAAACTGACAGTTAATAAGAAAATTTAGTATCTATGTGTGTTGCCAGCTTTAGGTACCTATACAATGTCCCGATTTTCCCTATCCTACTTATATTATAAATGTGAAAGTTTGAATGTATGTAGGGCCATCCATACATACATCCAAATTTCAGCCATATCGGTTTAGTGTGGCGTGATTGAGTAACAAACATATGGATGTTTGTTACTCAATACGCCACACTAAACCGATATGGCTGAAATTTGGCACGGAGATAGGTTTTTTTTAGTAATGTCCTCTGACATACCGTAACGGCGGGTTACTTTGGCTACTTTTTCAATTTTTTTTTTAATTTTTGTTGAAACAAAATAAAGTCGTGATGGAAGAAATGAATATTATGAGAAAAGAAAAGAAAGATGATGGATACTAGAATATAATATATGTCGGCGATGATTAAAGTGTATTCAGTTAGATAGTGTCGGTTACTGTTCTGAATCATCCTGAAGTTTCGTTCGAATGTCCAACAACCAGTCGAGAACTGTTGGCGATCTTAAGAATTATTTTATTTACAAAGTTCTTAATTTTTAAAGCCATTTTTAAATAGCTAGAGGCAGACTTTTAATGTTTTTTTTAAATAATTATTAACTTAAACTATGAAGAGTTGCAGTTTTATACGACTGCCTGAAAAAAGGAATATACTGTTAATTTCATTAATGATGATTTTGATGACTAAATATACAATTTTTGTTGCTTTTAATTCAATAGCATTACTCGATCGAAGGAAAATTTTAACTGTTCATTACAAATTATTTTGTGTAACATTCTTACTAGTAACGAAAAAAAATTTTCCTTTGTGTTACATACATCTTTTTTCAAAGTGACTCACATATGCTAAATTTCTATTCGGCATTTCAATATTTTTTTTAAGGAGCAAATAATTATCTAGTGAATTGGTCCTATGAAAGTACATTAAAAAACTTTAGTATAAAAAAAAATATTTTTAAAAAACCGACTTACGTGTACAAACTAAAATTATTTTATACTTTTAAGTGGTGGTTGAAGTTAATATTGTGTGCAATAAAGAATAATAAATTCTTTATTGCACACAATATTAAGATATATGTAAAAAATAGAAGCTTACCCTAATAGGTATGTCTCTCCCAGACAACCTTATATGTGTAGGTATGTTATTTAAAAAATAAAACAGTTCAGCATCTGTTTTGTCGTTTTATTTAAAAATCCTGGGAAGAATTTTCCATCTAATTTGGGGTACTAGGGGAGTGCAGTTATTGTAGCAACATTAAACTCGAACTTGTCATGTGACGTCATCGTTACGTCATGTTATCTCTATTTCAGTCGCGGTTACACAGTACCTTGGTCTATTGCCTTCTCTGTCTACGGATTACATTCTCTTGGTTTTGTAGTATTCATAGATAATACACTATAATAATATACCAGAGAGTAGAGGGTTCCGCAAATTTTTTAAAGTATCGATACCTACTCGATGCCAAGTATCGTATCAAAAGTATCGATACCGATGAAGGTATCGGATCAAAAGTATCGATACTACTCAGTATCGAGTACTTTTTCTTTGCCTCGGGAAACGTGTTAAAATCTCAAAAAATTACATTCTTAATTAAAATCATTATTAAAAAAAAATTGGGACTAACGATACAAATCCCTATAAATTGTAAAGACCTAATACTACTACACATTTATTTTGTGAACCCCCAGTCTGTTTCGTTACAGTCAGACATAAATAATAATTTATTGACGCGTGAACCGATGAGACGATTTCTTGCAGACGTTATCAAAGCCCCAGCCTTTGAAAAAAGTCTTTCCGAAGGCACTGATGTTCCGGGTATTATAAGGTATTTGGTGGCCATGGTATATAATTTAGGGTACACCGTTTTCATCTCGCTCCATTGTAGGAATGGGTCCGACTTTAAAGAAGACACAGGGCTTGCAAGGTATAGTCCAGTTTCATCTTTATCAATGTCGCGGTGCCTATTTGTTCGACTATGAGCTAATTTTTTATGAAGACTCCAAAAGTCATACTTCTCCGATTCATTTTCAGACTCCGAAGACGGGACTGTGGGCGGGGAAGCATCATCAGCATTAACATTTCTTCTAATAAATGATATAGATCGAGCACAGGCAGTTGCGTCCGTGAAATGAAGATTCTTGAACCTTGGATCTAATAAGGTCGAGACTGCCAATAGAATGTTATTTTCAATTTGGCCAAAACGGCTATTCAGTTCCTTAATAGCTGAATCCTTCAGTGGTACAATAATATTATTTTCGTCGCCTTGTGATCTAATGTCGTTGATTTGTGCTTTTAAACAGTTTACTGTAGGTATTATTTTGCTAGTTGTTGCATATTTATCTCCGCAAATGTCTTGCGTAACATATTCAAAAGGGTGCAAAACCAACATTACTTTTTGAAGAACATTGTTTTCAAAAGCAGTCAAAATGTCTGGCGCATTTGGATTATCCAGTAAAATTTCATTTATAACACTTCTCATTTGTATATAGCGTTCAATCATATAGAACGTGGAGTTCCAACGGGTTTTTACGTCCAATATTAGTTTTTTAGGATTGAGGCCTTGCTTTTTTCTTAACAAGTCGCTGTTAATGACACTGCCTTTAAAAAATTTGACAATTTCACGGACTTTTGAAACAAGTTTGTCGATGCTTTCTAATTTAAGCATATTTTCAACCACTCTGTTTATCGTGTGTGCAAAGCACGGTAGGTGTTTTGCTGGTTCTAGGAATGAGTTGACGGCAGCAACTACATTTGTACCATTGTCAGTAACGATGGCTGTTATATTTTCTTTTTTTAAGTGGAATGTGTCGATACAATCTTCCAAATGTTGTACAATATTTTGAGCTGTGTGACGCTCATGCAGTGGCTTCGTCATTAGAATTTTTGACTGAATAGCCTCGTTTTCTAAAAAATGAATTGTTACTCCTAGAAAACTTCGCGTGCTCATCATTTCAGATCAAATATCAAACGTTAACGCGTAGGAGTTTTTTTCAGCGATTCCAAAAAATTTTTTTATATACTTCGGCAATGTCACAGCGTAAATGTCGTCCAGTCTTCTTTTCAGAGTGTCTTCGGAAGGCAGCTTCATATTTGGTGATAGCATTTTGAATAAACGCCGAAATCCTTCACCCTGTATTATATGAAATGGCCGATTGTCTACAACAATAAAATATAGCAGATGCTTAATCAGTCCTTCATATTGAATGCCTCCATCTGAATATGATGCAGCCCTTTGTAAAGTTTCAGCTAGAGTTAACTGAAATGACGATGACCGAGAAGATATTTCTATTTGCTTACCTTCAGCCATGGACTTACTACTGGTACTTGCAGCTGTAATTGACATATTGTCATCTTGTTTCTGAGTAGTAGTTATAATTTCTATTTCTGCATCTGTTTCAGACTCTGTGTCGTCTTGTTTATCTGCCTTGGACGTACTTGCTCTATCATCGCCGCTTCTAAGCTTGGACTGGATCATACCTTTAGGTACTTGATGTTGTAGCTTTCTTTTTTAAACTGAAAAAATAAAAACAAAGTATTGTCTTAAGGATCAAGGCACGCGCTTCTCATGGACAGATTCCCGCTAGATGGCGCTGTTATAGAGTTTGACAGTTTTTTAATATTTTCGCAAAGTTTCTATGCATAGATTTTAAAAATATTAAACTACGCGAGCCTATAGTAATGCCGGTTATTTTATTACATCATTAGTTTACTTTAAAGCGTAGCCATTTAGACAAATAATCATAAATTCCAAAGCTGTCATTTCAATTACTGTAGAGATACAAAACTTACGCACACACTGACGAATGATTATTATCCGACTTCAGTGGTTCTAACATAAAGTACAAATTGTTTACTATAAAATGTAACTAGATGGCATTGAAACGTGGTTTAATTTATCACGTATTTTTGCAATCACACATGGTGGTAAGTGACAATGCAGTCGAAGATATGAGCGGGCTAACCTGGAAGGAGTATGACAGTGTTTATTAAACCCATACATACCCCGTTGGTTTCTATATGGCATTGTACCGGAAAGCTAATCGCTTGGTGGCACGGCTTTGCTATATTATAAATGCATAAAGTTATAAATATTGTAAAATATAAAATAAATACTATAAAATAAATGTTATAAATAAAATAAATAAATATTTTAAATATAAAATTCCTCCTTGCCGCGAATCGAACCCGGGACCTTCCTCTCATAAGAACACATCATTCCATTACACCAGGAATTTCGTCAATCATTATTTTGAAATTTTTAGTGGGTATGGAAAATTGGAAAGTTGTTTCAAACCCAAATTTCGTGAATAGAAACAAAATGCGGGTTTGACAGTTCTTAGTAAGAAACTTTCGATAGCCACTGAGATAGACAATAGCCGTACAGGTCGTCAACTATATTTATGCAAAAGATTCGCAGTTCTGTTGCGACGTGATTGAATGACAAACCAACAAACAAACACACTTTCGCATTTATATATATATACATATTTTTATATGATTATTAAATAATTTAATTAAAAGCAGAGACGTTTTTCAAATATTTTTATTGATTTTAAGTAGTACAAGGAAATATCTAAGCATCTTTGATTATTGCTGACTCTTCGAAGTACAACTTCAGGCAATACTATATTTATAAAATTTCACTAGTTTCGGTATCACGTTACCAATAAAAACTACATTGCATTCTATTTCCAAAATAATGATGTTGTATGTTGGTGAAATATATCCAACAAAGTAACATTTGTTCATTTTTGTAACCCGCACTTGGCCCCGGACCTGTAATAAAAACTATTATTACTATTTGTACCTATGAAAATAAAAACATTCCATCATCATCATGATCAGTAATCCATCGACGTAACATATCATCATCATCATTGATTAGTGATGCATCATAGCACTGCGCTACTCAGCGCAGGTCACCTCTCAGAGAAGGGTTACAAGCCATAGTCCACCACGCTGGCCCAATGCAAATTGGCAGACTTCACACACCTTTGAGAACTCTCAGGTGGGCAGGTTTCCTCACGATGTTTCCTTCACCGTTGTGATATTTTAATTTATTAAACACACTTAGTAAAGCCAGAGGTAAGTGCGTGCCTGGGATCGAACCTGCGACCCCCGGAATAGGAGACTAACCTCTAGGCTAATCATAAAACATTCTACTAAAATCAATAAACAGTGTTTTCATAGAATACTTGGATATATTCAAAAACAATGATTTGTAATCAACTAGTACCACACACCATCTGGGCTAGCTTCTAAAATGCCAAACTCTTCATCAATGAAGAGCCCTGCTGGTCGCACAGCTTTTTTTCATTTTTTCTATGAACAATGTTCTTGCCACTGATTCATTGTATTGGCCTTATGCCATGTCATTGATCAGAAGTCAGAACATTGGTTTTATATAGAATGCTCTTCACATGATTATGGCAGGGTGTTGTCGCTTTTCATTTACATATCTGGAACAAAGCAAAATACTATTATATTCTCAGTTGCCTTCTAGATCAAAACATGCTATGTGAGAGCTCAGGAAAGCTTACGCCATGCAAATTATCAGGTTGTACAATTTCAACAGTCAACTCATGACTATTGACGCTTGGATTGATCATAGGCCAATTTATGTCTAGAGATCTTGATGTAAATTTGCTTCAGTGTGATATATTTTTTTTAATTTTACTATAAGTTTTGACAGTATTATCCAATCTGTTATTATATGAATAGATGTAATGTAATTTTAATGAACAAACAACCAATAATTTCTATTCGTGGGTGCGCCTTACTTACAGGAACGGTAGGATTGTTATCTGTTTTCTTTTATTGCACCACACTTTACTACGACTGCAAATATGAGGTTATGTTTTCAAAAGTTATAGCAGGTAACTAGATCAATTACAGAAATTTAGCAAAATAATTTTTGATGTAAGCATTTATGTAAGTACCTATTCGAAGTGCAATTATAAGGTTCGTGTATGTACTTACCTTTTGCTTTCTTCGTGATATCGTTTCATTTGTCCAAGAACTCGTTTGAAACTTTTCCGGGGGCCAGAGTTTGGTCATTTAGATAATCTTTGCGTGAAGTTCGTGGCTCCATAATTTATTTTCATTGGACGGGATAAACTAAATGAAAGGAAACAACACAGCACAAAAAAATACTCAAACTTTATCACATACGTCAGACCACAGACACAGAGACACTCCCACAGAACACTCTGCGTCGCGTGAGTCACAATAAAGGGGTTGCCATCTCTAAATAGTTTTTACCTAGAAATTTATTATTGCGCCATACATCCTGAGCTCATAAAACGAATAATTATTTTAATACATAAGTATTATATAAAGTCTGTATTAATGAAATAATGAGTAATATACATAAGCTGACGTATAATTTGGTTTTGGTAAAACCTATCAAAAACTTTTACTACTGCTCAATAGGCTATTAAAAGCAAGTTTATTTATCATTATAATAGTCTTAATGTAATACCGCGATATACTTCATATTTTCAAATTTGTAGGGAATATTTTCCCTAAATTCTTGTGAAAATTCATACCGTTGGCATTACCTGACCGGGAGCATCGTAAACTAAAAGTATTTTAATTTGTGTCAAACGCAAAACTAAGAGCGGCAACGTCGCTTGCCACTTTAATATCAGCAAACTGGCAACGCAGCATCTACTTTCATGCGAGCAGCGCTATCGCCGTCCACTCATACATTGACCAAAATGAGTAAAAATTTCGATCTCATTTAGCCCTTTCTTCAGATAAATATATTTTAACACAAAAAAAGATCTAAAAAATGCCAACGAATAATATTTCAATACGAAATTATGCCCTAGATGTCCATAAATGGAAAAATAAATTAGTATGGAAATCGAATCACTTTTGAACTTATACCTACACAGAACTTCGAAAAGATCCTTTATCCTCGTGCTCAAATTTGAACTTCCATACGCACGAAGTAATTTTATACTATAGGGATAGATGGCGCTCAACAGGTACCAAGCCAAATGTAAATTCTCACGCATACATACGTAAATTTAGACCTTTTTTAATGCGGTTTTATATTATAAAAATAATATAAATATTTACCTGACATGAACTTGGCGATTGTAGAAAGCCCTAAAGAAATGATAAAACAAATGAAATAAAATAAAAAATGTATATATTTCAAGAATAACCAAAAAGAAAAATACTCAAAAATGTATGGAAGTCGACTTGTGCACATTCACCTTAATAAATTATACTATGTCAATCCAGTTTCTTAAAAAAACTTTTTGGGGCTTTAAAAAAAGGCTTTATATTTTTATAATTTTGGAAACCATTTCCTCTTTCTTGACCCTAGGGAACCTTAAATATAAATTTTGAACGAAATCGGTCGAATAACAAAGAATTTCAATATGGCGGCGACTTTTTCAATTTTTGGCATCTATTTCCTCTTTCTTGACCCCAGGGAAGCCTAAATATCGAATTTGAATGAAATCGGTCGAATAACCAAGAATTTCAATATGGCGGCGACTTTTTCAATTTTTGGCATTCATTTCCTCTTTCTTGTCCCCAGGGGAGCCCAAATATCGATTTTGAACGAAATCGGTCGAATAACAAATAATTTCAATATGGTGGCGACTTTTTCAATTTTTGGCATTCATTTCCTCTTTCGTGGCCCCAGGGAAGCCCAAATATCGATTTTGAACGAAATCGGTCGAATAACAAATAATTTCAATATGGCGGCGACTTTTTCAATTTTTGGCATTCATTTCCTCTTTCGTGGCCCCAGGGAAGCCCAAATATCGATTTTGAACGAAATCGGTCGAATAACAAAGAATTTCAATATGGCGGTGACTTTTTAAAATTTTGGCAACCATTTCCTCTTTTTTGACCCTAGGGAAGACTAAATATCGATTTTGAACGAAATCGGTCCAATAACAAAGAATTTCAATATGGCGGGGACAAGTAGAAAATAAGCTGATGATCTTCAAACGCCTAAGCAAATATTCGTAAATCATAGATAAGATCCATCTCGATCACGTGTTTGAAATAGAAAAAAACTGCATCAAAATCGGTGTAGTCGTTAGGGAGCTACGTGGGAACAGACAGATACACGGACACTAGCGTATTCTTATTCACTATACGGAAAATATAAAGAACAAAAGGCTATAAAAATGCGAAAACGCGCGTTTTCACGTTTTCGAAACGCCAAAACGCGCATCAGATGCAAATACGCAAAAGGTAATAAAAACACGAAAACGTGCGTTTTCGCGTTTTAGAAACGCCAAAACTCGCAGCAGACGCAAATACGCAAAAGGTAATATAAACGCGAAAACGCGCGGCTGAAAAACGCAGTGTGGCCGGGCTGTTAGGTACTAGTAAAGGTACACAGTGAATGATTGTTGGTACTTACCTCTGTCGGCTGTGAGTGTTTAAATGTTTCTTCAAATTTGACGTGTTCCCACTCGTTTTAAGCACTTTAAAACAGATTTTACAGGTAGCAGTAGTTTTGTCAACCTTTCTGAAACTTAGCCAGACATCGCTGCTCCCACCAGGAGGCGGCATTTTGGTTTCTTGACTTTCACTAGCACCAACACAGTCTAGACTCTAGACTTTCACACTAGTACCAACACAGTTGAAATCAATAAAGAAAATAATGATAATAAATTTAATTTCTCTTTCGAGCTAATTTTCTGCCAGCAGCCTGCAGTCATATATTAAATTTACTCTTTTTGGTCATATTTAAATAATTAATGTTACCAGAATATTAATTTAATTTGTAACTAAATTACCTAAAGTTTATACAAATTCCTACCTAATAATATGCACGTACAAGTTATTGTCATACATAATATAGCTACGTTCAAACAGTGAATAATATGCAACTTTTTCAAAAAATAATAATAAGATATCATTCAAGAAATCATCCCATTTCGAAATACCAAGATCCAATTAAAGCACTCAACTGGCCACACTCACACATAATCGCTGATTAGGAGATTCGGGGATTCCCGTAATATAAATTCAGGATCAAATAGTGAAGGAAAAAGTATCGAGTACATCAGAAAGTATCGATACCTAGTAAAGTATCGGAACAAAAGTATCGAGTACGAAAATACTAGGTATCGCATCGCAAGTATCGATACTACTCAAGTATCGATACTTTTTGCGGATCCCTAAGAGTAGTATTCATAAATTATACGTATAGTAGAGTAGTATTTCAAGGTGCAAGTGTTCGTGGTTTCTGTTCAAGATGATTTCAAGCAATTTCAAGAGAATTTAAACCACTCCGTTTTAGCTTTTTGTAGCTGTTTTGTAGTGACATCTCAACCAGGAATTCAGCATCATTCAGCATGTCACGGTTAATATTCTTTTACGTTATTTGTGTACTGTTTCTTCATACGGTTATAAATGCTTCTGATGAATCTAAAGGTGATAAAAATGTGATTGTTGACTGCAATACTTTGAGATTGGGACAGTATATATGTCCGGATCCTAACAAAAACCAAATAGATCCTGACACTCAACAATTCATAGGATGTGCAAAAGGAAAAGATGTCCCGTCAGAAGGTGAAGCTGATGGTAAATTATATAATTTTTACTTTGTTTATAATAACTATTAATTAAGAGCACTGATAGCATAGTTGTTGGGAGTGCAGTCACTTACTCGAGGGGTCGCAAGCTCGATTCCGGGCACGCTCTGTCTTTCGGAATTATGTTCATTTAAGCTATTAAATCATGAGGAAACCTGCACTCATGGGAGTTTTCCATAATGTTCTCAAAGGTGTGTGGAGGCTGCTAATTTACATTTGGCAAGCGAGGTGGGCTTGATAAACTGTCATTGTGAGTTCCAGGTACTTACTAACTTATAACTTATAACTTTTTTTAGTAAAATATCACCTGACAGGCTAATCTCAGGTGTTAGGAAGTTGATGCCATTAGACTCACTGCCTATCAATTGGTTCTGCACTTGTCTCTTTAATACCATCTCATCAGAATATATGAAACTTGAGAGAGGTAGAAAAGGGAGTGTACCTGTTAAATATGCACTTAATATCTGTCACATAGTATGATGGTATCCGCCTCGAGATTTAGTTCTTAAATTCTGTTGGGTGGACATTATTATGTATTAGTATAAATTGTTTACAGTGTTGTGCCTAGCTGCTGAGGGAATTATATGCAACCAAACCAATAATTCAACATTTTGGAGAAAGATGCCATGTAAATGGACGTAAGTACTAGATTTGTGAATTTTCTTTATTGCAAAACTGCTAATACAAAAACTATTTAGTAAAAGTTGTACAATGTGCTGTTTGCCCTGTACACTGCTGCTCTTTCAGTAGTAGAACAAGTATACAAACAACACACCCTTCAAATTACTTCACACAATATTATTTTTAAGCCTGGCGCATCTTGAGATATTGACTCCATAATGCTGTCTCACCTACCATTATTAGAGTAAGGACAATTCTTTACTCTGCCTTTACCATGGAATTAGGAAGTACTTATTTCCTATGTACTACATTTGAAGGAAAATGTAAAATCTATTCCATATTTCTCATAGGTTGTCTATGGGGCTGCAAATCTCGTAGATTAGCTATTTAAACTACATTAAATTTTATGGTTTTCTGTAATTTCAGGAATGGGTATTCCTTGGAAATAGCATTATTGCTCTCAGTATTCCTTGGCATGTTTGGCTTGGATAGATTTTATCTGGGATATCCTGGCATTGGCTTGGCTAAGTTATGTACTCTGGGATTCATGTTCCTTGGCCAACTGTTAGATATTATACTTATTGCTGCTCAGGTATGAACTTTTTTTTTTACAAAAAATAGCCAAACTGTACTTGACTCATATTCTCCTCTCCCCTCTAAATAAGCGGAAAGCTTGTGTTAATAGTAGTAGAGTGGATACCACAATAGTGTAACGGACGGGGATTGAATCTGCAACCTTTGTTTTCTTTTGGGGTATTGAGGGTTAATTTACTTCCTCATTCCCAGTACTTTTTAAATAACTCATCCTCATTGAGGGTCAAGGGGAATCTTTATTTATATAAATTCAAAAGTGTGTTTGTTTGTCAATTATCTAATGAAAGAGCAACGGATTGCACAAGTATAGTTGAGTAGGTACCTGGAGAGTGAAGGACTACTTGTTATCCTAAAAACAAAGGGTTTCTGGGTGAATTTAAAAAGCCTTTGCCATGCCAATTCCAGCCATTGTCTGCCAGGGCAGTAACTTCATATTTTATCAACTAAAATAATATATGTCTCACTTTTATATTATTTCCAGGTTGTAGGACCATCTGATGGTTCCGCCTATATAATACCATACTATGGGGCTGGAGTGACCGTCGTCAGGAGTGATAATGAGACTTACCTGCTGCCCCAAGCAGACTGGCACAACATCACTTGACAGTGGGGGACCATATCCTTTGAAGTTGATGAGGATTATGAATGGACTTAACATTTATCATATAAGTATAGATCAATTGAACACCAGCTGTGAAATTGTCTAAAAATGATTACTACAGTGCACAGTGTACGATAGCAATTGCATCTGATTTGCTGATACTCTTGCTAAAAATGCATTGATACAGTAAGAACACCATAAATTCAGCCAATTAAAGGTGATTGCAATTGTCGCACTGATGCAATCATTTTTAGGATTCAGTATTCAAAGGGTGCTAATGGAACCCTATTACTAAGCCTCTGCTGTCGCTGTATGTTATGTTATGAAAATGTAAAACCATTGTTGTTTCTGTACAAGTACTCTGATAAATATGTACTATGTACATTATTGGTTGTTATGTTTATGGATTAGGCCTTTAGAGGAAAAAAAACGTGCTCAAAAAGACAACAGAATCTCTTGTCTTAAAAGAAGTTTTGTACTAATATTCTTCATTCCATTTTTTGTTCTGGTTAAAAGAGAGTATGGCTACTCCTCGAACGTGATTGACACACGCGTCAAAGCGAACCGCGAGGTGGTGTTCATTGCAGTAATATTCAAACGCATTTTCGTAGACGCAATTATATGGGACAGGCATATCCATATACATAGATGATTTTAATAAGTTTAAAATAACATAGTAATATAATAACCAATAAAATATGAAATAATAATTCATCATCACTCATCTGAAATCATGAAAATTTATAAGTAACTATGAGTTGCCTGGTAGAGATAACTCTTATGATAAGATCAGCTATTGTGTAGGTAAAACCTTTTTTGTACCTCTGTAGCTCTGTACAGAATAAAGAAGTATTTAAATAAAGTTGTAAAAAAATTGTAAAAATGTAAATAAAACATAATTGAACAGAAAAATTTGTTTTATTACTAAAATAAATAAATTTTACCAATCTGGTAATTGCCTGGTGATGTGAAATTTCGCATCTTTAGAATTATAGTGACCTAACTAAAAATTCATGTAACTTCGGATTAAATACATTTCAATTTAATATAATATTACCAATTACCAATTCATTAATAAAAGATCAATATATACAAATCTGCAAAAAACAATTTTTCGTAATTTTGCTGTATGGTTGCTTTCGCAATCTATGAATAGCTTAATAGTTTGGACGGTGTATTATTAAAATATGCCTTTATGGTTTTCAGTACATTATTTTAACTCATTGAAATAATAAAATTTATATTCTCTTCGAATCACTATTTTGCGAAAGGGTTCAAGCATTTTTCGTTGTCCTATATTTTTAATGAGTTGATAATTTTATTTATTTATTGTCTGCTCCTTTTTATTTATTTGATTCATTTTTCTCATTTTGAGTTGCAGGCTGAGTTTCAAATAATGATACATCACTAGGTGGCGCCACAAGCGTAAATATAACAGGTATACTTGATAACAGAGGATTATTATTTCTCTCTAATAACCTTATCCATGATAGTAGGGAATCTCTTGATGATGTTCCTGAAATAATAACATTTACTTTATATGACGTAATAATGTGGAAATGGTATGGCAGTTTTTTGGGTTTTAGTTTAACTTAGAAGTTCTATGCCCAACAATAGACGAAATAAAAGGCTAGCAAAGAAGATATGAGTTTTCATTTCATACCTGTAGCACAGACTGCGACTATTGTACCATCATCTTGTTCATGTATTGTACTTTTGACCTGGGGTAGTGTCACTTTTCCTATGACACCAGGTATACCTGGTGGCCTTGGTATGTTGGAAACATCTATACAAAAGTTCTGTGATTAATATACTAGATAGTCCTGATATACAAATTTTCGAGGTTGGATGATTGGATATGGTTCTTGTAATTCACAAGGGTGGCTCATTGTTGTGCGAGTGTCGTATCTATATAAGTGAGAGTGAGAGTTTGCTCGCGCCTGACCGCTCCCACCTAGGCTCCTGACAGGTACGCACACTTATGCCATGTACATGTACACAATGTAACGACAAGTAAAGCTCATGCACCCTTGTGAATTGCAAGAACTATAAAGTATCTCAATTCAATTATTGAAAAATTATCATAGTGATAAGTAATTATAATTATTTATTTATTTAATTAGCTACCTAAAGATGGAAAGTATGACATAAAAATTAGTTTGTTTTGCTGTAATGGGTTAGAAGGATGACAGCGGGAATTTGGAACGAAGTTCCTTATCGCGCGTTGTGAAAGGGGGCTAGACGGAAAAAATTCTTACGAAAAGTTGTCACGACACTTTTTGCTATAGTAAGCTATTGTAAGCTGTGCGGTGTCGCATGTTTCTCTGTCTGTCTCTCTCTCTCTTATAGAAAGCAAGCTAGATATTTTCATTTCTATTTCGCATTGAACTTCGTTCCATCCGGGTGTCCCTTGACACCTCTCAAGTTTTTTTTTTTGAATGATCTAATCTCTAGTAATCGCAATAATCACACAAACGAAGGCCAGTCAGACCAGTGTGTCGATTCTCTAAAAATGATTGCACCAGTGTAATGATTGCAATGACCTCCGATTGGCTGGTGCTCTCCTGCTATTGGTGAAAATGTATTGATGCAGCAAGATCACACACCATTCAGCCAGACGGAGGCCATTGCGATTGGTACACAGATACAATAATTTTCAGAAAATCGACACACTGAATATGCTCAATATTAAATTAAAAAAAAATTATCATACCATCCATATCTGAATCATCTTTATATTCTGGTCGAGTTTTGCCGAGCAGTAAAAAGTATGTGACAACTTGGTCTCGAAGGTATACATTGAAAGGGCCCTTTATAACCAATGGCTCATTTTGTGGTTGCTCTGCTAAGAGCACCTGTTGTGTTCTGCTCTGTGCACTGACGATCCATGTCTTATCTAACGAGGCTTCGATTTCTTCTGTCTGACAAAAATAAAATGTTATTAAATTCTTTGCCTTAACAATATCCATGAAAAAATCCGATATTTGATGATTGTAGGCCAAACGAACAACTAACTAAACACATTTATACTATCAGTAGGATTCCTTGGAACCTGAAGAAATTTTTGTGTGATATAAGGTCGTTAGTCATCACCTGCCATGTATCGATCCTTGTGTCTGGGTCCACTGATGTTATTCTTTGTATAGCAAGTTTGGCCAGTTCCAGTGTGTCACCAGGCAGTTCTTCGGGCAAGTGCCATGGACTAAGGTTCTTGAACTTGGGCATCCAGTACATCATACGCCAGTACTTTCTTAAGGGGATCCCTCTTCTGCCGAATATATTTAGTAACATCTGCTCTAATTCTGTATCTGGCATTACACCTGGAATCAAGAAGAGAAATAGGTCAATCCTAGTTCACGAAGACAACAATATACTCTGTCCTGACCAAAAGATTAGAATTAGTATTCCTTTGGGAATTGCACTCAGAGCACCCTGATTGTTATGGAACTACAGTACCACAACTGAAATAAATCTTTATAAATTACTAGATGATACCCATGACTTCGTTCATATCGATTGAGGTTTTTTGTTCCTGTGGGAACTCTCTTATTTCCCTGGATAATAAGTAGCCTATGTCCTATTCCAGACTATAGTCTATCTCTGTGCCAAATTTCAGTCAGCCTATGGATAGAAGAATGAGAATAGAAAACTTACCGTTATCCTCCATCTGCTCTAACAAATCCACAGCGCATTGTTGTTGTTTTGGATAATGCATGAATTCTGCCTGAAATATATTGGTAGGTATAAATTTCCCTTTCGGCAGAACTTCGATCAAAGCTTTGTACACTTCTAAATCCTTTTGAACGCCGAATTCCTTCATTCTATTTAAAGCGGCATAAATAAATTCGACATGACCGCGTCGCCTTGTGTCTTGGCCTTCGAACAATTTTATAACTTCTAGGTATGTTTCTTTGGTCTTCTTCGGTTTGGCGAGAAAGGGATCATAAGTAGCTAACTTTTTCTCTGAACTATTCCATCGTAAAAAGAAAATATTTGCAGGTTTTGTTCGTATAACTTTTCTTAATAGGTTAACGTTCATTTTATGGTTTGACCACGTATTTTTGTATAATAATTAATTTTTAATACTTTTAAGTTAAATCTTTTTGAACTCCTTTCACAAAGTTTAATAAGTTTCTCACATTTCGGTTAATTATTTTAATTTTTATTATAATATTATTAACTGACGTCAAACAGCTGAGAAGTGATATTTTTGAGGTTGTTTTGTTATGTCAGTAGCGTTCAGGTTATCAGTCTATTGCATTTTATATTCATACACGCATATATTATATTTAATTATTTATAGTAAGAAAAATGTTTGTTTATTAATTTAATATACCTAACTGGAACATTATAATTAAATAATCTCTATATCATGAACTTTATATTTTATTGAAAATGAAAATCTTTCAATCTCTATTCTCTTGTTTTAAATTGAACGCATCCAAGCAATGGGTTCATTCAAGTCAAGATATCATTCACAATTGTTTCCTATTCCAACTCCTTTCTATTTTCGCGGCATATCAAATCATTCATTCCATTCCTTTAAAAGTAGTATAACTTTTACATTATTAGTGGAAGGTTGTCTTTGCGCTTCATAAAGTTACGTATTGAAATACGTAAATAAGTGTCATTACTTGTGATTTTGCTTTACTAAATAAGAATTGATTTATGTGTATTGTAAAAAAATAAGTGTGTTTTCTTTTCTTTAGTCTTTAAACTTTAAAAGCCGTGATAATGCCTAAGAAAGCAATAGTTTTGTGTTTTACCGTCGTCTTGATTTCAAACACAGTTGGTAAGTATTTTAATTTTTAACCATATTGCATTACTAAGTACTCAATTATTCCATTTATTCATTTAATAAAGAACTGTCATTTTACTGCTCTCTATAGATATAATATGTTAATTTTTGAAAAGTAATTAGTATGATATTATAATATTCCTTTAGTTATCCTACTAATATTATAAACGCGAAAGTTTGTAAGTATGGATGGATGGATGGATGTTTGTTACTCTTTCACGTAAAAACTACTGAACCGATTTGGTTGAAATTTGGCATAGAGATAGATTATAGTGTGGAATAACACATAGGCTACTTTTTATCCCGGAAAATAAGAGAGTTCCCGCGGGAATTACAAAACCTTAATCCACGCGACTTTTGCGGGCATCAACTAGTTTTTACATAAGAATGTCCCAAGTTATGTATAAAATAAATTAAGGAAAAGCAATAAGTAAATCATGATAAATAATATCTATTAGGTACTTAGCTAATAATATTTTAAGATCCAACGTTAAAAAAAAATTATTATAGTAGTGTGCCTGCTTTAAATATTAATATATTTTTGATCACAATTTTTATCAATCAAATGAGTGACAATAAAAAATCATATTTTTGTATTCCTAGACCTGTTTTTAAAAACAAAATATTGGTAGGTACTATTTCTAAACTAAAACAATAAATTGCTAAAGCTGAAGATCCCCGCAAAATTAAAGAGCGAAGAAGTTATGAGTAGAACCTGCTGTACCTTAAAATAATAATATATACCTACTTAGGTAGGTACGCTTAGGCGTATACGCGATGAATTGAGAACCTCCTCCTTTTTTCGTCGGTTTACAAAAATATTTGTAATCAACTTTAGGAAGACGTGTTTAATTATGGGACCACTGTTTGAATTAATTTATACCTGTTCTACTAGAACCTGTAATCAACAATCTCTATTTAGTCAGTTACGTCCCCTTCTAACATTTGCTGGATATACGAAACAGAACAATATATGTATCTAATAATTATTATTAGATACAATTATATCTATATAATTATATTATGTCCGACAAATCTATGTAATTAAATAAAAGTCAATCTATCTGTGTTCGAAATAGCTGTATCTAAGATACATTATTTTGATATACAACATAACCAAATCAGATGTTACCAAAATTTTTGGCTATTTATTTGGCTGAGTCTAATGTCTGGATTAATCTTTGTAACGGTTGAACTGATTTTGACGAACTTTCACAGACAAGTAAAGAATTATTATTCAAAGCACATGTGGGCTACTTTATAATATCTCAGAAATATTTTTGATAAAAAAACCTTAAAAACCTCTGGTAGGTTCCTGACACCTGCCTAAAAATAGAAACTTAGAATATTAGGGTTTCTGATAATATACGGATGCCTTGCAGTTAGTCAGTTGCATCGAGCGGTTTTTAGTTGTTTGTAAAGACGTCATGTTTTTGGGCGCTTTTCCAAACGCCTACAGTACTCGTAGAGTATTTTGTTATGTCCACAGACTGAAGTTTATTTTTAAGATTTTAATTTATTTACACGAATCCATTCAAATTTCACATATCGTCACTTATGTGTCTTCCGAAGGCTCGATCGAGTGTTCATACTAACGTAGTTTTGCTAAAATAAATATCACGTGGTAAGACTTATAGAGGTGTTAAGTTGGTTTTTATTGTGAAAAAAAGAAGGGAAGAGATGGTACCTACAAAGCAAATTGGCTGTGAAATGAGCAAAAGATAAATTATATTATTATTGTTTTAAAATTATAATTATTTCCACAAATTAAATAAACTTAAACAAAAATTTAGATTAAAAACACAAAAAGATGAATAAATAAGTATTTTGTCCTTATAGTTTTCAAGTTAAGGTCTACAAAAAATCGCATTTAAATTCTCAAACGTTGTACCTATGTTGATAAGGACGCAAGGATCCTTAAAAAAAAAATTAAAATAAAAGGATCATTTAAAAAATAATTAATATTTTACGATTTATTAGAATACATGATGTATTTGGCGCTTACTTTACTCCTTCCTATTCGGTGCAAATTGCAATACGCTAGCATCTGTCGCGCTTCACACGAGGTTTTGGGCACGTTTTAATTCATGGTTTAGTCACGATCACGTGGGTGAAATTTGATGTTTTTCTCGCATATTGCGCAGTCTTAACTAAGCGGAACTTGACAAACATTCTCCTATCTCCCCCAAATAAATTAAAGCTTGTGCTAGGAGTGGGTACGACAATAATGCAACGGGTGGGTTCGAAACTGCGACTTTTAAGTATTCAGTCCACACGTCGTTAACCGTTGGGCTATTGATGATGTTTGATTATTTGAAATCATAATGGAGAAATGGTATGCAGCTTTTTCTTACAATGTACCTATTCCTTCACCGTTAAATCAAGTGATATTTAATTGCTTAAAACGCACACAAATTCGAAGTAATCTAAACTAAACTTAATCTAACTCTATACAAAGCTGACCAGAGATAGCTTTACAGTTTTTTCCAAAATTGGTTCTGTAAGGAATCAAACCGGCGATATTTTCCACAGGCCCACAACTAGGGAATGCAATCTCGATCTCGCGAGATCTCGTTTTCGCGAGATCTCGGCCTTTTTTAGCGAGATTGATCTCGGCCGAAAAAAGGGCGAGATCTCGCGAGATTAACGAGATTGCACTCGAGCATAAAAAAGTCTTATTCGAAGCGCGAACTGACACGGACGGAGTTGCGACCTGTCGGTTTCGTTCGGTGCGCGAATTAATTTTTAAATTACTAAAAGATCTGCGTTTGATATTAGAAGAGAAGACTGGTTGTTTTTTCATTTGTTATTTCAAATTCAAAATTTATTTATTTCATGTAGGCCAACTTGTACCACCCACCGGTTCGTAATGCAGATTCTGTTGAGAAGAACCGGCAAGAAACTCAGCAGTTGCTTTTCAAAAAATAAAAAATAATTTTTTTACAATAGGTAACCAAACTGTGCTATGTATACACTGCCCTCGTAATTGAAAACACAGTAACTTAAAGGTAACTTCTATTTAACTTACTTTGTTTTCAATTACGAGGGCAGTACAGTGCTTCCACAGTGATTTGATTGATACGTACGTCAAAGTTTAGTACTTAGAAGTTTATTAAAAAATTATAGACAATTTGATTCATAAAATTCTATTGAAAAAATTCGTGAAAATAAATGTTATCTTATAATACTTATAATTTTTATAATTTTTATTATTTTTTTTCTAATTTATTCAAATATTGTGATTATTTGCAAAAAAACACACACAAAACTGCCAATCTCGCGAGATCTCGAAATTGGCGAGATCTCGCGAGATTGTAAATAACAATCTCGCGAGATCTCGCTTGAGCCCCAATCTCGCGAGATTTGCATTCCCTACCCACAACGCTCACCGCTGAGTCACCATGGTCGCTAAAATACCTTTTTTCTAAAATAGACCTTTGCAGTAGGTATTTCGCATTAAAAATATATCAAAAGAAATTGGTTCATAAGTACCTATACTGTGTGGAACTTATACTGATAAAATATTCACCAGTGATCTGTTCGGTGTTCCATTACCGTTCTATTCGCATATATTAAACCACTAATACTTCGTCGGCCCAAAAACATTAATTTTGAAAATGACATAATTTATTAACGGCTGATAAATTGATTTCACAATGTGTTATCATTACGTTAACCATTGGCTTATGTAAAGAACGTGTAATTTAGAGGATTTATAAAATTCATATTATTTTCATTGATAGCTATCAAGTTAACAGAATATATTTTTCAACACACTTGCTCATAAAATGGCTCCCGGTTCACCGCAATTAGGCACACAATGACACCTATAACTGAAACTGTGACTTTTGATTACTATTATTCACAATGTGAGTTATAGAATTTTTTTTTAATTTTATTGGTTGAGTTGCATTGTTCTTAAAAAAGTTTCTATTACAAAAAAAATCCTACCTATTGCTAAGATACCTATTGCTTGCTCATTTCATACAACTTCGTATTTAAATAGATAATTTCAACTTGTACACGTGTTTAATAAATAAAACTGTCACTCAAATATAACTTTTGTTTTTTCTGTAATAAAGAAAACTTGAAATTCCACATTTCAATTTCCCCATGAAAAGCCAAAAAAAAAAGAAACCTCATTCTTTTAATATACAGGCCCATACACGTAAAAATGTTATGTGTTTGACAAACACGTTTGACCGTGTATGGACCCCCTAAGATGTGCGAAGGCCTAGAATCCCGGCCGTAAATAAATTAAAAAAAAAGTAAGATGCGCGCGCATAGGAAAACTGATTAGTTTTTCCCGCCTGAATAGGCTGTATGGTCGTCGATCTTTGCCTGCCCTCAAGAGCATCTCAAGAGGGCGAACAAAAAAACAATAACATTAGTTTTTCCCGCCATTGCAAAAAAATTTTCACAGTTCGTTTGCACGGTTCAAATTACAGCTGTTGTTTGATAATTAAAATGTCTAATGAAAATGATTTAGATTGTACGCCACCAGAGATAAAAAGTGAAGCCCTTAAAGTCATGGAAAGCTTATTACCAGAAAATTCTAAGGAAAAATATCTATTAGCATACCAAAATTTCATACAATGGCAAAACAACAAGAATACGCAGTCTTTTTCAGAAAATGTGTTCATGGCGTACTTTAAAGAATTATCTTCTAAGTACAAAGCTAGCTCTTTGTGGTGTATTTACTCGATGTTAAAAAGTACAGTAAGAACAAAGAATGGAGTGGACTTAAAAACATACTCTAATTTGTCAGCTTATCTAAAGAGACTATCCGATGGATTTAGAAGCAAGAAATCAAAGGTTTTATCGTCTGACGATATTGAAAAATTTATAACAGAGGCTCCAGATACCCAATATCTGGCTACTAAGGTTAGTTAAAATAATTTTAAATATCTACGCGACTTCATTCTGTGTTGGGTGTTGAACTTAATAAAATTATTGTTTCTTTTTCCAGGTTGCTTTAATATTTGGTGTAACTGGTGCTTGTAGGGTACAAGAATTAACAAATATAACTGTAAAAGACGTAGAGAACCATGGCCAGATGCTTTTAGTGAAGATACCTATCACGAAAAATAAAATACCGAGGTCATTCACTATACACGGTCCATTCTATGAAATTGTTAAGAAGTATGAAAGTTTGCGTTCACCAAAAGCAAAAAATGACCGTTTCTTTCTAAATTACCAGAATGGTAAATGTACCTGTCAGCCTATAGGTATAAACAAATTTGGTTCTATGCCTAAAGAAATCGCTAAGTTTTTAGGTTTAGCAGATGCTGAGAACTACACTGGACATAGTTTCAGAAGAACTTCAGCTACATTGCTGGCTAATTCAGGAGCTGATATAATGACTTTGAAGCGTCATGGTGGGTGGCGATCTAGCAATGTAGCAGAATCATATGTAGAAGATTCCATACTAAACAAGAAGGAAATATGTGCAAAAATCACAAAAAGAATTAGACTTGATTCTGAGGCGCGTCCTACTGGCGAAACACCAAGTACATCCAATGATTGGATTTCACCTACCTACACGAATAATGAACCATCTCAAATAACAATAGAACATGAAAGTATTTCAATAAATAATCAATCTGAAGATCCATCAAAAACAGTGCATTATAATTTCAGTAACTGCACGTTTACTAATTGTTTTAATAAATAAACTTTAAAAATTATTTTTTAGTATTATTTTCTTCACAAGTGTGTTGAAAAACGTCGTATGATACACGTGTGAATTGATGATTACCGTCCTCGGCTATCTTAAGACCCTCGCCTGACGGCTCGGGTCTCAATAGCGCCTCAGCGGTAATCACCAATGTTACACACTTGTACCATAATGTACTATTATACTCTGTTAATATGCTAACTTACCTACTTACTATAATAATTTTACTTTTTATAGACTAAAAGATGGGCGCTACTTCGTCCGTGCTGAATTAAATATTTTAGAAAAAAATCCCGTTGCAACTGCGATGTGATAATTTTACTTTAATCATACATACACTTAGGTAGGTACTACAGTGACCCAAAGAGGATGGAGCTTTCGACTTTAGAAGCTTCATGCCAATCGCTTCTATTGAAAGCTTGTAGATCTTTGCTCGATTCGTCTAACGAGGGGGGTTTCCTATTAGAGGATCCAATTACACTCTTCTCACTACACGATCCCCTGCCGATCTCTCTAGTCTGGACGACTCAGTCTCTCCAATGATATTGGGTTTGGCCCTTTTTTCGATCTCCCATTTTTTCTCTGTTTATGTACAATATAATTTGTAGTATAAGACGAGTCATGCCAGAGCTACAGCTGTTACTCTATTATTTCGCATAGGTCTGCTACATTCTTAAAGCACGCACCAAGCTGGATGTATGTAAAACAGAAGGCACCTGAGCGATGGAAACCATTAATATCCTGATAATAAACTTCGATTTCCATACAAAATTGGGAAAAAGTCAGCGGTTCGTATAAAAAGCGATCCCAACCGCTGCGATGACAAATGACCCAATGTGCGCATAGAGACATCAGTGAAACGGCCGATTTGCTTCGCTATCATTCGGATGTTCTAACCTTGATTCATTGGGGTAAAGGGACGAGCTTTTACAGAATCAGGGATGACTCTGTCAAATCTCTGTAATGTTGCCTTTGTTCAAGTTAGGGTTGCTACTTGCTACACTGATTTTAGTAGCTTGTATATGCTTTTAGTTGACATTCTTGGAGCTTTCCATACCAATATGATACCCGATCGCATCTAACTGAAAATTAATTAGGTATTTATAAATTCATTGATAAAATTAAAAAAAAAGAAACAAAACACTGGTAATTTCTGCAGTTCACTCAGAGTAAAGATGGTAAGTAGGTAAGTATTAAGTGCTGTGTATTTAGGTGTTCTTAACCCGTACCAAGGTTATTTTTTGTGGGTAACTAACTAATGTTTAAAATATACATTTATTTTCACATAAAGCTATGTCTACTTATCGAAATTCCGTAGGTACCTACTTACCAGATGTTCAGGTCAGATCACATTAAGAAAATCTCTTTTGCATACCCAGTTATCGAGAAAAAAATTGTGATGCGAATAATTTAACATTTCGAATCATCATTATGGTTAGTTGAAAGGCTATATTAAAATATTTAGCCTTTCTAATCACAGTGACAATCAGAATTCTGATTTTGTATCATATTTGATATAATACTTACCTATGAGACGACGTAAGCCATTTTATATCTTTTACGTTGTGATAAGATAAGATAAAACATTGGGATAATATTTGACATTTACTATGGCGTAGTGGAATCAAAGTAATGCGACACAATAACAGCAATCTACTATTTATCTCGTTGATAATGGAAATATACGGCTTTATACAAATATCTACGTTATTGATATAGGCTACTAATTTTTCAAATAACTATCGTCTACAGCTAGGGTTGTCGTTATTGTTTAATTACAATACATGTGTTTAAATAGTATTTTTACAGGAAAATAATTACCACTTTGAATCACTTTGAATTGAGGCGGGCGCGAAGCCGCGAGTATAATAAATTATTTATTTTTCTCTATTCTACATTTATTATTAAATATATTATTCACTTAAATACCTACCGACTGAGCTGTTTACCAATATCAAATTTAATTCTCTTGCAACTTTCGGTCCCTTGCCTACCCCTCCGAAGTGAAGATTTATTTCGCTTCCGTGCTAAAAGTTTATCACCTGTTTTGCCTGTTGGAAACCGAAGCGGATACAATTTCACGGTTAGGGATTTTAGGAACTAAGGTACATTTTAATGTGTGGGTAGGTACTTATTTTATTTCTATTTTTTAGTTAACCAGTTTAATTTAAATGTGGCCAAAGTTGCTAATGTTCCTTGTTTTGTATTAGTCATCATCATCCATCCTCATTTCAACCAATAGATGACGATTTCTGAACAAAGGTCTCTTACAATGATCTAAATAGAAAATGATCTTGCGCCTTCTGTATGCAACAAACAAACACTAGGGCATTTATAAAAGTACTAGATGATTCCCGCTACTTCGTTCGCGTGGATTAAGGTTTTTTATTCCCGCGGGAACTCTCTTATTTCCCGGGATAAGAAGTAGCCTATGTGCTATTCCAGACTATAATCTACATATCTCTGTGACACAGCCAAATCGGTTTAGTCGTCGCGACGTGATTGAGTAACAAATACATCCAAACTTTCGCATTTATAATATTAATAGGATAATAGGACTAGCTTTGGAGTGGAGTTAAGCTATTAAAAATTCCGCAGGAACTCATTATTTTTCCGGGATAGTAAAGCAGCCTAAGTCCTCAACTATATCCATGCAAAAAGCATGCAAAAAGCATGGATATAGTTGAGGACTTGGAGAGTGACATGGGTTGCTTTACTATCCCGGAAAAATAGTGAGTTCCTGCGGGATTTTTAATATCTTAACTCCACTCCAAAGCTAGTAATCACGTCGTTCCATTGCGTGATTGATTTTGTCCATCAATCAACAAACGAATACAATTTCGAATGCATAATATTAATAAGGATAAGGTTAATTAAAAGATCAGGGTTAGCTAAACAGATACATATGCTTAATAAATATGTAAGTAGCATAAAAAGCTTAAAAAAATAATTGAACGAGTGGAAAACTCAGCACTGCTGTGTCAAGGCGGTACCTACTGTTTTTCTACGGCATCCACGAGATCAATTCAATCATTTGAAATAACAGAACGAAGTCTAAATTAGTCTCCGATCTACGACATCAGCGTTCAACACCACCCGACGTTAATGTAATCGACGCACACATGCAAAGAGATCATACGATGTCTGCCAACCAATAGGAACAGCTGACGCCGTGGGCTTGGCTCCCCACCACGTCGTTGGAATGTATGGCGCTGTAAATGGCACTGTTAATAATAAACTGGTTACGCTGGAGACTCATCGAACGTCGTGGTTTTGAGGCCAATGCCATGAAAATATTAGTGAAAGGATACTTGATATTATTTTTAGCACGTGAAATGGAGTCCTGGCTAAATTGCTACATAGCAACTGAACGTGAATGGCGCTTGGGCGCTTGAACTTACGAATATTTTGGCAGAAGAATTTCAAAATAATCACACATTCATTCGATTTAAATAAAATTAAATTATTGATAGTTCAAAAAGTGTAATAATTATAGACAAATAATATGCTTTTCAAAGGCTTTTCATTATATCTAAGTAAAATAATGAGTTCAAGGTAAACTGTGGGAGGTAAAATATATCCTTATTACTTTGCTTTTAGACCTGTGAATTTAGTAAACTATCAGTTAATTAATATCCTGAATTGATGTAAGCAAAATAGAGCATGCCATAGATCGTGTAAAGAGGAAGAGACAGCGGGGAGGCGACCCTATCATGAGGGCAAAATTATTAAGGTTGCTTTTACCCTGTTACCTCAGCGATTACTTTTTTTCAGAAAAGGTCAGAATCGAAAGAGACGGAAGTATTTGAACATTTCAAAATGACGGAAAGTTTGTATCACCCGATGAAGATAGAGAGGTTTTCAATCTGTGACCAGCCATAATCCTCAAATTATAAAAATAAAACACCTATTTTTCTGTTGACCTACATCAAGCAGTAAAGGCGTTCAACCAGTCGTTGTAAATAGAAGTTTTAAAAATAAATTCCACACGTAATACTCGTAAATTGTAAAAATCGTTTCTCATTTGAACACGCGTGTTAAATTTTCCAATCATAGTACAAACAAATGCACATGCGAACCTCGTGAAACCAGATCTGAATGACGTGAGCCGTGAATGTGATCGCTGTCTGGTCAGATAACGCGAACATTCGAAGCATTCATGTAAGACGACCAGTTTAGTTAATTTTGTTAAAAGAAAATATGCTTTATTCATCGTCACAATAGGAGTAATTTATCCGTGTTCATGTTCATTCGTATAGATAGTTAGTCTTTATGTTACGACTTGTTGCGTGTCAATAGGGCCTTTATCATAATCTGCTTTCGTCTTTTACTTTTTAAATTATTGTTTTCAATTAGAGCCCAAGGACCAATCGCGTGGATTCTATTTAAATGCTAATTGAAATGTGGTTTTGATGTTTCAAATATGTGCGAACTCGTAGATAGATAATAATTTAAATTGTAGCTGGAACATACCAAAACCAAACAGGAATTTGATATTATCTAATTAACGCTATTTTAAAATTCAATAAATATTTAGGAATATAAAAATTAAAGGTTATAATACCCAAACTCACATAAACGTTATAAGTTTCCAGAGGATGACTTAAAAAGTAATCTCATATTGGTAGAGTCGAAATGGAAATAATTACAAATCATTTACAAATACACCCTTTCATAAAAGTTTGGAAGATATCAAGATAAAAAGTAAAGGTGCTTACTAAAGGTGTCCTAGCTATTATTACCAAACACTAAACAGATATTGATATATTTTATAATACAAAAAAAAAAAAAAAAAGATACCAGCCGAATTGATAACCTCCTCCTTTTTGGAAGTCGGTTAATAAGGCTCTGCCTGGGGTTAGATAACTATTATTATTATTAGATAGCGTTGTTACACGGAACACTTGTTACATTTTCAGATTTTCTGGCAGCAGCCATCTATCTTACTATACAATGAATGGGAATTATTAAGTCTATTTTAGTTTTCGAGGGCACCGCAAATATGTGATTTGATTTGTTATAAATTATAATCTAATGGGTGCAAATTAATGAAATTGAATTGTCTGTCGATGGTTTCGAAATTTGGTTATTTATTGTTTGGTATATAATAATATAATTGATCCGAAATGTAGCGTTAGTATGAGTAGATAGATAGATAGATAGACCATTTATTCACTAAAATGCAGGTACAATGTGATGTAATATGAAAAAAAAACGGGCCTTTTACATTTTACCAGGAGGTGTGTGAGTAGTGTTTGATATTATTTTAATTAAGTACAATATTTACTTTATTGTAAACCACAAAAATATATCGCATTTCCTGAGATAATGCAAGCTGATATCGTTCGTAATATAATAAAAATGTGGTCTCTGACTATAATATGACGAATATTTTTTTATACCTAACTAGCTTTTGCCCCCACGACTTCGTCCGCGTGGAATAAGTTTTTGGGGTGGAATTTTCAAAAACTGTGACACACGTACTTTTTTATTATTAACTGAAAGCTCAAATACCAACTTTGATGGAAACAGCTTGAAAAATGACGGAGTTTCATATAAACTTCCATCCCCTATTTAAACCCCTTAGGGGTGGAATTTCCGATAATCCTTTCTTAGTATGCGCCTACGTCATAAAAGGAACCAACTGTAAAAATTTCAAGTTTCTAACTTCAGTAGTTTAGGCTGTGCTCAGTCATATATCTCAGTCAGTCAGTCAGGACTTTGAATTTTATATATATAGATTATTTAATGTTTTTTTGGCGTACTTGGCGTGGCGAGAGTATGACTTTGATACCCTATTCTTCTACACTGTACTAATACTCCAGGAAATAAGAGTAATTAGGCATTTATGTATATTAATTATGTACATCCGTTGGTATGAAAGACTTTGCCAAGGACCTCATGCATGCAGGTGTAACCCTAAAAATAGTAGGTATTACTTACCTACTTATTATGGTTAAAGCATGCTTGAAACGGCTCCGCTCTAACCTATAATAGAGGTTATTGCACAGTTAATGAATTTCTTAATGAAACATTTGCATGGAAGCAATTGACTTTGCTTCAGCTGTTGACAAGATAAGGCAATAATGTATTATAATAGGTAAAAACTTTTGCTTGCGGCTTCACTCACGTTAAGTTCCAATTTTAAACCTCTATTTTACCCCCTTAGGGGTTGAATTTTCGAAAATCCTTTCTTAGCAGATACCTAAGTCATAATAGTTATCTATATGCCTTTCAGCCCGATCCGTCCAATGATTTGAGCTGTGCTTTGATAGATCCGTCAGTCAGTTAGTCAGTCTTCTTTCCCTTTTACATATTTATAGATTATATTGTATTGATAAGCTACATATTCTAAAACTTTTATTTTGAGAAGAGCAACTGCTGAGTTTCTTGTCGGCTCTTCTCAGCAGAATCTGCATTCCGAACCGATGGTAGTGTCTTGACTTGTCATAACAGCGACAAGTTACCCAGTCTTTCCATGAAATTAATTATTTTAAATTAAAAATCAGGATCTAGGTCTCGTTTTGCGTTTCGGAATGGATTCCCCTTTCCCGGTTTTAAATCCGTTCCTTTCAAATGCCTGTAACCATGGGAATGAATCTTGCACGGTTTGACGCAGGGGGGTCGTTATACCGCTATGAGAATATGGTGGATCATTATAGCTCGCTTTGTGGCAAAAACAGAATTCTCTATTTCCTTTTCACATCTTTTAGAAGCAAAACATACGTGCACCTACGTGCATTTTTTAAACGTTGTTATAATATTTCAAGGCATCAAGGCGTGTTATAACTAGGGTTGCCAAATTTTTTTTTAGCCTATAAGGGACAAATGGTTAAGTAAATAGGCAAAAAAATACGGGATTTCAGTTTTTTACCCGGGACAAATAAAAAACAAAATTATTCAGTGTCATTTTTTTGAGATTTTTCCGAGGATCGAGTCAGTTTAAACATATTATTTTTATTCGTTTTAACATATCTGCAAAAATCAATACAACTATAATCGTAATTATTATAAACGGTCATCAACTCGCTTTTTTACGAATGTTGCATGTGTGAATACTTGGATCGATTTCATAATGAAAAACGAAGTACGGTTCAAATACGGGACAGAGTCAGTCCCGCCGGGACATTTTAAACTATGCCTAAAATACGGGATGTCCCGGGAAATACGGGACGTCTGGCAACGCTAGTTATAACTTATACACCTATCTACATAGTTATTTTTGAATTGTATCTTCGTCTTTAAATAGGGTCTGCTCCATTTTTAAGATGAAGAAAGGGTGTTATAACTCTATAAGTTGACCGCTTTGTGAGTCATCATAGCGCGCCAAGAATTGGTCCGATTTCAATGCGGTTTTTATTCGAATGTAGATTAAAATTAATTAATTATTAATGTCGTCACACCCAGACGGTCGCAGAAACATTGGTCGACAAAAACTTCGCTGATTGGATGGGGTTAGCCAAGATGCAAAGCGTCTTGGCGTGAGAAATTGGAAGGTGAAAGCAAGTGACAGAGATTGATGGAGGAAGCTTCTGGAGCAGGCTCGGGCCCACAAGGGGCTGTAGCGCCGCTGATGATGATGATGATGAGATTATATTCATTCTTGGTCTTATTTGTCTACAGGTGCTATCAAAGCCAACTGCAACAAAGAAGAGGGTCTGCAGCGGTGTTCCATGGCGTTACCAGTTCTGAGCTCACCAGAAATATCATTTGCACTAACAAGAGAAGAATTGGACAAAAGTTGTGTGTAAGTTGTTATACATCCTTACTATACTATATTTTGTTATAGTTAACATGTATTATAAACAACGGCGATCGACGTGATTTTTTGCATGGCTATAGTTGGGACTTGGGGACTAATGAGTCTACTACTACTGTATTACATTTTGTAGTGAAAAAACAAAGGTTTCTCGTGGAGTTTTTCAAAACCTAACAACACGCGAACGAAGTCGCGGGAAAAAGCTACTCATAGTAGGGAAGTGTACAAACCGTAGCTTATTACAGCTTATAGACTATAGTAAGACGATATACATATATGTATTATGTACAATGTAGGTACATATAAGTATGAGCAAACAAGAAAGTTCACATTGTAAGGTGGCGCGTGGCACGTCGTTAGAACATCTGTTAGTTCATCTCATCTTAATTTAGTGTTCATGCTGCGGTAAATACCAATTTGGAACTAGTTGTTCGTCTCGCTAACTTCGTTCACCGCTTGATTAGACCTTTGAATAGCCAATGAGGCACTTAGTTGGGAATTGGAATAGTTAGGTCGACAGAGTTATTGTTTCGGAGATTGATCGATTTTCGATATGTGATGTTCATATAAATTATTCTATTCATGCCTATGTAGTTATACATAATACCATCCTTCTAAAAAAAATAAACTCAGTAAAACATAAAGATCTACTTCCATATTAAAATTATTAAAAGCGAACCCTTAAAGTAATAGGCCTTGGCGCGCTACCGCGCGCCTTGATAATAATTTTATTTTTCAATACTGTTCTGACGATACTGTTTTTAATTACTTTAAGGTCGTCATTGTATGATCTATCAAAACAATATTTTAAATACTTTAAGCGTTGGTGGTAGATCCTCTTATAGCCTAACTGTAAAACAATCGATTAGGTACACCTTTGCAGTTTATAATTAAATACAGCGGGGCATAGCATAAATTAAGACTAGATATTCCAAAACTTCAAGTCCTGTTAGAGATAGACAAACGAAGTCACATCATAGAAATACATAATGATTGAACTTAAAAAATATATCTTACCTCTGCTATCATTATTTTGAGGACAAAAGAAAGGTAAACTTGAAAAACAGCCTATAAATGGATATGCCGAGTGAATATAGGTTACATGTACCTATTCTAGAATTTCCCTTGAGATCGTAGGTTTCGGAGAGCGCTTGATCAATTGTAGATATTATCATTGGGACCTGCCCACACCTACCTCGGTTTTTAGGGAACTCAAAAGGGAAATAAATATTGTTAAGGATATAGATTTTTTTATTTACCTACATCTTGTCTGTTCACTGCTTTCAAAAATAATGAAATAAGAAAAAAACAAGGTTGCCTGGTAGAGATCGCTTCGAAGCGATAACGACACCAATTTTTTGTACATTTTAGTTAAGTTTTTTCATTAAATAATTAGATACCTATTTATTTATTTGATGTACAATGAAATGTATTTCATTAATACATTCAATCATTCAAGTAGGTTCCATGATTAGACCCAGAAAGATTCGACCACATCGGGCGCGGCGAAGCAATGCTGATTACAGCATCATTCACTTTTACAACTGTAGCACTGAAACATTTGTCTGTTACGGGCAAAACCGTACCGCCAAGCGATTTAACTTTCGGGCTTAATACAGCCTGTATGTGTTATGGTAATTAGGTACAAATGATTAGGGTAATGGCCTATGGGCTTTTTTAAAAAGTTTTAAGTTAGTTTGCTAGCGCATCGTCAAGTTTACCGCCTTGTGAGAATGAAGTCAAGGATTACCTACCTTGTAGAAGAAAGCATTTCTTGCAGTGCATCTTTTAGGCCTTCTGTGGCTTAAGGAGGGCGTGGGCGTTCGCAAAGGCACTTTACACATACAGGAAAATTGCTTACGAGTAACCGAAGTCAAGATTCATTAGCGTTTTCCCACGTGAGAAATTTCTAAACAGCAAAGCATCAACTGCAAAGTGCAACGTGAGATGTTATAATTAATTAACTTTGTTTCAGCGAGCTGCGAGTCGGTATAAAGTGTATCGACAACTACACAGAAGTTTGCATGGAGAAAAGCGAGCAGGTGATGTTTAGACGCATATACGCCGGCATAACTGATGTTGTACAAGAACTGTGTACGAGGGGGAAATATCAAGATGAATATTTGAGGCATGCGACTTGTGTGAAGAAAGTGAGACCGGAGTACGAAGTGTGCAGTAAGAACTACGAAGGTACCCTGTCAATGATCAGCGATCACCAAAAGAAAGACCAGTATCATACAGACAATACCAATGCAGCAGCCAGTCAAGAAGATTATCTGAGGACGGTCTGTTGGTGAGTAAAATCTTCTATAGGTACCCTTTAATCACTAATAATGTAAAAGGTATTATGCAGTCTTCATAAAAAAGCTAATTAAAAAGTTTTGGAACCTGCGATATTAAATTGCTAAGTCGTCGATTACCTGAGATAATAATAATTTTCAACAGTATTATTAAATCACATTTAAAAAAATCGCCTTTCCTCGCTTAATTACTTAATGGGTTTTTTGTTTAAAAAAAAAAAATTAAAAATCTTTTTAGTGTTGGTAGAATTTAAAAAAAATATAAAAATTCATTTCGCTGGAAGTACCTACTCGTTAGAAGATTTTAATTTTTTAGTCAGTTAAGTGTAAACGAAATAATAGGTGACTGAAAATTCTAACTATATCGGTATCGATATCATAGGTAGATTTTATAGTATTGCTCAAATTCAACACTTTCATGATAGTAGGTAATGCAAAGGTACTAAACTATGCCTCTTTGAGCAGTGCAGTATTTGTAGATAGTTTAGTTATAGATAAGTTGCGTAATATAGCTGTACAGCTACGATGTAGAATTCCGTGGCGCCACCCGAATCAGGGTTCTGGCTGAAAATCAGCGTTGTATGCTCTTGTGCATGGCGCAAAGCATACAGCATTTTTGCTGAGTTAGGACCTTTTTTCCGGGTTGTGCCACACATGACTTTGTTCCGGCGCTTCTTCTGCTTGACGACTTTTGTCTGTATTGTTCGGTGGAGGCGCCGGGACAACCTAATCTAGGTATACCTATTGGGTGATGTGTGGCACAATTCATAAAATAAACGTTTCTTTCTTTCTTTTCTTTCTTTCTTTCTTTCTTTCTTTCTTTCTTTCAGTTAGAAATTAGATAGCCTATAAACTGATTTACGTTCAATAATTTGAATGGGATTGAAAACCCAAAGATATCCATCAAAAAATTTATAGGCAATTTATAAAAAAAATAACTGTTACAGTAATATATCAAGATACAGTGCAATTGAAATCTATTTATAGCAGCGTCTATTATAGTATGTCACCAGTTACTAGAGTAATTATTCTAGCATAACTACAATACAATACACTGCGTGGATACATATAATATTATATTATGGCACGATTAGGGCATGCATAACTTTTTTATTAGCTAACCGTTTAGGTACTTACGATGATTATTTTATATTTAACCATTGTTACTGTTACAGAATGATTTTAGGACACAATTTTCCTAGCCACAAATGTAATAATCAGGAATTAAATGATATGTCATGTCCTGATATTAGACAAGTAGTGTGATTATTTATAGGCGGTGGACTTACGTTTAATAGGTTTGAGTTCTTGACTGGATAATAATATAAAAATAATCCTTTTTACAAAACAGACTTCAAACGCCACTACAAAGTATATCAATTGTGTCTATAGAATTCCCTTGATTTCTCCAGGAACCCATCATCAGATCCTGACCTAATGACAATGAGACTACCTGGGAAGTAAACCCTTGCAAACAAAAAAAGATTTTTCCAAATCGGTCCAGGCGTCTTCGGGTAATCGGGGAACATATATAAAAAAAAGATTCCGATGAATTAAAAACCTCCTTCTTTTTTGGAAATCGTTAAATAAAAAGTATAAGCCATGTCACTCTCTCCTCAACTATACCTACTCATGAAAAAATCAGGTAGATTTAATAATAAGTATATTCTTTGCGAATCTAGTGTACCAAAGGTAAATTATAGAGCAAACAACGAAATATTCGCCTACATCATATTTCATTACAAAACACATACAGTATGTAAACACCTATGTAATAAAACTTGTTTGACAGGTGCAACTATACCACAATATGTTTACGAACTGAAAGCGTACAGACTAGTTCTAAAATATCAAGTCAACTATCGATTTTCCGCTTACAAGCTTATTATAAAAGTATAAAATGTTACTGTTTTTACTTACACCCTTCAAGATCAAATCAGGAATGACTGAAGCTGAAGTGGCAATGGGCGGGGCATATACATGTAGTATATATAATTTAGTATGTAGTATACATGTACATGTAGTTCTAAGAACTGATGGTCGTTGGGGTCCCAATGTGCTGGAGCGGCGATGTCGCAACGGAAAGCGCAGAACACTGCGCTTTCGCCTCACTTGGACCGTCAACATCAAACGACTTGGGAGCTGGATACAGGTGACGAAAGATCGATACATGTAGAAGACTGCAAGAGACCTATGTCCAGTGTCTGTCTGTTAGTAAAGAAGAAAAGGATTTTTACCTTCTACACAGATTAATTGAGTAACCAACTAAAAAGAGAAAAGCTCCATATTCATAATGAGAAGATGCTTGCGACTTCGTCCGCGTGGAGTATCGTTTTTAATTCCCGCAGGAACTCCTTAATTTTCCGGGATAAAATGTAGTCTATGTGTTAATCCTGGATATGAGCTATCTCCATTCCAAACATTCAAATCGGTTCATTCGCTGTGGCGTGAAAAAGAAACAGAAAATCATCACAAACTTTCTCATTTACAATATTAGTAGGATTCACTACCTACAGGTATATTGAAAATGCGATATAGAATAGAATTCACTATCTATGTAATTGCCTGTTATATTACGAGTATGTACTTTGTACACGTGCGATATCCTGCCGTGCAGTTTACGATAGTTACCTACGATGTCTCGTGAAGATTGATATATGAAAATCATTAATAAGCGGAAAATTAGTCTCAATAATTGTCATCGATCCATCCATCATTGATATTGCAAGGGTCAAGTGAGGTCGATCGTGTAGATCGAAGATGAACCCATTAATCTCTGAAGGCAATTACAGCTGTATACTTTTATAATTTTACCTTAGCTAGCGTGTACTTTATGCTGTAGATGCTGCCCACGATTGCATTTAACTATTTAGTTTTAAAAAATCCTTTAAGAACTCCTTTCTTTTCTGGAATTAAGCCAGTACTTACTCTGGGTCCATCTAGTAGGCACGTAGTAGGTAAATTTTATGTCGATGGTTTTATATTATTTAGATATAAGAGAGGAAACGAACATTTATAAAGTCTTAGATATAAGGTGTGTGATATCAATAAGGTGGACCGAAGACAGTATTACTGACTGACTGAGTTATAATAACGCGTCTGAGGCATACATCAGACGCGTTGCAGCGATTCGTTGAATACAAGCATTGCTAGATCCTTAGATAAAATGATATCTCAATAATAATTAATCATAGGCTAGACCATAGCGTGTTGAAGTCCCTTCGAAATAACTAGGTTACAATTGAACACAGATGGATTTATTACGACGTAACTTATAGTGCGTCTTTCTTTTGTAAATATAAACTATTATTTAATTTTTAATAGGTCCACTTAGCTATTATTAGAATAAATTCAACAGAGCGTCCGTTGAATGATTTTATTTGTTCGATAGTTACATAATAATCAGATCTCATAATGTTGACGCAGTTTCAACGTACCTAGTTGGAACAAATTAATTAAATGAGAAGCCATTTTCTAGTCAAGTAGAACGATTCATTGAACATTTTGTTCAAGTGGGTTACCCAATTTATGATTCCTATTCTTTCGAGGGCTTCTCTGGTACTCCTCAAGAATTCCTTTTCATGACAGATTAATTTTCAAGATTTTAATTGATCAGATATTCGTGGTTCGCCTGGTTTTTAAATACATAAATAAGCATCAAATAAGTACATAATATGTAAATGGGGTCGCATCAGCTTGCTGTCGGCGATGTAGTCATTACTTGGTACCTAAAATAACTATTCATAATCGACATTTCCTAAATCCCTACAGTTTAGGAGGGCCCGTGGCAGTACCCCTGCAGCATCAGGATTGAAGAGTTGGAACCCAAATCTCTTATGAGAGCATCTCGCACAGTTTTTGTATCAATTAAAAAAGATTCACGCAAATCGGTTTAGAAATCACGGAGATATCGATATACATAAGTAGAAAAACACAATTCCTTCTCCTCCTTTTTCAAAAAGTCGATTAAAAAAGTAGCCTAAGTTACTCTCGTTAAAAAAATAAAGTATAGTAATCAGTTACCTACTCCTATCAACAACATTGAATGGATACGTGGTTCAAAAGAATAAATAAATCTAGCCACACAAGCAGATACAGGTCTAAGTAATTCATTAATATCGTGTTAAAATACGTAATTATATAATAACTACGATTGAAATTTTCATTTAGGTACGAATAACACGCGCTGGCCTTGCTTTTATTTTATTATGTTAATCAAAGCCATTTTCAATTACCCACGAAGGCTTTCATGTATTTTTTTATTTAAATTTTTTATTATTTTGTTTCCGCATGATATGAACCGTTCTATGGAATATTAAATTTTATTAAAATCTAAGATAAATATGTTCCTATACGTAGATGTGAGAAATTATTGATTTCTGTTGGTAATGAGTTAAAAAAGGGATCTTGTTTCTGTCATGTGATAGCATATTTAACATCATACATTTTTTAAGATTTAGCCTCTAATGAAAACTGAAACCAGGCATTTCAGTAGGTACATGATTCTGAGTCACTCAGCGTTTGAATTTTTCATCGGTCTTTTCGTGATATATTGACAATTTATTTTTCATTTTTTTTTTAAATTATGAATAGCGAGCAAACGAGCAGGCGGGTAAGTGATTACCGCCACCCATGAACATTTGTAGTACCAGAAGCACCATCAATACAATGCAGTGCCGACTTTTCAGGAATTTGTTGATCCACACCTTGTATAATCTCATGTTGTAATTAAGTGGACACCGTCGAAAGGAGTTCCACAATTTGGTAGTGCATGGAAATAAGATCTGACATCCATGGGAACCTATCATTTCCGAGATGAGTGGCAGTTGTAATTTCATTAAGTATAGGCATTAAGTGTAACCTATTCACAAATTTACACCCTTAAACCATAAAATTAAACCGTTCGTTTTAAGTGTCCAATGAACATCTTACACTATTGAAACAATTATTTTCTTACACAATTAAATAAAAAGTACGTTATTAGGCTTTCGTTTGAAACAGTGTTATATATAATAATACATAATATATCGCATGCTCCGGCAGATCGGCGGCTGTAACAGCGCTCTGGCTCATCCTCTGTCGGATGAGGCTAGAGCGCTGGTGCAGCTGTATAGGGAGTGCGTGAGGCGAATTGTTTAAATTTATTTTTATTGGAGGTCAAATGGAATGACGTAGTCCTTATGGACAAAACTCCTTAAATAAAGATTTAAAAAAAAAGTGTTATATATAATAATACATAATATATCGTTGGTACCTAATAAGTAATAATATTAATAATTTCGCGCCCTTCAAGAAAAAGTTACGGTTGCGGCCCATAGTTGGCGGCAAAGCTGTTTTATATTCTGCTTGAATATCGTAAGATTAAGAGGCGTACTTAAGATTTTTTCCTCGACGCGTTAATGACTTCATTATCCGCTC
Organism: Hipparchia sbordonii; assembly: GCA_038048805.1. Classification (NCBI taxonomy): domain Eukaryota; kingdom Metazoa; phylum Arthropoda; class Insecta; order Lepidoptera; family Nymphalidae; genus Hipparchia; species Hipparchia sbordonii. The sequence continues at coordinate 7,794,262 of CM076109.1, read as the reverse complement.
CATTTACTAAGCCGCAATGAAATCTGTTTAAAACACTTGTTAATTTTTACCCGATTGCGCAACATGAGGGTGTGTTCATCAATGTACCTATGTAATATGTATATATGTTATAATTATGTATATTTATCTGTTGCTTTGTGGTATTCCAGAGACTAAGGCTGGAATCTATAGATCGATATCTATAAATATAAACATAAAATTGCGAAAAAGATATCTTGTGGTCACGCTTCAGGAAGCAACCCTACGTGCCACAGTTGCTACTCCAGTACCTTGAATGAAGGTTTACTTTGATATATTTAGTGAAAATTGCAAGATTAAGCAAAATCGATCGGTGTAAAAATCATTAAAATCGGCTCACAAGAGAAAATTCTTGTGAACCGATTTTTAATGATTTTCACACCGAAAGCGCCACAAAATTAAAAGCCAAAAGCCTCCAAAGCTCTGAATGGTTTAAGACTTCATAATTTGTTGTAGTCGTCGTAACGTTGTTGTTTTATATTTTTTGGTTTTTATGCAGACGGGTTTTTTGTTTGTTTTATTTATATGTACTTACTTGCATAACTTGTTTTAGTAATTCGTCAGGTTTTAAATAAAACTCGTATGATGTTTTTTGCCATTGAAAATATTTAAATTGGTTTTGATTTTTGATAAATTTAAGTTCCTTCAAAGAAATCCTTTGTGCGGTTGACCCTTGAGTAAGCAAAATGCGGGATCATTTTGAAGTTTTAGATTTTCCATTACACAAATTGAAACAATGTGAAACACATTCATTAAGTCGAGGTTGTTGCACAATTACCTAATGAATTTCTTGACGACAAAGTTGTCTCATACCTATGTATGAGGTTTTAGTGGGCAGAAATCCCACATAATTAGATCTCTTCCCCAGGAGGTCGGGAATCTTATAAGGAGACTGGCTTTTGCCCGCGGCTTCGCTTCGACTTTTCTAGCCCCTATTTTGCCCCTTTAGGGGTTGAATTTTTAAAAATCGTGTATGGAGTGGGTACGCCAATAGTGCAACGGGTGGGGCTCCAACCTGCGTCCTTTCAGTTTTCAGTCCGCACCTTTAACCGTTGGGCTATTGAGGTTTGCCGAATAGACTTGTTTCGTGCTGCGGCGCTATATGCTGCAGAGTAATGCGCTCAATGCAGTCTTATCTTTAGCCCTGCCCTGAACTAAAAAAATTAGAAAACAACACCAGGTAAAACTTTATGATTTATTAAAAAAAAAAGTCATTCATTTTCCAGTTTGTCTGCTTAAAGCAGACATAAAAAAATATACCTAGGTGTGCAAACTCTCTGCGGTTAAAGCACAAAGTATTATCGTATATTTCAAATGCATTCAACCAGTATCACAGGAATTATACATCGCCGGCCATGCCGCTGCTCTATGAAAAGATAAACAAAAACAATACTATTTCCTGTGCAAAAAAAGCCCGAGTGAAACGCTGTGAAACGTGTGAACGGCGAAATAAAAGAATCTGAAATCATTTGCGCCGGAATAACGTAGAATACTAATTTCAGTTTTGCGCTAGGTATGCAAGATTCCACTAAATATTTGGACCGTAGTAGTTGAGAATCGAACGGAATTGGCACAGCGTAATTGGGGACATCTTTGCGAATTTGATCATGTAACTTATTAACTGAAAGTTGGGAAGATTAAAAATTTAAAACAGAAAATTAAACTATCTAACTAATTTGTAATCTTATGTAATTTAAAATTTATTATTTTCTATGGTTTCGTTTTTAATGTGGTGAACAATTAATAAAGTGTATTCATTTCATTAATTTTACTAGATTTTACTCGACTACGGTAAGGGCAAAAGATAGGGCTATCATTTTAGCAGTCTATGTTTGAATGTATAATATAATATGTTGTAGGTATTAATGAGCCGATTTTGATGAATGAGGTGTCAATCGATTCATTATGACGAAAGCTAAATATATCTAAATATATATAAGGCAAAGGTGACTGACTGACTGACTGACTGATCTATCAACGCACAGCTGAAACCACTGGATGGATCAGGCTGAAATTTTGCATGTAGATACCTATTATAACGTAGGTGTCCGCTAAGAAAGGATTTTTGAAAATTCAACCCCTAAATAATATAATAAAATATATAATATAAATAGGGGTTGGAATAATCGAACTTAACGTGAGCGAAGCCGCGGGGTAAAGCTAGTAAATCAATATAACGAATGTTATATCCAGTTTTCTACAGTCGAGTTATAGTATGTAAGCTTTTTTCTGTTGCTTCTGACATCCTGGCCTGATAATATATCTGTATAAAAAATGTATACTTACGTTATATGATTTTTTTTGGATGATAAAAAGATATATACTTATTATTTATTCGTAGCTTGGACTTAATTTTAATAGTTGACAGGTATATAATGACTGAGATATAGAGCGCGCTTTGACTTGGCTCGGACTGTAGACAGAGTTGTAACGAGACAAACATAATATTCTATGCCATCTTAAGTCAGTCTTGAGTCTGAGCAAAGTGAGAGTACGATCGGCTAACTCGGAACTTAATCCCAATTCCAAGTTTCCAATTAGTAATCCCTTCGTAATCGGTTTTCAGGCGGCGGCCTCTTACTGAACCGCTAAATCAATTAAATTCCTAATCCCTTGATGGGTTTCGAAGCTATCTGCCAGTGAAAGTCCCGTCAAAATCCGTCCAGCCGTTCCCAAGACTAACCGGTATAAACGGACAAAAATACATACAGAAAGACACAAAAATTTTAAAAATTGGTTTTTGTTGAAAGTACCGCATTTAGTAAAAAGCTATTATTTTGATATTACAAACAGACACTTCAATTTATTTATTTGATTTTTTATGTACGGTAGCGGACAGAAAATGTTTACCATCTTAAGATTCATAATTACATGCACACGTCTATGCCTGACATTCGATATTATGCTTTCGATATTCTTTGGCGTTATAGACCTTACTGCACGCAATGTGATATAGAATCTACTTTGAAAACTGATAAACATTTTCAGTCCGCGACCATACATATAAGGAATTACAAGACAACATATATTAGAAGTAGACATAGGTGAAGCTTATCTCTAAAAAAATAAATTTCTTCCAGCTTCCCTTTGTTATATATTTATTTGTATAGAGTATAGATTGAATAATTTCTAGAATGTTCGATGAAATAATGCTTTCCTTTCCAGTTCATTTCGCGAGTACTTGCTGTGCTCAGAGCAGACGGTGCTGAGGTCGTGCGGAGACGAGGCTGCTTTGTTCACGAGCGCATTCCTCAAGCGGATGGCTTCCAATATCATTAAGGTATGACTATTGATATGAAATATGTTCCTCTTTATTGCTATTCCCATTGAGAAAGCAGTTCAATAGGCATGGCGATGTATGTAATATAAGGAATATTTGTATCGGAACTACTTTATTGTTATTGAGTTATGTCGTGACAATAGTCTGTGTTTATTATAATTATAGAGTAATCAATTGAGTCGCCAGAATTCAATTAACTAGATCCTAGATAATACGGCAGTCCGAACACTCACCGTGTCCTATTGAACTGCACTGCAGTCCGTACACTTACAATCTATTCATCAAATCAACTATATTTGTTTGTCAAATGAATATAGGTATTCTTGGATTTTCAATTCACAAGTAGGTGCTGAAAAAGTTTTATCGCGTAATTAGCGCCCGTCCTTACCTACGTCGCGAATGCCAAAGTCAAATGAGTTTATTTGAATAAAAAATATTTCTATTCTATTCTATTCAAAGCCACACACACTATAAAGTGCACAAACTGCAGTGCAGTTCAATGGAACAAAGTGAGTGATCGATGCCAGACCCAATAGCGAAGATCAACCGCCGAGTTTATTGCTGCCTCTTCTCGGAAGGGCATTCCGAACCAGTGGTAGATTCGTCGACGATTCAAAAGCACTTGTAAAAGTTTATTTGAATATTAAAAAAAATCTATTTCTATTCTATTTCCATATCTAGTAAGTAGTAGGTATATATAAATCGATGGTCGCCAGTTCGAGAACATTATGGAAAACTTACATGTATGCAGGCTTCCTTGCGACGTTTTCCTTAATACTTGTTCTTGTTCTCGTGCAAACAACTCACGAATAATGACCACTCCTTGGCGAAGGTAAGTTGCTCTATCGACTAATTAGTTCTGAGGGAGTTTTCGTATTTCACACAGCTTTTAAAGTTTTCGTCACACAAACGCATTGCGGCAGTCAATGTCATGGTTAGTTATGTACATATTTAAATTATTATCTTAGGACACAGGATCTATAGCTATTAATTTGATTAGTTAGATAATTAATGTATGGGATTTAGGGTGTGTTAAATGGGAGTTCTGGCATAGTCGTGACAGCACTATAATTCATGATACGAGTAGTTTATACGAGTATCTAGGCAATCCCATACTAACGAAGTTTGATTCTTATTTGATTATATAAACAAAAAACTTGTGTTTGTGTCTGTAGTTTGTCAGATTACCGTAAAAAAATGTAGTAATCCTTACTAATATTATTAATGCGAAAGTGTGTTTGTTTGTTGGTTTGTCCTTTAATCTCGCGGTAACAAAGTAACGGATCGACCTGATTTTTTGCGTGGGTATAGTTGAAAACTGGGGGACTGACATAGGCTACTTTTTATCTCGGAAAATCAGTGAGATCCCGCGGGATTTTTAAAAAACTCAATCCACGCGAGCGAAGCCGCGGGCATTAACTAGTAAGTTTATACCTAAAACTTCTCGCAGAAGCATCCACTGGTGTTGCCTAATTGAAAGTCCCTACTGTAGACTTATTTTCTATTAAGTAGGTATTTTATGAATAAGTGATAAGCGTTTTATTATTTTATACTCCTAGATGAAATCCAGGATCTGATGGTAGCCCTGCTACTAATAGCTTGTTTTCTAAAAATCCAATTTATAACTAACACTTGTTCAATATTTACTTATCTGATTATTGTCACAAGTTGAATTAAATCTGTGTACTCTGCCCACAGAATACATAAGAAGACATCAAAACTCCATTCTTTTATTTAAAGTTCTTTTATGATGATCGTTTCTTTTTTTTTAATTTTACAGAACTTTTGCTTCGAATATCGGGGCAAGGAATGCAGTTTGGCAGGCAAAGCGACGACGATGGATCACAGTTCATTATTAATACCCACCATTTTAGCAACATTATATCCTTATTTATATGGTAACTTTGTTCCGACGTAAAACCCAATTAGTAGAAAGAATTTCAAAATTAGAACGTGGCTGAAAGCGTGGATTGCCAGTAATTAGTAGGTGAAGTTTGTTGCTAGTTACCGTTGATGCAACGTTTGAGATGTAAATAATTAATAAATAATTAATGTAGGTATTGTTTCAATTCCTAGATAAGGTGAAACTGAATTTTGTATTCTACTCTAGAATGAAGTAGGTCTTCAATGGCTAAGCCAAGGTAGATAGTATGTAGGTGTTTGAAATAATGTTAAAGTAAGTATAAATTGCATAATCAGATTTTAGAAAAAACTTTTTAAATACCTCCTTGAAAGTAAGTTTGATACAAATCAAAGGGTCGATTCATATTATTAAGCGAGTATTAGGTAATTCCACCTTCGATTAATATTGAATTAGATTTGGTGTCGGTCATCAAAAATTTTCGGGAGAAATAAGTTCTCAACGACGTTTGCGAACCTATTTTCAGTGAGATATCCAATATACGTCACCATGGTGCGCTTTTATAAGTTGTAAAAATATTAACCCAAAATAAAATTTAAGAAGTTTGAAGGAAAATATTATGTTTCTAACTGAAATTTTTTTAGTTAAATTTTTTATACGTACATATTATGTATTTTAAAACTTACACCTTATAATGTTTGTGATAGACTTTAACGCTGAGTTAGCGACGGAGCCTATTATGTATCTATTTCATAAATAACATCACACTAATATTATAAAAGCGAAAGTGTGTATGTGAGTGTGTATTGTGTGTGTATGCTTGATGTTTGTTACTCTTATGGTAGGTTAATGAAGTTGCCAGAAAGAGCAACTCTTCCAAAAATACTTTACATGATAATCAAATATGATTACGTAATATTCCGAAGAGTTTATTGTTAATAAGGGTCTTACGAAATACTTAATTACATTTTAAGGACTGAACTTATAATGCGATCTAAAGAAATACAGCGCCACCTATGCGAACACCAAAGTACAAACAATTTATTATTTAAGAAAAATTAAACCGGCTTCAATACACCGAAATAAAGGATAACTGAAAAGGGAAAATCAGTTAAAAACATCAATTCTTTCCTAACTAGTAGGTTCTTACGATTTGTACGATGTTTGGTCTACGTTTTATGAATTCGCTTTAAAAAAGATGTAGTATCCTGTCAAGTGTTCCAAGATTTTACCCGAAATGTTGAGTTATTTTTTTGTCTTTTTTTATACTTTGTAAGAGTAGGACATCAAATCTTTTAAAAAGTAATCTTTCTAAGTTATTTATTTGTCCTTTCCATCAGACATGAATGTCGACAAATACAAGCCTATCACATTATCACACCAATATTATAAAGGGGAAAGTTTGTGTGTGTTTGTTACTCTTTCACGCCACAAAGTATGAGTCGATCTAGAGAGATTTGAGATAGCTTACACCCAGTTTTGACATATAGGCTACATTTTATCCCGGAAAATTAAAAATTTCCTGCGGGAATCAAAAAACCTTAATCCACGCGGACGAAGTCGCGGGACATTTTCTAGTATTTCATAAAACGCGTTTGTACTAACGCAACACTGAGACGGCTGAGAACGCTTTTCGAGAGTTTGATCTGACTTGGTTCGGACTTGAAACAGAGTTAAAACTAGAAACAAATACGTATGTCGTATTAGAAATCTGTCTCTTTTTAACTCTCTTGGCTGAGCAGGTGGAGAATACAGTCCATAGTATGTAGGTGCATATCATCCTAAGGGTAAGAACATGCCAAAGATGCCTCACTGCGATACCTCGCGGTCGCCGTTTAGCTCGCTACCTCGATGTCACCTCCATGTAAAACAAATGTATGCAAACAGACGAGCACGAACATGTCGAAGATACCTCGCTGTACCGCGATGTATCGCAGTGAGGTATCCTTCGACATGTTCGCGCTTATCTGTTTGAATACATTTGTTTTACATGGAGGTGACATCGAGGTAGCGAACTAAAACGCGACCGCGAGGTATCGCAGTGAGGAATCTTTGGCATGTTTTTACCCTAAGATATTTAAATGTTTCGACGGCGATCATCTTAGTGACACTCGCGGTCAACTCCATTAATGAGATGTAATGATCGACGCGCAGTCGTGTTGAAATCAGAGCTGACCCAGAAAACCGGTTCAATCATGATTGGCCTTGGCGTATATTCCATCAGGAGGAGAACCTACCTACAATCGAGGTTCGACTTACCGAGGTTCTACTATATTTTCATGGAACTTCTTCGTGAACCGATATAGACGTCCTGTGCTGAACGTAGGTTTTTGTGGGACTCTACTCGCCACCAGTTCGCGGTATTTAGTGATTGGGATTATTGGGGTCTTCCAGCACTGCGCTTGCCAGTGATAGGTTACTGACCCCGCCTTGGGACCCCAGCATCTATCGGTTCTTTGCACTATGTGCCTCACCCATTGCAATTTCAGCGTAGCTACTCGACGAGTTATGCGTTATGTTATTACTCAGGTTACTCTAAAGATCTCTTCATTTATGATTAGTTCGAGTACAGAAACATCAAAAGATTTTCAAGACTGGAAATAATAATATGGTTCGACCTTAGGTACTTGTGTTGTTGCAAGACCAATTTGATGAAGTTCGAAGTATTCCAGTACCTTAACTGAATAATATTACTTGAAATGTTTGTAAATATTTTCTATAATAACTTCGGATAATAGTGGTTGCGGCCTTTCAAATTAGGATAATATTTAGTCTCGCCCCCATTCCCATTTCTTGGTAAAGTTTTTATAATAAGCAAACTCAATATTAGGTAGATACACCATTTACATACATGTTTATTTATCCACGGATATATAGTGAAAGAAATACAAGAAATCTTTAGTAAGGAAAGATCGTTTAAGTATTCAGTAGGTAACAAGATTTTTTAACATACTTAAATATATTATACGAAATAAGTATAATAACTTAAAATCATGCGCCAACAATTTTGAGGCCAACAAGCATATAGATAATATCTATAATGTATAAATTAATTTAGATAAGTATATAATTGATGTTGCAGAAATCGTTACTAAAAAAAACATTCTATATACAATATTACGGAAAAATCTTTGAATAATAATAACAACTTTAACAATTTGTCATACTTATCTAATATCTAAAAGTTGACTAGAACCTACTAAAGAAATCAAATATCAAGTAGTAATAGTACAGAATAATCAAAATGTTCAACAACTGCAACATCGGTTTTTAGAAAGTCCGAATCTCTTAATATTTAGATTTATCATTAAATTCATAAAAATATAAATATCAAATGTGTTATTCTTCCTTGTATTGTTCATAAAAATGATGTATATTTTATATTTTCATTAAAGTAGTATACAACTCTATACGTGAAGGAAAATCGAATATATTATTAAATACCTATCAAAAAAGGCCGCAGACGGACAGTTGAACCGTGCCGTAATAATATAAGGTCAACACACTCGAGGATTCCCGAGAGATGTGGCTTCGATCCTCGCCGGCTCTGTTACAAGTATTTAAATATTTATTTGGAAGTGACGTATAGAACGTTAGGTTCTCTTATATTTTAACTTACATGGAAATGGACTCAAGCAGCCCTTGATTAATTTTAAGGCTCCAGAATGAAAGACCGCTGCACAAAGCCCACGTTTGCCTCCTTAGTAAATTGTTATATTTGCTGTTAATTATGAATTCAATTATTTTTAATATTTAGCTCAGAACATCCTGTGATAGTCACTAGATAATTATGTTGAAAAGTTGAAAATTATTGAGATTTTGTTATTAATATTAAGCTTTTGCTTTATTAAGTTATATATGGCATCCCTACTTTTAATATGTATATAAATATGAATAAGTACCTGTATAATATCTATTAATAAATATTAAGATTGAGCGATGCCACATTGCCACAATGCGGCGTCGCAAGTGACAAGCGCTAATCGCAGTGCACCGTGGTATACCACGGAATTTTCAATTTAAGACGCGCGCAGTAGCGGCACCGCAGAAGCGACGAGCCCCAATGTGCCGTGAGACATCGCTCTGAGCAAAATCTATTTTTCCTTAGCTGTCATACAAGTTAAATAAGAGGTTTATCCCAGAAAGGCGTAAGCGACGCGCTAAGCACAGCGCGTAGGACGTACATATGTTAGGTACATTGTCAAGAAATCGTAATATATTACGTGAAAACTGAACTTAAGTAGGTACCTACGTCGTTAGCTACTTTACTTAAGCTACGTTCGTCGGTTACGCGTTTCTCAGAAATGTTTTTTTTGCGATTTATTTACCTTTTAAGACAACTAAGGAAAAATAGAAAACTGAAAACGCTAAGCGGAACCTTATTGTAATAATCATAATTAATTATACTGAGAACCTACCTATTAATATACTATTAATTTTAATTAAAGTCATAAACGTTAGTCTTGTCAGTTTATTTAAAGTATAAAGTATGTATACGTAGATTTTTTATACGTAAGATCACATCAAAATATTATATTATAATGATGTGTAAAGTATAGGTAAATTAGGTTCAAAATTATAAAAAAATCAATTTGATACACCAATAAAGAAATTATCTTCAGTCTAAATAAATGAAAATCAATTGCCACGTTATAAAAGACAACTTGAGAATGTTTCAGCCGATTTGGTTTTTTTGTTGTGTTCGTAATTTCAAAACAAAGTTTGTATGAAAGAAATTTTATATTAAAATCGCAATGAAAAATGTAAATTGCACCTGTGCGAAGGCAGGGCGGGTCGCTTGGAAGAAATAAAAAAATTTGTACCGTACTAACTCACTATTCATCAGTAAAATTACGTACTGTACTACGCGTTCACGTCAACTTGGCCGGTACCTCGCGTCGCACTTCCCTGCACCGCACCTCAAGTCAGATCCGCTTAGTACAGATAGCAACGTACTGCTCGCGGTTGTCACTCAAATTATTTCAAAGTTTTGTTAATTGTTACGTTTTGAATGTTTTTGTTAACTTTAAATTAGTTATTTGTTTTTGTTAGGTTACTATTGTTCGCGTGTCTTTTTCTACGATGAGTAAAAAAGGAAAAGTTTATTAATTTAATTAATGACTTTCTTTCAAGCGGAAAAAAATAAGAAATTAAAAATCATGCCTTTCGACATTCAAGATGTTATATGAAAAGTATTGCCAGAGAAGAAAACTTCCGTCACAGTCGTGGTTACAGTAAAAAATACAACTATTATTTTCTTGTCAACGGTACGTTATGACGTCATTTCTAACATTCGATGACGGCCAACTTGAAATGAGTGGGTAGTAAAAAGTATTGTTAAGCACCTATTGTTTAGAGTTGTACAGAGTTTCCATTATTTATGAATTATTTTATTTATTTTGTTATACTACATGCAAGCTTTTATACTATGACCAGGTTTCAAATCATTAACTACAATGATAAATGCATAGCATAAATATGTAATGTAAATATGTACTTACAGATAATAATTAATATGTAATATTAATCCTAAGAGCAAGTATTTAATATGAGAAGAGATTACTAAAAGTAATAAAGAGGAAGAATTAAAAACTGAGTTTTAATTTTTTTCCAACTTCATTCAGCTTTCATTTTTAATTCTACACTTAGATCCGCCTTACACTTTTTGTAAATTTTACTCACTTAGTTAAGTAGCTTACGTAATTAAATTAACTAAGTTATGTACGATAAATCCTTAAACGTTTACAAATCTGTTTCAATTTAAGTTAAGCGAGTATGAATCACGAAAAGTGGTAAGACTGTCCTCGTAACTGATGCTACCTACCATTACACCACTATCCGCAAACTCCACGGGAGAGTAGCATTCTCTGCATCGCCGTCCTCATTACTGAGGGTCGCTATCCTTGGCACGATATTCATGTACGATATTTTTCCAAATGGCTTTATTCTCGGCATTGTGTACAGCCGCGTGGAAGGATGTGGATGATCAGACTCAGAAATAACAGAACAGAAGCTGTTAAAATCTTTTTAAAATAATATAGTAGCACGCTGAACTTGACTAATATTCCCCTCTCGTAAAAACGTAAGTGGTTTTTTAAATCTATTTTTTGGGGGTTTTTTACCAGCTGGCACGCCAATCCCATCGATAGTAGATACTTAACCTAATTACCAATAAACTTATCCTACTTAATACAAACTTAACTACGAAGACATCCGACAGTCACTGACAGCAAGCAGCGACCATATCGCACACCCTTCCAACTTGTGGTTAAACCATCAATCTTTCAGTTATCAGTACGCTTTTTATTCATTGTTAAGGCTTATTTCTCAATACTGAAACTGTGAGTGACGTCAGTCAGGATACATTCTGGAAAGGAAAAATTTTGCATAGCGCAGACTATTTATTACATTAACTACTTTACTGAAGAAGGTATAGGTACAATGATATCATCGAACAGAGCCCTAAATTTTTTTTTTAATTTTTGCAAATGAATTGCGCATTTACTAAAGAATTCAATTATTATTACAAAACAATAAGTCCTCTAATTATAGCCTTTAACGTATCCTCATGTTTTTAAATACATATCTAGATACTAGATAGGTATTCAAGAAAATTCTAATGTAAAAGCTAAAACTTTCAGCTTTCGTACGAGACACTTTCCTCACGTATTAAAAATGCACGAGATGTAAAAATCTGTAAGAATATAAAACCTTTCACGGAGATATCCGCTGGTCGCCGGGAATGAAAACAGGAAAGTCGGTCAGTAGTTAGGCAGGCAAAGCGTAACTACCTACCTACTTGCTGCGAAATATTGAAGGTATTTCTAGACGTACCTACCTATATTGTATAACTTTATAATTATGTATTTCGCCCGCGAGTTACATTTTTAAAAATCCCGCGGGCACTCTTGGTTTTTTTGCGGGATAAAGTATAGTAGGTCAATGTTATTATGTCAAACTTCAGGACCTCATCTACAAGTATACCCATGTAAAAATCACTACAATGCGTTGCTGCATGTTTTTTTTTAGCGAGCAAACGAGCAGGCGGGTCACCTGATGTTAAGTGATTACCGCCGCCCATGAACATTTGTAGCACCTGAGGCACCACCAATGCGTTGCCGGCTTTTAAGGAATTTGTTGGGGCGCCCATTGAATAACCCCATGTTGATTAAAGAAAAACCCACAGACAAGCACACTTTCGCATTTATAATAAGGATTTATACTAAGGATAGTAAGGATTCTAATGAAGGTACGGAAGCGGTGATAGTCCAGTGGTTAGGACTTTGGCCTGCTTCTGGGGGTCCCGGGCTCCATACCAGGCACGCATCTCTGACTTTCCGAGTTAAGTATGTGCATTTTAAGCAACTAAATATCACTTTCTTTAACGGCGAAGGGAAACAGCATGCATGCCATATTTCAGCCCGATCCGTCCGGTGATTTCATCTGTGCATTAGTCAGTCCGTCACCGTTTCATTTTATATATGTACATGAAAAGATCAGTCATTGCATCAGATGGTAGGTATATTAGACCCGTCCGCGTCAGTCACAACTCACATCAGCCACTGTGTTAAACTAACAGCAAAAACTATAGTGTTAGCTACAAGATCACTCCTAAACAAACAGTTCTTCATTAAAGTTAATTCAGTTCCTCAAGGAGCTCTTCGGCCTTAGTTCTCACGTCTGCGGCGTGGTGTTCCGGCATCACAATGTTGGAGCCATTTCCTCTGGCCTTAATTACTTTCGCAAATACGCCGTCTTGTCGGCCACGTTTCACCCACGTTTTTATTTATTGCTTTGTTTGCTCGTATTTCTATAACTTTTTGGGACTGTTTATAAATATTGTCCATACCTAGCCATCTTTTCAGCAGATTTTTTTCAAGATTTTGAAGAGAAAGAAATCTTTATTAGAGAAGCTTGGTGTAGTTCCTACATTATATTTGAATATGAATCCTAAACTATGTAAGCATGCATCTTGGAGGCTTGATTTGGTATAGTTCCTTGTCGCCATTTTTGTTTTTCCTTAAGAAAATGATTCTCATGATGCAAGTAGCAAATGTTTAAAATCTACCTCTGAAAATCAAAAAGAAAACAGAATAAAAAATCAAGAGCAGACTATTAATTTTATACTTACTTCGGCTACTTTCTGAGCAGTGAAAACCAAGTGGTTATTACAGCCACTCCGAAATTATCACCCATCTGCTCGTGAAAGTCCTGTCAAAATCAGCTCAGCCCATATATGAAGTCATATTAAAGCGGAGTCTCTCTGATAGTTATATAACCGTTAAAAAAATCTTAATGGATAGGATGAAAATGTTAACTCAATGATAATATTAAAATATCCATTCACAAACTCCACAGTATACTATTCGCACAAGTAAAAGCAAACAATGCTATGTGTGCCTACTAAAGAATATAAAAAAAAATGATTGCATTTTCCATTTCCAGATACTACCGGTAAAAATGCATATCATTCTATGAAATAACAATTTGCACTGGGAATTTAACGTTTATTTAATCCAAACAATTTCAACGTTTCGTTTTGATTGCAATAACTTCCTATTATTGGATAGGAATATTGGATAATGCTCTGGAAATATACTTGTAATAGATTTGTACAATGGAAACAAGCTATACTTAATTAAAAATAATTAAAAAACATGACTGCCCAGCCAAAAATGAACTAAAAAGTTAAGTACTACAGCCCAGGTATTTTTTTATGAATCACTGGATATTGAACTATAGTGTTATATATTTTTGGATTCTACTCATCATTTTATAGATGATGATTATATACTTAATCTTATTTTCGAATATTTTTTTTAAACCAACCCCCCCCCCCTCAATTTTTTTAAAATTTTACTAGACTGTCACCCAGAATAAGCTAATGATTCTAACGATGCCTCATTCATCAAAATCGGTTCAGGCATATTATAGAAATTATGGTGGAATATAGGACAGGGTTCATGTACGTATGTACTCACATACGTACATGAACCCTGAAAATAATATACTCATTTTTTCAGACAGTCGTTTAAAAAATCCTTTATTACCCCTCCCTTCAACGTAACATGGTATAGTAAACAGTAGAAGTTACAGGTTGATTGAAGTACGGTGTATTCATGATCTGCGGGTTTCCTAATGATCCCTACACATAATATATGAAACCTGGATAGACAAAGCGGCACAGAGTGCGTACACAAATCAGGTCGACCGATCGCATTCATGTGACAGGGCCTACTAATTTCCACCCTCAATGGCCATTATGTGGTGTTAAGCCTATTACGTCGACATGAACTTGTATGCCGTTTCTGTATAGGTAGGTACATAAAGCACTTTCGAATAAGTAAAATTGCGATATAACATAAAATATTGAATTTAAGGTGAATAGTTTCTTAAAGTTTATAATTTTAAAGTAGAGATTTCAAGTTTCTAGTTTAACTCAATTCAAACCCAAGGAAAAATCCGGAAGGCGTCTTTAGGAACTCTGCAGTAAAACTGGTTCGGAACCCTTAGTGTAGTAATAGGTACCTAGATTAGGTACCTAGATACCTTGTAACTGTTTTGTTTCAACTTTCCTCTTGCCATCTTTTTTATTTTTTTCACTTTTGCATTTATATATTATTAGTAAGAGTCAAGAGGTAGGTAGAGTACTGGATAGGATATACAAGGATAGGATAGATGTATAAATACAGAACATACAACAAAATAAAACTTAAATAAATAACTTAAATAAATTAAAATCTCTGCCGTCTTTGAATGTAAGTTATGTAACCATCACGTCTCCACTTCAACTGCTCAGCAACCAATACTAGTATGCAGATACTATCATAATTATTACAATATTAATGGTATTACCATAATATACCTACCGAACTTGCGAAACGAAGTAAAAAAAGTAACATTGCTCAATTTCCATAAATAAGCCGAGGAAATTTCCTTTCCCACAAATAAAGCTCTCAACAATCGAAATGAGTGTCTTGATTTCGAAACCAGCAGTGTCTCCAATCAGCTTTGTAAACAACGACAAACGAAGACAATTTGACGATATATTCGTATGCACCCACACTCTAACCTTTTCACAGCGGCTTAAAATTATATTTTTCTTGCTTTTAATCAAAATTAATAATATTTATTTAGTGTTTATTTATTGTATTCACAAAAGTCACCTAACTAATAAAATTAGAAGTTAGATTAATTTGTTAAATATATTCTTAATCACGTATGTGTACCTATAACGCTTATTTTGTGTTCCACTGGAAAATGGTACGGGGTAAAGGTAAGGACCGCACTAAGCGGAACTACGCTGCGACGTGCGGCGCGGCTTGACGTGCTTCTATCAGTATAACGCACTTGAACTAAAGCAGAGCGACCAGTATTATGCATACTATGTATTGCGTGGAAGAGGAAAAGTTCGAGTAAGAAGAAGCCTCACAACTCCCTCTAACAATGTTCGGTCGTGCGCCGTTGTGAAAACCAGCCATCTTGTAAAGCACATACCAATGATAAATATCCCGCTATATAGAATGCAATAGTATGAGCGCAAACGCTCTAATTTTCCTAATCGGATTACAACTATTATAGTCGTCGTCCTATACGATGCGCTCGGGTGATTCGTTAAATTGAAATTGTTATCATGTAATATATTAATATCGAAGTTGAGGTGAGAAGGTGGTAAGGAGTTGTTACGGGTTCTCAGTACCAATCAGTTGAACTAGTCGTATGTTGGTGACTCTGGTCTGGTAAAAACACTCAGCTGGGGAAAAAAATAAAGATTACAGGCATGTGGGTCTGGGTGTTAGCATGAGTAACCCTGGTCACCGAATAAAATCCGGCCGAGTGCCATACCATCATACGAAATTTAACACCAGCTAAGTATTATTAACAAAACTTTACTGTATCAAGACCCCTCTTTAATTTTAAACTATTTTTTTAAGCTATTGCATAGCTTCTATCGCGGGCCATGAGCGTGGAGTCCGAATCCAGAAATTCCGTAACGAAAAAAACCTAAGGCTCGACGGGAACACGGACTTCTCTCACCGCTAGATGGCGTTGATAAAAAATGCTATTCAATAGCTTTACCGCGGCAGTCCCCGAGTGACACACGTCTTTTTTTTATTATTTTATTTGTAGCGGCAATAGATACACGGTTATGGTTCATGAGATACAGCGCGCTGACAGACGGACGGACGGACAACGGAAGCTTAGTAATAGGGTTCCGTTCGCGTTTTCACCCTTTGCGTACGGTTTCCTAGAAAAAGGTACTTATACCTACCTACTATAAGGTCTGTGTTATGGCACCTTTTCTCTAACAGAGTAGGTAGGTAATATTATTTCTGTTTTCGAAAGTCAACACAGCATGCAGTGCGTTAACCCGTATGGTTTATATTTACTTAGTTGAAAACACACAACTGGGTTGAACTGCCAAAGAGTCCCCCAGGCGTCGTAGCACAGGAAAACTTACATAACCAAGCTGATACCTACTGCTAATGTTATCTGAAATTTCACCCATTTACGTATAAATGATAATATTTAAATTTGGGATGGTCAAAGAGTTTTCTGCGAAAAAGCACCCGTAACATTAGAAATTATAATTTTTCGTAATAAAAGTAAGTAGGTTCGTTATGAAGTTTCTTTTTGCCTTGAATATTATAATCGGTTGTATCATACCTACTTGCGATGTTTTTTCCTTGTTATATCCTTCAAAGCAATTGAACTTTGTTTTTATGTAGGCGAAAAATAAGTAGATGTTTGGCGTTATTGTATTGTTATCTTTAGCAAAGTTAGGTTAACAACTGTTAAGTTTACAGGACTTAATAGATATTGTTATTGTATATTCTTAAAGAACAATCGCTGAGTATCTTGCAGGTTTTTTTGGGTTGGAACGGCATTTCGAACGAATAGTAGATTCACTTGACGATTCAAAAGCAGTTTGTAAAACTTTATTTGAGTAACAAAACTTTTCTATTATATTCTAAAAATATTGATAAGTAGGTACGAGAATGCTAAAAGTTACATTTATTTAAAGTGTTAACAAGTTTTCTATTTGATATCTAGGTATTTCGTATTCGTCTGGCATTCCAAGGAATATCTTACGATTCAAGATTTATATAGTATTTCACCTATATATATTGTAATGTATCCAATATCCAACGTGCTGCTGTTTTATTATCTGACTACTACCCGCCCGCGACTTCATCTGTGTGGATTAAATTTTTTTTAATTCCTGCGGAAACTTTTTAATTTTCCTGGGTAAAATGTAGCCTATATCATAATCCTGGGTATGAGCTTTCTCCATTCCAAATTTCAGCCAAATCGGTTCATTCGTTCTGGCGTAAGAATAACAAAATAGACACACACATAAAAACTTTCGCCTTTTTATTATTACGCCTTAGAGATACGCCTTATTGCACCTACGACCTACGTAGACAGAAAGGAGATGTTAATTTTTAACCGACGAAAAAAAGGAGGCTCTTAATTCGTCACCTATATTTTTTTATTGTACAAGTGTTATTAACATCCTATTATATCTATACATCGCGCTAGGATCAGTACCTAGCATACATTTGATAAATAATTGGCTTATATTCATAAAAAGATGAGCATTTGGGCGTATTAATCATTTTAGACATCTTTTGAGATACGCTTTATTGTACCTACTCAGAAATGTGATGTTAATTTTATTATACAAGTAGGTATTATTAACAACCTAGTCTAGCTAGGAACAATACCAAACATCCATTTCATAATCGGCTTACATATGAGTATAAAGCTGCTTAAATGTATTATCAAGACCAACTCAGACATGCAAAGTCCTGAGACGTAGAATAGAATACATTATATTATTTCTTTCATTTATGAGTGAATTTAATTAATGTGTCAACTAGGTACTTATGAAATTAGCAACTAGTAAAAAGATATAGAAGGTAGTTTCAATTATATCAACTCTCACTTAGATCCAAACGTTAGTGTAAGTTTTAACTCGTATTGATCGCATAAGAATTCGATGACATTAGCGTCAACCTTCGTGTGCGAAAGCAACTCGCACTTGGCCAGTTTTTTTAAAAGAATACTGTATTACTAGTAGTAGGCGTTACTTTGCGGAAGGCCATAATTAGCAAGAAAAGGTAGGAGTTATTTTGCTATAATCCGCCAACAGAAAAAATCTGTAAATTACAGCATTGTTCGCCAACAGAAAAAAAAGCAGAAAACATTGTAAAGTCGACATCTCCAGACGTGTCGGGGCGAAACGTGCGTCAAGAGTAGCATAAAAGTCTTGTGTGGTGGTGGCATTGTTTGCTTGGAGGTAAGCGGTGCTTAGCTTGTAACTGCATGTTTGTCCATTCAAATTTATTCTGTTGGCGGATTATAGCAAAATAACTCTAACTTTTTCTTGCTAAAAGAATATTAGCTAAGCTGAACATGACTTACCTATATTCTCCTCTCCCTTAAACATAAGCGGAAAGCTTGTGTCAGGATTGGGTACGACAAGAGTGCAGCGGGTAAGAATCGAACCTGTGACCTTTCAGTTTTCAGTCCGCAATGGAGGCTATTTTACGTATGTCATCGTCGGAATAAGTAATAAGGGTCAATGGAAAAACATGTCATAAACGTACAATAAGCCAGGATGAAAAACTAAATAATTCAAGCCAGTTTAGTCCCAACGGGTGCAGGTTTCGTTGCCGAAATATTTAATTACTCACCCTCCCAAAAGAGTTGTTGTGTCATTTAATTATGGCATGTAATTAAACGAGCTTCTATTTAATACCATTATTGGCTTCTAAATTACTAAGTCAGCTTCAACTAGTGAGCCTCTAAAAAATATAATTTTAGCATCTATATTTATAACTTAGCTTCAAACCGTGAACTCCTAAAATACTTAAATATTTGCATCAAATAATACACCAAATCTTCAACCACATTTTTAATTTTTTTTTTTGTGAGAAAAATGAAATAAAAAATGTTTCTAACTAAATAAAAAAACGTTTTTTTTTTGATAAAATGAAATTAAAAAAATGATTGTTTTTAAATTTAACTCAAGATAAATACCTACACATAACATTATAACATTTTTGAAAAAAAAAATCAATTTTTTTCCAACTTTTTTTTTAGTTTTAGGTAGGTTTACGATCCCAACAGAACCTAAGTGCCCGGCCTTCGGCCGGGCACCTGAATATTCATGTATAACCCTAACCTAACCTAACTTTAGTTTATAGAAAAAATTATACAAAAATAATTGCAATATTAACACACTAACAACAGAACAACAAAAAAAACAAATGCATGTTTTGAATGGCGCTCTCTGATTGGTGCAAATAGCCATAACCAACGAGATCGTGCAAATTGCCAGTCGCATCCGTCTCACTCGCACCAACGAAATCGTGCAAATGGCCAGTCGTATCCATCTCACTCGCACCAAATCGTGCAGTGGCAGTGGACAATAATAAAAATAGTGGCTCTTTATTTGATGCTTTCTTTAGAATATTTTGTGGCCATTGTGAAGAAGCCGAGTTAGTATATTAGAAGCTTCATCATTTTCCCGTTGCTGAGTTATTAAATTAGAAGCTAGGTTTTGATGCCAAAAAATAAATTTTGTTGGTCGACTTATTATATTCCTTTAATTATTCACTAGACGCTCGAATATCTAAAGTTTTTCCTCAAACTGAAAACATAACGGGATGGCTTTGAATAAATAATCTATAGGTTTGTAAAATAACGTAGTATTAAGTAATTATTCGTATCTTTATGGTTGGTATATTTTTTGTATCTCTCACACATGAAATAGTTGATGGCGTTTGAATGGCATTTCAATGCTCTGCTGGATTTGAATTTGAAGGCATCGGGTAAAAATAACAGGTCAGAACTTAAGCACAAACTATTGAAAATGAAAATCTACTAACATTTTATTATCGTTTATTTCTCCACGAAACAATAAAAATAAAATATTATGTTAGTAAAGTAAGGTAATCTTAATTTCAAAATAAGTTGGACGTGTGTGGACATTGGACAAGCCTTGAACAATGGAAATTTCTACGGATAACTAGGTATGTATAATATTTCCCAAATTACTACTGGCAAAATGGTGGTAAAAAGTTCCTTCTTTTCTTTTAAGATTTGATTTGGATATCCACCCTATTTATTTTAAATAATTTTAATTATTATATACCTCCTACGTCTATGTATTTTTTCTTCTCTATTTATACTTACGTAATTCCAACTCCAAAAAACTTCATCTGCACAAGAGTTAAGGCGATAAACTTTATTATTCCACTTTAGCAGTTCATTATTGTTTTGAAGTTTTCTTTTACTTGTTCCGTGAAGGTTTTTACTAAGCATCTGAACTTTAAAGTGAGTTCGATCAAGCAGTAATTGCTTTCACGTTGAATTCTTTGAAACGACGTTGGTTGTTTTCTTTTCAAATGTAATGTGTTTAGAAACTACGTAATTGTTTATTTCGAATTAGTCATCAGAAATGAGGAGTTCTTTAGGAAAACCAAAGTTACCAACATAGCTCATTGTATCGCAAAGCTGAAGTCCACTTGAGTTGAAGAACTGATGGCCGTTTAGGTTCTGAGGGCTGAAATGGCGATTTCGGATTGCAAAGTACAGGGTGATCCCCCAGGGTGTATTACGTGGACTGACGTCATTAGATGCTTTGCTGGAAGCCCCAATCGCAGGAGGCACTACACGTCAAGCGCGCGAGGCGGATGGTAAGCAAGTTGTTCACTCGCCATCTGCGTATATGGACACTGGACAGCCTGTGACCGAAGTAATCCTGTGATGCTACAAAATTAAAAAGTGAGTGGTTTAAGGGAATCTTTTCAAGAAATCTCAACCGCACGAAGTTCGGGGATATGGTCGGGTGGCGAGTTGATAAGTGAGCGGATAAAAGTGCTATGAACCGGGTGTCGAGAAGCAATACAAACATTTTCAAACAGAGCGGCACATGTGACGACGTTCACTCCGGCAAAACAAAGCTGGGCATGATTTAGACTAACTGCTGTCTGACGTGTGAAATCTAGTGATGAGATAAATGTATTGAGTAATTTGGAAAGTACTTATCGTAAGTAAGCAGACTATAGTCTTTACTATTCTCTTTCTGATGTATAGCGTTATCTCTCTCGATGGAGTGGTAGAGTTTTCGGGAGCATTCCTAGGTATCGAACGAAAACTATCCAATGCTACTCAGGTATCGATCCTTTTTTCGAATCCTTAAGCATCATGCAAACTTGACGGCAAACTAGATCGTATGGGGCCTCCCTAACTATTTTGTCATTTGTAGTTCTGTTTACAAATTAATATATTAAGTCAGGCGATGTTAGCTACATGAAAAGTCTATACCGCGAATCGACAGCCCTAGAGAAAATGATAACGCAGCATTCTGCTCGCGAACACCCCGATGGCACACCTGCGCTGATGTCTGCTCAGGTTTCCGAAGGCTTCCCATGTGATGTTACTCACATCACTTCGGGCGGGGTCACAGTCTTTAGGTTGAAATTTAGTTTAAGAATATTATATGTCTTAGGTAAAGTTTTTGTATATAATAGTGTTAATTATAGAAAATAAATAAAATAAGTTTCCACATTTTGTTTGCAACTCGCATAAAAACATTGCTTACTCTAGAAAAGCACCGCTTATAGAAAAAAAAGAAATCAACGAGATTTTTTGCACAGGCACAGGCACCGGACGGAGAGTATCGTAGATTGTTTTTCGTTCGAGAAAAATAAAAGGTGCCTTCGGGATTTTTAAGAACTTTACTTCACGCGGATTAAGTCACGGATAAATAATACTTGAAATAAATTTTAATATAATAATTACCTGTTGTATAACCTGGCTTCGAAATACGCATGCCACCCATAAAGAAATTCTGAAATAGGAAGGCAAATACAACGAACTCAATGTACATTCAATTAGTGAATCTTCATTTTAAAAAATTTTACTAAAAGTACTCAGTAATCATACTTTAAATATTTTTACCAAAAGTGCCCAGTAATCATACTAACTTTAAATTTTTCGTCAATTCTTATTCATCCTCACAATGGAATGTCGAAAATGATTTCATTCGTAAAAGCTTCGCGGGCTCGTTCTTACCTTTTCATGCCCAATTTTTTTTCATTTCAACTGAAATTGTGACCATTGTCAGGTGATTTGGGGAAAGGACTAAAATAGATTAGGTAGAAAACGTCTTCGCGGTAGAAAAACTGGACTTACAGCTCAAACGAAGTTATTATATTCTCTTGGTACAGCTCTATATTGATATTATGGAGCTGTACAGAATAAGTCACATGCCTGATGTGGAGTAAAAAAGTCATATTATATGGACGTATACATAAAAACCACAGGTAAGTAAGAGTTCACAAAAATTTAGAGTGTGTGTAATTTAGAATATACAATTTTTTTTAAAAGCTTATACTACGAGCTTTATTTTTTTAACCATAGCGGCTTCTAAGTTTTAATTAAGTACTAAAATATCATCGCTGCTAGCGATCAAAGTAGCTTTTAATTCATTGTAGCAACAAAAAAATAGTTTGTTGAATGTATCTAGAGTTACGCGCGCTGTAACTTAAAATCCACAGAGAGAAGAGAGTAATTAAACATTTCACCGACAAATCCTGCGCCCGTCGAGATTATGCTTGAATAATTTAGTGTTTCATCACATCACAGCTCACTTGTGTACCTAATTTCGTGTTTTGTGACATTACTCTCCCGGGAAGTTGATTCGGAATCTAATTGAATTACTCCAAGTGATTTAGCGTTCCAGTGAGACGCCGGGTAGAAGTAAATTAAGGGTTGGGATCTCTACAGTTGTCTATGCTTTTAAAAGTAACTTCAAATACTGCTATGTGACATAATATCCTTTCCACTTTAGAATCCATCCGTCCTTTTTTAAATGCAAATGTGTGTTTGTTTCACATTTAATCACACTGTAAGTTATCGATGTGTTTTTGCGTTAGTATAGTTGAAAACCTGGGGAGTGATATAGGCTTCTTTTTATCTCGGAAAAAGCAAGGGTTCCCTCAGGATTTTTAATTTTTATATACTAAGTACGATGTTCTTCTGTACGTACGGGTATAAAACAAAACCATGACAGCA
The DNA here is from genome assembly GCA_038048805.1 of Hipparchia sbordonii. Lineage (NCBI taxonomy): Eukaryota > Metazoa > Arthropoda > Insecta > Lepidoptera > Nymphalidae > Hipparchia > Hipparchia sbordonii. Next base: position 7,771,013 of record CM076109.1, on the reverse strand, counting down.
TACAGTCTAGAGCCGGTGGTTCAAGATATTTGAAGAGAAAAAAATATGCCTTGAGATTTTTTGGATCCAATTCTAAAGAGGTGCAAAGAATACTTTTAAAGGCCTAAAAAGTGGGTAGGTCTTCCACTTCAGGTGAAGGAATCACCACGTTAAATAGCAACAAAAATATTTCCAACATAGTATAATTGTTATTCAACGTTCCCGAGGCCTCAGAGAAAGGGTAAAAAATGTGTTTACACGGTTCGTATGTTGTACGAGTATGTACATTGTACAATGTACCTAGTTTCTCTATAATATAAAAATATTACTTAGTCATGAGTCTGTTTAGAGGTAACATTTTTTACTTCCGCATCATAGACATCCTATTTTGCTTAACTTAAAGAGTCTGCCAATAGCTCGAGTTAATACAAATGTAGTTGTGATTTAATTGAGAAACTAAATCTGTCAGATTGCATTTGTCGAAGCATAAAGATAGCATTCCTTACTATCGGAAGAGTAAGATTGCTATCTTTATGGTCGGAAGATACAGAAATAAAACATTTAGGGCCTATTACCATCACCGATTATTTTAACCGACCTTTTAATTATATGTACGTTTTAACAGAAATTCAATAGAAAAACTGTCAGACCATCTCACTCACTGTCATTTCACTAAGCAATAATAGTTAAATGTTTCTCACCGATAGTGAAATAGGCCCAAAGTGATATAAACAATCACATTATATCTGTCAGAAAAGTCTGGTAAACCGATTAAATTGAGGTTTATGCTTTTTAAATTGATTCAGTGAATGCGTCGCAGTGCAAAACCGAAAGAATTTTCCAGTGCACTGCGAATGAAGGGTTGAATTGTAAGTGGCAGATTTTGTTTTTTGGTTTGCCGGACTATCCACACCAACCGATACTGCACCATAGTTAGCTTCCTGTACTCAACCAGGTTCTAAAAAAAAAAAAGTAAATGTACGTTATGACAGACAACTCGAGCTGCAGGCGAGTACCATTGTTAAGATTTTGTAATAATCACGGTCAACTTCTAAGTTTTAGTATTTTATGAACAAGGACAAAAGTTTTAAACTGTAACCCGATTACGGAAAACTGCATGTAACATCCGTCATAATATTGATTTTGTTCGTATAAAATGGCACCCGGACCAGAATATCAAATCGTATGACAGCCCATTCATTAAAATCGGCTCAGTACTAGTCTATTCGCTACGGTGGAACGTTCGTAAATAATCACATACATACATACACGCATAGTTACATACATACATATTGATATACTGCTAAGATCATAATCCTTCCTTTTTGCTTTGCCGAGTCGGTTAAAAACCGCCGTATCCTACCTGTAGGTATGTTGTGCCGAATGTAACATTTAACAAAACCTTTTATTCATCTTAACTATAGATAAGCAGATATCACACTCCTTTGAGAACATTATGGAGAACTCTCAGGCATACAGAATTAGTCTAGTCTAGTACAGTATCACTCGGCTATCATTGTCTGCTAATATTGTAATGGTAATTTTATCTATCCATTGTTAAATCGAGTCGTATTTAATATTAATTTTATACACATTACATATATCTTAATATTTCTGTCTACATACGAAGTCTTGAACAGGAGATGATTGGTTAAATTTTATTGGTAAACTAGCTTTTACCCGCAGCTTCGCTCACGTTAAGTTCAATTTTTTAAACCCCTATTTTAACCCCCTTGGGGTTGAAATTTTCAAAAATTCTTACTTAGCGGATGCCTACGTCCTAATAGCTATCTGTGTGCCAAATTTCAGCTCGATCGGTCCAATGGTTAGAGCTGTGCGTTGATATATCAGTCAGTCACCTTTGCCTTTTTAACCGACTTCAAAAAAAAGAGGAGGTTCTCAATTCGACGCGTATGTTTTTTTTTTTTTATTTTTATTTTTATTTTTATTATTATTTTTTGGCGATGTTACTCCATAAGTCCGTCAAATCTGAACCGATTTTAATATTTTTTTTTTTATTTGAAAGAACGTATTGTCAGGTTGGTCCCATTTAAATTTCGTGAAGATCTGATGAATATCTTCGGAGATGGAGGACGAAACTCCTCAATGAATAAGAGCAAATCGCTCGTGATCAGAGTGTGTGTCGGATTTTAACCATGAATTCTTCATAGCATACATACATAATGCTTTTCTATTCGGCATTTCAATATAATTTTTTTTAACCGAATTTTTGACGATGTTTCTCTATAACTGTGTCAAATCTGAACCGATTTCAATAATTTTTTTTTTTATTTAAAAGGGCATATCGTCAGGTTGGTTCCATTTAAGTTTGGTGAAGATCTGATGAATATCTTCGGAGATATAGGATGGAACTCCTCATTGAATAAGAGCAAATCGCTCGTGATCAGAGTGTGTGTACGATTTTAACCATGCAAACTTCATAGCATACATACATATGCTAAATTTCTATTTGGAATAATATATTTCAATACTTTTTTTTAAGGAGCAAAACAAATGGTCTAGTGAATTGGTCCCATGAAGCTACACTAAAAAGCTTAAAATAATAATATAAAAAAATATTTTGAAAAAACCGACTTCAAACGCCACTTAAAAGTATAAAATAATTTTAGTTTGTACACGTATGTTGAAGTCGGGCCAGCGTTGCGCAATGGTATCATCGTTTCTATATTTTAAGCCCGTCCGACTTCAATATAAGTAACTAAAATTATTAAATCGTAAATACTATTAGGCCGGTATACTTGTTGAATTAGCCCGTGAGACGGACGGGCCTAAATAGAAACGATGAAACCGATGCGCGACGCTGGCCCGACTTCAACATACGTGTACAAACTAAAATTATTTTATACTTTTAAGTGGCGTTTGAAGTCGGTTTTTTCAAAATATTTTTTTATATTATTATATATATTTAGACTAGCTTTTGCCCCCGCGACTTCGTCCGCGTGGAATTAGATTTTGGGGTGGAATTTTCAAAAACTGTGACACACGTACTTTTTTATTTTTAACTGAAAGCTCAAATACCAACTTTGATGGAAACAGCTTGAAAAATGACGGAGTTTCATATAAACTTCCATCCCCTATTTAAACCCCTTAGGGGTGGAATTTCCAATGATCCTTTCTTAGTGTGCGCCTACGTCATAAAAGGAACCAACTGTAAAAATTTCAAGTTTCTAACTTCAGTAGTTTAGGCTGTGCGTTGATATCTCAGTCAGTCAGTCAGTCAGTCAGGACTTTGAATTTTATATATATAGATTCACTGATGCCGACTACTTCGTCCACGTGGATTTAGCTTTTTAAAATCCCGTGATATCAATTTGATTTTATATTTAGCGCAAAAGGTAGCCATCTGGCATATCCAGCGATTGTCTGCAACAGACAGACACTCGTATTTCATTTATTTCTATTCTTGTATAGTTTAAAATGAAAGTTTTAAATTATGAATATTGAAACCCCAATAACGTAGGTACACTTCCAACTAGTGATGCGACTCTCACCCGTAACTTGAGGCCCTCGTGACGAAAAAATTGATTGATTTAGAAAAAAGAATATTCGAATTTGAACTAGTAGGGTGGCTACTCTCGTCACTCGGTCACGACCTACGACCGCACCGAACGCGTTTGTCCGTGGCGAAAGAATCGACCGCAACGAAAAAATCAAATTTCAGAATCCTTTATATTATTAAATTGATTAAATCCTACGAAGACTCGCTCTCCAGTCCACGCCGAATTGAATTAATCACCGAAAAATTTGATAGGTATTCAATTTGAGTTATCAGACTCAACTCTGATGATGCAGATGATTCGAACGATGCGTCCGCAAATTTTCTTTCTTTTATGCGGTCGACTTTTTCGGCTCGGTCAATTGCTTCGGAGTGAGCTCTTCAGAAACTTCGGTGCGGATCAATATAATTCATCATCATCACTAGCGGTGTTACACCCCCTTATAAGCCCGAGTCTGCTCCAAAGCTTCCTCCATCCATCTCCGTCATTCGCGCTCATCTTGCAATTCACACCAAGACGCTTTGCATCTTTGCCATCCAAGTCATTTAACCAACGTATCTTGGCCGACCTATTTTTCTGCAGCCATCTGGGTGTGATGCAATATTTTTTTGGGGATAATCGTAAATTCGCTGCACATGTCCAGCCCATTGCAATCTTGCGATTTAAATGTGCTGGACAACGTTATGTACCTACATTAAAGATATCATACAGCTGTAGGTTGTATCGAATGCGCCACAAATCATTAACTTGAACCGCACCATAATTATTATATCGATCGCAGAACCCTTCTTTCAAAATTTAATGATCAATATTATTCGCAATAATTAAAATGAATGTGATGTCTCGAAATTTTTACATCATAGGTCATTGAGGTAATCTTAAAACGCTTCCGCGGTTCGCAACTTGTGACGCTGAATAGTTATATCATCGTAAGATTCCTCCCCTTGTGGGTAACTCGTTAGATGAAACGAAGTAATTCCTCGTTCAAACATAACCTAGTAAACGAGTTACCCATACCTACTTCCAACAAAGTGTCAACTGAAGCCAGTTACGGCACTCAAACTATTGCTGCTCCGCTATTGGGTCGGCATAACAATGAATGTTATTGATTTGCAACCGTTCCATTGCACTGGGCTAGCACTGCCCTGTGAAGATATGGCTTTTTTCGTTTTTCCAGCTGCAACGACCCTGTTACCGATAACCGAAGTGAAATCTGTGATTTATTTACCAACAGCTAGAGTTTCCTCTTAAATATAATAAGTACCTAGTAGTTCTACGATAAGACAAAAAATATCAATAATACAGTTCAAAAAGAAAAGTCATGTGTGTGTGTGTGTGTGTGTGTTTGTGTGTGTGTGTGTGTGTGTGGGTGTATTCTCGTACAGTCCGACCAAACAAAATAGCGCAAAAAGATAAAGGAAAGAAGATAATAGGTCTGTAGTATCTATACCTAATTATAGTTGCAATCCTACTATTATTATAAATGCGAAAGTTTATAAGGATGGAGATGGATGGATGGATGTTTGTTAGCTACTTATCGGCCTTTGAATGCTTCCTAAAAATCGCTTATCCGCGTCGACTAATGCGCTTCTAAGCTTGATAGTCAGATGGGATGGAGGTAGCTCATACCCAGGATTAACTCATAGGCTGCTTTTTATCCCTGAAAATAAAAGAGTTCCCGTGGGAATTAAATAAAAACTTTAATCCACGCATGGGTATAGTTGAGGATTTGGTGAGTGCGTTTAGTTTTAAAATCCAGCGGGAAAAGTCGTGTTTATTATCTACTAAATAACAAAATGACGAACTCTTTATCAGCTTTTTATTTTGGTCAGGCTACATCTGATTATATTCCTTTAGGTGCAGATTTTAATTGATGATTGTTAATAGTATCTATGTTTGAAACATATTATCTTTATATATGAAAGTAAAACTCAATAATACTGTTCATACATACGTAGTACACGAGAGCACCCTAATGTTAAAGCCAATCAGTGAAGGAAAAGCTCCTTAACTTCATGTTGACGCAGCGAATTAGCTCCTAACTCGGTAAAGTTAAGTCGTTTCCTTCTTTCTGGCCGCGCCCTCACGTCTTCGACTTCCGGAGACCTCCGAAATTGTGAGTGGTCTTGTTTTTCTCAAATAAATCTTCTTTTTGCTCTTGAAAGAAACATGTACCTACCTAATGGTTGAACATTTAAATTATACCAAAATTATGCCGCAACAAACTTTTTTTTTTAAAGAGAACATTAGCCAAGCTGAAGTTGACTAATATCGTCCTATCCCCTCCAAATAAGCGGAAAGCTTGTGCTAGGAGCGGGTACGACAATAGTGCAACGGGTGGGATTCGAACCTGCGACCTTTCAGTTTTCAGTCCGTACCTTTAACCGTTGGGCTTTTTGCCCGCGATTTCGTCTACGCGGAGTTAGGTTTTTAAAAATCCTGCGGAAACTCTCTGTTTTTCTGGGTTAAAAGGTAGTTATCCCTCTTACGTACAAAATATCAGTCCCAAGAACGGTTCGTTGTTCAGGGCCCCAAGTCTGCTATTTTACATGTCAATGTCATTGAACCACAATACAATTACAATTCAATTATCATTTCGTAGTCTACTAAATTCACAATGGTCGTTCGATTTCTTATAATTGGATTGTAATTCAATGATACCTCGGTATTGCCATTAGCTTAAAAAGCGTTTGCCGAAATGATTTAAAAAAAAAATTACATATTAAAAAGGTTTATTTAAGCTAGATTCAAAGCTAGATGTGTCAGTGGTAAACCATCGGAAAACAATTGTGAAGCCATTGAATTAGTAGACTACCAAAATTGCTAAAAGTAGCAATTGAGATGTCATTGAAAGACAATTGAACTAGAAGTCGGTTAACAATTGCAATAGCAGACTTGGGCCCCTGGTCGATACCGACAAAATGCCTAAAACATAACAATTAAAATTTAAGGTGCGCTTAAATTTCAGTATTCCTGGCTTACGACATTATTTCCAGCCTTGTTTTGTTGACAGTTTGCTACGCCGCATGCCGCGCTCTACGAGCTACGCGACGGTGATGTAAAATTAAATAGGCTTTAGTGTAAGGCTTGTCTGAAATCAAGCCTCGTTTTAGGGCATATATCCTAAGGATTTTTGAATACAGAGCAGCATTTCATCGTGTAAATAATAAGTCAGGAACTCTAATTCAGAACAAATTCCACAAAAAAAGTGGCCCTACTTCAAATCAAAACGTCGTATGATTAAAAATACGAATCATTTAAGTATGCGAAAATTTGATGTATGCTTGCTTTTTCGACTGATGACGTGACGCGCTAGACACCAACTTTAGTTGGGTAGTTTTTTTAACGCAGCTACATTTCCTGACTTATTATTTATTCGTAGATATACCCTGTCACTAAGTTAACAAAAACACAAGTGGATATACCTACTTATTTATGAATGTATGAACATTGAATAAACATGGAAATGGATGTCAGAAAACAATTTTCAATAAGCTCTTATATTGAAATAGAATAAACACAATAATATGAGTGCTTCATAAGAATACAAAATAATACGTTAGAAGAAAATTACAAGGGCTCTTATTTCCTGTAGATAAGTACAAAGCGACATGAATTTCCCCTACAAGCCTCCTGTTCAATCTGATTATGTACAGTTTTCTACCACTGACTTTTTCTAAGCTTTGTTGATGAGAAAACAATATATATCGACTGAGGAAGTCAGTAATATACTATGGAGAAACGAAGTAGGTAAGGCACGATAAAACTATTAAAAATAAATAGTTTTTTTATGCCTTTACCTGGAAATATTTTAAATAATCTATTTCATTTCCATTTCAGGGTCGAAAATGGATTGCAGGGTTTGAATTTTCAATACTGATTTTGAACCGCCAAGTTCTTTTTGAAATTAAAAATACTTCACTGTACTTGCACAGTTTGTACGGCTCTATCTTAGTGCCGATTTTATCAACGTCGAGTACGTTTCATCAACGTTTAATCGAGTAATAAATTGGGCGTTCTGACAGTTTTTGTATTGAAAATCTGGCAAAGTTCCCGCTCAGTTTCAGACTTAGTTTGCGTTGGTGAAATCGGCCCTTAGTTTTATAAGTTAGTATTTTTATTTTAGCTGTATCTCAATTTTCAAGTTTCTTTTATAATTACTTAGTTCATACTTATAGATGTGTTCGACTGTACAGAATAAATGTGTTCGTTGCGTATAGTCGTAATGAGATAATTAATTGGATAAACTGTTTTGGTGGGTTGCCAATACACACTGAACTCATGTTAATTAATTATTTTATATTAGTTTGTATGGTGCAATAACAATAATGGCATTGAAGTTTATAATTTGTTTCTTACTAGCTTTTACCTGCGGCTCCGCTCACGCAATCTATTACAAGTAGGTAATCCGAATTGGTGATACCAAATTACGAATTTTTGTGTTTTCAGCTTTTTCAGAAGATTAAATTGATAAATCGTCTTTCACCTCCATGAGTTAACATAGCTCGAGTTAAAACTGTAATTTATCCAACCAAAGTTGAATTTATATTATTTTTCCACTCTTATGTGTGGTGTGTGTTCTTGGGTAGTTATGCCAACTTAATTCAAATAAAAGAACACGAAAGACACCCGTGAAAAGGATACTATTTTGGTAAATGCCGTAAATATAACAAAACAAGGGAAAAACTGTGCCAAAGTAACAATTTACTACATACAAGTAGGTCTCCGAGGACATTAATAAGAAGTATTTATCGCTCTCAACTGCTATAAAACCTTACAAACACGCATTAGGAGAGACATACATGGGCCGTAGCGGCTCACATTTTAGGCTCTACGAGTCTACGAGTTGCGTATGAATTTATCAAGTTATCTTTTGCCCGCAGCCCTGGTAGCATGGGCGGGAGAAATTTTATCCCCGGGAAAAGGATAAAACGTTTATCCCCTCGCTTAGCTTTATCCACAAGAAATCCAACTCGTAAAACTCACACTCAAAAAATTAAAAACTCAAACTCATACACAATTTACAATATTTACAATATGATATTTTACTCTCGATATACTTAAAGAAATGAAATAGCTAGTATAGCACTTGCTAGGTATTTCTTTCCTTTGTAATTTTATTTAAGTAGATAATAGTGGGCGGGGTACATAGTTCGAAGAGCTGATGGTCGATGGGGTCCCAAGGTGCTGGAGTGGCGACCTCGCACCGAGAAGCCCAGTGTTGGCAGACCCCCCACTAGGTGGACCGACGACATCTACCTAACGAGTTGCAGGGAGCCGCTGGATTCAAGTGGCGCAAGACCGAGGCCTGTGGAGGTCCATGCAGCAGACTTAATTATGTCCAGCAGTGGACGTCTATTAGTTGAAAAAGAAGAAGAAGATAACTCACATTTTTTTATGAATTTAACTACAGGTAATTCTACTAACATTATAAATGCGAAAGTTTGTGAGGATGGGTACTTTTTCACGCCACAGCGAGTGAACCGATTTGGCTGAAATTTAGAATGGATATAGCTCACACCCAGGATTAATACCTAGACTGGAATTTTTTATCCCCGAAAATTAAAGAGTTCCCGCGGGAATTAAAAACCTTAATCGACGCGGCCATCATTTAGTTTCATTTAAATGTATAGATATCTTACATTTTTATGAATAACTACCTACTACCTACCTACGGGTTAAAAAGAATTAAGTACTCTTAGCCAATATACTTACTAAAGAAAGCTTAAGAAACAACATAAACTATAGTTTCCCGAAAGAACTAACAATAGCCACAAATTCTACCTTAACTTTATGAAACTTTATAAACTTCTCTCTGCAAAATAGCCTCTGAGGAATCATAACAAAGCGCTTTATATAGTTCAAAATATAATAGAATATTGTACAAGAGATTTCACCAATTTAATAATTCCAACGGTGAAAGCATAGTGGTTATGACATCAGGCTTTTTTTCCGGAATCCGGGTTTCGAATCTCAAGCACTGATCCCCTCTCAAAATATGACCCTAGGACTAAGATGCGTGCCACGAGAAAATTTTGTCTACACGTTTACACGTAATCTCTATGTGAATCTCTATTGAGATTCACGAGTAAAGTGTAGACTTTTCTCACCAAATGGCGGACCGCGGTCCGGATCCGGACTGCCGATTTATTTCGTGCGGTCTTTGTGGGTTAAGTTAACACTATTTACACCATAGCAAGTGCGAATTAGCAATCGTCACATACCATACTGCCTCTACCACTACCTCTGATTTCTAAAAACATTATGGAAAACTCAATTGAGATCACGATACATTCCTTCAACGTTAAAGTAAGTGATATTATAAAGCACATAATTCCGAAAAGCCGGATGCTGCCTGAGACCGAATCCCGGGATTTATGTCTCTATTTAATTTATTTTCCGAATAGTCGTAACCATTATTGTCTTCATTAAATGGTCTCAGTATTGCCATTATTAATTAATTATAGCGGGCTGAGGTACTTGTATAATAATACGGTATTTGTATAGAAATAATTAATAATACACTACAAGCGTAGGCACTTGCGAACGTGAATAAATACCTACGCTTAAAGCATATTTAACGAAGAGAGTGCTTTTAAACGAATTAAAAAATTTAACTGAGATTGAATAATAATTGAATCGCACTTTATTATTTACTTTTATGATCAAATAGTCTTGAAATATAATGTGAATTCAGCGAAATTTTGTTTGAAATACTTACCTACTGAAACCGATTGATTGTTGGTTTTTGGTTTGTTGGATTGTCTTTTTAATCACTCAGCAACGAAGGCAACGGATCGACGTGATTTTTTGCATGGTTATATTCAGCGATCACAGAAGAAAAATAAGTTGAGTAACTGAAGAGTGACATAGTCTACTTTTTATACCGAAACAAAATTGATGATCATAATTTATCTGCGAATGTAGCTATTTTGATTGGGATTTTCATACGAAAACGCATGAAAAAAGAAGTTTAGGTTTAGGTAGTAATGTTCAGCAGTAACGATACAAACTTTCCATCAGATGAGAATATAAAAAGTACCTAGGAAAAAATCACAGACAAGTATAGAATTTTTTGTATTTAAATCTATTGTTGATACAAGTGTAAATTGAAAATTTAATCCCCGACATGTGAAATTAAAAAAACATGTAATTCGCCGTCTTGTGGTGGCGGCCATCTTGGATTTTTAATTTACCATAATGTAGGATAGTAGGTATTCTACTAGTCAAGCCCTTGAATTTGATATGAATACTCCATCATCTGTGCATCCCCTGATGAGAGGTACCTACTTTATGAATCTCCATTTTTTAAAAGAATATTAGCCAAGCTGAAGTTGACTAATATGCTCCTATCCCCTTCAAACAAACAGAAAGCTTGTGCTGGGAGTGGGTACGACAATAGTGCAACGGGTGGGGTTTGAACCTGCGACCTTTCAGTTTTCAGTGCGCACCTTTAACCGTTGTGCTATTTTATTTACATTACTTATCGAAGTTTATAACTAGTGGTTCGCCCCGAACTGAGACCTCGCGATATCCCATAATTCCCAAAAGTTTTAATTATATATTGTAATAATTAACTTTTAACATGAGACGCAATAAAAAAATAATAGTTGACATAAAACTGTTTTACTGACACAGCGCCATCTATTAGCATTATTGTGAAGCTATTAGCATTTAAAATTAAATAATTTCGTTTCTTTATAACATTTATCTAATTTTAGTATTTGTTGTTCAAGTACAGGATATAACTGAATTTTCAATCAAGTTTCACGTTCTAATATTCAGTAATTCAGAAGTTATAGGGCTCTGACAGACATTTGGATGTACACACTTCTCTGTCCAGTACAGCCAAGCGCCCTAGTTGACTAAGAGAACTCGCTTCGCTCGTTCAATAACTCTACATATTTGCATTTTAACGGAATTGTCTCTGTAACGGCAATCTGAAATATGCAAAATAACTTTTAAAACGTAGCCAGCATCAACAAGCGGCGGGAAGGGTGCTTCAAACGCTTTGATGGGTACGCGCGTTGTTTTTTTAAGAGCCTGAATTTTTTAAAAAACGATCGTTCTCTATTTTACATATTAAAACAAAGCACCTAGGTAAAAGTAAAACAGGGCGGAAAATTTAAGCGTGCTCCGGCATTTTGTGACTTTGTCCACGTAGATTTAAGCCGCTGCCGCCAAGCGATGTAGCGTTCCGGCACGATGGCGTGTAGAAACCGATTAGGGTTGAATTTACCCTGCTATACCCCTTCCAAGTTAACCCGCTACCATTTTAGACTGCTTCGCCACTTACTATCAGGTGAGATCGCAGTCAAGAGCTATCTTGTCATCGAATTAAAAAAAAAGTTTTTCGATAGAAGACAGATTACAAGTCTTTATTACAACAAGTAGAACGAAACAAGTATATATACAAATATAAACATATAAACACATTTTACTGAATCCTACTAATATTATAAATGTTTTTGGATGTATGGAATTTTAAATGGATGGATGGATGGATTTTTGTTACTCAATCACACGGCAACTACTGAAGCGATTTGGTTCAAGGCATAGATGATACACTATACCTGCTAGTTCAAGGGCACACTGGAACAACGTAGGCTACTTCGTATCCCGGAAAATAAGAAAGTTTCCGTGGGAATTAAAAACCTTAACTCACGCGAACGAAGTCGTGAGCATCAACTAGTATTATAAATTTATAAATAAATGAGCTCTTGCCCGCGACTTCGCGTGGAGTGAGGTATTCATAAATGGACGGTGCTAAATAACATGGCGGGAAACTTATGTTATTCCTTGAGGAAAGGTGGCCTATGGTACTTTCCAATTCCTCCAGCGTGTTGTATGTAAATTCCAAATTAATAAAAAGAACATAACAATAATTTTATTGAAAATCTTTATTAAAAAGATTGTTAGGTCTTTCCTAACTTTTATACACCCGAATTTAAATACTTAGATGTTTGGAAGCAGTCTTCTGTGATCGCTGTTTGGGAGCAATAAAGTTTGAAATTCGAACGTTAATTTATTTTTAATTTTTTTGTCATTTTGTCTAGTAGGTGATGCAATTACAGCAGAAAAGCTTGTACACACTTTTCGTGCCTACCTAAGGGTACCATAATGGCTTGTTATTCTAGGACGTGTTTTCTTGGGATATCCTTTAGGTGGGTAAAAGTTCTTCGGGACCATATGTAAATTAGGAATGGTAGCCTTTTTGTTTTTACATGACGTGTGTTTTTATTTTGTTGTGGGGTATCTCGTAGGTAAAAGCTAAGTTATCCGAAAGCAAACCCTTTACTTTAATATTATGTAAATCAAATATCAACGCGTGAAAGAAAGCATTATTCCGGAATATTCAGGTATGACAGTGCAAATCCATATATTTAATTATCACCAGCGACCCGCCTCGGCTGCGCACGAGCGCAATTTACTAATTAAGAAATTGAGATTTTTATAAAAATACCGACTCGGACTTTTCCCGATAAGTTTCCCTTTAGAAAATCCTTCATTTGTTTGAAAGGTTCGTCCAGATCTGATGGTAGAATCATGAAGAAATCGAGAGAACTCTTCATTTTATAGGCACACTTAATATACTTTGTATCGGCGTTTGAAGTCGTTTTTTTAAAATAATTTTTATGTTTAGTATATATTTATTATTTATATAGACTAAAGTCCGTAAAAGGATTAAGATTTTTTGGAAACCCCTTGGGGCTAAGGTACGGATATATCTTACCTTTAAAAACACACAGATAATTCGAAAGTTCATTTATCGGGAATTTATTGTTTTGCTGGAGCAAACATACTGCCGTGCTAAGCTTCGAAACTGGGCTATAAATATGGTCACGCTCGAACTTTGGTCCCTGTTCAATTAGTCTTCTATATTAGACTCGTAACGTTATCACTATATACATTTACTGGACTCTAGTAAGTACGATTGTTTGAATAAGTCTCTCGTATAGGTCTCTTGTATTGATCTTTCTATATCAGTACTTCCAGCTCTATCTACTTTTACAATAAATTTTTTTTACAATAATGTGGTTGGTCTATCCACCCTATTATTGTACTTATTTCTAATGATGCTTCGAGCATTTTCTAGTGATATTTCGAGCAAAGGTAAGCTCAAAACTTAGGCTGAAATCTATGGACCGCACTCTCACTCAGCTCAGACTCAAGATAGACTTAAAATGACACAGACTTATGTCAGACCATATTTGTGTCTCGTTTTAATCTTGTTTTGAGTCTGAGCTGAGTCAGAGCACGCTCTATAGATCTCAGCATTAGTGAAGAAGATACTTATGAGGCCCATGATTAACAATCCTAATGAACCAAGTCATCACCGTCAACACGTAGTGTTCAAAGACTTTGGTCTAACGAATTAATATGAATGTAAGAATCATACTTTGGTAATTAATGAATCAATCAATATACTTTTATTGTACTTAGGTACACCACATAAAATGAAAAACGACACAAAATAAAGGCAGTCTTATCGCTATAGTTCTTTCAACACACGAGGGTGGATGGCTCTTAGTTGTGTGTGTGTCGTATCTGTATAAATGTGAGCGAGAGCTTGCTTGCGCCTGACTGCTCTCACCTAGGCTCCGGACAGGTACGCACACTTGCACAATGTGCATGTACACAACGTAACCACAAGTAAAGTTCACGCGCCCTCGTGAAATGCAAGAATTAAACCTCGCGATCTCCTCCATGATGCAACCAATGCATGGTGCAAAAGGGCATAGCTACAGATACGAGGTACATTGGTGACGGATGACGAAGTTACGATAGCCATTGGTTTTAATTAACCGGCACTAAAGCGCGATCGACGGTGTGAGTGCAAGTGCAGCACTCAAGCACGAACCCTGCATCATTAAAAGAATTAAATGTTTTTATCGCATGCACTCCAGTGTCGCGAAATTGAGCACGAGCGTAATAATTGATCGGATTATACCTTTCATCTGTACGCGACGTGATCTCCGTACATGATTGTTGGATGCGACAGAATTTGTTCAGTTACTGGTACAATAAAACGTTTTAACTTTTTGTACAGATTTACTCATTCGAAAGTACGAGCCGTGATGTGAATGTCAATATGGTAACGAGCGCGCAAATATATTGAGTAGTTTTATTTATACAACCCAGATACGACAGTTTTTACGAAGCGATTAAGTTTGTTATTTTGCCTTCAATTTGCTGATCCGTCCGCCTTTTGTAATGTGGCAGATATTTGCAATATTTTAAAGGAATTGTGCCCGAAATGATATAAACGATAAAAGCAACAAAAATAAATCTTTTTAGTCTTACTAACTAAGCTTCTAAACTAAAATAAATCGGCGACAAACTTTTTTAATTTTTAATGGCCAATTTTTTTGGAGGCATAATATTTAAAATGCATACTATGCCTCAAAAAAAATTGCCACTTCAGGCATATGTTGAAAAATATATTATGAGAACCTCCCCTTTTTTTGATAGTTTTCAATAACTTAAGGGCAACGTCTTTCCCGACGAAATCATGGGAAAAGCAAGTAGGTAATATTGAAAAAAAAATAATAATAGTTCGTGATTCAGATTTGAAAGCAATATCTAAATTTTCTATAGCGGTAATTGAATTGCAGGTTTTTGAATAGTTTATAAAGTTTATAATACTGTGCATAATGCATGCATTATGGCCGCCTGTTGTTCGCGAAACATAAACTGCAAAACCTAATTTATTGCAATCACGGTTTTGTCGATGCCAAAAATGTTTTTGTTCGGTGCACCGATTGGTTTGTTAACATTGTATAATGTAACTACATAGTAATGCATTTAGTAGGAACTGAACTTATTTTGAACCATCTTTGTACGTCCCTTTTTTAAGATAGAAAGAGGCGTTATTGCGAATGCGAGAGGCAGGCACATTACGGATGCACAAAGAACAACAAAATTATTTTGCTATATCCACCAAGCTTGAAAAAAAGTGTACCTAAGTCAATATAACTATACAACGTCAAGTACGCGCTACGCTATACACCGACTGCCCTATCGTCAGTAAAACATAGGGAGTAGATAGTAAGCAAGGAACAAAAATTAATAATAGCAAAGTAATAACAAACTCCGACTTTCTTGCTGGTTCTTCTCGGTTGAAGCGGCATACTGAACCAGTGGTAGATTCACTTAATAATTCAACAGAAAGTTCAAAAGCAATGTGTAAAAGTTAATCAAAATAAGAAACTAGTTTTATCATTCTATTCTAAAAAATAAAGAGAACCTTGCCTAGATAAATTTTTCTATATTAGGTATTTTTGGTATTGTTACATGGTGGAGATGGTAAAAAAAAGCACAAACACAATCTCCTACGGCTAATGATTAATTAAGACGGACTATCTCAACTGAGTTGCTGAAAACAAGCGGCCAGAGACCATATTCTGTGGCGATCTAATCATTCAATTACTAATGGACATTCGGCCAACATCCAACGGAAGATCTGTTGGATGTAGGCCGAATGTCCATTAATTCAGGCGACTACGACGACCAATAAATCCTATAGTTTGAGTTTTAATTGGTTTAAAACAATTTGGTCACAAATAGGGATTTGGTAGTGGGTGCTGCGAATGCGTGTCATTTCACATCTCGTGCAGTCATATCCGCAAACTAGTTTGCGGTTCACCGCTGACAACAAACAACGCACCCCCTAACTTTGAAATTTCGATAAATATGATTATCATATTTCAACTCTGAAAATGGGAAGGTAATATTAATAACTAGACTTTACCTGCGATCTCATTCGCATGAAATTTTCAAAACTCCCGGGAATTTTCTGTTTTTCCGGAATAAAAGCGTATGTAACTCTCTAGATCCCCAACTAGCTGCATGGTTGAAGGACCAATCAATAAATCGACGAACAAGTGTTTGTTCGTTGAATTTTGCATTTTTAATAATTAATAATAATAAATTAAGTCGAAATCAAACTGGATCTCTTGTTTCAGTATTTATTAGCATGTACAGTATTCATTACCACGTATTGAAATTCAATATTTAGAAACCTGGAATTAAATAATTTAGCGGAGAGGTTTTAAATTAAAAATATTTAATTTTCGTATTAAAATTACTTATTCATTTCTATTAAAAGAGAAACTTTATAACGATCTCATTCATCAAAGTCTCATCCGACTTTTAAATATACGAGAATGAGGACATTTAGGTTATTAATATTATCTCGGAAATTATATTTTGCTAGGTTAAGTTAAAAAAAAACAGCAGAAAATAACTGCCAGTACGGAAGATGGAAAAATTCTTAGTCGCGTCCGGTCGCGTTGCATATTTTTGTATTTTTCACTACAGAGAATACATATAGGTACTTAACCCATGCTGAACGTAACTTGAAGCTTATGATAGTAGGTTTAACAGTAGTGCCACGGGTGGGGTTCGTTATAAATATGTGTCTAGGTACTTAAATATACAACCACAGACTTTTATGAGTCATACTAATCGACAACTAAATGTAAGATGTCTGTGGTGACAGTGACAAATAATTTTAATAAAAATGATGATCATCATTTTTATTCAATCACTAGCTGTGCCCGCGACTTCGTTCGTGTGGAATAGTGACTTTTCGGGCAGCATGTTTTGAATTACATATACCGTCGACGCTCAGGCGCGAGGCGTGTAGTACGTACTCTGTACGTTAAAAATGTTCGCCGTGATTCTTTAAATTGACGTAACTTTTTTATTTATGAACCGATTGACATGAAATAAACACTAAATGTTAAGTGAAGCTTACTACAATATATTAGTGAAAACCGTATCTAAATCGAATAAGCCGTTTATGATATTAGCGTGCACAAACACACAGACAAACAGACAAAAAAAAATTAATTACAATTTCGGGTTCGGCATCGATATAATAACAACCCCTGCTACTTTTTTTTATATATTTCCATTGTACAGACACCACTTTTCTACAATTTTATTATATGTATAGATTTTGCAAAATGTCAGCTCAATCGGATACTGGGAAGTTGGTCTATATCAGCTTGCAAGATTTGACCTAAACATACATACACACATACATTGCAAGTTAAATAAGAGCTTGTAATAATCTTA
Organism: Hipparchia sbordonii; assembly: GCA_038048805.1. Lineage (NCBI taxonomy): Eukaryota > Metazoa > Arthropoda > Insecta > Lepidoptera > Nymphalidae > Hipparchia > Hipparchia sbordonii. The sequence goes on along the minus strand of CM076109.1, from coordinate 7,753,434 downwards.
GATAATAAATAATAATCAAAGATAATAATATAACATTATCGTTGCAGAATGTCATACTCTCTATATTAGGATCCTTTACACTTTGGCAGAGGTCCAATTGGATCTATGCCTTTGTTTGACATGCAAACAAACAGAATGTAAAGATTACTATAAATATTCATTAAGCTTTATAGAAAAATTGAGAAAAACTATGATGTATAAAATGGTTTTGTATACATCACAATATTGTTTTTCATTTTGTAGTAAAAAAAGAAAATGTAATTAGGTACATTCGTCAAATTTTTGAGGTTCCATGTTGCTATGATTATTAATTAATTGAAAAAAGTAAATGATACAAGAAAAAGACATGGATTTATGGTACAAAAATATTTACTTACTTAGGTACTACTTACTTACTTTATTGTTATTATTACGGAGAAAACAGAAGAATACGTTTGTACAATATGGAAAATCACAAGAATAAATAAAAAAGCAAGCTTTTTTGATTAAAAACAATATTAGCCATGCTGAACCTGATTAATATTCCCCTCTCTCCTCCAAATAAACGTAAAGCTTGTGTAGGTACGACAATAGTGCAACGGGTGCAACCGTATTCTTTCAGTTTTCAGTCCAGCCGGTGACCTTCAGGCTATTGAGGCTTTATATTGTAACAGTATTTAGGTATTGAAGCTATCTTCTTGGCACTAAAACTTTTTGCCGTGCGATAGGATGGCTCGTTAATAATGTTCGCCGACAGACTTATCCGCCCGCAGCTCATTAGTCCGAGTTTGCACAATACTTTTTAGATACCTTTAAAATATCGCGCCGAGCTGAGGGTACAATTAAAATTTCATTTCGAAAATTCTGTTTATCTATCTATGGATTTAGATGAAAATCAATTGCTGTTCGTTCGTGTGGCTACAACTCAAAAATGGTATGATCGATCTGAATTTTTTTTTTGTTGCTTTAATACAGGGGTGGTTTTAAAACAAAACTAAATAACTAGTGGTTCGCCCCGAACTGAGACCTCGCGATATCCCATAATTCCCAAAAGTTTTAATAATATATGGTAATAATTAACTTTTAACATTAGACGCAATAAAAAAAATAATAGTTGACATAAAACTGTTTTACTGACACAGCGCCATCTATTAGCATTATAGTGAAGCTATTAGCTTCACAATAATGCTAATAGATGGCGCATTAAAATTAAATAATTTCGTTTCTTTATAACATTTATCGAATTTTAGTATTTGTTGTTCAAGTACAGGATATAACTGAATTTTCAACCAAGTTTTACGTTCTAATATTCAGTAATTAAGAAGTTATAGGGCTCTGACAGACGTTTAGACGGACACACTTCTCTGTCTAGTAGGCAAGCGCCCTAGTTGACTCAGAGAACTCGCTTCGCTCGTTCAATTAATAGGTCAAATATTGCGAGTTGGATTTGCATACGACCAAAAACGCCGAAAAAAACATGTTTTTAGTAGTAGTAATTTTTTTTATTTTTTGTTATAGCGGCAACAGAAATACACATTCTCTGAAAATTTCATCTCTCTACCTATTACGGATCATGAGATACAGCTCGCTGACAGACAGACGGACGTGCGGACGGACGGATAGCGGAGGCTCAGTAATAGGGTCCCGTCCACTTCTGGTCCGGAACCCTAAAAAGTAAGGAAAACCCCATAGATCAGCTGAAAACCAACTTACCTTACTTATCTTAACTACCGAATAAAGAAATAAATTAACAAAACAAATAATTATTAATTATTATATTATAAAAGCAAACCTGCTATCCTCAATTATAACTTGAATAGACTCTCTTGACACTTAATCTTATCTAAAGCGATTCATCACGTGAAGCTTTTCATTTCATTTCCACTTGCTTCGCGAGCAAAGAAGGTACCTAACCTAGTTGGATATAAAGCCACGATCCCACTGCCGACGGTCTAAAATTCCGCTGGTCGATTGCGGAAAAGCTTTGTCAATTTATTGCTGCAATATCAAATGCGGTGATTGGCTGAAGTTTGGCTTTATTGCTGTAACAATTTATTTGAGTGAGAGAGGATCGGCAATCAGAGGTGCTCACGACCTTCACAATGTAGCAGTCATTTTGGTCAATTTCATGGCTGAGATTTTTTGAAAAAAAAAAAAAAATTCACCAAACTAGAAAAAAACTGTATTTCAGGTACAACGCTCGCACTATAAATACACTACTGCTCTTCCCGTAGCAGTCCAAATACAGAACCAACGCAACACCACACTACTTATCCAAAATAGCTTAGCTCTACATACGTTTAACTTCGACACCGGACCACTTTCAAGAGAAGTTGACTCCACAATGCACGGTTAAGTTTAAAAATAAAGCAGTGGTGAACTTGAAACAATATTTACTTGCCCGTTTAATATACAAACTGAATTTTGCTTAGTGTTCATATTTCAAGTTGATTTCGTAAGCTTAGTTGTAGCATGTGTGTAAATTTTTTTTTCCATTGACAATAATTTATCATGTTCATTTTACAAAAAATAAAAAATGAGACGTTAGGGACTGGTTGTTCCTATTACGTTCTCTATATCGATTGACAAAAATACTCTTTACCTCTGGCAGTGGAATAGACGGCTTAAACGTTGAAATATTTCACCAAGTAAGGTGCCTACTCAGGCCATTTTGGTGCCTGAATAAATATCTACGAGTGGGTACTCCACTCTCCAGAACCCGCGCCGTCTATTTTGTCATTTAATTTCATGTAGAAAAGTGTTGGAACAAAGCAAACAAATGAACGTTATACTAAGAGTTGGCGACAAGTGTATCTAACTTTTTTAATACCAGATTAATTGAATGTTTTTGGCTTTAAGAGAATTTATTAGGAAATTTTAAAGTAATGGTTCTTCATAGTTACTAAAATGTAAATTGTATTTTTTAATACTCACCGTAGATTTTCTAGATTTTCAGGGTTACATGTTGAATCTCTTGTTTTTCACAAAACGGAACGATATTTATTTATCCTAAAAATACCTTTTGGGAAGGTCATGGTAAATATTAAGCATGCATTGAATTTTTGAAAAAAAAAAAAAAGAATCCCGCTTATAAAGAAGATTGGAGTTTCCTTATTTTTCTTATAAATGATAAGTAAGTAATTAATGCTTATCTACATTATTCTCAGGACATTTTCCCGACAACTGTTGTGTTGGAAATCTGTCAAATTCATCCCTCAATTAATGTTTACTGACGTTTTATCTTATCTTATTAAACCATTTCTATTATCAGCAAACTCTTACAACAAATAGTTGACTAGCTCCTAGCCAATAGGCACAATACGCTTGTTATCTGATAATAAGATAACATTGGTACTGTTATTGCTTCAAGTTTAAATTGTTTGCAATAAAACAGAAGTTCTGTCTGCGATCATATTATGAGTACGTGCTGGTAACTTTGCCGCTAAGATGTTTTATGAGAAAACATTGCGTTCGATAGAGGATCGACTATTGGATTAGAGCTTTGGACCTGAATTGCTTTTACTTATTGCCCTATAATAGTCTCCTAACGACCAAATTTCGGGTAAGATCAACTAAAAATATCTCTGAAATATCTATCTTAATATCGTAATTTATCTGGATGCAGTGCCAATGTCAAACTAGTTTTCGACTAGTTGCTCCGTGTGTAATAAGCTATGGGATTGCGTCTGCGTTATATTGTGGTCGCGCCGTGTAAGAATGGGCTTGCCCTAGAAGAATCCTTATAAAATGCCTTAATTTAGTTTGTAATCTAAAAGAGATGCAAAAAACTTTTGTACGCTCAATGTTATACAAAAATAAACCGCTCGTGCAAACCCGCAATTTAACGCCAGTGAAAATAAAATGTGAACGCAACGGTTCGTTAATGAGATGATTACTGCGGATAGGTAGGTATACTATGGTCAGCTAATTTTAAGCGGCTAACCGAAACAGGTTGTATTTTACTTACCTATTGATTTAACTGTTCTCTATATCTATGCTTCAATATGTGACTTATTTTTAAATGGTACCTCGCACGAAAATCCATGTATACCTTAGGTGGATTAAAAAGGCGTCAAATACATACTTTTTAAGACTTATTGACATGTTCTTAAACTTATTTCGGCGAAAATATAAAATCTAAAAGCATTGATGGAACCTTGGGGCTTAAGTCTCGTCAGTAATCATTGCTTATAAAACAACATACTAAAGGACCTTATGCACTACGCAGCACGATCACGACAGTCTATGTCGTGGTCGCCTTAGTATAAAAAGTTGATATGATCAAGCAGATGCGTATAACAAAGTTTATAAAGTTAGGTCGCAACAACTAGTAACAACACCAAGAACCACGGTAAAATCACCTTTTCCTGGTTCACCCCTTTAAGAGATGTTGAAGCACAGAGATAGCTCGTATCTGGAAATGTTGCGGACATCAGCTATTATTTCGGTTCATATATAACTATATTTTAATTACTTTTGTTTGAAACGTGCTTGAGAGTAACCCCTCTTAAGGGCGCATTCATATTAAACTAATAATTCGTATTCAAAGCCTCTCAAGTCAACTGCAGCCATAAGGTGCAAGTTAAATACAAAATTTTGATGTGCGCAACGGCTCTAGGATTTAGCTTTGGGATTTACAAGAGAAACAGGGTGAAGACAAACAAACTGCGCTCTGAATTAAACAAATATTTGCACGCTTAAGAACATCCCCTGTGGATGTGGTTCGGTTTTACATACTCAGTACCAAATACTCGGTAGTTATCTAATGTATCCTTTGACCTGTTATAATTTCATTAAGGTACAAGTGTTTTGTCATAGTCCCTCAGTGCCTGAAGCTAGCTTTCAATTTCCGCGCAATAAGTGTTGATAGTGATTACTTAAAGTTCCAAAAACGGCACACATAGCTTAAACCACGCCTATATGATAGTGGACCTATATTTTCGAAATATGAATGAACTAGCGGACCCGACAGACGTTGTCCTGTCTTAACTATGAATATTGAAACTCCCCTTTTTACCCCCTTGGGGAGAGAATTTTCAAAAAATGTAAAATACGTAATTCTTTATTTTTGATCAAGAGCCAAAATATCAAGTTTCATAAACATAACTTGAAAAATAACTTGAAGAACGAAGGACTATCATACAAACATTCAACCCCTATTTAATCCCTTAGGGGGTAGAATTTTTAAAAACTGTGAAACACCTACTTTTTTGTTTTCAATTTAAAGCCTAAGTACCGAATTTTATGGGTATAGCTTGAAAAATAACGGAGTTTCATACAAACTTTAACCCCCCTTTTTACCCCCTTGGGGGGAGAATTTTCGAAATATGTAAAATACGTAATTCTTTATTTTTGATCAAGAGCCAAAATATCAAGTTTCATAAACATAACTTGAAAAATAACTTGAAGAACGAAGGACTATCATACAAACATTCAACCCCTATTTAACCCCTTAGGGGGTAGAATTTTTTAAAAGTGTGAAACACTTACTTTTTTGTTTTCAATTTAAAGCCTAAATACCGAATTTTATGGGTATAGCTTGAAAAATGACGGAGTTTCATACAAACTTTAACCCCCCTTTTTACCCCCTTGGGGGGAGAATTTAAAAAAAATGTAAAATACGTAATTCTTTATTTTTAATCAAGAGCCAAAATATCAAGTTTCATAAACGTAACTTGAAAAATAACTTGAAGAACGAAGGACTATTATACAAACATTCAACCCCTATTTAACCCCTTAGGGGGTAGAATTTTTAAAAACTGTGAAACACGTACTTTTTTGTTTTCAATTTAAAGCCTAAATACCGAATTTCATGAGTATAACTCGAAAAATGACGGAGTTTCATACAAACTTTAACCCCCCTTTTTACCCCCTTGGAGGGCGAATTTCGAAAAATCCTTTCTTAGTGCTCGCCTACGTCATAAAAGGAACCTACTGTCAAAATTTCAAGTTTCTAACTTCAGTGGTTTAGGCTGTGCGTTGATCGTCAGTCAGTCAGTCAGGACAAGCCTTTTTATATAATTATAGATTAACGCTAAAGGGGCGCTAGCAGGGGATTTTATTTAAATTCCATCCCTAAAGGGGTGAATTAAGAAAAAACCTAATTCCACGGGGGCGTTTTCACCATTATCAGCTAATTTGGAAGGAAAACAAAATGTGAATCGTTTGAAACGCATTAGCTTTGTGGGTTTGTATTTTTATACGTTATTTAACTTATACAATAATTATTACCACTGTGAAAACTTCAACACTTCTGCTCGCGAAAACTGTGGGATTTTCGTGGTGTTATTGCCAAACTTTGTGGAGTCTACAATTTATGTACTAACTTGCGAGTGAAAATTATACTTTTCTGCATAAATGCAGTTTTCTGTTTTACGGCTATAACCGCTGCCTTCCTTTTGCTTTTTTTTTTTTTTTGCTTTTATAAACTATTGCGTTTATTTAATATTTTCATTGCAATTAATATTTATGTGTGGGCTTAGCTGTAGGAGCAAAAGCGTCTTGTAGTGCAGTCTCCTACTAGAGGTAGGCAATATTATTATTAGCACTGTCTGCACTTTTGACTTTGCTGTAGCAGATCGGAATAGGGATCGGCTACTTTTCTTTTTCTTTCTTTTTCGGGTACACACCATTTTCAAGCCAAGCAAGTTTTTAAGCCAATATGTTCTTCTCCAACCAGATACTCTTTAGCCAGCTATTTTCCTTTGAATTATGAGCTGCAAGAAGTGGTATTTGGTTTTCCTTATGATAAGACTCCAGCTTCCGTACTTCCATACAGAAAAAAGTTAGTAAAATTATTTAATCTATATTGCATCCATATACATGGAACACAGGGATAGTCTTTTTTCTTTCATGCATAAAACAGACCTTTTTAAAATAAAATGTCTGCACTTTCATACACCCTGTTGAATTTGAAGAAAATATCAAATATTCAGCTGACTCTATGCATCTGATTTAAATGCAAAGCTTTGAAAACTAACCATGTTAATAAAGGTCGATGTCATTACCTAGGTTTTAATGCAAATTTCTTTTTAAATTATAGTACCTACGTGTTATTGTTAAAATGATTCAAGATCAAATTGACGCTTTGTCAACTTTTTAAATTAGTGATGTCAAAGTTAAGTAAAAATAAAACTAAAACGTTGAACTCAGTAAAAAATATTCAATCCCATCACAGACGTATTAGGAAAACAATAAGGAAAGTTGGTACAATTTACAAAGGGTTTTTTTTTTTTTATTCGATGACAAGATAGCCCTTGACTGCGATCTCACCTGATGGTAAGTGACGATGCAGTCTAAGATGGTAGCGGGCTAACTTGGAAGGAGTATAGCAGTGTAAATTCAACCTATACCCCTAATCGGTTTCTACACGCCATCGTGCCGGAACGCTAAATGTCAGAGTAGACTGAAATTAGCTTATTAATTAAAAAAGTTCAGTGAAAAGTTCTATCTTTTAGAACAAGAACTCGTACTGAGCGACGATGAGCGAATCGCGTATTTATCAGAATCCACGTTAATTAAGGACCGCGGACGCCGCCGACTCGGCTAGTTTCGCTCAAACAAGTCTGGAGTTACTGAATCGCACAGATTTTCAGTGGTTACAAACCTCAAGTTATATAATATCACTTTGAACTTTGGCTTGACATTGAGATTTAGTTTTTCTCGTGAGGACTAGAAAAAAAATGTTTTCTTAATTTTCTAAGTTTATTAAGTACCTAATCAATTTTATTTTTTACTTGAAGATTTTTGTGTAGATATTTTTGTGTAACTGGGAAGGGAGTACCTTCCCAGTAACCCTGCTACCAGCTTAGATTGCCTATTCTAAAAAAGTCTATTTTATCATCGAATAAAAAATGAAATGAAATGAAATGAATACACTTTATTGTACACCACATAAATACAGAAACATATATACAGAAACATAAATTTAACTTAAAATAAATGATAGCACAAATGGCGGCCTTATCGCTAAGGAGCGATCTCAATATCTCAATAAAAAAGTAGAATTCCAGAATATCAATAAAGTTAAACCACTTAGACGAAGTCGCAGGTATCAGTTAGTGAAAAAAAAGTTTTAACGCTTATAAAAATATCTGTTATGGTATAACGGTACGACTAGCTATTGTTATGATAAAGAAAACACTGGGGTACCGCAAATAGAATAGACAATACCCTTTTGCTATGGGCCATTACATCAGCGGAATGGTGATGGCGCCATAAAATGAAATGCCTATTTACTATCACAATAGTAGCCGCTCCTCGTTAGCTTGCTAACTCGATAATCGCCAAGAGATAAGCTTCAAATGCACTTAATGAGCTTGTAGAGGCGCGCTAACTGGATATAAATTTAAGTGGATTTTTAGCTTACTGAACGTATTAACAAGGGATGGAAACATGGTATTAAAAAAAAAGACGTGTGGCACTCGGGGACTGCCGCGGTAAAGCTATTGCATAGCATTTTTATCAACGCCATCTAGCTGTGAGAGGAGTCCCGTGTCAGGTTATTTTCGTTACGCAATTTCTGGATTCGGTCTCCACGCTCAAGGCCCGCGATAGAAGCTATACAATAGCTTAAAAAAATTAGCTTTGGCTATGGCTGATTAAATTAATACCAACCAGTTGTCAAGAGATATACCTAACGTTCGGGCACGATAACATTTAGAAACCAATTAGGGGTATGGGTTTATTAAAACTGTCATAAATTCCCTTCTAAGTTAACCCGCTATCATCTTAGACTGGATCGTCATATATCATCAAGTGAGACTGTAGTCAAAGGAAAAAAAAATAGCTTACGTCACTCTCCAGTTTTTAACTAAGTACATCCTTGCTTTAAGTCGATGAGTGGCGTGATTGAAAGGCAAACCATACACTTTCGCATTTATAATATTAGCCAGAGCCCAGGTTAAGGATAAAAAAAAATTCAAAACAAGTTTCAAGTTTGACGAACTCCCTGGCGCAGTGGTGAGCGCTGTGGTCTTATAACTGGGAGGTCTCGGGTTCGATTCCCGGCGGGGGCTATTTAGGAATTTATAATTTCTAAATTGTCTCTGGTCTGGTCTGGTGGGAGGCTTTGGCCGTGGCTAGTTACCACCCTACCGTCAAAGACGTGCCGCCAAGCGATTTAGCGTTCCGGCACGATGGCGTGTAGAAACCGATTAGGGGTATGGGTTGAATTTACACTGCTATACCCCTTCCAAGTTAGCCCGCTACCATCTTATACTGCATCGTCACTTACCATCAGGTGAGATCGCAGTCAAGGGCTATCTTGTCATCGAATAAAAAAAAATCAACTTCTAACTTCTACAAACATACAATGTTAAGTTATGAGTACAAGGAAACAATATACTGAAGCGGTTCCCAGCTGAAACTTGAAACGCATTCTACTACGCTCTACTACGGTACAGGTACTGCGTGTTTCGTAACACTGTTTACCCAATTTAGGTAGTGTCGTGAGACAGAACATAACTCTTCCCCGTGGCAGATGAATGGCTCGCAATCTAATTGAATTATATCACCTGGACACTACCACGTGAATAAATAACTGCACAGAGGCAACGTTTCAAAAGATCGTTGAAAGTATATACCTACTCGTACCAGCTTATGCCAGCAACCGTACGCGTGGATTTAGGTTTCAATAAAAATGTGTCTCCATAATTAAAAAAAATATCATGCCCTATTTAATCCCCCTGAGGGTTGGAATTATTGAAAGTCATAACTTACGCATTCTTTAATTTTTTTACGGAAAGCCCAAATTATATTGAAAAATTTCAGATTTTTATAGAAACTCTCTTCATTAGAGTGCTTACTATGTTTTATTATATTTACTTTTTGTGTCTTATTTTATTTAAATTTTTACTTACCAGTATTTATTTACCTTGTGTAATGTACTGTGTTAGTAATTATTATTTATACCATTTAATTATTTCTGTATAGATCACAGTCTGAGCTTGTCCATAAGCCAAATTAGCGTAAACTGGTTTTGTCTACTCGCAGCTCATACACGTCATTGTCGCCAGTGGACGTATACCTCCTACAGACACCGCATTCTTGTAATAGTGTATCACAACGCGGTTGTATGAAGCTTTGTATCTATATAGTTATTTACTCAAATGACAATACCCTAGCACGCGCTCAATTCAACCCTTATTCAACCCCACATATTATAATTTAACCCCAATGTCATTCGCTTTGGCTTTTGACATAGTTGATGTATGGGTTCAATGATGGAATACTTCAGTAAATATAAACAGACAACGAGCGTGATGTAGCTTTGTTGCAACAGCGCATGATGTGTACCTATAGAGTAGTTCGGTGAGCACATTAGGCAGTCGCCTATAACCGGTAAAAAATTATAATAAGAGTCCGGAATCCGGATATCTTCAATTAACCGCGATAGTTTCAAGTACCATTTAAATATTACTACAATATTAGCAGAGCAATTCTGTAGCACCATGAAAAAACGGGAATAAGTCATAAAACACAACTTTTCTGCACCAAAGGCGTTCAAAAGGGAACATTATATATTTTTATTTACTCAGTGAAAGTTACTTTACAAAGTAGTAAAGTGTAGTCGAAAGTCTAATAAAATATAAATGTTTGTTATTTTGTCTTTAACTACGCCGCAACAGAGATATTAACGTTTTTGCATAATTTAATTGTTGAAACATAGTTTATCTTTTATTGCATAAAAATAAACAATTTCCACGCCATTTCTAAAAGCCTAACCACATGCAGATGAAATGAGTGCAAAAGCTGGCTAAAATACAATATTTATTAAAACAAAATTATATGAAGAGAGAAGTTTCACCCCCTTTTTCCTTGGCAAACGAAGTTTCCGTTTACACGGTGCGTGGATACGGCACTTTGGTTATAATGCAAAAACATTACATACTTACATAGTCATGAGCTCGCTTCGCGGCGAGTACATTAACGCCAACACCTGCTCTGTACTGAAACCACCTGAAACGTAACTAACAGCGAAATAGTGCGAAAGTTTTGCTTTATTTTACCTGCAGTCGCAAACCCTTATTAAGAGGAGCTTCTTCCTAACGCACTCTACGTGAACGAAGTTTAATTCTTTATTGAATACTAGACGATGCCCGCGACTTCGTCCGAGTGAATTAAGGTTTTTAATTCCCGCGGGAACTCTTTAATTTTCCGGGGTAAAATGAAGCCTATGTTTTAATCCTGGGTGTGAACTGTGAGCTATCTCCATTCCAAATTTCAGCCTAATCAGTTCATTCGTTGTGGCGTGAAGGAGTAATAAACACACATACACACATACAAACTCTTGGGCTTTATTCAGAAGATCAACCCCATGGAGTTAGGTTTTAAAAATCCCATGGTTTTTCCACGACATAATATAGTTGGTATATCGACGCATCGACGCAACAAAATTAAAATAATTTTTAAGTATTTTCATTTGCAATAAAGTTGGCATGTTATTTAAAACTATACCAAAATACAATTTGTAAATGCTATATTTAGCAGTTACTAAAATAATCAGCTGTGATCGTCGGAACAGACGGACAAAGTGATACATAATAGCTATATAAGGTTTTTTACCACTTTGATACAGAACCTTAAAAACATCTATATTGACTTTCTCTTGTGGTTAAACCGTAAAAGCTACTCGTAAAATATAAATCAGGATTTGCAAGTGACTTCTTATATCTTTAGAAAAACCCTTTCCTGGCGAATCCTTAAGTGGATCCCAGATTTTCGCCTTACTTTCTGAAGAGTACAGATTTTAGTTTGCAATAAACTTCAGCCGCAAGGTATAGAGTGGGTATTGAGGTGTTCGAAGCGAAACTAAAACTACCTATTTTTAACGCAGATATTTGATATGAGTCTTTCTCTTTCTCATTTTAGAAAAAAAAATACCTTGAAATCTCTTCCTTCATGTAACATTAAAAAAAATATGATTACAATTTATCACACTTTTTGAAATTGGTACTCAAAAATTTCATTTTAAATATTTGCTCATTCTATGTTTGGTTACACTTCTTGGCAGAAATAGGATCTTTGGGTTTTCGATTTCAACAAAAAGAGGACAAAAAGCCATAGCAATAAAGTGTTAGAGATCAACAGAGATGGATATACAAGGGTCGAATGAGGGAACCAAATAGCTCGCGGCAATCCAAATAAAGCAAGTTGGAAAATCGTTCTCTTCCCCCAAGTACAGTTGAACGATTTTTATACCTGAAATGAGATGTCTCGCGAACAAAGGGGAAAAATACTTTTTTAGTAAGCATCATCTATACAAATAAATAAAATTGAAGTGTCTTAAACAAAATCCTTCGTTATAGCAGCATATTATGTATGCTAGGAATCAACGATACACACATCGTGCGTGCCAACCTACAGCTAGCGCCATCTATTTTAACTTGCATTACGAATGGTAGTGTTACATCTATCAAAATTGAAGTGTCTGTTTGTTGCCGCTAATCTCGGGAACGCCTGAACGGATTTTGACAGGAAATTCACTGGTAGATAGCTGATGTTATCGGGAATAACATAGGCTTCTTTTATAACTGACTTTTGAAAAAAAAGGAGAAGGAATTGTGTCTATCTATCTATATCGACATCTCCGTGATTTCTAAACCGTAGTGCGTGAATCTTTCTTTAATCGATACAAAAACTTTGCAAGATGCTCCCATAAAAACTTCGGGTTCCAATTCCTCAATCCTGATGCTGCAGGGGTACTGACCCTCTAAACTGTGGGGATATAGGAACTGTCGATCTGTCGATTGTGAATTGAAGTCGCGGGCGTCAGCTCGTCAGTTGATATAAAAGAAGAAGAAATCTAAACTTTTTTAAAATTCAATTTATTTCCAAGGTTATATTGTGTACCAAGTTTAGGGTTATTGAGGGTACTACACGTATTAATTTCACTAATCCTATTACGACTATTATAGGCATCGTCCTCTAAACCCATTATCATCGCTGGGAGTACCGACTTGATCCCATTATACCGCCCTCTTAATTGGGAAACTGGACAGTGTGAATTATTTCAGTTATTAGCACAATGTTTGGGGTTGATCTACTTTAAGTCTAAATATCTCAGCCTTTTGGACCCAAAATCCGGAAGTTTGGGAACTGAATCACGTACTATTAGCTAATTACTATACTTCTTGCATAAGTCTATACATATAATAAAATTGTAGAAAAGTGGTGTCTGTACAATGGAAATATATAAAAAAAAGTAGCAGCGGTTGTTATTATATCGATGCCGAACCCGAAATTGTAATTAATTTTTTTTTTGTCTATTTGTCTGTGTGTTTGTGCACGCTAATATCCGAAACGGCTTATTCGATTTAGATACGGTTTTCACTAATATATTGTAGTAAGCTTCACTTAACATTTAGTGTTTATTTCATGTCAATCGGTTCATAAATAAAAAAGTTATGTCAATTTAAAGAATCACGGCGAACATTTTTAACGTACAGAGTAAGTACCTACAACACGCCTCGCGTATATGTAATTCAAAATATGCTGCCCGAAAAGTCACTATTCCACGCGAACGAAGTCGCGGGCACAGCTTGTTCTATAATAAAATTCCACAGTTAATTTTAAAGTTGCCTTTATACAAGTACAAGTAAGAAATCTCTTAACTGAATGCTTATGAAAAAGCTCTTCAATATTATTCAATTGAAGTAATCTTCAATTCGTGGGAATCCTTTAATTTTCCGAAATAAGATTTGTGAAGTTTCATGGAAATCCGTCCAGTAGTTTTTGCGTGAAAGAGTAACAAACATCCTTCCATCCATCCATCCTCATAAACTTTCGCATTCTTAATATTAATATAATGTTATAATTTTCACGGAGTTTCAAGCTGTTCTTCTCGGTTGAAACAACATTCCGAAGTATTCCGAGTGGTTAATTCATTCGATGATTCAAAAGCACTTTCTAAAAGCCTGCTTGAATAAAAAAAGTATTCGATTCTATGCGACACAAGTAATACTTAAGGCTTTTGGCCTTATACATATACTGTTGTATACATATACTGGATGAAAAAACAGAAAGCGTACTAGGGAATATTGAGCAAATATAAGTTGTTAAACATACAAAATTGGCGGGACTGCGATTGCGAAGTCTATAAACCACTCGAATCAATAAAAGTCATTGTTATGCAGACGAAATAGATTTATACTAAAAGTGAATCCAATCGCGGTGGGCTAACTTTTCAACTGATTGTTACGTATACCCTTTTAAAACTCTTGTTTTTATTGGGCTGCATTTCATTTAATACTCAAAGGCTTTTCACTATTATTTTCGGATCTATTCTTTGTCGTATTTTTTAAAGCGATTATTTTATACTAGCTCTTGTCCGCGACATCGTCCGCATTTTAAAACCCTCGGGAACCCTTTGCTTTTCCGGGATAAAACCGGGACCTCATCATCCGTAGTCAAACATGCTAACCACTAGACCAATGAGGTAACTAACTACATAACGTGTAAGTACTTTGTAGATACCTATAGATACATTGTATCTGTCCAGCAATTTCGTCCACAAAATTAATTGAATCGAACAGCCGACTGCAATACTTTTATGTGCCTTGTTTCTTAATTACTGTCTCGAACACGACGCATTTCACGATAGGAACTTGGCAAATGGGTATCGTTGAGGCAACCTATTCAATTGTTTCCTGCCAACATTTGTAACTCACACTAAGATTCCCTTAGGTACCTACTTACGTACTACTAAATTGCCGATAAGGTGAATTTTCTTTAAACTGATTATTTATGTATTTCAAAATCAAGAACAAATGATACAGTTTATCAGATGCCTTTTAAGGTGCATTGATGCAGCTTCTAATGAAACCGTTTAAATTCCTTCGCAGTAATTGTTTTACGTTTTTCTATTGAGCTTTAAGATCGTAAAGAATCATAATAGGCCTTAATATGAATAATTCATATATTTTATAGCATTAATTACAGAGTCTTCATCGGTGTTGAGTTTAATGTATTATCTTGATATAATTAGTGTAATATTTCATGGGCAGTAACCAAAAAAGGGGTTCAAATAACGTCATGCCAGAAATGCTGCAAACTTTGACAGAAATAAGTACAAGTAAGATAAAAGACTCTTTGAAGATAAAGTGACTTTTGAATTTAACTTCAATTGTAACATTGCTCAATAAGATCTAAGATTTTTCACTCGCAATCCTTGATTTGTTCTCTGAACGCTCGCTGCAATCCGATCGAGAATAATCGACAATCGTCTTCGTTCCAATCCACTTTTTTTTTACTTCAAACAAGAGTTCAATCAATGGTATCATTAGTGGTTGAAATCTTGTTGCTAACTGTTGTAACCTCGGAGGAAAAAAAATTTTGTGGTTGTAACTGACATAGGTACTCGTACTAAGCGACTGACATAATATGCTACTTTTTATCTCGGAAAAGCAGAGTTCTCGCAGTATTTTAAAAATGAAATCAACGCGCATAAAGTCGCGGCATCAGCTAGTTATAAATAATCAAAAATTTACTGCAACTTAAAGCATACAAAACGGCAAAAAAATTCTTAATCAAACCCCTTTTATTTATGGTACTGTTAGTAAGTGAAATAGGCCAGTTAACATTTTGTTTGATACATACTTTGTACCAATGTTTCAATGTGTGTGTAACTTGGTTACCTTTATTCGAGTCGAAGTAAAGGGTCGGTTTTGAATTAATTACTTTTCTGTTTTAAGCTTTTACTTATTTATGCTCCAGGATTATGATAAAAGGGTTTTGATATAAACTCTGATTTTATAATGACGCTTTCAGAAGAATCCCCTAGTTATAAGTATATGACTTATTTAGACAGTTATAACGCACGCTGTATGCACGTAAAAATATAGCGCAGAATTCTACTAATATATTTATCATAAATGCGGAAGTTTGTGAGGATGGATGGCTAGCTGGATGGATTGCAGATATCACGGGCACACTTAGTGCCATACTACACGGGCGGTTCTCCCGCTGCGGGAATCCGCTCGACAAAGCTGCCGCAGACCATCAAACTACACGGGACGCGGTTAACCGCTGTCTTTTGTTCATTTCAACATGGATCCGCCATTGATAACTGCGCTTGCAGCTCTTGTTTTAATAGAATTATTAATGGCGTAATCCTTCGACTGCACATCATACAAAGCTGGTCGATCTTGTATTTCTACAATAAAACGCTCCGTATCGAACATTTTGACGCGACACTAGCCAGTAGCCAGTAGCCACGCAAGCGCACGAACGACCAGCGAGCGCCAAGATCCCGCGCAGAATGACGTAATAGCGGGAAACCGCCCGTGTAGTTTAAAACGGCGGTTATCCGCGGCGGTTTGACGCTGCATGCGGCGGTCGTATTTCTCCCGCCTGCAAACCGCGGCGGGAAACCGCGCCGTGTAGTATGCACCATACAACTTTCATATTAAATTGTGACTAGAGCGGTTCAGAAGCGGTTTCCCGCGGCGGGAGAACCGCCCGTGTAGTATGACACTTAAAATCTTGTTACTATACATTGTATGGATACTGTTGAAGCTTGCTTAGTAACTGGCTTGAATTGGTGAGGAGAACTTATTACCATCTAGTCACTAGACAGTTAGTTTAGAAATTTTATTTTCCAGGAGTCCACTGCAAGCTAAAGCTACATAGCTTGTTTTGAACTTAAAAATGTATAGCAAAAATTCTCTCAAATTTATATCCACTAAGAGCCACTCATTGCGATTGCATTTTAAAGCATATCTCTTAGGAGATTACTTAGTTAATACGCTTTTGTGGAAAAGCTTCCCTCGATTGTTGCAGTAAATGGACATTTATTTTTGCGCTTCGGATGGGGCTCAAATTAAATTGTGCCTTAGGCTCCGTAGGTACGGCTTTATTGTTTTGGCGCTCCCTGGTCATGTAGGATTGCAGTAACATCGGATTATGAGAGTGAGAGAGTAAAGAGGGCCCATTAATTTTCACACACGCTTGCTCAGTAAAAAAAAATATTACCCCGTTTAAGATTTTGATCAGATCAAAAATGAAAAGAACCAGAGTATTAGAACCAAGAGTAAACGATATAGCTTGAGTGGCAAAGGGTGGGGTACCTAAATAACCAATAGGACCAATAGGTTTTCAGGTTTTGGAATCTCGACATCGTATTGGAAAGCACAGTGTAATTATAGACCGCTCACATCGTAGAAAGCCGCTGGATTCAAGCAACACAAGACCAAAGCGTGTAGAAATCCCTAAAAAATACCTATGTCTAGCAGTGGAAGTCTTAGATCGGGTGACGAAAAAAAAGAAAAATCTTAAACGTGGAATTAAATGTTTAAAGACTTAGTGACATCAACTATGAAAACAGAAAAACTATATAGGTATTATTGCAATAGAATGTGGGTAAAGAGAGTAACGCGTCTAAGTTACTATTCCAATACAGTAAAGCTCTTTATAGACAAAGTTTTTACATTCCGGGCTTTCTTTGTAAGCCTGTATCTAGGCCTCGGGAAGTAAAACGTAAAAACGCATTTGAATACCTTGAACTACATTGCGGCATTGTGGGGAAACTTTGGAAAACTAATCTCGCCTGAAGTCGGTGAAAAAAAAGTTTGAAAACTCTAAGCTTTTGCCCGCGGCTTCGGTCGCGTTAAGTTTGATTTTTCAGACCTCTATTTTACAATCTTAGGGTAGAGTTCTTAGCCGATGCCTACTTAATAATAACTATGTGTATGCCAAACAGCCCGATCCATCTAGTGATTTGAGTTGTGCGTTGATAGATCAGTCAGTCAGTCATCTTTTCCTTTTTTAAATATAAGTAACTATGCCTGTGATAATAATAATAATTATTGTACCTACTGTATGCTATCATAATAATACTATGACAGCTGCCGCACAACACTATTTCTCAACAAACGATAATAAAAATTGTGTAACAACGTACCGTGTAACCTTGCTCTAATATTACCAAAGACATGCCAATTTTGAGAAGATATATCCCAAATTGAAGGTCGTCAAAGATTTTTGTGTCTCGATTTGAATAGATTGTATGCATATAAATTGGGTTTTGTTTCAATATCAAATATACAGGGTGGAAACGATATGTTGTTGTTTTGTTCACCAGCCGACAAAGTTAAAATACCGGTATTAAATTGAAAATCTCTTATATTGAGAAAATAATACGCCTATTATAATATACACACGGTATACCTAAGGTAACAATAATATTTGGTCGGTTTTCCAACAGATGTCCCTTACCTACTCACAAGTTCCAGATATCGAAAGTGTTTTACATAGGTAAGTAAGTACAACTGAAATACCTGAAGTCTGAACTAGACATCTTTTTAAGGAACACTAATACTCATACCTTAATTCCCGTAAAGCGCAAGCTAAGCCTTGGGATAAGCTAACTTAGCTTAGCCTTAATTAAACTAAGCCAAGTTAGTTCACGGTATGGCTTGCGCTTTACAAATTAGGTCCTAGCAAATTAAGGATTTTGTACCTTATCCCATAAATATACAAACCTATATAATTTTTGTGCCTGGGCGTATTATTTGTATACGTGTCGAAAATATAATGAGATATTTTCGTCAAAGAACTATTAAAGTATCGTAAAAACGAGTTTTGCTTGTTTATTAGTTTTCCAGTAAGTATATTATCCACTTTGTTAACGCGATATATTGAGAATTCTCAGTATAATTCATTTGTGACTTGTGTATCTAAAGCGTAACTTGAGAAAGGTACGGCCCCTTAATATCCAACTCCATAAATCAAATCCATATCTTGTATTTGGTTACAGTTATTGTACCAAACCAACCAACTTTGTAATCGCTGACATGAAATAAGACGCTTTAGATATTTTGAATAGAACCTAGATTATTTAAATAGTTATTTGTGTAACGTGAGACCAAACTTTATTTCCATTGCGAGGCAGGTTCTGACTCTAACTCAATAAAAAAAGTGATTAGTGTCAATTTTTGAGTATATAACCTAAGTATCAATGAAAATTCGCAACATTCTAATAAAAAATTGTGTTGTGGCGTAAAATAGATCGTTGTGAAAATAGATCGTTTTGAAAACGTTGTCGAAACGCAAACCTCGTTTTGTTGTGTTACCTACTTAAAAATTACGTAACGACACATAGCTAATAAAAAATAATACTTTTTCATAGAGTGAGAAAAATTGGCTTTTGTTCATTGACAAAGCAACAAAAATTTTTTTTAGCAAATGAGATAAAAAACTTATTTTCTTCCGCCATAATATTAATAATATTGTTACGTGTTAGGGTTCGATTTAAAATGCCAGTCTCCGTACAAGAACGTTTATTCACACTGATTGACTTCAAATAGGAACAATACAATCGCCTTCGAAC
The DNA here is from genome assembly GCA_038048805.1 of Hipparchia sbordonii. Classification (NCBI taxonomy): domain Eukaryota; kingdom Metazoa; phylum Arthropoda; class Insecta; order Lepidoptera; family Nymphalidae; genus Hipparchia; species Hipparchia sbordonii. The sequence goes on along the minus strand of CM076109.1, from coordinate 7,734,128 downwards.
TTCGCTTCGCACTTGTTCTCGCTTCGATCGCTTGTAACACTCAACTGACTCCCAGGTCGCTAGGGCTGCTCTTTTTATATCGATTGGCCCCGCCTAATCGAACGTTCTGGTTAGTTACAAATACGTAAACAACCCTCAAAGTGATCAAAACAACAAAAAAATGGGTAGGTACCTACACAGGCCCGATAAACAAGTGAAGGTGCTCGAAGCTGTCGAGAACAATAGAACGTACCTGTGTAGGTACTTTCGTAGCTTCGAGAGCGTTATACGCATTTGTAACACCATCCCCTCCTTAGTTGTGCTCGTCCCGAGCATCATTGGTCCCTCGATATGGTGCTAAGCGATCCACATGGACAATCTTCGGTCGTTTCCTATCCCCTTGTTTGATGCGGTAGGTTACGTCATTAATCCTGGTGATTACTTTGTACGGTCCTTCCCACCGGGCTTGTAACTTCGGAGATTTACCTTTCCTTCTTAGAGGGTTATGCAACCACACAGAATCGCCTTCCTTGAAACCACAAGTATTGGCATTCCGATCATAGCGTGTTTTCATTCTTTCACTGGTCTTTAGACTCTGTTCCCGAACATGCTCATGTACCTCATCCAACTGTTTTTGTAGGTCTACGACATAGTCGACGGTCCGTTTTGGGGAATCAGGGGGTGTCCCAGTAAGTGAATCGACTGGTAGACGTATCTCCCTTCCGAAGTTAACCTTAGCGGGAGTAAATCCTGTGGTTTCATGTACCGCCGAGCGATACGACATCAGAAATAGAGGGATGTATTGATCCCAATCTCGCTGGTGTTCTTCCACGACCTTGGCCAAGTGATTTTCCAATGTCTGATTGAATCTCTCGACCATGCCGTCCGACTGCGGATGCGCTGGTGTGGTCCGAGTCTTATGTATCCCGAGCAGATGGCACATTTCCTGGAACAGAGCTGACTCGAAGTTTCTTCCTTGGTCGCTGTGTAACTCCAGTGGTACTCCGAACCGGCATACAACCTCTTGAATGAGCTTCTTGGCCACGGTCTTAGCCTCCTGGTTCGGGGTAGCAAATACTTCTGGCCATTTGCTGAAATAATCCTGTACCACTACAATGTATCGGTTTCCATCTTCAGTTTGCGGGAACGGTCCTGCAACATCGATGGCAATTCTCTCCCAAGGAGCTCCCACATTGTACAGCTGGAGTTTTCCCTTTAACCGATTACGAGGTCCCTTCACCGAGGCACATGCAGAACATTTTCTGCACCAATCCTCGACGTCTTCACGGCAGCGTACCCAGTAGAAGCGTTCTCGTACCTTCACTAAGGTTTTCTTCACACCGAGATGTCCTCCAGAGGTACCGTCGTGTAATTGTCTTAACACAGGAGCTACCTTGCTTCTAGGAACCAACATCTGCAGAGTATGTTCCTTGCCATTTGGTGATTCCCATTTTCTGTACAGGACTCCATCCTCCAAGACAAGACTATCCCACTGAGCCCAATATGCCTTAGTAGTTGGGCTTGTGGCAGACACATCACTCCATCGCGGTCTTTGTCCTCAGATTTTCCACTCCATGATAAGTTTCAAGTCCGTGTCCTCTTTTTGTGCTTTGGCTACTTCTTCCTTGCTCCAAGATTCGTCCAGTCCTTGAGTTCTCAGTAATTTAATTTCTTCCTTTGACTCCTGTTTTAAGCAGTGACGGCAATCTAGAACACATGGCCTTCTTGACAGGGCGTCTGCATTAGAGTGAGACTTTCCACTCCGGTGTTCTATTACAAAATTAAACTCTTGAAGTTGTTCGATCCATCTTGCCACTTGGCCTTCGGGATTTTTAAATTGCAGGAGCCATGTAAGAGCAGCGTGATCGGTTCGTAAAGTAAATTCTCGTCCCAGTAGATATTTCTTAAAATGCTGTAAGGTCTTAACTACAGCCAGCAGTTCGCGTCGCGTTACACAATAGTTTCTCTCTGGTTTCGATAATGACTTGCTGAAATAAGCAATAACTACTTGCTGACCATTTTGTTCCTGCGATAAGACTCCTCCAATTCCTGTATTACTAGCATCTGTGTCTACCAGGAACCTTCCTTCTCTGTTAGGGTAACCCAGTATTGGAGTGGAGCAAAGGAGTTGCTTTAGTTTTGTAAATGATTGTTCACAATCCAGGTCCCAAATAAAGTTCCTTTTATCTTCTGTGAGTCGATGTAAAGGTTTTGCTATTTCGGAGAAGCTCTTAACAAAACGCCGGTAGTATGCACAAAGCCCGAGGAAAGCTCTTACGTCGGTCTTGTTCTTCGGAACAGGCCAATCTTGCACTGCCTTGATTTTATCTGGGTCGGTTTGAATACCTTTGTCCGATATGATGTGTCCCAAAAACGAAACTTCTTTCTTGAAAAAGTCACATTTCTTCGGATTTAGTTTCAAATTAGACTCTCGGAACCTTTTGAAAACCTTCTCTAAGTTCTGTAGATGCTCCTTGAAGTTGCGTCCCATGACGATAACGTCGTCCAGGTATACTAGGCAAGCGTCTCCCAGAAGCCCCACTAACACCCGTTCCATAAGACGCTCGAAGGTAGCTGGTGCATTGCACAGCCCGAAAGGCATCACTCGAAACTGCCAAAGGCCATTCCCAGTACCAGTAGTGAAAGCAGTCTTCTCCTTATCTTCCGGGTGAAGCTCCACTTGCCAGTAGCCACTCTTCAAGTCTACAGTAGAGAACCATTTCATACCTCCAAGCATGTCTAGTGTGTCGTCGATTCGGGGCAAAGGGTAGCTGTCTTTCTTCGTCACATTATTTAACATCCTGTAGTCCACGCAAAACCTGGTACTACCGTCCTTCTTCTTCACAAGCACTACAGGTGAAGACCATGGACTGCTGGACGGCTCAATAACCTCATTGCGTACCATGTCCTGGATCATTTCTGATACTTCTTTTTCTTTCGCCAATGGTACACGTCTAGGTCTCTGCTTGATGGGTTGGGTGAGGCCAGTGTCTATCCGATGCTTCACAAGACCGGTTCTTCCAAGGTCGTCATCACTCTTTGTAAAAAGATCACTGTAACGTTTCAGTAGTTCTTCAGCTTCCTTAAGCTCTTCTCCTTTTAGATTTTCCTTCAACGCTTCCAGTAAAGAATCCAAATGATCTGTTGACCGGGATCCACAGTCATATACTTGTGTCCTTCTGAGGTAGTTGACAGCATCACATTGTCCGATAACATCATCCTTCTTCAGGTGTATTTCCGAGTCACTAAGATTTAAGATTCTTACTGAAGCATCACGTTGCGTCATTACCAGTGTCCTTGCCGTGATCCAGTCCGGGTGGGTTCCACAATCCTCTATTATGACGCATCTGTCCTTAATCACATTTGGTGACAATCTCACTTTAATCAGGGTTTCAGATTTTGGGGCCAATGTCACGTTTTTCAAGTTGTACACAACTGCTGAGGAAGCACCCTCTAGAAATACCTCTTGGTCCGGAAAACTCAAAACCCCTCTGGGCACGTCTACCACACATTGTTGTGATTGCAGAAAGTCCAATCCGATGATGCAGTCATCTGTAATGTTAGCCACCAAGACAGGGTGTCGGTATATTCTGTCGCCCATTTTAATCACTACTTCCGTGTCTCCGAGGACGGTCACTGGCTGGCCCGTAGCTGTCTGTAATTTGCAAAGTGGTCGCCAACTTTCCCACACATTAGTAGGTTTCAAAAGCTCCGGTCGCACAATCGATCTCGATGCACCTGTGTCAATTGTGAAGCGGCATGATTTTCCATTTATTTCTCCTGTAGTAACAAGACTGTTTCCATCACTTGTCTGTAGTACGTGGATAGTGGGGGCTCTACGGGATTCAGCCAGCGCCCGCCCCACGGCTCTGGCTCCTTTTAGTTTAAATGCTCTTCTGCGGCGTTCACCTGGGTACCCGTTGTTACTGTACCCTGTTTCCCTCGGGTCCTCTTTTGAGTAGGGCAGTTCAGTCTGATATGCCCTTGTTCACCGCATCCATAGCACGTTGGTCCCCTTCGAGGTCTGACTTCGTTTACTACTTCGCGAACCCTATAGGTTTGGTAGTCTTGACCTGCAGCTTCTACCTCGAGTGCATGGGCTAGGGCAGCGTCTAAGGTAGCATGATGGGCCAGTCTAACAGTTTTTCTTACTTCCCGATCCTTTATGCCGTCTACAAAGGCTTGCACAATCAATTTGTCAACTAGCAGGGGGTCAGAGGCATATGCACGCCTTACCAGGCGTTCTATTTCTGAGGCCCATTGCTGTAGACCTTCGCTTGATCTCTGTCTACGGTCTTTTAGCTGCGCTCTGTAAACATGTTCTAGGTGTTTATCACCATAACGAGCTTCCAAGGCCTTGAGGAGAGCATCGAGAGACCGTCCATCAGCTGGGATATTCTCCAGGATCAGTAGAGCATCCCCGCGTAATGCGAGTGTCAGGGCCGTGAGAGACTGGTCATCTCCCCATCCATTGCCCTTCGCAACTGTCTCAAACTGATGTTTGAAGGCTGACCATGAAGTAGATCCATCGAAGTTCGGAACCTTCAGCTTTGGGACCCCAGCAGGTGCAGCTGCTAAGCCTTGCACTCGGACCTTCTGCAGCATATTTTCCAGGTTCTCTAACCGCCTTCGGTGTTCAATTAGCTCCATGTCGTAAGCTCTGAGAGTGGCATCGTATTCATCCACCCGATTCTCCACTTTCTCTATAATTTTTCGCGTCTCACCATAATCTTCATGCTTGGCGTTCATGGCGTCCATCTTACTCCCAATAGCCTCTTGTATAGCACCTAATAAAGCCGCCATGTCAAAACCACCGGCCATAGGCGTTGGGGCTGTGCTGGGCGCCTGAGCCGGAGTAGCCTCTCGTTCCGCTCCGACATGCTCCGCCTGGTCACGTGACGCGTCCAACGCCGTCTGCCGTCGCGTACGTACACCCTCTTCTTGTTGCGGTGTGGCTGGCATCGCACTTCTGACACCAGTTGTTACGTGTTAGGGTTCGATTTAAAATGCCAGTCTCCGTACAAGAACGTTTATTCACACTGATTGACTTCAAATAGGAACAATACAATCGCCTTCGAACTTCGCTTCGCACTTGTTCTCGCTTCGATCGCTTGTAACACTCAACTGACTCCCAGGTCGCTAGGGCTGCTCTTTTTATATCGATTGGCCCCGCCTAATCGAACGTTCTGGTTAGTTACAAATACGTAAACAACCCTCAAAGTGATCAAAACAACAAAAAAATGGGTAGGTACCTACACAGGCCCGATAAACAAGTGAAGGTGCTCGAAGCTGTCGAGAACAATAGAACGTACCTGTGTAGGTACTTTCGTAGCTTCGAGAGCGTTATACGCATTTGTAACAATATTATATCGGTTTAATAAAAGCTCACCAAGATATTTTTCTAAAACCACTACTAACATTGGCATAGTTCGTTCTTATGGTCTATAGTTTTAAAAGGCATTTTAGCAAAGATTTTAACTAAAAAATACTACGTATAATGTTGGTCTCTTGTACTGTATAAAATATACTTTAGGAAAGAGTCAATTAATATGTTAATGAAGGCGTTACATAATGTATTATTACAGCAGAGTATACTTTTACTTTTTGTGACCGTCGCGGTTGAAAAGGGTTATTTACTTATTGGTCGACAAAAACTCGGCTATAATTACGTCCCAATAGCGTAGTTGATTTTTATCATTCAAAGGTCAAAAAAATTTAACCCCAACTTCGGAAAATTTTATATATCCGTCAAATTGTTTTTTTTTTTTTTTAATAAAAAATATTAGCCAAGCTGAAGTTGACTAATATCCTCCTATCTCCTCCAAATAAGCGGAAAGCTTGTGCTAGGAATGGGTACAACAATAGTGCAACGAGTGGGATTCGAACCTGCGACCTTTCAGTTTTGAGTCCGCACCTTTAACCGTTGGGCTATTGAGGCTTATTGAGGATTTTGGCTGTATAAAATGTAACCTATGTCATCTAGTTCATAATAAAAAATCGATTGATACATATATCATTTATCAAAATCGGTTCAGTAGTTTAGGCGCTACAGTGCAATATACGCCTAAAGACACTTAATATACCTCCTACATAGACTGCTAAAATCATAACCCTTCCTTTAGCTTTGCTGAAGTCGGGTAAAAAAAAATATATCGGGTATAAAACGAATCAGATATTTTTTCTCTGATCTCTTCAGGCAAATCGAATATATTTATTGTAATATCTATGAAGATGAGCAATCTCGAAACTCTTTTAAATTAGAAATTCTTTCCATGAATTCGAGGTAAAAGTACTCAATTTAGAAAGCTGAACTATGTTTTTTCTGTTCATTATTTTATTTTTTCTAGTAGATTTAGTTTTTGAAAAAAAACTGTTTAACCTAAGAACTATTTTTTTGCATATGTGGATTAAGTAGGTCAAAATACATACTAAATGCTTATTAATTGAGTGCGTTTGTCTGTATGTCTTTTTTTCGTCACGCTTAAACCGCTGAACCGATTTCGAAAAAACTTGGTAAGGTATTGGTAAACATGATAGGCTTGGTAACTTTAGATACTGAAGGATATAGGATATGGATATAGGGTAGTTTTTATGTTCATATGAATTCTTATATCGTAATTAATGCGAAATAACTCCGTCTGTCTATGCGTTATCTTGGTATGTCTAAATCGATTTCTCCCCGCCGATGTAGTCGCAGCCATAGCATCGAATGGCTTTCTTTGTAATATCAATAAATGTAATAAAAATGTACTAATAGTTCGTTTAATATTTACATAAAAACAGGGATCGACAGTATCTTCGGTGAATACCCCAGTATAACCCCTGTTGTATACCCCTGTTCCTCATATATTCCTCCGACAGAAAGTATGACACTGAGTTAAAGCAATACGAGTATCTCGGTTGGCATACTTGGTCAACAGTAGTCATTATTTTCTTTTAGAAACTAACTTTTATGAAAAAGAGTCAGGAAAATTAAAATATGAGAGGATACCGCAAAAGCTCTAATTTCCTGCAGATAAGTACGGGCGCGGCGCGAACTTTCAGTGCCTATTTAAGCACGACTCAATTACAATTTTTATCATTTAATCCATTGTGCCAGTATTGTAAAATCACTTATGTTATAGGATGTATATGTTTCTCGTCATCACATAATCGAAGATTGATTCGTATTTGAATACTAGATCTAAAATTAAAATAAAAAGTCTAGGTAAATCTACTAGGTACTAGACCTATTTTATAGTAGACATCATTTTTTTGTCAACTTTAGACTAAGCTGAGAAGACTCCTAGAACTTTAAATTAAGATAATATTTTTTTTCAGTTTATTATCCAATTAATTTCAATAAAACGGTAACGACATGCCCATTTAGGTAACTAAATAAATAATCTGTAAAATGTAACGTGTAAATATCTGTCTGTGTTTGTCAGATTTTCATAAAAAAACGTAGTTTTAAGGTTTGGCAGGCAAAAATCTCCTTCGAGCCGGATTTGAACCAGCGACCTATGGATAACCAAGTACCGACTACAGTCCACCGCTCTACCAACTGAGCTATCGAAGGCTTGTAATAATCGCTAGAAATTATAAGTATGTACCTAACCCACTTTAAAATAATCACAAGACTTTCAGAGTAGTCTTCAGGCCCCTTTTCAATAAACTGGTATACAAAGACAGAGAACGATTTCTTTTTCGGTGCCCCTTTGTTTGCTTTCGAGTTTATTTTCTGAAATTCAAGTCTACTCGTATTGAAACCTGTAGCACACTATTCGTAGCATTTTTTATCTCGGTTCGTATGCCGAGACCTTTAGTCTGAGTGCTCACTCCGTATTGGTAATAAAATCTCTGCTTTTTATATTACATATTCCTCCCTTTTTTCCTCAAATATGATAATCGAAGACTGTCCTAAGCCGGTATTTAGATCAGCCATTATTTTATTCAAAATTACATTACATATAATTATGCAATGTTTATGATCCTAAGCTATTAATTTCATATACTAATACACATATGTAATGTTACAGATATTTTATATTCAATAATTTTATTATTTTTATAATTTTTATATTATTTATACGTCATTAATTATAATCAATAAATAAATAATTAAATAATTGATTTATGGATTGTATGTTATGACGAAAGCTCTAAAATATTATATACATAGTTTCGGTTCTATTTCGAATGTTATGCAACAAAGAAGTCTTGATGCAGCTTCAGTGATATCGCCGACGAGATGTACTAAAGGCCTGGGCCTTCAATGAGAATACCAAGAAATAAATCAGAATAATCATTCTATTGTATTTATTTATCTCCCCTTAAATAGGTCATAATAATTCAGATTGATGGAGCGAGGAGCAAAATTAATTAATATGTCCCGCCCAAATGACGACGATTAATGGAAAACGATAACATAGATTCCATAAATCAATTATTTATTTAGGCTATAGTAAATAGATAAAATAAAGCATAGAACCTATCTTCACTTTTGGATGTTTTGCAATATAGGTCCACGAAACTTTGCAAACTAGTCCCTCCCAACATCGAAAAAAATTCGGAATAGCTGGATTTGAAATAGACTTTGATATTGTTCTCTTAAACAATAAGTCAAAAGTTCCCATCCGATCTATCTCTCGGTTAGCTGTTAAAAGTTTTACACGGGGTCAAAAAACAATATTTTATTACTTCTATTAAAAAAGTTGTTGATCCTTAAAAAGATATAATAACTTTAGTTATCAAGTTTGAGTTAGGGTAGAGGATGAAACTGCGGATATTCTTGCGCACAATACTATAAGTAAAGATGAGTAAAATCTATTTTTCCTTAACTATCTTAAAAGGTTAAAAAATCACAAACAACCGTCAACCGTCAGGGCGCTTACGACTTTCTAAGTTTGGCTTTTACTTGTAGCATGGCTTCATTGTTTGTGGGTAAGAACGTCCTATGTGCTGTGCTTAGTGCGTCGCTTATGCATTTCTGTTAGGAAACATTTGTTTACCGTTTAAGGCCCACTTGCGCCAACCCCCTAAATATATTTCAGTTAAATTTTCTATACCTATCCTTTTCAATTTCACTCTGAACTAAACTTGCCAAAAAGTGACAGCATTACGATTACGATTGCAGAGGTCAATCGTTATCTGACTTAGTTCTAAGTATATCAAGAACAACAAAAAATAAAATAATCAGGGTAATAAAATATGGCGTAATGTATGCTTGTGTACAGCCTTAAATAAATTTTAAGCACAATTTGTTCACAGATTCTACGTAGGTCACTAAATAAGTTTTGAGACTCTCGAAAAGTAAACAATATATTTTTAAAATTTATATTATATTTTTTCAAAATACTCTTCATCATTATCTATGCAAATTTCTATCCGCCTAAACCAGCCATGGAAAAATTTATTCCAGTCTTCCTCCAACAGGTCAGAAATGGCCGATTCGTAGGCAGCCACGGCTTCTTCAGCACTTAAAAAAAAATTTCCTTTTATTTTATCCTTGATGGTTGGGCATAAAAAGAAATCACAAGGAGCTAAGTCGGGGCTGTGAGGTGGGTGAGTCAGAGTTTCTGTACCAGATTCTTGAATTAACACCTTTGTTCTAAGAGAAGTGTGTGAAGACGCATTGTCGTGGTGCAGCAACATTCCCCGGAGCCTGGCCTTTGGTCGTCTCTGCTGCACAGCTAAGAAAACCTTTGGCAATGCGAATGTAGTGTACCATTCCGAGTTAACTGACCTACAATTTTCTAGAACTGAGTTCGCAAGATGTCCTGCGTGAAAAAAATAGTGGTCACCTTCTTTTTGCCAATGTTCTGTGGTCTTTGCAATTTCGTTGGCAAATGCCCATTTGGAAAGACCCATACTGACGAATGCTTTTTGCTTTCCGGATTATATTGATATATCCATGTTTCGTCACCAGTAATGATTTCAGAAACAAGTCTTGAGCTTCCATTTTCAAAACGTAGTCGCATCTCACGGCACCAATCCACACCGGCTTGTTTTTCCCTTTCGGAATGCAAATGAGGTACCCATCGACAACAAAGCTTCTTCATGCCAAGATGTTCATGTAATATGGTGTAAACACTAACCGAACTGATGCTTAGTATTTGTTCTTTGTCCTTGTATGTGATATGTAAGTTTTCTCGCACCATCATTTCAATTATCCACACATTTTCTGCGGTGACTGCTTCTGGCGGGCGACCTCTTCTGTCATCATCTTCAAGGCTAGTTTTGCCACTTTTTAATTCTTTAAACCATCTAAAAATGGTTGCCCGTGAAGGAGCAGACTCCCCTAACGCTGATTTTAAACGTTCTAAGCTTGAAACTTCGGATAAACCATATTTAAAATCGTAAAAAATCATAGCAAGCAAATTTTCTCGTTTAAGCTCCATTTTAGCTGACGAAAAAGCGGGAAATGATGACAGTATAATACCGCTAAATTTTTGGTTTTTTTAAATTGTTGTAAATGGCCTTTTACGTTCGATTTACAAATAAATTTGCTATTTAAAATTGTAAGATACAGACGCGTTCCATTTTTAAATTTCGCGCATCTCAAAACTTATATAGTGACCTACGTAGGTATATCGAATATGCAGGTGAGTCCATAAAACTGATTTAAATGCAAAGCTTTGAAATGGAGCCGCCTCGAATTCTGATCGCTTATTGGTTTTCGGTTCATCGGTTTGAAACTGCATGAATTTCTTTTACATTAAACAATGGTTGCAATTTTCACAGTCGCACAAATGTAAAGCTGAACCTTATTTTTAAACGACTACAAAAAAGGCAGTTATGAAATCGATACATGTGTAAGTATGTAATATTAATGGAACTGCAATATATTATACACATATGGTAATCTATATGAGGGCTTCTAAACAAATACATACCTATACAAAACTTCATAGGGTTACGTATGCATCTATGTATGTTTGTATGTATGCACGTATTTCTCGGAAACTATTAATCGGATTGTTATCAATCTTTTTTATTTGCTTACATTTAGGTACTTTAACTTAGGGAATATGTAGTAAAAATATCATCAAAATCAATTTTCAGTAGTTTTAAAAATATTATGGATACTTTCCCTTTTTAATTATGCTTTATTTCGGTCTATTGAAGTCGGTTAAATCTTACTTGTTTTATTCATTTATTAGGTTGAATGTTTCAACCTAATAAAACATTTCTCGATCCCATCAAAACGATGTAATAACACTGAGAACGCTCTATTTATAAAGGTTTTTAGTAATTTGGGATTCTAAAACAAACTTTGAGTACCCAGAATACAGCATTTTATTAATCATTTTATTTGTATAGTACGTTTATCTCACGAAGTTACGGGTGCTTTACTTGTGGTTACGTAGTGTACATGCATATTGCATAAGTGTGCGTGCCTGTCTGGAGCCTAAGTGGGAGCGGTCAAGCGCGAGCAAGCTCTCGCTCACACGATACGACACACACACAACCATGAGCCACGAGCCCTCGTGAAATTAAAGAGCTATAAAAAAACTAGCTGCTTTCATTCTCGTTTTAACCTTTGACTAGTTCTCACGTAGTGGTAAGTGACACTGCAGTTTTAGATATTTAGTGGGTTAACTTGGAAGAAATATAGTAGTTCGTCCTTATCGAATGATTTTTCCACTCGAATACCTAGATGAAAACCTACATAATATTAAGTAGATACTTAAACAATAATCACTGCACCTCGAGTACTGTAGGATATTTTTATCCCAGAAAAACAAAGGGTCCCCGCGGCATTTTAAAAACTTAACTAAGGGCAAAGGTTGCGGGCAAAAGTTCAAACATTTAATTCATGTATTACGAGATAGGTAGATATCTATGTTTGCTTAACTTGTCATATAAAACAAAACGATATATTTTATGTGTCCGCTTTGTAGATGGCTCTCAAAACATAAACAAAACACAACAAGGGTAATTTATTACCCTGAAAGTGTGAAACATTTGCATTCACGATGTTTAGCACTTGTATACGGGCCAGGACAAATCGGGAAATAGTGTAGAATTATAAGTAGAGACTAGAGACCCACAATATTTTTTAGAAAGTACTTATACTAATTACCTATTAGGTATTATAAACAATATTTATCTGTTACTAGCGGACCCGATAGACGTTGTCCTGTCTTAAGTTTTTTTACATCCTCTTTGACGAAATTGGCAGCACGCATTCTGTCAATGTTATGTCAAACGCCATAAGGTTACATCAAAAAAGTTTGAATTGTAAAAGCGGTTACATTAGAAATAATTCAATATGGTGGTTAATATTTCTTAAATTTTCTAATTTTCCGCGCAATTTTCTTAATTTTTTCTTTCATAAGAACCTTCTCCTAACAATAACAAACACAATAAAAAAAGAATTAGCGAAATCGGTCCAGCCGTTCACGCGTGATGCGCTTACCAACACATTAAGCGATTCATTTTTATATATTAAGAAGATTTAACCTGTATGCCCTCTACTCGGCAAAAACCAAAAACGCTGTACCTAATAGTACGTATACAAATTATGCCGTCATAATACTAAGAGATTTGTACCTATCTACCAATCAAAATCTTTGAACCCAATTGAAGCTTCAAGCATCACATCACATCACACTAATATTATAAATGTTAGCGAAATATTGAAATAGTAAAGATATACAACTTTAATGTATTGAAGGTGGTTTGATAAAGCTAGTTGTAGGTAGTTTGACTTTGTTGACGACGTAGGCGTCCGTCTGGCGCCGCGCGCCGTTAGTATAAATACAGCGCTTTGGATGTTATTAATTCAGTCTCTTCCAGAGACTCATACGGCTATTGGATGCTCCCGCGTCTAGGTCGTGGTATTTGATTGACGGGTGGTGATAGCAATCACGCCCTAATCGAATATATATTACCCGTAGGTTTAGATGAGTGTATTTGATTAAATACCTACTTAGATATGTTTGATAGTTACCCTCACGTTCAGATGGTGGTTTGTCTGACGTGTTGTGGTTAAATAGGTTAGATGTGAGGACAGGGGCCGTTATAAGGGGCGGTTGGAGACGGCTTTAGGTAGGGTTTTAGCGATTTTTTTATTGAGTTGATATAAATGCGAAAGTTTGTATGTGTATGTGTGTGTGTGTGTGTGTTTGTTACTCCTTCACGCCACAACGAATAAACCGATTTGGCTGAAATTTGAAATGGAGATAGCTCATACCCAGGATTAAAACATAGGCTACATTCTATCCCGGAAAATTACAGAGTTCCCATGGGAATTGAAAAACCTTGATCCACGCAGACGAAGTCGCTGGCATCGTCTAGTAGATAAATAATATTACGAAAATCTGAAAAAAAAAATAAGAATCAAACTTCGTCCGTACCTAACTCATGTGCCTATGGGAACCGCTCTAGACTGTAAGTACTTATTGTGTATTTCATATTATTTATATTGAGCTTTGTAAATGAATAAAAAATATTCTTTCCTGCAAGATTAGTAATGAAAATTCATGAAAATTTAAATTCAAACTTCATTCGTTTATAATTAAAAAATTCCGCACTTCAGCTCTGAGAACTTTTCAACGACTCTATTAGGAAATCTGAAAAGACAGGCGCCGCCGAGGGTGAATTTAAAAATAATTATAAAGTTCTGATAAGATTGTATTGTGGGAGGTTGTGGCCGCCACTGGTAATCAACCTACCGGCAAAGTCATGCCATCAAGTCATTTGGCGTTCCAGTACGATGCCGCTCAGTAATCGATTAGGGATATATTGGGTTTCGGTTTAATTTAACAGTCGCATCCATCCATCCAATAGTTTACTTGGAGTAAACTAAGACGGTTTTGAAGAGATTTCACAGTTTTAAAAATTCTAAATGGCGCTAATGCAACGGCGAAATTTGGTCGCCATTTTGAGTTTAGATAACCCATTAACCCCTACTAAACGACCGAGAAATTCCTGAAAAGCCGGGAACGCATTGGTCGTGCCTCTGGTTCATGGACAGCGGTAATCATTTAACATCAGGTGACCCGCCTGCTTGTTTGCTCGCTGCTCATATAAAAAAAAGAGAAATACAAGAGATTTGCAAATGAAATTTTTTTACCAAGCGGGCTATCAATTAAACTTTCGATTTAATTTTAATTTAGAATTAAAATTCCGAGATACAGTTTTTAACTAGTTCGGAAAACAGGTGCACAATATTATAGTTGTAATTGTAATTTGTGTGACCAATAAATATATATTTAAAAAAAAACTAACTTTGATAGACAAGGCGGCTGTGCGGCTAATGAAACTGCTAGATTCTTGAAACACGTACAAGTGCTGTATGCTCTGCCAAACGATATACGAAAAGGATCAAGGACAGAACAAATAGCGCAACAAAAGTTGCGTCCATCAACAGGTAAGCCCCGGGAAGACGTTCACGCGCTCAAAGGAACTATTTATCGTCGTTAACTGCGATAAAGATGTTTGAAACACGCATTTAACAAGAATGAAAGTCGGCACGCGAGACGCATATTCCTGACGCGCCGCGGAATAGAAATTACTCTCTTACCCTTTTTTGTAGGATTCTTATGTTTACTTTGATAAAAAGTTACTAAGTGGCGCCGCTATTTTGACAGATTTTTTGAAGAAAAACTGTCAGCACGTCTATAATCCTCGGTTAAACGTTACTTGGCGATGGTGTTACCTGGCATGTATTTTGCATGGACTTCCACACGCCTTTCTCTTGCTCCGCCTGTATCCAGCGTCTCCTTGCGACTCGTCTGATGTTACTTTTGTGCAATGAAAATGATCATTATGAATTAATAAGTTTAAAAAGGTAACAATTATTTATTGATCTATTATTTAGAAGCGCATCAGTTTAGATTAAGTATGGACTTAAATAAACATCTAAAAAATAATGTCCCCGACGGAGCACTTAATGCCCCTTATATTTTGCAAAGCTCAGGTGTTTCGTGTGATGAACAAAGTACTAGCCACTTTTCACTTAAGCTTCTACATTATTAATCGAAAAGAAGGTAAATCCCATGGTAAGTATTTATAAGGTACCTATTAAATATACAGGATCTTTTTTTTATTCAATGACAAGATATAGTCCTTGACTGCGATCTCACCTGATGGTGAGTGACGATGCAGTCGGACTAACTTGAAAGGGCAGTGTAAATTTAACCCATACCCCTAATCTGTTTCTACACGCCGTCCTGCCGGAACGCTATATCGCTTGGTGGTACGTCTTTGACGGTAGGGTGGTAACTAGCTACGGCCAAAGCCTCCCACCAGACCAGACCAGATATTTATGATTTTAAACATTGACATAATAAAACTGGACTTCGGGTCAGCGCTAAAAATTGTGCGAACCGAAAGAAAACCAAAACGCGAAAAAGGTTTCCAATCGACCGTTAGTTTAAGCAAATTATTGCAAGCAAAATTAGGCTGTATTATAATGGTCTAAGACATCAATTACAATTTATTAGTTTGTTTATAAAAATACACATGCACATTGTAGGTACCTACACTTGTTTTTTCATGAATTTGTGAAATCGGAAATGAAAAAAAAACTGTAGTAATCACATATTTTTTAAATGCCTGGAATTCGAATGGATGAATGCGTTTTCTTAATTAATTTCAATAAACTAAGGTGCTGTTCAGAAAAAATCTGACTGATCGAGACTGATAGCGTAACTTCTTTCCGACCATACAAAATGTCGATTTACGCCAACGAAGTGACATTAGTCAGGGCTCGATCCCAAGCAAGCGTACTAGCTCAAAGTGCTGAAAAATAAAGACTAAGATTAGAATGGAAAGGAACTTTCTCACGTCATCTCACTATAATGTGATTAGCTCGTTGAATTTAGCTCCGCTCCTCTGCGCTTCAGTAGACAGATACCCTTCTTCTCTTGTTTATCAACCGATAGATGCTCACTGCTAAACATCGGTCTCTTGCATAGACTTCGTATCTCGGTCTTGCGCCACCTGTATCCAGTCGCTCCCTGCAACTCGTCTAATGTCACCAGTCTACCTAGTAGTAGTAGTCGCCACTTTGGACAACAGCAAATTTGGATCCCATCAGTTCTTCGAATTAGTGTAGATAACTACAGGTAACAGCCCCACCCATTCCCACTTCAGCTTCCCGACTCGAAGACCTATGTGGAAAGGTGGCCTAAGAAAAAATAAAGCCATTAAACAGGAAAAGAAAAGTACTTTCGACAGGTGAGTGCGACGAGTTGCTAAATAATTCAAGCGAGCTTTACCTGCTCGCTGGGCCCAGGTTTGTTGGCGAAATATTTAATTACTACCTCGACCAATGTGGAACAAGGCTTCGACACACGAAACGCGTGTAGGCAGCGGGAAGCGATGATAAATACGTGACTCCTAGTTGTATGGCAAGGTGGAGGGGAAAAGACCACGTGGCCGATCACCTAGCTAGTCAGACCAAGTCAAATCACTCACTGGCCTTCCACTTACAAACGCATTTAGAATAGCCGGGGACCGGACAGAGTGAAAAGCTATAGTTAGCAACACCACGAAGGCACTTTCATATGGACACGACCTTCAGCAATGAAGTGTTCAGCAAGAAAAGTTGTATGGATGCCTCTTTACTCGCTGCAAAAGCAACTCGGTGGTGCAGAGCTAGGAGTAGGGTTGCCAGGTCTTCAAACCGAAAAGCCGGACAGGCCAGCCAGTTTAGCCGGACATTTGTGTAAAAAGACCGGACACCCTTATTTTTTAGACCTAGTAGGGTAGACTGGGTACGGTTGTAACGGGGTACGGTTGAAACAACTCATATATTTCCGAAACTATAAACAACACAGGAAGGGGTACAAGGAGAAAGACACGCGGATTTCAAGTGCCAACATGATTCAGAGTGTTGCATCGCACTCTGCACACTTATAACGTTTAGAAGAAGGCCTATTGTGTTTTGGCAACCAAAAGTAAGTATTTTTGATGAATTTCTTCACGATATAGCGAGACTACTAATATAATTTTCATATTTGAGTATTAATATATGCAATTGTTGTATTTTAGAGATTATAATGAGCTGGTTTGTTTTTATATATGTTATTAGGCCTCATGCCTGTGTCCGTTTTATTGTCAAAATAGGTGGTGGGTACGGTTGTAACGATTTTCATGGGTACGGTTGTAACATTAGTTTTACTATATTTTTGCATTGCAGATGCCTAGGAAACGCGTAAAAAAGACTTCGAGAGGGGAAAGCGATGTTGTACAAGAACGCCTATGATGAAATAAAACTTGGGGGCGTCTTTGAGGCAAGTTATAAAAAATAAAGTTCTACGAAAAATAAATTTAATTGTTGATTTCATTTTAAACTTAGATTTTATTGATTATTTAGTTTTGTTTTATATAATAATTAGAGATTACGTTCGTTTGGTTGAGTACCGAAGTAGTTATAGCGGAAAAATTATCTATTTTTGTTAATTTATTTTTACTCTAAAAAATTACCTAAATAATTGTTAAAAATGTGCTTAAGATATTGTGATAGTAGTTAAAGTACATTTAAGCGTTTTTAAATAATAAAGCTGGTTTAAATACTTCAACTCTGTAATATTTCTGCTTGTTACAACTGTCCCCCATCACTGTTACAACCGCCCCTGGTATGGGGTCGATTGTAACAATCGTATGCACTCAATAAAATTATTCATATCTGCTAAATTATTTCACCTGTGCATGTGTTTTTGATATTAATTTAAAGAAAAATAACCTGGCTTTCATATCAAGTGCTATAATAGTTTTTTATAGCAATATTGGCAATGCTGTGGGTGTTCAAAGGGAAATTGTTACAACCGTACCCAGTCTACCCTACAAAATGGCAATTTTTTTAAAAGCCCGCTTGCGCAGCGCAGCGATACAAAGTGAGGCGAGTGCAGCGGAGACCAACACATGACAAATATGTAAAAAAATAGTTAAACTTAAAAAGCTTAACAAAAGTCAGTTAGGCCGGACACCGTCTAATTTGGCCGGACACTCAACCAAAAAGCCTGACTGTGTCCGGCTTTATCCGGACGCCTGGCAACGCTAGCTAGGAGAGTACTAACCAACTGATTGACTCATCAATTTCCAGCCCTAAGCATTAGACTTAGATAGCTGAACTTTTGCATGGAGGCTCTGTGACGCTCAGACGTGTTTGCGTGCGTGCGCGTGTGTGTGCGTGTGTGTGTGCGTGCGCGTGTGTGTGTGTGTGTGTGTGAGAGAGTGTGCGCGCGTGTATTTGTGTGTGTGTGTGGGCGTGTGCGCGCGCGCGCGCGCGTTTGTGTGTTCGTTACTCCTTTAAACCACAGCGAATGAACCGATTTGGCTGTGGAATGGAAATTGCACTCGTCCAGAATAAACACAAAGGCATTTTATCCCGGAAAATTAAAGAGATATTATATGTTTAAAAAACTTTATTCCACGCGGACAACATTGTGGGCATCGGCTAGTCATAATATATTTAAAAACTTCTTTCTGTGCATATATAAATAAATAGTTTTAGCATCTTCATCATTCATCTAGTCCCGTCTGTCTGTTTGTATGTCCAGGCCTTGATTGCCAACTGCAGCCCGAGGCGCTGGAAGTCTTCGTGCTTAATTAGGAGAGTTTGTTTTGCGATTTAACTATACTTAGGTGCACCAGGTTTCCTGTGTATATTTACTGGAATTTTAGAGTTAATTAGTTTTGCTTATTAATGGATGCCACTTTTCACGCTTTTCTAGGGTTCTACCTACCTGTTGGTAAATAATGATTATTGGTACCTACCTGTAACCTGGTGGTTGGTATATATCTATTATATTTTATTAGCGATGTGGTTGAATGACAAACTAAAAAAATCAAAAATCTATAACTA
This sequence comes from Hipparchia sbordonii, assembly GCA_038048805.1. NCBI lineage: Eukaryota > Metazoa > Arthropoda > Insecta > Lepidoptera > Nymphalidae > Hipparchia > Hipparchia sbordonii. The sequence continues at coordinate 7,715,350 of CM076109.1, read as the reverse complement.
ACTAGCTGTAGCTAGCTAAGATTTTTAAGGATTTTTGGTTTATTTATTTTATATTACTCATATTACTGTAAAGTACAGACCAACAATATTGATGCACAAATATGATATCTATTATTATTATTGGTCACTATTGTGAAATCATGGCTATAGTGGATGCTTACTGTTCAGCTGATAACTTTTTTTTTTACTTGTAACGCGCTAGTTTCCGAACATATGCTTGTCTTCCACCCCTCTGATTGATAGATTGGCCGTCGGCCATTTTGGATTGGATTGATCCGTGAAGCGTTCTCATGGTTTTTGCGTTAACCCCTTTTTCGTAATTAATATTATATAAGAAAAGAAAGGCGACCCCGCACCGGGAAGCGCAGTGTTGGTAGACCCCCCAACCAGGTGGACCGACGACATAAAACGAGTCGCAGGGAGCCGCTGGATTCAGGCGGAGCAAGACCAAAGTCTGTGGAGATCCATGCAGGAGACTTATGTCCAGCAGTGGACGTCTATAAGTTGACAAAGAAGAAGAAGAAAAGAATATTAGCCAAGCTGAAGCTAACTAATATCCTCCTATCCCCTCTAAGTAAGCGGAAAGGAATGGGTACGTCAATAGTGCAGCGTGTGGGTTTGGAACCTGTGATCTTTCAGTTTTCAGTCCGCACCTTTAACCGTTGAGCTACTGAGGCTTATTGATTTGTAGGCTGTGATAAATTAAAACTTGTCTATTTACTAGAAACAGCAAAGTTTTCTTCCAAGTTTTCGTTAATTACAGAGATAGGTAAGGTGTCGTATTTGAAAGGACAAAAAGTTGGTGTTTCGTCAAAGATTATTTAAGGCACTCCGAGTAAACTACGACGAAACTTTGCGAACTAAACTTTCCTTAGCCACAATTATGATTGGACAAAGAAAATGTTGTTTTATCAAAGACTGAATAAATTACTGAATTTTTAATAGTTCTGTTTGGTAGCTCTCTGGCAATCATTTGAAGGCGTCGGGCCACCTAGTGGATATAATTAGCTATGTCTTAGATAAAGCAGTGTAGAGCTAATTTATAGATAATATAATAATATATCAGGTAATTATATATAAGGGTAGATAGACAAGGTATGAGTACCTACAATACAGAAACTAAAACATGGTAACCCTATTTCACAAAAAAAAAAAACAAGTTGAAATATCAAAAAATTGGTGCTACAAATGTTCATGGGCAGCGGTAATCACTTAACATCAGGTGACCCGCCTGCTTGCTTGCTCGCTAAAAATATATTTAAAAATCAAAATCAAAATTTATTTATTTCATGTAGGCCAACTTGTAGCTCTTATGACACGTCACACGTTAAAAAAAAATTTAGAATATCCGCACAGCGATTCGATTTTGATATTTTTTATCATTACACGTCATATTTTACAGCAAACTAAAGCAGTTTTTATGAAACTCCAATAAAAAGGGATAAAAACAATAACTCACATTCGGGGAACGTGCCTCACTCAACGTGGGTTCGTGGTTTTCTATTTTGTGGATAAACATAATATATTTCGGGCATTATTTATATTGACATTTTGCCATTATTCAAAAAGTTAAATAAATCTCTTAAATAAAAAGCTGAATTAGGGAAAATTTCATAATTTTTGATTTGATTAATTAAGTTATTGCTCAACTAGCTGATGCCCACGACTTCGTCCGCGTGGATTTAGGTTTTTTAATCTTTATTATGTCACTATGCCACTCTCCAGGTCCTCAACTGTACCCATGCAAAAAATCACGTCGATCCGTATTTCTGTTGTGTTGTGATTGTGTTGAAAAATCAAACTTAACGTGAGTGAAACCGTGGACAAAAGCTAGTCTAACATAATATTAATGTACTTGTATTTACTTTTATAGGGTAAGGTTGCAATCATTGGACCAGCGCTTTGTTTGGACCACTTAGGTTTCTCTAAAACCAACAGTCATAAAAATAGTCCGTTATAACAAGACGCTATTTGACCCCGCACCCGGCCCCTCAACCTTCAGTGTCGCCGCAGGCTTCGTTGAGGCAGGACGTACGTCGGTGTGTTTCACGAGCTCCCGATGTAAAATTAATGCGACATTCTTAACCATGTAAGTACAGATTTGTAAGGTATTTTCAACTCAATTATTTTTATTAGCTTGGCATATTTATCTGTTCGGCTAACTTACTAATAACATGCCACAAAATATTTAAACTTATTTTTAAATTTTGTTTTGATTGCGATCACAGTGAGTTGCCATCAATGGACCCATGTAAGTTTCTCCCATTGAACCGGTCCAATCAAAGAAACTTCTAAAATAGTAATTTTATTTCTTTTTTTTGTTTTAGCATGGCGAAGCGAGGCCACTATTATAAGTGGAATGAAGGCAGCATGAAATTAGCATTGTTGGCTTTGAGTAAGAAAGAAGCTGGTTTGAATGAAGCTAGCAGGATATTTGGTGTGCCTAAAGCAACGTTAAAAAGAAGATTTGACAGCAAGAATGTGAAAGCTAAAGGGGAAAAGCAGATTGTAGGCTCCGAAGGAGATCTCACACCCGATTTGGAAAAAAAGTTAGTAAATCATATTTTGGAGATGGAACGTTGTTTATACGGCATCATACCAACTGACGTCAGAAGTTTGGCTTTTAAAATAGCAGAGAAAAATGGTTTGAAGCACAGATTTAATAAAGAAAAAGAAATGGCCGGTAAAAAATGGTATTATGGATTTCTAAAGCGTCATCCTGAAATAAGTCTGAGACAACCAAGAGCAACTTCGTTTAATAGAGCTACAGCCTTTAATAAACCAACAGTGAATGACTTTTTTGAAAAGTTAGAACGAGTTATGGACGAACATGGTATAAACGATCCAAGAAATATTTTTAACGTAGATGAGACAGGCCTCTCTACGGTTCAAAGAAAACCCAGAAAAATACTGGCGCAGAGAGGGAAACATCAAGTTAGGGCTATTACGAGTGGTGAACGTGGCACCACTACAACAGCTGTATGTTGTGCAAGCGCATCTGGTAATTTTATTCCTCCACTCATCATTTTCAAACGGAAACGTGCTAAAGATGAGCTACAAGATGGTGCACCGCCGGGCTCGATATTCGCATTTAATCCTGACAGTGGTTATATAAACAACTAGTAGGGCGCGTGGGTGCGCGGCTCGCTAAAGCGAACCGCGGTTTTTCTGTTCACCAAGTAGATCTTTGGGTCTTGATCATCTTTTTAGAAATTTTTATGGCCGCTATCTAGAATCCGGCATTTTGAATTTTTTTTCTGCTCACTGCCAATTGATTCGGATTCGGATCCTTACCATGTTTTGCCGAAAAACCACTTTTCCATCTTTTATACTCTGAGATAGACACCGACAAAATTTGTATGGCCGCCATCTTGAATCCGCCATTTTGGAATTTTTTTCGGCTCACTGCCAATTGGATGAGGTTTCGAGTGATTCTTGTTTAAGGATCTCCCACCTATCTTCAATACCCTGGCCGTGCTCCTCACCCGTCTCCGAAATTATCAATAATGAGCTCCCTCCATATTTTTCCTCCAAATGAATTTTTGTTCTCTGTACGAAACCATCAGCAATTTCGAAAAGGAACCGTATCAAAGTCTTGCATATGTTTTGTATGAAAACAGTAAATTCCGCCATCTTGAATTTTTTTCTATTCATCAAGTAGACCTTTAAGTCTAGATTAGTTTTCGCCGGAAAACCATTCATCCATCTTTTATACTCTCCGAGATAGATACCGACGAAATTTGTATGGCCGCCATCTTGAGTCCGCCATTTTGAATTTTTTTTTGGCTCTCTGCCAATTGGATGAGGTTTTGAGTGACTTTTGTTTGAACACTCCCACCTATCTTCGATACCCTGGCCGTGCTGTTCACCCGTCTCTGAAATCCTCAACTATCAGCTCTCTCCATATTTTTCCTCCAAATTAATTTTTGTCCTCTCTACGAAACCATCAGAAATTTTGAAAAGGAACCGTATTAAAGTCTTGCATATATTTTGTATTGAAAAAAATAAATTCCGCCATCTTGAATTTTTTTTCTGTTCACCAAGTGGAACTTCGGCTCCTGATCATCTTTTGCTAAGAAACCACTCTTCCATCTCTTATACTCTCCGAGATAGACACAAACAAAATTTGTATGGCCGCCATCTTGAATTCGCCATTTTGGAGTTTTTTTTCGGCTCTTTGCCAATTGGATGAGGTTTCGAGTGACATTTGGTCGAACACCCCCCACCTATCTTCGATACCCTGGCCGCTGCTCCTCACCCGTCTCCGAAATCCTCAATCATCAGCTCTCTCCATATTTTTCCTCCGAATGAATTTTTGTCCTCTATACGAAACTGTGAGTGAAAAAAAATTTTTCCATACAAAATTTTACAGGAGAGGTGATCAATGAGTCAGTCAGTGAATCAGCACGAGTAGCTATATATATATACTAGTAGGGCGCGTGGGTGCGCGGCCCGCTGCAGCGGACCGCGGTTTTTCTGTTCTTAGACTTTCAGGGCCTGATCGTTTTCTACCACAAAACCACTATTCCAACTTGTACACTCTTTAAGATAGACATTGACGAAATTTGTGTGGCCGCCATCTTGAATCCGCCATTTTGGTGTTTTTTTCAGCTCATTGCCAATTGGATGAGGTTTCAAGTGATTTTTGTTTGGGCACCCTCAACCTATCTTCAATACCCTGACCGTGCTCCTCACCCGTCTCCGAAATCCTCAATCATCAGCTCCCTCTATATTTTTCATCCAAATGAATTTTTATCCTCTATACGAAACCATCAGCGGAAAGGAACGTATCAAAGTCTTGCATACATTTTATATGAAAAAAAAAAAAACCGCCATCTTGAATTTTTTTCTATTCACCACGTACACCATCGGGTCCTGATCATCTTTTTCCAAGAAACCATTCTTCCATCTTTCATAGTCTCCGAGATAGACACCGACGAAATTTGTATGGCCGCCATCTTGAATCCGCCATTTTGAATTTTTTTTTTTGGCTCTCTGCCAATTGGATGAGGTTTCGAGTGACTTTTGTTTGAATACCCTCCACTTATCTTCGATATCCTGGCCGTGCTCCTCCCCCGTCTCCGAAATCCTCAACCATCAGCTCTCTCCATAATTTTCCTCCAAATGAATTTTTGTCCTCTATACGAAACCATTAGAAATTTTGAAAAGGAACAGTATAAAGTATTGCATATATTTTGTATGGAAAAAATTTAATTCCGCCATCTTGAATTTTTTTTCTGTTCATCAAGTGGACCTTCGGCTCCTGATCATCTTTTTCTAAGAAACCACTCTTCCATCTTTTATAGTCTCCGAGATAGATACTGACGAAATTTGTATGGCCGCCATCTTGAATCCGCCATTTTGGAATTTTTTTTCGGCTCTCTGCCAATTGGATGAGGTTTCGAGTGACATTTGGTTGAACACCCCCCACCTATCTTCGATACCCTGGCCGGTGCTCCTCAGCCGTCTCCGAAATCCTCAATCATCAGCTCTCTCCATATTTTTCCTCCGAATGAATTTTTGTCCTCTATACGAAACCATGCGTGAAAAAATTTTTTTCCATACAAAATTTTACAGGAGAGGTGATCAATGAGTCAGTGAGTGAGTGAGTGAGTGAATCAGTGAATCAGCACGAGTAGCTATATATATATTAATTAACTAGTAGGGCGCGTGGGTGCGCGGCTCGCTAAAGCGAACCGCGGTTTTTCTGGCCACCAAGTAGACCTTCGGGTCTTGATTATCTTTTTCTAAAAAACCACTCTTCCATCTTTTATACTCTCTGAGATAGACACCGTCGAAATTTGTATGGCCGCCATCTTGAATCCGCTATTTTGAATTTTTTTCAGCTCCCTGCCAATTGGATGAGGTTTCGAGTGATTTTTGTTTGGGCACCCTCAACCAATCTTCAATACCCTGACCGTGCTCCTCACCCGTCTCCGAAATCCTCAATCATCAGCTCGCTCCATATTTTTCATTCAAATGAATTTTTATCCTCTATACGAAACCATTAGCGGAAAGGAACGTATCAAAGTCTTGCATACATTTTGTATAAAAAAATTAATTCCGCCATCTTGATTTTTTTTCTATTCATCAAGTAGACCTGCGAGTCTTGATCATCTTTTTCCACGAAACCACTCTTCCATCTCTTATAGTCTCCGAGATAGGCATACCGACGAAATCTGTATGGCCGCCATCTTGAATCCGCCATTTTGGATTTTTTTTCAGCTCCCTGCCAATTGGATGAGGTTTCAAATGACTTTTGTTTGAACACTCCCAACCTATCTTCGATATCCTGGCCGTGCTCCTCACCCGTCTCCGAAATCCTCAACCATCAGCTCTCTCCATATTTTTGCTCCGTATGAATTTTGGTCCTCTATACGAAACCATCAGAAATTTTGAAAAGGAGCCGCATAAAGTCTTGCATATATTTTGTATGGAAAAAAATAAATTCCGCCATCTTGAATTTTTTTTCTATTCATCAAGTAGACCGTTGAGTCCTGATCATTCTTTTCCAAGAAACCACTCTTCCATCTTTAATAGTCTCCGAGGTAGACACCGACGAAATTTGTATGGCCGCCATCTTGAATACGCCATTTTGAAAGTTTTTTTCGGCTCTCTGCCAATTGGATGCGGTTTCGAGTGACATTTGTTTGAACACCCCCCACCTATCTTCGATACCCTGGCCGGTGCTCCTCACCCGTCTCCGAAATCCTCAATCATCAGCTCTCTCCATATTTTTGTTCCGAATGAATTTTTGTCCTCTATACGAAACCGTGAGTGAAAAAAAATTTATTCATACAAAATTTTACAGGAGAGGTGATCAATGAGTCAGTGAGTCAGTCAGTCAATCAGTGAATCAGCACGAGTAGCTATATATATATTAAAGAAATTTTCTTTGTCTGGATTCAGCACTTTGTGGAAACTGTAAAGCCATCTCCTGAAAAGAAGGTCCTTTTGATACTTGATGGGCACACAAGCCACACAAAAAACCTAGAAGCTATTGAATATGCGAAAAACCCACAATGTTGTGCTACTATCACTTCCCGCACACACTTCAAATAAACTTCAACCACTTGACACATCTTTCTTCAGACCATTGAGCTATTATTTTATAGATGAGACGGAAAAATGGTTGCGCAGTAACCCTGGGCGATGCGTTACAGCATTTCAGATCTCGATGCTTTTTGGAAGAGCTTATGCCCGAGCAGCATCTGTAGGAAATGCTGTAAGTGGATTTGAGAAATGTGGTATTTGGCCACTAAACAAAGACATTTTCCAAGACTACGAGTTCATCACAACAACGGACGACCACAATAATGAAGTTCAAAGTAATGACGAGAACATGGATGTAGATCCCTTCTATTTGATACCAGATGCTACAAGAACAACAAATACCATCAGGCTTATGGAGCAAAATCCAGGACCAAGTCAAAACCATCCAGATTTAAGTCATAGCTCTGAATCTCATTCACAAAATGCTCTGCAGCTTATCGCGTCTGATGTTCATTCAGCTGAACATACTGCACATGATCGAAATAATCAATCAATTCTAAGCACTAGCTCCGAAGTACCAATAACAGGTGAATCTTTAGGTGCAAATAAAGCTATTCAAGGATTGAGACAAGTAAGACGGCGACAAATTCAATGTTCTCTGGAGGAACAAACTTGTCCTGATATGGGCACTAGCTCTGAAAATCAAACAGAAAATGAACTTCAGCCACTTGTATCAGCTACCCATTCAGATTCAGAAATTCATGCTCTTACTGATCAGTCAGTTTCAACAGCTACTACCAGCAGACCAGAACCCAGCAAACAACCAGGTCCAAGCACTAGTTCCGATTTCCAAATAGCTAGTATATCTCCAGGTGCAAAGAAGGTTATTCAAGAGCTAAGAAAAAGAAGCCGTAAACCCCAACGTGCGTTAGAACTAACGTCATCTCCATACAAAAGGGAATTAGAAGCAGCCAAAAATAAAGCTAAATCAAAACCAACGAATTTTAAACAAAAAACTAAAAAAGTTAAAGCTGTAAAAGACGTTCCACAAGAAGAGTTGGAAAAGTGGTTTTGTAAGATTTGTGTTTTATGCTCGATTGAAGACATGATACAATGTCTAGTATGTAAATGTTGGGTGCATGAAGAGTGTGCTTGTGTAAAAAAGGGGATAAAGAAATATTTTTGTCCATCATGTCGCTGATTGATCTCAAAAACCAAAATTTGTATTATATTTAAGTATAGTTTTGTAATTTAATTCAAAATATTCAGTGACTTGTGTTTAATGTTGTTTTTTTGCTATATCTTTACTGCATATTTCTGCAAATGTTATGTTTTACAAACTTATAATAGGTATTAGGTTGTCAATGAATCAATCTCACATTTTAAGACTTGACTGATTGAGTACCATAGTTCAATGTTTATGTTAAAAGTTACGGTAAAGTCTTTTAATTACTATTACTAATAATTACTTTGTTATTTTGTGTCATATGTTGATTTTGTGTAATGTGGTTGGTGCATTAGGATATTTTTTGCATACTCGCAGCAAATGCGAAGTTTCACATACTATTTTTTATTAGGTTAAGGGGTTCAACGACCAAACCCACAAAATACAATTTGAACTAGCTACCTATTTTATAGTCGTTGAAAACTTTTTAAAAAATAGATTAAAACTTGTTATAGTTGATTATTATTTAATGTAAAAGACTTTTCAATTAGACTGCAAAAAAGAAATAAAGACTGTATTTAGTAATGATCTTTAGCCTTTTATTTACTAAAATCCTTGGGTGCCATGAATGGACCAGTCCATAAAATTTCCTAAGTCCAATTATAGCAACTAGGTGGTTCAATCAAGGAGACAGTGGTCCAAACAAGGCAACCACCCCAAAAATATTTTTTTGTATTTTGTGTATTTATGCTTAAAGTAAAAAATCTGATATAACAGCTGTGAATACTTGGGTATAAGGCCTAAGAAACTGTTGAGTCATATGTCCATATACTCTAATATTTTTGGTGATATGGCAGTTTTAAGTTAAGTGGTCCAATAGTGGCAACCCTACCCTACATACATTTCACTTTAAGTTGGAAGAAACATATGTACTTACAGAGATCACGTCGTACGCCATACGAAAGCTACCAATAATCCAATCAATTATTACGCTCGTGCTCCAATTCTGCAACACATAAAGCAGAATCTGTAACATTCCTAGGTTCATGATATCTAGTTGTGCGTTGAAGAACCCGGATTGTTAACAGAATTGCTCCTGTACACAGGGGGTTGGTGACTTGCGTCTAAATAAAAGATAACCTGATAGAAAAAATACTTAATTCTATTTATTTGCAAAGATTTATTGATAATGTTTGTACAGGTTACATGAAAAAAAAAAAATTAAAGAAAAAAAAACAAAATGAATTAACTGTAGTTTGATTCCCAATTGAGGCTTCGGTTAAATGCCCCGACCAGCTCTCGGACCTCAGAGCATGAGTCCTTGCCAGAACAACGCACTTAAAGATTTAACCGAACCCACAACCCTGAATAAACATGTACAATTAATGAGATAAGCGTACCTGCGGTACCAAAAGTTTCCTACAAAATTAAATTTTCCTATTCATATTAAATTAAGCTATCAACTTGTGTATACCATCATACTACATTGAAAAGAAGGATAAATATCAAAATGATGCTAAGTTGTTATGAAAATAAAAGTAACAAGGAGGGAAGCCACCTGGTTATTTGGTGTGGACGCGTACCCGACGCAGACGGAACCGCATGTCTTCACTGAGGAGTCATCTCGTACCAAATATCCCCTGGTCCCAGGTGGTGGCCGCTGAACTAGGCACGCAGTCCGCTTCTACCCCACGTCGCTAGGAAGATGTCCCCTTTGTACTTAGGTTCAAGTGAGGAACCGAGTCCATATTTCCTCCCTCGTTAAATTTAAATTTCTACATTAGGTTAAGCCTGAAGGGCAATGAAATCCAAACTAAATCGTTGGTATTTAAAGGTTATGTCATGTTATTTACATGAAGGAACTAAACCCCACTAATTTATGTTCTCATGATAATAAAAACAAAAGTAATATTCATTATAACATAATCATTATAAGAGGACCAAAACTAAAGAGAAAGAAAAAACCCATGTGCTCCCTGAAAAGAGAAAAGGAACCCATGTTATGATGTACAAAAAGCGAAAACAAATCTCACTACGTATTGTGGATATAAATACCGTATTTTCGAGATGCACACCACGACCCTCCACGTTACATTTAAGTTTCTACGGCTGGAACAAGATACGGAAACTGTTTTAACACCAATCCTACGGAATCGATCACGCACGACACTAAATAACCTTTGAGAAAATTCACCACTCACCATTTCCAAGGTCGAACGTAAACACATTTATTGCACCTCCTACGCCATTACTCCATGGCTTCCATCAGCCTTCAACACGAGCCAACGCGGTGCACAGCCCTCAAGGCAAATCCAGGAAAAAAGAACTAATCACTTTGTGACGTGGTTTATATATCGTGACACACACCCAGAATTCAGGGTTAACATCATCAGGAAAACCTAGTCGAACATTTTTGCAATAAAAATACGATATCCAGGACTATACGCAAAAAAATAAATTAAGATTCAAACAGAGTAATATTTATCCTCCTAGGAGGCAACAGATCTGTCAAAATTAAGGACGAAAAATCCTAGTTTATCCTGACCATAGACAAAAAATTATTACAATGGTATCCCACAGAACACAACTTGAATGCATCTGTAACAGAATAAAAATGAATACCAATCAAGCCACAGATTAACACAGATTAAATACAGATTAAAACACATTACCAAAAGGATTAAAAAATATATCTAATCGACACTATTTAATTTACCTATTTTTACGATTCAACCTGAAAATATTAAAAACTTCTTGACAATCCATTTCCAACGAATAATTACTACCAAAACTAGTAAATACGTAAAGATGCCACTATGACCCCATAGATGGCGTTAGTAGTAACCTAAATATCAAAAAACCACAACGTTACAGTACCCCTCGTCCAGAGGAAAAGGTTCCACGAAGGCGAACCGTTCGCTGCCCTCAGCGATGACTGTAAATAAATAAACGATATTGACTACAACTGCACTAACACGTTTCAAAACAAATTAACCCATACAAACAAAATCATATGAACTATTAAACCTATGTAAATCTAATTAACCTAACTGTCGACCTTAGAAATGCCCTAAAGAAAAAAACTTAAACTTAAATTATTGAATTAGTTAATACCTAACCAATTATTTACAACTACAATGACAGTATTCATTGTATGCTTGATCAAAAGTTGCTTGGTATCTTGGCATCACTGCCTCAAGTGAAGTAGCACAAGAGCAGCGCATCTAGGCCTACGACCCTTGCAGCCTAATCTTGTTTAAATAAACAAAACAGCCAAATAACTGTTATAATATAAGAGACTAAGTCTCATGAGAATATCGGTTATAATAACCGTCTAATCCTAGCATCTCGGAAAAAATTCCTAGCCTTACAAGAGCTAACTAGACACTGGAATAGAAACGTCACTGTGTGAAACACAGCAAGGGTGATAACGAATAAAAATTCGTGTAAAAAAAAAAAATCCGCACATAAATAAGTGCAGTGGTTGACAGCTTGTCTGATTGTCTCAGTTCAATCATGAGTCGTCAATTCACTCCAACATACATTTACATCATCTTCATACTAACTCTCATACTTCACGCATTTATATTCATAGTAACCTATTTTCTTAGGTGTACCACTCTCTTTCACTTTTGTGTGTGAATATCATATTATATTCAGACACTGATTTCTGAATTGAATTAGAACTGAGTAACAACTTAAGCCTTTAAATCCTTAATATGCCAGGAACCAATTTTCGTACCATCCAATCTCTCCAACTCATACACTAATGGAGACAGCACTCTGATTACCTTGCACTTTTCATACTTTGGGGCTAGTTTAGACATTTTAAATTTATCTGCATCACTCTGAGTGTATGTAGATTTCCAAACCCAATCTCCAACTGAAAATTTAGCATTTCTACGCCTTAAATTATAATGAGTTGCATTTTTAGCATGAGCTTGATGTAGCTTTTCACGTACACTATCAAAAATCTCTTCCAAACTTCCAAATTTCCCTGCATACTCGTCACGCGGCATACCCACCATATACTCATTATCTGTATCACGATAGAAGCTCCCGTTTATTACCGGTTCACGTGCGTGGACTAAAAAAAATGGAGAAAATCCCGTAGATTCATTTATCGCGCTATTTATCGCGAATTGAATCTTATTCAAGTTTTGATCCCACGAACGATGATTATCTTCTACGTAAGACGCGATAGCTGTCACAATCGTTTTATTGTATCGCTCTACGAGATTTACTTGAGGGGTATATTTTGGAGAATAGTGTAATCTTGGTATGTTGTAGCGTGTAATTACGTTCCTGAATTCTGAACCAGTCATTTGAGAACCATTGTCCAGAATCACGGTCTCTGGCGTACCATGTACCAGGACTACACCATTTTCAAAATGTTTCGCCACTAGTGCCGAAGTTGCACGTCGCAAAGGAAAAAGAAGGGTATACTTAGAGAAGCAACAAGTAATTACCAGAAGGAAAGTGTAACCAGATCGGGATCGTGGTAGCGGACCAACCAAATCCACCGACACTACCTGAAACGGTCGCGAACAAACCTTCGGTTTTCCCATTAAACCCGGGGTTGCTTGAGTAGAGTGTTTATAAGCTTTGCATACATCACATGCATTCACAAATTCTAAAACATCTTTATGCATACCTGGCCAATAATACCTAAGACATAAACGTCTGTGAGTTTTAAAAATACCAAGATGCCCTGCAGTTGCCTCGCAATGATTCTCGCGAATGATTCCAGATCTCAGCTGTTTAGGAACAACCTCTTTCCAATCGAACTCACTAGTGAGATTATATTTACTTTTACTCAAGCGGAACAGGGTGTTATCTTTGATCATGAAATTTGGAAAATTAGCTGGATAAGATCTGCAACCATTATATAATCTATCATACCATTCATCTTTCGTTCTCATAGTAGGAGTTAAATGAGATGTATGGATTGCCTCTACTTTGAGTAATCGTGACAAGGCATCGGGTACTACATTATCCGAGCCCTTACGGTGTTCAATCTCAAAATTGAACTGAGACAATCGACAACCCCAACGAGCTAGTCTACCCGAAGGGTTTTCCAAATTTAAGAACCATTTTAATGATGAATGATCCGTAACGATTTTGAAAGTTCGAGAACCTAGGTATGCCTGAAATTTCTCCACTGCGAAAATTACAGCTAAAGCCTCTCTCTCAGTAGCGCTATAATTCCTCTCACTTTTATTCAAGGACCTGCTTACATACGCAATCGGATGTTCGTGACCATCGATCTCTTGCGACAACATACCTCCTAAACCATACGATGAAGCATCGCAGTGTACGATGAATGGTTTACTGAAATCTGGAACTGCAAGTACAGGCGCGGACACAAGTGCATTCTTTAACACCGTGAAAGCTTCGTCGGCTGCGTCACTCCACTGGAACTTCGGCGCATTTTTCCCTTTGCTTGTGAGCTTGTTCAACGGGGCTGCAATTGTAGAAAAATTTCTAATAAATCGTCTGTACCAAGAACAAGTTCCTAGAAACACCTTTACTTCATGGGCTGATGTTGGAGTAGGAAAATTCAGTATCGCTGCTATTTTCTCGGGGTCTGTGCGTAAACCAAACTCATCAACAACATATCCAAGGTACTTAATGGACTCTCTAAAGAATTTACATTTTTCAAAAGAAACGGTCAGATTTGCCGTTTTTAATTTATCCGGTACTCGATTAAGTAATAATAAATGAGTAGAAAAATCAGACGAACAAATAACTATGTCGTCAATGTAGCAGAAGACAAAACCATTTTCAATATCGCTACAAAAGTTTTGATTTATCAACATGTCCATTAATCGTTGTTGACGTGCAGGCGCATTACATAAGCCAAAAGGCATAACCTTGAATTTAAAAAGTCCTCGACCTGGGACAGTGAAGCTAGTCTTTTCCTGAGAACTTTCTGACAGTGGAATCTGCCAGAATGAGGATGATAAGTCTATAGTTGATAAAAATTTTTAGCCTCCTTTAGACTGTCAAGGATCTGTGGAATGTAAGGAATTGCATAAGAGTCACCTTTTGTTACCGCATTTAGCTTTCTGCAATCTAAACAAAACCTCCAATCGCCATTCGATTTTTTCACTAGAATGGCTGGATTATTCCAGGGACTTTCACTAGTAGTAACCACATCTAAGGCTAGCATCCTATCTAACTCAGCCTGTAACGCTATCTTCTTCTCCGGAGACAGAGGATATTGCTTAACCCTAATTGGTGATGCATTCCCAGTGTCAATCACATGTTCCATCAACGACGTCCTACCTAAGCCTTTTTTATCAAAAGAGATGTCAATATATTTCTCTATTATGGCCTTGGCTACTTCTCGTTGATCTGAGGTTAAATTGTCGAACGGTTGAATAGAGTGTACATTCTTCGTAGTTAGAGAATCGCAAAAGCTTGTTGGTGAACATCTATAATCAATATGATCAAAAATTTCTGGTGCTACTTTGAATGCTTTCCAAAAATCGCATCCTAATATAATATCTGAAACTACTGCAGGAACTATATAAAACTTTATGGCACAAGTGATTTTATTGAAGGTTATAGGTAAATATATATGACCCAATGATTCCAATTGAACGCCATTTGCAACTGTACAAGAATTGTCAAAGAAAGAATTGAAGTTATACCCCAGTTGAATAAAATATTTGTGAGCATTGTTGCCTAATATAGACATACACGCACCTGAGTCTAGTAAACCATAGGCTTCTAAGTCTCCAATATTAAATTTTAAATATGGCCTAATATCATCTTTTTTTGGACAAAAACGAACTGCAGCCAAAGAATCGAAACTCTTGAATTTTGAAACACTATTATTTACACTGCTACAATTCGAGTTAATCAGTTTTTTGGATTGGAGTTAGTTTTCTTACAATTTGGGCAAGTTAACTTTGTATAACCTGGGGTTTTACAAGTAAAGCAATGAACCTTACGCTTTATGGGCTGTTTAGATGCATTGTTTGTTTTACAATGACAACAGCTACCTGATGGACCTTGAAACTGAGGGTTAGTACTACTACCACTATGATTTTTATTTTTGAAACCGGTCTTGATGAAAGGTCGCTTATCAGTAACCGAATTTTGATGAGAATTTGGCTCTGATGTGCTTTGTTTATTGTTGCCCTTACTGTCAACATAAGCTACTGATTTACTTTTAGATTTATATGAAAACTCGGGGGTAATGACATTGTTTGACTTGCCAGGTTCCGCGAAGTATATAGCTCGCTGGCTGGCTGCTTCAATCTTTTTACAACACTCTTTCAGCTGACCAATTGACTCTATCTGAACTAAAGCTAACTGTTGTGAGAGATTTGGGCGTATATTATGTAAGAGGATTTCAAGTTTAACAGCCTCTGACAACTCCGTTCTTAACCTACCGAATAGACAGGCCATAACAGAGAAATATATATGTATAGGCTCATCCACCCCTTGAGTTCTGGCACGAATTTCACCCAAAAGACGATAATCATAGTCCACCGGGTCAAACTCTTCCAGTAACAGGTTCTTAAGCTCGGACCAAGTACATACCTGATTTTTGATTCCTCGGAACCACAAAAGCGCTTGCTCGCTGAACAGCTGTGCCGCAGACTTGAAAAGTTTTGCATCTGATACCCCATAGCAACACTGCAACTCCTCTATCCTTTCTATGAACGAGCGAGGATCTGTGTTCCCGTTGAATTTAACGTTCCACTTCGCTACGTTCTTATCGCTGGAACACTCGACCGAAGAAGGTTCAATGTTTGACGAAGAGGTTCCTGAAACGATAGTGGTAGGGGATTCAATAACCGCTATAAGTTTCCCTAGTTTGCGTTTTAGGTCAGCTGTTTTTGTGAGAATTTTCTCCGATTCATCCTCCGAGATTCTATTTAACCTATGAAAGAGGTGATAAGCTAGGGCTTCAGCTCTAGCAAAAGAAACTTTCTCCTTAGATTTCTCCCATTTCCCTATCAACGAAGCAAGTTCAGTATATTTTTCATTAATAACCGACAATTCAGAGTCAGCGGTCAGATTTGTTTCTAAAATGGCCTCAGATGGACACTCTAAAGTAAGTTTTCTCATTTGTCGTCTGAGTTCATCTACAGTGTTACCCGGAGTTTCCGACCGAATGGAAACTTCATATACTAACTCATCCTTCCTAAGGGAGTGAAATTGTATGATTCTAGACTTTTCCATTTTAGTAACTGGTGGTGTACACAATTACAAAACTATAAAGATTAAACTAATAAGTTATAAATGAACTATATTAATTTAGGTATGCTAAATAATAAAATTTTTAGCTAATATAAGTCTAGATTAAGTAGTAGTATCTTATACGCTTACATCAATACTTTCAAAACCCAATTGTTAAAGTTATTTTACAAAAAAAAAATATTTGGTAACACTAATAACAATTTCCTATAACCTCACTGTTGCATTTACATAAAATATTATACACACAACACAACGTTACAGTCCCAACGTAAATGAATTTTAACCCCTTATCGTGTTTTTTTAAACAATTTATTAATATTTAACTTTTGTTTCAGTTAAAAAAAAAATTTTTTTTTCTCTTTTCTTATATTGTTCCATGTGCACAGGACTTAGATTTTTTAGGCTTGTGTTACCATCATGAAGTTTAATGTTTATTTGGAAATATTTTATGTAAATGCCCCACGTTGGGCGCCACTGTAACATTCCTAGGTTCATGATATCTAGTTGTGCGTTGAAGAACCCGGATTGTTAACAGAATTGCTCCTGTACACAGGGGGTTGGTGACTTGCGTCTTAATAAAAGATAACCTGATAGAAAAAATACTTAATTCTATTTATTTGCAAAGATTTATTGATAATGTTTGTACAGGTTACATGAAAAAAAAAAAATTAAAGAAAAAAAAACAAAATGAATTAACTGTAGTTTGATTCCCAATTGAGGCTTCGGTTAAATGCCCCGACCAGCTCTCGGACCTCAGAGCATGAGTCCTTGCCAGAACAACGCACTTAAAGATTTAACCGAACCCACAACCCTGAATAAACATGTACAATTAATGAGATAAGCGTACCTGCGGTACCAAAAGTTTCCTACAAAATTAAATTTTCCTATTCATATTAAATTAAGCTATCAACTTGTGTATACCATCATACTACATTGAAAAGAAGGATAAATATCAAAATGATGCTAAGTTGTTATGAAAATAAAAGTAACAAGGAGGGAAGCCACCTGGTTATTTGGTGTGGACGCGTACCCGACGCAGACGGAACCGCATGTCTTCACTGAGGAGTCATCTCGTACCAAATATCCCCTGGTCCCAGGTGGTGGCCGCTGAACTAGGCACGCAGTCCGCTTCTACCCCACGTCGCTAGGAAGATGTCCCCTTTGTACTTAGGTTCAAGTGAGGAACCGAGTCCATATTTCCTCCCTCGTTAAATTTAAATTTCTACATTAGGTTAAGCCTGAAGGGCAATGAAATCCAAACTAAATCGTTGGTATTTAAAGGTTATGTCATGTTATTTACATGAAGGAACTAAACCCCACTAATTTATGTTCTCATGATAATAAAAACAAAAGTAATATTCATTATAACATAATCATTATAAGAGAACCAAAACTAAAGAGAAAGAAAAAACCCATGTGCTCCCTGAAAAGAGAAAAGGAACCCATGTTATGATGTACAAAAAGCGAAAACAAATCTCACTACGTATTGTGGATATAAATACCGTATTTTCGAGATGCACACCACGACCCTCCACGTTACATTTAAGTTTCTACGGCTGGAACAAGATACGGAAACTGTTTTAACACCAATCCTACGGAATCGATCACGCACGACACTAAATAACCTTTGAGAAAATTCACCACTCACCATTTCCAAGGTCGAACGTAAACACATTTATTGCACCTCCTACGCCATTACTCCATGGCTTCCATCAGCCTTCAACACGAGCCAACGCGGTGCACAGCCCTCAAGGCAAATCCAGGAAAAAAGAACTAATCACTTTGTGACGTGGTTTATATATCGTGACACACACCCAGAATTCAGGGTTAACATCATCAGGAAAACCTAGTCGAACATTTTTGCAATAAAAATACGATATCCAGGACTATACGCAAAAAAATAAATTAAGATTCAAACAGAGTAATATTTATCCTCCTAGGAGGCAACAGATCTGTCAAAATTAAGGACGAAAAATCCTAGTTTATCCTGACCATAGACAAAAAATTATTACAATGGTATCCCACAGAACACAACTTGAATGCATCTGTAACAGAATAAAAATGAATACCAATCAAGCCACAGATTAACACAGATTAAATACAGATTAAAACACATTACCAAAAGGATTAAAAAATATATCTAATCGACACTATTTAATTTACCTATTTTTACGATTCAACCTGAAAATATTAAAAACTTCTTGACAATCCATTTCCAACGAATAATTACTACCAAAACTAGTAAATACGTAAAGATGCCACTATGACCCCATAGATGGCGTTAGTAGTAACCTAAATATCAAAAAACCACAACGTTACAAATCCGAAAATCAAATTGTTCGATCGAAATCATCTCTTCCCAGTTCCCGCCCTTTAGAATTTGCGCAATTCGTAAACAATTACGGATTTGTTGGCATTTTTCCGGAAAACTAGGCGTCTGTATTTTACGGAACATCGCATGTTCTTATAATGTCGCGTTCTTGTGTGATACTCCTCATTCTCTCATTAAATTTGAATAAATAATTTAGTATTTTTTTTGAGAGAAAAGTGCTGCTTAGATCGTAGTTATAAGTATAAAGAGAGAACTCAACTTGGGTTACTCCAATCTGCCAAGCTGGTTTTACCCCGGAACCGGAGTAAAGTTATGGACTCGAATCAGGCTAATCTCATGTTCAACAAGAAAACAAAAACCTTGCTGCCCCTGAGAAAGCCCTGCTTATTGCATATGCTGGATGCATGGAGCTGGTAATTTTAAGCCCCGTCACGCATAATGAAATTTTTAAGCTATTGCGTAGCTTCTATCGCAGGCCAGCGTGGAGACCGAATCCAGAAATTCCGTAACGAAAATAACCTGACATGGGACTCCTCTACGGTGAGCCGCTAGATGGCGCATTTTTTATCAACGCCATCTAGCGGTGAGCCGCTATAAAAATGATATGCAATAGCTTTACCGCGGCAGTCCCCAAGTGCCACACGTCTTTTTTTTTGGTCCGACCGATCTCGCATACCTCCCTGAAGTGTATGATAGAGTACATCCGTTTTGTGCATTTGCGTAGTGTTTTAAAAAAAAAGGTTTAAGTCAATATAAATTATTATTTATTATGTTTAGAAAAAACGTTTACTCGTGGACACGAATCAGCCTCATTTAATCTCATATTTTTTGATAAACTTCAACAAAAATATGAGTTTGTCATGACCGTCAAACTTTTCGGAAACTCCAATTACGTACTCGACACTCGAAACTTCGATCACAAAAAATCGAAAAACGACATGAAATGAACCAAACAAGCTTTGTAACATTTTGCTTGTCATCAATTATTATTATTATTTATTGTCTTTTCATGGTATCGTGGAATTTCGCTTATTTTCAAAACTTTTTTCATCCTTATTATTTACGTACATCAGTGTTACTTAGTCACTGAAGTTTTACACGATTATTTAAGTTTAAGTTTTTAAATAAATTGGTATAAGTACTTAAACTATATCTCTAAAAAATAAGACTCACACAGGCTCACAGTTTTATTTTTCACGGGCCTTATAGTTGGAAAATAACAGGACCACATTTTAGCTGACATAAAGGCATCAAACTTGAGTAGTTAAGTGACATTCGAAGTTTTTTCCGCCCGGAAGTTTGTTTTGGAGGTCCCAAATAAACTAATGGGTAGTGCGTGTAGTTTCAAAGGTATACGAGTATATATTGAACTTTTCCCATTATTTGATATCTCTTATTCATGCGTTTGATGGAATTCTAAATGTTACCTATATTTATTCGATATTATTAGTTTGAAATGGTATACTTACTTTAAACAAGGTGCTTAAAATTCTTGTCTATTCATAGTCAATCCTACCGAATTCGCAGGTTTATGTAACAGCCACAGCAGTATTATTCAAAGTCACAAAGACAGTGAGTCTTTCAGCAATATTGGTATTGAAAATGGTTTTTAGTGAAGTATGTATTAGGTGTATCTGGGCCAGTCCATATATACAATGGGCTGAAGTAAAGAGCGGGACAATCATCTGATTGGAATTCATCGTTGTTTGGTCAAACATACGGCCATGTTAAGCTCGCAACCGGCTATAAATATCGACTAACATTGACTAATGGACGCCATGCGAACATTCATTACCCTTATTGGACCAGTAATACCGACGCAATCAGAGTTTGACCAAATCACCTAATGCCAGAACTTTGAATATGGTCAGCTGCAGATGTTGACCCCAAGATCGGGCCCAAGAAATTCCAACGTGTACTTTCTTTCTAAAAACTAAGAGTGAATTACCAATTTCACTAAATACTAGTGGACGCCCGCGACTTCACAATCGAAGGGTTGGCACTCGCGATGTGGATTTCGTCAATACCTTGCATAAGACGCTGTTTTTCATTCCAAGCACTTCAATTTTATTTATTTGTAAAGATTTGTTCTTTAGGTAATTATGAAATCATACTTCGAAATTACGCAAGCCGAAATTTCTTATTTACATTATCGTCTAAAGAAGAACTGAAACATAAAATAAAATAAGCTTCAAGAAAAAAAAACCGCCTGAACGACTATAATTCAAGGTATTCGAGTTGAATAGGATCTCGTTGAATAAGGCTTTGAATGAATAAAAAATTTAATATGAATGTAAAATAATTTTCCCTTCTTTGATCTCTTTTACAGCGACATTATAAAGTCAAATTAGAATAAGATATTACGGCGATTCAAATGTGTGAAATTCAAAAAATTCTTAAAGAAGAAAGCGCAACGTTGGCAGACCTTCCCATTTGGTGGACCGATGTAGAAGAAGAAGATTTTCTTTGGTCTATTAATATCATTATTGATATCGATGCGAGAGTAAATTTCTTTGTTGGTTTGCCCTTCAATCACGCTGGAATAGAGCTACGGATAGCGTTACCAGGTGCCCGGATATAGCCGGACACAGTCAGGCTTTTTGTAAAAAATGTAAGGGTGTCCGACCTTTTTACCCAAATGTTGATCTGTCCGGTTTTTCGGTTTTAAGATCTGGCAACCCTATAGGTATTTGAGTTTTTTTTTGTATGGGTTAAGTTGAGGATTTTAACGCTGAGATCTATACAGCGTGCTCTGACTTAGCTCGGACTTAAGATAGAGTTAAATCGAGACACATAAAACTGTTTCAACTTTGACTTGAGTTTGAGCGAGTGAGTGTGCGGTCTATAAACAGCCTAAGAGTGACACAGACCACTTTTTACTCAAGAAAAGCAAATTGTTCCCGCGGGGTTCTCCAAGCGGAAGAAGTCAAGATAATCTAATAAAGATTATTATTATTATGACACATATTATTTTGACTCTCACACCCGCATACAAAATAAATACATATAAAACCAAAGATTTAAATAATAAACATAAATATATATACAAATAAATAAACTTACATATACTCTACACAAATAAATACTTGTAGCGGGCGGAGGATTACGCCCCGGCAGGGGAGACCAAACGGCCGGGGGTCAGGGCGACAGGCTGAGAAACCGACGGACTATCCTAGCCGAGTCTAGCAGCACCGCTTTCTGCATCTTGGCTGCGAGCGAACTGCCACGGAACCCCAATCGCCTCAGATGGTGAGCGAGGCTGACTGGGATCAACCCATTCGCAGATATGACGATTGGGATGGTTTCAGTGGACTCCACATGCCACATGCTGGAAACCTCGTGAGCCAGATCTAGATACTTTCGTTTTTTCTCTGTCTCCGCTTTCACGAGGTTTTCGTCATGTGGAATGGTGATGTCCACTAAAAACACCCTCGACTGTGCCCGGTCCATCAGCACGATATCAGGCTTATTCGCCAGAATCGTCCTGTCCGTGATGATGGACCGGTCCCAATAGAGCCGGACTCCGTCACGCTCGAGTACTGGCACCGGTGTGTATCTATAGTACGGCACTCTCTCATCCAGGAGACCGTACTTCAGAGCAAGCTCTTGGTGAAGGATTTTGGCCGCTTGGTTGTGTCTGTGCAGATACTCAGTGTTAGCAAGAGCTGAACATCCCGAGAGTACATGCCTGAGTGACTCACCGGGATGGCGACAGGCTCGACAGATGTCGATAGTGCCATCCTTCAGGATGTACTTTCGGTAGTTCCGCGTCTTAACCACCTGATCTTGTATCGCACACACAAACCCTTCGGTTTCCCCAAAGAGGTCACCGAAGCGCAGCCATTGCACGGACGCTTTCTTATCCACGTGGGGCTCATTTAGAGCTTTAAAAAAGCGTCCGTGCAACTCCTTCTCCTTCCATACGGTCTCCCGGTCAGAGGTGCTTAGTACCACCGGTTTCTGCCACTCGGGATTGGCCAGAGATAGGGGAGTAAGCCCTTTATCACATTCTATGACGTCTCTATGCATTGGGCACTCCCTCTTCGTCTCAAAGTAGGTTCTGAGGTTGGATACCTCCCGATTATGCATGGTCTTGACGCTTAACACGCCTCGACCTCCACATTTTCGGGGGATATACAACCTCATAACAGACGATTTCGGGTGGTGCATGCGATAGAGAGTCATAGTCGTGCGGACTTTTCTATCCAGGGCGTCTAATTCGGTCTGAGTCCATCTGAGTACGCCAAAGGTGTACATGAGGACGGGCATGACCCAACCGTTATAAGCTCGGACCTTATTGGCACCTGACAAATAGCTTTTGCAGACTTTTGTCAGGCGTCCAAAAAAGACCTCGCAAACTGATTGTTTCATGTCCGTCTCCTCCCAAGTAGCACAGATAGCTGTATAAATACTCACTTTTAGACCTATTTGAAACTCTATGCGTATTAAGACTCTTTTAAGAGTACACTGGTGATCCTACAGCTGCATAATAGCTGTCAGTGATATTTAAACAGCTTAGGCTGAATAAGGGCTGTTTAGTGGATAAAATTACGCCAAATGCTGTATAAGAGGTATTTGTGAACTCTTATTACACTGACTTATTAAGGGGGCACGTGTGAACTATTATGAAGTTAATAGCTATATAATGGATGATATGTGACCCACATTACAGCTTAACATGAATCCACCATTTTATTGTATAACCTCATAACCTATATAAATATACTGATTCATTTTTCAACTTTTATGATGTTTTGTGTATGAATTAGGAATGGATTGCATTAGTTTTTATTTCTCGATATCATAATAACAACTTTTTATCTTATAATTCTTTTCAAAGCACTAAAAATTGTTTATTCAAGTTTTCATCACGGCTTATTTATATCACGAAACTAATTAAAAACCGAATATTTTCGTGGCGCACTAAAATTTTCTTAGGTAATATATATGTATAATGTCAGTAAAATTACATTCCCAATCATTTTTCTTTTATAAATATGAAAACAATGCACTTAACTTTGAATATTTAACCACACGTATTCAATCAAATTCAATTCACTCCACGAAGTATATAAATTTGCTAGATTTGTATTATCTATGGTTTGCTACTTCACTTTTACGTCACGTGACATATTTGCTGAATAAAGAGTAACTTGTAATCTTTTACTCAACTTAAGGCTGTATAATTTGTGCCCATTTAAGAGGTATAAGAGCTGTATACGGCCGTATACAGCCCTTATGCAGCTTTTTTATACAGCTTTAAGCGTGACGGGAATTCGTTATTCAGCTGCTAAGCAGCCTTCGTGTGCTACTTGGGCTTTACCCCTACGGACTGTGACATACCCAGATACCGGTACGATTCAGCCTCAGAGAGGGTCCTGATGTTAGTCGGCTCGAGATTAATCTCGGCCGAATGAGTAACCTGTCCCCTCTCCACATGTAGGACCGCACACTTGTCTAGTCCAAGCTCCATCCTGATGGAGCCACTGAACTCAGTGGTGATATTCAGTAACTCCCTCAGGCGGGTGGCATTGGGTGCTAGCAGCTTGAGGTCATCCATGTAGAGAAGGTGAGGCACTTTTGTCCCTCCTCTCCGAAACTGAAAGCCTGTCCCTGATCTCTCCAGCAAGGAGCTGAGCGGGTTCAGAGACAGACAAAACCACAGTGGACTCAGACAGTCGCCCTGGAAGATACCCCGCCGTATCTCTATCCGGTCATCCGCCGTCGCCAACCGCTCACCGTGGAGACAAAGGATCGTGCTCCATTGCCCCATGCACTCTCCGAGGAAGTCTCGAACTGTACTATCGATTTTATACATCTCGAGGACCCTCAAGAGCCATGAATGGGGCACCGAGTTATTATTATTATTATTATATTTAGTATAGTATTATTATAACATAGTGCAATGTTTCCTCGGAAATCTTTTCAGTGGTAAACTTAACAAACCTAACTCCAATCGGAAGAAGTCAGGGGCAAAAGCTAATTTATAATATTTAGTATACTAAAGATTTTAGACTTGATTCGTGGTTTACTGACATAATTGTTATTAAATATCACGAGTACGTACGTAATATTTAGTATGATATTAAGTAGTATTATTATAACATAGTGCAATGTTTCCTCGGAAAACATTTCAGTGGTAAAGTTAAACAGCAGCACGTATGGCTGCAGCGCAGAGCAAAATTTTATTGCGAACAACTTAAACTTGAAGTAATAACAAGAAGATGTTATCTTATTTCCTGAAAACGTTCGTAGTTATTTGTTTCCTTTCAAAAGTTTCAGAACATCCGTTTGGGCGTCGTGGAGACGCTAATTAAAGGCACACTTAAAAAAATGGTTACTGTTTTTTTACTTATTAATTACTAATTGACTAGTTGATGTCCGCGGCTTCGCTCGTGTTGACTTAGGTTTTAAAAACCCGGGAATCTCTTTGATTTTCCGGGATAGAAAGTAGTCTATGTCACTCTCACGGTTCTCAACTTTATCCATGTAAAAAATCACGTCGATCCGTACCACCTCTATTTGCTGTGTAAGAACGCCACGATTCTAATAATTGTTCCTGATGTCAATGACTCTATTTCAGAAGTAGAGTGGGTACCTACTCATCTTATATTGTACGTAATATTAAAATTACCTAGTTAAGTATGAACGCATAGGAGGTAGCAATTTTTTTTTCTCCTTACATTTAAATGAATACCAAGTTAATGAATCTAATGTAAACACGCTGGAAAATTTGTCA
The DNA here is from genome assembly GCA_038048805.1 of Hipparchia sbordonii. Lineage (NCBI taxonomy): Eukaryota > Metazoa > Arthropoda > Insecta > Lepidoptera > Nymphalidae > Hipparchia > Hipparchia sbordonii. The sequence continues at coordinate 7,689,904 of CM076109.1, read as the reverse complement.
AAGCTGAATAAGTATATTCTTCTTATAAATTACGCTTCATTCCGATTTACAATTACTTTTTTTCACGCTAAAACTTTTCCATCCGCGAATAAATCAAGTTGACGCTGGCAATTTACTTGTTTGACGTAAACCACATCAACTCTCAGCCAACGATTGCTTCATTTACCAGAAAATGGTCATATTAATCACGAAGCAGGAAATTGACTAGTAGACCTTAGATAAAATTTCCAGGAATATTTCCTAGTAGTACTTTACTTTTTACTTTACAAAACTTATTCCACCGCATAATAACTCGGAAATGAAATGAACAGTTTTCCTTGAAGACAATCTTACAATTTCATACTGTATAATGAAAAGCCAACGTAAGCAATTACAAAATGTGAAAACTTCACAAATGGGAGTCAAATCTTTATACTTACCTACTTGTAGCTATAATAAAACCTTACGACGAATTCTGTACTTACATGAAATATATTTTAAAAATTTTAATCAGAAGAAACTTTATTATCGATATAGAGACCAAAAGAATATATTTATAATTTTTATCTCTCTGCCTGTGCGCTCACCATGCTGAAACTACTGAATGGATTTGATACATTTATGGCTAATAGTCTGGATTAATATTTAGGATGTTTTTTTATTTCGAAAAATAGGAAATGGTTTATATATTATATTACAAACGTGTCGTATCTATTCTCTTTCCATGATCGTTAACATTATAGCGTTTCTAAATGTCAGCGATAGAAAGAGAATAGATATGGCTAGGGCAGCTGAATCGATTTTGGTAAATCTTTTTTTATTAGAAAGGTTGTACCATAGTTAACCAAGTTTTTTAATCTAGGTAGTGAAGATTTGATGGAAATGGAGGATAGAAATCCTCAACCACTAAAATAGGACTTACTTTGACTATTAAGTGTTATACTTAGTGTCGCTATCAGTGTATTAGTTTCATAAATAAGTAGCTATTAGGTCAACACCTTAGGTCAACACCTTAACTTCCTTAATATATAAACTAATATATAATATATATATATATATATATATATATATATATAATTTCCTTAATATATTAGTTTATATATTAAGGAAATTAATACCCACACTCTCCAGTTTTTGAAACAGGCGTCTATCTGCTTTCATATTCATGGAATGCATATAAGGTAAAATCAGCTTTGAAACTTTTAAGCCGAACTCTTTTAATTACGTCGTGTTTTTTAAGCTTTTTGTTCAGATTACTACTTTTCATAGCGCGTATTGCTAGTTGCTACGCTAGGTGTTATGAAAAGTAGGTAAGTATTTTAATGATTTTGTTTGAATTTCGCGTTGACGTCAGGATTATAAAATGTAAGCGACAAAAAATCTGGATCACAAAACATTGTTTTCAATGTTTTATTGAACTCTGTGAACAAATTGTAATAAAAGAACAATGGATATCGATTTATCAAGCTATCTAGCGAGAAATAATGTTTTTGTAGCGGATACGTATATTACCTATATTATATCCTTTGCTGATGTTAATCACTATCATCACATCACATCACACTATAATATTATAAAGGCGAAAGTTTGTATGTGTGTGTGTGTCTGTGAGTGTATGTGTATGTTTGTTATTCCTTCATGCCACGACGAATGGACCGATTTGGCTGAAATTTTAAATGGAGAATACCTCATACTCAGGACTACATGTTATTCCGGACGATTCCGGAAACACGGGCATTGTCCAGTATCCCATAAAAAAGCATTATTCGGATTTTAAGATTATGCGGAATTTCATTGGGAAGCGTAGAGTAGCTCAATAAGTAAGTAATAGGCCTAACTTTTTCTTGATACAATTAAATGACTAAACGGTATCTAGTGTACTCCATATCCGTGGTAAATACATGTTACTCATTTTATTACTCGTTTTGTATCGGAATGGCCGTGACGTCGTAAAATCAAACGCTTATTTATGTAATGATTCAGATTAGCCTTTCCGCGACAGCCTATTAACTGGTAATCGCTTCGAGATAAGCTTTAAATGCAGTCGTAATGAGCCTGCACGGATTCACTAGTCGGATGTAAATTTAAAGGGCTTTTGGCTTACGCTCTCATAGATTACGTGGTTTTAAATATAAAATCTGTTTTTGGGCGGAGCGTTTCCCGCTTGAACTAAATTTAAATTACATGAATCCCAGGAAAATTATAATCTGTTTTAATGGTTAGATATAAGAGGGACCATCCGATGGTACAGAATCTTGACTCATCATAAGAACTACATGTAATATTTTTTTTTTTACATTTTCAAGTTAGGACACGGAGAACCGAGTAGAAGACTTTAGCACATTTTTTTTTTGACTTGACTGCGATCTCACCTGATGGTAAGTGGTGATGCAGTCTAAGATGGTAGCGGACTAACTTGGAAGGGGTATAGCAGTGTAAATTCAACCCATACCCCTAATCGGTTTCTACACGGCATCGTGCCGGAACGCTAAATCGCTTGGCGGCACGTCTTTGACGGTAGGGTGGTAACTAGCCACGGCCAAAGCCTCCCACCAGACCAGACCAGAGACAATTTAGAACTTATAAATTCCCAAATTGCCCCCGCCGGGAATCGAACCCGAGACCTCCCAGTTATAAGACCACAGCGCTCACCACTGCGCCAGGGAGGTCGTCGGAGTCACCATTGAGTCTGAAGCGACAATAGTATGCATAGCTGGAAGAACCGGAAGACGTTGGGAATCCAACGTACCTACTCGTATTGCTATGGTACTTGTGTATGATGACAAGCTTGTGGAAACCTACCATTTATATTTCTGATGTATCTCTCCTCAATAACAAATACTACCAGAAACCCCGGAGAAATCGGTGGACATACCTACATAGAAAAAAAAAGATACCGGCTGAATTTATAACCTCCCCCTTTTTGGAAGTCGGTTAAAAATACTTGCGATTGATGCGACTGTAAAGTTTAGGTTTTAATTGAATAAAAATAATTAACGTAATAACCTTCAAGTAATCAGATTGGTTAGTTTATGTATAAAAACGAGCGTAGTGTTTTTTTTATGCGTATTGTGTCCTAAGTAGGTACATAAACTCTACTGGATCCTGAAATACCTAAATTCGAGCGCTTCAAAAATATAACAGCGTCCTAATGATTTTGCTTGATAGAAAATCTTGCCGGTGTTACCTTCATTAATCACCTCCCTTTGTACAGGACATGTTGATTAATCTCACATCTCACCTCATTAGGCTAATTAGTTATGACCCGATTACCTTTTACTAGCTGATGCCCGCGATTTTGTCCGCATGGATTTAGTATTTGAAAATCCCGCAAGAACTTTTCAATTTTCCGGGATAAAAAGTAGCCTATGTCACTCTGCAGGTCTCTAACGATATCCATGCAAAAAAACATCATTTTCTCAAAATCTGCTTTTCGTAGTTATAGTGTATTGGATTTACAATACTCCGATACTCCGATTATGGTTACATTTTAACCATAAAATTGGTTTTAACCATAAATATACGCATATATGCAAAAAAGAGTCAACACACAGAACTTATCAATTGAAAAGTTGACTTTATTCCTTTACATTATGTATGTGTTTAATTTGACAAAAGTTTGTGGGTTGAAACGTAATTGCGTATGTGCGTCCAAACATGAACATGATTGTGACGTCATCATTGTAAGATGTAGATATACTTCGTAATTCCACGATCAAGACGGGCAAAAACCCCGAGCGACAGTCGTCACATAAATGTAATAAAACATAAAACATGATGGAGGTGGGTTTGAAATTAAAATCACGTCCGTTTTTGTCCGTACAATAGTCTACACATTGTATACCTACTTACCTACAATAAAAATTTGCAAGGAGTTAGTTAAGGAAGATTATAATTTCTGCGATGGAATATCAAATTGCTAAACAGCAAGGTGGCGACGAGCTACAAAATAAACTTTGGATTTGAGTGCATAATATATTCAAGGTGCACTCATCGTAAGCTCCAGGTGTTTATGATACTATAAGACAATAGGTAAAATAATATTATAATATTCAGCATCAAATTGCAGCATGGCAATAGCACCTAAATAGTGTATATAGTCAAAAGCCTATCTCTTCTATCTTATGTAGATAGAAAACTGTATGGTTGAGGTTTTGTAGTTCACATATTGGACTTTTGTCACCACCGCGAATTTGTAGTAGGGAAATAGATGTATATACAATTAATGTTTCTTTTAGAAGTTAGAACAGGCAGTTTCGCTATGGTTTATGGCTATATCGAAATTGCCTGTTGCAACCCTCATACATATACATAATTACATTTAACTATACTTACTCGTAAATCTATCGGTACATAGTTAAATAGTTTACTACTAATCCAATAAAGATAAAGTGAAGTATTTTTTTTTTTAAACAGAATTCTTTCGAACATTCGAGAGGAGAATGTTGAACAAAAAAGATGAACTTGACTAATACTCTTTATTAAAAAAAAAATCTCTCAAATTAATTTTTCATCTTTTCAATTATTGTTGCAGTAGGCATATCTTCGAATTAATCTCAGGTAAGCTTCTTATGTGATGAACGTATACGTATCTTTTAGAAACGTTTATATAGGTTTAACTAGTTCTCGCTATCAGTTATTTCATATTGCAACCGGGTATTTCTCCAATACCATGAGAACGCTTGCAGGTGTCTTTGATGGTACTCACTTAATACCTACTTATTTTATTGAACCAACTAAGAGCAAACTACGCTTTCATCTAGGAATTATGGTCTCTCTTCGTGAGCCTGTAGAGATGTTCCAATTAGGAAATAAGTATACCTAAATTGACGAACTAACTCCTTTTCTATCACTTTTTTTGCTTCATTGGAGACTAACATATTGGAGTGCGGATTATAAGGTCCTAGTTTCAAGTTACAAGTCAAGAAACTCTCATCAAGAGCCTGGATGGGAAGTTAGTTTTATATAAGCCCCTGTGCCTCAGAGAGCACGTAATGCCTTAGGTCCTGCACCTTATCTCTTTTCGCTTGTATTGGACAGATTCCAACTACGAGAGTGAGAGAATAGAGAAATCGTGTGCCTATATTAGCGCGTAGGTATATATTTTGTGCACTAAAATATCCACTTGGACAGTCTCCGCCGCATTTGAGTTGGCTGCCGGGTTGGAATGTAGGGTGGAAATTATGTTTAGTATTATCACCTTCGACAGTGTTCCCACTTAATTACAATATGGGGTTATTCAAGGGGCGCACCAATAAGTACCTGAAATGCCGGCAACGCATCGGTGGTGCCTCTGGTACTACAAGTGTTCATGGGCGGCGGTAATCACTTTACATCAGGTGACCCGCCAGCTCGTTTTCCCGCTATTCATATAAAAAAAAAATACCATTTTATCTCGCTGTTATATAAAATTTTGAAAATTTGGGAATTTCCAATAATGTTTTCCTAAACGTTAATCTTCCTTATAGAAAGAAATTACAATTGTCTATGAACTTTGTATAATTATAGTAGCGTAAATGAATTAATTACAGATCAATTAAGCAAGAGTTTTATTAAATTGTAGTTATGTAATAGGAAGAACTTGACTAAGAAGTTAAGTTCATCTTATTTAAAATGATAGATGCCTAAGTAAAACGATTTTACTCTAATATAAAATTAAATGATTTCACTTTTTCATTACCTTTCTTCCCAGAAAATTCTTAGAGCGTAAAGAGGATTTGAAATAAAAGTAGGTAATCGTGTATTAGCCTGGTATTAGGTTTACTTAATACGTAGAAATGATTACTTTATATTTTTTTGAATGAAGAATCAAATCTTAGTCTTTGATCTTTAAATGCTCATTTAGCAATTATTTAAAACTTTAATAAAGTGTCTGTAAGTACTGACTTTTTTCCATATTTGTACGATATTCTCAAAAATATAATAATAATGCCCGGAGTACGTACGCGTGGATACAGTTTTGTGATTCCCGCGGAAACTCGTATTTTCCAGGTTAAAAAGTAGCTCATGTTTTATTCCAGACTATAATCTATTTCTGTGCCAAAATTTCAGCCAAATCGGTTCAGTCGTTGTGGCGTGATTGAGTAACAAACATACATCCAAACATTCGCATTTATAATATTAATAGCAGGATTATCTCAATGCCGCACTGAATCGATAATCTTTACTTAATTTTTAAGTAACCGTTAGCGAGTGTAAGTGCGGCAGTTAATGATAAATAATTAATTAGTAAATTAATAAATATAGTTCAATGACTCTGAGTGCGGCAGTTGGCACTAGATCGAATTTTGAGTTTTTCAGTGGAGATATATATTTTTTTTTTATTCGATGACAAGATAGCCCTTGACTGCGATCTCACCTGATGGTAAGTGACGATGCAGTCTAAGATGGTAGCGGGCTAACTTGGAAGGGGAATAGCAGTGTAAATTCAACCCATACCCCTTATCGGTTTCTACACGCCATTGTGCCGGAACACTAAATCGCTTGGCGGCACGTCTTTGACGGTAGGGTGGTAACTAGCCACGGCCAAAGCCTTCCACCAGTAAAAATACAATAAATTGTTAATATTCTAATAAATAAGCTAAGGTATTTTTATGTGCCCGAGTGCTTAGGAAAATGCAAGTTATTTCAATTTCGAGCCACGGCTTTATCGCTTAACCGTCACAGTATTATAGAACCCCCTTTGTTCACTTTAACATACAATGACAGGCGTTCTTGGCGCAACTGAACAGTGTGAAAGGAAGCCAAGACGGAAAAGAAATATTGAAATATACTCGCAGTGTCTTTTCTTTGTGGGCGATGCGAAGAGCTTTCTTTTAGAATCGGCCATGCGATTAATACCACTTGAAATAGATATTTTTACAAGCGAGAAAGAGTATAAAAGTTAAACCTCTTTACTTTTATCACGCTGCGAACCGTAAATTGGAGTCAAATACTCTAGAAAAGGAAAATGTATGGAGGTATTAAGTGCATTACAATAAATACCAGTATATTATTTTGGAATGGAATTCTTAGTGCCAGCGTATACGAGTAGCACAGCATTTATTATCTGTAGGGTTTGCTTGATTTCTCATACAAACGTTTTATGCTGATAAGTCGTAGAGAGAGAAGACATAGAGCCAGTGACGATTTCTTTCTCACTCACACTAAAAAGAGAGCAGAAATAAAGTTATTAATGTGATAAACAGAGACGCAGCTACCCAATTTTTTGTCCCTCATCGTGTAACCAGTTTTTTCAAGGTCGACACACTTTTGTGCGAAACAAACTGACAGTTAATAAGAAAATTTAGTATCTATGTGTGTTGCCAGCTTTAGGTACCTATACAATGTCCCGATTTTCCCTATCCTACTTATATTATAAATGTGAAAGTTTGAATGTATGTATGGCCATCCATACATACATCCAAATTTCAGCCATATCGGTTTAGTGTGGCGTGATTGAGTAACAAACATATGGATGTTTGTTACTCAATACGCCACACTAAACCGATATGGCTGAAATTTGGCACGGAGATAGGTTTTTTTAGTAATGTCCTCTGACATACCGTAACGGCGGGTTACTTTGGCTACTTTTTCAATTTTTTTTTAAATTTTTGTTGAAACAAAATAAAGTGATGGAAGAAATTAATATTATGAGAAAAGAAAAGAAAGATGATGGATACTAGAATATAATATATGTCGGCGATGATTAAAGTGTATTCAGTTAGATAGTGTCGGTTACTGTTCTGAATCATCCTGAAGTTTCGTTCGAATGTCCAACGACCAGTCGAGAACTGTTGGCGATCTTAAGAATTATTTTATTTACAAAGTTCTTAATTTTTAAAGCCATTTTTAAATAGCTAGAGGCAGACTTTTAATGTTTTTTTAAATAATTATTAACTTAAACTATGAAGAGTTGCAGTTTTATACGACTGCCTGAAAAAAGGAATATACTGTTAATTTCATTAATGATGATTTTGATGACTAAATATACAATTTTTGTTGCTTTTAATTCAATAGCATTACTCGATCGTAGGAAAATTTTAACTGTTCATTAAAAATTATTTTGTGTAACATTCTTACTAGTAACGAAAAAAAATTTTCCTTTGTGTTACATACATCTTTTTTCAAAGTGACTCACATATGCTAAATTTCTATTCGGCATTTCAATATTTTTTTTAAGGAGCAAATAATTATCTAGTGAATTGGTCCTATGAAACTACATTAAAAAACTTTAGTATAAAAAAAATATTTTTAAAAAACCGACTTACGTGTACAAACTAAAATTATTTTATACTTTTAAGTGGTGGTTGAAGTTAATATTGTGTGCAATAAAGAATAATAAATTCTTTATTGCACACAATATTAAGATATATGTAAAAAAATAGGAGCTTACCCTAATAGGTATGTCTCTCCCAGACAACCTTATATTATGTGTAGGTATGTTATTTAAAAAATAAAACAGTTCAGCATCTGTTTTGTCGTTTTATTTAAAAATCCTGGGAAGAATTTTCCATCTAATTTGGGGTACTAGGGGAGTGCAGTTATTGTGGCAACATTAAACTCGAACTTGTCATGTGACGTCATCGTTACGTCATGTTATCTCTATTTCAGTCGCGGTTACACACCCAAGTAGCAAAATTTGTCCTGTAAACGGTTATAAGCCTAAAAGAAAATATCTTATAAGAGCCATATTATCGTTAATAAGTGTGGGTTTGGGCGCAACTTATAAAGCTAACAACTATATAAGTGTCATATAAGTACTTTATTATAAGCTAAGAATTTCTTATACATGTTTTAATACGGCTAGCAGTAAGTTTATTAAACTAATATCTGCTACATTAAAATCGCTTACAACGGCAATGTCCTTATAATTGCTGTACCTAATCCTTTAATAAGGGCAATCATTCCTATAAGCGACGCGACGTAGCGATTTTCCAGCAAGTATTATTTTCATGTTATTTGACAGATAGCGTGCCGGTGATAAGAGTATAAACATTATTTAAAATATGGTCAACCATTTTGGTAAACAAGGTAAGTACTTGATTTGTTTATTAAAAACCTGTTTTTGTGCTATTTAAACGTAGAAAATTGTGTGGAAATTAATTTTTATGAGAATGTATGGTATGTTTTATGATGTATTTTCAACGCCCCCTCAAAAATAGGCTTTTAAGTGTGAAAAAAGTAATTAATTATTTTTTCTTGTCTTTGTTACCGCTACTATAAGGGCAAAAGTAACTTACACAATACATACAAGGGTTCTATAAAACTAACACCTTTATAAAACTCATATTCAATGCCATGTGTTTGCCATATTGGCTATTTTTGGGGTTCCTTAGTGATCAAGTAATACCCAAATGTACCTACCTACTAATAATTTTTTTATCCGTAGAACCGCTGAATACAATAAAATGGTTGCCCTTATGGACGTAGACCGCTTCCTTAAAAGAGAAGACTTTAACTCATTACGTTATTCAAGATGGCCTTGGCATAGCACCACTTTTATTTGGTGTCAACATTGTAGGGAGTTCATGATTTACAATCATTTTCCGGATGATGAATGCGAATATTATCTACCTAATACAACAAGTATTAGATGTAAGTCGTCTTTAAATAGTTGCAAATTTTCTCGTAAATAATATATATATATTTTTTTATTTATAATTTTTATTGTTATAATTTACTTAACTTTAGCTTTAATTTAATTTTCATATTTTGCCACAAAATCTATTTCATAAAAACTTTATTTCATAAGCATTTCAAATAAATCTTTTTTTTTTTTGAGTTTTGTACACTTTTGTATAAGTACTTATTTTGGTATTACTATTGTATAATCTAAGTCATATCCCGCAGTTAAACAATTAGAAATAATAATAATAAATTATCAAAAATGAACATAAAACAATACGTTTAATACTCGTAAAATTGTATTCTTTTTGGACAATGAGTGTTGCGTTAAAAGGTAAAATCTGTTTGCCTTACAGCCCAAGGTATTAATTAGAATAGGGCGAACCACTAGTTAGTAATAAGTATGACAAGTTCCTTTAAATTTATCTTAATAAGACTGATGATTTAATTATGTTCCTAGAAATTACATACATCTCATCCAAATTAGCTGAAATAAATGAAACTAAATTAATATTTTGTGAATGAAACGAATTGTGTAGGTAAATGAAACTAAACAAGTCTTTCATAGTGAAAGTAATTTTTTTTTACTATACTTTTGTATAACAGTTTCAGCTAATAATATTCAGGATTGTAATTTATTAAAGATGATAAATAAAGCTCATGATTCTATGATATTTTGTTTTATTTTTTACAAAGTTTGTATTAGAGTTATGAAATATATTTCAGAACGGTATTCTACTCTTAATACTTTACATTTTATATTATCACAAATGGCATCCCTTTCCTCATAATTTAAACAATCATTATTCATTTCTGTGTCACTGCTGTATTCCAAACATTCTTCTTCGGAAAATATATGTGACTGTTTACTTTATCTTCATTAAATAACTTAATTGTACGGAACCGCTATCACTTTCGACAGTTTCGTTGCTATTTGATAATATTCCAGTTAATGTTATGAATATTTCTTCAAAATGGCTGACTTGGTTATGTAAAAGTTATGAATATAATAATCTTAAGAATCATATTCTTATAATTACTATATTAGTGATTACTGATTACTTGGAGTTTTCTAAAAGCCATGTAAACAACAAGTATTCATTTATTATATAGACGCTTTTTAAAAGACTTTTATACGGGTAAAATATTCATAGCTACTTTAGATATTACTTTAATAAGATTAAAATACTTTGTTAAAACCTTTATGTGGCCATAAATATTATATGGCTAATAAGCAATGAAACGAACATTTATAAGAGTAATCTTACTTCAAGGTTTTATAGTACCAGTCATATTATGTGGCTGTATTAACGCGTACCTTGCTAACTTATAAGAATGATCAAACTCTCTTATTATGAGCCGTTATAGGGTTTAAGGATATATTCAATGCTATTTTAGAACGATTATAAGAGGTCTGGTAATATAAGACTTCAACTTTGCTTCTTGGGCAGTACCTTGGTCTATTGCCTTCTCTGTCTACGTGATAAGTATATATTTGTCATTCTTCTAGACCTATGACAAAGTTTGATATCTAATTTATGTCTTGTCATAGACAAAATTGTAAAATTTAGATAATATTATGACTTTTCAAACTTTGTGTGTGTTGAAATCTCGGAGGAAAAAAAATTTTGTGTTTTAGATGGAGACGCCTTGACGTCTAATTTCTTTGCAAAAAAATCTGTCAATTACGGTGCGGGGCGAGGTAGCACACATAAACAATTTCTTACTACAGGTGCATTTTTCAATCACGTCGCTATGCACGCACACGACAAAACTACCAAACACAACCTTAAAGTATACGCACACAACCAAATTCCCACACAGGGACGTTCTATCCTTACACGAAACAATCATGTCATTTATGTAAGCAATTTTGGGCTGCGACACTATCGATTATCGACTTTCGATAAGTTCTAAATGAATTAATGAATGAATGAAGTTCAACTAATAGTATAAATTAAAATATTGTTAAATCAATTTAGCAATCAATTACTGTTCGTTGGTCTGGCTAAGACTTAAAAAGTTTTTAATGAATTGTATAAAATGAGAATATAAATCTAAATCGAATGTTCTGAATCTAATATATAGGATACTTTTTATCCTAATAAACAATAAGGTTCATCCGCGATAGGGGATGAAAGTTTTTGAAAAATACTATTTTATTCAATTTTGGTGAAGATCTAATAAATATTATCGGAGATAGAGGACATACCTTCTCGCGGATAGTAGCAAGTTACTCTAAACTACGCCACGCGGACGAAGTCACGGAAATCAGCTAGTAAATAAATAAATTTAAGAAATGCCACATACAATTTTATAGTCGAGTTTATAGTTTTTAAACTTTTATCCATGTTTTATCAATGGATAGTAGACATTTGTTGGAACACTAACTGGTTCTATAAGAAAATTAAAAAATACATGATGTACCTATACCATACACACCGAAAATATCAATATCGATATAATTTCTGCTTCCAGCCCTAATTTTCTTGCAGTGTGACCAACTTCTTTAAAATAAAATACTCATTTTTGAACAAAAAACTACCTTAAAAATGCTGTTAATGATAAGCTTATCCAACTTTATGAATGGGTACAATACCTATTACAATTTAATTTTTCATAAACCGAGGTGGCACGAGGGCATTTAATTGTGGCGATTGAATATTAATAAGGCTTTTTAATCACAAATCTGTGTATGTTTGTAATGATTTTTGCGCATGCAATTATATCGGTTACTTATATTATACTAGCGGCCCGTCCCGGCTTCGCAAGGGTGGATATTTATTTTTTAAACATTTTGGCATAAACGCACGGTAAATGCAGAACATACTTACCTAAATAATAATATATTTAGCAATAGTGTATCGCTGGCTCCCTTTGGGTATGGGACTTGATGATTGAAAACAAAATGATAACAGAATAAATTACATCAATGAACTCGTAATATCTTTCGAATGGAATGTCCGATTTTAATAAACTAAAAAGTAATTTGCAGGTATTTAAACAGCCTTGCTTGAAAAAACATTTATTTTGGTAAGGATTAAGGCAAAGGTATAAATAACTTGGTCTGATTTTGGTCGGATTTCTATTAAATTTTAAAATGTTAAAAAGTAGTTATAGTGACATAGCTACAATAGTAGCTCAGTTTACTAGTAAGAGTTTACTACAGATAATGATATATTTTTACTATGCAAGACCAACAAAATCTCAGTCACACGACAAGAAAATATTATAAAATGTTAACGAATATTCTACTTAACTCAGTTTTGACGAAATGTGTGACTCGTCCTTTTCAAAATAACCGATTAAATTGTTTGCCTAAAGTTTATAAATTAATATAAACATAAACCCCCAACCTTTCCTATTCGATCGTAATTTTAATTGTATGTAATCAAATCATTATGCAGTTCATGATAAAGGGCTCCAATCGAGTAATAAGTAGATTGGTTAATTTTTTAAAATTTCCCGAAATTATTTCTTGTACGATTCCGTAGCAACATTTTCGGATCAACAGTATTTTTAAGTTTTCTCCTTAAATAGTGCATTAATTGGATAAAAGAATATATCAGGAGAAAAGTAATGTTATCCTTTCATAAACTGGATATTTTTGGTATTTTTTTAGAAGGAAAATCACTCATAGTCGGCATATTATACCGGAGCTCATCCTCCGCTAACCATACGTTGTTGACAGGCGCGTGACGCGAGTCAAACAGTTTTATATAACGGGTATGACCGCTGGGCATACCCGTCAAATAAAAACTTACAGAGGGGTACGCATCCTATGGCCACTCCAGAGCTTAATCCTCCTAGGTTGAAATTAATAGATTACTCTTACTCTTATCTTCCGGGATAAAAAGTAGCCTATTTGTTATTTCAGACTATAATCTATGTTTGTTACAAATTTCAGCCAAATCGGTTCAGTCGTTATGGCGCGATTGAGTAACAAACATCAATTAATTCATCCATACATTCAGCATTTATAATATCTACTAATAGGATTATTTTCAACACGTTACATGTTTCACACACCCGGAAAAAGATCATTAAGTACGTGTTTTTCGAGTTGAGGAGGTGTTTTTCTTATTTGTGAGTTGCTTTTGAGAATTTCCTTTCAGAAAATCCCTAAACCGCCGAAATAATCACGTTTCTTGTTTGAGGGCCCTCTTTATTATTTTACTAGCTGACGCCTGCGACTTTGTCGGTGTAGAGTTAGTTTTTAAAATCCTGCATGAACTCTTTGATTTGCCGAAATAAAAAGTCCTAATGAAAAAAATGCAAGCAAGCTGGAGATTGTAGATCAATTAATGAATTATTCCATTTTTTTCATTCGATGATAAGATAGTCCTTGACTGCGATTTCACGTGATGGTGAGTGACGATGCAGTCTAAGATGGTGTTGGGCTAACTTGGAAGGGGCATAGCAGTGTAAATTTACTCTTAATCGGTTTCTACATGCCATCGTGCCGGAACGCTAAATCGCTTGGCGGTACGTCTTTGCAGGGTGGTAACTAGCTACGGCCATAGCCTCCCACCAGACAATTCAGACATTTTATCATCAGATTTCTCTGTTGACACTAAGAAGAAAGCTGCGATTTTAAATTTCCATATAAAAGTTTGTCAGTATAAATGCAGCATTGCAGTGCACGCGGTTAAAAAGAGCACTGAAATAACATTAGAACACCACGCGGCTTTAAAAGTTTCTACTCAGTCCGATTAGTGGTTTTTATATAAAATTCTACTAGCAATGTTTAATTTATATATTTACTAGCAGATACCCCAGACTTCATCCGCGTAGGTTAAGTTTTTAAAAACCCAAGGGAATTCTTTGTTTTTCCGGGATAAAACTAGCCTATATACTATAGTAGACCTCTTCAGATCCTGAACTAAGTGTTTACTGTTTTCATGCCAAAAATCAAGTCGATCCGTTGCTTTGTTGCTACGTGATTAAAGGACCATAATATTAGTTTTTGCTTTGCTTGCGAGTCCTTAATTTAAACACATGCCATCTATGCATGACTTTCTGGTTGGTCATGCAACTTGCAAGAATGGTTCAATTACTCGTACGGATCATTAGATTTTTTTTATTTTTATTCGATGACAAGAAAGTCCTGGAATGTCACCTGATGGTAAGTGATGATGTAGTCTAAAATGGTAGCGGGCTAACTTGGAAAGGGTATAGCAGTGTACTTATACCTCTATTCGGTTTCTACACGCCATCGTGCCGGAACGCTAAATCGCTTGGCGGCACGTCTTTAACGGTAGGGTGGTAAATCTGATGATTATATGATTAGGATATTGAAATTAAAACTCAGAATATTTATTTCTGTAGGCCAACCTGTGGTTCTTATGACAAGTTAAGACTCTACAACCGGTTCGTAAAGCAGATTCCGTTGAGAAAAGCCGGCAAGAAACTCAGCAGTTGCTCTTTTCTAAACAAAATGTTACAATATTATTAAATGGCTATTACAATGTAACCACTTATATTAACTTGTGGGCATTTGGGAATATTAAAGTGATTGTTCCCATGCAACTTTGTCATTAAGTTTAATAATTTTATGACAAGTTAGACTTAATAAAGTGTTTTTAAACATTGTTCAAAGTATTTCTACTAAAAATGTAGTATAATATAGAGTTAATTAATTTCTAACAAATCGATACTCAGCCACATTCAACAGTCGAATCAGTTTGAAACTTTGTTAACTTATGCAGATCTAGGGGTAATACAATATTCTCGTACTGAACTACGAAGATCAACAGAGACTGATTGCGTAATATTAGTTTATTCATTACTTTGATATGGAAATCATGGACTTATCAGTGTCATTGAAGTATGTTGAAAATGTTAGAACATTATATGAATTAATTTCTTAGTGTTCACACTTTTTAATCCTACTAGGATTTGCATTAAAAAGCCAAATCGCCGAATCAAACTCATGAAAAATCAACGAAAACTACTAGACATGTTTTGATATAATACATTCTACATTATAAGCAAGCCATAAACGTTTCATTACTGAGCACCGGTCTCCTCTCAGAGAAGGGTTAATTTTAAAATATGAAATAAAATTTTTATATCCGAATAAGAAAACTAATATTTTTAGTAAACATCAGACGAGTCGCAGTGGATACAGCCGGCGCAAGACCAAGACCTGTGGTAGTCCACGCAAGAGATATTTAGAGATATTTGTTCAGCAGTGGTCGTCAACCTCTTGATGGAGAAAAGAAGAGTGGGGCATGTAATAGAACCGAATTACGAAATCAGTTTATCATGGTTGCCTTGTAATAAATTGTCAATTGTCGTATTAGACAATTATGTACAGAGATCACGTACCGAGCCTCCCTGATAACAGGTGTAATCCAATCAATTATACGAGTAGTGCTGCAATTGTGATACTGTGTAGGCCGAAGTGGGATTTAAATTGCGAAATATCCTAATAGGTTACGTAGAAACTAAAGTTTATTACAATTTCAGTGTGTAAATAATTACAGAAATTAAACTGTTTATTAATTGATCACTTTTTGTCTAAATATGATTACTTGTAGGTAGTATTTACCTTTACGTCTTTTCATTTTTTTGTAAAGCCTTATCCACCGCTTTTATTTTAAAAAAGGCTTCACTTTCATACATTTGTTTTTTTTTTACATAAATATTGAATTTTTAACATTTTATTTTTTGATTAGCTATATCAATATTGTTTTTTTCGGGACTCTTTAATTTTCCGGTATAACTAGTAAATATGTTAATCCAGGGTATATAATCTATCTCTATTCAAAATTTCAGCCAAATCTTTGCAGTAGTTTTTGCGTGAAAACGTAACAAATATACACACACACACATACAAACTTTCGCCTTTGTAATATTAGTGTGATTTGTGTGATGTGATGTGATTAGGTACAGATATGTTTTGTCAGAAAGCATAGTCATTGTACTTGTACAATGTACATACGCGCATGTGTTACGGAACAGCTATCCAAATATTTCACACTAAGGGCCGGTTGCCTGAGTGGCCGTTTAAAGTTAAGTTAAAGTTGTAACCGCGGCTACATTTAACTTTAACTTTTTCCGTAACCGAGCTCTGAACTCCATTATAGGCGTTGCACAACGCCAATTTTGACCCCCGTCAAAATTAACTTCAGCTAATGGAGCTGCCAGTAAATAATGATTCCCTTCTCGGTTTTTTAGTCTTATTATGTTGAATTATTTTATCAACATGCAACATTATGCTGAAATAACAGTCAGTGTTCTAGTCTGTGATTATGTGATAGTTGTCTTTTCATCTGTGTTTGTTGATTGTCAACACGGAGTGATTACATTCTCTTGGATTGTCAACTAAAAGATTTTTGTCGAAATAGTCATTTTATTTAGTTTTATTACAAAGAAAAATAAAATGCATGTTAATGCAAAGTAAGTGACACTGATCACGGAAAAAGGGATTTTTCACAGTATTATTAAAAAGCGTTCACACACACTGGTCCCAACTATACTTATTAACATGTGCCCCATAGAGCATGTGAAGGATCATTTTATAAATATATCAATAAATGATGATTTTAAACCACAAACTGTGAGTACCTGTTTATATTTTAACTAGACTATCTCGGAACTTCGTCCGTGTGGATTAAAGGTTTTTAATTTTCGCAGGAGCTCTCATTTTCCGGGATAAAAATGTGTTAACTACTGAGCCGATTTTAATGAATGAGGTATCAATCGATTCAGTCCAGGTCGGTCCAGGTGACACAGGTTACATTATACACAAAGAAAATCAATATGCCTACCAAATATTTTATGGTAATTAATGGTAATTATGAATAAAATACCATACCAAAATCAAGACTGTAAATCATTGACGACTCAAAACACTGGACGGATCATACTGATTGGCATACAGATATGTATAGCTATTATGAAGTAGGCATCTGCTAAAAAAAGGGGTTTTGATAATTCAACCCTTAAAGAGGGAAAATAGAGTTTTAAAAAATTTAACTTGATGTGAGCGAAGGTGCAGGCAAAAGCTGGTTTGTAATTATTTATTTTTACAGGTGACTGAGGAGTCAATTGGAACTGAATATTCAGACTTAAAAGAAAGTCAGGGAGTCACATTTATTAACAATAATACAGAAATAGCAAGGAAATATAATATTTTTTGGTACTTTGTTGTACATACATACATTGTAAGCTAAATAAAAGATTTTAAATAGAGGTTTTTCTTTTATTAAAAAACATATTCTAACTATTTACAATACTGATACAATGTTATAATTTAATTAGATATTCAATAGCTTTAAGTACATAACTTATTGACAATATCTAAAGAGCTGTTGTTAATTAAAATATGTAATAACTAGCTAATTCCCGCGACTTCGTCCACGTGGAAAAAGTTTATAGAGTGACTTGCAACTCCACGAGAAGTTATGTTCTCTATCTCCGATAATACTTATTAGACCTTCACCAAAATTGAAAAAAATACTTCTAATAGTACACACATTATATTAAAAAAAGAAATATCAAATTCAGTTTACAGTGGACAAAGTTATGGAGCAAAATCAACAAAAACTTTTATCCCCTATCCCGGATAAACCCTTTCGTTTATCAGGATAAAAAGTATGCTATATGTTGATCCGGAGTATCAGCTATCACTATACAAAATCTCATTTAAATCTGTTCAGTAGTTTTCGCGTGATGCGCGCACAGATAGACAGACAAAAAATTCAAAAAAAATTGTTTTGGGCTCAGTATCGATACTATAGTTAAAGCATCCTCCGAATAAAATTTTCAAAATATATTTAATGTATGGAATTCGTCCCGTTACACAACACACATTAACAGTTTTATCACTAGCACTACAGCCGACGAGCAGCTAGCTCGGACGTGGTTTGCGATGGATCCGCTTCCACAAGAGCCTTCAATTCTTCATTATCAACTTTGGTGCCCGGCTGTCCACGGAGCTTGTTCTGCAGGTCGAAATTTCCAAAACGAAAAAGTTGGAACCAAAAACGCACTGTGTTTTCTTTTGCGACACCGCCACCATACACATCATTAATCCCTCGAGCCGTTTCTGCACCACATTGAAATCGACGATTTCTGGTGAAGAGTCGACAAGAAACTCTGCATTTGCTCCTGCTGCTCTGTTTTACTTGATCTGCTACGGACATTGATTTATTTGTGTAATGATTTTTTTCCTTGGAAAAGATATTCTACCCATTATATTTTCTTCATCACTGGAACTCTCATCTTCAATTTATTTTGCGAATAAACACTTCGGAAAATACTCGTAGATAAGATTATTTATTTTATTTGTACTTTTAACAAAATAACAAACTGTCACAATCCATCAAAAATATTGAAAAATGTCTATTGAAGTTTTATTTTGAGGTTAACTTGACCGTAAACCCTCGCATTCGGCCGGTAAGGTTTAAGGCTAAAGTTAAAGTCAAAAGTTAACTAAAAAAGGACTCGTGCAACGCGATTTGCTTGTTTCGGCTGTCACATTTAGCTTTAAACCTAACTTAGCCGTAACGTAACCGTGCCGGCCACTCAGGCAACCGGCCCTTACAGGGAAATAAATTCCAGTTGACGTTTGTTTTGCTCCTTCAACGTAGAAACGTACGAGTAAATCACTGGTACTAAAAAACAGATATAGGATCTTGTACCTAACTACCTATCTATTTCACTTTATATTTTCCGCTGTTTCATAGTTTTTTATCTAACTCAAATTGCCTACATAATATATTTAACAGAACAAAATATGATTCACTCATCATTCTTGTTTCTAATATACTCGTATATTTGTATATTAGGTATGCCAATTCGATATATGTGTAAAAAACGAGAATAAAAATAGCTTATGTTACTATGCAAATCCTCAAGTATGGTCATTAAGAAATCACGTCGATCCTTTGCTCCGTTACTATGTGACTGAAGGACAAACCAACAAACAAGCGCATTTATAATATTCCAAGGAAACTGTAGACCATTACTTGAGTACCTACATAATATTAGGTCACGAAACTTGTATAAGAATTTTATGAGGAATATTACGCACGAAGACATTTTTTAATTATTATTTGACATGCGCTTTTAGAATACCTATTCATATTATTTTCCTCAGGACACCTTTTTTAAATACAGCCGCCATTTTGAAGTCTGCATGTTAAGTTCACATAGAATATGAAATGAAAGTTAGCTTCTGGTTATATTTAATATGTAAAACACAGTAAGGTCTCCCATCTGTGTAATATGGAGGGGCTATTTAGACCTCCGCGCACTTCATTTCGCCTCTGCGGGAAACTTGTGAGTAAAGTTAGTGGTAATGGCTCATATGGGAACAACTTCACTCCGCAGACTACAACATCTACAATCCTTAACAATATTACTTAGAACGCGGTCTAAAGCTGATCGCACAACATACATGGGTATGGTAACCCATAAATAAAGAAAAAGAAGAAACCGAATAGACATATGGGTGGAATGTATGATGTACACTGCCATACCCCTTCCAAATTCGACGACTTCCCTGGCGCAGTGGTGAGCGCTGTGGTCTTATAACTGGGATGTCTCGGGTTCGATTCCCGGCGGTGGCAATTTAGGAATTTATAATTTCTAAATTGTCTCTGGTCTGGTCTGGTGGGAGGTTTTGGCCCTGGCTAGTTACCACCCTAACGTCAAAGACGTGCCGCCAAGCGATTTAGAGTTCCGGCACGATGGCGTGTAGAAACCGATTAGGGGTATGGGTTGAATTTACTCTGCTATACCCCTTAAAAGTTAGCCCGCTACCATCTTAGACTGCATTGTCACTTACCATCAGGTGAGATCGCAGTCAAGGGCTATCTTGTCATCGAATAAAAAAAATATATATATAGAAGCCAAAGTCTATCTTATCGTAGAATATAAAACCATCACAGGCAACTTTTATTGATCTAGTTCTACAGGCTAGACCGCCAGACGATTCGATCAGGTCAACTTAAAATAGCTAATAGATATGAATTTAATTAAGCTGAGGCATTATTAAAATATGCTGAATAGAAATGGCTTATTTACTTATTCATGACATTCAGCTTGTCTGATCATAAAATTATTCACCAAAATGCAACGCGATGATAAATAATATTATTTAATCTGAAAAGGTTAAAAAAATACAATATTAATCATTATTGTTCACCAAATGAACAACAAAAAAAAAACAACATATTTTAAAAAGTAATGAAAACAGAGAACACTGGCCGGTCTTATCGCTAAGAAGCAATCTCTTTCAGGAAATCAACTAAAAAGGATATTTTTTATGCTTAAAATACCAAGAAATTCCCACGGGATTTTTAAAATAGGTACCAAAATTCACACAAACAAAATCAGCATTTTATTTCATTAATATAACTTAGGTTCTTTTCAAAATAGTTATAAGTAAGTAGGTACAATAGCACAATTATTATAAAGTATTCAAAATATTAATGATCCAAACTAAAAGTTGTTACAATAACTACTTTGATTAACGAAAATCCTTAATTGGGTCAATTAACCGCGTTATTACAGATTTCGTACTCTGGCATATTACTGAATCGTAATAATATTAAGTATGATTCATTGAATTTTAAATTCGAACAAGGAATAAAAACCTATTTTGCTGTAATCTGCGGAACTAGAAAAATCTGTATGGTAACAAGCACGCGTAGCATGCGCTACGCATCGCCTACGCCCATGGAGGAATCTTTTATAGCTCTATGCCTACGATGCCTACGTCGCAACTAGAAACGGTGAAAAACTGAAAACCAAATCACGGATTAGATTTATTCCATGAAATAATGTTTATATCAAACACCGAAGCATCTTCAACTGTCATTCTCTAAAGTTGATCGCATCAATGTAACTATCGCTGACTTTTGATTGGCTACGCATCGCCTACGCCCATGAAGGAATCTTTTATAGCTCTATGCCTACGATGCCTACGGCGCAACTAGAAGCGGTGAAAAACTGAAAACCAAATCACAGTTTAGATTTATTCCATGAAATAATGTTTTATGTCAAACACCGAAGCATCTTCAACTGTGGTATTCTCTAAAGTTGATCGCATCAATTTAACGATCGCTGACTTCTGATTGGCTAAATTTATGGTATTCTTGCTGCATTCCAATAGT
The DNA here is from genome assembly GCA_038048805.1 of Hipparchia sbordonii. Lineage (NCBI taxonomy): Eukaryota > Metazoa > Arthropoda > Insecta > Lepidoptera > Nymphalidae > Hipparchia > Hipparchia sbordonii. The sequence goes on along the minus strand of CM076109.1, from coordinate 7,668,191 downwards.
GGGAGAGCACCAGCCAATTAGAGGTGCGATTGTTACACTGATGCAATCAGTTTTAGGCAGTGCCACAGCTGGAGATATTGACTTTACAATGCATAATCGCAAAGATGTTTTTGCATTGCAGCAAGATATATATGTTTGTTATTCCTTGTCTATCGTTAAGATTTATGGATATATTGCCTTTCCTCTGCCGGGAATCGAAACCAAGACCTTTAATATTATTTGAGATTATACTCACGACTGCGCTAGTATGTCCGTCACAATATAATAGGTACAGTAGAAACTCAATCATCCGGACCTCAGTTATACGGATTCGCGATTATCCGGACCAAATATCTTTGTATCTGTTCCCTCGTAGCTCTCTAACGAATGGACCAATTTTGATGAGTTTTTTTCTGTTTTAGCAGGTGTTAGGAGGATCTAATGATGGAGAAAACTGGGTAACAGGATGTCAGTTATATCGTACAAAGTCCAGCCGTACATTTACATTTTGGGAGTGTTTTAACTTTTATATTGTCAATTTACACTTGTTCTAGAATGTAAAATAATAAAATCTTCATACATTCAACTATCCGGATTTTCGTTTATCCGAATGACTTACGACAGCAATTGGTCCGGCTAATCGAGTCTCCACTATACTATGTTTATGGTAACAAAGGTTACAAACAGGTCTGACGCCTTTCTTGAAATATTTCAAGTTACGAAATATTTTGCTTCCATAGTCACGACGAGATAACGGTAGAAATCGCAGCAATAACGGTTATTGCGTCGGTATTTGCACTAGTTGTAATAAATTGCCGACGTTGCAATATTTACGTGATACGCGCGGCAGGAATTAATGTAATTACCGTCACACAGCTATTCCGGCGTTACGCTCCGTATACTGCGGTGGATAATGCTGACAAATATATCTAGGGCGTTTCGGAACGTTCGGATAACAATAATACTTGTTGTTACTACTAAAAACTATGCTCACATAAACACGTACTTTATCCTTCTTTATCTCTACAAAACGCGTTTATTTGCCTCACACGGATAAAACTTTCAGACGTGTTAAAGCTGATCACACTTTACGAGATAAGCCGCAAATGTATGCTGATGAAGGAATTTGCATTTATTTGGCGAATTGGAGTTTTGAAAATCGCCGCTTGCACTCTTGGCTCTGCATATTGTTGAAAGTAATGATCCCTTTTATGCATACTTGCATGCTACAAATTCCCAGATTATCTGCATAAATTATATTACCTGAGGTGTTCATGCAGTAAACAAATTCATCAATCTTTCGATTTTTTTTTAATATAGTATAGCCATAGTATAGTATAACTCTTGACTGCGATCACACCTGATGGTAAGTGAAGATGCAGTCTAAGATGGAGCGCGCTTGCCTGGGAAATGCCTATACCAATTAGCATCCAGCATCTATAGGTATAGATGCTGTAAGGTACTATTAAATCATAATTCATTCATTTGCTGCAACACTGTTTTATCTCAAAAATCCAGATTTTTCAAAAATAGATTTTTTATTAATTACGATTATTTCGACAGTATCTTAGTAGATAGTAAAAAAAAAGTATTTTCACAGATAGGAGAGAATTGCCTAGTAGACATATAAATTATATTTCTTAAGGTCTCAAATGAGGTCAAATCTTAGTTTTTAAAGTACCTACTGTAAGTTCACTTTTCAGTTAATGTAGTTTTCAAAGAGCATGATATGACGATTGTTTATGTATCAATAAGCAATGAAAAATCTCTAGTTTTTCGAGATAAAACATTGTTGCAGAAAATGAGCAGTGTCCTTTTAATGTCGAACAAAAATATGCGAAATATGTCCGAATGCCCCTCAATGCAGACAGAGTGAATTGGTCGTTTACTAAAACACTCGCAAACATTGGGCTCAAGGGGCCCCGTAGGCGTCGCAATACACCGACTTCTTGAACCCTTCACATTGCCTCTAATGCCGAACTAGAAATTTTACTCATTTACGTACGAATAGCGCATAATTTCAACTTGGGTACTGGACATATCGTGCACAGGAGAATCATTCTCATAGTAGGTAATATTAGTCCTTTCTGAAGTGGTTCATGTATAATATTATGTACTAGCTGTTGCCCGCGACTTCGTTCGCGTCAATTTTTGTTATTATGATGGCGATTAAGATGTTTTTAAAAGAATATATTTTAAATATAGATAATTTTCCCAGTTTTTGCAACATTTTTCACTGATGCTTCGCTCCTATTGGTCGCAGCGTGATGTTATACCTATAGCCTACCTAAAGCCTTCCTCGATAAAAGGAATATCCAACACAAAAAGAATTTTTCAAACTCACTCAAACAAACTCTTCAGCTTTTATAATATTAGTATAGATATACTAGATAATGCCTGTGCCTTCTTCCGCGTGGATAAAGGTTTTTTACTTCCTTTAACTTAACTTTACTAATCTTTTTCATCCCTTACAGAAAAAATTTTAGAAGACCATACTCACTGCACCTCTAAGGTACCTCAAGGAATAATTTACTCCCTTCATATTATCTTTAGCCAGTACTCAGTAGCCACTGGTTGAAGATGTGCGGTTTCGTTGGTCATTTAGTCACGATACTATTTTATAGGTATAAAAGATTAATAACTCACAATTGGAAATAACTTTTTAGGTAGTTCGCAATTTGTAACTACAAACGTTTGCGATTTGCGTGCGCGAATATTAATAGAAAATACTATTAGACGCATACTCATCAGATACATGCAGGTTTCCTCTCAATTTTTTCCTTTACAGTAATTATGTTAATCTATATTTACCTATCAACGTTCCTCTATTAATTAATTTCCCTTTAGCCTCGGGTAACTGCCAGTCTCGGATATTTCCAATCACATCCAGATAATAATTCTTTAATTAATGGAAATTATTAATTAATTATTTATGATAAAAGTTATTAATTATGTATGATAAAAAGTTCTTAATTAATCACGTAATAAAAAAGGCTACGTCAACGTAGCGTCAAATTACGTACGTGAGAGTTCGAGAGTTTAATTAAAAAACTTTAGGTTACCGGTTAACTTTTTGCGAATAGGTAGGTACGTAATAAGTTTACCAAGTAGATACCTACCTGTTTATGTGGCCCTACATACCCTCCTAGCGAGTCGGATGCGTAATTCAAAAATTAATTTAAATTCAGAATTAATTTATTTCATGTAGGCTAACTTGTAGCTCTTATGACACGTCATAAATCTACCACCGTTCGGAATGCAGATTCTGCTGAGAAGAGCCGGTAAGAAACTCAGCAGTTGCTCTTTTCAAAAAAAATTTTTTTTTTTACAAAGCTATGCTATGTATACAGTGCTTCCACAATAAAGCTTCAAAAATGCAAAAATGCCTACGTAGGTACACCAATCGTAAGTAAATATGTACATTATATTATAAAGTTAAACGATTTTTTCCCCCCCTAACTAACTTAAAAGGTAAACTAAAAGCAAAAAATTTCACGGGAGACGCGTAACTCACAATCGTAACCAACCTTACAATGTTCACTGTTGTGTTGGTTTTTCACTTGTAGCACGGTTTTATTGTAAGTGCGGTAAGCTTGCGCAGCGTCCTATGCGCTGTGCAAGCTCTGTGCTTAGTGCGTCGCTTACGCCTTTCTGCGAGAGACCACTTGTTTACCTTTTGAGACAAATAAAAATAATAATTACGTACAAAAAGTTATGTAAAATGCGCTGTAGGTACGCAGCAGGAAGACACTTTTTAACCGACTTCAAAAAAGGGAGAGGTTCTCATTTTGACGCGTATTTTTTTTTATCAGTTAGTAAGTAGGTACGCTTTGGCGGCCTTTCTCAATCTAACGATATCTTAAGAATCAATAGCCCAGCGGTTAAAGGTGCGAGCTGAATACTGACAGGTCGCAGGTTCGAACCTTATCTACCTGTTGCACTGTTGTCGTACCCACTCCTAGCACAAGCTTTCCGCTTATTCGGAGAGGATAGGAGGATACTATTCAACTTCAGCTTGGGTAAATATTCTTTTGAAAAAAAAAAAACGATGCTGTAAATATGCGGCTTATAGAAGCGAAACTAAATAAGTGTGACCAAAATCGTCCGAAGCTAAATTTTTATAATAATATAATTAATTCATTAAGGTCTTTAATAAAGTATAGGTACGCGTAACGCGATGACTAGAGATTAAACATTGGTTGAAAACTAAAACAGAGACGAAAATCGCGAATTTTGGCAAATTAAAAGGGATTTAAAAAAATATATGGTTAGCTTCAGCTAAAGCTAAAGCTACAGCCTAAATAATTTTATTATATTATGTATTAAGCGGCTTTACAACATGAGCTTCTACAAAAACGCTTTGAATAAAATAACAGAAACAACCTCGTTACGGCCAGGTAGAGGTACCTACAGCTAAGCCGCGATACTATAGCTAGCTTACTGCTTAGATATAGCTTGCGCCCAATAAGCCGTAAACAAGAATACACGAACATTCAGCTTCCCTACAAAATGTATAAGCATTTAAATAATAAGAATTTCGCAAATCTATTGCTTGCAAATCAAACATGCTCCACTGTTCCTACTTATTAATCGCTTTTAGATACGATATATTAAGCTTTGAACAATGTGCCTGCTTTAGACATATCCTCTTGATTTATGAATTAAGTTTATCACAAAGCAGACTGTCATGAGAAACTTGAAATAGGTTTGAGGATCAGTGAAAGATTTCCAGAACTGTCGTGATATTATTAAGTTTCATAAGGACTTTGCGCACTACCAAGCCTGGCGTACTCCGCAATAAACTGTGGTTTGCGGAGCTACAAGTGCATGGCGTACCTTTTCTAAGAGCCTTACTTCAGAGAGTGCGAAGGGATAAGAGTTACGTGATAGAAAGAGAGAAAAGTCTAGGTTAATAAGGTTCCTTCCACGATCACTTCCACGATCACGACCACAACGAAAAAACTGAGTTGCTGATCGCAAAAGCTCATCGATGACACTCATGGTCATGGCTGCGTAGTGCGCGAGAATCCTCAAATAATCCGAAAATATCAAAACGCTCGGATAAGACTTGCCTATTTTACGTTGGTGAAATCGCTCTTAAAGCATTTAAAAGTATTTTTGCGAATTAGCAAGTACGAGTACCTATATTTGCAAATTACAGTCTTGTTGACAGCGGGAGCTGGATTTAAAATGAAGGAGTAAATGTTCCGATTTTAAGGTTTATTTACGTAAAGACGTTAGCATGCTAATTAGTCCGCGACGGACGCTAACTGGGAATAGCTCAGTAATACTTACTTAACATAACAAAACTATCCGCTACTAACTTTAAAATAGTTTTTACACTAAAAGAAACCAGAGGGAAATATTGTTGCTCTACAAATTAGGTGCCTAAGTAGGTCCTATAGTCGTTGATTGCAGATTTTTTTCATAGGAGACAACGGAATCAAATGTAGGTATTAGGAACATACCTAATAGGAAAGGCCAAAGAATTGGAAAGACTTTGGTTCTGTCGCAATTGGATTTGGATCGAATTGAAGTTGTATACGTATTCCGTACCTATTCCGTACAGACAAGTTTTTTATAAGTGTACTTACCTAAATAGGTAATACCTAAACTTAACCGTTATGTACCTACACTGGCATAACCGTTAAGTTATGATAATATGGATACCAACACTGTATCAATTTTGTTTTATTTCTAGGCTCCTCACCTACCGCATGCATTTCAAGGAGTTTATTTCTTTTATACTCTACCCTTTGTCCTTCTTTAAAACCCACTTAAGCCACACTTAAGGCAACCTTGAGCCAACGCAGTCTTCCTGTCGAGAATAACCTCTCCCTATAGATACCTATAGACTGTAGCCTTTGAATAAACCCGTCAAAGACGCCAAATGAAAAAATATAGTAGCCATAGAGGTATTTAGTGCATAATAAGATTTTGATGATTTTTTCTTATTGAATAGGGTTTATCTCAAAGTTGGTTTTTAGTAAAAATAAAAAAAATAAAAAAAAAATATCTATAAAACAATGAGAACCTCCTTTTTTTCGTCGGTTAAAAAGCAGATAACTAAGAGTTAACTATAGGTAGGTATTGAAGATCGATCCAGCCAAAAAAATTTTTCGCAATGTATTTTATGAATACCTACACTTTAACCAAAATCCGTGATGACAGTAGGACATAATTAAAAAACATTTTGTATTTTATTCATTTGCAGTTTCAGACCATTATCATTATTTTTTTTATGCACAATGCTCTTAATAGGTACTTAGCTGTTTTTTTGACAGCAAATTATAAACTTGGCAATTTTTTTTAATCAAAACAAATTCTAATAATTATTCTTAAATAATTTTCTGCAAGTTATTGACTTTTTCACCTCTCTAGCTCAAAAACTTTTGCGGCGCCTTTGCTGCCCAAAACCAGTGAGCAAAAGTCGTTTTTGCTCACTCAGTGAGAAAAAGTGTTTTGAATATAGAACGCATTGGATTGGCGTTTCTTCAACTCACCGTCTCAAGAAACGTTCAGAAATTTTGTATATAATATTGCATACCCCATACATTTTATTTCGACAAAATTTTTTAACTCTCTATTTTATTATTTAAACTATTTACTTTTCGTAAATGTGTTTTAGACTTTATAATTCTGTAACACACATGAAACATAAAAGAAAATTAAAATTAATTAATTAATATATTTTATTTTATGAATGACACAATTCCGAACGCAGACAAAAGAGTAATATAAAATGGCGGCAAAAAAAAAAATAATTAACTCTATTCTATATCTTAATTAGGTACTAATTTCTTAGAAGTTATTTGTTGTAAGAATTTTAAAATAACAAAATGAGTGATCATCTACTTATAATTCAGAATTAAAAGAATTAGTGTCTAACGCGAATTAAACTTTCTTCCGGAATAGTCTCGTGAAAAATACTTGAAAGCCTATGAATTATTTAATGATTGGAGACTTTCTAAGGGTGCGAAGTCCTATTCAGAGACTGTGATTTTATCATATTTCATGGAATTGTCTAAAACAAGGTAACCATCTACATTATGGAGTATTTACTCCATGTTAAAAGCTACAATCAAATCGAAATGCGACGTTCACATTGAAACTTATCCTAAACTTATTGTATTTTTGAAAAGACAGTCGGAGGGGCACAAATCCAAAAAATCTAAAGTTTTCACCGCTCATGATATTGAAAAGTTTTTAAATAAATAAACCTAATTTTTAAAATTTTAAAATATCCTTTATGTTTTAATAAATATTTCTCTTACATCTTGTACTTTTTCGCTATTGAGGTGAAAAATTGTATGTATCACACGATAGCAAAGTTTTTGCTTCTTGTGCCTTTGAATCCCTCACTACTCTCAGGATTCTAACTTAGAATCACTCGCTACGCTCGTGATTCTATATTAGAATCCTTCGTTCGCTCGGGATTCAAACTAGGCACTCGCAACAAAAATGAACTTTGCTATCTTGTTGAACAAATAACTATTTATCATCTTTACTTTCAGTAGTCTCTATTTTATGCTTGGCTTACAGTGTTTGAAACGTTTTGAAAGTTATCCCCATTCACTGTATTATCTTTTTCTGTGCCACTATTGACAGTTGATTGTTGACACTGTGGTTGACACTGACATTTGATTATGAGTTGTCATTTGTCAAATGTGTCAAAAGTCAAAACTAAAAAATATAAATTGACGCTTTGTGTGTAATAAGTAATTTGGCTAATTTCTTGATATTGTTGTTTAAGGAGAATTAATGTAATGTTGTGTAATATAAGCGAATTCCTTACAGTAAATAAGTCTTAATTGTACAAAATGTGCGACAGTGATGATCCGAACGACCAAAGTCGGTCCGGTATGGACCTTACGGGGTTCTTGTTTGGAAATATTGATGAAAGCGGTCAGCTTGAAGATGATGGGTTACTTGATGGCGATTCTAAGCGAATGCTGTCTTCATTGACCCGCTTGGGTCTTGGTTCTATGCTGTCTGAAGTATTGGAAGAGGAAGAACCGATTCAGGACGATGAAGAGAAAGGTAAGGCTATGATCACATGTTGGCTTTATGTATCATGGTGAATGGTGAATATGAAATGGAAGATTCGTGACATTAAAATGCTTGGTTAAATAAGTATAATTTTTTATTCATTGCTGTGTTTTATAGATTTGTCGCTTTTGTTGGCAACTTCGCCTGAGTGAAATTAAGTTCTTTAAAAATACTGTGAGCTTCCGGGATAAAAGGCTTATGTCACTCTCCAGGTCCTCAACTGACCCATGCAAAAGATCACAAAGAAAAAAATGATTCACTTGCAAATTACTAGTTTTAACAAAAAGTATTCTTTTGATTCCAGATTATGCACAAAAAAGTCCATCTGCTGTTGATTTTTTTGATATTGACGATGCAGCAGAAGATGAAAAGGTAATATACACAGAAGTACATATTACATTATTTACAAACATATTTTAACTAATTATTTACAAATAGATTTGAACTCACTTGTATGTTTTTTTGAATAAATTTATGTCTATGTTTATGTTATTTTTATTTTTGGACTAATTAACACCTAATTTACATTGAACTTTATTACTAACAGCAAAATTATGTATCAAAAGGGAAAACAAACAATTACACCCTACCTGTTGCTTTGCTAACTACAATACAATTATAAATTTGAAGTTGTTTTCCAATCCTAATACAGTGTCTAGACCATAATTATATGGGATGCTTTTAATATAGCCAATAGTTTGAATAGAAGAATATTGTCTGAATAACCGATCACTCAAAGATTTGATTAAATATTTGACAACTTAATAACTACCTTTATGGTATTTTTTGTAATTATGAGTACATCTGTTCCCACTCAAAGGAGCACCGGTTACTCATCAAATATATTTAACAATCATTTAGATTACTTATATTATTTTACGTATTGTTGGACTTATGGGGGTGACAGAGTCAGTATTGACGAAACCCCCAGGAAAATAAAGAGAAAAAAAAAATCAGTTCCAAGAAATTGTAAATGTAAATCAATAAAATTGTAAATCAATAACAATGCTGTACCTCAGACACATGGGCTGAAGTACCTACTTTATTTTTAAAAATGATCCCGATATCATGTAGCTGTTTCAATCTGGCCAGTCATATTGTATGGCTCATTATACCATAGTATAATATTTTACTCATAACATGAAAAAGGCATTTGGATCCATTTTCTTTATCAATTTCGCTTTCAACATGTGGGTGTTCAACAGAAGCAGACAGAAACTTCTGTGGCTTACACCTAAAGTTTAAGAAATGAATTAACTGAAATAGCAGAAAAAAAAGGTTTTATTTATTCACAAATGGACTCTAATGTCTAGGATCATATAAAAAATAGTTTTGTACTCCCCTGAAAAGTTGGAAAAAAGAACTTCAACCCAAATGTCCTAGGTACAGATTGATTTATTAATATCTTGGTAAATTATTGGGTATAGGGCATTTGACTAACAGAGTATTTTATTTAGCACAGTATTTTATATAGCTAACATCTGTTTTTGTGTTAACATCACAAGGAGATAGAGTGCAATGTAGAGTCTTCTAACGATAAATTGGAAACTGAGTCTGATACAAAAAATGAGACGGGTGTCCAAGAGAATAGAGATGTGGATGTAGATATTAAAAGCGATTGTCCACAGAGTGATGAGAAAGAAACCTGGAAAGAGGATTATGAGAACGAATCGGAACAACGTAATAATGACGAAGGCTATGAAGGTGATATGGAAGGTGACGGGGAACTTATGCCACCACCATCTAGTGTGCCGTAAGTAACAATATTTATTCTTTCTAAGAGTTCATAGTAAATCTGTGTGTAATTTATGGAAACACCTAAAAAGCAGTTTAATTAAGAAATTTTATGTTGGATTCGCATTAAACTTGCAAATATGTGAGGCATTGGTTTGCAATATGTATAATATTATTGCAAAAAAAAAAAATGAGCTTAAATTATTTTTGTTGACACTCAAGATGCTAGGTATATTCTTATTCTAGCTATTTTTTCACAACATAAAAACCATTTTCATACCTTGATATATATAACGGCGGACTAATAAATTGCTAAAAAGCTGGCAACGCATTGGTGGTGCCTCTGGTACTACAAGTGTTCATGGGAGGCGATAATCACTTTACAACAGGGGACCCGCCTGCTAGTTTGCCTGCTATTTATATATATAAAAAAAAAGAAGTTCTGGAAAAATGGATGTACAAATATGAATGTTTTATCTTTTAGAAAACCTAAAACTGATAGACCTAAGAAATTGGACACGCCACTGGCGGCCATGCTGCCCTCTAAATATGCTAATGTAGACGTAACAGAGCTATTTCCTGACTTCAGACCTGATAAGGTGAGTATGATATATCAGTATCATTATTACATTATTATTAAACTAATATTTTATTTTTGTAAGAAATTTTTATTGCAACGGACAATAACTAAGCTATTTTCTAAAACATATTTTTTTTCTACATTGGACACCTCACTAAAAGGCTACTCAGTGTGAGTAACTACTTACCAAAAATTAATATTATTTTATCATAGTATAGTATCACACACAACAGACCATGACTGGTTTACATGTGGAAACCATTCCAGCAAGAAGAAAGAAATAAAGATCATAGTACAGTAAAAATATATAAACCATGCAGTTATAAGTTTGATAAGATTACAATTTAAAAAAAACAAACTGCGGCAACGTCAACAAAATTGCATCCAAAAACCTACTTTGCAATGTCACCTTATGACTCCATTCAGTTAAGAAGCACATTATCAAATCAACGAGATACTCGAGGCTCAATTTGATAGTTGATGAACGATTAAAAAAAATATTAAACTTTGATGTTATTGTCTTTCTATTCTACTAATATTATGAAAGTGTTTGTTAATTTCTTCATACTTCATTTCTTCAGCTGATATTTCATAATTTTACAGGTATTGTTATTTTCTCGTCTCTTCGGACCGGGTAAGCTGTCCAGTTTGCCACAAATCTGGCGCGGAGTGAAGAGGCGCAGACGCCGGAAACGCAGTGGTAGTACGAGCAGTGACACGCCACAGGCCTCCGAGTTGCAGGAAGTCCAATACGCTAGTGACGATGAAGAGAAATTCCTGAAGTAAGTTAACTATAGCATGGGTGTCTACCTTTCGATCATAGAAAAATAAGTGGATATCGCATGTTAGTCCGATTTGTGTAACCACTAAATATGAGTGCAGATCATTTCGCTAGCTAGTCTGTCTTCAAACATTGACGTGAAGTAGTTATTTCAGTGTCAAGGAACAATGATGCATTTGAATAATAGTTGAAGTATGAAGTGCTGAATCCCCTTATTTTTCTGTGATCGAAGGTGTCTACACTATAATTTGGGTGTTTTTAAATCAAGAGTAGGCAAGCGCGCACCATCTTAGGCTGCATCTTCACTTACCATCAGGTGAGATCGCAGTCAAGCGCTAGTCTATATATTAAAAAAAAAACGACACCCCAACTGGAACAATATTTGAATTAAAATTGTACAAATAAATAGTTTTTAACGACCTCCCTGGCGTACTGGCCAGCGCTGTGGTCTTATAACTGGGAGGTCTCGGGTTCGATTCCCGGCAGGTTCAATTGGAAATTTATAATTTCTGAATTGTCTCTGGTCTGGTTTGGTGGTAGGGTTTGTCTTACCACCCTACCGTCAGAGACGTGCCGCCAAGCGATTTAGTTCCGGCACGATGGCGTGTAGAAACAGATTAGGGGTATGGGTTGAATGTACACTGCCATACTCCTTCCAAGTTAGCCCGCTACCATCTTAGACTGCATCGTCACTAACCATCAAATGAGATCGCAGTCAAGGACTATCTTGTCATTGAATAAACAAATAGTAAACATTCAGTGTTGTCATTATATTCGCATATTATAATAAGCAAAACTATATATGAAACTCGACGACGGTAGGGTGGTAACTAGCCACGACCAAAGCCTTTCATCAGACGAACTACCAGATGCTGCACAAGAAAATGTAAATATTTTTTCAGACCAATGGAAGAAAACACTCAAGTGTCACAAGGAGATAATAATTCACAAAATTCTGGGGACAAATCGCAACGACCAACGCCGGCGCACTGGCGGTTCGGGCCCGCACAAGCGTGGTACGATATGCTCAATGTGCCAGAGACTGGGGAAGGATTCGACTATGGATTTAAAGTGAAGGTAAATGAAAATCCTATTAATATTATAAATGTGAAAGTTTGGATGGATGTATGGATGTTTGTTACTCAATCACGCTGCAACGACGGAACCGAATTGGCTACTTTTTATCCCGGAAAATAAGAGAGTTCCCGCGGGAATCCAAAAAACCTTATACCACGCGAACAAAGTCGCGGGCATCTACTAGTAAAACGTAAAAATTTTCGTTGAAAAATTAAAATTAAAGTCACCTCTGACGTGTTAAACACTCTTGAGGGCAAATAAATTACTACAGGGTAAGATTCTTCATAGAAAATTGCTAAAATAGGCCTAATTTCAATCTGATTTTTCATAGACTTACTTTATGCAATTTAAGAAATTAGTTTCAAGATTAAGAATATATAGCAGATAATTCAAAATAATTTGTAGATATGTAAGACTATTATAAGCCCTTTGTAAAATAAACATGATTATTTTACAAATATAACATTTCTTTTATACCATTTATTACAGGCACCATCTCCAGAAAGGGAAGACAAACTAAAGGAAAAGTCCAGTGAAGAGGATCCTAATTCCGATAATAATGAAAACAGAGACAGTCCTGACAGTGGGTTTCCAGACGACTCATTCCTTATGGTGTCTCAATTGCAATGGGAGGAGGATGTCATATGGGATGGTAGCGAGATCAAACAAAAGGTAAGCTTTTTTTTTTTTTTTTAAGGAGCAAACGGAGGCGGGTCACCTGCTTTTAAGTGATTACCGCCGCCCATGAACATTTGTAGCACCTGAGGCACCACCAATGCGTTGCCGGCTTTTCAGGAATTTGTTAGTCTTCCCCTTGATAACCCCATGTTGTAATTTAGTGGGAACACCGTTTTTTCGTGCTGGGCTGGTTTTCACACGTAAACCAGTCATGGTATATTGTGTGTGATGCACCAATCCTTACAATGTTCTTTACTCCAACCATCCAAGCTCTCCAGAAGCCTAGCAGGCCGTCAGTTCATATGAAGACTTCTAATACATTTTAGCTCTGTCTTGCGTTTGAGCGGTGTGGGGGTGCGGTCTGTAAATTTTAGCCTTAGTGTTACTCAAATTTTGTATCTTTTTATTTGTGTGAGCTGATTAAATGTTTAAATAAATTTTCTCAAACATGCTTGGAAATGTGAGCATTATTTTGACAACCTTCTTCGAGATAAATCGAAATTGCTGTATTACGCCGGCAATTACCATTTTGGGCCGGGTTAGCGGCCAAATAGTGAGTTTACTATGTAATATATCTGTCGTGTTATTTAAAATTGCCATGGCAACCATGGCAACAAAGGAGGTAACTTATCTTGCAAATCTTGTTGCAAATAGAAAGCTTTAATTTCCGTGCATTATTTGAGAAAAATACTGTACAAGCCTTGGCCACAACTAGGCATTGATGGACTACACACGTTCGTCCATCAATGCCTCTTTTGCTGGCCGCGGCAGTAATGTACTAATTTATTTATTTAATATTTATGGCGGAGGCGTGAATCGCCTTCCACTTGCGAATAAAACTGATATCAACTCTCATTGTAGGTTTTAGCTCGCCTTAACAGTAAAAGTAATGCTGCGGGATGGGTGCCGACGTCAGTCAGCAGAACAGCGCAGCAGTTCTCTCACCCGCGACCGCAGCAACCCGCGCCTTTGTCAGCAAAACCTGCCACGTAAGTGAAATTCTATTAATTCGTCATTTTTTTTTAAATCTTTTATTACAAGGCTTTTACGTTAGGACGTATTTCAGCCTTATTGTACCCTAAAATCTTTTTACAAAATATTAAACTAAAATACTATTTACACATTAATAGACTGAACAAACGGCACGCTTCGTCAGAATTACTAATTCAATAAATTTTTAATTAAAAAAAAAAAAAAAAAAAATTCGTCATGATCGTAGAACAGGATGTTTGGTCATTGAACTTGAATTATATTCTTCTCTCCCCTACAAATAAGTGAAAAGCTTGTGCTAGGAGTGGGTACGACAATAGTGCAACAGGTGAGGCTCGAACCTGCGACCTTTCTGTTTTCAGTCCGCATCTTTGACTGTTGGGTTATTGAAGCTTCTTATTGTTTACTATTTCCAACATAGGAGTTGAACATACAAACCATAGTAGGTATATTCTTTCATAATCAAACTATATGTCGATCTTTATTTCTATTAGAACAACAGCATCAGCAACCAACAATACTGGTGCAACTTCTGCCGAGGGAGAGGACAATACCTGGTATAGCATTTTCCCTGTAGAAAACGAGGAACTTGTCTATGGAACTTGGGAGGATGAAGTTATATGGGATGCTGAGAATATGTCCAAAATACCCAAACCCAAAATTCTCACGTTGGATCCTAATGATGAGAACATTATCTTGGGTATACCCGATGACGTTGATCCATCGAAAATTACCAGAGGTAAGCTGTCAACCTTTTTTTTTTTAATATCGTCATGATCGTAGAACAACGACGGATCTGCATTTTATGCAGTTTACGGCACAACCATTTGAAATAATTTCCGAATTTAGGTTATCATAACTTTTTAGTAAAAAATCTGTAGCAATGAGATTTCACAAATACCCATTAAAAAGCTTTCAAGAACAAGAAAGCAAAGCGCTTAGTGCGCGACCGTGGGGTAACGACCACGCACCGGTGTAGACTTATGCGCAAGCACGCAAGCAAAGGGTGCTGACTTTCAGCTGTGACTCAGACGGAGAATCAGAATGCATGTAATCTATACATATAATAAAATTGTAGAAAAGTGGTGTCTGTACAATGGAAATATATAAAAAAAAGTAGCAGGGGTTGTTATTATATCGATGCCGAACCCGAAATTGTAATTTTTTTTTTTTTTGTCTGTTTGTCTGTGTTTGTGCACGCTAATATCAGAAACGGCTTATTCGATTTAGATACGGTTTTCACTAATATATTGTAGTAAGCTTCACTTAACATTTAGTGTTTATTTCATGTCAATCGGTTCATAAATAAAAAAGTTATGTCAATTTAAAGAATCACGGCGAACATTTTTAACGTACAGAGTACGTACTATACGCCTCGCGCCTGAGCGTTCGTGGCTATATAAAGCGCGCTGAGAGCCGCGCCCCGAAAAGTCACTATTCCACGCGAACGAAGTCGCGGGCACAGCTAGTGTTAAGTAATATTAAGTAATTGTCTGGTGGGAGACAGGCCGTGGCTAATTACCCTACCGTCAAAGACGTGCCGCCAAGCGTTCCGGCACGATGGTGTGTAGAAACAGATTAGGGGTATGGATTGAATGTACACTGCCATACCCCTTCCAAGTTAGTCCGCTACCATCTTAGACTGAATCATCACTTACCATCAGGTGCGATCGCGGTCAAGGACTATATTGTCATCGAAAAAAAAATCTATTAATAGGTAATATTCTCGGGTAAAGGGTTAAATGGGCCCCATATAATGGATAATATTCTATTTCAGAACGAGGTCCAGCCCCAAAAGTGAAGATCCCACATCCGCACGTGAAGAAATCCAAAATATTGTTGGGCAAAGCGGGAGTGATAAACGTGTTGCAGGAGGACGCTCCGCCGCCGCCGCCTAAGTCGCCGGACCGGGACCCGTTCAACATATCCAATGATGTGTGAGTTATTTAAATCCTATTTTTTTTTCAAATTCTAATTCAAAATTTATTTATTTCATGTAGGCTACCTTGTAGCACTTATGACACGTCACAAATCTACCACCGGTTCGAAATGCAGATTCTGCTGAGAAGAACCGGCAAGAAACTCAGCAGTTGCTCTTTTCAAAAAAATTAAATAATTTTACAATAAGTAACCAAACTAAGCTATGTATACAGTGGTAGATTCATTGACCATTCAAAAGTGCTTGTAAAAGTTTATTTGAATAAAAAATATTTCTATTTCTATTTCTAAAAAAAAAATATTTCTATTTCTATTTCTATTTCTATACAGTGCTTCCACAATGAAGCTTCAAAAATGCAATACATATAATCCAACACATGTCAACACGGGAAGACAAAGCAGACCCATTCCCGTTGGTGGCACTCGTTCACGAGCATGACGCATGATCCAGCCATTGCTTCGCTCAACCATATTTGAGGGAACGTAACAACCCGCACCACACGACACCACCACAGAAATGTTAAAGAGAGCATGACATACTTAGGCCACCCATGCTAAGAGTTAAGACATCGAATTGAGTACCAACATTAAAATACCTACTAACCCTATTATTATAATATTATAAATACGAAAGTTTGTATGTTTGTCACTCAATCACGCAACGACTGAACCGATTTAGCTGAGGCACAGAGATATTTTATAGCCTGGAATAGGACATAGGCTACTTTTTGTCCCGGGAAATAAGAGAGTTCTCGCGGGAATAAAAAAACCTCAATCCACGCGAACGAAGTCGTGGATATCAGCTAGTATTATAAATTTTGTAGCGATAAGATGTCCTTGTACACGTCCTTTCTTTATATTATAATTTAAATTTATTTAAATTTAATTATTTGTCCTTCAATCACGCTGCAACAAAGCAACGGATCGACGTGAGTTTTTGCATGGGTATAGTTAAGGACCTGGAGTGTGACATAGGTTACTTTTTGTCCCGGGAAATCAAAGAGTTCCCGTGGGATTTTAAAAACTAAATCCGAGCGAGCGAAGCCGCGGGCATCCACTAGTATTTACATAAAACTAACTTATAAGCTTTAGTAATTTAAGTAATTTTTTCACCAACCCATAAAATTAGTCAAAATGCCTTGCGTGGTGATGTTCAAGAAGGGACGAAATAAAACATTTTTGAGTGTGTAATCTTTACTAACTTTATTATTTTCTCCATGCCAAATAAGCCTCAATAACCCAACGGTTAAAGGTGCGGACTGAAAACTAAAAGGTCGTAGGTTCGAAACCTACCCGTTTCACTATTGTCGTACCCACTCCTAGCACAAGCTTTCCGCTTATTTGGAGGGGATAAGAGGATATTAGTCAACTTCAGCTTGGCTAATGTTCATTAAAAAAAAAATATTAATTATAGGTTCTATCAAGCAAAATCTCAAAATCCTCGACTCAAAGTTGGTGGGGGTCAGCTCATACAGCACAGTACGCCAGTGGTGGAACTTCGGGCTCCGTTCATACAAACTCACATGGGACCGGCTCGACTTCGCGCCTTCCATCGACCAGCCATGAGGAAATTGTCGTACGGACCACTGGCCGCCCCGGGACCTCACCCGGTCCAACCTTTGTTGAAACATATCAGGAAGAAGGCTAAGGTCTGTATCATTTATTATTTTTGACACTCACTAGAGGAATTCCGCACTCATATTTCATACAAACTTATCTATATGTAAAATACTACTACTTGTAAATGAAAGTTTGGATGGATGGATGATGTTTGTTACTTAATCACGCCGCAACGACTGAACCGATTTGACACAGAGATAGCTTAGACTGGAATAACACATATCAAAAATTCTTGCACTAATGTATGTTCTAATTATATAAAAGGGGAAGGTGACTGACTGATTGATCTATCAACGCACAGCTCTAACCGTTGGAAGGATCAGGCTGAAATTTGGCATACAGATTTCAACCTGATCCTTCCAGTTATTATTATGTAGGCATCCGTTAAGGAAGGATTTTTGTAAATTCGACCCCTAGGGGGGTAAAGTAGAGGTTTGAAAAATGAAACTTAACATGAGCAAAGTCGCGGGAAAAAGCTAGTTAAATGTAAAACTAAAGAATATTTCATTAATTCATAAAAATTTGTCTGGTGGGAGGCTTTCGCCGTGGCTAGGTACCACCCTACAGTCAAAGACGTGCCGCAAAGCGATTTAGCGTTCCGGCACGATGGCGTGTAGAAACCGATTAGGGGTATGGATTGAGTTTACACTGCTGCACCCCTTCCAAGTTAGCCCGCTACCATCTTAGACTGCATCGTCACTTACCATCAGGTGAGATCGCAGTCAAGGGCTATCTTGTCATCGAATTAAAAAAAAACTAATCTCAACAGCAACGTGAGTCGGAACGTCTGGCGTCTGGTGGCGGAGACGTGTTCTTCATGCGGACGCCTGAAGACCTGAGCGGAAGGGACGGGGAACTGATCCTCGTGGAGTTCTGCGAGGAACACCCGCCCCTCATCAGCCAAGTGGGCATGTGTTCCAAGATCAAGAACTATTATAAGAGGACTGCCACCAAGGTACGTAACCGAGGAGATTTTTTTTTTTTTTTAGTTTTCACGTTTTGACAGTTTTTATATTGAAAATCTATCAAAATATCAAAATTCGATGATTAAACGTTACTCAGTGATGAAAATTGGAATAGAAATAGAAATATTTTTTATTCAAATAAACTTTTACAAGTACTTTTGAATCGTCAATGAATCAACCACTGGTTCAGAATGCCGTTCCTGCCGAGAAGAGCCCGCAATAAACTCTGCGGTTGCTCTTTTCAAAAAAAAAAAAAAATTTTTTTTACAATATTTAACAAAACTATGCTATTTATACAGTGTTTCCACAATAAAATTTCAAAAATGCAAAACATCCAATCATCCAATCCAATGCATGTTAAGACAGGCAGGCAAAAGCAGACCCATTCCCGATGGGGGCACCCATTCACGAGCATGACGCATGATCCAGCCATTGCTTCGCTCAACCATATTTGAGGGAATGTAACAATGGAATGGAATGGATTCACTGTAAACCTCTGGATTTAATCGGTTTTATATTATATTGGTTAATTGGTTAAAAAAATATTCGTTAATCATTGGATTCTCTCGAAAGATAGACACATTGGTGTCCATTTGATCAACTTAAATTTGGTTTCAGGATAACGGACCAAAACCGTTAAAGTACGGTGAAATAGCGTACGCACATACGTCTCCGTTCCTTGGAATATTGCCGCCGGGCGCGACGCAATCTGTGATCGAGAACAACATGTATCGCGCGCCTATCTACGAGCATACATTATCTCAGACCGATTTTCTTGTTATACGGACTAGGTGAGTTATCTAAATATATATAAAATAAATAAATAAAAAAATCCTTTTTTAAAAACAAGCTTTTATTTAAATGCGCTAAAAAGTATAAACTATGCATTGTCACCCAAACTAAACGTGTATACAAAATTTCAGCTCAATTGGTTGAAGATATCTGCTTCACAATAGAGTTGAAAGATTCCACCCGAACTAACATAGTTCGTAGTTCGTAGTTAGTTCGTAGTAGACTGACTGACTGATCTATCAACGCACAGATAAAACTATTGGAGAAATCGGGGCTGTGGCATACATATAGCTATTATGACGTAGGCATCCGCTAAGAAAGGATTTTTGAAAGTTCAACACCTAAGGGAGTAAAATAGGGGTTTAAAAAACCTATGTAAAAAAGTTGTTTTTTAAAAAGTTTTGATTTATTTTATTGTCAAGTATAGCTGAACCACTTAGGTCAAAAGCATGATGAGATTCTTACAATAATTGAAAATATTAGAATGTGCGAGAGAGAGGGAATGATATACGTAAACTGGCTCTTGAAGCTTCCGAATCAGTTGGGAATGTTGAGAGTTGGCTGTTCTGTGACGTTTTATTTCGAAGAGTTATGTGATCAATACTTGCAATATTTTTAAATTAAAAAAAAAATTGTCTATGTTTATTGTTTTTAGGCAAGCATATTACATTCGCGAGGTCGATGCAGTATTTGTGGCGGGTCAGGAGTGTCCCCTGTACGAGGTGCCCGGACCAAATTCGAAGAGGGCCAACAATTTTGTGCGAGACTTTTTGCAGGTGTGTTAACTTAAAGAAAATTCCTCAAAAAAAATAAAAATTACATGAGTTTTGTAACTTTCACTGCTTTTTTCTTTTAAAATGAACATTAGTCAAGTTGAACTTGACTAATATTTCTCAAAAATGACTAATATTGCTCAAAAAAGTGGAAAAGTTGTGCTAGAAGTGGGTACGGCTACAGTGCAAGGAGTGGGGATCCAACCGTCGAACTTTCAATTTTGAGTCCGCCTATGTAGTGCTACAACCTATTTTTTTATTCACCAGTGTCTACTGACTTATTGAACAGACTCTGACTCTGTTCAGACTTAAGATAGAGGTCAAAACGAGACACAAATATGCACTGACATAAATCTGTCTCTTTTTAACTCTGTCTTGAGTCTGCTGAGTGAGAGTGCGGTCTATAGATTTCAGGCTAGGGATGGCATTTTAATTTTTCCTTTGTTTCTAGGTGTTCATCTACCGACTTTTCTGGAAATCTCGCGGCAACCCCCGCCGTATAAAGATGGACGATATCAAGAGAGCATTCCCGTCCCATTCAGAAAGTTCCATTCGGAAGCGTCTCAAATTGTGCGCCGATTTCAAACGTACCGGAGAAGATTCCAATTGGTAGGTTTAAAGTGTACCAGTGGTAGATTCATTGACGATTGTCAATTAATCTAATGACTTTTGATTTACTATGGGAGGTCCAAAATTTTTTTTCATATTTCGATCTATGCTCCTTGGGGAAAGTTTTTCAGTTTCATGAGCACATTCACCTCCTTCAGGGCTTACGGGGAATAAAAATTCACCGTGTATAGATACGACACACACACAACCACGAGCTACGCGCCCTCCTGAATTGAAAGAACTATAAACGTGTACGTACTCACTGTATGTACTCATTTATCTAGGTGGGTCATAAAACCCGATTTCCGATTGCCATCGGAGGAGGAAATCCGCGCGATGGTGTCGCCGGAGCAGTGTTGCGCGTACTTCAGTATGGCCGCGGCGGAACAGCGGCTGAAGGACGCGGGGTACGGGGAAAAGTTCATCTTCACTCCGCAGGAGGATGACGATGAAGAGCTACAACTTAAGATGGATGACGAGGTATTATCTTATTAACAACCGTCTCCTATAAGGACTGATTGCACAGAGCTTTGGAGACGACTGTTAATAAGATCACCACAGGAACCACAGGAATCTCCCGAAATTTTATTATTTAGTCGCGCGGAAATATTATTTTCCGATAACTCCTAAGATATTTAAATTGTATAGTGTAAAGGGCAAATACGTTCTAAACTAAATACTTACGATAATAAACATATTTATTTAGTTATAGATTGACATCACATCGGTTAAAGAAGCTTCGAAAATAATTCATTATTTTTAATCAAAATTTGAAAGATAGAAATGGTTACTATAAGTTATCCTTAAAAGATAGACGTATGCTATCGCGGAAATTTTTTAGAACTCTTTAAGAGGAACAATTCACCCATACATCATTTTTATCCAATAACAGTAAACAGACCCAGCGCACGCCTTGAAAACGTTTAAGATTCAAAAAATTTTCCGACTTCCTTAACAAATTTGCACATAATATCTAGCCATAATACTTTATACTTTATTAATGATGATAAAACGCTCGCAGGTCAAAGTGGCACCATGGAACACAACCCGTGCATACATCCAAGCGATGCGAGGTAAATGCCTCCTCCAGTTGACGGGTCCCGCGGACCCCACGGGTTGCGGCGAGGGGTTCTCCTACGTGCGGGTTCCCAACAAACCCACCCAGCAACCCAACGAGGAACAGCAACCAAAGAGAACCGTGACGGGAACCGATGCCGATCTGAGGCGACTGAGCTTGAATAATGCTAAAGCTTTGTTGAGGAAGTTTGGAGTGCCTGAAGAAGAGGTATACTTAAATTAATATATGAAGTACTTTTTTTTTTTTTTTATTAAAGATCCGTAGTTTATAAGGCACTTAATGGCGTCCGATTCAATGTTATAATGTATATGTACAAGTAAACACATGATTACGATTACGTTTCTTCGAAATGAGGGTAGGTAGATGCTGCCCATGATAGCTTTTGCCTGACATCTCATAACCCCACAGTCCCGTCGTGACCACGGTCCATGCAACTGGATCAACATAACGACTGTTCCTAATCGTGGTACGTACTCGTATAAAACTTCATCATGATTATGATAAACATGATTGAATGTTTAGGTAATGACGACAAGCCTTTTTATGCCCTAAATGCCAAAAAAATCGTTCATATTGTAGTTCTTTCACGAGGGCGCGTGTCGTATCTGTACAAGTGTGAGCGAGAGCTTGCTCGCGCCTGACCGCTCCCACCTAGGCTCCTGACAGGCACGCACACTTACGCAATGTGCATGTGCACGACGTAACCACAAGTAAAGCTCACGCGCCCTCGTGAATTGCAAGAACTATGCTAAATGCATAGTTAGTTATTCACCGAGTTGTATTTTTATGTAGATTAAAAAGCTGTCCCGATGGGAAGTTATCGACGTGGTGAGAACATTGTCTACGGAAAAGGCAAAGGCTGGTGAAGAAGGGATGACTAAATTCTCGAGAGGAAACAGGTTCTCTATAGCGGAACATCAAGAAAGGTCAGTTTAACTATCAAGGCGGTTCTTATAAGTTTTCAGGCAATCAAATTACAGCATTCATTTATTTTTTTAAAGCATCAAAATTGCGTTTCTGTCAGTATTTTATAGGATATATACGTCGTAGAGTGTGTTCAGGAACTTTTCAATTTGGTTCCAACATGAGGTCCAACTAAATTACAACATGGGGTTATTCAAGGGGCGGACCAACAAATTCCTGAAAAGCCGACAACGCATTGATGGTGTCTCTGGTGCTATAAATGTTCATGGGCGGCGGTAATCACTTAATATCAGGTGATCCGCCTGCTCTTTTGGCCGCAAAAAAAAAAATACCATTGAATCTCAAGGCATCAAATAGGTTTGCACCGCTGCGTGGTTAACATCGCATCTCGCGCACCTTGCTTCCTTGTTCCTGAATTCTTATAAGTTCTAAAATTTCCGTCCCAGCGATAGTCTTAACGTGTCATAGGAGCCACAGATTGGCCTCATAATTTTTTTAAAATTTTTAATCTGTGTTTAGATACAAAGAAGAATGCCAGCGCATATTCGAGCTACAAAACCGTGTGTTGACGAGCACTGAAGTACTGAGTACGGACGAGGCAGAGAGTTCCGTCAGCGAGGAGTCCGATTTGGAGGAGATGGGCAAAAACATCGAGAACATGCTTGCTAACAAGAAAACTACTGAACAGGTAAGCACTTCTTTTTTTTTTTTTTTAAATATAAGCCAAGCTAAACTTGATTTTTTGTTTTAAGAATACTGTCAAAGCTGAACTTGACTTATAATCTCGTCTCCTCTCCAAATAAGCGAAAAGCTTGTGCTAGGAGTGGGTACGACAATAGTGCAACGGGTGGGGTTGGAACCTGCGACCTGAAAGGTTTTCAGTCCGCACTTTTAACCGTTGGGCTATTGAGATGCTTCGCTTAAGATGCCGTTAAGCGATTTAGCATTCCGGTACGATGGCGTGTAGAAACCGATTAGGGGTATGGGTTGAATGTACATTGCCGTACTCCTTCCAAGTTAGCTTGCTATCATTTTAGCATCGTCACTTACCATCAGGTGAGATCGCAGTCAAGGACTAACTTGTCATCGAATAAAAATATATTCAGTAGTAATGTGGAGATTTCTACAGCTGTAAAAAGTAAATTGAATATTAAATTTTTAAAGCTTATAATATTTTTCGACGTTTCATGTTTTTTATATATAGTTATCCATGGAAAGAGAGGAAGCAGAAAGAGCCGAATTGAGAAAAATGATTCTGGGACAATCAGAAAAGAAACCACAAATAAATCAATCAGACCAACAGCAGTCATCAAATCAAGGTATTTTATTTACACTTACATATCACACACCCAGATGTTTTTTATTATTATGAGATAGGTTTTGCCCTTGACGACAATCAATGATGGAAAACATTGACGGGGTCTAGGTTGGAGCGCGCTTGCCTAGAAAATGCCTATTCACTCTTGTCTATAGTGAGAAAACTCAAAAAAGGTCTATATTCCCTAAACGAAACATAGTCTTTCTGAATCTTAGTTAGCAAAGTTACGAAACTCAATTTTATTTTAGGCCATAAAAGATGCCGTGAATTGTGACCCAAAACAAAATTGAGTTTCATAACTCAATATTAAAAAAAAGTGATGTAACCAAACATCATTTTTTTTTTTGTATTTACATTTTACTTTGTTTCTTGTTTTTCGTGTTCAGCTGAATAAATCTTTATCTAAATATATAAAAGGAAAAGTTGACTGACTGACTGACTGACTGATCTATCAACACACAGCTCAAACCACTGAACACAAAAACACTCGGGCTGAAAGGCATACAGATAGATGTTATGACGTAGGCATCCGCTAAGAAAAGATTTTTGAAAATTCAATCCCAAAGGGGTAAAATAGGAGTTTGAAAAATTGAACTCAACGTGAGCGAAGCCGCGGGCGAAAGCTAGTTTATCTATATTTTTCTATTCGATATTTCAAAAACATAAAATAAAATTGTCATTTCACCTTAGCAGGTCGTGTCCTACGCATTGTCCGTACATTTAAGAACGCGTCAGGCCAACGCTATACCCGCGTGGAGTTGGTAAGAAAAGCGGCCGTCATCGAAGCGTACACCAAGATACGCTCAACCAAAGACGACGCTTTCATTAGACAATTTGCGACTATGGACGAAACGCAGAAGGAAGAGATGAAAAGAGAGAAGAGGAGAATTCAGGAGCAGTTGCGACGTATCAAGAGGAATCAGGAAAGAGAGAGACTGGCTGGGAATGCTGGTGTCTTGGTATCTAGTACTCCTTTGGGCGACAGTAAGTTTACATCTAAATATACACTAGTGGTTCGCCCCGAACTGAGACCTCGCGATATCCCATAATTCCCAAAAGTTTTAATTATATATTGTAATAATTAACTTTTAACATTAGACGCAATAAAAAAAAAATAGTTGACATAAAACTGTTTTACTATGATAATAGATGGCGCATTAAAATTAAATAATTTCGTTTCTTTATAACATTTATCTAATTTTAGTATTTGTTGTTCAAGTACAGGATAGAACTGAATTTTCAACCAAGTTTCACGTTCTAATATTCAGTAATTCAGAAGTTATAGGGCTCTGACAGACATTTAGACGGACACACTTCTCTGTCCAGTAGGCAAGCGCCCTAGTTGACTCAGAGAACTCGCTTCGCTCGTTCAAAAAGGCAAAGGTGACTGATTGACTGACTGACTGACTGATCTATCAACGCACAGCCCTAACCACTGGACGGATCGGGCTGAAATTTGGCATCCAGACAGCTATTATGACGTAAGCATCCGCTAAGAAAGGATTTTTGAAAATTCAATCCCTAAGGGGGTAAAATAGGGGGTTAAAAAATCAAATTTAACGAAGCCGCGAGCAAAAGCTAGTTGATTAATACGTGCGGCAAATGATCACACTTTACATCACAGTACATTATAAAGGCGACGTTTTGTGTTTGTGTGCGAGTGTAAGTATGTCTGTGTGGATAAATAAATAGGACAAATATAAATTATAGAATAGAATAGAATTTTTTTTTATTCAAATAAACTTTTACAAGTGCTTTTGAATCGTCGATGAATCTACCACTGGTTCGGAATGCCCTTCCTGCCGAGAAGAGCAGGCAATAAACTCGGCGGTTGCTCTTTTCAAAAAAAAATTTTTTGCAATAGGTAACAAAACTATGCTATGTATACAGTGTTTCCACAATGAAATTTCAAAAATGCATACCTACATACAATCCAGTACATGTTAAGACGGGCAGATAGAAAGCAGACCCATTCCCGTTGGTGGCACCCGTTCACGAGCATGACGCATGATCCAGCCGTTGCTTCGCTTTATAAATAAATAGGAGATAGGATAGGATAGGATAATAATGATTAGAAAAAAATTGGGGAAAGTGGATACGTTTTAAAAAAATTGCCTTTATTTGCAGGTATGACCACCTCAACAATGCCAGATCTAGGATCTCCGTCCCCTGGCTTGATTCCTTTAGGACAAATCAAACAGGAGCCAGATCTTCACACACCTTCCAGAAGACGCGCCAAGCTGAAGACCGATTTGAAGTTGAAAGTACGTACGGTACTGCCACTTTTATAAGTTACTAGCGGACCCGACAGACGTTGTCTGTCTTAACTATGAATATTGAAACTCTTTGACGAAATTGGCAGCACGCATTCTGTCAATGTTATGTCAAACGCCATAAGGTTACTTACATCAAAAAGTTTGAATTGTAAAAGCGGTTACATTAGAAATAATTTAATATGGTGGTTAAGTTTTCTTAAATTTTCTAATTTTTCGCGCAATTTTCTTAATTTTTTCTTTTATAAGAACCTTCTGACAATAGCAAACACAAAAAAAAAGAATTAGCGAAATCGGTCCAGCCGTTCACGCGTGATGCGATGACCAAGGAAATAGGGATTCATTTTTATATATATAGATAAGTTATATTGAGAATAGAAACTTGAAAACTTACATAAATTGGAAATAATGCTCACATGTCTTCTAGAAGTAGGCTGAAGACTGTTTCATTGAAGAACAAACCAACATAAAGACACACACATCTTTATTAATATTATAAACGCAAAAGTGTGTTTGTTTGTTGGTTTGTCCTTCAATCACGCCGCAACAAAGCAACGGATCGGCGTGATTTTTTGCATGGGTATAGTGGACCGGGAGAGTTACATAGGCTACTTTTTATCCCGGAAATCAAAAAATTCCCGCGGGATTTTAAAATCTAAATCCACGCGAGCAAAGCCGCGGGCATCAAATAGTCAAATAGTTCATAATATTAGTAGGAATTGTCAATACAAAAACTGTCAATTTTAGCCATCGTAATGTTTACATAGCGATGTTTTAATTTATTTTTTGTATGAGAATATCTCAGGAGAATATTAGGCAAGCTTATTATATTCTCCTCTCCCCTCATAATAAGCGAAAAGCTTGTGCCAGGAGTTGGTACGACAACAGTGCAACGGGTGGAGTTCGAACCTTTCAGTTTTCAGTCCACACCTTTAACCGTTATTAAAGCGCTATTTAGAGGTTATTATAGTTATATTTAATAGGCCCTAAAAGTCACGTAACTTTCAGTGTGGAGCCTGTGGTCAAGTCGGTCATATGAGAACCAACAAAGCTTGTCCTCTGTACACGGGCGGCGGCGCGGTGTCGCCCGAGCACGACGAACCACCGCCCGAGCCTGACGACCTCGATCTTGGATATGTCGAGGGAACGAAACTGACTCTCCCATCTAAGATTATCAAGGTAAGTGCCGAAACCGTTCCCTATAGGCACGCGGTACACTGTCAATCTAGATCAACTAAGATTATCAAGGTAAGTACCTCAGAACTGTCTTATAGGCCTGCCGTTCACGTCAATCTAGATTGAGACTGCGATCGAAATCTCAGATTACATCAAATACAATCCACAGCCTCTATACAGACCATCTACCCAACCTAATTATGTAAATATTATAACGGCCGCGGGCCGAATTATACCTTTATGTTGGGTAGAAAGCAAGTAAGTGAAGAAAATAGACTCTTATAATATAAAAAGGACTATAATAGGTGGTAGGTTAATTTGATTCAAAAGAATTTAGTGAAAGTTTATTTGAATAAAAAGCAGAATGTAATCTGAACACCTCGATTTCACGCATTCCTATCCCTCGTGATTGTAAAGCGCGAAGGCAGAAACTTGCGAAGACGATCTTAATTGAATAAATAAAAAATCATTTTCTCAAACGTACTTGGAAATTTTAGCATTATTTTGAAATCGAAAGAAAAATATTTGAAAATCTATGAAAATGTTCTTCAATTCTACCTAGATACTACTTAGTTTTAATTTCCGCGCATTGTTTGAGAAAAATACTATACAAGCCTTGGCCACAACTAGGCATTGATGGACTTGCGTATGTGTGCCTTGGCTTCGCCTCGGCCCACATTTACACGTTTGTCCGTCAATGCCTCTTTTGCTGGCCGCGGCAGTAATGTACTATTATTAAACTAGTGGTTCGCCCCGAACTGAGACCTCGCGATATCCCATAATTCCCAAAAGTTTTAATTATATATTGTAATAATTAACTTTTAACATTAGACGCAATAAGAAAAATAATAGTTGACATAAAACTGTTTTACTGAAACAGCGCCATCTATTAGCATTATTGTGAAGCTATTAGCATTTTAAATTAAATAATTTCGTTTCTTTATAACATTTATCTAATTTTAGTATTTGTTGTTCAAGTACAGGATATAACTGAATTTTCAACCAAGTTTCACGTTCTAATATTCAGTAATTCAGAAGTTATAGGGCTCTGACAGACATTTAGACGGACACACTTCTTTGTCTAGTAGGCAAGCGCCCTAGTTGACTCAGAGAACTCGCTTCGCTCGTTCAAAGATTTGTTTGTCTTCCACTCTTACCAGCAATCAGCGGAAGACTTCAAACGTCGCAGAGGCAGCCACCGCGGGGACTTCCGCGCGGCCGGCCGCAACAGGCGCCGCGGCACCGCGAGCGAGTCCTGCGACTATCTCGTCAAGCGGCCCGCCGAGAGACGCCGCACGGACCCGTTGGTGACGCTGTCGTCACTGCTGGAAGACGTCTTGAATACCATGCGACACTTGCCCGATGTGCAACCGTTCTTGTTCCCAGTCAATCCTAAGGTAAGTTATCTTCACATTTCGATAAAGTCATAGATTTTCTCTTGTGAACTCATCCTATATGGCTCTCGAAAGGAATGCGTGACAAGCATTTCCACCAGCGGAATATATTTAAAAAAAAAAATAAAAAAATAGACTAGTTGCGATCACACCTGATGGTAAGCGAAGATGCAGCCTAAGATGGAACGCGCTTGCGTAGAAAATGCCAATTCACTGTTGATTTGAAGGTACCTAAATTGTAGTTCTAGGGAAAAATGGAAGCCAGTAGGGCATTTCAAATTTTAGCGGTGCGTATCAGGAACAAGGAAGCAAAGCGCTTAGTGCGCGTCCTTGAGATTTCAACTATGTAGGGGTGTAGATCTATCATGTGAAAAATTACGCCAATTATCTTGATTGCTTGAGCATAGACGGGCACACCCAGACTGCACCCAACTAGCAAAGTTGACTTATAATATGACCAGACCTCAAAATAAAATAAGTAAACTAAAATAACTAATTGAGAAGTATGTGGCGAAGTAGAAGATGTTTCACACTTGCTATTGGCATGTGTTCGGAACCTCAATTTGAGAGAAACACTAATGTATGAACTAAATTTAAATTTTATGAATACTGGTATTTTTAATTCTATTTTTAGCAATCCTTTGAGTAATTCGGCTGTTAAAGTATATAGATTTGTTAGTGATTTTCTCAAATTGATATAGTTATATAGGTAGTTCATTTTGTATATATTAATTGTATTATTATAATTGTAATATTTTGTGAGTACCGATGGGGCTGACATGAAGGTCACCTTCAAAAGTCCCTTATTAAAAATGAGAATAAAAAAAAAAACTAAAATAGTCTTGAATACTGCTAGCCGTATTAAAACACGTATAAGAAATATTGGCTTATAATAAAGTACACGTACTTATATAGTTGATTTACTTTATGTAACTCAGACGATCATAGAAGCATCAATGCTCAACGATTAAAAGTGCGGACTGAAAACTGAAAGGTCGCAGGTTCGATACCCGTTGCACTATTGTCATACCCACTTCTAAGCACAATCTTGCCGCTTATTTTGAGGGGATAGTAAGACATCAGTCAACTTCAGCTTGGCTGATATACTTTAAAAAAAATTAAAACTTTTTTAAAATCTATAGACTAGCGCTTGACTGCGATCTCACCTGATGGTAAGTGAAGATGCAGCCTAAGATGGTGCGCGCTTACCTAGAAGATGCCTATTCACTCTTGATTTAAAGACACCCACATTATAGTTAGTTGAAAAAACGGAAGCCGGAAGGGCATTCCAAAGCTTTCAAAACCAATGTGCGAATAGGTCAATCTTTCCTCCCCTGTAACAGCTGGTAGCGGACTACTACCGCATCGTGTCGCGGCCGATGGACCTGCAGACCATTCGGGACAACCTGCGCCAGAAACACTACCAGAGCCGCGAGGAGTTCCTCGCCGATGTCAACCAAATCGTTGAGAACTCCACTCTCTATAATGGTGAGATTTTAACATTTCGCTCATTTGCGACAAGGGTGACATAACTCAAAATTCACCAATTTTAGTGTCGAAAAGGAGGTGGGTTGATAAGGCCCAAAATCCGCCCCTCATACACTCGAAAAAAAAAGTTTCAGATTCCGACAAATTGTAAATGTATTTATATACTTGAAGATATAAACTTTATATTAATATAAAGTTTAGGTGATAAAAAAAATAGTAAGTTACAGAAAATATTACCCAAAAAGAGAGTGTTTCTTTTACTTTTCTTACATTTTCATACATTTTAGTCGTTTTTTAAGCTTTGATTTAATATTTTAGAATGAGGCGCTCCTTGAACCATGGTAAACGTAACTGATAATGATGCTCCTTTTTATAAGCTTTTATATGAGTATTAATTTATTTTGGTTCATGGAGCGCCACATTCTAAAATATTAAATCAAAGCTTAAAAAACGACTAAAATGTATGAAAATGTAAGAAAAGTAAAAGAAACACTCTCTTTTTGGGTAATATTTTCTGTAACTTACTATTTTTTTTATCACCTAAACTTTATATTAAAATAAAGTTTATATCTTCAAGTATATAAATACATTTACAATTTGTCGAAATCTGGAACTTTTTTTTTCGAGTGTCTGAGGGGCGGATTTTGTTGCCTTATCAACCCACCTCCTTTATACTTTTTGCTATAAAAATAACATTACGCTAAGCACAAAAAAAATAAGAGCATGAGAGATTGTGACTTAATGCTCTGTCGCTTTGTTGGTGCAACACAGCGGTGTTGTTTCGAGACCGCAGCATCCACAAAACATTACTCTCTAACGTGAGAATTCTCTCATCGTCGATTTTGAATTATGTCACTCTTGTCGCAATTGAGCGATTTATTGGAATAAAGTTAAAATGATAGAAGCAGGCGTTACTTTGCGGAAGTTCATGATTAGCAAGAAAAGATTAGAATTATTTTGCTACAATCCACTAACAGAAAAAATCTGTATGGTCAAACATGCAGTTACAAGCTAAGCACCGCTTACCTCCCCAACCAAGCAAGAAAGCCAAGTTCCCAAGCAAGCAATGCCACCTCCACTCACATGCACCACCACACAAGGCTTTTATACTACTCTCGACGCACGTTTCGCCCCGAACTAGACAATAAAGCATTGTAAAGTCGACATCTCCTGAGGATGCTCCAGTGTCGGGGCGAAACGTGCGTCGAGAATAGTATAAAAGTCTTGTGTGGTGGTTCATGTGAGTGGTGGTAGCATTGCTTGCTTGGGAACGTGGCTTTCTTGCTTGGTTGGGGAGTTTAGGAGTACTGTCTGTTTTTTTTTTTTTTTTTTTTAATATTAGCCAACCTGAAGTAGACTAATATCCTCCTATCCCCTCCAAATAATCGGAAAGCTTATGTTAGGAGTGGGTACGACAATAGCGCAACGGGTGGGATTCGAACCTGCGACCTTACAGTTTTCAGTCCGCACCTTTAACCGTTGGGCTATTGAGGCTTTATTATTATTACACTCGTGTTAATTCTGAATAATTCAGGTCCAACAAGTAGTTTGACCGTCGCTGCGCAGCGCATGATGCAACGCTGCTTTGAGAAGTTGGCCGAGAAGGAGGAACAGTTCATGAAGCTTGAGAAGCAAATTAACCCACTGCTCGACGATAATGACCAGGTAAATAGAATAGAATAGATAATTTTTAATTCAAACTTTCATCGTCACGAAAATAAAAATATTTGTTTACTAGTTGATGCCCGCGACTTCGTTCGAACCTTTCCAATTGAACCACCTACCTCTAGTATCTGTAGCTATGTCCTTTAACACCATTGGTTGCCTGGAAGAGATCGCTATGTAGCGATAAGGCCCCCAAATTGTAGACTATTTATTAAGCTTATTGTGTCTATTCTTATATTATGTGTGGTGTACAATAAAAGTATATTCATTCATTCATTCATTCATTCATTCATTGAGGATTTTTAATTCCCGTGGGAACTTTTATTTTCCGCGAAGAAAAGTAGCCTATGTGTTATTCCAGACTATAATCTACTTCTGTGCTACTTAAATCTATAGGAAGATATTATATAGAGTAAAATGCTTCAGTAGTGGGTACATTTTGCAGGTCGCACTATCATTTATCTTCGAGAATCTATTGACAACCAAGTTGAAGATCATGCCAGAAGCGTGGCCGTTCCTGAAACCTGTCAACAAGAAACAGGTCAAAGATTACTACAGCGTCATCAAGAAACCGATCGACATGGAGACAATAGGCAAGAAAATACAAGGTCAGTTTTTCTTTATCATCCTTAGAGCATCTATTTATTGCTGCAACAAAAATGCTAATAATGTAAATGTGAAAGTGTTTTTGTTTGTTGATTTGTTGGTTTGTCCTTCAATAACGCTGCAACAGCGCTACGGATCGACGTGATTTGCATGGGTATAGTTGAGGACCTGGAGGGTGACATTGGCTTTTATCCAAGAAAATCAGAGTTCCCGCGAGATTTTGAAAACTTAATCCACGCGGATGAAGTCGCGGACATCAGCTAGCAAAAAAAAAATCATATTTTTTTTAATTTATAAAAAGAATATTAGCCAAGCTGAACTCGACTCTTATTCTCCTCTCCCCTCCAAATAAGCGAAAAGCTTGTGCTAGGAGTGGGTGCGACAATAGTGCAACGGGTGGGACCTTTCAGTTTTCAGTCCCCACCTTAAACTTTGTTAAACTCGAATGAGTTTATGTTTACACCAAGCTATAATACCTAGTAAAAAATTTGTTGTTTTGAATAAATAAATAAAAAAAAAACTTATAAAAAAAACTTTTAACTGTTGGGCTTCGATCACAGAAAAATAAGGGGATTCAGCACTTCATACTTCAACTATATTCAAATGCATTATTATTCCTTGATACTGAAATAACTGCTTCACGTCAAT
This sequence comes from Hipparchia sbordonii, assembly GCA_038048805.1. Lineage (NCBI taxonomy): Eukaryota > Metazoa > Arthropoda > Insecta > Lepidoptera > Nymphalidae > Hipparchia > Hipparchia sbordonii. Next base: position 7,635,056 of record CM076109.1, on the reverse strand, counting down.
GTTCGATGACAGATTAGCTAGCGAAATGATCTGCACTCATATTTAGTGGTTACACAAATCGGACTAACATGCGATATCCGATTTTTCTATGATCGAAGCTGTTGGGCTATTAAGGCTTATATTTGGAATATTGTTGTAGCTCACAAGTACCACAGTCGCGCCGAATTCCTGCGGGACATACAGCTGTTGGTGGACAACTGCCGCGCGTACAACGGCCCCAACTCGCAGTTCACAAGACAGGCCGAGGCTGTGCTCAAAGTGACGCAGGAAGCTTTGGAAAAGGTACTTAACGGCAGGATCTCCGAAAACAGCCTGTTTTTGATTCAATAGTAAACAATCAAATATTCTTTGTTTTGATAGGTTAAAAATATTATGTTGTAGTTTAATACACGTTCTAAATTATTTTACCGTTCAAAAGTCCATATTTTGAACTTCACTCGATCTAATAATATTCCGAAAACAGTGTAGTTTTTAATTGTTTTTCAGGTTGTATTTATAGTATATCAAAAGCTAAAGCTTTTAGAAGAATATTTTACCCTTAATTTTTCTCTAAAACGTTTTCTTTTTTTTATCATGACTGTTTTACTTTTTTTATAACAAAGTGGCTCGTGCACCTCACTTCAATTGCTTGCAAGTTACTGCGGCCGAAGATCGTGCCCTTAAGGCTTTAATCTTTACGTGAAAGTATCCAGTTTAAGAAATTAATCAAAATAATGAGTTTGACGTGAATTACTCACAAATTAGTCTTATTACAGATTAGTATATAAACCTGTGAAGATAATACTGCCATTGGCGCAATTTGAATACCATAAGCCTACTTTGTCGTATTAGTTTACAAATTGCGAAAAGCCAAATTAAATTTGAATTTCGCGGGCAGACCCGTCTCTTGGGCCTTAATACAAACTCCTGGATTTTACAGAATGAATAGTAGGTTAAGTGTATATCTAGGATTTAAGCTACCTTTGTGTTTTTAGTCAATATCTTTTTATTGGTTAGGTCGTGAAAGCTAACACGACCATAGGTGTTAATTCGACAGATTACACAACCATAGACAATTAATCGACCGTCAAATGTGACAGTCCCACACTTTTGCATTTGTAATATTAGGTAGTGGATAATTCGATCGTGAATCAAATGCAGAGGAAACCCAATGGCGTTCTTCTGGTAGATGTACCCGAGACCTTAACCGATTACAAAAGAGGAAGGTAACTCGATGTCTGCGTTTTGTACACTATGTTAAGGAATCAAAACTAAAAAAAAATACTTTGATATTGTAATTTTAGTTCGACGAGCACGTCAGTCAATTGGAAGCGAACATTGCGAAGGTGCAACAGAAGATGTTAGAAGAGGCGGAACAATCTGACATAGAAGACGAGCCGCCGCCGCCGCCGCAGTCGGACGAGAAGCGCGGTCGAGGACGGCCCCGGAAACACAAGCCCGCCACTTCCACCTCCGCGGCTGACGGTAAGCATACACCAATTAGAAGACAACATTGTCCAGGTGCAACAGAAGATGTTAGTAGGGGTGGTACTTGCATGAACTAATGCAAAGCGGTTCCGCGCTGACCTGGGGGGCGATTCAGACCTGTTCGATAACGTACCGTGTCGATACGGTTAGATATCGATCTCGTATAAAAACTTTTTGTCGTGTGATTCAGAGCGTTTGGTTTGAGGATACGATTCGGTATCGACTACGTTATCGACATCGACAAGATTACAAGAGCATTTACGAATTGAAAATATATGTTATCGTACGGTAACAAACCGAATCGATCGATAAATAAGTTATCGGAAGGGTCTGAATCGGGTGGCTGGGTGTCCTGAGGAGGTTGTTTTAGTCCGTGTAACTTATATTTCGACCGTTCCGTAGAACAAAGTCTCATCTGCTAAATTCACAACTTGAAATTTGAGCCTTAAAAATCACATCTGCAAGGCTCAAATCTCAAGTTATGAATTTAGCAGATGAGACTTTGTTCCACGTAACTGTCGATTTATTTATAATCGAAATATTTCTCTCCGATTTATTAATTTTTAGCAAGAAAAGGTTAGAATTAGTTTGCTATAATCCGCCAATCGAAAAAATTTGGTTAGTCAAACATGCAGTTACAAGCTAAGCACCGCTTATCTCCCCAACCAAGCAAGAGAGCCAAGTTCCCAAGCAAGCAATACCACTACTCACATACACCACCACACAAGACTTTTATACCACTTTCGACGCATGTTTCGCCCCGACACCGGAGCATTCTCAGGAGATGTCGACTTTACAATTCTGTATTGTCTAGTGATTATATATTTCTTGTATACAGATGCTACGCCAAGGAAACGTGGTAGACCGAGAAAAGATCAAAACAGTCTTGTTGACGGTGAGTAATTCATTGCTGCAGTTTTACATAAACCAGGTTTTTTATTACGGTTTTTTATTATTGCAAATCGTCTTGTATAGCGCGATCCGGCTGTAAGTTTTTTTTTATTCGATGACAAGATAGTCCTGCGATGTCACCTGATGGTAAGTGACGATGCAGTCTTAGATAGGAGGAGACTAACTTGGAGGGGGTATGGAAGTGAATTCCACATTTTGACAACAGTCAGATATCTAATTAGTAAGACCCAAGTAGTAATTGATTAATTAATTATTCTTGTATACAGATCTTCAATACTCGGACAGTGGTAGTTCTGGACTCGAAGAGGTGGAACAGAAAGACGTGGCAGAAGCGATGGTACAACTTTCAGTGCGTCCCGGTGAGTTTTGCTCTTCCTTAAATAAAATAAATAAATAAACATTTATTCAGCTCACACAAATAAAAAAATACAAAATTTGAGTCTGAAGTCTATAAACTGCACCCTCGACTCAGCTCAGACCCAAGACAGAGGTAAAACGAGACAGATTTATGTCGGAGCATATTTTTGTGGCTCGTTTCAACTCTAACTCAAGTGCGAGCTGAGCCAGAGTACACTATATCCTTCTTCTTTTTTAAAACAAGAAAATGTTCAAAAACAATAACCCAACTAAAGAACAATTGGATTTAAAATCGTTAGTGAAGTTCTAATAGTGTGTAAGTCTTTTGGCGAGCTTTACCATTTGGATGCCAGCTCGTGTACTTTTTATTTTTTGACAAGATAGTTCTTGACTGCGATCTCACCTGATGGTAAGTGACGATGCAGTCTGATGATGGTAGCGGGCTAACTTAGAACGGATACGGCAGTGTAGATTCAACCCACACCCCCTAATCGGTTTCTACACGCCATCGTGCTGGAACGCTAAATCGCATGGCGGCACGTCTTTGATGGTAGGGTGGTAATAGCTACAGCTAAAGCCTCCCACCAGACCAGACCAGAGACAATTTTGAAATTATAAATTCCCAAATTGCCCTTGCCGGGAATCGAACCCTAGACCTCAAAATATGATCACAGCGCTCAGCAATGCGCCAGGGAGGTCGTCAGGTAGTTATTCTTTATTTTTAACCCCCGACACAAAGACGGGGTGTTATAAGTTTGACGTTTGAAAGGTGAATTTTTCGGGAGTGTTTTTAACTATGTTTAATGAAAACAGTTCAAGATGGCCGCCGCCACAAAATGGCGGATTACATAATTATTTTTATTTTAACGATTACTAATTAGCGATTGGGATGTTGTAACATGTCGGGGGTATTTTAAACTTTTAACTAACACTTGTGTTATATTGAAGTCGGTTTAATTTTTCTTAAATTATAGCTTGATCATTCTCCTTGTCCACTTTGTTAACAGAGGACATGTCGGGCGAGCCGAGTTTCGACACGTCGGAGTTCCTCATCAAGCGCGAAGTGCCGGACGAGCCGCCGCAGATATCCGACGAGCTGGTGGACCTGGACCAGCACAGCCGGGACTACACCTATCCTGCTGTTGTTAAGGTAAACATTTTAGACTTGATTCGTGGTTTAATTACATAATTGTTATAAAATGATACGAGTACGTACCAATAATACGAGGAAGCTAGTGTAAAACACAGGGGCGGATCTTGAATTTGTGGGGTCCTGGGTTAATACTGCTTAGGGGCCCTACCTAATTACTCAACTAATTGCCATTTTGACAAAATACTGTTTTCTGTAGTGATGTAGGTATATGTAATGTAATATATGTTAAGTACAGGAAGAAAACAAAATATTTTGTTTATTTATTAAAACATTATTGATTGCAAATTTTCGTTCGCAACATTTATGAATTAGAGTAGGCTTAGAAAATCTAAACGTCAAACATTTTCGTTCGAACGAAGTTGCGGAACGAAAACGAACCGTGGTAGGAAATACGCGAAATTTCGATCGATATTTCGTTTTTCGTTGAATTAGAGTAGACCCCCAGTTCGGTTGGGGGCCCTCGCGGGCCTGGGGGATATTCGCGGGGCCCTGGGCTGCAGCCCAAAAAGCCTTTAAGTAGATCCGCCCCTGGTAAAACAAAATATATTTCATCACCAGGAGGAGCCAATAGAGCCAGACATGAACATAGAGCCGCCCGAGCCGCCACTGTTGGACGCAGTGCCCGGAGAACTACCACAGTTCAAGGAAGAACCGCTCGAGAATTGGCAGGTCAGTACAGTTAAATGAATTTATTTTTTTAATAAAAGCTAAACTTGACTTATATTCTCCTCTCCCCTCCAAATAAGCGAAAAGCTTGTACTAGGAGTGGGTACGACAATAGTTTAGCTGGATGCCAAGCTGATTGATTCCATGCAACTTTGTCATTAAGAAAGAAAACTAGGAAATATACACTAGAAAAACTAGGAAAATGAAAAAAAAGATACTTCTATGATTTTTGATCATTGATCAAGACTATGCTCCAGAAACGGCTCTTCTCTGTAGAATCTATATTCCCAACTGGCGGTAGATGCTCGACTTATCATAAGAGCCACAGTTAAGCCTACATAAAATAACAAGCTTTTGCCCGCGGCTTCGCTCACGTTGATTTCGATATTTCAAACCCCTATTTTACCCCTTTAATGGTTGAATTTTCAAAAATCCTTTATTAGCAGATGCCTCCGTTCTAACAGCTATCTGTATGCCTTTCAGCCTGATCCGTCCAGTGGTTTGAGCTGTGGCGTTGATAGATCAGTCAGTCAGTCAATCAGTCAGTCACCTTTTCCTTATAAATAATTAGTTTAGATTATTTATATTTTTAAATTTCTTACAGCCGGATCCCGCTATACAAGATGATTTGCAAGTTACTGACAGCGAAGAGGAAGCGGAGGATGGTCTTTGGTTTTAAAATAAATTTTGGATAGAGTCAGGCGTTACTTTGCGGAAGTTCATGATTAACAAAAAAATGTTAGAGTTATTTTGCTGTAATCCGCCAACAGAAAAAAATCTGTATGGTCAAACATGCAGTTATAAGCTAAGCACCGCTTACCTCCCAAACCAAGCAATAAAGCAAAGTTCCCAAGCAAGCAATGCCACCACCACTCACATGCACCACCACACAAGACTTTAATACTACTCTCCACGCACGTTTCGCCCCGACACCGGAGCATCCTCAGGAGATATCGACTTTACAATGCTGTATTGTCTAGTGACGTGTGTGTGAAATGTGCGGTATTATATACTATTTTTATCCCCGCTACTGTTGCCCCGCCCACTACCCCCCGAACTCCCCTCGGACCCCCCCGGATTCGCCCCTTCGAATAAACGGAGTAACGGTGAATTTGAAACATTGATTTGTTCGTTTAGTAATTCAACCTTATTATTTTTATTATGCTTGATTATTTCTAAACGAATATTATTTGCTTGATTATTGTCGGGGCGAAACGTGCGTCGAGAGTAGTATTAAAGTCTTGTGTGGTGGTGCATGTGAGTGGTGGTGGCATTGCTTGCTTGGGAACTTTGCTTTATTGCTTGGTTTGGGAGGTAAGCGGTGCTTAGCTTATAACTGCATGTTTGACCATACAGATTTTTTTCTGTTGGCGGATTACAGCAAAATAACTCTAACATTTTTTTGTTAAAATAAATTGTTCTTTTTTTCCTTTTTGTACCCAATAGTAATAACATCGAGATTTTGTAAGGACATCTTGTTAATTAGAGCTATATTATAACATGGATTTATTGGATAGGTTGATATTGTTAACTAAATAAAGGAAATGTTTAATTAATTCATTGGTTTTCTTTCCCATTAACCCATATTACCGAATATTTATAGTAACCTGCTATTTCATGTCCCGTCACATAATATTAAGGAATTAAGAATTACCTAACTCCATATAATCGTAATGCGCTAAACGTATTCGGAATGAATTTCGTAGAATATATTCCGAAAAAAAAAAATTGAATATTCGGTCGGTCTATGGTTTGTCAATGAAAACCACACTGAATAATAAAGTTCATGTTATAACCACTGCGTCCTTCATGGTTATCACTTATAGTAGGTAAGTTTATCTCACGAAGTTACGGGCGCTTTACTTGTGGTTACATCGTGTACATGCACATTGCGTAAGTATGCGTACTTGTCAGGAGCCTAGGTGGGAGCGGTCAGGCGCGAGCAAGCTTTCGCTCACACTTAAACAACACACACACAACCATGAGCCATGCGCCCTCGTGAATTGAAGAACTATAAGTAAATAATAGTAATAAATCTGCTTACGTAATATTTAAACGGCCCCTAACCATTAGGTAGCTAACATTGATTGTGAAGGTCTAAGGAACTTAGTTACATCGGAAAATGTTATCTTCCGCGCAAATGGCTTATCTCTATGTTGACTCTCTATGACTGTTGACCAGTTTTGTTATTTAAGAATATAGAGGTACGGTTGCCACGTCCTCGTGGTTTCCTCTGAAAGAAATTGTAACAAGAGTTCGCTTCGAAGATAAACATCCTATTCCCGATTTATACCGCTGCCTGTTGAGAAAGTAAACAACCCATCATATTAAAATTCCTTTGAAGAGTCTCTTCCTTTTGCCGTGAATTTCCGATTTTATAAATTGTAATTTATGAAATGTTTATTGCAATGATCGGTTATTTTAGGTCGGTTATACATTTTTCCTTCATCTCTGTGTTGTGCTTACTTATTTCTTATTAAAAGAGTCGTGAGCTCTTTCAATGGAAAGAGATCAATGGATCAAATAATGGTTAAAGTTTTCTTGGGAAACTTAATAATATAATTAGGTGAGTTATCAGATCAGATCTTAATTTGATCCAGCTATGCATAATTTTCTTTTATATTGGAAGGAAAATAGGTTCACTTCCTTTTCAAATTCGTCGTGCTTTGGTACCTACCTATCTAATTCAAACTGCCTTATATATTTAAACGTAAGAAAATATGTAAACAATTACCAAAATGTAAAAGATTTTACTAACAAAGAATATCTAGATAGTTAATGTATTCCAAATTGATGATAAATAGGTATGCAAATTTCATGAAAATACTATGTTATATACGACAAAGTGTAACTACTAATTTTCACTGTTAAACTAAAATGAATACAAAATAGATACTAGGTAGGTATATGATTAGCTATGTTTATGTGAATTTGTGCAAAATAGGTAATTTTCGTACCTATCCTTTCGACCGTAGGGGCTATGAAAAGCTACAATACATATTATGTATACATAACGACAATTAGTTTTCACAATTTTTCGAACACACAAAAATGTTCTTTCTTTAAAATGCTCAAACCTCAAACAAAGCTGAAGAGACTTTTTCAGAAAAACGTTCGTATTTTTAAATTCAGTTACGTAGGAACGTTCAAAAAGCTCGCGCCGAGACATTAATTTTATTTGAGGTCCGCTAATTTTTCCTGAGTGGGTATAATTCAGAAGAATGATTACAGAAAGCACCCATTTTTTCTTTGCCATTTCCTTATTTAACGTTTTCCTATTTTTTTTACTGAAAATGGAGGCTTTTGACAATTCCCTTATCGCAGTGGTAAACACTATGTTCTTAGAAGTGGAGGGGGTCCCGGCTTTGTTTCATAAGAAGGCTCAGGATCACTTAGCAGGCGATGAACAGAGCTAAGCTCGCAGTATCTCTGACCAAAGTCACCACCATCGCTCAGCGTGTCGCGAAAATGAATTGGAAATAGGCGAGGCATACAATTCAAAGAGCTAATGGTCGATGGAGTCCCAAGGTGCTGTAATGGCGACCTCGCACCGGGAAGCGCAGTGTTGGCAGACCCCCCTCTTGGTGGACCGACGACATCAAACGAGTCGCAGGGAACCACTGTATTCAGGCGGCGCAAGACTGAGGCCTGTGAAAGTCCATGCAAGACTTGTCCAGCTGTGGTCGTCTATCTGTTGTTAAAGAAGAACTTCTTTAGGGGTAATGGTTTTCAGAAATGATTTGATAACTAAGTATATGGTGGACAGGTGTACGTAGTAAAACGCAGTAGATATTTGCCGACCTTCCTATTAAATTTTATAAAAACTTAGTTTCCACTGAAGGACTGGTATATTAAAATTTTGTAAGTATAGAGAACATATATAATTTTGTTCAGTATATCGTTTTCACAATTTTCTCCCGACATGCAAGCCTGGCCGTGCTCTAATGAGGACGTGTTGCAGCGACGTAAATAATAAAGGAGTGACGCTTTTAGCTTTAGTATATCAAAGTATCCTCATTACGGTGGTGATGGATTTACGTAGGAAAAATTTAGAAGTAGAAATAGTACCTACACTATTTCCACTTCTAAATTTTTGAATAAAAAACGTATGTTTTTGATTTTAGGTACCATTTATATTAAACTAGATGAAGCCCGCGATTTCGTCTGCGTGGATTAAGGTTTTTAATTCCCGCAGGAACGCTTGTTTTGCGCGATAAACAATAGCTTGTTATTCCAGACAATAATCTGTCTTTGTGTTAAATTTCAGCCAAATCGATTCAGTCGTTGCGGCGTGATTGAGTAACAAACATCCATCCATCCATCCATCCATACTAGTGACCCGCCCTGGCTTCGCACGGCTGCACTTTACTAATGAAGAAAAAAGTTAAAAGTCTAAAAACTGTAACCCTCACCATCAGCCAGAGACCAGAGTGCGTCCACTGTTGGACACCGCAGACTGCATCCAATCGATGCCTGCCATTTTTCCGGACTTATAAAAAAGAGAAAATTGATCGAGCGGATACAACATGTATCATTCAGAAAATTATAATGTCACATTGACGAGTAGTACCCTTAAAACACCCGTAAGAAGTTGATAAGTATAGGTTGATACTCGTAGCACATAATATGAAAAATTCAACCATACTTGTACGAGTACCGTTCCCGAATAAGTAGTCAACAAAAGGCAATTATTTCCTGAAGGAATACATAAAATAGGTAGTTTTTTTATTCCGGAACATCACGGGAGTTCCTACGCGGAAGAAGTAATGGGCAACAGCTTGTTAAGTAAATTAGGTATATTATTTTCTGGAGCAATTTTCCTACATTACTTAACTAGTTCCCCCTAAGCATTATTACGTTCTACGATAATAAAATTATTTTACGTGGAAAAATAACCGAGACGAAGTCTGCTCTAAGTACTTAGTTAAATATGGAGAATAATATTACTTATTTTTATGAAAATACTTTTTGCTAGTCTTGCTTACGTACCATGCATATTTTTATGGTACCTAAACTGATAATATAATAAAGTCTCACCACATCTGTCTGTGGTTTCGATAGATACTGTGGTATTTTTGATACCTTTTACATCGACTTTTAAAAAAGGAGATGTGGTTTTACTTGTATGAATACCGATTTGCGATAGAGAAACGACCTCCGTGGCGTAGTGGTGAGCGCTGTGATCTTATTACTGGGAGGTCTCGGGTTCGATTCCCGGCGGGGGCAATTTGGGAATTTATACTTTCTGAATTGTCTCTGGTCTGGTTTGATGGGAGGCTTTGGCCGTGGCTAGTTACCCAGCGTACCGCCAAAGACTTGCCGCCAAGCGATTTAGCGTTCCGGCACTATGGCGGATAGAAACCGCTTAGGGGTGTAGGTTGAATGTACACTGCCATAGAGGTCCTACGTCTGATAACTCTCCGGTCGTGTTGAGTTTTCGTTCCATCGTACTATGAAAATAAATGAATAGAGAGTGCCCCGGTAGGTAATTGGACACACACTTGTGCACTATTATATCTCCCGCGCAGATGTCTAATCTCTGTGGAGATTAGCTGCCTTGCCCGGGTTCGGTCGGGGGGACGTTATACAATTCAATTAAGTAGGTACTTATAATAAAAACAGTTATTGAAAACTCTGCAGTGCAATTTTGCATTTGTAAGCCTGTAATGAGCTAAAAAAGTTATCGCATTCAGTGTCGGTAATGGAATTCTGTATCAGATTAAAGTTCTTTTGCAAAGAATCGACGCGGATACTTAATTCAGAACGTGACGTTTCAAGCATGAACAACATTGTAAATGAACTGAACTGAATGTAAGTAACATTTCTTTGTTTGTGTATTTTTGTTCCCATATCCATCACGTATGTATGTAGGTACCATGGCAGCACTAGTTCGGAAAAAATCAAATTCAATTTCTTATTTGCCAGATAAGATCTTAAAGAATTCTATAATTATGTGCTTCAATCTTTAACAGAGTAGGTAGATGCTGATTAGGGATATTGTTGAATAACGGCACTGCCATACCCCTTCTAAGTTAGCCCGCTACCATCTTAGACTGCAGTCCCCCCCCCCCCCCCCGGTTTTATCCACTGACAGAGGATAAAATTATCTTTTCCCTATGCTAAAGCATGGCGACAGAGGAGAAGGCGATGTATATTTCTATAAGTATATCCACTGAGTGTTATTTCCACCGCTGTGCCCATGCTCGACGGGTGGATAAAGCTAAGCGAGGGGATAAACGTTTTATCCTTTTCCCGGGGATAAAATTTCTCCCGCCTATGCTAGCCCTGCAGAAGGTCATTTAATGGTAGGTGTTTTCTTTGAATAATATTGCGATGGGCTCCCAGAAAACACGTAAATTATTTCGTGATTTATACATTTGGTGTATTTTCACATTCACATTTCTCCCGCCCATGCTACCAGTGCAGAGGTAGTTCGGTCGTTATTTGGTTGTGTAATGTGTGGATTATATATCCAAATTATAACCCTAGCAAACCCAGTGTTGGAAGAAGCGAAAAGTATATAGACGTAATATTCTAGTTATAAGCAATTGATTTGAGGCTACGAGGCTACAAGGCTACGAGACTACGCGACTACGAGACTACGATGGCGATTGTTATCGCTGTCGGCACTGTGAATCAGCTAACGTCGCCGAAGAAGAGATAAATTGTTTATTATGAACTTAGGTTAAAATTAAATGGTCTAAGCCTTTGCTGAGTGTTCACCTCACGTTCGTCATTAAAGCACCTAGTTTTCTAATGTCCGTGCAAAATCAATATTTATCCTTATTTTGGTTGGGCTGTTGCAGAAGTATAAATTAATATAATAAACTTTTTTTTTGTGTTCTTTATCTATTTTCTACTTTCATGTATTTTGGTACGTGCCTATCCTGAAATAAAACGAATTGATACAATAGCTAAGTACATACTAAGGATTAATTCAATAAAAAGATCATCGAGTCCACCGGGGATCCAAGACCTGGCAGCTACCTTGGCCAAAGAATTAGTTTGGCCATTCAAAGGGGCAATGCTGCCAGCATCTTGGGTACTATGCCGCGCTGCGGTGATATCGATGAGGTTTTAGGTTTATATTAGTTTTAATTTTAGAAATAGTTATAGATATAATCTATAATTATATAAAAAGGCTTGTCCTGACTGACTGACTGACTGACGATCAACGCACAGCCTAAACCACTGAAGTTAGAAACTTGAAATTTTGACAGTAGGTTCCTTTTATGACGTAGGCGAGCACTAAGAAAGGATTTTTCGAAATTCGCCCCCCAAGGGGGTAAAAAGGGGGGTTAAAGTTTGTATGAAACTCCGTCATTTTTCGAGTTATACTCATGAAATTCGATATTTAGGCTTTAAATTGAAAACAAAAAAGTACGTGTTTCACAGTTTTTAAAAATTCTACCCCCTAAGGGGTTAAATAGGGGTTGAATGTTTGTATAATAGTCCTTCGTTCTTCAAGTTATTTTTCAAGTTACGTTTATGAAACTTGATATTTTGGCTCTTGATTAAAAATAAAGAATTACGTATTTTACATTTTTTTTAAATTCTCCCCCCAAGGGGGTAAAAAGGGGGGTTAAAGTTTGTATGAAACTCCGTCATTTTTCAAGCTATACCCATAAAATTCGGTACTTAGGCTTTAAATTGAAAACAAAAAAGTAGGTGTTTCACAGTTTTTAAAAATTCTACCCCCTAAGGGATTAAATAGGGGTTGAATGTTTGTATGATAGTCCTTCGTTCTTCAAGTTATTTTTCAAGTTATGTTTATGAAACTTGATATTTTGGCTCTTGATCAAAAATAAAGAATTACGTATTTTACATTTTTTGAAAATTCTCTCCCCAAGGGGGTAAAAAGGGGGGTTAAAGTTTGTTTGAAAGTCCGTCATTTTTCAAGTTATACCCATGAAATTCGGTATTTGGGCTTTCAGTTAAAAATAAAAAAGGACGTGTTTCACGGTTTTCAAAAATTCTACTCCCAAAGGGGTTGAATGGGGGTTGAATGTTTGTATGAAAATCCATAATTTTTCAAGTTAATATCGAGCAACGGATCTACGTGATTCTTTGATGGGTATGGTTGCAGACAGTGTGTTATAGGTTACTTTTATTCGGACAAAATCAGGAGTCCGCACGGGATTTTCAAAGAACCTAATTCCACGCAGACGAAGTCGCGAGGGGACAGCTAGTATTATTATAATTTAGAGTTTAGTTTTATATTATTTTAAGTTTGTTGATTAGTATAAAAATTTAATATATAATATAATTAAAAATAACTACCAGCTTTTCGTGTTTAGGACCAATTACATTAAATACTTTGGTATTAATAAAATTTATTCAATAATGAACAGGCTTTAAAATGTCCACCCATCCATCTCAGTCAGCCGCCAGGTGGGCCCATTTGTATTGATACACAAGTTGCGATATACTTAGCTTGGGATTTACGGACAAATGGCTCCAGTTTAACCCTAGTAGGTACCTTTACAGTTATTGTAGAACCTAACTTCCTTTCTTTGTTCAAATGGTTCACCTAGATCCTTCTTATTATGCCTCCGCAGCGAAATTATAACTGCAAAACCGCTAAAGTTCCGCTTTATGAATTTGTTTCATCAGATATTTTAGGTAGGTACTAATAAGTAGCTCTTGCATGCTGCTGCAGTCTTTAGTTCGTCTGCGTAGAGTTAGGTGTTCAAATCCCTCGGGAACCTTTTGTTTTTGCGGGACAAGTACTCTCCAGATCCTCAACTACTGCAAAAAGTCACGTCGTTTGTTGCTTTTTTGCTACTTAATTGAAGGATAAACCAATAATGAACACACTTTCGCATATATAATATTAGTTAGGAATGTTAGGATTAAGCCTTGTTGCCACACAATTTAGTGTTCCGGTTTGATACGGCGTAGACACTACCCAAGTAGCACACGAAGGCTGCTTAGCAGCTGAATAACGAATTCCCGTCACGCTTAAAGCTGTATAAAAAAGCTGCATAAGGGCTGTATACGGCCGTATACAGCTCTTATACCTCTTAAATGGGCACAAATTATACAGCCTTAAGTTGAGTAAAAGATTACAAGTTACTCTTTATTCAGCAAATATGTCACATAATAGGGGTATAATATAAAAGGTTTATAAGATAGGTTAAGTTTTGGAAGAATAGTTCTCTAGGTTAGTCACCAAGTGAAATTGTATGCTAGGTTAAAGATAAAAAATCATTGTTTAAAAAAACATTTTGAGTTTAAGTTATTTTCAATTAGGTACGCTACGCTAATTGGATAACTCGGATAACAACCCTCAAAGTACTATATACGGGTCGTAAGGGGAGATTATGCGACGGTAACATAAAATACAATGTTCACGATGTTTCCTACTCATAAACATTGAAGTTCTAACTAATGGCAGATTGTTTCCACGAGTAATACTGAAGCACAAGTATGAAATACTTTTCCATACTATAGCCAAAAATATGTTCGAAGTTTGAACTTCGTAGGTAGCTGAGAAGTTTGTTTTGTTAGAAGGTATTATAATATTCGATTGTATGCAAAAAAAAATATTGCAAACCTCATATAAAAACTATTAAATATACTGCAAACTTTCGCTCTGCTCAGATTCAGGCTGAGAGATAAATAAAAATAAATAAACTGTACACAAATGTAACTAAACTAAATCTAGATACTTTATCTAGTTCTATCCTTATTATTCAACTGCGCAACTCATAATTATACTTACCTATATGTTCAACGTGCTGGAAGGCTGCACTGGCTTATGAGTAGTCTCCACTCTAGAATTTCCTATTTGCTTTACATAATATTTATGATATCATTATCATTGTCAGCAATGCACATATGGCTTGCTATAGAGCTGTTGTCCTCTCAGAGAAGGGTTTAATCCAGGTTCATTCCGCTGGGCAAGTGTGGATTGGCATATTGCCCATCTTCTTCTTCAACTTATAGACATAAGTCTCTTGCATGGACCTCCACAGATCTCGGTCTTGCGCCGCCTGAATCCAGCGACTCCCTGCGACTCGTTATATTGCCCATATCTTGAGAATACTATGGAGAACTCTCATTCATTCCTCAGAATGTTTTACTTAACCGGTACAATTGATATTTACAATTTAATTGCTTACAACGCATATTCGTAACTCCAAAAATACATAAACCATGCACCTGGCTTAAAAAAATGTAAGTTTTTGAATTTTGTTTTTGTTTAATTTACTTTTTGTTTAATTTTTGAAGTTATTTTTATGTTATCTTTGTCATGTCTGCTGTTAATTGTCTTAATTAGTGTAATTGGAGGTTTCCGTACTAATTAATAAATAATAAATAAATAAATAATAAATAAAAACTCGTAAAACTAAAAATCGAAAAGTCGAAAGAGGTGCCGGGATCAAATTCCGGACCTTTCGAGAAAGAGGTTGGGCGGCAATATCGCTTATTTTATCACCGGTTTCTTTTAATAGCTTAATTGGAATAGCGCCACTCAGTCTTTGTTTCCGCTTGTCAATATAATAATACTCGTAGTAGAGTGGCGCAATGTAATTACATTTCAATCGAAATCTGTCGAAAGGCACTTTAAAATAACGAACGTTGCATATAGCTGATAGGGAACGATATCACACTATTGGGGACAGTTCACGTATTGAATTTTTAAAATGTAGGTATATTGAAAGAGCGATATTGATAACTTCACTGACTGTAAATTTTAAAATTATTTTGCATACTGCGGACTATATTAGTATAGTTCTTGCAATTCACGAGGGCGCGTGGCTCATGGTTGTGTGTGTGTCGTATCTGTATAAGTGTGAGCGAGAGTTTGCTCGCATTTATAATACTAGCAAACTCTCTGATACTCTCTGATCTACTAGCAAACTAGCTGATGCCCGCGACTTCATCCGCATTAGTTTTCCCGCGGGAACTCTCTGATTTTCTGGTATAAAAAAGCAAATCGATTCGTTGCTCCGTTGTTGCGTGATTGAAGGACAAACCAACAAACCAACGAAAAAACACTTTCGTATTTATAATATTAGTAAAGTTAAAGTTTTAGTAGGAAGCGTTGACATAATGTTACAGTTTCCATTTAGGCTGTAAGCACCATACTGCATTTAAATATTAATTTTTCAGCGTTGAGATTAGGTATTACAAGGGTTAGGTATTATATATTATCAGCCTTATGAGTTATGACTTATGTCAGACACGTCTCCAATTTTACTTGTTTGTTTACACTCGTAAGTAGAACTAATATTGGAAACGTTTTGAGTTGAAATTTGCTCATTTTTCTCCAGAAACGTGAACAAAATACATAACAACCAACCTTAGATACCCGCATTTCCCGGCGGGTGAATATTGTACGCTTAGCGCTCAATTGTCTGTATTATAGAATTTAACAGTTCGTTAAGCATTTTCGCTGAAAATAAACAGAAGGAAAAGCTATGACTGCAGCTGTTTTCTAAATTATGACTGATACTTTAACTTTTTTCGAAAGCGCTTTGTAGGTACAAGTTTATTTGAATAAAAAATTATTCTATTCTATTTTGACCACAATTTTATATTTAAAGAACAAATACATAAGTTAACTTTTAACATTTTGACAGATTGCCAATACTTGTTAAAAAAAAAACTACTTACTTACACAAAAATCATTCCATAAGTTTTTAATTAAAGTTTTGAGTAATAAAATAAAACACACAAACACATAAGCTCTAATGATAAACGCATATATAACATATCATCTCTTTCCCATCGAGTGTTAGGTAATATGTCAATACAAATTAATTTGATTAAAGAACTAAGTAGCCTTTAGGTAATCCGAGAACGTACTGTGTCCAGAAAACTAATAGGATAATGCGCTACAAGGAAGGAGGCTAGGGGTTGTAAGTAGGGATTATACGGTCGCAACATAAAATCCAATGTTGCGATGTTCCTCTACTCGTAAATACTAGACAGTACGAGTACATGTAGAGTAGAAGCCTAGAAGCACAGCATTATTCTAGGTAACTTATTAGGTATACTTAATACTACTAGTCCTTTCTTTATCCTCCTTCTCCTTGTCTTAGGTACGCTACGTTTATTTCTAAATGTTGTTTATCTTTTGTAAGTAAAAAAGATTAATTATTTATTATTAAAATCGCGCCGAAATTAAAATCAATGGGACTTTACCTTAAAGCTAAAGCATATTATAAGCTTCAGATAAACAATAACCTCCTCCTTTTTGGAAGTCGGTTAAAAACAACTTGATCCATCTATATTTTTCTTAATAAACGTTTAAACATATCCTGTATCGGTAAAAGCGATATCATAATCGAGAAAATCATTTGTCTTCATACACCAGTTTCTTTTATGTGGAAGTTTCACATTACTTATCACAGTGGGTACTTTAGAGGGTCGTGACTCGTGATAAATGAAGTCACACGAGACGTTGTAATGGTACTAAAAATAACCTAATGATACTTTTTTGATAAACTGCCTACAGCTCTACTGCGGGTTCAGGGTGAGAACGCGATAACTCATTGTTTTTTTATGATTGATCGATGTTCAGATTTTCTGCTGAAGAATTTTACATTGTTCAGAACTTTAGTTGTTTATGTATGAATCACATTGTAACGCAGAAAGGATTATGGAAGTACCCCAAAGCTATGACAGCAAATTTCCCTTTACATTAAACGATGATGTCGAAGAATTCGCGAAAATTATGCCTCAAAGAACAAGTTTACAACGCTATTGTTATTTGAAAAATGACTTGAAGTTTAAAGGTTCCTGTATAACGCTCAACGCTTTATATAATAACTTTGATAGAAACCTAAATGGAAGAGATGCAGAGAGCAAAGTTTGCAAAATAAGTACTTCTCGCTGTATTGATCTTTTTTTGTATCAACAGTGGTATACGTAAGCGGCAACAACGATCTTGATTTTCAGCAAAAATTGAGAAGAATTGAGAAGAATATTCACTGCCATGTACCGAGAAAGTGATGGCATTAATGCAAATTGAACGCCAAAGGAGCAAAATATCCAAATACTAGGCGTTTGTTCACGACTTCGTCCGCGTGGATTTGGGTTTATACGCGAGAACCCCAAGTCTTCAACAATATCTATGGAAAAAATTACGCCGATTCATTTTTTCGTTGCTACGTGATTGACATTTTCGCATTTATAATAATTTAAGACGTGCCACCAAGCGAATTAACGTTCCGGCACGATGGCGTGTAGAAACCGATTAGGGGTATGGGTTGAATTTACACTGCTATACCCCTTCCACCCATCAGGTGAGATCGCAGTCAAGGGCTATCTTGACATCGAATAATAAAAATTAAGGATTCCAAACAAACACATTTTCGCAGTTATACTATATAAGTAGGTTAGGATCTGCCAATACTACATTTATTATTTATATGCAGTCGTCTGTATTTGTAGAAGGCTATGTATTTGTAGAAGGCTATCTATTTGTGGGTTTATCGACATTCATCTGGCGGTCTTCAATCGGCAGCAATTTCCGCTTAATTTAGCCCGTTATTATTGCCATCGAAATCAGTGAACTGGCATCAATAATTCAACGCTTTGTATTTAATTTCTACTTCTAGGTGACAAGGAATATACAGCTACAAGATTTAAGGACTTCACACACG
Organism: Hipparchia sbordonii; assembly: GCA_038048805.1. Classification (NCBI taxonomy): domain Eukaryota; kingdom Metazoa; phylum Arthropoda; class Insecta; order Lepidoptera; family Nymphalidae; genus Hipparchia; species Hipparchia sbordonii. The sequence goes on along the minus strand of CM076109.1, from coordinate 7,616,885 downwards.
GCAGCTATAATGTAAAGATGTATATTATAGCACGATACATCTCGATACATCTCATTACATCTTTCCATATAAATTGACAGGAGACCACACACGACAGCTATAATGTATATTTTTACATCTTCGTATCTTAATATACCGAGCGGTATGAAAATATACATTTATATCTCGATACATCTCGATACATCTCGATACATCTCAATACATCTTTACATATTTCCGTATATTTACTCAATAGCAAGGGTGTTAAAAAATAGAGGTGGTCGTTGCAAAACATAAATAGTTACATCGTTAGTTTTAATCAGTACGAAAATACGAAATATGCGAGTAACGAAATGCATTCGTGAATAAACGTACTCGGTACTGATGGCGCATACCTTTATGATCTAACTAGATGATGCCCGCGACTTCGTCCGCGTGGATAAAGGTTTTTTGATTCCCGCGGGAACTCTTTAATTTTCCGGGATAAAAAGTAGCCTATGTTTTAATCCTGGGAATGAGCTATCTCCATTCCAAATTTCAGCCAAATCGGTTCATGCGTTGTGGCGTAAAGGAGTAACAAACACACACACACACACGCACACACACACATACACATACAAACTTCCGCCTTTATAATATTAGTGTGATGTGATATTAGTGTGATGTGATAATCACCGGTGACACACCGGTGTTTCTCCGGTGTTTTCAATTGATTACTTTCTACGGAGAATCACCGGTGATTTTCCGGTGATCACTGCTCCGGTGCAAACCATTATACTTTCTCAAATTTAGGATGATAATTTTGGCAGATTACGTTCGGGAAGTTTCGTTATTTTTTCCGGTAAAATGTAAAACAGATAATGTGGTACTTCATTGATGGGAACCGCCCACTTAGTAAAGTACCATGCGTATCGAACAACCACAGACTATCGAAAATCGTTTCTGAATTGAAATAGATCGAACATGTAAAAATTAACATTTAGGTAACTATATTATTTTTTATATATATTAAATCGTATGTAGGAATAATTTTTCTTATACTTTATGTGATCTTCAATCCACATTGTTCTATTTTTGGCACATATGGCAATACCCGCATCATAATCACAATCTGAATCATCTTCTAATGAACTATCTAGTAAATCTAGTAATAAATAACTTGATAGATCCATATTAAAAATAATAACACCCTGTATAGCACTTTAGTAGCTGGGAAGTGCGTCAGTCGAGACGTATACCAATGGAATGAAGGGAAAGATATATTACATTACCTGCTCCGTGTGTGATAGGTTAAGATAATGTAAAGCTATACATCCCGGGATGTAATATACATTAATATACATTATAGCTGCCGTGTGTGAAGTCCTTTAACCATTTCACTTTTGACAAGGAAATTATCAAACTCCTTTGATAAACACCGCTACGCGAACTAAGTGGCAATTTCAACATTGTTTATTTAAGCCCGTTATTTGCCATCGAAATCAGTGAGCTACTATCAATAATTCAATGTTTTTTGTTTTATTTCTGCTTTTAAGTTTCAAGGAATATTCAACTGAATATTAAACTAGCGGCACGCTATGATGGCCGGTTTGACACATTACAATAGTGATGTGGAATGTCAATTTATTCTCGAACAAAAAACAATTAAGTTTTGTTTTTGTACCTGATTAAATAGGTTTAATAAAACAAAAATGTATATGTTTATTTAATTTATTTGAACGAACTGAATATTTGAACGAAAATGAATATACATACTTTATATGCACACAAGAAACATATGAATACAAAAGATACCAAAAAAGGTGCCACAAAAGGCCATAATTAATCAGATTCGTCCATACTACTATTTTCACTGTCGTCACTGCTATCATCACATACATTAATAATTATATGTTCGTTTTCTATAATATTATCTATTTTCACATCTCTTTCATAATCTTCCCTTATTAATTTAACAGTTCTATTCACAACCTTTTCCCAGTCTCCTTTAGTCACATGTTCACAAGCTTCTTCTAATAATTTTAGCATTTTTTTTGTGGTAAATGGGGGTTCTGTATTGTGTCTTGCAGCATATCCCTTAATTTGAGCCCACACCAACTCAATCGCATTATACTCACAATGGTAAGGCGGTAACCGTATAACTCTGTGCCCATGTTCTAATGCTATTTCGTCAATGACGTATCGGATCTTGGTTGATTTGTTTTCTTTTAAAAGACGTACTAATTCCGCTTTTAACATATTCATGTTTGCATCTACGCCATTTTTACGAAGCCATGCGACGATATCAGCTTTCTTTTGGGATTGGGCAGGTGGCTTGTCAATTTGCATCGAGTGGTATGGGGCGTTGTCCATAATTATAATAGATGGTTCAGGGAGGCTACACAACATTGAGGTAAACCATTCAGTAAACTTTTCTCCATTCATGTCTTCATGATAGTCTCCAGTGGTTTTTGACGCAAAAGCCATGAGAGAACCTTCGACAAACCCGTTGATGGTTCCGGCGTGACAAATTATAAGTCGCGATCCTTTTCCTACAGGAACTTTGGAAGTAGATGCTGCTGTGTCATCGTTCCAAGAACGGCCTACAGTATGGTTAGCATTAAGCCATGTTTCATCCAAGAACACAACATTTTGCCAATTTTTGATTTCTTTCACTTGCCGTAAAAAAGTATACCTTGCCATCGCTATATCAAATCTTTCCATCAATATTTTGCGTTTGTTACATTTTTTGTATCGAAATCCAATGGTCTTCAAAATCTTCGTTAAAGAACTTTCCCCACCGAAGAATAATCCAGCTTCCTTCAGTGAATGCACCAACTTTTTTCTTGTTGGATACTCCTTCTGTAAATAGTAGCCGTAAACATGTCTTCGGATAGCATCGGCATCAAAGCTATCGATGCCTACGACTGGTTTTGCTCGTTTTCTCTTTTTTGGTGTGTGAAGTTTATTTTCTTCTGTGCCAGTCTCGCCATATTTTTTTTTAGTTATCCGTCTAACAATTCGTTGTCCAATATTAAGCGCATCAGCTACGCGTTCAACCACTGACGTTATAGGTAAAATTGGCCCTCCATTTTGAGCTTCACGATCGAAATAGTTACGAAGGCGTATTACGAACTCACGTGTCTGACTATTTAGAACAGTTCTCTGCGTACGTTCGGTCATATCGACGAAATCCACAACAAAGGGCTTGAACAGAGTCCAAATTAACGAGCAAGGGTCAACAGTAATGCAGTATCAATATTTGAAATCCAAAGCCAGGTCAAAACTATATCACAATCGCATTGCACTGACAGTTTATACTTTTCGAAGCAACGTCAATTCGAAACTGCTTTGTTTTGCATTGAGCATTGACGCGAGTTTGCCGGAGGTAGTAGTTGTGCTAGCCAGCGATCCTATGTGACGATCGTATTAGATTCCATTTTTAAAAATTTATTGATATTTTTTTGCGATTTCAGAGGTTTGTCCACATAGTGAAAATTGTTCATATTCACAAGTACATTCACCCCTTAAATGGTGCAAACTGATTTTTCTACACTTGTATACATTTAAGAAATCAATTTAATAAATAAATTTTGAGTCCTAAACCTAAAACTACATTCGATAAAATTTATGAATCTCTGCACATCACTATCGTCAATAAAGTAATACAATTATTTCCTTCAAAGTCGTTATCAATTAATACGGAACTTCATGAGCGGACAAACGTCAAACCGGCCATCATAGCGTGCCGCTAGGCTAATAGATTTAACCATTTCACTTTTGAGAAAGAAATTATCAAAATAAATACTCTTCTGTTATGCTCACTTACATTTAGGTAAACTAAGTGGCAATAAATTCACCATCGCCTAATAATTTAACCAAGGAATAAAGACATCCTAAAAGTTTTTCCATAGAAAATCTGCAAAATCATCAAATTCAGAAAAAGAAAGTAATTCAATAGACTATAATAAAGTAAAGGAAAATACTAAAAAGAAAGTAAGTAATATGCTGAAATAGGAGAAAAAAGGACATAAAAGTTATTGCAGAAGGTAATAAGCTGTAAAATTAGTATACGTGCAATTTTTTGGGATAGACATAAACCTGAATTTTACTTTCATGTAAAGTTAAACATTTAACGAGGACTTAGAACCAAAGGTGCCTCAGGTTGATGCGTAAAGTTTTTATGTATTTTTCTAAGATGAAAGATTTATATTATCTCCACGATATCAGAAATATCCGAAAAACTTTAGTATCTAAACCTCTTACTTGCGTCTTCTTGACATTATCTCCAACGTGATAATTATATTTAAACCGAATGTAAGTGCAGCTAAAAATATTTTTGAATAAAGCGGAGTTTCCATGTTTATACAAACACAGTTAGATTCTTGTCTGAATAACAAAGTCCACTAAATGTCAATGAAATATTCATATACACTCTAGAAACCTTAAACTAATAAGGCTATGTTCACATGTAACGCGCGTTAACGCGCGTCAACGCGCGATCAAATTTGAAGAGAGTTCAGATGATGAGCGCTAATGCGCGTTGCGAGAGTACTCGTCAGTCTAGTTCGGTAGAACGTAGAAAATGGACGTGGAAGAGGCTATTATTTTGTGGTTATATTATAAAGAAAAATATAGAAAAAGAAAACGTACACATTGGGTTCATCCAATTTTGAAAAATAGACCCAGTTTTTTCTACTTCATCGATTAGTAAGTCGATGTCAATATCTTCAATTTCACTCATTTTAAATGCGAAAACAAAATATAATTACGAAAATTAACAAAATTACATGCGATCGCGATGAAAGCGCGCGCTCAACTGAACAGCAAACGGACATTACATTAATATCAAAGCGCGAGTCAACGCGCGATTGTCTGCGTCTAGAAACTTTTTCTCTGAGCGCCGCGTTGACGCTCGCTGACGCGCGTTAACGCGCGCGCATGTGAACGGTTGCTAGGTATATATTAGGATGTCTAAGCGCGCGATTTGAAAACGCGCGTCGCAATTCAGCCATCTGAACATAGCCTATGGCTATGTTCACATGTAACGCGCGTTAACGCGCGTCAACGCGCGATCAAATTTGAAGAGAGTTCAGATGATGAGCGCTAATGCGCGTTGCGAGAGTACTCGTCAGTCTAGTTCGCTAGAACGTAGAAAATGGACGTGGAAAAGGCTATTATTTTGTGGTTATATTATAAAGAAAAATATAAAAAAAGAAAACGTACACATTGGGTTCATCCAATTTTGAATAATAGACCCAGTTTGTTTGCGACACTATATCCGAATCTAAGAGACCATGAATCTAAATTCTTTAAATATTTTAGAATGTCTACAAAGTCATTCGACAATTTGCTTCAACTCAAAATATAATTACGAAAATTAACAAAATTACATGCGATCGCGGTGAAAGCGCGCGCTCAACTGAACAGCAAACGGACATTACATTAATATCAAAGCGCGAGTCAACGCGCGATTGTCTGCGTCTAGAAACTTTTTCTCTGAGCGCCGCGTTGACGCTCGCTGACGCGCGTTAACGCGCGCGCATGTGAACGGTTGCTAGGTATATATTAGGATGTCTAAGCGCGCGATTTGAAAACGCGCGTCGCAATTCAGCCATCTGAACATAGCCTAATAGTATGTATTTGTAATTTAGCAGATTTTTGTAAAAATATTAGATATTGTGTCCTAATATTAGATACTAGCTGTTGCGCGCGACTTCATCCGCGTCAATTTTTGTTATTGTGATCGCGATTAAGAAGTTTTTAAAAGAATATATTTTAAGTATGGATAATTTTCCGCGTTTTTGCAACATTTTTCACTGATGTTTCGCTCCTATTGGTTGCAGCGTGATGTTATATAGCCTAAAGCTTTCTTCGATAAATGGGCTAGGGGAGACCGGGGATGGTAGGCTATAGGGGTAGGTAGACTAACTGCCAAAAACTCGTCGACAGTGTACGAATTGAATCATCCGAATACAGCCGAGTATTACACTCTGCGTCCCGCTCAGGTGTCTGGAGCGCCGCAACGCAGTCGTGCGCCGTTTTCAAGCAGTGATAGGTTTTTAATTTTTTAACCACATAAGTAATATTTTGATTTATTACACTTTTTGACCTGGTGCCTACAACTTTTATGTGAACCATTTTTATGTTAGGCCCGACGTTTGATGGGTGCATATTTATCATATTTCGTATCTTATTTTTCAAGTCACTGTTAGTGTTTAGGCTAGCCATGCGATCAAACTAAAAAATAGCAGTTGGGGCTGGTAGACTAATTTTTTCCGGGGCTGGTTGACTAATCAGTCAACCAATCAAAACTGGTTGTTTTGGTGGTTTTAGTTAACCTTTTATTGGACTTTTAAATATTTATAGCAATTTTGTTGTTGCAGAACAATAGAACCTATAAAAAAAACTGCTGAACGACATAGATAAATTATATGTATAACTGAACGAGCGATAGATGTTTTAGAAAGAGCTTGTCATACTGTAATTTTTGACGAAAAAAGCATTAATGCCACATTAAAACAGTGCAACACTCCTGATAAATAAAAATATAACATCGTTACGTGATCAAATCAAAAGAAAAATCAAAACGTCACCAAAATTAACCCTGGACACAGTTGCATATATTATGAAATAGGCAAATTTTTACTAATATAGGAAGAGGAAACCTAGAAGAAAGCTTTAGCCAATTATATAAAGAAGGCAGCTGATATTTAATAGGGATTGACGCCATTTGATACTCGAAAATAAGCATATGAGTTCGCAAAAAAAACAAAGCTATGCCTGATTCTTGGAGGACAATTGTTAGTTGGTGAAGATTGGTTGGACTCCTTTTTGAAACGTCATCCTTCTCTATCAATCCGACCTCAGCAACGAGCCTGTTGAGAGCTACGTTACAAACTACGTTAGTTTATATTTGATAGAACAAGTAGAACTACATTGTTATTAAGTTCCGACAAAAACCTGTAATTTTTTGTTATAGAAATTATGTCTGACTAGGATTTACAATAGGTATTAAACGAAGAGTTAAATTAAAAAATATTAAAAATAAGATTATTTTTTGGTAATTTTTTTAAAGACATTTTAAGCAATGGATGATCAGCTGACTTAAGTTTTTTTTAATAAAAGGCTCAATTATATTAAAATAATGTTTAATTATTTGCTCCTTCCCATGATTCGACTCTTATTGATACATAAGTCAACCTACCCCTGGTGTATGGTCTACCTACCCCGGACCAGGGGTAGGTTGACTAAGATTTCGTGTTTTGGAAAATGCATTAAATTATCACTATTTTACTAAATTAGGAACTAGATATTACGTATTTTTATTAGGTTAATAGATTTCCTATCAATTAACATGGTTTTCTTTTCTATAAATATTAAAACAAAAAATATATGTACCATTTAGTAAAAACCTAGTCAACCATCCCCGGTCTCCCCTATCCAACACAAAAATAATTTTTCAATTCGAACCAATAATTCCTGAGATTAGCGCGTTCAAACAAACAAACTCTTCAGCTTTATATATTAGTATAGATGAGTATGCCTATGTTTAGATTGTTGCATTTGATAAACAATATATAAGCATCATCCATCCTTTGTATGGGGTGCGCTCACCGATAACTCCATTTGAAAATAGTTAACACCTCTTTCAAGTGACTAGTGAGGTGTAACCAAAAATGTACGTAAGTAACTTTTCACATTCAAACGTAATCATGGTGTTGCTTGGAAAGATAACAAAGAAAAAGAGGTAAGAAAACATTTAAAGAGATTTCCCCGGAGTATTGGAGTCACCTTCCTAAAATTGGACCGAAAGCTAAAGGAACAATGGAATTTTTTATTTAAGCTTAGGTTAAGCAAATAGTCATATTATAGACCCTTCACCTGGCAAGAGCTCTTGTCAATATTTAATGTTGTGTGACAAAGTTTACGTAAGTAAGGTCTCAACTCTAACCTTTGGTTGGTTTCCATTCCCTATTTAATCCAAAATTTATTATTGGAAAGACGAAAATTTCATTCAAATAATATGACGTAGTAGTTTAAGTTCAAATATGAAGCAAAGCGTAATACGTATTAGGTACGAGTAGGTACGTATGGCCATTCAGCGGGGAACGCAGCCAGCGTTCTGGGCACATTTCCTCGTTCCAGTGGTTTGAACGATATTTTCGATATAGGTAACATGAAGGCATAAAGTTTACTGTTTGATTCATCGATATAAATGTACTACGTACTAGATGTGGCGTTCCGTACACTCACCTTGTTCAACTGGTATGCACAGTCGACCGTGCATTAGTTGTGTGGCTGTGGCATGGGCATTGGCGACGTACGAACGAGGTGCTATCTACCTGATAAAAGTTTATAAGCACCTAACTTTGAATTGAAAAGTCAACAATACTTAAATTTAAGTAAGTAAAAATAGTGTAATTAGATAAAGACATCGTAGCGCGTAGCACAAGTTTTGTGTTCTAATGTTTTTGTCCATGTATCTATGTGGATGATTTGATTTTTAACATTTTTAACATCAGCTAACACCACAGGATTATTGTCTTTATCAACAGGACACAACACGGAATAAATAATTTGGAATCGCGTAGCTTATCAGACTGTAGGCTTTAGTTGTCGTGCTTTCGTATAATTAACGATATTTTCAGGCAATTACTATTTAAACTTTAATGTATTTATCTCTTTATTGTGTATCGAATTTTATTGTACTTATTATGTTAATTTTATAACGTTATTGTCAATTGCATTATACTGATGAGTACAATTTATTGGATTAAAAAGACATATTTTTTCTCTCTCTCAGCTCCATTCATATTATGTCACTTATTTGTGCTAAAAAATCATTACGATGGATGGATGGATGTATGGATGGATATTTGTTACCCAATCACGCCGCAACAACTGAACCCATTTAGCTGAAAGGCACAGAAATAGAACACATAAGCTACTTTTTATCACAAAAAATAAGAGAGTTCCCGCGGGAATTCACAAATTTCAATCCACGTGAACGAAGTCGCGGGCATCAGCTAGTTAATAATAAATTAAGCTTTGAATCTTGCACTGATCGACATGCATCGTGGAAAGAGCTTATGTATGTGTTTTAATTAGTAACGATACATGCAAGATAACCACGCACCTATTCTATATATATTCTGAAATAATTAAAGCTGAATAATGAATTGGATTTGGAAAGCTTTTGGAGTTCAAACTAAAATAACTTTGTCACAAGAATGAAAAGGGTTTGTGTTAAATGCTTAAATGGATAAACAGTGAGCATCAAAGCATTTGCGACACAGACTAATGAATAGTTGAATGTTTAATCTAATTAAGTTTGAAAATCCACTACGGAATGGATTCAGTGCAAATGCTTTTAGTTTATTGAAAACTACTGGAACTCTTTTGATGCGGTTTTGTGAATTACATAGGTATCATCTCAACATGGTTACAGGTTGTGACCTGTAACCATGTTGAGATCGTGTTTCTGATTTAATGTAATTATTTTATCTCTTGTTTAAAATAAGATGCCAACTTAGAGACGTGATGAACATTTGTAAAGCCTAAGATATGTAGGTGTGGTCTATCTTGTCATTGAATAAAAAAATATAAGTAGATATATCAATATCGTTTTGGTTACTACGCCACACCATCTGCGTGGCGTTACAGTATGGAATTATATTATAGTTCTTTCAATTCACGAGGTCGTGTGAGCTTCATTTGTGGTTACGTCGTGTAAACGCACATTGCAAAAGCATGCGTGCCTGTCAGGAGCCTAGATGGGAGCGGTCAGGCGCGAGCAATCTCTCGCTCCCACTTATATAGATACGACACACACACAACCATGAGTCACGCGCCCTCGTGAATTGCAAGAACTATAGTACCTAGTTATTAGGTCACGCTACAACATTCTGTGAGACGTCGCTCTAAAGTAGAGAAGCAATCAAAAAACTCATGTTTAATAAACAAGACAACACTTAAAGGTAGCTCTCAGAAGTCTCAGACACTCAAAAGGAACAGCCTTGCTTTGACCTTTGAGGATACCAAATAACTTGTAAAAAGGTTTTTGAATTAAACATTATACCTAGTAGGTATCTATACAAGACTCCACAACAGGGTGAAGTTAAGACGGAGACTTTAACACAGCTTTATTTTTGTTTTATTTTGACAGTAGGTAAAACTGAAATTTAGACTAAACAAAACAAAACACGAACCACGCTCAGGTACTGGGACAAGTTGAAATTAAGTAAGTTTTGTTCAGCTTTGTTTTCATTCGTATGCGCTCTTAGTTTCTATAAACAAGGCAGGCTTGAAACCGGTTTCAGTTTACCGGGAAATTTCGGTTAATTACCAGTTCAAAATATTGTTCTTCAATTTACCGGTGGATTGAACGAACTGAAATCATATCGGCTACCTACTGGTATGTTATTCACTGGAGCGATTTCATAATATTAAATACCTACTGTACCTATTTACGTACCCCCTCAATCATCCCCTATTTAAGAGTCGCCTAACGTAGGAAGCCCCCAAATGTAATCTTCTTACCTATATAGAGTCATTTTAGTTTAAGGTGTTCCCTAAAGATTGGTGAAAACGAAATTGGCAATAACTTAGCTTAGGTATTGCATAAGATCTTTAGGAACATCTTAAACTAAAATGGCTCCATAAAGGTAATAGGATTATATTCGGGTAATCCATTAAACTTAGGGACCGTTGGTGAAAACGGGCATGAATAACCCTACCTTAAAATTTTGCTACTCGCTCTCGTGCCACGTCGCAGTGCGGTGGATGTTATCCGTTATGCGTCATCCTCTGCGTTTATCGTCGGCTGTCTCTCTGAATTTGATTTAGAAGCGCTAGTGTATTAAATACACGATAAATGAATTCTATTCTCAGCCGTGGTAATTCACAGGCGGTATTCATAAATATGCTACAATGCACGGATTGATTTAAACGTGATACCATAATGTGTTATGTTCATGTTATGTTATGACTAGGGTTTTCCATTTGACTCAATTTCGTATTAATTGAAACGCAGTCTAATGAAAAACACTATGGGAAACCCCTGACAATAACGCACCCCTATTACGTACCGCAAAAAGTTGGAATGTTTTTCCGGCTTCTATTTTTCCAACTAACTATAATGTGGGTGTCTTCAAATCAAGAGTGAAGGCAAGCGCGCACCATCTTAGGATGCAACTTCACTTAACATCAGGTGAGATAGTATTTAGGCCACAGTTACACTTGTAAGATTTTAGTAAGTAACTTACATAACTAACATTAGCAAACGATACGCGAGACTGTTTATTTACATTTCTTAAGTTACTCATGTGAATAAAACTTACAAATGTAATTGCGGCTTTATTAGAGAAGAGAAGATAATATAACATAGCTTCATACACGATAAAACTAATAGTCTTTTGTTCTACAATTCACAGCAGCCATATACCCCATAAAAGTAATTTTGCACGGAATTGAAACGCGTCGCCAGATGGTGTTTGTTAATCCGGCCTCGTCGTTAACGTTTACTGGGAAATTGCATGTCAACGTCATTACTAGCTGTGCATACTGCCACAGCCTAGATACACCGGGCTTCGTACGGGGAAAATATACCAGAGCAGTGCGAGTCAGTCAGTCACACGCATACAAAGGGTTCCGTACTACCACACAATATAACAAGTCTAAATTGAAAATTTAAAACACTCAAACTTGTGAAATTTAAAAAAAAATACGTAATTCGGGATTTTGTGGTGGCGGCCATCTTGGATTTGAAATTAATAATATGTAATCCGCCATTTTGTGGCGGTTTACATATTATAAACACGTGCGTGTGTGTTTGTTGATACACTAGGTATCAAGGCAGGCGCAGGGAGCCGTTGGACACAAGAGACATAAGATCGTTTTCTGTGGCGATCCTTGCAAGAGACCTA